>OX387604.1:28373350-29637898 GCA_947568835.1 Protonemura montana
TGCTATCCTGCCAGGTACCAGGGTACCACTGCCTAGGAAGCTGACTGCCTACTTCCATGTGATTCAAGTCGTGCGGAAATGAGTGGTTTCCCAGGTTTTCATTCATTGTTTTTGCCGAAAAGTTGGCACAGGTTGTAGAATGTGAATCCCACTATTGACTGAAAAAAAGTTACCACCAGAAATTAGATGTTATCAAGAACTTGCACAAGTTTCATTAATAAACACAAACAGAAAACTGTTATTGACATCATCATCATTGATCATTGTATAATCATTATCTTTGTGGTTTTTGCAACTTAGCAATTTCAAACTTCTCTCGGTGTAGGTTTAAACTTCTTATCACAACTAGCAAGTAGATAAGAGATGCAACTATCAAATGATTCATTAAGTAGCTATTATCTACTGTTTTAGCAGTTGAATGCAGTCACTACAGACACATTACATGTATCCTCTTAAATAATAACCACGTCAATCCTCTTTTCAAAGCTTGTAGGGATGTTTGTTATATTCAGGTTCAACAGATTTTTAGGCAAAGGTCAGATTAATTGCCCTCTCACAAAATTGTGTGGGCTTCCTTCAAAAAACTTTCTGGTACAGTGTAATAACTAATAACCAACAAGCGTTCGTTGAAGAAATCAAATTCTATCTACCTGATTAGAAAGAATTAGAGTTTCAGAGTGTTGCTGACTTACATGTATGGCGATGATTTTCTGTAGCCAAATCAAGCTCAGAGACAAATTATTATAAAAATAATAATAATAATAATAAATTGTTTTTTATGACAAAAGCTGTTCCTTCTGATATATTTGTTGCATAAGATTTATTGCCTCTCCAATGAGTAAAGAGTTAATTGGCTTGCAATCAATTAAGTACTGTTCTGCTAGCCTGACAGAAATTGATGATGGAAAAAGATTCAAACATAAAATCAAAGATTATTTATAGCAAGGAGAATTTTACTGAATGGAAGAGTTTTTAAACGATTTACATATAAATGACGATGTAAGACCCGTGTAAATGAGTGTATTTTGATGAAAAAAATATAGATATCTTTTTCAATGCTAACCATTGGTATACTACATGTATCGATAATTTCAGTCATAATTATTTAATTTTAGAGGGTTGATGAAAAGTATAGCCGCATCGCAAGCGTTACCTTGTGTAGGTTCGCAGAAAGTTGAACATCAGCGCTAAGACTCTGATTAATTAGAAACCCAATTGTAGAACCAAAGATAATATTAACAGTCAGATGAAAACCAAGATAAAATTAGCAGACTAATAACTCATTCTACCTGTGCTTGGATAGAAAACAAGTGTGTTTTATTTCTGTCTAATTATTTATGAAATAGATGAGTTTTTAAGTATTGCAGCTACCTTTTAGACCTACAAGATGATAAATGTTGGAAGAAGCCGAGCAACGACGTTCTTTGGAAGCTGCAACCCACACCAGGCTTTGTCCTTGGCAACATTCGATTCTCTGTAGAAATGACGCTGGCGGCAATCATTATCTCTGCTCCTCTAAAATGGGAATAAAGTGTAATGTGATAAGACAAAAATCTAGTGAGTAAAAGTGGGTTTAACTTACAACAGGTGAAGTATTCTGGTTAGATGAAATCTTTCTAAATCAGCCTTGATCAGGTTGAAACGGCTTGATCAGGTTGAAACGGCTTGATCAGTGCCAAATAATGCACAGTCTAGTTATGATGTTCTGGTCTCTTTAAGCCCTCAAAATAAACTAGAATCTCGAAAGGGCAACCAGATGAGCCCACAATTGCGGGCTCTGAGGGCACCTAGTTCTGCTACTGACAGTATCCTGAAGTATATGCCACTAAAATATACAAATATGATGCCTTCACTACTCACACCACTTCAAAAACAGCCGACATGCAGGTAAGGCGGTTAAATCCTTTTTACACGGTTAAAATTATGTTAAGCTGTGAAATCAAAATAGGTCTAGAAACTGTTCTCAAGACTGTAACTCATTGTTTTAATTTCGGCAATAGATCGTTGGATCTCAATGATTGTGAGGAGAAAATTGATACAATCCAAAACAGCAATGCATCTCAGCGTAGAAATTCTGGTTAAAAGACACCGGTCAGCGACTCACTTCGGTACACTCTGCTATTAAATTTGCACACATATTTTATTTACGTTAAAAAGCTGGTCACTCTCAGTTTAAGCCAAGAAAGGCAAATCTAAAGCAAAGAGTAGATCCTATTACTATCTAGTTATTACATAAAAAGTATGTTGAATTGCGTTCTAATGATTCTATAAGTCTTTTTTCTATGGTTTTGTTTTATGGTTCTGATACAAGGTGTACTGAGTTCTGATGGTGTCAAAGTACAGCTCAAATAAGGAAAAAGTTTTTTGTAGGAAAGAAGTCGTTTTCTTCAGGTGCAGTGAGTGCTGCTTTGTATTTTTTCGTTAGTTTTGGTTGTTGCTCACCTAGATTTGCTGATATATGTGTGTTGGAAACATACTCTTTTAGGTTATTGGTGCTAGTGGATACTTAGCTGGCAAAATCTAAAACGCTATCTAAAGGCACCAACTCAACATAGCGCATCGACAAAAGAGCCTACAAAACTCAGAAGCGCTAGACTTCAAACATACGCGATTGCACTGAATGAAACTGACTGGAAAAGTGACTATTTCCAATCCCTGTGATTATCATTGACATATTGTATATTGTAATTACATATAGGCAAGTACATTGTACATGGGATGTAATATAATAAAAAAAAAAAATAAAAAAAAAAACAGGCTAACAATACCAAAAATTTGGTTGTCATTTATTTGCGTGAAAATGAAGGGGGGGGGGGTGCTCCCTTGAAATTTTCACAGATGATAGAGTACGTGACGAGCTTTCGATCCGTGATAGTCTAAATTTTTGGCCCAGCCCTGGACAAAAAATGGCTAACTTTTAGAAAATTTGCTACCCCCCCCCCCCCCTGTATCCGCCACTGACTCCACTGGGTTACCACGCCGCTGCGTATGTTGTGATTCGGTCAGGTCACGGCTGGGCAAAGCGTGGCTTTCCACAACAAAGCTGGATTCCCCTTTAATAGGTCAGTGCCCCGCTAGGAGATGATCTAAGGATGGCTAAGAGTTTCCAGTTCGGGTTCTATGCCCTGGTTTAACATGTAGAGATTTCCAATGCATTAGAGAAATATCACGTTTTTACTTTTTGGGTCAAACGTTGGCAGTGGTGGAAATGTCGGGTTGTCTGCAGTAATCAGTAAATCGTGGAAGGGAATCGCTGATCATTCTCCTTTGTCAACGGTAATCAGAACATCACGGGAATTCTGTGTCAAAACCGTACCTTACTAGGGGCTGGTGTTATTGCTCTCCTAGCTCCATTCAATATATCCAGCTACCTGACCACGTAATGAAGAGATTCTTGAGGACACAACGTGGGCCAGATGTAAAAATAATTTCCTCTTAGTCTAATGCAGCCGAAACAAAATGCCGAATTATAAGCAACGTTATTAAAACTGCAAGTTGTTATGATCCACTTTTTAAATACCCTTGAATGTGTATACTGGTCTACACGGTAAACGCTACAAACTACCTACCTTTGTGGTTAAAGGCGTTGTAGACAAACGCTATGTATAAGAATATACACAAAAATACCCTACTTGAAACTCAGTTTAAATAGTTTTTGTAGCAAAAATTGTACCATTTTTTTTTTTTTTATCTGAAAGTTAACATTTGCAGGATGACAATTCTTCAAAAATTATTTTAAGAAAAATCACACCGAGATAAGCGCAGTTGAACAGGGTTCATGAAAGTGAAACAAAGTTTTGGATTTCAGCTCTTTGCTAGAAGTTAAGACAAAAGTCGTGTCCTTTTATAAATTGCATTTAGGTACAACACTGTTAAAGCCAACTAACAATCAATAAGTTGGCTCAATTTACAAGAAGAAGCTGAAAAGATTGTTTTATTGTAGTTGATGTTGCCAAGCATTGTGTTAATTGGTAATGAAGCATCAATACAGCAATATTTAGAAAAGATTATATTACATTTTATTTTTAACATTCCAGCCCACCAAAGGTTACATACAAAGAGAATACAATATAAATTATTTATTTTGTGTTAATTGCAATGCAGTGGTTAAAAAGGTCTTATAAAAGTTGTTATCAACTGACAAAAATTAAATTACAATATCAATGTGTAGTGACCCCAAGCATTGCAGACAAATAAAACTATATAAAACATTTCCTGTATACAATTTACAAATAAACATGCAGCGAGGCTCAATAAAAAATTAATACAAATAAGTTAAGCCGGAAGGTTTTTAAAAATAAATTGAAAATACTTATCCATAATAATTAATAGGTGGTTATTAAAATGACGGCGAATCTTTAGAATTATAGGCGAATCTTGGCGCAGCGTTTCCACATCGTTGAACACCATCTGTGCACCGCCTCCACATGTTGGGACCACATCACCCTGGCAAAAAATTACAACACTCGTTTACAACTGTAGGTTCTCAACACTATAACCACAGCCACTTCCTTATCTGCATCTGAGAAACTAATTTTAAACCACACACATAACAGGGGGTGGGGTGGGGGAGTAGTTGGTTGACTGCAGTTCAGTACCTTACCTAATCACTGAAATGCAAGTCCAGATTTGGCAGAAATTAAAAAATTCAGCTTACAAATCAGCAACCATCGCACCTTGGACGACTTAAACTTTGCCACGATTTTATTTACATTCAAGCCCAAGCTGTCTGTGCGAGGTGCATATTAATGAGCGATCACGAGTGTCTACCTTATAGAGGCGGGTCTCCACGATGCCATCGGCTGCCACGCCCTGCGTGGTGAGGCAGTACTTGGAGGCAGTGCCTGCCAGGTCTGGCACCCGGCGGCCCATGCACGGCTGCATGAGGATTGGTAGTGCTGGCACGCCCGAGCGATGGTAGAAGAAGATCCTGCAAGATCGGCAGCCTGAAGATCAGCGAGGTTAGGATGGGCAAGCAGATAGGAGCTATGAACTATTCGATTTTTGAGTATAGTTTCAAGGAAATCAGAAAAATGAACTATTATTAGGTATGAGAATCAAAAGGCTGGATGGGCTGGAACGAAAAAAAAAGGGGAAGCGTAACTTAATGGAAATTTGAATACACATTTGACATACATAGGTACACAGTTGACAGACATATACATTAGATATGCATTTAACATTATGGAGAGAGCACCAACTTTAAGTGCTAGGTCAGGATTCCAAGAAAATGGGGAAGTTTCTGATAGCAGTTACATGTTTAATAATACATTGTATAGACAATGAAGAAGACCTGTGGCAAATTGACAAATTATAGTCTCGTGGGTCTTACCCTGGGAGTGGGTTTGGGCTCTGGTTTCGGTGCGAGATTCTCGCAGCTTTGTGCATCAAAGCGACTGATTGCGTTGCCTACCATGCGGTGGCCGTCTGGTTCGCTCAAGATGCGCTTTATCTGCGTCAACTTCTCCGTACAGCTCACCATGCGACCCTGCAATGTTCAGAATAATTTTCAATTTTATTACTAGGGTTACTGCTACATTACAATCATAGCCAACCCTCTTCTGCATGGCAGAATGAAATGTCAAAGGCAGAGACAATGGAGTTATTTTATCATTTAAAATTTTAATTGAGGCAGATATTGATCCAAGACCTTGTCAAAACTTACCTTTAGCTTCGCTTCACGCTTCTTGAGTTTCAGGGCGGTGTCTCGCTCAATGCGTTCTCTCTCCTCGTCCATGCGGGTCTTGAACTTCGTTTTTGTTCGCTCTTTCTCGATCTCGCACTGGTTTATAGTTTGGCATCCTTCTCGCGAAGCTAAAAAAAGCCCAAGACTCAAAAAACAACTTGCATACAGCCATGACTGTAACCACATTAACCTTTGGAGTCAAGAGCAGGTCTGCAAAGGCCACCATGTTGATTCGACAAGATTTGCGTTAAAGCTTCTAATAAATAACGTAAAACCACCATTCCAACGCGACTTATATCGCAAGGCCAAGGAAAAGCTCGTATTTGGGTCCATTACATTACAATAGACTGCCTAGTGGAATTTCAAATGTACCAAAAATAAATACATTAAAAAGGAAACGAAAAATTGGTTTTTATACAAAACTGACGCAGAATTTAGCTGTGTGATCCCATTTGAAAGCTGTCAAAATCTTTCCTTGCCAGCAACTTTTAGAAAGTTATCTTTTGAAACCCCATCAATTGCCGGATAAATGTCACATTTAGGTGTGCTCCCAAAAAGTGTACAAATTAAAACAACTTCACGTCTTTTTTAATCGATTTTTGCACTTCTATACAGGGTAAAAATTTCCATGTGCTACGTGCAACATATCGATGACCCCACAACTACTGTAACAACTGCTGTGTTTTAGCCCAACTACTGTGGGCTTAAACAGGATACACTGAGCTTTAGTATTGGCTGCTTGCCTCTGTAGGCTACTTTCCAAAATTAGCCGATAAACTTTCAAGAACTGAGCTAGTCTAGTCTCATTGCTGCACACCAGACACGGATGCAGCTAGTGACAAAAATGGTGAATCATTACCCACCTGTTGCTTGATGGCAGAAAGCTGACGCTCAGCTAGCGTAGCATTGCGCCGTGATTCCACCAAGCAAGCTTCGGCGTGTAAAGCACGCGCCTCAGACTGTAAAATCCGCTTGCGTTCAGACTCAAGCGTGGACATGGCGCAGGCACAGTCCAGCGCAGAAGCCTGCGCAGAGCGCTCCATTTCGACCAAAAGCCGGCGCAGGGTTGCCGCTGTAGGCCAAAGCGCAAATACAAATCAGTCCCTTGCGTAGTTGGGGAAGATCGTTTTGAAACCGACTGTCAAAAAACGATCGTGATCGAAGATCCAAGTTCACGATCGTTTTTTTTTTAAGATCAAATTCAAATTTGTTTCAAAAAAAGATCAAGTACATTTAAAAGATCGTTTTCGAAAAAAATCATGTGATCTCTGAAAAAAAAAATGTTTTTTAGCACCTGTAGGTGCTGGGAAATGCAATATAATTATAGAAATAGTAGAAACACAATGCGACAAGGACTATGACTTATAGTCAAGAATACAAGAAGAAAATTAACAGCCTGTTAACACTTAACAGGAACAAAAATGCCTTGCATGTATGTTGTGTACAAGGGACAGTGGTCAGTGGAACGTGGCAGAAAGTGGGCCTCGAATCTCGATTACCTCATTTAAGAAAAGCTGTGGTCGTGGACAGGCACGGCGGACATACTAGGCAACATTTCCACACATTAATTAAACTAATAAAAGTAAAACTAAAAACCATTTGGAATCCTCGAAACGCTTTGAAGTTTTTGAAGGAAACTGAAAGCTATGAAAAATATTTCCATTTGCCACATTCAAATTTCAACTGTCAAGTGTTGTACAACAACAAACACCAAAAAAAGAACGACAGTGCAAACGATCTTGATCTTTTAAAACGATCTTTTAAAAAGATTGTAGACAATCCGATCGCGATCGAATTAAAAGATCGTGAGATACCAAAAAGATCGCGATCAGATCGAAGATCACTAAAAAAATATCGCGATCGCACGATCGTGATCGTTTTAAAGATCCTACCCCAGCTATAGTCCCTTGCAACATGCAAATTTTTATTAGAAGAGGAATTCAACATTGCTATTAAACACTGCTTGCTAGAGGTGTTTCTAGGGGTGAAGCCAACAGGCAAAACTAATATTCCATGCTCAATACAGGTGGATTCAGTGACGGTTGATAAACATTATAAGTTGCAGTGGCAAGCACACTCACAGCGAGCATCCAGGTCCTCGTCGACTGCTTTCCGGGCCTCGATGCGTGCGTTGAGAAAGTCAGCCAGTGTGAATAAAGTGTCCTCGTCGTTGTGACCCAACAGGGAGAATGACGGCCAGGCCTGGCACGGAGCCTCAGAACTCTCTGAGCTTGACTTGCCTCTCTTCTCTGCCACGAACTCCTGCACAATAGAACACCGACTTGGTATCATCGAGCTACTTCTCTCTTCAGCGTCCAACGTCCTCCTCAGCAATCCACATAGGTTGGTCCAAATAAATTGTAATAACAGTAAACAATTTGCAATTTCAATAAGCAAATGACTTCGAAATGGATTTGAGACCAAAAATACTTAACTTGAGTTCTCTACACCTATTATAACTTGCAGAATTGGAAAAGGACAGCTACCGTCACAATTCTCGGTTTAATTTTTTTAAATTGTAGGCCTGAAGTTTTTGTTTCACACCTCAAAGAATGGCTTGGTTAGATATGTCCACTCATGACGATTGATTCTGTTCTGTCAGAATAAGTTTAAGAGCCAGTTTTTCAGTGGCACAGTAAGAAATCAATAACAGATCGTTAACAAACAAAAAATCTCATTGTCACTGGCTGTTACCAAGCAAATAAAAAATTAATGAACTGTGAGGTTTGTAACTTACCACTGAAAAACTGGCTCTGAGAGTAGTTGACAGGAATCTTTAATTATGCTAGAGACACGCTTTTAACATGCAACACCAGGTGTATGAAAATTTCAATTGCATATAAATTATGATGGATTTTAGACTCATGTCTACTTGATTTATCCTTATAATTGTTATAAATTGTAATATAAATTGTTGGCAGTAGCAGCTCCTCCAGAGCTTTGTGCCATTTTCTACAGAAACGAAGACCAGCGCAGTGGTGGAAGTTCGTACCTTGCTGGAGGATCAGGTGTGCTTGCGGATTGTAACGAGGTCGGCTGAAGACGCTGCTGCTGCCTCGCGAGTTGTGCCGGCACGAGAGATGAGAAATTCTTGCGACTACTTCGCGAATTGCATTACCTGCAGAAACCAAAAGCAGGGTTCACACGTTTGCGGAAAACCGGTTGGCAAAGTGGCTCAACAATCAGTGATACTCTTGCAATCTTTGGGGAACTTGGAAAAAATGCACAGAACTAATAATCAACGTCATCAGTCATCACGATACACGTGAATAAAAGTAATGAGAGATGAAGGCACAAATATTTTTTGTCATAGGTGTGCGTTGTGACACAGCTATGAAAAATAATTAAATTCATAAACTAGAATCAACCTAGGAAGTTAAATACTCAAGTTTAAGAGTTTTACATCACAATGCAACAAAGAATCCTAAGATTAGGTCAAACTTTATTGGAATTGTTGGGTAGCTTTAACCTAAAGACTTGCATGTGTGCAGTACATAGTGCTTACCTGCATAGTCTCCTCAAAGTCGTCGACGTGGGGATTGACGCAGACCACCATCTGTATCTGACCCTGACCCTCAAAGAAGGACTTGAAGAGAAGGGTGAGTCGTGAGTCTCGATAAGGCACGTAGCCGTCGCCGCCCCCGCCAGCCTGGCGTTTACGCAGCTCCTCCATGGAGATGCGCAGACTCATCAGCGAGTTGTTGATCTTGCCTGGTTCTCGTTGTCGTTCCCCACGCGCTTGCGTTCGACTGGTGCGTTCGCTGCCCACCAGGTCAACTAGCGCCAGTTGCGATACGCACATGCCCACACTCTGCACAATTCCCCGACATTGGCGTCCTGAGCTACTCTCAATGGAAAATAAATGCCGGTGACGGTTTTTTGGTCGATGACCCATAAGCCATATCTGAAAATATTTCAAACCTCTATGTGCCATTACTTACATAAGCTGGTGATTAGCACTGAGGGAAAAAAGGTCTGAATATCACTTCATAAAACAAAGCCACTGTCGTGGTCCAGCTAACATCTCATTCGCAAGATCGAGATTGTCACCAACGTGAACTCATAGGTAGGGACAGAATAGGGAGCGCAGAACTTGGTTGCAAGGTCGAATCAGCTAACGATAAGAGCAAACTTTTAAACAACAGCTCAAGCACTTCCTGACATTCAGAGCAAGACTACAGATGCAGCAAAAATGAACTAAATCGCTATGCACGGTGGTACACGGTGGTACTTTTTGAAGTGTAACATAACTCTATTACTTTCAGACCGTATATGCATCAACGTGCAGTGGCTTGGATGCATTTTTGTAAGCCCCCCCCCCCCCCCCCCCCCCCCCCCCCCATTAGTTTACAGACAGTGGCGTAACTACCGCCAGGGCAGACGGGGTGACCGCCCCGGGCCCAGAAGTTTTTCCGGTTGGGGGGGGGGGGGGGGGGGGGCATGAGAGAATGCTGGGATTGTAATTGAGTGAACGTTGATTTTTTTAAACAATATAGTTAGTTGTTGGGTAAACGCTGCTCACTGGGCCATAGTGGCTCCAATAAGATATAAGATATAAGAAATAAGATATTTTTTTCTTGGCTGGTCAGAGATCTTTTTGATCACCTTGTGACTACTTGTGACTAAAATTCCACTGGTCAATACACCAGTGGAATTTTCAACATACTGCACCCGAACACAAGGACCCAATGATACAAATGACGAGGACCTCGATAGTACGTTTTTTGTTGCGTGTCAAAAAACGTACTTTTGAGATCGCTCAGAGTGGCTCAGTAACTACTAAACTACTAAACTACTAAACTACTAAACTACTAAACTACTAAACTACTAAACTACTAAACTACTAAACTACTAAACTACTAAACTACTAAACTACTAAACTACTAAACTACTAAACTACTAAACTACTAAACTACTAAACTACTAAACTACTAAACTACTAAACTACTAAACTACTAAACTACTAAACTACAAAACTACTAAACTACTAAACTACTAAACTACTAAACTACTAAACTACTAAACTACTAAACTACTAAACTACTAAACTACAAAACTACTAAACTACTAAACTACTAAACTACTAAACTACTAAACTACTAAACTACTAAACTACTAAACTACTAAACTACAAAACTACTAAACTACTAAACTACTAAACTACTAAACTACTAAACTACTAAACTACTAAACTACTAAACTACTAAACTACTAAACTACAAAACTACTAAACTACTAAACTACTAAACTACTAAACTACTAAACTACTAAACTACTAAACTACTAAACTACTAAACTACAAAACTACTAAACTACTAAACTACTAAACTACTAAACTACTAAACTACTAAACTACTAAACTACTAAACTACTAAACTACTAAACTACTAAACTACTAAACTACTAAACTACTAAACTACTAAACTACTAAACTACTAAACTACTAAACTACTAAACTACTAAACTACAAAACTACTAAACTACTAAACTACTAAACTACTAAACTACTAAACTACTAAACTACTAAACTACTAAACTACTAAACTACAAAACTACTAAACTACTAAACTACTAAACTACTAAACTACTAAACTACTAAACTACTAAACTACTAAACTACTAAACTACAAAACTACTAAACTACTAAACTACTAAACTACTAAACTACTAAACTACTAAACTACTAAACTACTAAACTACTAAACTACTAAACTACAAAACTACAAAACTACTAAACTACTAAACTACTAAACTACTAAACTACTAAACTACTAAACTACTAAACTACTAAACTACTAAACTACTAAACTACAAAACTACTAAACTACTAAACTACTAAACTACTAAACTACTAAACTACTAAACTACTAAACTAGTGCTAAGGTTACATCAAGTAGACATGAGTCTAAAAATAAAAAATTATCATTATATTTAGATAATTCAGATCTGTGATATGCATTTTTAGCTCAGTGGTTTCACATAGTAAATTCAGAGCGATACATCTTCGGGAACGTGTAGTAAGTAAATAGAACGCATAAAACCATGCATTTTTAACAAATGGGCGAAAGACGGATTTTACTTTCTTAAAAACGTGAAAAGTACAGAAGATACAATTTTTCACCACCAATGATATGAAGAAAAACAAATCTTCCTGAAAGTTTAGGCTCATTTTTTCGGGTAGAGCGTAGTTGTAACTTGTAAGCATGGAAAGTGTCAATAGTCCATAAAAACCGTGAATTATGAAGCATTGGCAACAATAGATCTTTTTCTCAAAAACTTTCACGGTGGAAAATTTTGCACCAGCCTTGACACATACAAGAAAAACTATTCCTAAAAATGTCAGCTTGTTCTTAGTTGACGAATTCTTATTATGAGCTTGCAAAGTGACATTTGTGAGCAAAAATAATGTATTTTTGACTCAAAGACGAATGGTGCATTTTTTACTCGTGAACCTGCAATATACCAACAATCAAATTTTGCAGCAGTAAATTTTGCATCGACTTGGAATGTTTCGTGAAAATAAGGATGGTATTTCAAAGACAGGGATTTTTTCCATAGTAGGTATATTAAAAACTAGAGATGTAAAAAGTGTATCTAAGAATTTGTTAGAGTTTTTCCAAAATATTGAGACTGTTCTCGACTTAGTTTTTATGTTCTTTCCAAAGTTGAAAACCGTAGATCTGTTACTTGAATAGTTTTGTAGATATCGGCGATAATACTCAACGATAATACGGAACTGAGCACGCGCAGGCTGTTAAAAGATCCCAAATTTTGAATGTCTGCCACACTCCCACACTAGTTGAGAAAAATGAAAAAAAAAAAAACTTTTTCATGCGTTCAGAGACACACGCTGAAATTTTGAAGGGGATCGGAGACGTGACAAGAAAAATTTTAATGTCAAGAAAATCTCGAGTTTTAGAACCATCGTTGAAGTGTGTTTTAAACTTTATCCGCTAGACGACGCCAATTGTTCCTTTTCATCGACGAAAAGTTTCTACCCCTCCCTCTTTTGATACCTGCTATTTTTTTGATACAACCCCACGAGGTCTAAGTAATTGTCTTTTAAATTTTCCGTAAGTACTCACTTAATAATTATACCTAGTTTTAAAATCGATCGTTTAGGTGTTCATTATTACTTTTAAGATATTTGTTGTTATGTAAATCACAGAATAACGAGCGAAACCCGTAAATGAAATCAGGGTCTGGAGCCTAACCTATACATGCAGTACGGCCTATGTCTTGATTGTAATAATCATTTCGCCGTTTAGGATGCTGCAATGATTTTCTCACAAATCCACATTTTTGTTTCCAAGTACTCGACAGGGAGGATATTAATCAATATAAATGTGTGTTAGCGACATATGTGGAATATCTGAATTCAGTCGCTGTGAAACTAGCACCGCGCTATTAAGGATGATCGCGAAATTGACAGATCGCGGCGAAATTGGTTGATTAACCGTAAAACCAGCACTGCCGTCACCAATAACAAACCGCGGCGAAAATGTAGCAAACAAATATTATAAATTACCCAATCTAATTAAAACTTGCTCAAAATCGACCACAAATAAAGTATACCGGCTGGATTAATTAAGGTTCTTAATAAAAAGGTCTCATATTACTCAGTAATTACTAAAAAAGTAAAAATCAATCAACAATGCAAATTTGATTTGGTATGTCCGGAAGGGTGGTTTAAGAAAGTTTTTAAGGGAACGATGTTACTTTCAATATATGTTCATAGCCGAAGGTCCTAGATTAATTTAAATAGCCATATCAGCATGCTAAATTAGTCCTGTAAGCAAGGCTCTGGAGTCAATAAATATATTTAGTTCATAAACAACTTGAACCTTATTGATATGGCTCAACAATTTCAAGGTTTTGTTCAGTCTGTCATGGCGTGTACCTGGTTTGGCAGTTTGAGCCAAGGATGAGACAAGCCGAAGGAAAGGAGCGACTCCAGTCGGAATGATGTCAAGATAACTCGCTTCCGAATCCCCCTAGTGAACTGTATTCAATTAATCCTCTCATTCTATTCTTGCAGGTAACAATGGAGCGACTAACAAAAATGTTCGGCCAGGAGCCAGTGAAGAACGCCTACTCCCTGGGTGCCGTCATACAGAGTGGTCAGGCTAAAATGACCTACCTGGCCACCCTGGCAGACCCAGGGAGTATCCTCTTGGGGCTCCTGGTCTTAGCAATAATCTTGGTTTTGATTATCACCATCGTAGTCGTTGAGTAAGTTATGGCCTTTTCTATGTCAAAATGAGCAGACTCAATTGTAGAGCAAAGAAATAATTAAAAAGTGTTCTAATGAAAAGTATTATATTGAATGTGCAGACAGCAAGGCAATGGTGCAATCTTGGAAACACCCAGTGGGGGTTTTATGATATTTCTCCTATTGTTAAAGTTCCAGCAAAGAATTAAGTACTTTTTAAACAGTTTTAAAAACTTGAAACAGTCTTGGCAGATCATTTTTCAAGCAAACCTTATTTAGCTGTTGGTTTTAGTGAATGTCTGGCATGCCATGAAACAGCAACTTTGTTTCAGGATGTC
Source organism: Protonemura montana (assembly GCA_947568835.1). Classification (NCBI taxonomy): domain Eukaryota; kingdom Metazoa; phylum Arthropoda; class Insecta; order Plecoptera; family Nemouridae; genus Protonemura; species Protonemura montana. The sequence goes on from OX387604.1 coordinate 28,387,587, forward strand.
GCCCAGTGCCCCGAAGCCTCCGCTACCCGACGAGCCGAAGGAAGAAAAGGGGGCATCGACCATCAAAGGGGGAGATAGCGGCGGTGATACCAAAAAGAAGAGGGGCAGCCAAACCAACAACAGCGACGACGACGACGATGATGACGAAGGCGAAGAAGATCCGCGCCGAAGTCATCATTCTTCGTCTTCGAGCAAGAAGCCTGGAAGCAAGAGCAAGGCGAAGAAGTCGTCGACCAAGCCGGCACGCCCCCCACCAGATCACTGGTATACTTAATAACACCGAAGATCCGTCGCACTCCCCCTACTGCCCCCGCTACTACCGGCTCCTTGGGCCAACAGGCAGGCCTAGGGGCCCTGGCGACAAATGTTCTAACACTTTTAATTACCTTTAGGCCAACATTCAAAATCTAGTGACCTCGTGGGATGTTATATTTTTTATAAACAAAAAAAAACAATAAAAAAATAAAAACAAATTTAACACAATTTGCTAAAGGCAATACAAGAGTGTGCCACATTATTTGTTTTACATTTTCTTCCAGTAGCTAATAGACCTGTACATCCCGGTTTCTTTAGTTAAAATGTGATTAATTGAATCTTATCCTTTTCCAGCATTAGTCTAGTCCAGCATAGTTCCAGTCTGGAGCATATTTTTTCCCCCAAAATATTCAGAATCTTTTGGCTCGAGCAGATGCTTCACAACATTGATTTGGTTCAATCATTAATATTCATCTAACCAAAGTGGTTCTGTGGTCAAATGTAAGATAACATAACTTCAACCATAAGTTATCTCTGCAAAAACTGAAAAATGTCGTTAAGCTAGTGTCACTAATGACAGGATTAGATCCTCATTAAAAGTTCGGAAAGAATAAGAGAAGAGAAAGAGAGAGTGATGTAATTAGGTACAATGATGACAATTAACGTTGGACTGCTACAGGGGTCAGTCAGTGCTTTGCTGTAGTTTGCACTTTTTACATATCACCTTCCCAAAGAGGTAAATAAAAGTGAACTCACTCCCTTCGCGGATGACACTACGTCCTAAATTGTAAGTAACAAAATGCTTCGCTGCTGTTAGGGCAGTAAGATATTGCTACGCACAACTTAAATTGCATTCGCTAAGCCCTAAATTCATTCTAAGAAATTCACTGTCTATATATCATGTGAATTAATTGATTTCATAAGACAATAAACAAATTATTGATGAGCATAGCAAATGTAGCGAAATCTTCAAGTTCACACATCGCAAAAAAAACGCGTGCGTGTGTGTGTGTTTTTTTTTTTTTTTTTTTTTTATTGCAACCTAGCGGCCAAACGCCTGCTCTGATTTGAACCAAATTTGCAAGCACATTTTTGGGGTCCCAGCTTTGACCCCCTGCAGTTTTAGTAAAAAAATTTGGCAAATATTTTTGCAACTATTTAAATTGTATGAACATTTTCAGATTTTATAAACACTTTTTGGAGTTGTGCCGCTAAAAGATTACATTTTTTTTTCGCTAAACGACTTACAATATATCAAAATTAAATAGTTCAGAAGTTTTTGAGCTAGTAAGTGTATTCTTTCCCTTTTTATTCACACATTTTTTACTTGATTTTATGAATGTTGGCTGTACTGCTATGATCTATACATTAGATTGGCTTCACATTTTATCTTCCTAAAATATTGCTAAGACTGTGACAATGTACGCTACACACTAGCAGAACAACACAAGATCCTCCACCGACTCTCCTAAGGATCCTTAACTTGGATTTAGTCTCAGACATCAGAGTTATCGGAGGCCCACTGACTTCTTTTGGGGATCGCTATGGCTGTATCTTTGGAGTTACTGACTCCTTTTTCTCATCGCCTGCTCAACATAGTATCTTTGATAGACTCTGCAACATGGGACGCTCTGATTTTCACAACATAGTTTGGGATCTAATTTGAGGAACTTCCAGTTGATAGGAGCAGCACTAAAATTTGTATTTCAAATTTATGGAAACAAAGGGCTTTGAAATGGTTTGTCAGTTCTAAATAATACAAATTAAAAAAATTGATATTTGATATAGCATGACCAGTCAAGAGGGAAACATTAAATATCTTAAAGAAAAGATAATTTACAGGAATGCTATTAAACAGGCAAAAAGATCCCATAAATCATAATGATAGAAAGATAAAAAAAGGTAACAAATAAATCGAAGGCAGCGTGGCAGATAATAGACGAAAATAAAGCTCAAACAAAAAAAAAACTCCAACATTGAGATCAAACACAATGGGCGACAAATTCACTCTCAAGAAGAGATAGCTAATCTTTTTAACGATTATTTCACCAATGTTGTCACGGAGCTATTAGGAGTACTAGGAGCACCCTCATAGCACATGATGAAGATATGCAAATCCATCCATCTATAAAAATGACAAGGAAGATATTTCTGTATCCGATATCACGTAGATAATTATACGAAATTTGTGATAAAGCGCTTCGCAAGTTCTCCGCGGGATATGATGAAGTACCCGCATGCATCTTGAAACCTGTCATTACATTCCTAGCTGGACCCATTATCTTTATGATAAACAGGTCATTTGAGGAGGAAAGTTCCCGGAAATGTAAAAGACAGCAATAATAAAACCATGCTTTAAGAACGGAGACAAAAAGTGCATCGGTAACTACAGACCTGTGGCCCTTCTGTCGATATTCTCCAAAATATTTGAGGCAGTAATGTGTAACAGGTTAGTTAGTTTTGTAAGTTAATGTAAGCTATTAAAAAACTTGCAACTTGGTTTTGTAAAGGGTATATCGACTGTTACTACGATTGCAAGCTTTGTAAGTAATTCCGTGGAAAACAAAGAAAAAAAGATTGACATTTTTTATGACTTTTTAAAAGCGTTCGATACGGTTAATCACGCAGCTTATCTGTGGAAGCTAAAACAATTGGGTATAACAGGAGTGGCCAATAAATGGATTGAGTCATTTATTAAAGATCGCAAACAAATAGTGAAAATGAAGAACGATTGGCTATTCAATTTAATCTAGAAATATCAGCTTTGGAGATATATTAAAAGTGACATTGTTTCCTTGAAATCGTCCTTAAGTTGTTCTTAAAACTCCTGTGAATGCTTTGGTTCTTCAGAAATAAAATAATTAAATCTGTATTGTTATTATTATTTTTTAATATTGTGTGATATTAACTGTCAATAATTTGCGACTTTTTCAATAAGGACCTTCATTAGTCTAGCCGATATACTATATACTTCTGGTCGACTTTGAGCAAGTTTTTTTAGATTGTGTCATCTCGTAACAGATTTTGTATGCTAAATTCTTTCTGAGGTTTGTCATTGTTGGCGGTGGAGCTAGTTTCATAGCGACTGAATTCAGATATTCCAAATATCGCAAAGACACTTTTATATTTATTGATATCCTCTTTGCGGGGTATTAAGAAGCATGAATAGAAGCTAGTAAACGAGTCCCGAGAGAAATGTAGCAAAAGTATTATGAAACATTTTCTTGATATAAAAATCAATGGGAAAACATATTCTAGTGAAGTCTTTGATTCATTTCTTGCCCATCAATATTTAGAAAAGAACAAGTGTGATGCTTATTAACTCAGAAAGATGGTTGTCGAACACAAATGTAAAACCAAACGAGACTTTTTTACAGAAATGGCTAAAACAGGGTGTGAAAGCAAAAAACTGTTAGATTAGAAAACTAAAAATCTGAGCATAATTCATCGAAACATTCACTCACTTAAAAATACAAAATACCTGGAAATTGAATCTGCATTAACAAATCTGTCGCCTGATATCAGCGAACACTGGTTGAAGTTGCACGAGGTGAAAATGTATAACATCGATGGTTTCCGACAAGCGTCAATCTTTTGCAGATTAAAATGTATATGCGGAGGAGTTGCAATCTTTATTAGAAAAAACCTAGATAATGCTAAAATTAGAGATAATATTACTGTGTTAAGCATTATTTAAAATAATTTGAAGTTACAACCATAGAAATTCAAAAGGACAATTACAGACTTGTAGGTATGTATTACTACTTACAGATATCCTCTAGCTAATTTTAAAGTATTTGTTGAAAAATTGGAATTGCTCTTGGAAATCACTTTTAAAAACAGTAAGAAAACCATAGTGATACTTCTAGGTGATTTTAATGTCAATTTTAAGTCTTTATCAAATGAAGTATGCAAAATGACCAACTTCTTGTCTCGATTTGGTATGGACGTAACAAACAAACAAGCCACTAGATATCACTAATGTATCTGAAACGTGTTTTGATAATATTGTTACAAACATACACCAAGGCAGTTTCACTAGCTCTGTTATTGACTTGAACTTGTCAGACCACTGTGCACGGAGTATTGCCCTTTCACTGAAGGTAAACATTTGTAAACAAACTAGTGAACCAAATAAACTACCGACAAACTACTGATTTATGGGAAAGTAGAATGAAATTAAGGATGTCAATGAAATGACATTCATAAAGAACTCGCTCATTTCATTGACATCCTTAATCTCTTTCATACTTGCCCTTCAAAAGGGTAGTGTTGATAGTTTGTCCCTAAAAATAGTAATGTTTTGATTGTTAATCAACATTTTCTTCTTATTTGGTTCACTAGTTTAAAAGTATATCGGTCCAAGAAAGGCAACAAGCAATGGATAACTGATGAAGAAAAGGCCAAACGTGTGATCCTCAGTGATCTTAATATGCAGCCCAAATATTCTCCAAACATTCCGGATCCTCTGTGCGTAAAAACTCTTATATGGGACTACAGGAGATGCAAATTACGTTACGGCATCACACTGTGGGGAAACTCACACCATGCACGCCGTGTTTTCATTTTGCAAAAAAGGTGCGAGCGGACCATGGCGGGCGCAAAAAGCAACCCCTGCGCAGAGGTCTACATAAAAGACTCCTGCAAACCGCTCTTCAGAAAATTTCAAATGCTCACGCTTCCATGCCTATACATATATTCCAGCATCATGTTCATCAAAGATAACCCAAAGCTGCTAACTACAAACGGGGCCTACCACTCACACGACACCAAAAGAAGAAACGAGCCCTGTCTTCAAAAACACAATAAAGAATCCTTCCAAGCTAACTTCATATACGCCGGCTCAAAATTGCTCAATGCCTTGCCCAAGGTAATTAAAGAAAAGTAAGGTAGCACCTTTCAATCTCAGCTCAAGCTATATCGGATAGAGAAGTGCTTTTTGATATTAAAGAATTTTTCTCTGCTAATTAAACAGGGTCCATATAATGTATTTAGTGTAGCACTAAGGAATGTTTTAGTTTAATACTTGCCGCTACCCTGTGACTTCTTGCAGATTGTTATGATCAGCTTATTTGTTTATTTTTTTATCTGGACGACAGAGATTGTAAATCTATGATGTAAAGTTTATTAAGTTAAGGACGATTGCCACATTACTATGTAATCAACGCAATAAAAAAATATATATAAAACTATAACTATCTAGCTTTGCTGAAAAACGATCTGTGGAAAGACAAATTAGCAAATTTAACAACACATCGTAGGTGCTGGATGGAGCACACATACCAAAAAGTGACTCCGTCAAATACTTAGGTGTCACTCTCACCCAGGACCTCAGTTGGAATAACCGTATCACCAAAATGGTATCAAGAGCAAAGCGGAACACAAACTTCGTTGAGCAAAACTTGAAAGGTAGCGCCCTGAAAAGCAAGGAGCACGCTTACAAATGTCTCATCCGACCTACATTAGAGTATTGCTCAGGAGTGTGGGACCCTCACTCGGATGCACAAACACATTTAGTAGAAATGGTTCAGAGAAGAGCAGCGAGATTCGTGACCAACAAGATGAAACGCTGGTCCAATGCTAGGAAGAAACCTTGGACTAGCGTAACAAAACTCTTGGAGATGCTCCAATGGCCATCACTGGCTGACAGAAGACGCTCAGTCCGACTACGGTACCTCTTCAAAGCCCTCTCTGGAGAACCGGCATGGAAAGAACTCGCAGAGCGTCGGGAGAGGAGACCATAACAAAAAACTGTTTCTGTCCAGGTACGAGACGGACCTGGGTCGTTTCTCATTGATTGGCAGAACAATAAGAGATTGGAACAATATTCCTAGCAAGAAAATCAGTAAAATAATATCTGCAAAGGACTTTTAGTTACTTACTACTAGTATTACAAAACTACTTAATCTAGTAATAAATTAATTTAATAGATATATCACGGTATGATGCAACGAATAGAAAACTGACTTGTTAACTTAATCTTAACTTCACAATTTATTGCAACCAACAGGAAGAAGAAATGTGTTCATTCCATTTTATGTATCATCCAAAGTTGTAAATAAACTTCTATTCTATTGAAAACATGGCAAAAACCGCGTGGTCAATTATCAATTATGCTTGAGGAGACCGGGGAAAATAAGTGAGTCACAGTTATCAAGTTTCTGATCATCGACCGCAGGGAATCTACTGACCGAAATGAAATAAAAAAGGTTATGAGACTGATGGTATGATATTGGTCAGTGACATTTCATTTCCTAACTGTTTGTTCAACTTTGCATTGGGTTCTCGAAAGGAGTAACTTTCAAGTACCAAAAGATCTGTTGGCTTTGATAAAATTCAATTAAGGCAATCAATTCAATACTTCTCTTCTTTGTGGCAAACACAATTCCATCTATTCGGTTAAATCAGTAACCTATACGTCACAGTCGTTTGGTCTTAATTCGTCTTCTTTTAATCACTGGTTATTCTTCAAAAAAATATTATTTTATATAACGTAAAATTCCGCTACTCGGCAAGTTTGTATTCAACTCTAGATTGATCGAGGAGAAGTTTTCAGTCTTTTCACTGTAACACTGCACACTTGGGCAGGAACCATTTTATTATGTACAAGAACTTAAACTCATCTATTGGACAAAATACAAACTCAAACTCCTTACCTAATATTCCTTGGTATATTTTCATTTCTACAAGCTAGAAAAGTTGATTTAGAATCAAGTCAAACAATCAGCACATGCTTTTTGTTTTTGAAAAAAAAAATTGCACAGCTGCTTTATTGGCGTTCCAGCTAAGTATTGTCTTGCAGGAGATGTTAACAATTGGTAGCATTTTCTGGCTTTATTCTAAAAATAAGGAGGCCCTAGTGCTTTTAACCTTCAGGAGTCAGCTATGGCAAGAATACTACTGAGATAGCAAATTATTTCCAGATAGGAGAAAAATTCTGTTGAATACCATGGAATTCAGGTCAACACTAGAACATGCAGTTAGATAAATAATGTCACCTATAAATAATGCCTCATCTGCATCGATGCATATGTGAACAGCTTAAAGAAAAATTCATTCCCCATAAGGAAACTCAAATAAGACACAAGCAATTTTTAACCTTTATCCTGAAATTCCTGGATTACAATTTTAACGCTATCTGGGACTCGGGATTTGAAGCGTTTTGGCAGGATTGTTTAAGGCCCAACTTCCTGGTAAGCGGACAATGAAACAGAGGGACAGATTTGCGGAGAAGGAGAACTTCAGCACCCTAGGAAACGACCTCAAAATATTTATTTGTAAGTACCTTCTTTATTTTGGCAGATATAACTTAAATGGAACTGTAATTAGACATCTATACACAACAAAACAATAGACATATTGACCTACAACAACAGACAAATGACAATCTCTTTGGTTGTCAAATTTTAGTCAGGCTTGTCTCTCCTTTCGAGTTGACAAAAATCGATATATGGAGTGATACAATAATAAAAGAAAAAATCAAAAGAAATATAATGACAGGGTGTACTATCAAGGTTGTGAGGGATAATGAATGTTTGTTGAGGGTATGACAAACATAGCTAATAGGGAAACACGATGACAACAATCTCCCTAGAAATATGCTTTCAACTTTGAATCCGTAGTCTCTCGTTGGACACATTACACTGCACAAATACGAAATAAAATGCAAGGTCTGTTTCATTTCGATCAGACTGGAGATCAATCATCTCTCTCGTGGATACTGAAACTCTGCTGTCTGTTAAGATTTCACACTCTAATTTACAAAGGCTAAGATTGAATCCATACAACATTCTACATCAATAAAATATTACAAGAAACAATGATTAGAAGAAAACATACAATGAGGAACATTTTAATAAGTTTCATTATCCAACCAGTTTTTTTAACTGTCAGTCAAGGCGTAGCAAAAAAAATTATTGTCTTTCACGACAAATATACAAGATCATTGAAAATGTCTGTACAACAGGTTTACAAAGATGGAAAAATGGTTGCAAATGAAATGGGGATAGAAGTTCTCAGGTGTTGCCAATTTTAAATCACATTCTCGACATCTTGTGATAGATATTGACAAATTGATGGCCCTATTGGCACAGAGATATGCTTGAAAAATAAAAATGAAAATTTTAGCACACAAACTACATGTATATTCTTCCAACGCAAAATCGCCAATAGCACTACATGTTCGCAGGTACTAAGCATTATACCCCATTTGTATGTGTCCAATCAAGACAAATAAACCAAACAATCTCCAGAATTGAAATTAATTGTACCAGGCTGCAACTGCTCCAGCTGATTTCTTGAAATTCATTTCACACAAATATGATATTAATTGTTTACTCTCAAAATAATGGACATGCCACATACTGGGAGATGATTTACTGATCAGCAGAGGTAATATTAAGTGGGCTGGCATCCACGAGGTTGACTTGCATGTGATCCAGCATGAAAATGGACAGTCAATAGATTTTTTTTCTTCTTGGAAAAAATGGACCGACATTAAATGTTGTGCCACAGACAAATTTGTAAAATGGCACTCTTAATCGTCTCACACTATGTTATTTCTCAAAGTTTCAAAAGTATCATCTTTTAACATTTCCCATGTAAAATATGAAATGGCATATTAATATAGTTTTAAGAAACATAGAAACGTAAAACTCCACAACACTGTGTTGAACCATAAAAATGGCAACATAAACACTTAAGACACATCATTGGCTACTTATCATTAATTTAGTTTAGGTAACTTTTCCCAATATTTTGACTATTTACTTCATTGTCCCCATCCCACATACATTTGGTTCGCAATTTTTGTTTCCTTTTTGACATTTGCTCATGTCAGACTAGGGAAGTGCCTAAATACACAAACGTCGTTTCACTTTCTGTGGTATGAGAAATAAGACGTGGGGGGGTTTCAAATATCCTATGAAATTAAATGTTAACATCACCAGAACATAACATAAACAAAAACATGTTCTTCTACGCAGTATAGAATTGTATCTGATGCATACAAAATTGTAGTGATTGGTTGGTTGAGGTACCTACATTAAGTTTATAAATCCTTATCCCAATGTTACGCCGGTAGGTACAGAAGTCTTCGATAGACGGGTTACCATTATCACCTGAATTTACTCCCTTTACCGCTCATCATTCACAAGGGGCAAAAGCAACAAAAAAGTTTTCTTCTGATTGTCAAGAAACCTCAAGAAAGATACACACCTTCGTTAGAATTTTGTTAACTTTTACAGTCTAAGCCAACGTTGAAGCCTAAATGCTCAGCTTTTTAGCCAAAAATTAACCGTCGCTAGGTATTCTTTCAATACGAACTGGAAAAGCCTACAAAAAAAATAACTCGTTCAAACAATAAAAAAGAATGATAGGCAGCAAAGGGACATAATCACATGGTGGCCTACACATCGAACAACAATTAAACACAGTAAATGGTGCCTGCAGGAGAAAATTCAAGATAAAAAATAAAGGGAATTGAATAAACGCATAAGCACAGTATGCACTAATATTTTCCCTTCACAAAACCTTTTACTCACGCGCAAGTATTATATTGACTCATATACTAATTTTTCATTTGATAAAATATTTATCTTTTCCTCTTCCTATATTCTAAGTTTTCGGTTTTGAATAAAAAAGACTTATACTTTTTATATACTTCCTTTAACAGAGAGGCATACAAACTAATTCAGCAGTTAACCACATCTTATCCCTGTGTCCTTATTATTTGATATGACAATCAATTTATCAAAAATGTAGTTTCTACCTAGTAATGTGTGATATACCATTAATAATGAACCGAATGATTCATTTCACTTGGCAAAGCTTGCCTGGAGGTCGATGAAAAGCGGAATGAATCCGCACATCTTAATGGTGATCACAATGATGGCCACAAGTCCCGGACGGTCGAGAAGATTGCTTTCTTGCCGTTCAGACAGCCCTGCAAGAAAAGAAAGCCATCAGACAAGCCATTGGCAAACTGTCACCCTTTCTTGAAAGGTCTCTTTAAGACAGCAGTGTGACCAAGCAATCCAGAAGCAATTATTACAAGATAAGAATTACCAAATAAAGCTCATGTTGGCAATCTTGTTACTATCCGTTCGACCACCACATGTCTTATTATGCGATTTTCAAATGGATTTTTTTCGTGCCCAAATGGCCAGAGTATGTGTCGCATCTGAAATATTGCTAAATATATGATAATAATTACTGCTGGTTTATTAATAATTAATATTGCTAATCATTTCTAAATATGCCAAGCTATTTAAAAATATGATATACTAGCAGTGCACCCGCTGCGCCGCAGCTCCCGTGAGTGCAGTGATTGATGTGATTGATGTGATTGATAAGATTGATGTGAGTTGATATTGGCAATTTTTGTCTGGAAAAAAGATGTTATCGAGAGCAACTCTGCAGTAAAATGTGGCACCCTTTCTTAGTTTTAAGAATAAGACTCAATGTTCCGATTAAATCTCAACGATTACATAAAATAGCAGATCACCTGCCGTGAGTACAGTGAGTGATAAGAGTGATGTGATTAATTTGAGTTGATTTCAGCAATTTCAGAATCAAAAAAAAGATCTTATCTGGGGTTACTCTGCAGAAAAAGGTTTATCCTCTTTCCTAGTTTCAAGACTCAATGTTTAGATTCAATCTCACCCAAATCCAACTCCTATATTGCTGAATTTTTACTTTCTTTGCTTGCTTTAAAGTTATGAATCTCTGTCCAAATTAGTGTGTGATTAGTATATTGAGTGATAAGAATTACCGTAGCGATTCTGATCCCGCGGAAAACGATCTAATCGAGGTTTAATACACTGCTCAATATTGAACCACTTTGATCAGATTCAGTTCTTATTTACACGACTCAATTCCACGTTCGATTTCGTATCAGAATAAGCCATAAGAAAAATGTGAATAGTCGCAGATTAAGTGCCGAATTTTCTGGATTTTCTGGAAATTTTCTGGGCCACAGAAATTGTTAAATCGTCGTTTTTTGCATTTTAAGCATCACATACAATACACATTCTTATGCACTTCATACTACTTATTCAAATTAAATAATTGCGTATTTAACATAACACACATTAAAGTTGCAATGTTTACGCGAAACACTTTGTTTGAAAAACCCGTAGCAAATTCATGGCATGCTTAAAAATTAAACATTTTTCCACGGCTTCTTAAGTCGATGCAAAAGAATTGTCACCTGTTTTTTGCAACCTGTCACTCACAATCAAGTTCAGTCAAAATAATCTCTAAAAAACTTATTTAGTATCTTTTGGTTGTTGAAAAATCTGTAATTCATGCTTAGGGTGCTTGAAATAGAAGGTTAACCCACAGGTGATTTGCATAAAAGTCAGAAATAATATTTTCGTTTGAAATTGGTAGTGGAATCTTGTCTAGGCTGGGGTTGAATAATATGCAGCGTATTTAAACAATTTCTCAGCAATTAAGCATTAAATCGGCAAGATGTTTATACCATTATGACCGTAGCAACACCTCCCTCATTTTGAAGCCATTTCAAGTACATTTTTGTTGGAAGGTGCAGAAAAATGGGAAAAAAAATTTTCAATGTGATTTTTTAAGAATTCTTGCTCCTGCTTCTCGCAATAAGCTGTCGTATTGGATTTTAACGTCGGCCGCGATTACCTTTTGTTTAATTTCGAGTAAAAACCAACCACTCTCAAGTAGTTAACCTTCCGCCAACCTTCGCTCAAGTGCTAAAAAAACAGTATATTATTGAAGCTTGAGAATGCCACGAGCTTGGACGTCGCAGAGATTTTAGTATTTAAAATATTTATTGAAAGTGTGGCATAGTACTTGGATTGCGCACTTGGATCATATTTGTTTAAACTGCTCTCTGTAGTTAATGACAGTTTGAAATGAAAATACATGTTGAAAGATTACGGCATTCTCGAAAATTGAATTAATATCACGGCGTCCTAGATCGATGAAAGATACGTCAAATGTTTTTCTTTGATCTGTAACTCCAAATCTAGTTTTGGCAAAATTATTGATAATAAACTAATTAAGTGTGTTTTCGTTGTTAAAAAAACCCTATTTTATGTATTAAAAGCTTGCCAAGTTAAAATTCTTTGTGATTTGCATAAATGTCGCAAATAGCATTGATCGCTTGGAATCATTGCGTGATCTTGTCTAGACCGGGGATGGAGAAAAATTGTCTTACTTGCACCAATTTCTTACCTTTCTAGCATTAAATCGGTATTTTTTTGATACCTACGCGACCATAGAGAAACTGCGCTCGTGTTGATGATACTTTAACCCGCTTTTGTATCAGAAAACGCCCAAACAATGTACAAAAAAAGATTCCCCGACTGTGTTTTCACGTGATATTATTCATTTTTAACCATGAAGAAAGTGTTGTGTTGCATTTTACTTTAGACCGCCCGATTCCTCGTTCAATTTTAAATAAGAATCAACCATAAAAGCTTTGCCAAAATTAGTGCAAATTGGCTAAAATTGTAAAGGACACTTTCAGTGTCTCAAAGAGTTCCATCCACACAGGATTTGATTAAAGGTTAATTAATGTATGAACTCACTGTCAACCTAGTATGGCCTGGATGCCTCCTTGGAGCGCTTCAATTGAACTTTTAGTCTTTTAGTGCCTATTTGAAAGCCGTTCATGGCCTGGATAGCTGCTTGTGCACTCACTCCGTTGTCGTACGATACAAATCCTGCAAACACAAAACAAATTACTAATAATTTAAGCTAAATCTGGCATTTCAAGCATCAACAAATTTCAATGGTTTCAATCATGCAGGAAAACAGTGTTTTCTATTGGCATTCCTTGGCTTGATAAATTAAATGTTCAGACTGAAGGGTTGATCTGGATAACTAAAATGTCTTTTCACTTGTCGAACTCACATTCTATGGTTCTCTATGTTATGGCAATGCGTTTAAAATTCTGAGATAAATTCAGGTAGAGGAGATTATAAGAACAAACTCACAGTCCTTATCAAGTTATTATCCTGGTAGAAAATAAATGTATAGAAAATAAATTGCAAAAGTAGAATAGAGCTCACATTCAACTGAGCAATTTAGTTGACAAGTAATGAAAGTATTGTATTTCTTTCACTGAGAAAACAACCAATTTAGTTTGGTGAACACCAATGTAAACCATAAGGCAGATAGTAAGTCTCTCCAAGTAAACTATAATTTAAATCACTGTTGCAATTTGTAATGTAATTAAAGAAAAACGTAAATAACCGTACCTATGTTAAGTTAAAAGGGTAAAAAAGGGTATAAGGGTAAAAAACCACAAACAAAAATGTTGGACTCACCAAAGCATTTTGACAAGTTAGTCTGTTTATCAATGAACACCTTGGCAGAGACAACATTTCCAAACGGCAAGAATGTCGAAGCCAGGTCGTTGTCGCTGAACTCTTGTGGCAAATGGTATATGAAAAGATTTCCGCCGTCCGGTCCCTCGATCTGTTTTCCCGCGGGATTTGAAGCGCCGGTAGCGGAAGAAGTGCTGACCACGCTAGCAGTGTGGCTACCGTTGCTGCTCGAACCAAATGCCGGGAAGCCGGCTGGAAATTCAGAGAGCCAAACTAAGAACGCAAGGCAAGACCCAACAAATTATCAGCAAGTTGTCAAAGTTCAGCACAAAACGATCCCTAACTTGCATTTTTCGTGGAAACCAATGGGGCAGTTGTTACGTTGTGATACTTGCAGGGATCTATGAATACTGCTTAAACAAGGATTATATTACTCAACAACTGCTTACAAGCCTAATAAGGCACTGAGGAAAAGTAGTTCAACAATTCTTCCTTTAATTCCAGTATATTTCACCAAGTATTTAAAAAAGAAAAAGAAAAATAAATATAAAATTATAACATTAAAATTAAAATTATTTTAAATATAGAAAAGAAAAACTAAACTTTGAGAGCCAATCTCTAATAAAACACGTTTTTTTTTGCCACTTAGCAACCGATACATCAAAAAACCTCAACATTCAAAATCTACCCTGGTTTCTTGTAGCAAAATGAGTCAACCAAATACCTGGGATCTACTTTCCACACACAGAAAACAATTCAGAAAGCTTACATTTTACAAAGGAAATTAAAAAAATTAAGGTTTCAAAGAAATTTCAAGACAAGAAAATGCAAGTCCCTTTGGTCTTCTCCCAGCCGTGGCGCCCAAGAAGAAGAAAAAAGCTTGGAAGTTCCTTACCAGCGTACTGCGTGAGGTTGGAGTAAGCTGAAGTGAGTGCGTCAAGGTTGCTTCCGTTGAGCGAGGCCATCGAGTTCAGTGAGTTGTTAGAAAGGCTACCAAGGTGGGACATGTTTGTCACCGGGCTCAACGAGCTGCCTCCAGAAGACTGGCCAGCCAGCGACCCTGGAATTGGTGGAAAAAATGTATCAGTATTTTAAACATTCAAGGAAGTGTATGTATTTGCCCCTTGTTTTCTGATGCAAGGCCATAGGAGAATTAAAAAAATATATATTCAAGGATTTATCGGATCAATATGGTTACTTCTTTTGGTTTCGGAATATTGTTAGTACTGCTATCAATAGAACCTAATGGTACTTTAAAGTTTCTTTTATTCCTTGTTGGAAATTAATGCCATGCTTAGTTTTTTCTTCAACTGTTATTATATCAATTGAAACTAGTTTTACAGTTGAAGCTAGTACAGAATAATCTGGAAGGGAAGAACACGGCACACAAGTTGCATCCACACATGCATCTCAAGTGCAAGTGGCACTAGACAAAGAGATGGTATTTATACCTGCATTGGCAGCTTTGCTTAGAAGAGCTGGACCGAACCAACACCAAGATAGGAAGATGACAAGAAAGAGACAGACAAGCAGTTATTAACGAGTAGCTCAGCCTTAATTTAAGATTGAAAAATAAAATAGGAATGCAGATAATGACAAACTAGTCAAAGATTCAAAAAGTAAAATCCCTTCAGCACCGATCACAATAAACTCATTTTGCCAAACATTTTTGTCATTTACAGAAGAGAGGAAATATTTTAGAAAAACATACATCAAAATTAAAAAAAACTTTGACAATATAGTTTTTGCCATAAGGTAGCGACTGCGGACTTGTTCGAATTGAACTTTAAAGGGCACTTTTAATTTCGGCAGTAGAGCAAATTTTTTGGCTAGGTTACTAGCTCGTCACAATATGGAGAGAGGCAAAGTTAAAAGCAAGCGGCGGACTCAAAACTCGTTCATTGTGAAAAGGGCGTTAGAAATAACTAAAAATTACTCGAAAAGAAAATGTTGACGACAATCATTGCAACTAACTGAATATAACAATGAAAGGAAAAATACTCTAGCAAGAATATTGATGTCAGACTGAAGACTTGTAATTTTCAAAATCATAGGAAGAAGGAAGTCAAAAGATAAAGATAAAAGATGCAACAATAAAGAAAATATTACTAGAAACTAAACATAAAAAAATAAAATTTCAAGACACATACACATACCTGCCGTTGAGTTGGTCAGACCCGATAAGGCTGCAACACAGAAACAATCAAAATCAGCTGCTACATGCAATTATCAAATGTAACACAGTGACTAGACCACATGGCAACAACACAGCAAAAGTGCTTTCCTAAAAACCGCTCATACCTATTCAAACTTCAGAGCCAATTGTTAGTGGGGTAGAACCATTTTTCAAGTCGAATGTTTGGTTTTTTGCTCTCACCACAGATAAAGCTTATGCATATGTTCCATCTTGGGTTGAATTTCTACACATTCTCTTATAGTGACCAGAAGTTTTATAGTATTCACTTAAGTCAACAAGCTTAAGCCCTTTGGACTTCTTCCATTAGATGGCATTATTTAATTTTAGTTTTGTCTCACTTGCACTGCATATCATCGAAAGTTTTCACTGCCTTTGTCTTCTCTCCACCTCTCTCTTACCGCAATGCTAATATGCTCCTGCAGCAGATTTCTAGCCTTCTAGCAGCGATCTATTTTGCTTAAAAATATGGTATTTCTGTGTTTAAGCCTAATCTATGCTACCTCTTAAATTTTATTTTTAATTTTTCTTGTGTGACAAACAGAGCTACAAATGTGTACATAATTATTTACAAAAATACTTTACTTGATTGCTGTACTAAGCATGTCCACTGACCAACAAAGTACTCATACAATACAACGTGCTGTTCAAGAAAAGGTATTTCATTCTAATGGACAGAAAAACGACCGACAGAACAAGAATAAAATTTATGCGTGGAGTGTTAATCCAGTGCATCTATAAATATCAGGACTAATAAAATATTTTAGCATAGAATCTGATAACTGCTTTACCCTTTAGACTAAATAGACATTCAATATGGGCTTGAATAAGGGCTGCCCCTTGTACTTGTTGATCAAATATGAAAGCATAAAGAAGCAAAGGGCAGAAAAAATACAAGAGAGCAAGGCCTGTTGTGTATGTAGGGACCACTCAGGGTACACTTTTCCCTCACCATGATTTTGTAAATCATAGACAATTTAAATACCATTTGCAGGCTAATTTCAGATTCCTAAAGTGTACCACATAAGAATATTAGATGCACACACTCTCTCGCCAACAGATACCTCGTAACGAGTTTCAGGGCCTCTACTAAAAAACAAAGTGCAAAAATGTTTTTGTGCTTCAAGTGCCCTGTTGGGACTCGAGCTTCCCCCATAACAATAAGAGAAAGCAGAATCTGTTGAATTAATAACCCATCACATGTGTTATTCTTATTAAATACAATTAATAAGCAGTGTAAAATGACGTGGCTCACAATTCAGTCACAATTAAGTTATTGGTACAACGTACCGACTCATTAGTAAATTAACCCAGAACAGCAGACAACTGAAAAGTATGTGAGATCTACAAAACAGGTAATAAAGCCAATCTACAGCACCCAGGAAAAACTGATATTTTAATTCTATGCAAACCAAGAGTTACGAAAAAGTGTGCATAAATTTGAAAAAGGGTAAATCTAAACCAACCTGGACTACTTAAACCAGATGCACTGGATCCTAGGAACATGAAAACAAACGAATATGACAATGTTATACTGTGTAATATATTGGCTGATTACTAGCTAATCCTGCTGGTAAATAACTGTACAGCATCAGGATGCAAAATCACACACGTGCTCAGGTGGTAAAAATTGCCAAACCAAATCATTTTTCATATTTTTCCTTGATATCAAAAACCAGGACCACACATTCTTTGAGAAGGGCATTGGTTGAATTTCCGATTGCTTACATCCTTAGCGATGGAAACAGCGAACAATTTTGAGAACCAAGAGAAGAAGTAAAGGCTTGCAAGTAAGAAACCAAATATGGGCAGCATATCCTAGAAGGTTTACAAAAGCTGTCGGGAATACGAATCCAGTTCACAGGGTTGTAAGGTCCGAGTGTTGTTTGCTAAGATCGAAGGCTTGTTTTGGCTCCATGGCTAGCCAAAATATTAAATGCTCCATTAAGAAATGCAGCCAGCCATCAAAGTCTACAATTAAGTGTTGGGACTGACCCACAGTAAAAATGTGTAGCATATGTTATTTCATAGCGGGAAGGCTGACATTATTCTGAAATTTTTTCCCCCAACAGTACTACATGTTTATTTATTACTAAAGATTATTCAATTCAATTCATTTCATTTGATTGTATCATTAAAAGACCATGTACACCGATCAATTGAAAAGAAGCTGGAATATCAACTATTAGCACTAAATTCAAGCAACATACTTTGAAGAACTGTTGAATCGACAACGGAAAATTATATTCTACACTACTTGATCCATGTGTCTGCCAATTGTCGCAAATTCCAGAATTGTTGGCTAATCACAGAAGACATCTTGTCCCCACAGGAAAAACCAATTACAATAATTTCATTCCAGGAGATACCTATTTAATAATATTCTTACCAGATGGTGAAACTTGTAGGTTTGCTCCATTGCCTCCAGACATAGCAGCTAAAGTAACCAGATTCTGCATGCTCATTGGATTCACATCTGAAACAGGCAAAAAAATACGTTATTTCCATCAATCGCAGCGCTATCTCATCTAGGGAATCACATTATTTGTTAAGATTAATTGAAAATAGAAAAAAATATTATTACAAGTAGCCAGATAGAGATAGGCGGTGCCTGGGTTAAGAAGTTCCGTTACTTTGCAAGTCACGATTAACAAAGGAACATCACCACTAGCCAAAATGTATGGGTGTCAACTTGCACCTTCCAGTATTGGCCAAAATGTTTAGGTGTTATTTAGTGAGTTAACCTGGACGGTTCTGTGTGAAAATACAGATTGTGAGCAATTATAGTACCTACTTCTCATTCTCCTGGGGGAATATTCCAGATGAGCAGTTGAACTTGGGCAAATATTTACCAAAGTAGGTAGTGCAACTTACTGTGATTAGCAACTGAAAGATTAGCCAAAGTGGCAAGCCCTTGGAGGTTTGCTTGGTTAATGTCAGAAGCAGAGTTGCCCCCTGTACCAGACAGGCCAAGTGCCGAGTTTTGCAACGCAGCCAAATTCTGAAGACCTGGAAAATTATTCTTTGTCAATATGATATACCAAACCACAGCTCAGAACAGATATTTCTCTATAATAGAAATTAATTTCCAAGGTTTTTGATACAAATACAATGAATTCAAAACACAAATTCCGATTAGTACAAGATAATTGGGAGTTAATGGCCTTTGAGCTGTGACAGAATTTTAATACAACACAAAACCATCAATGAAGCAAAAATCTTTACGTAAAAAACGGCACTGTCTTTTACTAGTGGTTGTCTGCTATCTCCCAGAAAAGCAAGGCAGCCCAATTCCCTTTCGACTGCCACCATAAACTAGCTGTTAGTTTTCAACTTTTTAAGAAAAAGGTTGTTCAGGAATTCTGATATCATTGGATGATAATTTCTATTTACTTTATTTAAATTAAATGTAAATTTAAAAATGTAAAATTCTGTAAGACTACTATAATGACTACAACAGGATTGCACATGTCTGTTACCTGCAGAACTTTGAGCAACTTGTTGCAACTGCTGCTGCACCAGCATTTGCTGCTGAATAGAAGAAAGAGAAGTCAGACTTGCTACTGGTCCTCCATTAGAAGTTCCTGCATTGGATGCCTGAATCTGTTGTAGAAGTTGCAACGATGAAGGTGCTAGGCACCCATGCGACTCTCCCTGCAAAAACAGGCAGGCTCTGATCAAGTATTTTCATTCACAGCTACAAAGGAAAGGGATTTAGTTGGTTATCAGAGACCATTTGGAATAACCCGTGGAAATTAGGAACGGGAACCCAAACCGTAAAAAATTAGATCTGGGACTACAACCAAAAAAAAAAAACGGTTATTTAGTTTGGATTTGGCTTCACGGGTTGGTATCGATTTGAAAATGACCATTCCCTAACATATTTTTCTGCACCAACAATTTTGTAAACAAATGATTGACCATTGAAAACATCCTCTCATCAAAAACCCATTTCAATATTCATATTGGGCTTCGTATTAACAGCAGAAGCACAATTATCATCAGAGGTAAAATTATCTGCGCTATCATTAAAGTGACCATTTTAGGGTTTTAATCAAAGTTTTTTTCCATTAATTTAATTTACATCTATTCCATCCAAATAACATGCACATCTGTTTTTTTTTAAATCTGATGTGCTTCGAGATGCATCTACTAGTTAAAATATTTTTAGATTTTGTAATTTGTTCAAAAACCTGATAAATATATGAATTTACCTTCAATTTATTGCAAAATTACACTTGAGTGGATGAACAAAAGAATGTTTTTGCAACCCACGAAAGAAAATTGTGGAACCATTTAAAACCACCAAAAACCATTTAAACCGAAATGTCTTGCAAGCTGGGACCGCAACCTTTTGAAGGCTATTTCTTTGAACTAGAACCAGAACTGTAATAAGAAAATCGTCCTAGACAACTTGCAAATCCTCCAAGACCCCTTTGAATGTTTCTTTCATTTTTTGCACAAGGTTGAAGTAATTAAAGGAAATGGTCTCCCTTCTAGCAGACTTGTTCTCTACAATTCTTAGTCGATTGTACCTACAGACTTAGTTGGCCTGCAAAATTCATCTGAAATTACTAGGGAATCTTAGGGTCAAATTCCTAATTTATTGTCACTTAATTTATTTGTGAGAAGGGAGAAGGGAGAAGGGAGAGGGAAGGGACGGGGGGGGGGACACTAAGTAGCATCGGAGTAAAAAAAGGGGAAAAGGGGTCAAGAACCGACCAAAAAATGTGACATCACTGAAATGTGTTCACTTTATTGGGCCAGTTTAATTATC
Source organism: Protonemura montana (assembly GCA_947568835.1). Lineage (NCBI taxonomy): Eukaryota > Metazoa > Arthropoda > Insecta > Plecoptera > Nemouridae > Protonemura > Protonemura montana. The sequence goes on from OX387604.1 coordinate 28,408,117, forward strand.
TGTCAAATGCTTACAGTCAAGTATTGGGGGCCCATGTTCACTCCAGCAAGGTTCCACAAGTTGGCCTGCATTTGCTGGAGCCTCTTTTGGTCCTTTTCTTTTTGGGTATCGGCAAACTTTACCACTAATGGCGATGAGCAGCCCTGCACGGTAATAAAAATTGTGTAAGCGATGGAAAATTTGCGTAACCAAAGAAGAAATTATGGAAAGTGATGGTGATGAGCTGAAAATTTATAAGGAATTTTGTGTATTTACATTACTAAAATTGTGTTATTTACCTCGCTTTGAAAAGGTAAAAATTTAGGAACCATATATAGCAATAACAATATGTTCTAAAACATGGAGCGGTGAACAAATCGGCAAGAACAGTGGATAATTCAACAAGTGAAAAGTAAAAACATGAATTCACACAAACAATAAATTGTCGAACGTTAATATCCTTTTATTTCCTTTTAACTTTAATTATCTATATCAGCAAGCTTATGTAAGCTAATGGCTACGAATGTAAGGAGTTGAACTCTGGGACCTCGGTGGTGACAGGAATTTGTCGGTGCTTCCATGGTGCTAAAACTGGTCAGTTGAAGTACCTAGGAATCACCAGCAATACCTTAGTAGCAACACCATCGTATTGGTATCAATAGATAAGGGCACTAGTGGGAATAATTGATGATAGCAATCTATGAAGTACTATGAAGTAAATGTGGCTGGCATATGTGGCTTGACCAGTCACATGTCCACCGCAAAGCTCTTGAAGTGAAGGGAATTAAACTTTGCAAAAATGAGGAGGGGGGGGAGACTATGCAAAACGCTCCTATATTTGGAGTATCTAATTGCATACTAATGCTCAATGTTAAGAGAACATAATGACACATAATTTCGAAACAACACAGGAGTGGGTACATATTGTTAAGAACACACAGCTTTTGTCCATATTGTCATTACAACATGAATGGCAATTAAAAAAAACAACCGTGCAGCAGAATCTGCAGCATAAATCTGATTGAGTGTGAGAGACTTGAGAGACTTGAGAGAGACTTGAAAGGTATGAACATGAACAACCCCTTACCTCCATAGTTTGAGAATGATGCATGTTCTTGATTGCATTTATGGCACATTGTTTAGATGTATATGTTACAAAAGCACAGCCTGCACAGAACCAAGAGAACAACATAAGATTAGTTTGGACTAGTAAACAAACAAACGATGACCCATCTTGTTAAAATTGCATACAGGGGCACAAGGGGGGTTGGGGACATAATGAGAAAGTTCTTTTCTGTCTGTCTATTTGCAACTTCTCACTGGTTTGAAAGAGAGAGAGAAAGAGAGATAGATAGGAGGAGCCAAAACAGACTTTGCTCCATCCACGTGTGATATATAAATGCAGTTGAGCGACACAAATTCATATGTGGGAAAATCATGCATTTTCCAAGCCAATAGAAAGCATATTAATAATTAGGCTAGGCATAAAACTAATACTATTTACCACATACCTAATTAGATTGTTATTAAAATACTAACTAAAAACTTATTAAAATATAAAAACTATGTAAATAAATGTCTAGAGCTCGATTGGTTGATCTGTGGTGTTTAACGATGCACTGTTTTTGCAACTGGCCCTGTGGCACTGGCCTAATGGCGTCAGTGAATGAATGGATGATGATGAGGAATGATGGTGAATCTAGTATGGACAAGAAGGGAGTAGGGGAAACCCGGTGCCAGCATGTAGTCTACTCCTATCGAAGAGCACCAAGGGGACCACCGGCTTAACGTCCCATCTGAAGAGCGAATGAAGTTGTATTATCTTTCATCCCTCCAACCTCTCTCCCAACAGATTTGGTCACAGCACAATGTTACGAGACCCCGTGTTTCCAACTCGTCAATTCGTTCGGACTCGGGCTCAAAAATAATTTTAATTTATTCCTCAAGACCACTGTTATGTCAAGAATAGTTTAAATGTAACATTGTATTTTTACTTAGTAACTGCTAGGCTAAGTTCCAAGACAAATTTTAAGTGGCGTTTGCACTTCTGGCATCAAGTCCTCAACTTACACCTGATAATTTACTGATCAACACTACGTCCTTTTAAGTTAAGAGAAATTTTGTGTCAGATTCGTTGAGCTTTGAAAGTCTGAAATGATATGCATAGTTCTGCAAAGAAAACAATTTCTTTGTAGCTTGCTTTAATGACAAAAACTGCAGTACACCTATTTAGGGCAGGTATAGGTATTCATGATTAACACACAACGAGTAAATTTGTGACCACATGCCCACCTTCTCCATTTCCATACAAACAATGACATACACTAAGAAAATTGAGACAGTTCAAGAAAAGGATCGGCATTAAGCTGGTGGATATATTTCTTTAGGATAGGTATATAATACATACGACACGTGCGGAGGCCAACTATAGTTAAACCGATAATCCGATTCAATACTATAAAGTACATACTAGGTAAAGAAACTTAACATTCTTAAAGCATTTGCATTGAGGTTGCTACAAGTTAATCCAAAGATTCAGTCATACCTACTCCAAGAACGATCGAAATAATTTAGAATGCAAAAATTAACTACTATAATTTTTTTTTAAATAATAGAGAATTTTAGAAAAAGTTATATTATATCGAATGGGAACTTACGTGCGCAATACATCCCTGGAAGAATTATTACCAATTATATTCGATTGCTAATTTAGGCAAGTTATAGGTACTGGTATATTTGTTGTTGTTATGCATTAATTGTAATTATTCTGTTTGTGTTTTTACCTTTACTTTGCCCACTAGTATCCCTTAGTACTGTACACTCTTCTATAGTACCGTAAGGACCGAACATTACTCGAACGTCATTCTCCGTGCATTTCTTAGACAACATCCCCACGAATAGCTTGCGTTCTGCAAAATAAAAGACACAACTGTTATGGAAAACAGATCAACCAACTAATAAGTTGTGGCACATGTTGCCAGGGAACAAAATAGATTAAGGAGAAAATTAGCTAATAATAGAAGACATATGAAGGTGTATACATATATTTATAGGTCGTAATAATCTTTCTATCGTCTTTGATATCCCAGCCAGGCATCTTAAACTGCAAGTTGACATGCACAATTAATAATTCTAGAAAATGTTATTAACCTTATATAAAAGCCCTCATTTGGCGATTGTCAATTTTCAAATAACAGGAGTTGTGGCTATCTGTGTCCCACAGGATTCACAATTGCTAATCGATAATTTTAAATAAATTGGTAGAAAACGACTGGAAATGGTTTAAATTTGTACATAATTTGTGAGATTGACCAAAGCCACATTCTTACGATAATAAAGGCAGAAAATTTCAAATTTTATGGAATGCTTTTTGAAAAATGATAAAGTTAGTTAAGAAAAGGCAATAGTATAAAAATGTACAGCACAGTCTGTTAAATATAGGGGTCAGCAATAAAATTTCTGATAGAGTAACGAGTTTAATAACAAATACGATGTTTTATTAAAATACTGGCAAGTATGAGTCGAGAGTTGGGAGACAGAACCCGGTTGGTTGATTGGTTGATTGATTGATTAGTTGAGTTTAATGACGTGCAGGGTGCCACCAGGTAGGGAACTCAAGCCCCCCGCGTGGTGACTTCTGTGATACTTAAACCGATATCTCCTCATTACACCGACTAAATTTTGGAGACTGCCAATTATTCTGGACATTTTTACGCACAGCGAGTAGAGTAAGATTGACAAATTCTCAAAAATGTTTTATCCCAGATGATAAAAGGTCCGGACTCGCAGAGTAGTAGCATAGGGGGTTCCTGGGATATGGCAGACAGATATTTGAAAACGGATGTAATTTTGAAGCAAAAACCACACGTTTCAGAAAATTGTCATTTGCGATTTGAAAATTGTTATTTCGGGTCATGGATTTAGTTAGGACATATTAGGAGGGGCCAGTGGCGGAACTACCCCCGGCCAGGCGAGGTGACCTCCCCAAAGCTGACAAGTTTTTCCCAGATGGTGGGGCTCGTTGCAGGCACACATACCTTCCCATACTTCCCCATTTGTCCACGCAACCGTGGGACACAACCGAAAAATACCACTTTGGCAATTTTACTAGCTCGCTAGCTCCTGATTTTAGTTACATATTTCCTATGTTGCCACTGCCGTATCCTTATGTTGACGCAAATGACGGAATCCAGGTTTATTTCTGGAAAACTGGAAAACTCTATGTTTCCTATTAGTGGTAAAAATGATTTTTTAAACAATAACGTTAGTGGTTTAGTAGTCATGCTTACTACGCCACAGTGGCCGACTGTTGTGACCATTTCAGTTTCGAATTTGGTGTTCGTGTTATATGTCATCTTTGGTTCATTAAACAGGCTAATTTAAGGTGATAATTATAAAAAAGTAAACAGACATCCGAAAATTGTTCATGTGCCTGTTGCAACGAGTTCGCCGGCGGCGATACCAAATTTAAACAAGTGCCCAAAATGTTAATGTATGCAGAAGTAGTGTGGTGCCCATGATGCTACTCATACAGAACCAACTAATAACACTGGACAATTACCTGACAGCTGATAGAGGAATTCAGACTTGATAAAATACATTATTTCCCTCCTTGAATCACATTTGTTGATCTCCATTAATAATTGAATCACTAAAGACTGTTTATTTCTGGTTATCATAATGCTAATAATCACAAGTACCGATTTGTTATTTTTAGCAGCACTCACACGGTAGCAGTATACACTTGTATGCTAGACAGAAATATTAGAGCTGTTCATTTTGTTCATACCCCTTTTTTTGGACGGGGAGGGGGGATCAACTAATAAATCTTGCCTGGGGCCTAAAATACAGTTACGCCACTGGGTGGGGCCCAAGCCCTCACCGCCTCACCGCCTCACCGTGCTCACCCCTATGCCAAAGCACTTGTCAAAAGCAAAAGTCAAAATTTGACCTCGAAAATGAAGTCGCTCGCAAATTTGAAAAGAGTGCACAGAGTGATTAGTACTTTCAGACAGTAAGGGATATGAAGAGTTTCATGACTTGTTAACATTTGATTGCGACAATTTTAAGTCGATGCATGGCGATTACGATGAATACGATGTTCACGATCAAACCATTTTCTGGTCCTCACCACCTTCTTACATTCTTACACAGAATAACTACGCGATCATATGGGCAATAAAAATAGACAAATTAATGGAGTGTTGGTCAAAAGACTTAATTGGCATCACCACCACCACCAAACCCCATCGCATTAGACTGGGATTTGGGAGACTAGACAAATCTATTTGAGAAACCGCACGCCAAAAAAATGCCATTATTTTAACCAGCGATTTTCATTAGAAAATAATAAATTTTCAGACAGCTGTGCTAACAGAAATAAAATCGACCGAATGATATTTAAAAGATGACCGTCAGTTTTTTTCCCTACTCCAGATTTCTTCGTATTGTTACATGAACGATTCAAAAAGGTGTCACTGTCATTAACACATTTTAGTGTGATTACAGAATGGAGTTGCTAACGTAATGCCTCACATACACTCACTTCCATAATAAGTTTCAAACTGAAAATGTGAAATGTGTATGCCTCGGAGCTTTCTCTTAAATTAAAATGTTTTTATTTCGTAGACGCATCGAGGTTGGAAGGCCAGCCATCCATCCGAACCAGCATCACATTTTGTCATCAGATCATTACAGTCTGGCTAACAAATTAAATTGCATACATTTTAACTTGGGAAATGCTAAGCAGCAAAGAGACACTAATAATTAATTATTTACATAATGTAGGTAAAAATTAAAATGATCGAGAAGGGAAAATATGAATTCATTAACAAAATCGTCATTAGGTTAAAACGCAATCTGAAAAGAGAATTGTAAATACAGCCATGTATTCGAACGTGACACAGAAATCCAAAGCATAATGGAATAGCGTTCAATTTATAGTTGAAACATTACTTTACACATGCCTGAAGGATGCGTCTATTTCTATAGTCAGAGACAAACAGCGGCCTATTGGTTCCTTCACTTCCGGTGACTCAAAAGCAACAGACATGAATATAAAACCTCTGTGCGCGCGATCACGTGACATTAGGTAGTTGACTCGCGACAAAATCATTGCCATCATGCGACATATCAACACTATCTGAAGGAACTTTTTTCTGTAATTCATTTATTCAAGAAACTTAGTGGTTACAGAAGTATGTCCACTCTGTAGCATGCACGCATCCCATCTCTGGTGGGCTCAGACATCACCTTTACAGCTCAGAAAATTGCGTTCATTAGGTAAAAATAACTTGAACGTATTCAATAATTCCCGAATTGCGGACATCGTCACTCGTTAGATTAGACGAAATGTATAATATATAAACCCAGTGAACATTTCTAGAATATCTAATATTGTAAGATTTAGCCCACTAAACTAGATTCCCGACAGCCACATCTTTGCTAGGCATGTCGTGTCAGTGATCAAAGGAGTTTCTACCTGTCTATCACAAGAGTTTTCAAAAATAGCGCCTACAAGTTTAAGGTAGGGAAATGGGCAAATCTATAATTTAAAATTAGTAACAAAACTTGTGGTACGAACTGACGAAGTAGATAACTGTCTGCATATATAAAGACTGCATCGCCAATATTGAATAGACCGAAGTTTTATATAAGTCTGAAGATATATGTAAAGGTACCTGCAGAATCTACTTAGAAAAGCGGCTTTTCCAGAGCCAAGAGCTCACACTCTCAGCATCTTCAGAGGCCAGTGTGATGATTCTATAAACAAAACTCTAAAATAGAATCCAAAGTGAAATTGTGCTACAGAAACGAATCACTCACCCGAGTCATTTCAGAGTGAAAACTGTATCGGGTCTAGAGAAGAAGACGCAAGACGGGAAGAATATGACTGACACACATTTGATTGAGATGTGATGGACATAACGGTGCCTGACAGGGCTGATCCACGCTTCCGCAATGTGTAACCCCGAATTAAAACCGACGAGGTATGTCATTATTATTGGCGGCGGGTAGAAATGTGCCAACGAAAGGAATCATCTTAGATATTTCGAAAGTGTCTTTTGTCTAGTAAAAAAAAAATAAGTTCTCACAAATATGACCTTAAAGTTCCGAACGAACAAACAAACGCGTTCTCCAAAGTCAAACTTTTTGGTTTGATTTTTAAACAAGCACATCTCAAATTAAACGGGCTGAGAAATACAAAAGCCAGCCAGTGGTCAGAAGGTAGCAACCGGCAGCACTTGGCTTCAGCTGCTTCAGCTGCTTCAGGTAAACGTTAATTGAATGAGATCCTTACGCCCTCTCAATTAAGGATGCACGTCTAGTTCGAACCTATTGCCGCGAGCAAAAAAGTACAGCTATTAATCTGATAAGTGGTGAAGAAAATACAAAAACAAATGCTTTGAAAAACGTTTCACATACAGCTTTCAAGCGTGTAACTTTTTATCGCATATCACAGTAAAACGTCAGGGTGACAAAATACTCTACTTTTTTGACATTGGTTGATGCCACTAACCAGTCATCATAAACGAGCCAAGCGCTACAGAGTTCAAATTTCCACGACACATTCAAACATAGGCGTCAACACGGAAACTGTAACGGAAAAATGCAATGCTGTCCGTCAGCATAGCCAAGAGCATATAATACCGCGTAGGCATCTTAACAATAATCGCGCACAGGACTGGCCTGCCTGTATTTTTACACGGTGATTATTTTTGGAAGTGTTTATCTATTCTTGGCAAGAAGCATGCAGCAGAAAACATCGCGAGATACGTAAGTCCGCCAGAACTGGCGTCTGTTTTCCGGTTAGTTCTATTCTTCCCGAACATAACTTGGAAATGAGCCGGCGAAATCTAACCTAACCCGGTGTAGGGGTTGTTTGTAAAATGATCGAGTATGATGGCACGTGCCACACGGTTTCTCTTCACTTGCAGAATGCTCGCAGCACCATTCTAGTCAACATGATTACGAGCCGGACCGGAACATCAAAATACTGCCAATACGTTAGTCACTGACGCAACTACGCGAAACGGATTACAAACAATGTACATGTAGCATGTACATGTAGCAACTGTATATGCCCCGATAATTTTAACATGGTTCCTTCTTCCTGTCCTGTTTCTATGAAATAATTACTGTCAAAAATACAGCTTCATCTCTTCGATCTAACTCTGTTATCAAATCAATTGGGATATCACTGTTTCAATAGAATCCAAATCGTGCAAGTTTATATCGAGTACCAGATGAAATTTTATACTCAGATATATACTTGACTAACCAAATTAAAACACGTTAGAGAAACAAGGAATTTTGATTTAGATTTGATTGCTTCCGAAAGTAATACCGACTCGCCGCATGCAGTGAACTGAATACAAGTGTTGACTCCTCGAGTTTACAAATACAAGATTCCTTTGCGGTAAACGAGTACATCGGGTTGCCAACATCGCAGGCGACGTCGCGGCTGGACGCGTATGAATCGGGTAATTAGTTATGCAACAATACGACATGTCACTTTATTTCCGGCCGCGCATGCGGGGTGGTGGTGGTGATAGGAGGGGGGGGGGGAGGGAGGGCAAACAGAGTTTTAAAATGTAGGAAACGGAAACCAAATGGTTCGTAGAGCAAAATAAATAGATGAAACAGTTACACGACATCGTATAATTTGGGCCCTTCGGCGCTATTTTCTAAGAAAGCACACGATAAGAAAGGTCGATTGAGTTTGTAGTTTGATCAAAATAAACCCTGCGATTACAGACATGACGCGATCTTTTGTCGCTTAGGAACTTGGTCAGGCAGATTGCATTCTTTGATGTGCAAAGGCCCCGTGGTATATGGAATGCACTTTGGTCCCTTGTAATGCAACTTAGTAGCGCGGAGTGATACAAGAGCACGCGTTACCACTAACGACCAGTCAGTTGGCGACAGAGCATTCTTTGACGTACCTTCTAAACTTGTTACGCATACTTTGGCACTGCAAAGATGACTACATACGGATCAAGGAAACGAAATACCGTACGATACGGAAGCTATGGACAAAATAACTAATGCATTTTAACTTTTTACTATTCTACTGAACTAAACGTGTCCGAGAAACAGAGATCCTAATAAAAAATATCTGACACGGCGTTTGTAATGTACATACTCTCTTGTACTTTATTGCTGGATAACGGTAGTGGGAGAGTAACTACAGTTGACACGCACACTTAAAAAGTGAACATAATATTATTATGAAAAGACGTAGGGAAAAAATAAACAATGCAAATAGAAGAGCTTAATATATGTAGTTGTACTTATTATTTAGGTTAGACAATGTTATGGTGTATTGCCGGTCTGGTCGGGCCTTTAGTTGACACAGATGAATATACAAATGTAACAATACTCAAAGCAAAAGCTCCTTCCTTCTTTAGACGTGAGGATGTCGTCGAGCACGCAGACAGCGCCTAGGTTATTGCTACATTATGCCAACGTTTGGTGACAGACAAAGAAATCGAGGCGATTAAAATGCAAGGCATGATCATCAGCACAATTGAATTAATCACTTTATAAAAGAATTACAGTCCATGCACACGCGCTGTTTAATTTAAGGTTGTATAATCATATTCAAGAATCTCGATTGTTAATTTTTTAATGCTCATTTTCAAGTTCGGTTTTGTTGATATGATATCTCAGTTTCCGATAGCAGCCGAGGAATAGGAATATGAATAGAAAAAAGCTACCGCAAATGGTCAAGATAATTGTTTATTTTTATTACACTCATGTGCTCAGTTTCGTGTCGTCAAAAAGAACGCCGTGTTTATTTGCAAAGTAGGCAAAACTGGGAAGATAGCGTTTGACTCTGGGTGGTAAGTGCTGACCACTATGTAGGCACTAACAGCATGTACTTTAAACAGTTGGCAGTTTGTAAATGTGCTGGTCAATAGCACCACGGACATTGTCAACGTACCCACTAACCATTTTTGCATATTTTTGCATTCAAATGCCTTATCCTCTTTACACAAAACCATTTAGACATACGTTAAAGGCGATTGCGAGTTGCGCTGAACCACTACGAATTTACGGTGTGCGTCTTTCGCAAGTAGAATAGATGTGTGAAAATGTAAAACCACAGTAGTTCACTATCGGTTAAATGAAACCTACATGTAGGTTTGTGTCATACTGGTAGATAGTTGGAAGCAATTAGCCGAGTCACATTATGGAGACCATGGATTCTGTCATTGTTATCTGCTAATCTGACTTTTAAAGTTTACTTTGACGGTCATTCGTCTACGAAAATAAGTGCAGGCGCAAGACGTTTAGCGGGTTCATGGATTTCCTCGGTTCAATAATATTTGGTTGGACTGTGGCTAGCCTGTGATTAAGGGGAAAGATCCCTACCGATTTCAGACTTCATCTTTCGACATTTTTCCTGGCCGCACCGTTCAAGCTAGAATTCTAGAAATCGAGTGGGTTGTAGACAAAGAATTTAACTTATCGACATCACATTTCTTTTTTCGATTTTTTTTTGTTGTTGCCAAAAGTGACTCCTAAAGTTGCAATTTTGAACCAAGTTCAGGAGAGCGCACAAGGCAAACAAAACATATTTTCGAAAAAAAGAAACCTGTTGTTCAGAAGTGTAATTCTTTGTCTACAACATACTCGATTTCGAAGATTCTAACTTAAACTGTACGGCCAGGAACCTGTCGTGTGTTTCTTGCCATTTGCACTCTCATTATGCGACTTTGTTCTTCATGAAAAGCACGTCACCGATAAGCATGAACCAATGTGTGCAGTTGGTTGACAGGATGGAATTACGATTATAAAAATTGCCTCAGCATTTTCTCAGGGGGGTTTTACAACCTTGCTGCAATAAGAGGCAGATGTGGCGCTGGGACATGAGCTTAAATATGACAACAGAACTTCCATTCAAGCTGCAGGTCTTATTTGGCCAGACGAATTCAAATGTATCAGTTTAATTAGAGAAATAATCAATCAGGTATCTAATTGTAATTCACTACAACTTTTTCCACTCAGCATTTTCTCGTAAAGCAAATTCGAGCGCTCTTACATTGACATTTTATAAACAAACGAGATCTAGTCTCCTCGACAATAGTGGTGCGAATTATGATACAAAGTTTGTATCAAATAAACAAAAAAAATAAAAAACTGCAGGGATGGTAAACTTCACAATCAGAACAAGTTATCAAATAACAGCCAGTTGTAACTGGATACAAGCAGAGCCAAACAAAATATTCACGTCGGTTGGGGGAATCGAAGATACCACCATTTTTACATCACTTGAAGAAAATATTCAACCGGTCTTGACGCCCTTGTCTTAGTTATGTACCTACAGTTACATCGTTTAATCTATTTGCATTTGTTATTTTAAACGACATTTGAACTTTTCAATACAAAGTAAGTGTAATTTAACATTACGATGTAACCTAATGTTAGAATAATACATTAATTGTTATACAGCAATACGGCAGTAAAATTATACCTACGCTGCAGGTAGTGAAACATTAACGATGAGTGTAATACAATTGCAAAACATTATATTTATTGGTGGGTAGTTAGTTGTCTTTAAACCGACGTTTTAAGAATCGAACTTGTAAGATATCGATAAATTAATGTAATACCATAATATTATATTGTTATGGTCTATAAATTGAAGAATATACATTGCTTTCAAATAATCAATATTAATGACAAATAAACGGCCTAGCAGAGTAAGAATATAATTGCATACATAAGAGAAGTTCCCTCTTCAGTTCTCACTTGTGTGAACTAGCACACAAGGAAGAACAGCACTGATACTTCTCTGTACCTGTTTGTTTAACGGACTTCGATATAGAAGGCGCGGTACATGCTGCATGCTGCATGCCTTCACTACTATTGTTGATTAGAACCATGATTTCTCAACGACCAGATGCAATTTTACACTGCATGCATATCAAATGTTAAATGCATCGACTGATAAGGAAGCGAAGAACTGGATTTTTATTACATCTGGACGATCAAGTGAATTATTTCGTTGCGAGTGAAGATCTTATGCAAATATGGATCTCGAGTGTTATTCGCATCAATATTTGAGCAAACTAGATAATCTACGAGCTAATTCGAATGTTTGTAATAATATTCACTTTAGAATACATGATAACTGGTAATTAAATGTAATAGTAATCGACTTTTATTGTAGATTATTTCTCTAGGAGTGCGCTTGGACCCATAACTTCTGCTAAACACAAGCTGACGAATGATCATACAGCAAACAGGCAGTTTTTCAACTTCTCATTTGTGACAAACAGCAGTGTAAGAATGCAAAGCCGCCTCTATTTCAAGTTCAAACAGAGAGAAGCGCTTCACAAACGATCTACTCGAGTTGACCGAAGCCTGTGCCTAGTACTGTTAGCTGGGGCATGTATGCTCGGCACTAACACGGGACAGAAATTAGATGTCATTGACATAATTATGCTAACCTATGTGATTTAATGTAACTATCCTAAAACAGCCACTTTCTCTGTTCCAGAAGAATACCATGCGCTAGGTTAGCTATTCGTTTGAAATTGTAATGCTTTCTTGGTGACAAAGTGTTACTCCTCATGTAAAGCCAGTGATCTATGGTTCCTTTTGCAAAACAATCATCGGCATTGAAAAACATCGACAGGTGGGTCGGGCTAGTTTTGTGACATAGTTCAGCATCAACGGATAAATCACAAGTTGACCTATTTTTTATTCATAAACTTTATTTCAAGATCTTTCAATGAACGTTGATATCTTCGAGTCAAATGTTAGCAATCATTAATAACAATTATCATTAGTAATCATTATTAATGGTGGGCTAACACCTCATGTTTACAAATGAATAGCATAATGTTTATGATACCTGTTGCGAGTTGAACCATGACAATCGAAAGTTAGATTAAAATGCGATTGAGGAGACGACCATAAAGCATAATCATGAGGTTGTCTAGCAGAGAAGAATAACCTACGAGCAGACTATGAGACTATGTCAGGCTGGCTGGTTGAAACTATAGCTACCTTACTCGATAGCTATTTGCTAAACATGCGAGTTGGGAAAAACTTCCGGCTGTGTTTGACACCCAGGACAGTCACAAGACAATCAAAATAGATCACTGGTGTTTCATGCGCGAGCATTAGGTACTGTCCACATGTTAACGTACATGATAGAGTCGGGAAAAATTAGGCGACGAGGATCATTTAAAATTGTCAATTTAAACATGTATGTAAAAACATGTGAAGTTGGTAGGTACAGAGTTCCAACCAGTTCGTTTTTACTTTTGATTTACACACCTTAGAATAATTTTGAATTTTTTGGGTCATATGTCACGGACGCTGCTTAAAGTAAAAAGTTTGATAATCAGTTACGTGTTGGTTAAAATTACAGTGGAAAATGCACACCTGTTGTGTATTGAATTCGACTGAACGTTCTGTAAACGGAATATGAAATCACTGAAATGAATGGCTAGCTGGAACTGAAAAAGATGTAGCTTGTTGGGTAGCTACTTAGGTTACAGCAAGTGTGCAATCTTTTACAGAATGTATGTTTCAAATTTGCATGCAAAATCGTAAGAGCGTTGGAAACACTGGTTCTCGCGAGATCACCGAAGTTAAGCAACGCTACGCTCGGGCAGTAATGGATAGGTGACCGTCGCCACCCGGTCCCCCCCCCCCCCACTCCACTACATTCTTAACTACGATATGCTGTAATTGCCAAATTTTATTACGCTCTCCATCTCGTTCTCTGAACGTTCTCTAGTGCTTTGTTTTGAATTTGCCCGACTGAAACCTGAATATGGAATGTACACTTAACGTAATTTGTTATCGCAAGCTATTTTCATCCATCCATAGGACTATCAAGTGAAAACAGTAAGCTAATCACCCTTCAAGGCAGCAGGCTTAGCTTGTATGACTAAGTACTAATTATCGATACTCTACACAGCATAAACTAAATGATAAACTTTACAAAACAGGCATAGTGTAAAACAGTGTATTACGGTTTTAGCTCTTTTTATAAGGGTTTTTACTCCTAAATGAGCTGCAATCGTAAAACCACAACTATTAACCACTGTGGGCTCCGATACCTTCGAAAAATCAAAGTAACGATAAAGACGCACTTCACCAGTGCATCCTGTTGATTTGGACAAGAAGTTTCAGGATTAAAATAGAAAACACAAATGGAGACCAAATGCTCAAAATAGAAACTACCCTACTCCCCCAGCTTGCCTTTTTTTCTTTTCTTTTGGTTCTCATTGGAAAGTTCGATCCAGATATGCCTCTTTTACAGGCATCGTCTCTCAGACAAGCATGGCCATGTTTTGTTTTATCTGGTTTATTTACTTTCATTGAGCATTATCAAATTTGAGGTTAACTTTGATTACGCCGAAGATTCAAAGTGAAAACATTTAGCGCCACACAGCGCCATTTTGGTTATTATTTGGCGCCATTACAAACGGTGCTGAAATCATGTGAAAGTAAACATGTGTAAATAATGGTATGCAAATTGATTACCTGGCATAAAGTAAGGCATCTGTTGCTGATAATAAGTTGACTGTGAGGGTGATATCCAGTAGTAGCTTGGTCTGTAGTACGTTAGGGGGTCAACGCCGACAGTTTGGTATGGATTATAATAGTGATGACGACGACTGGACTTCATAATATTTCAAAAACAACTTTTATAGTACGACACATCGACGAGATACAAATTTCATATTTTAATTGTAAACCTGTACATTGCACACGAGTACACTGGAATCTTTTCACCAAATCAAATAGATTCGTTCGAAACGAGGACACGAATAACTGAATGGTCTTGCTATTTATTCACGTAGAGCATTCGAATACAATTTACTAAGATGTATAATAGCAAAATCTATTTCCAACGTTTAACGGTACATGGGTTTACCCAAATATATTGTTATCAGCTTAAGTCACAAAATATTTTCTTCAAGTTGACCTTATTTTCATTGAGATGATCGCAGAAAGGACGACGTTCAATACATAAAACGCCACTTATCGGTAATTAGATCTGACTGATGTCCTCGCTTATAACTGCTATGTGTACCTATGTGCGTAACAGGTAGCTCGGTCACGTTGATTTGCGATAATCGATTCAAAACGAGCGCGAACGCAACGAACAAACGAGCACGCGTTCACTGGATTTTGTTTTTCTGGCTAAACACAAACACAGTTTCTTGTTTTAAACAAAACACCTAATAATTATTCTCAAGCACTCCCGATCTACGTGAGAACGCAAAATAATTGATAGGTAACGATAGTTCACCGAGGACAGGCGGCGACGGCGGCGACGACGACGGAAGACCGGTAGCGAGCTCTGCTAGCTGGCTTTACCTCTGCCAGTCATATCGAGACTGAGCTTGCTTCAAACCGTGAACACTAACCGAGTCGCTTCTATCGCTAGTGAGCTTCTATCAACGCAACCATATGGCACGAACTCATGACCACCACGCTAACGCTCAGGCCAGGACGTAATAGTACTACTGGTACTACAACTGCTATCGACAATTGTCATTTTTCAATTACACCAAGCGTATAGTTAGAGAAAACGCACACGGTGTAGATCAAAGATACGTATAGATTTCATGGTATGAGGGTTTATTATAATGGATATTGGATGACGCATAAATACACATTAAATAGGTATACCTTTTTTTTGTACAAAATGATTAGGTTTTCATAATTTTTTTGCTCGAATCAATTGATTTAATCAATCAGAAACTGTCTTCCTTTTTTTAACTGTTGGGACTGAAAACTAGTATTTTTTGTTGTTGTTTCTTTAAGACCAATTTTATGTGTATGACAATATTTGGAATAATTTGATCAAGGTAAACGTTTCGTACCGGCATAAACGATTCATAAGCTTGCAGGTTAAGCTCTATAATTGCGAAAAAAAATCATACTCCATCACTCAGTTCATGTTATAACTTGGAATGTGGTTGCGAATGACATACTATGGCGTAGTATCTTGGTTTACTCTTTATTCTTAGTGTAATTGGGACTGGAAAATGAACATTTTATGCTACTTGTGCAGTTAGCAGTTGAAAGAGGTCTCTCGAGCTCTCGACTGGTATGTCAACGCTCAGTATCTATGTCTACAAGCTCTAGACCATAGAAGAAAACAGAAGAGAGACGACGAACACACCTTCCTATGTGTGTCATTCACAACATGTGTGATACACTACCTTATCCTTCGCCACATTGATCGATAGGATGCACATAGGAATGATGAATAGTTTTTTAAGTAAACAACGACAAGTCTTTTCAAAAATTGATGTTTCTTATTTGTTATGCAAAAGAAGGGACATAAAGGTGTTCTATATTAACATTCGATGAAAAATGAAGTCTTTTCAAATATTTGCATGACAATGTGTAGGTATTAGATATTCACGTTTTTTTCTGTGGATATTTACGCTATAGCCTATTTTAAAACAAAGGTTGTATCAGTAATACAGTAAAAATAAACGTGTAAACAAATAAGACTGAAAATGGAAGTAATGTATGGGTGGCACAAGCGTTTATCATATGCAAGAAAGCTTTCACTCGATTATAGATCTCTCAATGTCACATATGTCAAATATGGCAATAAAAATGCTCCTTTTAAGACCGATCAGAGAAGCAGCAAATTTGTCACGAGCAGCTAACATGGTCTGTAGAACTTGCAAGTTGCTTACCATATTATTACGTCGTTTGTCAAAATATGCACCTTTGGCAATATGAGGTTCTTTATATCTGAACAAAATCTAGTTTCTCATAATAAATAAGTAGTTACCTGTTGGCAATCGAATAGTCACCATTATCATCTCTTGAAAATTCATTCGTCATCTCTCATTCCGATATCCCCCCGTCCGATTCAGATCTCCCACCACAGCTTTGTTCCCCTCATCCTAATTACTTGGTCGTCGCATTGAATAATAAGTGCATGTGCATATGCATGCATGTACTTGTTGTACTTGTTGTACTTGTAAGACTTGCTACAATGCTTGTGATTTGCAATGGGCATTGCAAATGCCGCACTATTGTGTGTCGATTGCTGAACTTCAAGCAGAATGCGTTTCACCCATTGTTTGCAGCATTTGATATCAGAGATAAAACTGATCTTGGATGAGTACAAAACACAACTGATTAGCAAATTTCCCATGAAGTTTCAAGATAATTCTGCCAACAGTTTGTGTATGTTTTTACTTATTAAAATTGGCTCCGATAAAGTGTGCAAGCACTCGTCATAAGATTAAATACTCTCAATTCGTTTCTTAATTTGTGTTTTTACTCGCCTCTTGAATATTTCTTGATTTTTGATTTTGATTTTTAATTTTAATTTTTTAAATTTCTTTATTTGGATGGCGGCAATTAAAGTTTTGAAAATCGCAAATTTTTACAATTGCCTACTGTTTTAACTTTTAATTGTTAATATTATAATATTCTTCGTTCCTTTAACCCATGACGCGTGAAGTGCTGGTTACGAGCTGGTGTATGTGGAGGTGCGAGAGTGGGTAGGGGGGGGGGGGGGGGGGGGGGGGGGGAAAGCAAACACGACAAGTTATTGTTGGAAGAACGAGAGAATAGGTAAGACGGGAAGTGGAGCAGGCCAGAATGTGAGATGAACGGACCAAAAAATTGTCTTAAAACAATATTTTTAGACTTGAGAGACCGAATTGCAGCAAGAAAAACCTAGTAGAATATACTTTTGTTATAGAAAGGAAGCCCATGTGTTATTGGCCTCTACTCTTTCTGAAAAACCATCAATCATCCAATATTGGCTTGCATGCCCAGTTGATGCTATTGTCTTTTATGTGCCAAACAGTGATTCATGGAATGGACCAGAACCGCTGCACGATGACTCGATGTGAAGTGCCAACTCAAAGTCGATTGCTGCTATTTACTTTGGCAAACTGATCATCGAAGATAGCAGATATGATTCCTCGTGACTGGTAATGTGCTGCGTTAATATAGAACATCCGTACGAACAACAGCACAAATATTACGAAATAATTATTGATATAATCTGAGAGAAGATCAAGAGTGCATTGCTGCATAAAGTTAGTAGTTGAATGCTTATCTTCAAAACATGTGTTCTCGATGGTGGATCGATGTTAAAGAAGCTATTATTAACACGTAAAATGCAGCTTCATTACTTTACAAAGCTAAAAGTCAAGATGGTATTCATAATCAATTAATTCGATTGATCGCCAATTGTTAATACTGTCGCAGTCAGCGATCTCGACTTCACACTTGAAAAAAGCACTGAATTAACCAAAGTGCAGCTCTTATACATGTTTATAAACCTCGCGGGAAAATATTTACATTTTAGACTAGCTTATTTATAAACAGCAAAGGAGTTTTTTTTTAATTTTATTGTTTTATTTTCCTGTACCATTGCAGGGAATAAGAAGCTTAATGAGTCCTTATAGATTTAATTTTACATTTCATATGATAATTATTGGTTTCCTGACAATGTTTCCGCCAGAAAAAAATAAAATAAAATAAAAACAGGATGAAGTACCATTCCTAATGTAGCAATCAAAACAAGATTACACCGATCAGAAAAACTAGCTTTTGTAACGTGATATAGCAATTATTGAACAATATTTTCAAACTTGTTTTATAATAGCATGTCATGAGCATCTATTGATGTGATACCGAATTTTATATTATTTACCTATCGACGGTAATAGATTTCCATAGCACAGTTGATGTACCCGGAAACTGGAGTTAGCTGGATCTAAGTCTGGCTCATCGATTGCGATTGGAGTTTGATCAACATCAATTTAAAATCTTCAAATGTTTCATGGTCACCTTCAGTCGCATGACAGACTAGTTCATACACACAACTACCTAATATCGATTAGTAATTAGATATGTCGATTTTATAAAACGATTAGGGCGAAGAAAATTTGGAGCAAAATTTGAATCCATGTAGAATTTGTTGTTGGTGCTTTCAAGAGAATATTTCATGTGAGAATGGATAGTTGAAATGTTTCTTTGGAAAACCTGCACTTTCTCGAAGTGAATAAAACAGGCCTTTTACAGACCGTTAAATCTTTGTGGAATCACACAACTAAAAACTGCAGTAGGCTGATCAATAATTAAGAAATATTAGTAATATAATATTAAATATGATATGAACTCCGAAATAAATTTCGGTGAAGCTATGACGGATTTTGTGAGCGGGTTCATACGCACAATCAATTTTGCTAAGCATAAAGTATCCATTTTGCATCTTGCATTTTCCTACTCATCAATTAATTACATATCAGGTTCAAGATGCATCCTGGTTCACTTGAAATAATACAGAATAAGGTAAAAAAAAAAAAACGGTACATGCCTCAAAAGCAATAAACATGTGAAGATTTGTAAGTGTAATGCGATCATTTCCCATTGTCAGCTAAAAGTTACAAATAAGTTGCATCTTAGACAAAAATTATCTCACGTTCAAAGTTCTGTATCGTATACAAATATGCTTACATAAATGCTTGCACCCATGGCTTGCACCTAGCTATGGAATTATTCCACCCAGCTCACAAAGGTCGAACACTAAGCTATCATATCAAACTAGAGCACATAGATTTGATTTTATTTTGATTAGTCGCTTATTGGGTTTTAGTAATGAAGAACCTTTTTGATAACGGGCCTTGTGGCACTGGTTTAATGACATCGGTTAATGAGTGGATGATGATGACGATGATTGTGAATCAAGCCCAGCCGAAAAAGGATGCTGTCAAGAGGTTGATAAGAAAGACGAATGAGGTTGCTGTACTAACTTTTATTCCTCCAACCTCTCTATGAAACAGAACGACCGAACGGTTAAGCAACACTGCGCTAAGTCAGGTATTGAATAAATGACCATCATATACATGACCAGTTCTGTTCGGGGGAGAGGTTGACGGGATGAAAGTTAAGCAACACTGCGCTGAGTCGGGTATTGGATAGGTGACCATTACATACATGACCAGTTCTCTTCGGGGGAGAGGTTGACGGGATGAAAGTTAAGCAACACTGCGCTGAGTCGGGTATTGGATGGATGACCATTATATACATGACCAGTTCTGTTCGATTATTATTATTATTTGCGGTGTTTAACGACACACTGTTTTGACATCTGGCCACGCGGCACTGGTCTAATGGCGTCGGTGAATGAGTGGATGATGATGAGGATGATGATGAACCTAACTTAGCCTAGAAGGGAAGAAGGGAAACCCGGTGCCGGTACGTAGCCTACTCCTGTCGAAGACCAAGGTGACCACCGGCTTAACGTCCCTTCCAAAGGACGGTACAACTCGAACAACAGGATTCCTCCACAAATCCATGCTGTCGAGAGGTTGATAAGCAAGGCGAGTGAAGTTGATGTACTAACTTTTATCCCTCCAGCCTCTCTCCCGAACAGAACTGGTCATGTGTATGATGGTCACCCATTCAATACCTGACTCAGCGCAGTGTTGCTTAACTTTCATCCCTCCAACCTCTCTCCCGAACAGAACTGGTCATGTGTATGATGGTCACCCATCCAATATCTGACTCAGCGCAGTGTTGCTTAACTTTCATCCCTCCAACCTCTCTCCCGAACAGAACTGGTCATGTGTATGATGGTCACCCATCCAATATCTGACCCAGCGCAGTGTTGCTTAACTGCGGTGACCTGACGAGAACCGGTGTTTCCAACACGGCAAACCGTTCGGTGTTCTGTTCGAGAGAGACGTTGAAGGTACAACATGGATTTGTGGAGGAATCCTGTTGTTCGCGTTGTACCGTCCTTCGGAAGGACGTTAAGCCGGTGGTCCCCTTGGTCTTCGACAGGAGTAGGCTACGTGCCAGCACCGGGTTTCCTCATCATTACCTAGCTTCATTACCTAGCATCTAACCTCAGCTTCATTCTAAGCTTAGCTTCATTCTAAGCTTAGCTTCATTCTAAGCTTAGCTTCATTCTAAGCTTAGCTTCATTCTAAGCTTAGCTTCATTCTAAGCTTAGCTTCATTCTAAGCTTAGCTTCATTCTAAGCTTAGCTTCATTCTAAGCTTAGCTTCATTCTAAGCTTAGCTTCATTCTAAGCTTAGCTTCATTCTAAGCTAGGTAAGATTCACTCGATCACGGACGCCATTAGGCTAGTACCACAAGGCCCGTTATCACAACGATGCGTCGTTAAACACAACAAACCAAGCAATTAAACAGAAATGGTCATATATTGCAAGATGGTCACCCAACCAATTTCTGACCCAGAGCATTGTTGCTGAGCTTCGGTGATCTCACGAGAACCGGTGTAAGGACATTTTATCAGTAATGAAATGCTTAGTAATTATCACTAGCGTTATCCATATTCTCAATTGTAGCCAATATATGTTATTTCAAATATGCAATTTCTCAAACATTGAATCCATTTATTTTTGCAAGTTTCTTCCCGGTTTTGGGAATTGAGTGTTCTTTGTGTGAGCTTTGATTGAGCTCAATAAAAAGGAGTTTAATTAACTAGTTTTCGGTTGGCTATGCAATTTTTCCTTCTAAGGAAAGGAAGCACTGTACATTGAATAAGTACTGCCAGTACCAAAACATGGTGCTACGTAGGTGCGTGCAGGAGCGTGGAGAAATTACCAGGTAGCAGTCAGTGACCGCTTTCTCTCGATTTTCCGCTCACTACTTCAATGAAATAATCGATTTTTATTGTTTTCAGTTATGACAAACGTTACAGAAATTAACAATTCACTTGACGTCCTTTCCTGCGACAGACGCTAGCCATAAAAAACTAAAAAGCAGGTACTTTGAAATGTGACTAATGTTCGATTTTACATTATTATATAAATTATTTAATGACCATCAAGACAGTAAATAATTTCAGCCGTTGCTTTGTGGAATTGCCTGGCACTTGCAAAATGCGGCGTGAGGGTTGACGTGTGGGTTGTCGGAAGGGTGGTAGGAGGGGGGTGGGGGGGGGGGGGGGGGTTTACGGGCCTAAATAAGGAATGCCAGCAAGTGAAGCACCTCGTATTCTAGATTATCTTTTCAAGATACTGTGGAGTCATTTTTTCGGGTATTTTCAGGTATAGAACTTACTACTGCTAGTGGCCATGTTATGACATAAACTAGCATATTGAAATATATTAATATACTTTACAATATACGATAACATTCTAGTAATTATAGGTACAACAGCATAATATCCTTGTCATTATCTTAATGTTTTATCTCTAAAAAATATTACTAATTGCTTATTTTATTTTATAACATAACCACAGAACATAACTTTATCTTAGGAATTTATACATATTCTGTTGCTGATAAATAAATACTAATAATAATGTAAAATTGTCAAGTGATAGGCTTTCATAATTTGATTTCCTAGGTTTTGTATCAACATAATATTTTCGGTGTGTTTTTTTGCCAGATGATCTTATCATGTAAATAAAGCAGAAAGATCATATATAGTTATCTCTCGAGAATAATTATGCTTGCTGTTGTTCGTTGCGGCTGGTTTTGAAATGTCCTCGACGTGTATTGTTTTTTCCTCTACGTCGGTATCTCTAGCCATTATCCCCAAGTTATTTCAGGGTCATGGGTCACTAACCATTATTTCTCGCAGTTCTTTTGTGTCTCAAGCTCTTACTCACCGAATCAGGGTAGAGAAATATAACTATCACCGTATTATTATCAACGTCACTTGACTGCCGAGGAACTTTATGGATAATGTGCACAAATCAACTATAGTTGAACCAGCATTATACCAACTGGTCCATAGACCATAGTGCCTTTCCCCAAAAGGGGTTGAAGCTCGACTTCCATATCATTTTAATCAATAACTAGACATATAAATATCAACTTTGTGTGTTCCCAGCGGTGATAGAAGAGCGATTTCAGATGTTGTCTTTCATTTTCTTTAAAATGTCCCGAGGGACGACGCACAATACAAAATTAAACAAAAAATGAAATTCGTCTGCCAAAAAATATTCTATTCAAATCTCTGACGCGTGTTTGAAATGAAAAAATAATGCGCTACCTTTCGAGCGTCAGCTGATATAACGGTCATTGATGTTGTTGGTTGGGTACGTAACCTCACAACGTGCTTCTGTCTAAAAGAAATAAACAAACTTACGTCATTGTTTGGAATCTTATGACACTGTTTTCTCTTTGCTTCACAATTCAAATATCTTTCCACAATTTAAGACCACATTTCCATTACAGTTCATACATTTTGAAGGGTTTTAAATGGCAGAAAAAGGAAATAATTTATTGGAGACCAACGATTTAACGTCATCATCCCAGTCTGAATATTTTACTGCTATACCAACCTATTAATACCATTGTTTAAGTTTGCTAATCCAAGAAGTCTAGCAGGTGACTAGAGAAGAAGCATATTTCCTCCGATGGAGGTGCCGAGTTAACTGTGCTCTGCGGGCTGCATCCAGGAGTAGTTTCCGAGAAATCTTCCTTCAAAGTTTCTCTTTTCTTCGAAATGTTTACGGATACATCTCCCCAAAACCAATGCCAAGAAAGTGGAAGCATTATTAACTTTTCCTGCAATGATTTCTTTCTTATACGATCAAGAAAGTTAGAAAATGTGATTATCTGATTGAACGTCCCATAGGTTTATTATCACAAAGCGGTTCATCATTCAGGAACTTGGCTTGAAAATCCGATCCAAACTAAACATGTTCGATGATGCATCAAACTGACTGTACTATGAAGAGTGCAAGGCCAAAAATACACATCGTTGAATGGCGAGGCCAGGCCGCCGTACTTTAGTAACGGAAAGTCACTGGTTAGGAATCAAAGAGGTATGTTAATTAATTGACAGTGATCCTTGTCTTGATGCCAATTCACGTTTGAACGCATCTTTGCGTTTGTAAACCCAGTAGAAAAAGAGTTGGACAACGTGCATTTTTATTATTAGAAGAAGTAGGAAGAGGCTGATGGTTACATGGATTATAAAAAGGGTTGTTAGGTACGCCAGTCAAAGGAATGTATTGCTCTGAAATACTTTAAGTGTCGGTCGATAAATCTCAATAAATAAAGTAAGAGGGACAGAAATTTTAAAACTACGTTTAAATGGACAAATATTAATTATTTTTCATTGCAGTACGTTCGTTAACAGGCTGCAAAGCTCTAGGTCAGCCATACTTGTCAAAGATGTTTTCATTTCCATAAACACACCGTTGTGTAAGGAGGCACAAAATCGCGAAAACAAGAATATTGAACAAGTATTTTAAATTCAAGCAAAACTATCACAATTAATTTGTTAATATGATTTAAAAGAGCCCTTAATTTTGATGAACTACTGTTTGAACCAGATTATTATGATCTGCTCCTCTATAAGTAATTTGTATCGCGCCTAAGTCGCACCTGCATTGGAAAAAACTTGAATGCGAGCAGTGAGTAAAATCTAAGTGAGAAGTGAGTAGTAGTGAGGAGAAGTGAGTAGCAGTGAGCTTCTGGGCAGCAGAGAGTGCGACTGTCTAAGATTGAAAGGTTTCACGTGGACCATCAAGTTTTATTGGCTTCGAACAGTTTTAGACTGAGAGTAGTGTTCTCGCGAGTTGCGGCCCACTCCCAGATCGGCGCTGGCCAGCGCTGCGTCCTAACTCCTGCTCATGCTGATAAACATTCGCGCCTTGAAGAGTACCGCATCCCTCGTCCCAGTTCGCCTCTTTCGCGGGTAGTCAGACAATTGAACTACTTACAAGATTCGCTCATTCAAATGACGAGCAAAGGCTTCACGGGAAATGAATACAGTGATTTTTCATTCGCCAAGTACCAGCCATGATTAAAATAAATCGCCAACGACGTTCCTAGACGGTTTTACAGCTGGAGAATTAGCTGCTTTCATAGTTTTTATCTACAGTAAATCAAAGCATGTTAACAATGGCTTTTGGCCAAAGTCAAAAAGTCAAGGGCCAACTTGGGATAGTGGCAATAAATTAGAGCAAAAGGAACTAAACCCTGTTTAAAAAGGTTACTGTAAGAGACAAATTTAGATGAATGAATGTGGTTATGCCACTCTAGTCCGAGTAAGAGTACATTCGAATCAGGATAATTAGTCGCATCACACTTGTCCCATTTCGTCCATGAGACAAACCTATCATGATGATTACTAATCGTACTTCATGATTTCCATTTTCCACTGTCCATACGTTTGTGTGTTCTGTGAGCGTCGTTGCTAGTAACAAGTTCAACCACCGTTAAACATTAGCTTGCGACCGAAACGTCTGAGTAGCTTACTCTCTCTAAACTCTAAAGTAGCCTAAACTGGTTAAACTATCCACTGTCCATTAGCGTCGTTCATGTGCCGTCGTTCGCGTTCGGTGCTCCCATTCCATGCGCCCGGCGCCCGGCGTCCGGCGTCCGGCGCCCGGCCGAGGCGTCGCGACTTTCCACTACGCTAAATGCTTGTACAACAGCTCAGAAAGAAACGGCTGCGATTTCTTATTCATGTCAGCCGGAGACGGACGAGGATAGACAACTCATATACAACGCATTTATCCACCAATGCGCGCATGTTCGAATTATAAATAGAGTCCAGATATTTTGGAAAGCATTATCCAAGTCCAAACAAATGAATATGGCTATACCATGTGCCATAATTATTTTAATTTCTAGCAAGCTTTCAAAGAAAACGTAAATATTTGAAGTAGTTTTTACGGTTTTATTCGGGCGTCGTTGCAACCGCAAGTAAATATTATATTTAAATACCTTTCAAGTATTCGAAATAAAACCCATTTAAGGGTGAAGTTTTTGAATGGACTTAGCAAGCGTACACGGCGCGTATCGTTGGTGTAGCCAACGAATTTCAGGCGTAGGGAGCAAACATTAAATTAAAGACGTCATTTTTTAATATTTTATAATAAAAGTATATACTTTCTTATCCGTCCCGACTGACCAAAGTGTGTAAGACAGGTCATTTCGGTCGGATGAAGAGGGGAGGGGGGGGGGGGGGGGGGCATCAAGGCCAAACATTTCAATCAAACATTTGACACTATTTGTAGCCCATGAATTACTGCCAAGTATGTAAGGTATTTACTTTGATTCCCTTCCCTTCATCCACCCTTCAGAGCGTAAATCGGGGCGCCTGGGGCGAAGCACCAGCCGTTTAAAAATTGGACTGCAAGGTAGCGGATGTGACTTGATTCAATTTCAATATGAATATTGATTATTTCCTTTTGTGTGATCTCCGGATGATTTCACGGTAGGATTGCGTGCTATGTGGTTTCGCCTGCTTATGGGAAACCCAGGTTTGAGATGTACTAGTGGTTGTCTGCTCTAGTGATGTTTGCTCCGGGGAATACACCCATGCGACCACGTACTACTACGACATGCGAATAGACGCGCTACCCCAGTAGTCCCCTCTCCACCGTCCCAACCGAGCCTAGAACGGTCGTCAGTCTGCTACCTTACAGAACTGACAACTATATATGAACATAAACTATATGCAATGAGGAACATACAGCGTCGAGAGGAGATCAAACATGCTTTGTCGTATACAATATTATCATCTATTGCATTTGCACAAATTGCAAAAAAAAAAAGAGAATAATACGATTTAAAAAGTTAATCTAATTATTTGGTAATCGTTTTGCTGAAATGAAAATGAGGTAGTAGGTAATGAATTTTGCATAACGGTAAATATTCGAAATGGCTAAAACTTACTCTTAGTGCTTGTTTTGCGTTTTTTTTTCAGAGTATTATAAACCCACTGGATTTATCCAAACGTTTCAATTTCGATTCAGGCAACTATGCCAAGAAAAATGTGATGAAAAACGACTTGAAATAAAAGTAACTGTATTCCATTAGTGAACCTATTGACATTGAATTTCCCGCTATAAATGTAATACACCAGGGCAGTTAGCCCTAGTATTTGAGATCGAGACGGGGTGGGTGTGGAATGGTGAGTCGCTGAGATGGATCATGGATCATGGAAAGATCCATAGCGTAGTGGTGCTCACATTTAGATGAGAGGTTAATGCAGAGGACCCTATCCAGTATCCAACCCCGAAGTAACCCGGCAACCCCAAGTACCTCGCTCACTTGAGGTTTCTGGTTGGCAACTCAATAGGATTTTATAGCAATCTCGGTAATGGGGACTGATTGATGTGTAATGCCATCAGAAAGCTAATTCTGAACATTGATGGAATGGAATGGGTATACTACGCACAAACAGACAAACATGCACCATCCAGGTAATGAGAACACTGAAATAAAAAAGCCACCAAGAAAAAATGTTGCTGGAAATGAAAGTTTCACGGTGTATAGAAATGTTGATAAAATATTTTAGTGTCCCGCCATGTATGTATTTACATTCTCTTTGCGCTTGCTTAAAATGTGGTAAATAATTTGGTTAATTAATTTGGTTAAAACACACAGAAACACAGTTTATTTATAGTCGGAACAGTTTTTGAATTGATTGATTAAGTTGAACGACTCACTGTTCTGACAATTCGGGCCTGTAGTACTGGTCTTACGGCGTAGGTGAATGAGTGGGTGATATTGAACCAAACATAACCTAGACGGAAGGAGGAGAAACCCGGTGCCGGAAGTGCATTTATGAAGCGCGTAACATTGACATAAAAACTACCGCCAATAAAAAGCGTTCATTATCGTATAATATGTTTTTTGCCCAACATATATTTCCAAAAGCTACAAAGAAATGGTCAGTGGGTATATGTTCTCTGTAAAAGTAGGTACGACGCTGGATACGCTCTGAACATTTTCACATTTAAATGCCCTTCCATGCTCAGCCACCAAATTTTACATTTGACAGTAATGTACGTGTTTGCATTTAACGCAAAACACAAGCATATTATTGCCTTGCTGTTGGTAATTACACACAAGTGTAATCTTCCCTTTTCAAACACCGGCGGCACAATGTAATTACCTACAGGTGGAAATTACATTATGTGGATCGTGAAATCGGTGTTTGCATTTGGTAAGAAATACATGCCATTAATGTGCTTCGAAAATAGAAAAGCTTTGCAAATAAACTACTTATTACGATCAACCGTAACAGAGGTGCTACGATAGAGAGGCTTTCGCTAATCACAAAAGAAATTTGTCGAGTGCGTATCCATGACTTCAATGACAATATCTTTGGTGTGTCTTCGAGCATTTTTGACCACGATAGCAAACCTCGGCAATTGTTGATTAAGTGACATATAAACCAAGGCTATTGCCGTTATTCGGAGCTAAAGCAGCTAACAAGAGTATGTTCCCATAGTCTTGATTCACGGAACAGGGATATTTCTTTAGCAGATCAAATGCAGTGAGATGTGAATATCGGCTGACATCTGTTGATAACAGAATAAAAACCTACGGGACCCAAGTTGCACGTACATGTTCGATCGGAATGTCTCTTTAAGTTACATTGCAACACACGCATAGAGATTTCGCAAGGAATTGGACCTCTAGCAATGATACATGGGATAAATATCACGCGATTCGTAATGCACTACCAGAACTGTCAAGCATAGTCCTCTAACCCGGCACGAGCTAGAGCATGTTCGGCGTGCCTCTGATAATTAGCAGGGGACACCCTCCTGGTGTACGGGACACCCTCCTGGTGTACGGGGCACCCTCCTGGTGTACGGGGCACCCTCCTGGTGTACGGGGCACCCTCCTGGTGTACGGGGCACACTCCTGGTGTACGGGGCACCCTCCTGGTGTACGGGGCACCCTCCTGGTGTACGGGGCACCCTCCTGGTGTACGGGGCACCCTCCTGGTGTACGGGGCACCCTCCTGGTGTACGGGGCACACTCCTGGTGTACGGGGCACCCTCCTGGTGTACGGGGCACCCTCCTGGTGTACGGGGCACCCTCCTGGTGTACGGGGCACCCTCCTGGTGTACGGGGCACCCTCCTGGTGTACGGGGCACACTCCTGGTGTACGGGGCACCCTCCTGGTGTACGGGGCACACTCCTGGTGTACGGGGCACCCTCCTGGTGTACGGGGCACCCTCCTGGTGTACGGGGCACCCTCCTGGTGTACGGGGCACACTCCTGGTGTACGGGGCACCCTCCTGGTGTACGGGGCACACTCCTGGTGTACGGGGCACCCTCCTGGTGTACGAGGCACCCTCCTGGTGTACGGGACACCCTCCTGGTGTACGGGGCACACTCCTCACAACTGGGCTTGGAAATAAGCCAGAGATTGAGGCAAAGTGCACTCGGCGAAGAGAAAACGAACAAGCAAAGAATACGACATCACTTGGAGCATTTTTATTATTACTGTGGGCCTTAAAATGGCCGATGTCACCCTTTCTCTCACATGGTTATGATGCAAGAAGATTTGTGGTGAAGTCTTTTTAAAAGGTTATGTTTATAATGGAGGAAATACTGTCGAGGCTGAGCAAGAACAAAAAACTTTGACAATACTTATTACAAGCGTATATTGAAATTGAAAGTAAACGACGTGTAAGCTTGGACAGTTTCTTGGTGAAAATGCAGGAAAATTGATAAAAGATTAGAGAGAAATGGCAGGGGAACGTAATCACCATGAATAAATTACGTAGATGCATAGAAAAGTGAGTCTATAATGCGTCTTTGATTTCCGCTTGCTAATGTCATGCACTGCACCCTCCATCCTTCCTTCTTACCACCCTCCCTCTCCCCAACTCTCACACTCTGTGCAGTATATATGTCTCTAGTATCTACTAACTCTCTCTTTCTCTCTCCGCATACATATATTGGAACACATACCCACTCCTAGGTGCTCCTGCCGGTGAGCAACCCTGTACCGATACGCGCTGTACAAAGAGCTAGTCTCTCCGACAGACGTTATTCATAACGTAGGAGGCGTAGACATAGAGAGGGTCTAATCATATGCCAATAAATGAAACCACTGCAAACGGACTGATAGAAGGGAAGGGTAACATACAATGGCCTGGCAGAGCGGGCATGACCATGTTTGATAGAACATAATGCTTTGATTTTATGTCAAATTTAACCCCTACCTAAGGAAGCTTTTATTTATTAGCAGTTTATGAGCCAAAAATGAATATTGGAGTTTTAGATGGAACTGATTTTGGTATTGTGAATTGTGATTATGTTCAAGACACCAATTTAGGCAAATCTCTTCCGGTTTTTAAATGTAGTAAGTTAGAATGATTTGTGCCATGTTGTAGATTATTTATTTCATTTCGGACAATGGGATACCATAGTTGCTGTGACTTATTAACGAATAACACGAACAAAGTGAATACTAGAAAGGATGTTCGGTGCTAAATTAAATCGATACACAAAAATTCTTTATGATGGTTTCAAATTCGTTGCTAATTAATAAGAGCAATTTTTTTTCAAAGTAACTTAGAAATTAAATATTCCATTTGAGCGCCATACATTGGACCCAAACGAAGGACGAAGCTATCGTGGAAAGTATTGATTACATCAATACCACAATTACACATAGTAAAGGGTTTCTGTAAATGTTCTGATCATTTTTTTGTTGTAAAATATAACAAATAAATAACAAATAATAACTAGGTACTCGTAAGCAAGCATCGTATTCGGAAAGTATTCCAACTTACCATTTCTATTTTCGCTGTCAGCAGGTTTCATTTGAATTGGATGATGCATCTGAAAAAGAAAATGGATACAAAATTACTTACAATATGCGGCAAAATCGAGCAATATATACATGTGTATATCCATATGCTGACTACACAAGTAAATCGCTTCAGCTATAGACTAGTGTCATTCATGTGCTAAAGGCTTGCTATTCATTTCGAGATGTAGAGGGTCTCAAAAGAAATGGAGCTTCCAGTTCGATGTCAAACAAGAATGATTGAACTTTTTACATCACATCACAGAAACTACAAAATACAAATACTAAAATATAGGTAGTTGTATTTTCATGAATGAATCTGAGACAAAGCGAAACTATTCAGAACACTATTTACAAAACATTGTATAACATGATATATGAAGACGAGGTGTGTTCATGATAATATGTTTGGCTCCTACCGAGCAGTCGACTTAACTATCAAAGAATTAATCTGGCTCAGATGTGTTTTAAATTGAATTAGCGTTTTAATGAAAGACCGCTCTCGACGAAAGACAAATGACTATAGTGGATAAAGACAGAGGATGACTTTGTTCACGAGATGAAAAGAGAATTGGATTCAACAGAGATGATTAGCATGTTGTCCACCTTTAGCGACAGACAAACATACACTTATGCTCTCTATATACAAGATCGTTGGCCGGTTGGCCGGTCGGTCCGTCTGTCGGAGTCTATTTTCAAATGCAACCCGTTGTCAAGCATTCTTGGCAAGCGAAACCGAATCCAAACTGAACAAACCTTTTGTCGACCCTTCTGTTTAACCTTTTTATTTCTCGCTATGGTTCGTCACTTGTTAGATAGCTGTAGTTAGCACGGGCATGGCTAGTTCAATTTGCTTGAGCTAATGATGGATGGATTATCGTTCGTATTTGGGAGACACCAACTTGCGGTATCGTTTAAGCGAGGCAACGGATTAATTAGAATAAACCACCCCGCTTAGAAGGCAATTAGGATCAATCTTGAGCCCCCCCTGCACCTCTCCCACCTTCACAACTACCAAACCATCTAGCCCTACCAAATATAAATTTTAAGGAAATTGGTGGTGTTTAGATGAATGCTAATTGAGGAAAATCAGTATGACTTGAGCATTCAAATGGTGATTAGGCAAGAAGGGATTTACGGGTAATGTCTTTAACTCATACGAGGTAATGAGTTGCATACTGATGAAATGGCCCAATTAAAGCAATGCGTGTCCGAAGAAAGTCTTATTCGAGATATTTGCATCTCGATTACACTCCGGAAATGGTGCTGAAAACAACCGTCAACCATCAAGTGATTGTTGTAGTATACCGCTGCTGCATACACATACGCATTCGATATAATTCACTAAACATTTTAATGGCGTATTGCAATACATTCACTCAAAAATGACACATTTAGATGGACTCAGTACCCGACAATTAATAACTCTCTTACAGGCAATTGAGTACCATCAGAAAATTATTACTTTCTCCACAATTTTATAGCATCATCGATATTACCAGACAAGAGGAATGGAATCCTGGCTGCTTCAGCTTCTCAAATAACGTTACACATCCCAAAAATAGCACGCACCCAAACATTCATTATAATTATGAATAAGGCTAGTTAGGACAGAGCGTGTTCATCGTGTGGATAATAGCGTTTCAAGGGGAAAAGAGAGGAACGACGGAGCAGTGAGTAACAGCACCATCGACACTTAGCGGCGACTCTGCGAAGCTAGGCAGCTCTAACTTTCAAATAACTGCTGGCATCTTGCGGTCTTTCCTCAACTTGTTTCAGAGACTCGGCCGAACACCATGCGAACACGAACTGAACCTAGCTGTGACTGAGTGCCAGTAAAGTTGGTATTGGGAAACCAGGAAGAGTTCAGATGAAGTACTTGACCCTTGAAGTATAATTTATGCTATATTATCAATATTTTATCAATCTTTGCGCTCTTATCACCATATATCGGAGATTTCCATGACTGAAAGTAACGACCAAGTGAAATTATTTCAATTAAGTGGTATTATTAATTTGTTGATAATGACGATCATTACTTAATGTTATTTGATGAGTAATGAAGAAAATGCGGAGAAAATTTGAAGTGTGGCTATCTAAATGCTATAGATATATCTTGATCACCAATTATTGCCAAAGAAAAAAATCAAAACAATTTTAATGATGGATAAGGGCACATGCAATATTTCGTTTATACTCAGGTTTTTAAGTGAAACCTAAGAACCTAAGAACATAATCCGATGTTGATATATTCGATAACGCGAACAAAAAATTGTCAAAGATTTATTTACAGCACAAAAAATATTTTGTGTGGAAAAAATACTTTTCTTTTGTTATTGTAGTTTTCGTTGTCTTTTCATTTCATTTTATAAAAATCCAATCCTCCCTTCATTTACCCTGCGGCAGCATTCAGCTAATTTTCTACCGAATGACACGGTATCAGATTAATGAGGTGTACGCACATTTACTCGTCTTACCTCCAACGATAGCCAGTATGGCACCTGTGACAAGACGTCAACGTTGCCCAGAGCATCGTATTCAATCACGTGACATGAAATACAAAACGGCATTTGTTGTCGAGAGTACCGTACTCTTTTTCGTCGCATGTCCGCAGTGTCGATTTCATAAAATATGAATGGCAAAGCTGATTGTGTGACAGTTGCATTTTTTTTTCCTGCCGTGAGAACAGTGATAGACATGCCCCGGGATCTGTGTGGAGAACATAAAGAAGGGAGGTTTTTCTTCGCTTCGAACAGGCGCATGACGATAACCCTACACGAGCACGGCTCTAAAACCGTTGAGCAAGCATTTATGGAGCAACTTGGCTTGATTTGACTGAAAACTTTAAGCGTAATGTTTCTATTTCATACGTTATTCTGCATGGACACTCTAATTTGGCTCTATTGTGGATGTATTTGGTCAGATACCCTTCCCACCCCATTCCTGGTCCACCCGTAGCGTATGTCACATGTGAAATCCAACCTCCAACACATTGCGTATCGCGCTTAGAGAGACAGGGAGCACAGACAGGGAGCACAGACAGGGAGCACAGACAGGGAGCACAGACAGGGAGCACAGACAGGGAGCACAGACAGGGAGCACAGACATCGACGCATGTCTTGTGGAATGCCTAACTCAAGCGAATGAAACAATATTGTTTGGAAGCAATGTCTCGAGATGTTTCTTATCATGGAAACTTTCCAGCCCGAGACAATTTACAATTATTCAAATTGTGTACACACATGGCATGGCAGTACAGTTCAACCAAATGCATTGCAGCACAGACATTATTTTCACAGATATCAATCCTGCGCTGGGTTTTAGGATTAAGCGCATGTTTACGTTTCGGATGAATATCAATGTAAAAATTATATTGTAATGCAATTTATCATTTTGATGCAAATAGGTGTCAGCAAATTGAGCTGATGATGGTTTTCTAGGGCCAGCTCATGACTATCGATAGACCATCAACACGGTAGCGGCTGCAGCTTCCCGCCTACCCCATGGGATGATTTAACATTTGCATAATAATCTCACACTAAATAGTTCACGTACGGACATGCATGTAATCAAACGATGCACCACTGAGGCACAGTGTGGTACAGTGTGGTACAGTGCAATAGTGTGGCATAGTGTGGCACAGTGTGGTACAGTGCCACACTATGCCACACTGTGCCACACAGTGCAATAGTGTGGCATAGTGTGGCACAGTGTGGTACAGTGCCACACTATGCCACACTGTGCCACACAGTGCAATAGTGTGACATAGTGTGGCACAGTGTGGTACAGTGCCACACTATGCCACACTGTGCCACACAGTGCAATAGTGTGATACAGTGTGGCACAGTGTGGTACAGTGCCACACTATGCCACACTGTGCCACACAGTGCAATAGTGTGGCATAGTGTGGCACAGTGTGGTACAGTGCCACACTATGCCACACTGTGCCACACAGTGCAATAGTGTGACATAGTGTGGCACAGTGTGGTACAGTGCCACACTATGCCACACTGTGCCACACAGTGCAATAGTGTGATACAGTGTGGCACAGTGTGGTACAGTGCCACACTATGCCACACTGTGCCACACAGTGTAATAGTGTGACACAGTGTGATACAGTACCACACTATGCCACACTGTGTGCCACACTGTGCCACACAGTGTAATAGTGTGACACAGTGTGATACAGTACCACACTATGCCACACTGTGTGCCACACTGTGCCACACTGTGCCACACTATGCCACACTGTGCCACACAGTGTAATAGTGTGACGCAGTGTAATAGTGTGACGCAGTGCAATTGGACGCATCGTTGGCTTACAATCGTGTAGTGAATAATAACAGTAACCTGATGAGTAAAGTGATCAGTGATCAGTCATCAGTGATCAGTGATCAGTCATCAGTGATCAGTCATCAGTCATCAGTCATCAGTGATCAGTGATCAGTGATCAGTGATCAGTGATCAGTGATCAGTGATCAGTCATCAGTCATCAGTGATCAGTGATCAGTGATCAGTGATCAGTGATCAGTGATTAGTGATCAGTGATCAGTGATCAGTGATCAGTGATCAGTCATCAGTCATCAGTGATCAGTGATCAGTCATCAGTCATCAGTGATCAGT
This sequence comes from Protonemura montana, assembly GCA_947568835.1. Classification (NCBI taxonomy): domain Eukaryota; kingdom Metazoa; phylum Arthropoda; class Insecta; order Plecoptera; family Nemouridae; genus Protonemura; species Protonemura montana. Next base: position 28,443,248 of record OX387604.1, read on the forward strand.
GATCAGTGATCAGTCATCAGTGATCAGTGATCAGTGATCAGTCATCAGTGATCAGTGATCAGTGATCAGTGATCAGTCATCAGTCATCAGTCATCAGTGATCAGTGATCAGTGATCAGTGATCAGTGATCAGTGATCAGTGATCAGTGATCAGTGATCAGTGATCAGTGATCAGTGATCACTGACAGATCTGCTCAGAGTAACTACATGTAAAATAGATCTTCCAAGCGTTCAAGATGGATTTCTACGCTTAATATGCCAGCAAAATTCCCGATTGAATATAAATACAAACGTGTTCGCGATATATTTTTTTATTAAACTGCATTTATTTGTACGAAGCAAGCGATACCGTTTTCTTTTTTCAGCTGGGAACGCAGCTTCGTATTTCCTCAACAAGTCGCTGCAAAGAAAACTCGGAAAAGTCGGAAAAGTCGGAAGGATGAAAGCTCATAACCACATTCTTTCATCTCGCTGCTCGCAAGAAGTCATCGACAGGAAGTGCCAGCTCAATTTTGACACGCAACGCGCGTAACAAAATAAAGGGAGAAAAAAGTGTAAAATTAAATAAGATTTTCTAGTATTCAGTGAGGAATTTATCAGGCAGCAAATGTCCCGTTAGATGCTCAGAGGCCCGCACAGCTTCCAGGAATATTCAGGGATATACAGTAGATCTAGGAGGTACAGTAGATCTAGGAGGTACAGTAGATCTAGGAGATACAGTAGATCTAGGAGATACAGTAGATCTAGGAGATACAGTAGATCTAGGAGATACAGTAGATCTAGGAGGTGCAGTAGATCTAGGAGATACAGTAGATCTAGGAGGTACAGTAGATCTAGGAGGTACAGTAGATCTAGGAGATACAGTAGATCTAGGAGGTGCAGTAGATCTAGTAGGTACAGTAGATCTAGGAGATACAGTAGATCTAGGAGGTACAGTAGATCTAGGAGGTACAGTAGATCTAGGAGATACAGTAGATCTAGCAGATACAGTAGATCTAGGAGGTACAGTAGATCTAGGAGATACAGTAGATCTAGGAGGTACAGTAGATCTAGGAGGTACAGTAGATCTAGGAGATACAGTAGATCTAGGAGGTACAGTAGATCTAGGAGGTACAGTAGATCTAGCAGATACAGAAGATCTAGGAGGTACAGTAGATCTAGGAGATACAGTAGATCTAGGAGATACAGTAGATCTAGGAGATACAGTAGATACAGTAGATCTAGGAGGTGCAGTAGATCTAGGAGATACAGTAGATACAGTAGATCTAGGAGATACAGTAGATCTAGGAGATACAGTAGATCTAGGAGGTACAGTAGATCTAGGAGGTACAGTAGATCTAGGAGATACAGTAGATCTAGGAGATACAGTAGATCTAGGAGATACAGTAGATACAGTAGATCTAGGAGGTGCAGTAGATCTAAGAGGTACAGTAGATCTAGGAGATACAGTAGATCTAGGAGATACAGTAGATCTAGGAGATACAGTAGATACAGTAGATATAGTAGATACAGGAGATACAGTAGATCTAGCAGATACAGTAGATCTAGGAGGTGCAGTAGATCTAGGAGGTACAGTAGATCTAGGAGGTACAGTAGATCTAGGAGATACAGTAGATCTAGCAGATACAGTAGATCTAGGAGGTGCAGTAGATCTAGCAGATACAGTAGATCTAGGAGGTGCAGTAGATCTAGGAGGTACAGTAGATCTAGGAGATACAGTAGATCTAGGAGATACAGTAGATCTAGGAGATACAGTAGATACAGTAGATCTAGGAGATACAGTAGATCTAGGAGATACAGTAGATCTAGGAGGTGCAGTAGATCTAGGAGGTGCAGTAGATCTAGGAGGTGCAGTAGATCTAGGAGGTACAGTAGATCTAGGAGATACAGTAGATCTAGGAGATACAGTAGATCTAGGAGGTACAGTAGATCTAGGAGATACAGTAGATCTAGGAGATACAGTAGATCTAGGAGATACAGTAGATCTAGGAGATACAGTAGATACAGTAGATCTAGGAGGTGCAGTAGATCTAGGAGGTACAGTAGATCTAGGAGATACAGTAGATCTAGGAGATACAGTAGATCTAGGAGATACAGTAGATCTAGGAGATACAGTAGATCTAGGAGATACAGTAGATCTAGGAGATACAGTAGATCTAGGAGATACAGTAGATCTAGGAGATACAGTAGATCTAGGAGATACAGTAGATCTAGGAGATACAGTAGATCTAGGAGATACAGTAGATCTAGGAGATACAGTAGATCTAGGAGGTGCAGTAGATCTAGGAGGTGCAGTAGATCTAGGAGGTGCAGTAGATCTAGGAGGTACAGTAGATCTAGCAGATACAGTAGATCTAGGAGATACAGTAGATCTAGGAGGTACAGTAGATCTAGGAGGTACAGTAGATCTAGGAGATACAGTAGATCTAGGAGATACAGTAGATCTAGGAGGTACAGTAGATCTAGGAGATACAGTAGATCTAGGAGATACAGTAGATCTAGGAGATACAGTAGATCTAGGAGATACAGTAGATACAGTAGATCTAGGAGGTGCAGTAGATCTAGGAGGTACAGTAGATCTAGGAGATACAGTAGATCTAGGAGATACAGTAGATCTAGGAGATACAGTAGATCTAGGAGATACAGTAGATCTAGGAGATACAGTAGATCTAGGAGATACAGTAGATCTAGGAGATACAGTAGATCTAGGAGATACAGTAGATCTAGGAGATACAGTAGATCTAGGAGATACAGTAGATCTAGGAGATACAGTAGATCTAGGAGGTACAGTAGATCTAGCAGATACAGTAGATCTAGGAGATACAGTAGATACAGTAGATCTAGGAGATACAGTAGATCTAGGAGATACAGTAGATCTAGGAGATACAGTGGATCTAGGAGGTACAGTAGATCTAGGAGGTACAGTAGATCTAGGAGGTACAGTAGATCTAGGAGATACAGTAGATCTAGGAGATACAGTAGATCTAGGAGATACAGTATATCTAGGAGATACAGTAGATCTAGGAGGTACAGTAGATCTAGGAGGTACAGTAGATCTAGGAGGTACAGTAGATCTAGGAGATACAGTAGATCTAGGAGGTGCAGTAGATCTAGGAGATACAGTAGATCTAGGAGATACAGTAGATCTAGGAGATACAGTAGATCTAGGAGGTGCAGTAGATCTAGGAGATACAGTAGATCTAGGAGGTGCAGTAGATCTAGGAGATACAGTAGATCTAGGAGGTACAGTAGATCTAGGAGATACAGTATATCTAGGAGATACAGTAGATCTAGGAGATACAGTAGATCTAGGAGATACAGTAGATCTAGGAGGTACAGTAGATCTAGGAGGTACAGTAGATCTAGGAGGTGCAGTAGATCTAGGAGATACAGTAGATCTAGGAGGTGCAGTAGATCTAGGAGATACAGTAGATCTAGGAGGTACAGTAGATCTAGGAGATACAGTATATCTAGGAGGTACAGTAGATCTAGGAGGTACAGTAGATCTAGGAGGTACAGTAGATCTAGGAGGTACAGTAGATCTAGGAGGTGCAGTAGATCTAGGAGATACAGTAGATCTAGGAGGTACAGTAGATCTAGGAGATACAGTAGATCTAGGAGGTACAGTAGATCTAGGAGGTACAGTAGATCTAGGAGGTACAGTAGATCTAGGAGATACAGTAGATCTAGGAGATACAGTAGATCTAGGAGGTACAGTAGATCTAGGAGGTGCAGGGTAACAGCACTAGGGTTACGATTCTCTCTGGGAAATTCGTCACTTTGTGCGTGCCTGCGTGTCTGGTGAAATGCTGACGGTGGCTTCTTATAAGTTCACTTTTTTTGAATACCCATCTATTTCTTTCTCTCTTTCTTCTCGCTTGTTTTCACGATCCCTTGTTCGCGCACGTACACTCAGCGTCGACTCGGCGTCGATGCGGGCGTCGCGTCGCGGCGTCGACGCTGGGCTCATGTGTTGAATTTTGAAGTGAATTGTAGATTTATGCCCCAAGCAATAGAAGCTACAGCAACAGCAACAGCAACAACAGCAACAGCAACAGCAACAGCAACAGCAACAACAGCAACAGCAACAGCAACAACAGCAACAGCAACAACAGCAACAGCAACAACAGCAACAGCAACAGCAACAGCAACAGCAACAGCAACAGCACATTTGTAAATGAATTTGAAAATAGACGTTTTTATATGAAAAAATGCGCTTTTGGATCGGAACACTCGGCTGAGGGAAAAACAATGAAAATGTTTGCTTTGATCGCGCTGTGAAATGTACGCTAGTCGTCCAATGTTTGCTTTGACTGCGCTGCGAAATGTACGCTAGTCGTCCAATGTTTGCTTTGATCGCGCTGTGAAATGTACGCTAGTCGTCCAATGTTTGCTTTGACTGCGCTGCGAAATGTACGCTAGTCGTCCAATGTTTGCTTTGATCGCGCTGTGAAATGTACGCTAGTCGTCCAATGTTTGCTTTGATCGCGCTGCGAAATGTACGCTAGTCGTCCAATGTTTGCTTTGATCGCGCTGTGAAATGTACGCTAGTCGTCCAATGTTTGCTTCGATCGCGCTGTGAAATGTACGCTAGTCGTCCAATGTTTGCTTTGATCGCGCTGTGAAATGTACGCTAGTCGTCCAATGTTTGCTTTGATCGCGCTGTGAAATGTACGCTAGTCGTCCAATGTTTGCTTTGATCGCGCTGTGAAATGTACGCTAGTCGTCCAATGTTTGCTTTGATCGCGTTGCGAAATGTACGCTAGTCGTCCAATGTTTGCTTTGATCGCGCTGTGAAATGTACGCTAGTCGTCCAATGTTTGCTTTGATCGCGCTGTGAAATGTACGCTAGTCGTCCAATGTTTGCTATGATCGCGCTGTGAAATGTACGCTAGTCGTCCAATGTTTGCTTTGATCGCGCTGTGAAATGTACGCTAGTCGTCCAATGTTTGCTTTGATCGCGTTGCGAAATGTACGCTAGTCGTCCAATGTTTGCTTTGACCGCGCTGTGAAATGTACGCTAGTCGTCCAATGTTTGCTTTGATCGCGCTGCGAAATGTACGCTAGTCGTCCAATGTTTCCTTTGACCGCGCTGTGAAATGTACGCTAGTCGTCCAATGTTTGCTATGACCGCGCTGCGAAATGTACGCTAGTCGTCCAATGTTTGCTATGACCGCGCTGCGAAATGTACGCTAGTCGTCCAATGTTTGCTTTGACCGCGCTGTGAAATGTACGCTAGTCGTCCAATGTTTCCTTTGACCGCGCTGCGAAATGTACGCTAGTCGTCCAATGTTTGCTTTGATCGCGCTGTGAAATGTACGCTAGTCGTCCAATGTTTGCTTTGATCGCGCTGTGAAATGTACGCTAGTCGTCCAATGTTTGCTTTGACCGCGCTGTGAAATGTACGCTAGTCGTCCAATGTTTGCTTTGATCGCGCTGTGAAATGTACGCTAGTCGTCCAATGTTTGCTTTGACCGCGGTGTGAAATGTACGCTAGTCGTCCAATGTTTGCTTTGATCGCGCTGTGAAATGTACGCTAGTCGTCCAATGTTTGCTTTGACCGCGGTGTGAAATGTACGCTAGTCGTCCAATGTTTGCTTTGATCGCGCTGTGAAATGTACGCTAGTCGTCCAATGTTTGCTTTGACCGCGCTGTGAAATGTACGCTAGTCGTCCAATGTTTGCTTTGATCGCGCTGCGAAATGTACGCTAGTCGTCCAATGTTTGCTTTGATCGCGCTGTGAAATGTACGCTAGTCGTCCAATGTTTGCGGCAAATTATGGATGAAGTAGAGGTTGGTATCTGCATTTTCTTGTGTCCATTTTTCCAAATGATTGTTTATGCAAGCCGCATTAAAGTTTGATTCACCAAGTCTCTCGTTCGTTGATTAAAAAAGAAGCCTAGTTTTTCAAGACAAGTAGAACAAAGATCGGGATTAGGTACATGGTCGGTACAGCTAGGCGCGTGCTTTTGAATAATTTAGAATAATAACCATGCATTCCCTTACGCAATCGCACAAGCAAGAAAGTAGCAAGAAAGTGGCAGGAAATCCACAGCGAATTCGCTAACAGAGTTCTTGACGAGGTATTCTATGCTAACACGTAATGACAATGACCAACAAATATTGGGCTGCCGTGAAAAGCGAAACTTGGGGTGAAATTGTTGGGCGAGGGGTGAAGGGGGGGGGGGGGTGCTGCGCGTTCTCCTGCCAAACCCTTGACCGAATGGGGAACGCAAACAATGTAGCTGCCAAATGGTGTAGTTTTCAAATGGCGGGAAGCATGGAAATCAGCGGATACCAGTGTAGGTGAGTTGCATGAATCGTATAGATTGTTCGAGATGGGCAGGGTCAATTAGAAAAATACTTTCCTGTATTTCAAGATTGAAAATAATTGAAGAGATATTTCGCTGTGCGAGCGCAATTCGTGTTCATGTTTTTGAAGGTTTTCATTACATATAAGAGGCAAAAATGTCGTTTTGTTTCATAATATCTTTGATAACAGCCCCAGAATAGTTTTAGCACGAAGTGAACAGCCACAAATACGTCACGAATATGAAACAACGTTATAATGGTTAACAAGCAACTCATTTATCAAATATGTAAATTAATTATTAATATCACGGTAGTATTCCACACGATTGGAACTTTTGAATTGATAATTTACATAATCATTTTGATTGCCATCTGTCATGGCACCTCCACTCTTAAAATTAGATTGAAGCAGAATAGTAACAGCATTAGCCAAAGAGGATAGCCTGTTGGTTTAGCAGACAGTTGTCGGCGAATAGGATCATCCAAATTGGTGCTCCCTAACGAGCCGTAGTTAATATATTCAAATGCATATAAGCATTATTAAACGTTTAGCATCACGAAACACTACTACTGATATCCCTTATCTAGTCTTCAATCGGAAAGTCGTGAAATGAAAGCAGTCAGAATTGGGTTACCATCCCTTAGTAGGAGAGGGGATGGAAGTGCACACTTTCAAAATTATTTACTGCTATTATTTACTTACATTAGTACGGACCTACTTTGAGTATGTTCAGAATGATTTCAGTGCAGAGCGCGATACAATCGTCGAAACTCGCTGAAAAAGCTTTTTGAAAGCCAAGTCTTCTTTGGCACCCTGACGAGGATTCAAGTAACGGTAACGCACTGGCATTTTCATGTACACAGTACCACTAGTACTAACACCGGACAAGAGTAGCATGCACCAACTGGTCAACATACGCACTGTTCTGTTGATATGTTCATACGCACTGGCATTGTAATGCACACAGTACCACTAGTACTAACACCGGACAAGAGTAGCATGCACCAACTGGTCAACATATGCACTGTTCTGTTGATATGTTCATACGCACTGGCATTGTAATGTACACAGTACCACTAGTACTAACACCGGACAAGAGTAGCATGCACCAACTGGTCAACATATGCACTGTTCTGTTGATATGTTCATACGCACTGGCATTGTAATGTACACAGTACCACTAGTACTAACACCGGACAAGAGTAGCATGCACCAACTGGTCAACATATGCACTGTTCTGTTGATATGTTCATACGCACTGGCATTGTAATGTACACAGTACCACTAGTACTAACACCGGACAAGAGTAGCATGCACCAACTGGTCAACATACGCACTGTTCTGTTGATATGTTCATACGCACTGGCATTGTAATGTACACAGTAACACTAGTACTAACACCGGACAAGAGTAGCATGCACCAACTGGTCAACATATGCACTGTTCTGTTGATATGTTCATACGCACTGGCATTGTAATGTACACAGTACCACTAGTACTAACACCGGACAAGAGTAGCATGCACCAACTGGTCAACATACGCACTGTTCTGTTGATATGTTCATACGCACTGGCATTGTAATGTACACAGTAACACTAGTACTAACACCGGACAAGAGTAGCATGCACCAACTGGTCAACATATGCACTGTTCTGTTGATATGTTCATACGCACTGGCATTGTAATGCACACAGTACCACTAGTACTAACACCGGACAAGAGTAGCATGCACCAACTGGTCAACATATGCACTGTTCTGTTGATATGTTCATACGCACTGGCATTGTAATGCACACAGTACCACTAGTACTAACACCGGACAAGAGTAGCATGCACCAACTGGTCAACATATGCACTGTTCTGTTGATATGTTCATACGCACTGGCATTGTAATGCACACAGTACCACTAGTACTAACACCGGACAAGAGTAGCATGCACCAACTGGTCAACATATGCACTGTTCTGTTGATATGTTCATACGCACTGGCATTGTAATGCACACAGTACCACTAGTACTAACACCGGACAAGAGTAGCATGCACCAACTGGTCAACATATGCACTGTTCTGTTGATATGTTCATACGCACTGGCATTGTCATGTACACAGTAACACTAGTACTAACACCGGACAAGAGTAGCATGCACCAACTGGTCAACATACGCACTGTTCTGTTGATATGTTCATACGCACTGGCATTGTAATGCACACAGTACCACTAGTACTAACACCGGACAAGAGTAGCATGCACCAACTGGTCAACATATGCACTGTTCTGTTGATATGTTCATACGCACTGGCATTGTCATGTACACAGTAACACTAGTACTAACACCGGACAAGAGTAGCATGCACCAACTGGTCAACATATGCACTGTTCTGTTGATATGTTCATACGCACTGGCATTGTCATGTACACAGTACCACTAGTACTAACACCGGACAAGAGTAGCATGCACCAACTGGTCAACATATGCACTGTTCTGTTGATATGTTCATACGCACTGGCATTGTAATGTACACAGTACCACTAGTACTAACACCGGACAAGAGTAGCATGCACCAACTGGTCAACATACGCACTGTTCTGTTGATATGTTCATACGCACTGGCATTGTAATGTACACAGTACCACTAGTACTAACACCGGACAAGAGTAGCATGCACCAACTTGTCAACATACGCACTGTTCTGTTGATATGTTCATACGCACTGGCATTGTCATGTACACAGTAACACTAGTACTAACACCGGACAAGAGTAGCATGCACCAACTGGTCAACATATGCACTGTTCTGTTGATATGTTCATACGCACTGGCATTGTAATGCACACAGTACCACTAGTACTAACACCGGACAAGAGTAGCATGCACCAACTGGTCAACATACGCACTGTTCTGTTGATATGTTCATACGCACTGGCATTGTCATGTACACAGTACCACTAGTACTAACACCGGACAAGAGTAGCATGCACCAACTGGTCAACATATGCACTGTTCTGTTGATATGTTCATACGCACTGGCATTGTCATGTACACAGTAACACTAGTACTAACACCGGACAAGAGTAGCATGCACCAACTGGTCAACATACGCACTGTTCTGTTGATATGTTCATACGCACTGGCATTGTAATGCACACAGTACCACTAGTACTAACACCGGACAAGAGTAGCATGCACCAACTGGTCAACATATGCACTGTTCTGTTGATATGTTCATACGCACTGGCATTGTCATGTACACAGTAACACTAGTACTAACACCGGACAAGAGTAGCATGCACCAACTGGTCAACATACGCACTGTTCTGTTGATATGTTCATACGCACTGGCATTGTCATGCACACAGTACCACTAGTACTAACACCGGACAAGAGTAGCATGCACCAACTGGTCAACATATGCACTGTTCTGTTGATATGTTCATACGCACTGGCATTGTCATGTACACAGTACCACTAGTACTAACACCGGACAAGAGTAGCATGCACCAACTGGTCAACATATGCACTGTTCTGTTGATATGTTCATACGCACTGGCATTGTCATGTACACAGTAACACTAGTACTAACACCGGACAAGAGTAGCATGCACCAACTGGTCAACATACGCACTGTTCTGTTGATATGTTCATACGCACTGGCATTGTAATGCACACAGTACCACTAGTACTAACACCGGACAAGAGTAGCATGCACCAACTGGTCAACATATGCACTGTTCTGTTGATATGTTCATACGCACTGGCATTGTCATGCACACAGTACCACTAGTACTAACACCGGACAAGAGTAGCATGCACCAACTGGTCAACATATGCACTGTTCTGTTGATATGTTCATACGCACTGGCATTGTCATGTACACAGTAACACTAGTACTAACACCGGACAAGAGTAGCATGCACCAACTGGTCAACATACGCACTGTTCTGTTGATATGTTCATACGCACTGGCATTGTAATGCACACAGTACCACTAGTACTAACACCGGACAGGAGTAGCATGCACCAACTGGTCAACATATGCACTGTTCTGTTGATATGTTCATACGCACTGGCATTGTCATGCACACAGTACCACTAGTACTAACACCGGACAAGAGTAGCATGCACCAACTGGTCAACATACGCACTGTTAACTGTTAAATGCTATTATTCCCAAGTGCATGAAAACAATCCCATATCCCACAGGTGAGCTTCATCAGACAAGGGGTCGCATAGCTGCTCACCTAAATGATCGATAAACTACACATAGATAATGCGTTTATCCAGGTATTTATTTCAATCGGGTTAATTACCTCTAGTTAGCTTGCAAGTTCGCACCAGGCGACTACATGTGATGGGTACATGAAGTGCTGGGCTAGAATGCAGGCCCGTCAGGCCAGCCACCCTAGTGTGTATCACTGTTATAGAGTGTATACTGTTGATCAAAGGGATGCGATACGGCTTGATAAAGCGCAGTATGGACCTGCGAGGATCGTTCATCTGGGTGCCAGCTAGAATGCTTGCTGTGGTTATATGCAGAGACTCGGTGAGGTGGTCTAGGCGGAGTGTGGGGTTTGGGGGATCGCGGTATTACGAACGAAGGGTTATAAGGCGAACGGACAGAGGGGATACTGGAGATCTAGAGCCCATATGAAGCAGGCTTCGGATAGCGGTAGTTGTAGGTGACCGGAACTAACTCACCTTCATGTTCCATCAAACTGTGGTGAAAGTCGAGGTAGGCCGGTCTACGCTGTAATTTATTAATAAATGATGATCTACCATGAGTGTGTGTTGAAGCATATCAGTCAGTCACTCAGTGTGGGTAGCCGGTAGGTGCACTAGGCGGGAAGCCCGGAAAATGACGCTGGGGTAGTTCGGTTAGGGGGCTAGGGGCTACTGACAGTAGACCCCCTGTACCCTGCTCCTGTCCCCTGATCCTGTATCAAGCTCCTGTCCTCTGCCCACCCACTTCTCATCCTGATTTCCTCAGCTTTGGTGCCATCCCTGCTGGTAAAATACCGGGATAGACTCTGACCGGGAACTCGAAACAAATTTCCCGAAAACTTATTAATGCACAGATAGCAGGGAGGAAGGGTGGTTGTATACAGCATGTATGATGCAAAGAGCGGCGAGGTATAGAGTGCTTCGAAACTGATTATTCAGAAAAGCCACGTAAATTTAATAACAAAAATATTGACCAGGCAGAAAAAAAATGAATGCAATATTCAGAATTCATGAGTATGTAGTATCAATGTACACACATGAATGTTGGAAAGCATGTACTGTTTGAATGAGCGACACAGCTGATGTCAGAGTACAGCAAGCATTTCGCATCATTTGATTATTTTATGCAGCTCCAATGAGTGGGTACACTTGAAACTAATTTCATTCAAGTCTCACTGGGCGTATTAACTTAGGTTGTTTATGATTCATGAAAACACAGCTTCTTTCATCTTTCATGGTGCAGAAATATAGACCCGTGTGACCGTGTCCATATCTCCCAGTCCCACCCAAGTCCCACCAACTACACCTACAAGGAAAATAAATGAAAAACGAACGAAGCGATTTATTTAAAGTTTAAAAGCCAGCCGTCTCCCTAGTTGAAAAACCGAAAACATCCTCCAAAAACAGGATCCCTTATTTATACTCAACCTTACCCTTGTCTCCAACTTATTTTCTCTATTCCTTTCTGCATCGTCTTATTTACTCCACATTCTAGTTTATTTAATATTCTCTCTTTGTCGTTTCTCTTTTGGCTGTTTCCTCTCTGACGCGTTCCTAACCTAATTACCTAGCCAGCAGAGCGACAAGGGACTATTTTCCATCCCCCGGCTACGCGAGATGTTGGATGCTGGGCGCTGGATCACGAGCCAGCCACGCGAACGCGAACGCTAGGCAATAACGATCACAGGAAGAGAGGGGGGGGGGGGAAGGGGGGGAGGCGAAACCTCGAAAATTACATAACAAATTCAATAAGACTGTACGTGTGCCGCAGCAATCTGGACGGCATAGAAACATATTGCTATGCATTACTTGACAAGAGAATTACTAGCTGCTCTAGGTGCTCAGCCACTCAAGAGAACATTTCACAGCTTCTCTGTTGGGATCGTCGCTTACAAAGAACGCAGAACAAGGATGATTCGTTTTGTTTTAATCTGATTGTTATTGAGATAAAAGCGAGCCTACACGTAAGTTTATGAGCATCAGCTGGGATTTCAAACTAGATTACACATTCCAAGCACTAAAATGTGCGTAAAGCTGCGACTGCTTCAACTTGCCACTTCCACCATGTAAGATAGATTGTGTGGATTGTGTGGATTGTGTATTGTTTGGATTGTGGATTGTCTAGATTTTGGATTGCCTGGATTGTGGATATTGTGGTTTGTGGATTATGCGGAAGGTGGATTGAGTGAATTGTGTGGACAGTATTTTCTGTTTCATTATGAGTTTGTGGCCCACTCACGGCAAGGAGACTGAATCAATGGACTTCTTCAGCCCTGCTAACTAATCAACGAAGTGAGCAAATGTCCAACTTCTTTAATGTCTTGAACACAGCCGCAATAGCTGGAGCTTCTGTACCCATAAAACCTTTCCCACTTCTCTTACGTTATAACACAATTCTACTAAAACTAAGCTAAAAATGCCTCGTTTTCTGGTATCAAATACGTTTTTCGTTTAATTAGCATCCGAGAGAAGGTATCTACCTTTTGAGAATGCATTTCATCTGAGTTCTGTTAAATATTCGGCATACAATTGAAATGAACTGTTTCTGAAATATTCCCGAGTGGCTGAGTAAAAAGTAAGTCGTGGTAGACACGCCAGTCCACTCGAATTGTTATTTCCCTGCTTTGATAGCAAACCTTGGTTGTTGAAAGCAAACCTTGTTTGTTGAAAGCAAACCTTGTTTGTTGAAAGCAAACCTTGTTTGTTGAAAGCAAACCTTGTTTGTTGAAAGCAAACCTTGTTTGTTGAAAGCAAACCTTGTTTGTTGAAAGCAAACCTTGGTAAATAACTAAGCGTTGTGCTGAGAAAAGTCTGTCTCGTCAGAGTGAAAACCAATGATGAGAGCTGAGAAGGACGAAAGCCATCAGCAGCTCGGCAGACCAAAGCTGCTGCAAATGTACGGGACATTAAAAACACGGGAAGATAATTTGTTTGAACAGATAAAACAATGCTAACGCTCGCTAAACGGTTCAACTATGGATTCAATTTAGAATAGAATCGTTTAGCTGATTGCGATCGTAGTTGGAATGGAAAGCATTCGGGAAAGCGTCAAAGCGTTGGTTAAGAAGCGTTTCAAAAATTTGCATTTGTTGCCGGGAGTGATGACTGCGGGTCGTCGACCAGTTTTTGACAAACTTTGAACAACGAAGTTCTGTTATTGGTGACATGCTGCTGCTGCTGCTGCTGCTGCTGCTGCTGCTGCGGTCGTCCAAAATTCGTGGGGAAAAATTCCTTGGAAAAAACTCGTTTTAAGAGAATTTGTTGAATAAAAAGAGAATTTAGGACAAAATAACGAGATGCAAAAGATGCTGTGATGGAACGAGAATCAGGTAAAGATATAAGAAAGGAATCAAGATGTGAGGGTTAGAAAGATGTAGATGCAGGCAAGAGGGGGTAGGAGGGAGTAAGAGGGGGTAGGAGGGGTTAGAACGGTGGGGTGACAGCATCCAAGGGTATAATAGAACATCACAGAGAATGAAATTGAATTGAAAATGAAAAGAGCTCCGTTACCGAGGCGTCGCCATAGCAACCACAACTCTGCTCATTTTCCATTCTTGTTTCATGCTTTTCCTGATCCTGCGCGCACACCGCTTTTCTGTTGGTCACGTGCCTTGATATCTAGTGTTCTCTCCTTACTCAAGAAGGATGCTGATGACAAAAACTTGTTCTAATTAGAGGCACGCCCTTGCAAGGGTGGTGGAGTCAAGGGGGAGGTGGAATCTCAGACTTATCCAATCATTGACTAAACACAGCGTAGAGAAAGCGGACTTTCACTGAGAAGCAAACAAGAAGACACTACAAACTCCCCCACAGGGGTGACTTAAAACTCTAAATTAGCACGTAATTGACAGAAAGCGTTAGATTGGTGTGGCAGTGCTAAGGAGAAGGGCCACACTTTTTTTGCTTAGGGGTGTAACGTTTAGGGAAGACTGAAAATGAAAGTTGCTGGCTGAGAGGCTGTAGCTGAGAGGAATCTCATATCTGCACCCGAGTGAGCCGCTGCTAGTTTTAAGACCGGGCCAGTGTCGACAAAGAAAGTAGGTACATAACGTAAGTTTCCTTTCATCCAAGTTTTGCAAGCAAGTTTGCACGAAATAGAAAAACATCATTAGCCGGGTATGAAACCAATAATGTCTGCGTTATGAAGGCAAGAGGTATGTAAGTACAAGTACCTAGTTAATTAAACCAGGTGTTTTCACCATCAGTTCAGGGGCATTGCATCCAATTACGTGGACGCAGTCTGCCAACTATTTCAAAAACTGTCCTGAGAGCAATGCTGTGAGCGTGCCAACAATTTGGTATCGATAGACAAGCTCGTGCACTAAGAGACCGCAACAAACATGGAATTGTTTTAAGGTCATTTTAAATTGACACAATTAATCTCGTCCATACGTTTAGCATTAGCTTCCCATTTAGCGAGCCAAATGTTTTCGAAACAATGCCACTATATTGTAGGTGCGGCCGTTGTTTGTCAGATCACTAAAGCAATCCGACGCCGACGCGGACGCCGACGTCGACGTCGTTGACTGACGTGAGAGAACCATTTCAAACAATTTCTGTTAGGGAATCCGAGATTCTTTTTTCCGGAACGAGCCCAAGAAATAAAATGTATTGTCGTATAAAGCAGAGAACATCAGTAAGATACTTACCCCGTTGAGAGTCTTTATGTTGTGGAGTGCGTTTTGTGCATCCAGCGCTGCCTTTCGGGTGTAAAACGTCACGAAACAGCACCCTAGAAAAACGAACGACAACTATAAATGGTGTGCTCAAACATGTCTTGAGCTTGTAACTGCGGCCGTAGCTAAGAGCTGGGGTAATTAGTTGAATTCAGTAAAGCCGAGCGCCAGAACCATTGGTCTTAAGTCGAGGTTGGCATTTCACCTTCCAAGTAATTTCAGTCTTTTGCTCGAAGCACGGTACGTTTCAAAGAAGGTATATTTTAAGAGAAATGCACGTAATAAATGCATCAATGCCTAAATGAATCTCCACCTCATTGAATCTAATTACCTAAGTACCTACCACAAACGCATTCTTTTAATACAATCCTGCCAAAGAGCACTTCAATTTCATAGCGCCTTGCGTTTTACAAATACGACAGATTCTATTTCCCCATCTTTGCTCCCGTCGCAAGGGGAAAAAAGGACAGCAAATAAAATCTACGTTTTTACTACACTATGGTGGAACGGGGTTCAACCCGCCGAGGCATTGTGACCTGAACGTTTTTGTGGGAAGCGAGCAATAGATTGCTCGCTAGAAACCCCACAAGAGATAAGCGACCATCGCGTTTCTTTTATGAAAATGCATTTTCGCAAGAGATGTTCGTAGATTTAATTCCACTGGGGAGTTGTGATACCTGCATAACGTGTTGCAATGCAATGCACCTGGTCGTGGCAGATGAAGAATGAAGAATGAAGGAAATGGGATTGGGGAGAGGAACGTGGAACGCGGAACGTGGAACGATGGGTCGACACCGCTCTCGGCATCGATTCACACAGAAATATTGTGTCACATTAGATGCCAGACATTTTGCCGATACTTTTGGAGGCTGGTTCGCCGGATTCGGAATATTGTTAAATCGAGTGGAAGGAACTGGTTTCAAAAAAACAATGAAACTACTACGGGATTCTAAAAAAAAAGTGGGTTGAGAGTTTGTTATTCGGAAAAGACACCGATGGTCTAAAGTTATCTAACCAGTATTTCCGATAACTCTTCCTATAATCCATATTTTTCGATATCGATTCAAATGGAGGAGAGTCATAATAATACAGAGCGAGCAATCTTTTCTCGTTTCTCCTGAGCAGCCACCTAAAAGTAGTGGTCACGAGTACATGTGATACTGGTCATAAGTAATAACGGGCGAATAGTGAGATGCATCCAGACATGTTCCTCTGAACCACTGAGCCATTTGCCAAGCGTCGCAGCATGGGTCGCAGCAAGGGTCGCAGCAAGGGTCGCAGCATGGGTCGCAGCATGGGCCTCGCCAGAGATTCCCCAGGAGAGGTACAGTAAAAACTGTGCGGTGAGCCTTTATAGTCCTCTCTTGTCTCACTCAGAGTTATCATACAAGAGTATTTTCATCCTTGTCCTTCACATTAAACTTACCCCATCTACATCTATCTATGATGCCTTTTTATAGTCAGCTCCAAAGGGACTAGGACATATCCAGAAACCAAGATCTCGGAGATGGGCATGAGCTTCTATGTGCGGGAGATATAGGTACTGTCTGCCCACGAAAATGTGTTGTCTACAAGCACTTGTCTAGGGTAATCATTTAAAACATTTCACCTGCCATGGCAGGTAGAACATAAAAGGTCTTTTTGGAGTGAAATATAGATCATTTCAAAAGAGTCTTCGTTAAGGTCATTTAATAATGGAAAGCAAAAAGTGGTACAGGTAATGTATTTAATCACTATCAAGAAACTTGATTAGCTTCAAGCACTGGTTAACCGAGTAAACCCTTTGGTGCAATTAATACTTCCTTCCTGACTGGTATCGCGTAACGCGTAGCCAATGAATTCCATGAGCAGCCAGTTCCGTCCTGTATCATCCCGTCTCCTTCCTGAATTCCATCCCGAAGATAGGGCATGTTACTATCGGGCAGCGGCGTCGTGGGACCCAGACAGTGTGTAGGCACATGCAGCAGGCCACCGATCTCGATCCCAAGTTTCCATTGTTCTCTCCGATGTGCACCCTATACATCTTCGCATATCATCTCTATTATATTAACGTTAGAAAAGAATTTGCCCGAACTTTCTCTTATCAGTTTAGAGTTTAATAAGATTGAAAAAACTATCGACTCTGCAACGCGAACTGAAATTGGACTCAATGAGATCCTAGCTGATATGATATTGTGTCAGAATGGACGGTAGACCGAACTCCCACGGGGAAATTACTTGTCGAATGATGTTTCACTCGGATGGCAGCGATATAGTTATCTAGCTATTACGGATCACAGAAGATCACAGACACATTGCGGGTTCAAAATAAGATGAACATTATCTCTGTTCACAAGTGAAATAGGTCGACGTAGAGCAAGAAAATCGCGCGGCGCTGCATTAAACTCCAGACAAATTGAGATTTAAGTACGAGCTTCATTGGAAAAGTGACATTTTATTTCAATGTCACGATTCTAAGAGAGATAGTGAGCATCACAAATTGCTTCTAAGATGTCATCAATATCCTAGCATAGGAACTGAAAGTTTTCTAATTGTCGCTCGACGTATAAATCTGTCATAATCGACTCATTATGGCTCAGAAAACTTGAAACTTGCGTTAAGTCAAGTATGAAATCATCTGAGCCCCAACTAACTCAGCTCATATAGTCAGATAACCCATTCCCAACCAACCTCTGCTTTGTGTCAAATATCCTCTGGGAGTGGGAGTGACAAAATAATAATACCCTAATATCCCATTGCACTATCCCCTCAGAAATCAGCGCCTGATTTAACGTCTGTAATTTAGTGTAAGGGTTCTTTCCCGTTGATTTCCTGTTGCCTCTCCAGACAGCGTCGCCATCCAATTGGTCCCGGGGAGAGAAGCCCCTCTCCCCCAACCCCCTCGGCACCCCACTACACCAGCCGCTAGGATTTTGCTTCTGTACGCTCCACTGGGCACACCGAACCTCTTGCACTAATGACAGAATTCAAGACAGCAACGTGTATCACTAGTTTACAGACATGCGTCTCTTGAGAATCCCGCTGGAGGACCTGTCTGTCCCATCCCTCTTCAAGAAGGTCCTATCAAGATTGGTACTAAATGGAAGATGGGAGACTACAAGACCTAGTGAATTCACTTCAGCAGTTCTGACACCTTGCCTTGCCTTGCCTTGCCTTGCCTTGCCTTGCCATGCCTTGCCTTGCCTTGCCTTGCCTTGCCTTGCCGTGCCTTGCCTTGCCTTGCCTTGCCTTGCCTTGCCTTGCCTTGCCTTGCCTTGCCTGGCCATGCCATGCCTTGCCGTGCCTTGCCTTGCCTTGCCTTGCCTTGCCTTGCCTTGCCTTGCCTTGCCTTGCCTTGCCTTGCCTTGCCTTGCCTTGCCTTGCCTTGCCTTGCCTTGCCTTGCCTTGCCTTGCCTTGCCTTGCCTTGCCTTGCCTTGCCTTGCCTTGCCTTGCCTTGCCTTGCCTTGCCTTGCCTTGCCTTGCCATGCCTTGCCCTGCCTTGCCTCGATTTCATGCAGTTATTTATTTAACATGCTAGAAAAGAGCCGCCTTTTTATGTTTAAATCGATTCTTGCCAACGGTGAGGGGAAATCAAGTGTTTGTCGTAAATGCAAAATTACGGGATGCTAATTGGATGAAGCATATAAAGAGTTTTTGTTGTTGTTGTTCCCTGCATAGCGAAGATTACAGCGCAAGTATAAAACACTTCTGTTCGCTTCAGATGATTCCGAGGATTGAAGTCAGTCTGTGGTGAGACCAGGGTATGTGTTGTGATATGATAATGCTAGTTTAGTAGCCTGTAATGGTAAGCGAATTGAAAGAAAATTGCACATGGAAGAAAAGAAAGCATTTAGACGGCACATAAGAAGTACGTTTGTTAGCAGTTTCCTTTGCGGAGAGCACGAATAAAGTGGCTGCAAGTATAAACTCTATTCCTGCTGTTCCTTCAGCTTCACTCCAGCTTCACTCCAGCTTCACTCCAGCTTCACTCCAGCTTCACTCCAGCTTCACTCCAGCTTCACTCCAGC
Source organism: Protonemura montana (assembly GCA_947568835.1). Classification (NCBI taxonomy): domain Eukaryota; kingdom Metazoa; phylum Arthropoda; class Insecta; order Plecoptera; family Nemouridae; genus Protonemura; species Protonemura montana. The sequence continues at coordinate 28,462,465 of OX387604.1, forward strand.
TTCACTCCAGCTCGGGAAAGCGTGCGAAGATTTCCCGGTTCCCTCCAGGGTAGGAAAATTGATTTAAATGTTCACCTAGAATTGCTATCTCGCATTGAAAATGCACGTCTCTTCGGAATTTGTAACCTCGGCATGCATACAAGATCGGTAATATACCATGCAATAGTCATATGATCCAATGGAATGTCACATACATTATTTGTTATTGCTAATAATGGACTATAGTATCAGAATATCTTAACGACATTCAGTCTTTTTTATACGGCATGAATAATATCAAAGAGATTGACTAACTTTAGAAGGCCTAAACCAAAATCGATTCAACATAAACCATTTCTCTACTCATCAAAAGATAATGCCCTATTAAAAGTCAGTTTGTAAAAATGATTCAAAGTTAGGTGTAGAAGGTTCATTGTGGCAAGGCACACGAGAAAATAATAACATTGCGTTCTTTCAGGAAAACATTAAACTTGAGATTTTTTACAAAGTTTGGACGTTCGGGAATAGAGGCATGAAATTGTTACGTTTAATAATTTTCAAACTCTCTTACCATTTGCGTAGGTAGACAACTTAAAGACGAATAAAGATACTCGTGCGGTGATAAATTGGTGTATTTTTTAACTAACGGAACTTTTGAAAGCTCACCAATCGCAAAGAAGAGAATTGTTTTCCTTACCACGCTTGTTCTGATTTGAAAAGTTTCTCTGTAACAAAGACGTTTCCATGTATCTCATTTATTTCACAACCTTCTAATTAAAGCCATAAACCTGGCACTCAATGGTGTTTAACGACGCACTTCTTCAAGCTGATCCGGTGGCAGTGTTATTTTGATGTTTAACGATGCATTCATTGAATCAAGGCCCATGGCAGTGTAATTTTTGTGTTTAACGACGCACTCCTTGTATAGGGCCCCGTGAAAGTGTTGAAGTGGTGGAGTGATGTATAGGGTGATAATAAGCATACAGCATCAGTAATAGCAGCAGTAATAGCTGAGGGAAGATGAGGGAAGATGAGGGAAGATGAGGGAAGATGAGGGAAGATGAGGGAAGATGATGAAGGTGTAGGCTTGGCAAGTAAAGACCGCTGTCTCTTCCGAAGGACAGCGGTGCACCATCACGCTTCGTCCATTAATACCGTCCTATCAAGACAAGGCAAGCTAGAGCACGAGCTTCTTCCAAACCTCTCAAGATAATAGCGATTCCAACTATAGGGATGAACACTATGAATGGTAACCTATCCGACCTCTCACCCGGCATAAAGTTGCTCAACTTTGATCTTATCAATAGCAGTTTTATCTAACAGATCAATACTTTTTTTCTAGATTTTGTGGTTAGAAGGAAATGAAAATCTAATTTTGATATTAAAAAAAAACTGTGAATTGAGTAAAAACATGAATTCGTATTACTTAGACGTAACTCCCCGCAACAACTCTCTGCAACAACTCATAAATACAATCAAAAATAAGATAAAATCAAAGGCATTGAGTGCGGAAATAAGCTGCCAGGCCCAACGCTTACCCACATGACCCAAAGATTCTTTATTGTAAGCAAAACTTATTATAACATTCTTGTATCAACCTTCCGGGAGTCGGTTGGTTCCCTACGCTCTTGAAAGATATTTCTGAAACGACAGAACAAAGAAATATGACCAAAGTTTTGTCAAGTGTCCTTAAAAAAAAAGAAACTAAAGCCAAATATGAAGGCCCAAAAGTGCAATTGGGAATTGGGGCGAACTTTTGGACCGAACACAGTGGAATTGAATGCATTGATCGGAAACTCCCTGCAGAAAGTAGTGAATATTGAGCGTTATGGCTGAGTGGCTTAACAATAGAAGGTTGCCATCTTTACTTTACGGGAGGCTTTTGATTAAGAGGAGGCGAAGAAGGTTGTATGTGACAAACAAAAGATAATATAGTGGAGCTAGGAAATGAAATGAAACTGAACTGAACGAACCCATGGCCTGGTGGCAAAGTGTGGGGGGGAGGGGGGGGCGGAAAATAGCGTGTCAGGCCCAATTACGAGAGGCCGGCCCAGGCGAGCATAGCAAGATGAAAGAATTGGAGCCCAACGCAAGGCGCAAGAAGCAGGAGTTTATGTTCTGCAGCTCTCTGACTCCCAGGAGCAAACATCAGTTAGCTTGGCCATTGCAAAGGAAGGGAGGAGTGATATTGACAAGAGGGCCAGTCTGGTCAACTTTTCCAACTTAATGAAGTCCCTAGCCAATATGTCTAGATGCTCTAGAACACTATTGCAATATACAACAAATAGTTATTCTTCTAAAGATATTTTTGCGGCTGAAAATAAATATACTCTGAGTAAATGTTCGTTTCGTTTTTTTCAGATTGTTGTCTGTGTTTTTCACCCAACAAAGTCTAAAGAAGCAAAGCAGTCAATATATTGACTCGACTAATATATTGACTACCGTAGTAGACATTTTTTGTGGGAAAAACATGAAACCAAGCAACGTTATAAAAATATAACACATAATATTTATATATGCATATAAACACATATATTTTAGTCTAATATATTATTCTCGTAGGAATACGGTGTAGCCTCATTCTTCAACATAACTTTAAACACATTTTCTTGGCCAAAGCGCCATAAGATTAAATCGTAACTCATGTTAGCAGATCCTGTTGAGCCGAGTAATAAGTCACGTAGATTTGCTGTAGCCTAGTCAATTAAACAAACTTTGTTAAACATAATAACTAATTAGAGCTTTCTATTACCTGTGAAGGCGCAAAGCCAAGCGACCCCCACCTAATTTTCTATTCCACCGCTTGAAGAGCTCTCAGCGGCCAGGGGTTCCATCCAGAGAAATAAGAACAAGATGATGCAGTTGAACGGTATTTGAGACAAGACTGAGTGCTCCGTACAAAACAGCCTGCACATCGATTATTATCAGGTCATATGTGGTGTTTGCTAGCAAACTAGTGATAAATGACCCAATGCTTCGTTACTTCAAATGTTCGCATTATCGAATTCTATTGGTTTTACTCAAATAAAAGCACCGATTTTCGTCTCATGTGTGAACCGTAGCGAAAAGAGCGAGCGTTGCGGCATAAACCGTGGAATGAAAAGACCAATGAAATAGTGACACCAACACGAGAGTTGTCGAAGAGTTTTTCTCGCGATAAAGGTATGCGATAGTGTAACCATGTGATTGGGAAACTAGAGAATGCATGTTTCGCGTTTCCCTTGAAACCCAAATCACCGTAATTGTCTCGGGAAAATCACCGTCCTGACTGAACGAGCAGCGACACAAAACAAATTATCAGCAAGAAATCAAAGTGAAAGCCGGTTTTCTTCTTATTGCAGTAAGTCTAGTGAAAAGTGGGGTAGTGGGAAGTGAGGTGGGTGGGGGCAAGGGCGAACGGGAACTAGGAGAATATTCTTCTGCACGTCCGCATTTCCGCCCCTGAGGAGACTCGAACTGGTTTCCGAGCTGGCTATGTCATTTATCATTATCTACAACAGCACCAGTGCTATTACGAGAAGCAATACCGATAGGGCATCAGATACGCTTTTGGATAACCGATGAAATATCGGGACGTTATCCCAGAATGAGTGTATGCCATGGCGAGTAGGACCCAGCGGCAGCATGGGAGAGGGGACGTCCCTTACACTTCCATACGAGCTGCCCCAGGAATGTGAATATATGGCATGATTTGGGGCCATTGAGAGCGGGCTGTGAGCTACACCGCAGCATCCCCCAAACCTCCCAACGCTGTCGTCGACGTCGCGTTCATTGAGGTACCATCTCCACAGAAGAGTGGATAATAAGTTTATATCCTCCCTTTCTTCGGAAGAAACCATCATAAGCTAAATTCGATTTTATGTTTAGTGAATTTAAAAAGTGGTATCGCATTTTTTTCCCTTAAAAAGAGAGAGTTTATAGATAGATATTCTATTTTACCCCGCCTGGAGAGAGATGTTGGGTTTTGTAAATTTCGTTTCCCAAAGTGATTTATCAATAAAACGAACGTGACATCGATAGTGTGTGTGTGTGTGTGTGTGTGGGGGGTGGGGGGGGGGGGGGGGTGGGTGGTGAACCCCCTCCCTTCTGCCTTGCAGTGCTATCTTGGATACATTTCCGCTGTTTCTCGAATGAAATGTTATTATCATATCAAAGAGCATCACTTTCTTTTGTCCATCATTTTATACACGCTTTGCAGAAATAAATTCCATCCTTTGAGTTCGTGGATTTAAAATGCAGCTCAGGTACTTTCTACGCGTATATTATTGTAAGGGAACTTGGGGCTTTGCGAGCAGGCTAATTGTTTTTTGTCGCACACCCCTCAATCTCCAGACAATCGATATGACGAATCCATCGGTTCTTCGGTCCATCGGTCCAGCATCCTTAGATGCTAGAAAAAGTTGGGAAATGGTAACGAGGCTTTGGTCACCTGCCAAGTTGAAACCTTGCACTCGTCTACACCCCACCCCCGTCCCATACCAAGGTAGCTACACCTGATATACACGTGATAGAAGCGTCGGATCAGAAGAAATCCGCCAACAACTTGCTCTGAGATTTCACGAGGAACATGAAGCCAGCGCTGGTGGAAATTGAACGATCACTGGTAACGTTTCACGCTCGTTACAGTCCCCCCACCCACCCACCCCTCCTCCACCCCCTTCCACACCACACCTACATTGTAATTAGAGTAATAATAAACCGCGTTTGCACTGCTTTGCTTAATTATCGTTACATAACATGATTACGTGGTATTATAATGAATATCTTTAAGACTGCCACCCTTCCATTACAAAATTGAAGTTTAAAGAACAATCTTTGGGTCCAAATAGCACGGCCGACATAAGTAACAACTGAAACTTGAACTGTGTATAAGTAAATGCACAAGTTTCTTGGTTTGAAATTCATCCCAGCAATGATGGTTCTTTTTGTGCACGGTTCGTTGATATATACATGGTCTGGCGCTGTGAAATTCATTCGATTACCCGGTTTACTGCATAGCCAGCTTCTAGGGAGCTCGGCACTACTAAATCTAACCTGCTTGTGCTAGTGTAGTATGCGGCAAAGACATGGGATGTTAAATTAGGCTCACTGAGATTGGTACGCCAACTCGGCGAGAAAACCATTTTCCTGCGCTGCTTGTGGAAATGGTTGTGAACTGGGAAAATTAACTTCATTACTCGATCGCGTACAAGTTCCAGCGTTAACGTGCTGTTTTTCCAACGAAATCAACTGAACATGATTTAAACGAATGAAATGTAACAATTTCCTCGAACATACTCAATTTTTCCATTTCCCACTTTTCCCACTTTTTCCACGTTTTCCACGTTTTCCACGTTTTCCATTCCAATATTCGTGATATCGACAAAAAGGATAGCAAGGGCGGCCGCTGCACTTGGCGGCAACAAACAGATAGAAATCGGAAAAATGTGTTTACTGCGTAGCAAAGGTTTTGGATTACGATGATTACTTCGCGAGATAACTTTCCAATACAAAATATTTTAGTTTCATGGAATGTGCCTGTCTGCAACATCGAAAAAGCTATTAAATTCCTCCTGGCCACAATCAAAAGATCTATCTAGTAAAGAACGCTCCACGCCCCATTCCCTTCCGACATCTCTTCACGCCAATTCACCCAAAAAAGGAAGCCACGGAAGCCGGACAAAAAGTTGGGAGTCCAGGACTCATGGCTCAGGATACAGATCCAGGACTCATGGCTCAGGATGCAGATCCAGGACTCATGGCTCAGGATACAGATCCAGGACTCATGGCTCAGGATGCAGATCCAGGACTCATGGCTCAGGATACAGATCCAGGACTCATGGCTCAGGATGCAGATCCAGGACTCATGGCTCAGGATGCAGATCCAGGACTCATGGCTCAGGATGCAGATCCAGGACTCATGGCTCAGGATACAGATCCAGGACTCATGGCTCAGGATGCAGATCCAGGACTCATGGCTCAGGATGCAGATCCAGGACTCATGGCTCAGGATGCAGATCCAGGACTCATGGCTCAGGATGCAGATCCAGGACTCATGGCTCAGGATACAGATCCAGGACTCATGGCTCAGGATGCAGATCCAGGACTCATGGCTCAGGATGCAGATCCAGGACTCATGGCTCAGGATACAGATCCAGGACTCATGGCTCAGGATGCAGGTCCAGGACTCATGGCTCAGGATGCAGATCCAGGACTCATGGCTCAGGATACAGATCCAGGACTCATGGCTCAGGATGCAGATCCAGGACTCGTGGCTCAGGATACAGATCCAGGACTCATGGCTCAGGATGCAGGTCCAGGACTCATGGCTCAGGATGCAGATCCAGGACTCATGGCTCAGGATGCAGATCCTGGACTCATGGCTCAGGATGCAGATCCAGGACTCATGGCTCAGGATGCAGATCCAGGACTCATGGCTCAGGATGCAGATCCAGGACTCATGGCTCAGGATGCAGATCCAGGACTCATGGCTCAGGATACAGATCCAGGACTCATGGCTCAGGATGCAGATCCAGGACTCATGGCTCAGGATGCAGATCCAGGACTCATGGCTCAGGATGCAGATCCAGGACTCATGGCTCAGGATGCAGATCCAGGACTCATGGCTCAGGATGCAGATCCAGGACTCATGGCTCAGGATGCAGATCCTGGACTCATGGCTCAGGATACAGATCCAGGACTCATGGCTCAGGATACAGATCCTGGACTCATGGCTCAGGATACAGATCCAGGACTCATGGCTCAGGATGCAGATCCAGGACTCATGGCTCAGGATACAGATCCAGGACTCATGGCTCAGGATGCAGGTCCAGGACTCATGGCTCAGGATGCAGATCCAGGACTCATGGCTCAGGATGCAGATCCAGGACTCATGGCTCAGGATTCAGATCCAGGACTCGTGGCTCAGGATTCAGGACGCAGAATTCAGGAACGCGTTCTCTGCGCAGTCCCTTCGTGGCTTTGTGTCAAATGAAGTAAAACTATATTGCATTTTCGCTCCATTGCTCTAGATTGCTCTAGATTGCTCTCGCATTGATCTCGCATTGCCAATGTTATTTTGTTTAATGTTTAGAGATATTCTCCATTGCTGTGTGGACCGGAGCGACAAAAAAAAACAATGTTAAACGGAGATTAGAGGAAATAGACAAGAAAATGGTAATTATGGCAAATGAATGAAATTGAGCGTTGTCCTAGTGGAAGCAACAATTAACTATCGATCAAGTATTGTTTACGTTCCTCTCTTGAAGCTTAGGCGTAAGAAACGGCGCAAATCTTTGGCCAACTGGAAAACTTTGACGGTATGAGGTATAAGAAGTCGAATTTTTTCCGAGCACAGCGCCCCAAAAGCAGGTCTTGAGATAATGATGTTGATTGATGAATAAATTAGATTTAAATTTCAGTCCCTTTCTTTGTCTAGTCATCGTTGAGAAGTATACGAAGCTGTAGAAAAATGTGTACAGCTGAAGAAAATGAATAATTTATCAGGCCCCGTTGCTGGATAGTGGATATAAGGATTTGATTTTGTGTGAGCAAGCATTACCTTTAATAGCGATTCCTTTCTTTTCTAATGTTAATTTGTAGACAACTTAAATCAATCTTTCGATTCAACGAAGAAGAAAAGGAGGTTAAAGACGTGAAAAACGCAAGAGATCCTCCCCTTCTGCCACTAATCTAGCTCTTGCCTCGTTCACCCGCAGAACTTTTCGAAAATAAAAAATAAAAAGAATAAAAGTCCACAACGACTTAAAATATATTATTCTTACATAAAGCTATTAAAGTTCTGTGCAATATCTTGGTTACAAATTCGATTTACAGTATGGTGCCATGTACAGCGAGAACTCCACTTATGTACCAAAAGTTTCCCTCGTCAAAAAACGTCAAGAATAATTTATCGTAAGGTACAAAAGAAAAATATTATTCGAGCTGCTGGTAGAGCTATTAAAGTTTGCACCATAACTAAAGAACAATTACGATACAGTGCCACGTGACTAGTTATAAAACCCGGCTCCCTCTTAGAGGGAACTGGAAAATATACCGCGAGCGATAATAGCTACTTATTTGAAACAAGTTCTGGAGTTCAGGCCCGTTGGGTCTTTCGTTATTGTCAAAAATATTAAAGAAAACAGATCGCCAATTTCACGCAGCGTATTACACTAAACTTATTCGACCACGAAGACTCCGCATTTCCCACTTTTATCTAGAATTATTGTCAAGCACACTTGTTGCAGTTTTCAAATTATCACTGGCTAAAGTGGATCTGTAGAAAACACAGAGAGCGGCTAGAGAGAAATTTCACCAAGCTTTTTCAGGGTTCTTCCAGAATGTTCCTGTTTTCCTAAGCAGGTAAAGCGATTCTCCATATTCAACCCTTAGCGTTAAATGTGCAAAAACTTTTACCCTCCCTTCTCTCAACTGTCATTTCAGTTTTAGAACCTAAAATATTAAAACTCTTTCCAAAATTAAGGTTAAGTTTGCCGGAGGTGCTATATATAACCTAGTACACCTGTCTTTGACATTGATTAATTACGGCCACATGCCGCAATAACAAATTTCAGGAAATAAAATACATATTTGATTCAAAAACAAGTTATTCGAAGTACACATAAATCAAATAGGAGCCAAGGGGTTCGACATGTTACGTCAAACATTTAAAAGTATATGTATGTAAAACTTCATAAAGTTTTATACTTTGCTAACTCGAACACATTGATTTGGTTTATTTCATTTAACTTCTATCATAAAACGAATAGAAATAAATTTACCCTGACAAGGTTAATACCAAGCAATGTATACCAATATCTACATAGTAGACATTGTTGGCTTGTTTGTACCTTCATCTAACAGGGCTTTAAGTTGACCACGCGTAAAAGCTATTTTGTTTGTGTCAATTTAGATCATGCAGGGAATACGGTTATTTCCAGATTCCTCGTTTCCCATGGGAGCCCGGAGTCGGATCGATGCGACTATCTTTCCAATAAGCCATAATATCCGGCTAGAATACCACGAAGATAGCAGTCGTTGCAATGTCGTAGTCGCTCGCAGTCGCTCGTACCCTCTCTCCCCCACACAGCTAGCCCCTATACAGTATACAAGAAACGGAACTCTCTCTCTCCAACTCCCAAGTCTAAAACTCCCAAAGTCCCAGCCCACAACGCCCACCTACCAAGCAATTGCCAAATCCACTACACAATTATTATTATTAAGGAATAACAGAGCGACGGGTTTCAGATTTGACTCCAGTACTTTACCACGGCGAATAGCCGCACATAAAAGGAGCAGTGCTAATAAATTGAGCGCAAGTCACCCAGGACTTCAGAGCCAGCTGCACCCTACAGTTCGGCTTCTTTAGTGCAAAGCTGCAGCGACGCTCAGGGCAACCGTGCGCGATAGTACGACGGTAAATTGCAGACAAGAAGGGATTTCCGACCGAGAAAGTGAAGAATTAACGCGATACAGCGTGGTCCCAGTAAGACACGCTCTAATTGCTTGGTGGGTTGGCCCGACCCAAACTTTTGTGCCTGCCGCGGGGGGATGGGTGGCGCGGGGTGTGGGGGGGGGGGGGGGGGGGGTAGCATAAAGTGTTGGATTTGTGTGGTTGACAGACAGTGATGTAATTCGATAAATGTGGGCGGAGATATCCCACCGAACCGAACATTCGTTTTTGAACCGTAAACCGATTTCGAAGAAAAGAAGAGATATGGAATTATTTAAGACGAGGCTGTTTGACATGCGATTGCGATTAGACTTAGGATTTGGAACAATTCAAAGCCCCTTGAATTCAATGTTCCATGAAACGTATTCCCGCTGCATCCTTGAAGCTTTGTAGCACATGATATTTTTAGGTAAACTGTTTCAATCTCCCGTTAATATAATCTAATTAGTGTCACCCCCCCCCCCCCCCCCCCCCCCTCCACTCCTACTAAACAAGGTCATATTTACGGCGACCTTGAGGCTGGCATTGAGACTGACCTTCAAGTTGACCTTCAAGTTGACCTTGAGACCGCGTGAACGATCGACTATTGGGGAAAATGTACTGCTTTACAAATATTCACCAAAATAAGACAAAAAAACCAAGCAAGTTGTCGGATTGTTGTCGGATTGTTGTCGGATTGTTGTCGGATTGTTGACGTGGATGACCTTTCATACCCTGGGGGATTAATATGCACCTGTTTATGAGTCTGAGGTACGCAATGCTATGCAGTGTCGGGTAGTGTCGGGTAGTGTCGGGTAGTGTCGGGTAGTGTCGGGTAGTGTCGGGTAGTGTCGGGTAGTGTCGGGTAGTGTCGGGTAGTGTCGGGTAGTGTCGGGTAGTGTCGGGTAGTGTCGGGTAGTGTCGGGTAGTGTCGGGTAGTGTCGGGTAGTGTCGGGTAGTGTCGGGTAGTGTCGGGTAGTGTCGGGTAGTGTCGGGTAGTGTCGGGTAGTGTCGGGTAGTGTCGGGTAGTGTCGGGTATGTACGCACCAACATGATGCAGCAGTGGAGTGAGGCGGCAGGGAATTCGAGGAAGTCTGGGAGGGAAAAAACTGCGCGCACAAATTCAAGAGTGAGAAAGGCAACGGAAACATTCTTAAAGATGAATTGCTCACATAAGGGAAAACAAGTTTCCGTTCAGCTTTCAAAAAAGTAGACTCATAGAACTGATTTTGCTATAAACAAACGAATAATTCAACTGTGAACGGTACATTTGAAAACGATTTTCTAAAAAAATAAAGAAAAAAGAAATAATAAAAAAAGAAAGAAAAAAAAAAAAAGAAAATACAGAATGAAGGTAAAGTATATTACATCGTATAATAAACTACACTTTGAGTAAATTTTACATGCACATAGTCATTGATCATGGTTTATAGGTGCATTACCATGTCTCGGGTGGGGAATCGAGATCGTTACCTATTTTTTATTTGTGAGCGAACAGATAAATCAATGTGGTTTTGGAGTGACAGGTTTGGGCAGCAATGCCCCAAAGAGATGCGTAAAATATCATTTTCCATTTAGTTCGTGCGGTAACACTGATCAGCAAAGAAAATCGAATATTTTAAAACCATTAGAAAAAAAAAATGAAAACGGAGCCAGGAAGGAAATTACATGGGCGTAACCCGCGGGCAGTCGTTGCTTTAGCTCAGTAGAGAGTGGTTGGGAAGGAGGGGTGAGAGGGGTGAGAGGGGGGGGGGGGGGGCTGATAGTGACCGAATTTTCGTCGTTTTTTTTTCATCGCAGTTCTTTAGAGGCCAATTAGACCTTCAAGGAACAATTGATTGGGAGGCATCCAAATTGCGCAGAAATTTCACAAGCATTTTTTTCACCGGTCGCTTTTTACATGGGTTAAAGTATGTTTTGCCAATTTAAGTATTATCTAGCCCTTCATTTTTAGTAAAAAAAATTATAAATTAATTAATGGGTTGGGGCGCATAAACATCATCTTAAAGGAAAATAATAACTACCATTTACCATCTTCAAACAAACCGAAAAAAAAACCCACTCAATTTGATGAGCTCTTACGTACACAGATTTATTATTTGATTGCCTTCCCACTGTGGTTGAGTAAATCGACTGGCTGTGAAAGATCAATTTTACACTGAATATAATTCTATCAAGTGATTTTATCAAATACTATTCAAAGAAATTCTTACAAGGGGAAATGTTTCTAAGAACTGCATCAAGATTTTGCAGGTTGCAACGCAGAGTAAAAGATACGAATCGACGAGCTTTTGCAATCGGCACGGTAAATGAGAGAATAAAAATACCGAGAAATAAACGATCAATCTAGCAATCAATAAAACAAATTGCTATTAACCAGTTGCAATCAAAAGACGCATTCATTTTAATAATTCAATATTTTATTTGCAGTCGAGTAAATCTTCGTCGCGATAAAAGCGAAGAGTCGTCTATAGAATAAAATTGCTTAGCATAATTTTCCAGGACGGAGATGAGAAGTCGAAGAATGATTATTTTCAAGTGCGAGCAAATGTAGACGCTTCATTTAGCAGAGATGATGCTTCTGGAGTTGCCAGGCCTGTTTGAGCATCCTGCTAGTCAAGGTTTGCACACATCCTGAGAACACTCTCAAAGTTCAATCAAATATACTCAAAGTAATAGGCACGGTAATAGAAAAATGAAAAATTCATACAAAGAAAGAACATTTTTTCCCTCGAGGCTCGAACTAAGGCCCATTATTCCTTACCAATTAAGTTTCATAGCAGAAAGAAACGTTCAGGAATTTGGAAACATTCTGTTTTGTTACTTTACGCGTCAAGTATACTATCAAATGTATTGATCTTATTTTTCTTTCGTTTTTCCGAGTCGACTGGAGCCTATAGATTGAATAAGAGTGTAAATCAAAAATATGTTTTTCCCGAAATATGAGTGGAATGGTTTCCCAAGTTTTTGTTCGGGCCAAGCTCGAAGTTAGCATGCGGCATGCTGAGCATACAGTTTAGTTGAATCGATCAATCGGTAGTCGGCACCCGTGACCCGCACCCGTGACCCGCACCCGTGACCCAAAACAAAACACTCGGTAAGAAAAAAAGCGAAGATAACAAGACAAATTGTTGGAAATTCTTGTAAAAATAAAGACACTTAGGCCACTGTGGTAGGTAGTGAGCAAGTTAGGTTAAATACGCCAGATTTAAACTTTATTTTTATTTGTTGTAAAATCAAAAAGTTGATGCTCTGGGTACTGCTTTGGGATTGTAAAATAGGTGTCAGTATGTATTGAAAAATACAGTAAGTCCTGGATAGCGGGCTCTTTGGGAACTTAATAAACTTTGGGTACTCTGGGCACTTAAGCACTTTAGGCGTTTTGAAAACTTTTGAGATTTTTATAGACTTTGGGATTTTTGGGGAACTATGGGGAACTTTGAGAGCTTTAGGCACTAAGGTCGCTTTCGCCATGCTCACCCCATTCCGACGTCTAACTGCGCTGCAGCCACGTACCAACTTGCTCGGAAACTTCCCACCGATTGATTCTTCGGAAGTAGATTGAAAATTGCAGCCATCGAAATTCAGACTCACGTCTCATGTGCGCTTATTTTCCTCATGACGAACTTATATCCATAATTTCAAATTACCTTCATCCCTTTATGCGCATAGGTATATCTATAGAGATCCTAATACTTCTGCCAGACTAGTTTTATAAGACACGACTTTATTATATCATTACCCAGTTTATTGTATAATGAAGAAGTATATATTCATCCAATAAAACCGGGAAATGCAATGCCGTGCGCATTTACCTCAGAGTAAAATTTTATCGTCGCATTATAGCCAGAGCTATTTGAAATACTAAATTGTCGCTTAGGACCATATAAACGATTGATTTTCCTAAGAGCTTCGTGAAAAACACGTCGTTAGCGGGCAGTTTCGCACGAGTTTATTGCACTTGCCTCCTAAATTGGCGATAACAATTTTTAAGGTACAGCCAATTTGTAGATCCGTTTCTAAAGGGACAAGAAAATTCGCTTAGATGCGGTTATTTTTGCAGCTATTAGCAATATTGGTAACGGTAATGTAAAACATCTCAGCCAACATGAAAGCCAAGCGCTTCTGCAGCTAAAACAGAGTGGCTCGATCAAAATGAAACCACCCTTTAAACGCGTAAAGCAATAAAGTCTAGTTCTTTACACTCTTTGTTTGAGGAATCAACCATTTTGTGTGGTCAGGTGGAACGTACGTGCATAATATGAGCTTGCTCAATTACCGTACAATTTCCAACTTTGATGTTGATAAAACCACGTGATAGTCGAGCTGTTGAAACACTCGTGAATAAATTAAGTTTCGTGTAATATTGGCACACAGATATTTAAATTATTTAAGAAGTGTTCATGTGTTTGAAACAAAGGATTCAATTCAACGTAAGCCAGCAGAATTGAGGCTATTACAAAAGTAGAAGCAGGACGGCCGCTAGCCAAAGGAACGTAGCGTAACACGTGTAAATACACACAAATATGGAACATTATAGTGCACACAGAGACACAGTGTAGTTAATGAGATCCCGTATGAGTACTTCCCAGTTGACTGGAAAAGATGTAGAGAGAAGAATAATAATCATATTGTATTATATTCTCGAGGTAATTTTAGAGAGCCTTTGTCCACGCGTTTGGAGGGTACTCTAGGGCCCAGGTGATATTATGGTAACCTTCTTCTTGTAAGCAGTACCAACCTCCACATATTATGCGCGGTATGTGTACTGGCTGGCAGGCATTGTCAGGTAAGCTCTAGGTATAGACCACGGACGGGGACGGCGTCGGCAGCGGCGGCGACGCCTCACCATGGCAACCGCCTGTTGGCGACGCCAGGCTACGGCGTCGTCACATAGGTAGGTAGCGTCGCGACGCCAGTATCGGGCGACGCTCCTAAACGTCGGGACCCGTCAATTTATGTCCGACGCCGATCGGCTGGTAGCGTAGACCCTGGCCGCAGGAATTCGAATGCGAGTTGGAAAAGCGGGTTTCCAGGTGGAAGTCAAATCGCACATCCATACTCGTGTTGCTTCACATCTCCGTTGCTTTTTTTGTTTTGTTTGCCGTTTTTTTTTTTTGTGCCGGCCTTTGCGTTCAATAATGTACGAGTCCCATTGGGATGTGGAAACTTGATTAGAAATAGGGAAAAAAAGGGGAACAAACTGGGCGATGATTGATAACAATTTTTGGAATAATTTTCGCACCTAATCAAGGAAGCGCGCAGAGAAGAGAAACATTTTTTTTTATGTCTAGATTTTTAATAACAACACGTGTTTTAATTTGCCAGTGATTTCCCTGGTCAGATAATACTGGCATAAACATGCTATGTTTGAATAGAGTTGTAGGCATGTGTATGCTCTGTTAGCATGCGTTTGGTGCGTGTGTGCGGAAACAGATCTGGCTACACTAGCGTTCAGCGAGTTGTGACAGTGTTTGGGAGGCAAAACAATCCTCTAGGAAATAATGCACTTTATAACAAGGCTTTGAGAGCAAGTTGAATAATGAATCTCAGGCGTAAGTTTTCTACTGACAATTGCCAGCGGAAAGCACCCAGCTTGTTTGACTTCCATGCGTGTATTTGGCAGGCTCCATTAAATAGTGCGATCATTTATCACAGCTCCAAATCAAAATTGAAAAGCAGTGGAGCTTTCTTATTCAGATCTTTCGAAATAGAAAGACAGTGGAATGAAATAGAATTGAATGCATTTGCAAGGTATAGAAAGACTTGTTGGCGGTGACGGTTGGTGAGTGGGTGGGAGAGAGGTACGGCGGTTGGGGGGGGGGGGGAGTAGAAAACTGACTAGCAATGTTTGTTAGTGGTGCTAATTAAGGCATTTGACACGCAAGGGTTGTGAGATATATCTTTCAGCCTCCTGGCCTCCTTCTCAGAAAGCTAGCAATGTGAAACAGGCAGCACATTAGCTCATGGCTGTAGGCATCATCACTGACCATTTACTGGATCTCATCATGTATAGCATTTCACAAACTCGTCTCTCTTACTCGTTCTTCTTGATTACATTCATGTGAAACGACGAAAGTTTGCGAAAAAGAAGATGCAAGATGAAGATGCAAGACGAAACACAGGTTGAAGAAATCTTCCTTTGTTGTTTCATCTTTCCAGACATTGGCATTGTTTTTGATAGAAAGCTCTTGAAAGTATTTGGCACAAAAGTCAACCATGCTGTCAAAAACAGAACATGTTCACGCGGGAAAAAAATGTTCCGTCGGCTGAGATTTATTGCCAGCAGCGATGTGCAAAACCACGTTTTCTTGCTAAAAAATATTATCTGGAATTCTAAATAAATCAATTCGTTTAAATGAATTAGATCGAGAGCCAACAACATCTACAAAAATATTCTCATATGCTACGAGTCTGCCGTTTCTACTGCTGACAAAACTTGCTTTACTGTAGCATAAATTTGCAGATGATTTCCGAGTTTAAAAGAAGCCAGCAATTTTTCCACCAAAAAAAGGGGAAAATAATCTGTATCTCTATTAACAGAGTCAACCAAATAGTCTACCATCAGTCACCGAGTCACACCAGCAATTGCCTTTGCAACGTATGTTTGGGCTTGGGAATACGACCAGCGAGGAGCCTGCAAAGACGCTAGTCGTCGATTACAGCTTTGCTTAGTTCAAGATGGTTTGCGAGAATGGGTGAGTAGAGTGAGTAAGAGCAGAACTAGGGTTGGGGAAGGGGGCGAAGGAGTGGGTGTTGGTATGGAAGTAGGAAGGGTTACAGGGGTGGGTGAAACCGGGGTGGTAGGAAGATAGAGAGAGAGAAAAGCAGCCGTTTGCGGCTCAACATCGGTCCCGGGGGAAGTTCGGCAATCTGGGCAGCCTTCGGCGTCGCTTGGGTTCCTGCCGAACTCTCAGGGGGTCCATTTACCGGCACACGTCGCTATGGATGCAACGCGGCCCCCATGTCTCCGTGCTGCACGACGCTGCCGACGCTGCCGACGCTGCCGACGCTGCCGACGCCGCCGACCGACTTCGGGCTTTGCTGTCACTATTGCGCGACACTTACAACCATAGCTGCTCAATATTCAACTGCTTCCTAGAGCTGCACAACGTCCCATTCGTAGCACCAATAATTGATGGTCGACTTGTGGAATTGGATGGCTTTTACATAAGATGTCACTGAGAGATTTTAATTTCGTGTAATTTGACTGTTTCCAGACCAATGCGTAGCTATGTTAAAATTATGAATTGTCTATAGAGCCCCAGTTGAAAAGGAAGAGGGTGTACTTTCCACGAACATAAAACGAAAAGCCGCTTTCTTTATATGCTCACAGAAAGAG
Source organism: Protonemura montana (assembly GCA_947568835.1). Taxonomy (NCBI): domain Eukaryota; kingdom Metazoa; phylum Arthropoda; class Insecta; order Plecoptera; family Nemouridae; genus Protonemura; species Protonemura montana. The sequence goes on from OX387604.1 coordinate 28,479,198, forward strand.
CTACTACACAAGGGAGTACACCCCTAGGGAAATAATGTAATCGCTTTTCTAAGATAGCACCATTTGAAATGGGAAACTTATTGAACGAGATGAATTAAATTGTTCGCTAAATTACGAATTAACGCACATAGTTGTGATATTACGAGTTGTGGGGGGGGGGGGGGGGGGGGGTTCTTGCACTGATGCTTTTACAGACTTGAACGTAACGTAAGCTGCATTGCTAAATGATGACAAGTCTCGGTCTCGTTTGATCGGTGATCCTATGTGCAAATATGTCCAGAAAATGTGCTCCATGGTCTCACCATGGTCTCACAAGATTTACGTCATATTTGATATTATTTGACAGAGAAAACGCTCGATAGCGTTTCATGGCTGGCGTACGAACCAGCAAATTGTGCATTCTACAGCAAACAATAAAAAAAAAAACTATACCTCGAGCTAATCTATTATTGATGAACTCTTCGGGGATTTATGACAAACGTAGTACATGGGCATGTCATTACTATTTCAACTGCCAGTTTCCTTTGTGACTTCTCTTTTGGAGACAAAGAAACAATCAGCCGTGAAAGTGTTTTCACGAAAAACCTTTTAAAAATTGTTATTGCTTAAAAAATCCAATTGCCTTGCCGCAGGAAACACGGCGAACGCAACAACATTTCCCACTGGGGAGCCAGGTGTGCTGTGCGGGTTTTGTTTGATATCTAATTCATCGGCGTAGCTGCCAGGCAAAACATTAAGCACATAATGTGGTTTACACCTTTGGTACACATTCGTTCTTTCCGATGCATTTGTTATTGAGCTGGCAATCGATGGCTATCGACCCTCACAACCAAGTATCCATTGTTTTGACATCAGTCCAGACCTGCTACCGGCTACAGGCTACATGCTACAGGCTACAGGCTACAGGCTACAGGCTACCGGCTACACCCATACTTCACGAGATTCATTCACATCATTCTGTTTGTTTAGGAAATTCTTTTTCTTGAAAAAGTCTCGATAGCTTCATATCAGTTGAAGTTCTTTTCATTTCTGATATACTACAGTGAGACAATGGCCCTGGCCTATCGAGTGGATTTACGACAGTTTTTATTTCTCTTCCTTGGTTTAAGTTTTCATCTCCCGCACCTTGGGGTCTATTTCAGACTAGCCCCAATTCATGTCGGCTTGGCCAGGGGCAGACAGGGGCAGACATGTCCTGGCAGTAGTGGCTACATCTCCTCCCAGCAGTTCAGATCAGGATGCTGCAGCCAGACTGTCGCTGGACCCCAGTCCGCGAGATTTGCACGCGAAAGTTAGCGGAAAATGTTTTCCTGGCGATGGTTATAAATTTCCCGTACAACTTTTGTCATATTCAAGCCATGCAGATGATGGATTCAAAACGTACTGTCAAGGAACCGTGAAAAATGTTCCTTCGAGACGAATATAGTATACCATAATAAACTTGACATCGCAAAATGGTTTTAACAATGATATGCTTCGTATCAGAATGCAGTCGAGTATCGAGATACTGGTTTAGTTCATCTGGAAGATAATAATGTTGATAGATAAGGCAGATAACGTTGACTCAACGAAATGTCCCGATAAGGAGTTTGCTACACTTCTTTTTCCATTTGTACCACACGATTGTACCACACGAGTGGAATGAGATATATTCAATAAGTTTTTCACATGTGACATGTGCGTCACATGACATATGTTTGGAAGATTTGGGACGTCTCCTTCTCCGATCACATGCAATCATTTCAATAGATACGCGATTTTTTAAATAAAAATTAACACCGTGTTTTGGTACCAATCGGTGTCATCTCTCTCCTGCTCAGAAAAACTAAGAGGAACGAAAGATTGACAAAATTCACGACATCGTTTTCAATATGCGGATTAGGTCGGGTACTTATATACAATTCATGTGGTATTCCTCCCATACATATTAAACATCGCCTTTTGATTCAAGTTAAGGGATAATTTTATCTCTCTTTATGATCTCCCATGCTTTTAAGCTAAATTATTAATTTATTTCTGACGCATCTCTCGGCTCTAGCTCTGCAACGTCTTCGGGTGTTGTAAGAAAAATGTGTCTCCTGTCAGCGATTTTAAGAAGTTTTCTTGCACGCTCAGAATAACTCAGTGACTGTCGAGCGCCTTGTGCCAGTGCTACCATAGTATTACCAGGATGCTACCATAGTATTACCAGGATGCTACCATAGTATTACCAGGATGCTACCACAGTATTACCAGGATGCTACCATAGTATTACCAGGATGCTACCAGGGTGCTTCCAGGGTGCTACCAGGGTGCTTCACAGTGTTAGCAAGCCAGCACCGAGGCACTATATGCAGTGCCAACCAAGTAACGCAAACCACATCACTTCGTTTTGATTCAATGTGAAGGCAAAGTCATAGCAATATGTCGCACCACTATCCCCTCTCTTCAACGCAGAGATACCACGCTGCTCAAAGCCTCCAAACTGTACAGAACCGGTTTCCATGCGGAATACGTATTCGCAAACAAAAAAAGTACATTAAAAACAAAAGATTTATTTTTATCTCCAGGTTTTTTTTACCTCAAAAATCTTTTATATTTAGCGGAAATTCACGGGAAGCTAGTATGAAAAGGATGCAGCACAGTAAAAGGATGCGATCTTTTCATTTTGATACGAATCCTTGGCATCCGTTAAGTGTCGACGAATCTGATAATTAATAAATATAATTATCAGAGGATGAAAATGAGACCGACTAAGCGAGTCGGGGATTGGGGATCGGGGATCGGGGATCGGGGATCGGGGATCGGGGATCGAGGATCGGGGATCGGGGATCGGGGATCGGGGATCGAGGATCGGGGATCGAGGATCGGGGATCGAGGATCGGGGATCGGGGATCGAGGATCGGGGATCGGGGATCGGGGATCGGGGATCGAGGATCGGGGATCGGTGATCGGTGATCGGGGATCGGGGATCGGGGATCGGGGATCGGGGATCGGGGATCGGGGATCGGGGATCGGGGATCGGGGATCGGGGATCGGGGATCGGGGATCGGGGATCGGGGATCGAGGATCGGGGATCGGGGATCGGGGATCGGGGATCGGGGATCGGGGATCGAGGATCGGTGATCGGTGATCGGGGATCGGGGATCGGGGATCGGGGATCGGGGATCGGGGATCGGGGATCGAGGATCGGGGATCGGGGACCGGGGATCGGGGATCGGGGATCGGGGATCGGTGGTGCTGCTGAGACAACAGCACTTGGGAATTGGGAATTGGTACGTAGTATGGGAAGAGAACACTGCGTGCAGCCTGCCCTGTCTTTACTCACACTCTTGCTGCTGGAACTGACATGCTAATGAGAAAACTCACCGGGAAATATAATTGGTGCACCTAAATATAAATCGTGCTGGAAGGATCGCCAAATTAATAGGGTGATATCCACGAGCAAGAAGCAAAACACGGTGCAGCTAGAACAGAACAAATTTCCTTCTTTGTTGTTGAGTACCGCTCGCATCTTGGGTAACGGGCTTGTGAAGGGTGTGGATTGTTTGGGGGGTGGGGGGGGGGGGGGAGGGGGGGGGGGAAGATCTTTGATAATTGCTCGGGCCGTTGAGCGAGGCTGCGTTGCGTCGGGGAAAATGTATTGGAAATCAATTGAACGCTTTTCTAATTTCAGCGTCACCAATTTGTGAACAAGCGGCCGTTCGGAAGAAACATCCGATTAGAAATTCTGATACGGAAATTAATCTTGAAAATAAAATCGTATATCAAAACAAAAATGAATGCTGATTAGTTAAAAGTTGGGAGAGAAGATTTATGATTACTGAATGAGAGCCAGCGAACTGATTTATTGCCACTCTATGATGTTTGTTGCCAGTTGATGATTGCATTTTATCTAGCATCGACTTCGACTTTAGAGTTTAGAGTTTAGAGTTTAGAGTTTAGAGTTTAGAGTAAAGAGTTAAGAGTTTAGAGTTTAGAGTATAGGATCTAATCAACACCATCATTGCAATCTCATGCCATAAATTTCCAGTAAAACCAAACTGAAAACATTCAGTATAGTGAAGTTGTTGCGTGAAAAGGCAAGTACCTACCACTCTGTTTTTGCCATTATAAATTTAGAAACGCCTTCTACTCTGGTAATTCGAATTAGAGGCGTTCATCATGTGGCTTTAGGGGGCAAGGGGCGGCTCGACCCGACTAGGCATCTCAACTCAAGATGATAGTGTCATTAAAAGTCGGATTCAGCGGCACTGCGACGCCGACGCCGACGCCGACGCCGACACCGACGCTGACGACGTCTCTTGACGTCGCAACGCCTCATAACCCTGGCAAACGCTGGGAAACGAACGGTGCACATTTCGGACGCGGTTCAGCTTTTTACTCTCAGCTTGGACAAGCAGATTGTCGAATAAACAAGAGGGACGCCGACGCCGACGCCGACGCCGACGCCGACGCCGACGCCGACGCGGTCGAGGAGCAGGCAGGCGCAGTGGACATTTATTAATGAAGCCATGTGTACCGTCGTTGCAGCTCGTGTCTCACCAGAGAAGGGCTCCAGTTTACAAGATCACTTGCGGCGTTTTCATTACCATAGCGACAATGTGTGCAACATCTGAGGAATCATTTGTAGATGTTTAACAAATCGCTTAAGTCTGACTGGTAGGCTGTCATTATTTCCAATTGATAATTGATTTCAAAGTACTCTTGGGAGATGCGGAAGGCAGGAATTTTAATGCGACTAGTACTTTAATTGAACACTACAACGCATTCATTTCAAAGTAAAATTAGTAAACACTGTTTGGCACAGGTAAAAACTGGTAAAAACTGGTTGAAACTGGTTGAAACTGGTTGAAACTGGTTGAAACTGGTTGAAACTGGTTGAAACTGGTTGAAACTGGTTGAAACTGGTTGAAACTGGTTGAAGCTGGTTGAAACTGGTATAAACCAGTAAAAATCGTCAAGTTCTCTGTAAAAATAATGTCTAAGAAATGTGAATTCAGTGATTTCTGGTGGAATACAGTGCAAGTCTACTTTCCTGTAAGTTGAGAAAATTGCAAGACATTGCATTAGTTGCTGGAGTGAGCATATTTTTGTCAATGTACTCGATAAGAGCTCGAGTTAAGGAATCAATTGAATGAACGACTGGGGAATAATTGTCGAGTAGGTGTCAGCTTTGTAGTTAGCTAGAATCCCGATCTTGCAGGAGACGGCAGAGAGCACAAGACAGTTGGAACGAATCCAAATTGTTAAAAAAACTGAACTTTTCATTTCCAGGCAAAGGTCGCAAAATAGATGTCCTGTTTCTTGGCCCCACAAACTTTAGAAAAAAACGAAAAACATTAATCTTGAATTTAAATTAAATCAAATTAAGAAAATCGTGCCACGTTATGCTAGCTTGTTAAGAAGTGAACTTCAATCTGCAATGCCAATTCCAATGTAGCATAACTTCGGGACCGGGAATAAGTTCCAACATCTCTTCGAACAATTACGAAACGAAGGCAATGAGCTAACATCTCAAAGAATTTCTCGAAAAATAAATGATTAGTCTGAGTCAAAATGGCGTCCACTTGGCAGAGACTGAGAAAACAAATTTTCGCTATTTTGTATGAAATACTTGAGCTCACATTTTGGTCTACCATAGCACAAGTAAAATTAATTATAATCCACTTAAAAGTATACCCACGTATTACTTATTTTAACGTACGTCCTAGCGTATGTACTCGTAAGAAATGTGCCATGCTGACAACCTATTTATTAAACAGTATTAAAATAATTATTCTAGTCAGTGCAAATGTCAGGACTCCCCATCCCCAAATGCCACAACATCGGTGTGAAAAGTTCGGACAATGGTTCCGTACAGAAGGGCTTTGTCAAAATACTACAGTGGAGCAGCACTGTATTGTTTGCCTGTGCACCTATGCTATTCACAGAGCACTGACGTAAGTTTGACAAGGTAAGGGTGGTGGAAGGGTGGCTGGGTAGGGTGGCTGGATGGGTGGGTGGGTGGGTGGGTGGGTGGGTAGATGACAAATGACATGCACGTGAGCTTACGCGACATAAAGCAGAGAGAGTGTGCTCATGATCAACCTCCAAAACCTATATACCTATTCTATATTATTATGCGCCCTGGGCTGCGAGCTGCGATCAGCATAATATGAACTAGTATGCTCGCTACCAGCATGCCTATGACCCTTCGCCTTCCAAACAATTCTCTTCAATTGCTCTGTCAAATTCACCTTTTATTGCTAGGGACGTTCTGAATTTCTTAGCCAAAAATGAAAGGCCATGGCTACTGGCTCTTGGCGACCGAAACATCTTAGGATGTCGAATATATTGAAGACGGTTACAACTGAAGATATTTTATTTCGAATGCTTCAATAAGGATATCATGATTATGTTCATAGCTTTAAAAAATTACATTTTGCAGTATGACACTTTTCTCTCCGAGATGCTTTTGTAACAAAGAGAGATAGAATTAAAATTAATTATGTGTTTATAATGAACAAATATATCTCTTGCAGTCCATTTCAGATCATTTGGGATACAGAGGACTTATAGCTTAGCATACAATGCACTGACTAATGACACTGACGCCGCCGACGCCGCCGACGGCGTCGGCGTCGGCGTCCGTAGCGACAGCGTCAAGTCACGTCAACATGAACCATTAGTTGAGCCAGCTCACGTGTGAAATATCTAGCTTGAGGATAATCGTTCCCAGATCGAGCAAGCTTAGCTTGATTAGCCCAACTGCTCTGCAGCAAGCAGCAAATTATCGATGTCACAAACTGAACAAATGGTTGCTCTTAAACTAAACACTTTTATTTAAACGGCTCGTTACGATTCTATCACAGTTAGATATTAATTGTGATGGAAGTTAATCGGAAAAATATAATTATTTCCAGCATGCGAGACTTTTTACGGCTTCCCTGCCGCTCTGTGTGGCTTGCATTGCACTGTTCTGTAGCAGCCACGTCATAACAGCAAAAGGATTTCAAATTAGATTAATTAGAGATTTGTATTTCACAAAATAAAAGGCAAGCATGCGAAAAAAAAGGCTCGCTTTTAATTATACGAAACGAACAAATAAAAGCCAGGCACATATCACCTGTGAAAATAATATCTATTATAGTCTGCATCATTAGAATCAATGAGCGCACGAATTCTCTATCCGTCTATCCTACTCTAGCTCTCGTCTGTCTCGACCTCTCTCGGGGTTCCTCTATCCCTCGTTCTCTCTTGCTCCCTCTCCGTCCATTTTCTAGCCTACCGAAATTCCTAGTCCATTAACAGCCATTCCAATTACGGGGAAACAACCCCTCTGGCATCATGAAGCAAGGATTACGCCCCTGAAAATCACGCTCCAATGAGTAATCGAGACGCATGCTAGGTTTCCAAACTCTACCCATAAACATTGGCAAGATCAGTACATCGATGGAACAGCAACAAATCGGCGTCTATGTCTGTATGAGTAGAACTAGTAGCACTAGTAGCACTAGTAGCACTAGTAGCACTAGTAGCACTAGTAGTACTAGTAGCACTAGTAGTACTAGTAGTACTAGTAGTACTAGTAGTACTAGTAGCACTAGTAGCACTAGTAGCACTAGTAGCACTAGTAGTACTAGTAGTACTAGTAGCACTAGTAGTACTAGTAGTACTAGTAGAACTAGTAGTACTAGTAGTACTAGTAGAACTAGTAGTACTAGTAGCACTAGTAGTACTAGTAGTACTAGTAGCACTAGTAGCACTAGTAGCACTAGTAGCACTATTAGCACTAGTAGCACTAGTAGCACTGGTAGCACTAGTAGCACTAGTAGCACTAGTAGCACCAGTAGCACTAGTACTACTAGTAGTACTAGTAGTACTAGTAGCACTATTAGCAACAGTAGCACCAGTACATCACTACAGTGCGATTCGATCATTACCACTGCTAAGCTGAAGCCAGCCACAGCGAGGCTGCTGTGAGTTAGAACGAGTTTGATATCAAAATCCGCGGGTCCTGCTTGACTCGATACCATGTGTCAAGCAATAGCTGGATATTCGCTAGTTGTTAAAATTAATTACACAATGCATAGATTGTTGGTCTAACTTCAGGCGAAATGAGAGCTGGAAGATCGGTTAACGATTTGACTTTGCTTGAAGAATCAAGACTCTAGACCAAACAAAATTTTAACTGCATGCTGTTAACTGATTTTATGCACGGCTGCAGACCTGTTTTAGATCGATCAAAACTCGACATTTTTAAATAGAAATACTGCGTTTATGAAGTTCTTACCTTTACTGTGGCCCGTGACTTTGTCTCGCAATACGTTGATCTGGTGCACTCGTCCGAACTCCTCGAACATCTTCCGCAGGTCGTTCTCGTCCATGGCACGTGGTATTTGACCGACAAACATTTTGATGAAATCAGCGTCCGGCTGCTCGCCACTGGCGTCGATCAAGTTTGTCATGTTACTAACGACGTTCATCCCGTTTCTGTGAAGGAACAGAAGAAGAAAATCAAGTAAGAATCAAATGCAGCCAAAGTTACAAGTTTGTTACATATCTTGCATTGCGTAGGAATATCGAATTATGTACTGCTATCACTTCCCCTGTCCACCCTACAAAAATATCGGGTCCCATCCCCTTCCCAAACAGATGACACTAGAGTATTTTTCTATCGGCGTTTTCCTGAACGAATTCTACCATAGTGAGTGCTTGCTCACAACGGAATGACATTTCATCGAACCGACTTTTTTAATATATACTTTTTTACAGTGACGAGCAGTAATTTTTGTTGTAAGCGCGAACAGATTGTAGCCCGCAAGCCGCCGCAAGCCTTGCGATGGATAGGCATGGGTCTCAAATACAATACTAGCAATACCCTACAAGCATTTCCCCAAAACCAGTACCCCACTAACAATAAAATATCTTCTCGTTGGATCAATCTTTTAGCTCCAGACCTGCATCATAAGAGTAGATTAGATGTTAAATTGGATGTTAGCTTAGTTATATCTCGTTAATTGCTTCTTATAAAACATAGACTGTCAAAGAAAAATACTGTCGTTTCATTTTCAAGAACTACCCAACCATTGACCTTGAACGTCAGGATCAAGTCAAGGAAAACCACTATGACTATTTTTCCAAGAGAAAAGCGTTCAACACCTCACGTTCAACACCTCATTGTGTACAGGACGTCTACAGATATGATCGTTATAGTAGCACGCTATAATCAATCTCATCCGGAGCATCGCAGCATGGTAAACGTGTTCTGAGCTACAGACCACCCATAGACCCGTGTTCACCCGTTTCGCTACGCAGCAGAACACCACGCAGCACAACGCCACGCAGCACAACGCAACACGTACTAAGTTCTTGCTCGTTAGTGCTTGTCAAAATTACATCACGCGCCTTGCTAATCTTGCTAAACGAGTGAAGTCTCAAGCGTATCAACTATTCTACAATATAATATTATCCCATCCCATCCAGTAGCTCGTCTTTCGAAGCCCCCAAGCTGCAAGGGTATGATCCGTTCACGCTGAAACATCAACACTTTCGCTTGACGTGCCTGATTACTATGTCCATGGTTCATAGGCATCGACTACCGGACTACGGTACGTGTTTGCGATTTGTTTGGATTTTCCAGAAGGTATTGTGGGTGAAATGATATACTCTAGAGTTGTCTTGAGCTGAATCTTACATGGGTTAACGTGCAAGGAGCAGCTAGAGCTTCCACTGGCTGGTCTCGAGCCAAGGCAAGGTATAAACCAGTGTACACCTCTAGATTTCCACTTGCAGACCCAAAACCATGTGGCTGGTCACGTGACCGTCACGTAACCGGCCATGAGTAGTATTGTTGAGTGTGCTTTTGAGACTTTTCATGCTCAAAGGATCTCCATCAATGTTTACCTCAACGATTGATATACACGTAACGATATTCAAAAGCGAGTAACCTACGAAAAATATCGAAATTAAATTTCATACGACAGTGGCTCCACTTAACGTGATGCTCCGGTACTCTGCATTTTTGTCGGTAAGGTAGTCATTTGGCGGCTTTCTTTCACGCAGAGACTGTAACATTAACGTTTTGCCTCTACCTTTAACCTACACTCAACGCTACTATATAACCCGGGCAACTGGCCGGCTAAAGATATTGCTGTGCATTTGGTCCACTGGAACGTACGAGTGGGCAAGGGCGTCCTGGAACGTGTATATAATCTGGATAATAAACAGGTACTGTTAAGTCAGTGCTGTTTTGTACTTGTAACTCTGATGAGTGTCTGTCCCTTTCACCATTCACATTACAAGGAGAGTGTGCAGTGGGCCATTTCAACTCATCGTTGTTGTAAAAGATTACAACAAAGACTGGTTTCAATATTTTCTTAAAAAATACTAAAAGTGTTATTTGGGGTGAATTAGATGTAGTTTTAATATCTTTACAAATGACAGCTTTTAAACATAAAAGGTACCGACCTAAAAGGCACCATAAAAGGTAAGAGAGCGTTTCACTTCACTGATACATTTGAACCTCCGCGACTCGCGAAACCCAGTCAAAGTCGATTTCACAAGCCATCCAAAGCGAAAAACTGTATAACCCTAAATGCAAACTTGTAAAATCTCTTTACTGTCCAGTTAGTAAAGTCAGTAAAGTCGGGATGGGATTAGGAACCTTATCTTTGAATTTGTTTACCAAGGCGCAAAGTTCTATGTACAGGTGGTCATAGATGCAACATGTTAGCTAGAGCAGCTCTCGCACAACACAACAATTTCTCATTCTGTGCGGGCTGGCTTGACTATAGGACCTGGGTAAACAACCCTACTCAGTTCGACGGACTGGAGATCCTGGTTGCAGTGAGCTTGTAACTCGTACCTTGTACCTTGTGCCATGTACCTTGCGCCTTGTACCTTGCGCCTTGTACCTTGCGTCTTGCTTGAGAAAGTCAGTCCAAACTTTCACCGCAGCACGTTGCCGGCAACCGCGCCGACGTTAAGCCTCTAAGGGGGAGGACTCGGAGGATGGGGAAACGCAGAGGGTCAGGGTTTGGATACTCCTAAACATTTTAAGGCTTTCTTCACTTGTTGACCAACGCAGAAACTGAAATAGTTGAGTGTGAGAAGCAGAACGTTTCATAGTTCTTTTTACCCTTTTTTTTACAACAAACGAAATTGAACAAAGGTCTTTCTAAGAAATAAACGTACTTAGTTCGTATCATTACGTGCACCCGTAAATGTGTTTTATTATTGACATGGCATTCTTCTGCCAACAGCGAATATATTTTAATTCCTTTCTAAAATATTCGCAATTTTATTCGTTCCTCATTTTCTCTAGTGAACTTCCTTTATCCTGTCATCAGAGAGTTCTCATTTAAATACCGTTACAGTAGAAGAAATAGAGAATTCGTTTGAGAGCTAAAGTAGGAAAATGAACCGAGATGATTCCATTTTCATCAAGCTGTGAAATTTAGCATTAATAAATAGCATAGAAGGGCTGCTGACACTCACTGTTCTTTCATCCACTAATATTCTGGCTACCTCGAAATGCTAGCCGCAAACATTTTATATTTTGCTGATCCCTCATTTTCTCATTTCACTACAGTTACCATCGACTTGTTACAGATTGCAAACATCAACACTCGTACGACGTATACGTTTACAGGTCAAAAATCAACCAGTGAGAATTCTGTTGATCATTTGGTAGTTAAATCTCTCTAGAGTCTAGAATTTGACCGCATATATTTTATGTCTATGTCTATATATAAATAAAAACGAACAGTTCTATATGTATATAAAACGAATCCATTGTTGTTGCACGATGTTGCTAAAAGCACAAATCACTGTGCATCGATCGGCTTAAATGCTTGGTAAATATAGCGTCGGTGGTCGAAAAACGCGACAACAAGACGGCATTAATCATGGGATCCAAAAACAAACCGAAAATTCACCGATTGAACTGAAAAGCAAGATTTATGATCCTAGTTTAGTCTGGAATCACGTTCTCAGCTGACCACCAGACATCGAAATATTTTTGCTGCCACTGAAAGGAAGTTTAAAGTTGGGAAAACAACATAGAGCTTAATATAATGCTTCTCAACGGATTTAGAGACCGCATGGACTGCGGCAAAGAATTTAAACGCCACAGGGCCAGGACTATGTATGAGCATGGGCGATATGACCTTGGAATGTCTAGCCAATCACAACGCAAGCCTAGGAGGTTGACCTTCAGGTGAAACATACCACCGTGGAAACTACAGATAGCTTACATGGTACTTCTTCCAGCGAGGCAAGAGCTGAGTGCACATTCGAAAGCAAGAAGAAATCGAAAAAAGTGACATTCCCAAACCAGAGATATTCTTAGCACAGGGCTATTAAAATAATATCATTATAGGGTCATTCTTCAGCTAACTCGATATTTTTTAATGGCTCGATTATCAACAAAAACCCACGGCTTTGAATATCTACTATTTATTGCAATTACTGTCACAATTAAAGCTCATTTTAAATTTGCAACGCTCGTTGAAGCGCTTGGGCTCCATCTCTGTACTGACACCATTTTGAATCATCTGCTTTTCAACCACAAGCGCAGGTTAGCCGTAATTTAACCTTGTCATATAGCTCTTCGTAATGCGTTTATTTAACAGGCAAACTGGACATTGCTTAACTGCCGTTACAAGTACTCATATGATATAAAATGGGTGCTTTTAATCTTTAAAATACCCTCGATTTATGTCTGTCCCTTGCTAACTTATACACACTTAGGTGCACTCTATTTCGCAGAGAATATTTGTATGAAAACATTTCAAATTGAGCGCATGGTATATTTTTATTTTTATTTTGTTTTGTTTTAATGCCACGTACGGTTTTGCAGTTGTTGCCAACCGCAGCTTTCCAGTGAAACTGAATCCGGTAATTTATGGGGAATGGTATTACGAGGGTGGCCCCTTCAACTACCTGATCTATCACTAAACAATATCACTGTCATGAATATATACAAGCTATGGTGGCAGTCTTTTTTCCAGTATGCGTAGGTGTATTGCGTATCACGTTTCAAAAAAACATGGCTAAATAAACCTACCACTGCGATTTTATTTAATGGTAAATGAGAGATTGAGATCAAATTAATATCGATAATATTCAACGTTTGACTCTGCGATATGAAATGCTTCTTTAAAAATATGCTAAAATATAATATTTCAAGTTTTTAAGAAAATGCGTGCTTGGGTTTTTTGACGTGACTCTTTGAATCGACATAAAACGAATATTATGTTAGGATGTCGAGCACTTTAATATCGATACGCAAACGCGATTTTTCGATATTTTTATATGCAACATATTAATATAATATTTTATCAGGCGTTGTCATTTCGCTGCCCTCATCCAAAAAAGATACCCAATCTTTCCTATTTGCTTTTCCGGGAAATATTTCCCGGAAATATTTTCCGGAAATATTTTCCGGAAATATTTCCCAGAAAGCATGGAAACCCAAGAACCCGGAATATTAAAAAGGCCTGGAGCAAGAGTCGATCACGATCCATGACATTTTATTGGCCAAGTATCTTTACAAACACGAACACAAACTAATAAATATGAACGCTGCGCTATAAATACATTCTTTTCAATTTGCTAGCAACATTTTTATAAACTTTTCTTCTTTAACATCCAGCTTTGGGTGCAATAATGTGCGAGAAGACCGAATACGAGTGGACATCGCAACGTCAATTAACTGCACTTACAATAAAAACAACTTGCGGCACAATTGATCAAGCAAGCCAATGAGAAGTATAATCAAAGTGTAATTATATATGGATTGCATCACCTCATACCCCTCCACCCAGCTTTGTTTCATAACATTCTATTCATAAGTTGTAGAGTATTCTTTCGCTAGAATTCGCTATCGAACTTTCTCATCATTATTATAATAATATTAAGATTGGCGATTGCCAACTCTTACTTCGATGTTGCCAGTTCGTAATTTCCACAGCAACCGCTTGATTCTCTTAGGTTGTAAACCATCGATATATCAGCTAGAAAAACCAGTCGCACTTTTTCCAAGCTTCAACCAATAAAAAAATGCCAAAGTTTCTAAATGATAATGAAGCCAATTAAAATATACATTGATGGAAACTGGCTGGTGATTTCAAGCATTGAAATCAAGAAGCCACTAATTTCTTCAAGTTTGTCTACTAAGTTCCCGAGTATATTACGCATCATAGAAGAAAACAAGTATCTCGGCCTCGAGAAATGCTTCACGATTTTCAATGGATTTCCGTAAGAGATTTTCGACTTTCTTGACTTCCCTGTGCTGGCAGAACGAATACGAACAATTAATATTAGCGGTCGGGTTCAAAGTTAAGTTGTGTCAAGAAAGCGACCAACTCAGTAAACAAACTTTCTCTAAGAACCTAAAATTTAATTGAAAAAAGTAAAAGGTTTAAAGAAAATTGCATAAAATTGTAATTGAGAATAATGTTCAGAAAGTCGCTTCGAATTTTACTCGGCTTGCAAAACATGGCAAACAAATAACATGGCTTTTTCTACGATACAAATGCGTACCATTTAAAGGACTTTTTGTAAAGATAAATTCAATACTGAATACACATGATTTAATTTCAAGACTGTATTCCCATCAAGGTTTGGTATTTTACTCAGCTGTAACCCACAAGAACAGACTTGGCATTTCAATGCTGCACTTTGCGTAGCATATGGCTGCACGTGGGGGGATGGAAAGTGGGGGGGATGGAAAGTGGAAAGTGGAAAGTAGAAGTGGAAAGTGGAAGCCACCTATTATTCACCATCATCATTCTCCAACCCAGCCCCCTTCAACTACACATGCCACTCTTTTCATAATCAAACAAAACAAGTCCTTTGAAAACAATGGCGATATCATAAAGCCCAACGTAATTCTCCACAGCTCAGCCGTTGCTCGCGTCGTGTTCTTGCTTGTCAGATATGAAAGCATATTGAGAAGTTTAGTTGCAGTTTAGATAAGGCTAAGGGCATCGATTATGAGACAATAGGTATAATTAGTACCTTCATACATGTGCTTAGATTTCAAAAGTACTGTCTGGTTGGTTATCCACATTTCAGGGAGAATTCAAACATTGAGGGACATTTTTCAACTCGCGGCAAAAAAAGAACATCGTGAATACGAAAATAACAACCTTTTTGTTTCACGTAGCATTCTGTAACGTTGCGTGGTGTTAGTACAAATGATATTTTAGAATGAGGAAAATTACATCAAGGAAAAAAGTGCTCACAGCTTTTTTAAAGAGCTGGTGTGGATTAAGTGATAGTTCGCTCGGCACTGACAGTTGACGACTTATTGTGTTGGTTATCATGCGTCCATCTCAATTTCAACGGTAATTTTTTATCTCACAGAAATGACAGGGGCACCGGTTTATATTGTCTTCATTTTATGCACACGGATTTATCTCTAGGGCGAATTTTCTGCATAAAAGGATTAATTTTAATTGAATGGCTAGAGAAATGCTTGTCCCAAGAAAACGTCCTTTCCCTCAGCCCCCTTTCCTATATTTCCATCCCGATGGAGCACCCCCACCCTACCCCACCCACCCCCACCCACCCCCGCCACTCACTGAAGCCAACACCGCACCCGCCTCAGGTCATGGTGAAGCAATTTATTATGCACTTAGTCGATTTCCCCAAGACGCGTGAGAACTTGCCCCGCCGCCCGTACAATCTAACCAAATTTGGTGATCACTTACATATGTTACGTAGTTAAATAAGTCTGGCTCCTTAATAAACGACAAGATATATCGTTTCTTTAAGACAAACTAGCCTTAAATATGATGGAAATTTGTAGAAAACTTTCTCATGGTTAGATGAATGTTCAAACAGTTTAGTATTAAAGCAGCGAGGGTTGGGAAGGCAGCAGCGGCTGGTGGTGTTTTCTTAAACATACTGGCTTGTCGTCGAGCTAGCGGAGAGGAGAAAGGTTAGGAGAAAGGTATGAGTTCCACTAGCACCGCTCAACAACTTGGAAGTGCGTTCTTCGCTTGCCAGTCGCCACGTGTATAAGGCGTCGACACGATTCCGTCGCTAGGCACTGCGAACTAGGAACAGGGCGCTAGCTAGGTATCCAGGGCGAGCACCAGGGAGAGCACCAGGGAGAGCACCAGGGCGAGCACCAGGGCGAGCACCAGGGCGAGCACCAGGGAGAGCACCAGGGAGAGCACCAGGGCGAGCACCAGGGAGAGCACCAGGGAGAGCACCAGGGAGAGCACCAGGGAGAGCACCAGGGAGAGCACCAGGGAGAGCACCAGGGAGAGCACCAGGGAGAGCACCAGGGAGAGCACCAGGGAGAGCACCAGGGAGAGCACCAGGGAGAGCACCAGGGAGAGCACCAGGGAGAGCACCAGGGAGAGCACCAGGGAGAGCACCAGGGAGAGCACCAGGGAGAGCACCAGGGAGAGCACCAGGGAGAGCACCAGGGAGAGCACCAGGGAGAGCACCAGGGAGAGCACCAGGGAGAGCACCAGGGAGAGCACCAGGGAGAGCACCAGGGAGAGCACCAGGGAGAGCACCAGGGAGAGCACCAGGGAGAGCACCAGGGAGAGCACCAGGGAGAGCACCAGGGAGAGCACCAGGGAGAGCACCAGGGCGAGCACCAGGGCGAGCACCAGGGAGAGCACCAGGGAGAGCACCAGGGAGAGCACCAGGGAGAGCACCAGGGAGAGCACCAGGGAGAGCACCAGGGAGAGCACCAGGGAGAGCACCAGGGAGAGCACCAGGGAGAGCACCAGGGAGAGCACCAGGGAGAGCACCAGGGAGAGCACCAGGGAGAGCACCAGGGAGAGCACCAGGGAGAGCACCAGGGAGAGCACCAGGGAGAGCACCAGGGAGAGCACCAGGGAGAGCACCAGGGAGAGCACCAGGGAGAGCACCAGGGAGAGCACCAGGGAGAGCACCAGGGAGAGCACCAGGGAGAGCACCAGGGAGAGCACCAGGGAGAGCACCAGGGAGAGCACCAGGGAGAGCACCAGGGAGAGCACCAGGGCGAGCACCAGGGAGAGCACCAGGGAGAGCACCAGGGAGAGCACCAGGGAGAGCACCAGGGAGAGCACCAGGGAGAGCACCAGGGAGAGCACCAGGGAGAGCACCAGGGAGAGCACCAGGGAGAGCACCAGGGAGAGCACCAGGGAGAGCACCAGGGAGAGCACCAGGGAGAGCACCAGGGAGAGCACCAGGGAGAGCACCAGGGAGAGCACCAGGGAGAGCACCAGGGAGAGCACCAGGGAGAGCACCAGGGAGAGCACCAGGGAGAGCACCAGGGAGAGCACCAGGGAGAGCACCAGGGAGAGCACCAGGGAGAGCACCAGGGAGAGCACCAGGGAGAGCACCAGGGAGAGCACCAGGGAGAGCACCAGGGAGAGCACCAGGGAGAGCACCAGGGAGAGCACCAGGGAGAGCACCAGGGAGAGCACCAGGGAGAGCACCAGGGAGAGCACCAGGGAGAGCACCAGGGAGAGCACCAGGGAGAGCACCAGGGAGAGCACCAGGGAGAGCACCAGGGAGAGCACCAGGGAGAGCACCAGGGAGAGCACCAGGGCGAGCACCAGGGAGAGCACCAGGGAGAGCACCAGGGAGAGCACCAGGGAGAGCACCAGGGAGAGCACCAGGGAGAGCACCAGGGAGAGCACCAGGGAGAGCACCAGGGAGAGCACCAGGGAGAGCACCAGGGAGAGCACCAGGGAGAGCACCAGGGAGAGCACCAGGGAGAGCACCAGGGAGAGCACCAGGGCGAGCACCAGGGAGAGCACCAGGGAGAGCACCAGGGAGAGCACCAGGGAGAGCACCAGGGAGAGCACCAGGGAGAGCACCAGGGAGAGCACCAGGGAGAGCACCAGGGAGAGCACCAGGGAGAGCACCAGGGAGAGCACCAGGGAGAGCACCAGGGCGAGCACCAGGGAGAGCACCAGGGCGAGCACCAGGGAGAGCACCAGGGAGAGCACCAGGGAGAGCACCAGGGAGAGCACCAGGGAGAGCACCAGGGAGAGCACCAGGGAGAGCACCAGGGAGAGCACCAGGGAGAGCACCAGGGAGAGCACCAGGGAGAGCACCAGGGAGAGCACCAGGGAGAGCACCAGGGCGAGCACCAGGGCGAGCACCAGGGCGAGCACCAGGGAGAGCACCAGGGAGAGCAAACAAAAACATCGTGCCTATATCCTGCTATGCTCTTCTCTGCAGCACAAAGCGCCTTTTCTTTTCTCCAAGCCTGAAACTCACTTAAGTTTCTAAAAGCAGTCCCGCGTCATTTGTATTAACCCTTGACGGCGCTTTCGCTGCCCCAGGTAAGACGGCGTCCCCACACTTATTCCTCAACCACCCCTCGCAAATCATCCCCCCCCCCCCCCGTCACGCCCCTTCCCAACCCACACCGAGATCCCCATTCCACTGACACAACAAGGAACATTAAATTAAACCCAGATATGAAAGAGCAAATCTGCTGCAGGAGAGAGCTAATTTCTTTTCTATCTAAATTTGTGCGCTATGCCTGGTAAATTATCACAATAAATAAATTTATAATCATGAATTAAACTGTCAGATTTTAAAGCATTGGAGCATAATTCTATCCGCGAAGATATCTACTATAAATCATATCGCGCGAATAGTACCCGAAGGATTATAGAATGAACGTTGAAGCACCGCTCCATCAGCTGATGGCAACGGCCAAGGAAGATATGTCCACATTTGCAGATGTTACAAAATGTTGGTATCTTGTGATGATACTGTGATGATACTGTGATGATTCTGTGATGATACTGTGATGATACTGTGATGATACTGTGATGATTCTGTGATGTATTTATTAGTTTTTAAAATGCGTCAACATTTGTTACCAGGTGCATTTCAACGGATAACGATTATCAAAGAAAATCGCTTGGTGGGAACCCGCACAGAAAAGCGATTTAATCCAATTGGAAAGGTGGGAAATGTAATTTAAAGTATTTTCTTTTACTTTATTCCAGTTTGAACCATCTATCTTGCTATGATCAAACTTCAGGATTCATTTGGAAATAAGTGGAAACTCTTGGACGTGCCACCTTTTCTACGGATAGAAAATCAACCATTTTGAGTGATGAAAATGTCTTCCATTAGCAGTAAAATCTATAAAGAATCAATAAATGTTGAGAAACTGCATACAGAGTTCAATCAGTTGTTCAGTAAATCTAGCAGAAGCATGCTTATAGCAGCAAACATCTAACAGCGTATTCGCGTTCAACCAACTCGCTATTGTCTTTTTATCCGAACCATCTTTTCATGCAGCACGTATTTCCTATTAGCTGAAGCGACAAATATGCGACTCTCATGCAGTGGTAGCTTACAATCATTTTACGAACCTAAACATGTCGTTTGATTCTAGCTTGAGCTTTGACAATCGCATAGAATCGTTGATGGTAACCGAGCGACTAAAAGCAATTGCCTCTAATGCGAGCCTATTCCTCTTGCCAAGATCCAAACTAAATTAATATTGGAGAGACTGAGACATGGTCCATAGAGGAACCAGAATCACTTAAAGGAAAACACAATTAAAATCGTTTTCTTTCGTTTTCAAAGTCGTTTCAAGCCATTGCTTGAAAATTAGTACCCTATCTTTCCGAACAGAAGAGGATCACTCCAACCGTTTAGCTATTGCCTGCACTGAAATCATTTTAACTATCTTGGCGAAGAAAGGAGCATGGTTCATAAAGTTTAGTTAAATTTGAGATATCTCTTAAAAGCAGCAAACACTTGTGCAAGTCTTGCAGTTTAATAATAATATGTGCACTGACTGCGACAGCTTTTCATATGCATGCAAGTTCTGTGTGGAAGTATCTGCTACTCCGTGATTCTGAAAAACTTCTCATTTTATTAACCGCTGGCGAAAACTGCAAATTCTTCCATGCAGCGTCACTTCAAAGGAAGCAGTTAAAGAGAAAGAATATAATCCCAATGCCGCTTTTGATTCAAACAAACCAGCAAAGAAACAAATAAATAAACAAGCTGTAGGAGGATGGCGTGACAAGATCTTTGAAGAATCGCGGGAAGATGAAATGAACTTTGTTTAGCCAAAGCGACAGACCGATTTGGCCAGGCCCGGGTTGCACATCGGGCCCAGTGCCCACGTGTCAGCTGATTTATATCAATTCGCTTGCGCTCGTTCCTAATTAATGATGGATACCGCCTTGTCGTGTGAACGTGCCAGTAAAATTCCTAATTTTCAAGCAAGCCTAAACATAACAACTCTTACATGAGATCACTGGTGACAAGATTCACAGCAAATTGGTTAGGAACTACATTGAAAAAAAAAAACACGTAAGACGGTTCCTTTGGCGTAAAAATGAATGCATATTATGATAAGCTTTGATATGAAGTGTCAGGACAGATAGTTCCCATCACATCTCCAATCAGAACGCTGTTTTTTCCTATATTTCAAAATCAACCTATCACCATTTAGCATCCTCATACCTCCTATGTTAGCACAGGTCCACGTCTTGACTACCTCCTATGTTAGCACAGGTCCACGTCTAGACTACCTCCTATGTTAGCACAGGTCCACGTCTTGACTACCTCCTATGTTAGCACAGGTCCACGTCTTGACTACCTCCTATGTTAGCACAGGTCCACGTCTAGACTACCTCCTATGTTAGCACAGGTCCACGTCTTGACTACCTCCTATGTTAGCACAGGTCCACGTCTTGACTACCTCCTATGTTAGCACAGGTCCACGTCTAAACACTTTTAGGGGTAAAAAATTATTCTAAGCGATCTAAAAAAAAACCAGTGTGTAAAAGAAGAGCGTGTCTGGGATTGCTATCGGATCAAATTTTGATAGTTTGAAAAACGTAGACGGGGCGAGTTTTTGAAACTGTTTAAAAAAAGCATCGATTTGGGTTTTTGGAAATATTTCAATAATATTAAAGAACTAACCTCTTACACATTACGATTGATTAATTTTATTGCTGCTTGCCTACCTCATCAACTTTGCTCGCAGATTGCTGACAAGAATTATCACTAACGTTTTGCCGCATGGCTTGAAAATAAAATTAAAGTGGAGTCTTTTGCTGCAAACTAAAATTATCATAAAGTCGGTAATTCACGAACGACAAGTGTGATTCAACATCGTTAAAAATCAGCTTTTAGAATCGAATCTAATAGAATCTAATTGAATCAATAAAATGACAAGAAATATGAAATGAGTTTTCTTTATTTGATGGTTTGATGTCATGCTGACTGCGTCATTTATAAAACAAGTGTACGATAACACTGATATTAAATTCTACCAGATTCTGAATTTGATGCGCGTGTTTCAATGTCTTATCAATGTGAAGATAACAGATTAATCGCTGAAAGGATGCTCAATCGCAACATGGATCCCCTACACCTATTCTACATTTTTAATCTTATCTGAAACACTTTGAAAGCCGCTAAAAAAATGCCGTTTTTATGAGGATGAGAATAGGACAGGCAAAAGCTGCGAAAGAAGCCGTGATGACTGAGGAATGATTGAGGAATGATTGAGGAATGATTGAGGAAACCGAGGGGACGAAGCATAGCCTATAAGCAGCATCCTATAATCAAAGCCTACGATGATGAGTATCACCTGTCGCTGCTTTATTTGTGATAACGTGTATCGAAGGGAAATCCTGATTCAATACGAAGATGCTAATATGTTTTACAGGAAAAAGCCAGGAGTATTTAATGGCGATTGGCAATCATAAAGTAAATTGACACAAGGGAATCATTGCACCGTGATAACACGATTATTTTGCGTTACACAACAGTTCAATTATTTTCTCATAATTTGGGAAAAACGATGAAGGTGCTATATTTCACCTTTGGGAAGTGGCGGTTCTACGCACAGATGCCTAGTCATTGGTAAGAGAGCTAGAGGTGCTAGAGGGGGGGGGGGGGGGGGGGTGTAGGTGTAGGTGGTGAATCGAGTCAGCCATGGGCCCAAGACAAGCATACAAAAGAAGGGGCGCCTACCAGGCCAAGGGTTGCGCCCTGCCCTGCCCTTGCCACCCCCCCCCCCCCTCAACCCAAATAGCATACAGTGAACTTACTACGAGAGGCTACAGCACGAGGTGGTGTTCTCAATCGTATGAACACCAATAACTAGGCTAGACCCCAACAGAGCATCTCGTAATGAGATTGAAAATTTACCCTTGGCGCATAGACATAAAAAGAAAATGTACAAAGAACTACTGTTCAAAAAATCCGCCAAAGAGCGAACTTGCATATTTCGTACATAGCAAAAACAAATAATCAGAAATTGTGCTGTTTACTTCATCATTTCAGCACGGCATTCACAAAAGAGTTCGCTCTTTGGCTCACATAGATCTCTGAAATGGCAAGGTACACGTGTCCCCTAGTTATTTCCACAATGATTAAAACGAAGGACACCTTACTAATTGTGTTCACCGGGATATTTCTCTTGCGTGGAAATCTTTTGAAAGAAAACCTGTAACTTAACAGATAACTATAGTTTTCTTGTTTCCTTTTTCGCCTGTTATTTTTTTTTTTTCTATCTTTCACCGGAAACGTCCGCCGATCTTAGTCCCGTTAGTCCGTGAGGCCAACCGTTAAACTCTAATACCGAAGCCGTCGGCCATCAAAGTAGCTTCTCGATGAAGCGAACCAGAAAATTGAGTGTCTTCACAGATTCCTGATATATAAATAAGTAAGCATCCTTCCCTTAATAGTATGTCACACCACGTGGAGTTGGTTTCTTTGTCTAGTCGATATATACGTGTAGAGATAACTAGGGTACCATGATCTCAGGGCCAACTGCCTACAGAAGTGAAGGGAATTGGCTGGCTCCCAAATTAGCCCGCAACGGACATACGCACAGAATGCTCGCACATATCACGCGTATTTTCACTTGGTCCAAGATCACAATAACTGCAAATGACCAATGGAACACCCACATCATTTAGCTACAAACTGTACTCATTGCACGCTGCATTTAGTGCTAATCAATTCTTTCCAAATGATACAATATCGTTATCCCATGGGAGAGTTAACACTTTTAGCGACTTGAATAATCAAACCTGATAAAATGAGATATCATTTTCCAGATAAGAAATTGTAAGTGCAATGATAACATGGTTTCGATAACGAGAGTTACAAAACTGACGGTAGAGTGTCAGATATTGGAAGCATCGAGGAACCACGATAATAAATGATTGCGAAGCCAAACAGTCGAGAGCAAATATCGTTACCTACCAAAAGTTAGCTACAAATCACTTTCATCTGAACATTGGGGACAGATAAAATGATCAGCGACCAGCGCGCTACATGCAAGGCGACCGACACGCTCCTAGCGTCATGGGACTGTAGATGATCAACGTTTCTCCCAGCTTCTAGCTAATGTCACACCACTAGCTACACGTAAAGCCAAAACAAACACGCCAACAGACAAGGACTGCTGATTTCATTAAATGCTATCAGTATTAAAGTACAATCGATCACACCACACTTATTATCTCTGTGCCAAAACGTGTTAAAATACTTTAACGATTTGTAGTAAATTGTACGGCAGATAATTAAATTTGTATGCTTGGTGATTGAAAATACAAATCGGTACATGTACTCGTTTTGTCGTTTTTGTCGACACGATATCAGATCGAGCATTTCACTTCGCATTTGATCAGTTACTCGTGCTGATGGTGCTGATGGAGCTGATGGTGCTGATGGTGCTGATGGTGCTGACGATACAAAATAATCAACCTCGCAATTCTTCGGGTCGCTTATCATTCGTTAGCGCAGAATGAAAATCACGGAGACATGCAGGCTGAGAAACAGTCTCATATTCAAAGGCCACTCTGAATCCGGCTTCGGGAATTTATGCTCTTGTATATATTCTTTCAAGAGATTTTGTTCCCCTCTCAATTAGTTTGTTGGGAAGATTTTACAGGTCTTTATACTTGCGTTTATTAAATTGGGAGGGCTTATATCGTATTCTTTCTAAAGTTCACTTTTCGCAGCCCTTAAATTAAATGTCGAAACCTTGCTCAAAGGTACCACTACCAACGAATGTGTGCCACAGTGGGTGTCATTTGCTCCCACCCATCCCTCTATGCACTCCCACCCCCCCCCCCCTCACCAACAACAACCACCCGCACCACTCACCATGCCAATGCATTGCAAGTATGCGATAAAAAATAGATTATCGAGAGGCAGAAACAGCGAATTGCTAGTTAATAATGTGCATTATCGGTCACTGGAATAACAAATGAACCGTATACTTAGATCCATATTCAAGTTGGGTGAATTATAGTACATTACCTCAGTCCCATACTCTGTATTTTGTAATCCTCTTAAAACACGCTCATTTGATATAGAAGGGTAAGCCTTTGCCTCCCCAAAATCGCTCTGCCGGCTCTTCGGGCGTGATCATTTTTCCAACTGGATCAGCATACAAAGGGGCATGGGAAGGTGGTAGGTACCTTGTCTTGATATCCCTGTAACTGTCTTCTGATGTATGTGTACCAGTTAAACGCTCTGTTCCAAACCAGGGGTCGAGTACATTTCAGTCACCAGCCGAGCCCCGTTACAGGATAAGGTGGATGGAGCTACAAACTTACTCGAGTAGAAAATCCAACCAGATAAAAATATATAATACCAGAATAATAGCTTCCGTTTCGTGCAATGTCTAAAGGCAGGGTTTGAAAACAGGCGAGCTCATCTCCCCACTCTACTCGGCTATTAGGAGTTTTCGCGATGTGATACGAGTTTGGCTAATTTTGTTTGAATCCGTACGTCCCTTTCAGTAAAGATTTTGAGTCGAATTGGACAGCGCCTTCAGTGATCCGTAGCAAATCTTCATTTATCTAAGCGTGTCCTTAGCCTTAGGAGCATTTTGATCAAAAGCCAAATGGCTGGTAGTGTTTTAGCTTGCGATACAGTCGAAACTGTGACAAGCTAGGTTGGATTTACGCTAGACTATATTTAACATGCGTATGAGTATGACAAAACCACAGCACCTAATCCGCTCATCAGCCAGGAGAGGAAGGCTACTGCACCCTACAAATAATCAAGGGTGCGCCGGAGCTTGCACTCAAGCAATGTCCTGCATTCCATTCATTTCAAATCGGCTTAACTAATTACCAAAAAGGTTTTTGCTCTCTCTTCGACACACTGTGTCCTTCGTGGAGCCTCGCTGTTCATGCGTTCCCTCTCCGCTACTCACAATCCCAACCCAAACCAAGCACTTCGTTCCGGTTCCAGCCTCTCATTGTATGGACGCAAAATAGGCAACATAATCCAATGGAAGGGAATTAAAAAATACTCTCTTATCCAGTCGAATACCCTCCCCTCTTTTCCACCCACCCCTCTTGATTAAATACAAAAGCCACATTCAGCTTTTAGATAGAGTAAATATCAATTTTGTGCAAATATTTTTGCTTGTATCAAGGAAGTAAATAACTCTGAAAAGGGTTTTAAACTCATAAAACATAATGGCTGAAATTGTGTTGCTTTTCAGTGGAGGCCGGGTCGAAGGTATGTTGAATTAAAGCATGCAGAAAATTATTTTTCCATCCGTTAGGAAATATGTGTTTGTGTTTGTGGTAAAAGAAAAAAAAACAACGAGATTTGTTTAATGGAAATATTTGAAAAATTGGAGTTCAGAAAGTAGAGGGTAATAAAAATACGAAATTCTTTGAGTAACAAAATAAAAAAAAAACCTGCAAAATAATTTCTCTGCAGTATGAAAGTCCTACAAAAGCACAGCTTCAAAACCACTTAAACAAGCAATTGCATCCATAATGGCATCCTTGGATTAAAAAATGTCGGGTTTCCTGACAAATATATTCTCTTATATGTAATCTTGTACATGTAATTATAAAGCAAACCTCCTCATTTCGGCAGTTGGGAAGACCGCTTGATGCCAGCGTGTACCTTGGCGCATCAGGATGCAATGATGTCTGAAGCATGCAAATCGAGACGAGGAGAGGACGACTCATAGAATATGGGCGGTGTAGTAACAAGTAATTGAAGTTGTAAACATCGCGACAACCCATAACCTTTATCTATCCCCTGAGTAGAAAGCTGAGCTGTTAAAAGTCAAGCCATGTGTTAGCATGGAAGAACATTAGCAGTAGTACCAAGTAGTACCAAGTAGTACTCATGCGAGCAGTCGGCGTGTCCGCATCTGATCGTAAACTAGCAACCAGAATGCCTAATCAGCCATTCAGGCACCTTCTGAAAATTAGTGACATTTTAACTTTGTTAATGTTGTTAATGTTCGAGCCGAAAAAGCCTGTCTGTTGCTTAGTTACGGCCCCTTCCAGCTACACCACAAGAGTAAAGAAACGTGTCACGTCATTATCGATTAGCAGTGCTTAATAATATTACGACAAATCTAATTAACTGGAATGAAAAAATGACAGCCATTTAGACAGGCTTGACTTATCGCCCACAAATGGCTTAAATGTACAATAAATAGCTTTCGTGTGTTCACGCTGCTTTTCAGTTAGGAGAACAATTTAAAGGCACGTGACGTGACCAAGCGCCCTGGAACGGGGATCAAGGAATGTGAAACAAGGAATGTGGAACAAGGAATGTGGATCAAGGAATGTGGAACAAGGAATAGAAACCTTGCTGTGAAACAAGGAATAGAAACCTTGCTGTGAAACAAGGAATAGAAACCTTGCTGTGAAATGGCGGAGACTCCATTTTCAAGCCTCTAGACGAAAGGCTCCGAAATATAAATTAGTTGGAAACGCGATCGAGTGTTCTAGGGCAGGCTGGAAAGGGGGTGGAGTGTATTTGAGTGTTCTAGGGCAGGCTGGAAAGGGGGTGGAGTGTATTTGAGTGTTCTAGGGCAGGCTGGAAAGGGGGTGGAGTGTATTTGAGTGTTCTAGGGCAGGCTGGAAAGGGGGTGGAGTGTATTTGAGTGTTCTAGAGCAGGCTGGAAAGGGGGTGGAGTGTAATTGAGTGTTCTAGGGCAGGCTGGAAAGGGAGTGGAGTTTATTGAGTGTTCTAGGGCAGGCTGGAAAGGGGGTGGAGTGTATTTGAGTGTTCTAGAGCAGGCTGGAAAAGGGGTGGAGTGTATTTGAGTGTTCTAGGGCAGGCTGGAAAAGGGGTGGAGTGTATTTGAGTGTTCTAGGGCAGGCTGGAAAGGGGGTGGAGTGTATTTGAGTGTTCTAGAGCAGGCTGGAAAGGAGGTGGAGTGTATTTGAGTGTTCTAGAGCAGGCTGGAAATGGGGTGGAGTGTATTTGAGTGTTCTAGGGGCAGGCTGGAAAGGGGTGGAGGGTATTTGAGCGAGTGTTGGTTTGCCTGATATTTTATTCGGGTAGGCAGAGATCGAGCTCTAATAGGGATCAGTTGCTTTGGGGGAATCGCTCCTACCGCATGGTATGTAGTCGCCAGTAATCCGGCACAGCATCATTCAATTCCACAGCAATTATTTCAATAATTAAATTTTGTGCTAAAAATGTAATTAAATTACCAAAGTTGAAAATAGACCGCAAACAATAGCGGTCACATCATGGGCATTAAATGAGCATCTAAATGATAATATAGGTATATTCCGGTCGAGCCTGCAGTAGGTGTTGTATTCGTTATAAAACTCTACGCTACAACATTTAAACAATGAAGACCACACAAACATCAACTCAAATCAAACAATGCACGGGCTATGTGTTATAAAGAATGCAATGTAGAAGCTAATTAATCGAAATGTGGAATTATTCACATTTTTATAAACGACAAACTATTTGCGAGCATTCCCAGAACCGATTCTTTATGCTAAGCATGACTGTGGCCAGACACCAATTTTATTGGAAATTCAATTTCTAATAATCGACGGATCACTTCTATTTGTTATTTTCAATAAACAATAAGGAACGTATATTCCTTTCTATCACTTCGTGCCAGCATGCAAGCCCAATCAATAATAAATCTTTGGATTTCGATCGAATTTTGGGAAATCTTGAATAAATAATGTGTGATTCCTCGAAACCTAATGATCTTCTTGAACGAATTGTGGCTCTACTCGAGCAAGAGTGATAATACCGCATTGAAATCGAAATCAATATTACTAGTTTGATCGCAGGGAACGGGAACTGGCTGTAATGTATTCGAGTTTCGGCTTGACTGGCTTGGAGCATTTCACTTCTACTAAAACATTTCCCGAAAAGAAAATCAATGAAAGAATTACGTAATTCTGTAGAATTTAAAAAAAAGCATGCACATGCCGTTCGCCGGCTCCCACTTTTGGGGTGGATGGCAATTGCGTCAATAAATAGGGGCTCTTTTTAATCATTGATTACATTCACGGAAGGTCCCAGCTAAAAATTGCGATCTACGTGATTACGTATATGCCAAAAGCAATAACCCTTTATCAAAGATAAACAAGGGGTGTTGAGTTTAATCAGCACCTCCTCCCTACCACAATCACCTTTGCTGCATCTAGGTTTGATAAGAGAAATAGCGTCCAGCAAATCATAACCAAAGAATCTATCCGTTATTAAAATTAACTTGGCTACTGAAATATCACATTAGCAGGAAATAGGACTCATCGGTGGTGACATTTCCCGTGCAATTTTTGGGAATGTCACGTGTCTTTCCAGAAGAACGTGAAGCTTGATAGGGAACGTCACCATGCAATGGGGTGTCGCGACGCATTTGTAAAGCAAGCAGCTTATTCAGAAATAATTTAACATTTTCTTACCTTGGCTCAGTTTTGTTTTGTTAATATTAGCATCATTATTAAACCGGACTATTTTTATTTCCTCCCGCCCAAGAATTCATAGTCGTCTCATAAAAAAAAATATATAAATATAATAAAGATCCACCACAGTTCAGGTAAACCTAACGATGAGCGCGGATTTTTTCAATTGAATACATTTCAATAAAATGTGTCATGGCTTTCGTCGCGTTTCTCTTAACTGCTAGTGCTACTAGCTGCCAGTGGTACAAGCTGCCAGTGGTACTAGCTGCCAGTGGTACTAGCTGCCAGTGGTACTAGCTGCCAGTGGTACTAGCTGCCAGTGGTACTAGCTGCCAGTGGTACTAGCTGCCAGTGGTACTAGCTGCCAGTGGTACTAGCTGCCAGTGCTACTAGCTGCCAGTGGTACTAGCTGTCAGTGATACTAGCTGCCAGTGGTACTAGCTGCCAGTGGTACTAGCTGCCAGTGGTACTAGCTGCCAGTGGTACTAGCTGCCAGTGGTACTAGCTGCCAGTGGTACTAGCTGCCAGTGGTACTAGCTGCCAGTGGTACTAGCTGCCAGTGGTACTAGCTGTCAGTGATACTAGCTGCCAGTAGTACTAGCTGCCAGTGGTACTAGCTGCCAGTGGTACTAGCTGCCAGTGGTACTAGCTGTCAGTGATACTAGCTGTCAGTGGTACTAGCTGCCAGTGGTACTAGCTGCCAGTGGTACTAGCTGTCAGTGATACTAGCTGCCAGTGGTACTAGCTGCCAGTGGTACTAGCTGCCAGTGGTACTAGCTGCCAGTGGTACTAGCTGTCAGTGATACTAGCTGCCAGTGGTACTAGCTGCCAGTGGTACTAGCTGCCAGTGGTACTAGCTGCCAGTGGTACTAGCTGCCAGTGGTACTAGCTGCCAGTGGTACTAGCTGCCAGTGGTACTAGCTGTCAGTGGTACTAGCTGCCAGTGGTACTAGCTGCCAGTGGTACTAGCTGCCAGTGGTACTAGCTGCCAGTGGTACTAGCTGTCAGTGGTACTAGCTGCCAGTGGTACTAGCTGCCAGTGGTACTAGCTGCCAGAGGTACTAGCTGCCAGTGGTACTAGCTGTCAGTGGTACTAGCTGCCAGTGGTACTAGCTGCCAGTGGTACTAGCTTTCAGTGGTACTAGCTGCCAGTGGTACTAGCTGCCAGTGGTACTAGCTGCCAGTGGTACTAGCTGCCAGTGGTACTAGCTGCCAGTGGTACTAGCTGCCAGTGGTACTAGCTGCCAGTGGTACTAGCTGCTAGTGGTACTAGCTGCCAGTGGTACTAGCTGTCAGTGGTACTAGCTGCCAGTGATACTAGCTGCCAGTGGTACTAGCTGTGGGTGGTACTAGCTGCCAGTGGTACGAGCTGCCAGTGGTACTAGCTGCCAGTGGTACTAGCTGCCAGTGGTACTAGCTGCCAGTGGTACTAGCTGCCAGTGGTACTAGCTGTGGGTGGTACTAGCTGCTAGTGGTACTAGCTGCCAGTGGTACTAGCTGCCAGTGGTACTAGCTGCCAGTGGTACTAGCTGCCAGTGGTACTAGCTGCCAGTGGTACTAGCTGCCAGTGGTACTAGCTGCCAGTGGTACTAGCTGCCAGTGGTACTAGCTGCCAGTGGTACTAGCTGCCAGTGGTACTAGCTGCCAGTGGTACTAGCTGCCAGTGGTACTAGCTGCCAGTGGTACTAGCTGCCAGTGATACTAGCTGCCAGTGGTACTAGCTGCCAGTGGTACTAGCTGCCAGTGGTACTAGCTGCCAGTGATACTAGCTGCCAGTGGTACTAGCTGTCAGTGGTACAAGTAGATATATACGGGTCTTCAGTGTACTAGGAATGTTTTAGTGTCCAGGAATTTAATAATATATCGTATATAGTCAGCCACAAAGACAGACCGCAAGACCCGAGACCAAGGAGACGGAACACCACGTGACCACTTTGAAATCAGGACAAGTCACTGGAGTAATTGCTAGTACAGTGACGTACAGTGACGTATAGTGTAGTACAGTGACGTACAGTGACGTACAGTGACGTATAGTGTAGTACAGTGACGTACAGTGTAGTACAGTGTAGTACAGTGACGTACAGTGACGTACAGTGACGTACAGTGTAGTACAGTGACGTACAGTGACGTACAGTGACGTACAGTGACGTACAGTGACGTACAGTGACGTACAGTGACGTACAGTGACGTACAGTGTAGTACAGTGACGTACAGTGACGTACAGTGACGTACAGTGACGTACAGTGACGTACAGTGACATACAGTGACGTACAGTGACGTACAGTGACGTACAGTGACGTACAGTGACGTACAGTGACGAACAGTGAAGTACAGTGAAGTACAGTGACGTACAGTGACGTACAGTGTAGTACAGTGACGTACAGTGACGTACAGTGTAGTACAGTGACGTACAGTGTAGTACAGTGACGTACAGTGACGTACAGTGTAGTACAGTGACGTACAGTGACGTACAGTGACGTACAGTGACGTACAGTGACGTACAGTGACGTACAGTGACGAACAGTGACGTACAGTGATGTACAGTGACGAACAGTGACGTACAGTGATGTACAGTGACGTACAGTGACGTACAGTGAAGTACAGTGTAGTACAGTGACTTACAGTGTAGTACAGTGACGTACAGTGTAGTACAGTGACGTACAGTGACGTACAGTGACGTACAGTGACGTACAGTGAAGTACAGTGTAGTACAGTGACGTACAGTGACGTACAGTGAAGTACAGTTTAGTACAGTGACGAACAGTGACGTACAGTGATGTACAGTGACGTACAGTGACGTACAGTGAAGTACAGTGTAGTACAGTGACTTACAGTGTAGTACAGTGACGTACAGTGTAGTACAGTGACGTACAGTGACGTACAGTGACGTACAGTGACGTACATTGAAGTACAGTGTAGTACAGTGACGTACAGTGACGTACAGTGAAGTACAGTGACGTACAGTGACGTACAGTGACGTACAGTGACGTACAGTGACGTACAGTGACGTACAGTGTAGTACAGTTTAGTACAGTGACGTACAGTGACGTACAGTGACGTACAGTGACGTACAGTGACGTATAGTGTTGGTTTTTATCTGTCTTTGCGGAAATTGCCGGACGATTGCTGATATACTAACAAAAGAATCGCCAAGATGTAGAAACTCCGTCATTAGATGTTAAGAAATAACATACCGATAACTATCGCAGATAACTTGCATTTGACACTGGTCAGCTCTTAATAAATCTTTGTTAATGCAGAACCAACGAATGTTATAGATGTATATGCATATATGTATGTCATAATGTAGATGCTTGTTTAAAATGACATGGCAAGTAGTGCCATCGGGTGGCTACAAGGGTTAATACGTGTTGAAGGCTCGTTTGCTAGTAGAATGTTTATCATAAGCGATGTGACTCTGACCAACTAAAACTCCAATGCTCAAATCATCCACCGACAGCCACCAAATAACACTAATCACTGCTAGGAAATTAAGATCGGAGCTGTTCGTTGCATGACGATATACTTTTATTGGGACACAAGCTGGCGCCGGGGATGGAAAACGCAGCGGGGAAATTTAACATTTTAAGTTGTAGGTAAAAACGAGCCTGTAGACCTTTACTTTTAAGAAGTTAGGAAGATTATGGGTATAGACATACTTTACAAACGCAAACTAAAAGTAGGAGTAAATTTAAAAAAAAATCTAATCTCTCTAAATTAAAATCGTGGAAACTGAATCAGTACGTTCAATCAGTACATTCAATCAGTACATTCAATCACTACATTCAATCAGTACATTCTCTGTACTCGACAAGCTGGCTTGCAAATACATCCTGGTCTTTTCATGTTGATCAAAACTAGCTCTGTCAATGTCACTGAACTTTCATCGACTGCTGAAATATTGGATGAGGTAACGGCAATAATACTAGACTGACATAATATCGAAATGACAACCTTTTAAATAACAAGACGGTCTGACGAAACGCCAAGAGGAGGCAATAGTGAGCTGGGATTAAAACTGCAAGACGTTCTCCACAATTATGTAGATTAG
The DNA here is from genome assembly GCA_947568835.1 of Protonemura montana. Taxonomy (NCBI): domain Eukaryota; kingdom Metazoa; phylum Arthropoda; class Insecta; order Plecoptera; family Nemouridae; genus Protonemura; species Protonemura montana. The sequence goes on from OX387604.1 coordinate 28,511,886, forward strand.
TACATGAGTATGACACGTATCAATAAATGTATCGTGCAGGATTGTAATGCATGAGTATCGAGACTGCATTTACCTGCACATGATTAGGTTAAGGTACCTTAAAGTCCCCATTAGGATCCCAGACCCAGCCTTGGCCCAACCCTGGCCCAGCCCTGGCCCAGCCCTGGCCCAGCCCTGGCCCAGCCCTGGCCCAGCCCCCCCCCCTGCCCATCACCCACTCATCGTTATCAAAGACAGGGGTGCAGATCGATCCCTTGCCAGCATCGGTGGCAAATGGGGAAAGATCAAACGGTGAGTCGCGAAGATTGGAAAAGAAGCTGAGAAATGTATGAGGAAAGGAAGATAGAAAATGATGGTTTCAGTCGTCGGACGTTGAGGGGGGGGGGGGGGATAAAAAATAATAGCAAATAAAATAGGTTTCGATTGAAATAGACATTTTCTGGAAGAGAATAAAAAAGAGGCGGTCGAGAGGATGTGGATTCTGATCGTGAAAATGTGTATTGCTATCGGATCCTTTGTGCATGTTTGAATGCAATCGGGAATATTGATCGAATCAAATTGTTTTGCCTACAGATAACAGGAAGGTAAAGTAAAATTAATATCATAATTAATTTGTTGGTTCCTTGTGAATAAAATCCGACACAGACATGAGAAGTGTTTTTGGGGAATTCAACCGCGACTCCAATTTATGAAACTTTTAGGCGAGTGTGGAACTTTTAGACAACAATAGTTGACAGATTTTTCATTTACATGTTGTTGGAGAGGATGGGTGGATATTATTATTATTATTATTATTATTTGTGGTGTTTAACGACGCACTGTTTTGACATCTGGTCAAGCGGCACTGGTCTAATGGCGTCGGTGAATGAGTGGATGATGATGAGGATGATGATGAACCTAATCTAGCCTAGAAGGGAGGAGGGGAAACCCGGTGCCGGCAAGTAGCCTACTCCTGTCGAAGAGCACCAAGAGGACCACCGGCTAACGTCCCTTCCGAAGGACGGTACAACGCGAACAACAGGATTCCTCCACAAATCCATGCTGTCGAGAGGTTGATAATCAAGGCGAGTGATGTTGCTGTACTAACTTTCATCCCTCCAACCTCTCTCCCAAACAGAACTGGTCATGTGTATGATGGTCATCCATCCAATACCTGACTCAGCGCAGTGTTGCTTAACTTTCATCCCTCCAACCTCTCTCCCGAACAGAACTGGTCATGTGTATGATGGTCACCCATCCAATACCTGACCCAGCGCAATGTTGCTTAACTTTCATCCCTCCAACCTCTCTCCCAAACAGAACTGGTCATGTGTATGATGGTCACCCATCCAATACCTGACCCAGCGCAATGTTGCTTAACTTTCATCCCTCCAACCTCTCTCCCGAACAGAACTGGTCATGTGTATGATGGTCACCCATTTAATACCTGACCCAGCGTAGTGTTGCTTAACTTCGGTGATCTCATGAGAACCGGTGTTTCCAACACGGCAAACCGTTCGGTGGTCACCCATCCAATACCTGACCCAGCGCAATGTTGCTTAACTTCGGTGATCTCATGAGAACCGGTGTTTCCAACACGGCAAACCGTTCGGTGGTCACCCATCCAATACCTGACCCAGTGTAGTGTTGCTTAACTTCGGTGGTCTCACGAGGACCGGTGTTTCCAACACGGCAAACCGTTCGGTGGTGGGTGGATGGGTGGGTGGATGGAATAAATAAATGCACTGGGAATTAATAGACTGGGTAACGAAATATTACCAAATTGAATTGAAAGTTAGATTTTGTGAAAATAAGGAATTTGTTTGGCCTTGCCTCAACAAGAACGGTAGCGAAAGCCACGAGTTTTTCCTGCCAGCAACGTGTATCGCTTCGAATGAAATGGTTGGGTAACATTTATTTATTCAATCTTCACCTGAACTCTCTTGGTCTACTAATTTGCTTGGTGTCAGCGTCAAGGCTTCGTTACTAACAACACACGTGGCGAGCAGTCCCCAACAACACTATAATATCATTCCAGGAATACACTCGCTCGTTCTAATATAATGAAAAAAAGAAAAATTCACGGCAAGCAATTAAATGTTTATTTCGCCCAACCGTAAATTTAAATGAAGAACTACATTCACCTACATGTGTCGCAAATTAGAGAATGAAATACAATTTTAATTACTTGACATCAATTATTATTCTTCAGTTTTATTATATGTTTTACTGTAACCAAATGTGAAAGTTTTCTAAAAATATAAATTATGTTCCAAATATGAAACGTCTGGATGGTGTTTGGAAAGATAGGAATGAAGATAACAATGACAAAAATGACAAGAATTTGAATAAATTATCTAAAAGATAGTCACTTCGACTTCGGAAGGGAGGACGAATTAAAAACAGACATCAAATCTTTCCGAGTAGCGGTTGGAAGTGAGAAAAAGTTGCTGCAATCTTGTGAACCACTTTAAATAATTAATTAATTAAAATGTGAAGAAAAGAGTAAAATTGAAGAAAGAAGTGGCGGGAGCGTTGGCTCGAGCCAAGATGGTGTATTGATGTTTCCATTAGCAGTCCGTGGAAAGGAGGTAAAGCTAACGTGGAAATGTTCATTACATTACTGGTAAGGGAAGCCTACGAGAAGATGGCCATGTTAAATTACTTGAAATATGCAACAAAAAAGAAGAGATCGTTGAAATCCTCACACAAAAGCTTTTTCAAGTACTTTTTATATCGCCTTCCAGTTTGCGTCCAGTTTCAACTTGCGTTACGAGCTTTTTCCCCAAATTTATACTCTATTAGTGTAGTTCCACATTTCTTTTTTCATTTCAGGTTTAACGATGTACTTGACGCACCTAAAGGTCCCGATAAATTATTCACAAATATCTGAATACAAAAAGTGATGGTTCATCATCAGCATTAGATTTACTTATGAAATTAACATCTCGAATGAAAACGAGTCCCTCCCCTCCCCCCACCCCCCTTTCACCCAGTTTTCCTATGTAAATGTATGATGAAACGATCTGGTCGAGATTCGTAGCGTCTCGACCTTGGTATGGAGAAGACAGGTCATGTTTAAACATGTTTAAAACATGTCTCTAGGAACAAGATTGCAGACCAAGGAACAAGATTGCAGACCAAGGAACAAGATTGCAGACCAAGGAACAAGATTGCAGACCAAGGAACAAGATTGCAGACCAAGGAACAAGATTGCAGACCAAGGAACAAGATTGCAGACCAAGGAACAAGATTGCAGACCAAGGAACAAGATTGCAGACCAAGGAACAAGATTGCAGACCAAGGAACAAGATTGCAGACCAAGGAACAAGATTGCAGACCAAGGAACAAGATTGCAGACCAAGGAACAAGATTGCAGACCAAGGAACAAGATTGCAGACCAAGGAACAAGATTGCAGACCAAGGAACAAGATTGCAGACCAAGGAACAAGATTCACCAAGGAACAAGATTGCAGACCAAGGAACGACACGTGGCAGCTTGTGGTTTGTGTTAAACCTAGTAACACAGATCACAATTGATCAGCTTTTTATTTCAGACACCTAAAGTATTCGTCCAGACAATAAGTCAAATATGCGCATGCAAGTCATAAATAAATGCACTGGGAATTAATAGACTGGGTAACGAAATATTACCAAATCGAATTGAAAGTTAGATTTTGTGAAAATAAGGAATTTGTTTGGCCTTGCCTCAACAAGAACGGTAGCGAAAGCCACGAGTTTTTCCTGCCAGCAATGTGTATCGCTTCGAATGAAATGGTTGGGTAACATTTATTTATTCAAGTGAACTCGGTGGGGCTTGAGGTCCTTTCTCCGCGGTCCTTTCTCCGCGGTCCTTTCTCCGCGGTGCTTTCTCCGTGGTCCGTGGTCCCGATGCTTTCAGCAAGGTTCATATACAACCGTGGGAGCATGTCAACCCAACATACAATCCGACACGCAAAAGCTCAGTAAATTAGAAGAAATAGCAATAGTAGTTTTTAGAAGGGATGTTCTGGATTAAATTACTGCAGCTTTGATATTAACACGCATTTCATTTCATTTCATGTAGAATATTACGCTTGTTACGTTTATTAAACTTCAAAAAACGTTAATAGAGTGAAAAATGTTTGCAGTGAAAAATGTTTGCAGTGAAAAATGTTTGCAGTGAATCCTGTATGTATACCGACGTACAGTGGGTGAGACTTTGCTATGATGTCACCAAATAAGCTGCAAATATGCGTCGTTATTATTGCAAAAGGTAAATGCTTTAATTAATGAAATTGCAATGAAATTACTATTAACATTTTACATATGTTGCTAGTTAAATATCAATTAATAAACATACATACTTGATGAGTAAATATTTTCATACATTTTTCAAATGTATCTGCGCAAATGTACGTGCCTGTAATGTTTTATGCAATGTATGTGCATGCGTATTACTGCCATCGTTTTATCACAAACTCAAAATGTTATCATAAAACGCGTTACAATTATATTTCAATCTCAAAAGCGATGGACATTGATTTGCAACAAGCAGTAATTTGACATCGGAAATATTTTTAATTGTGAACAAACTTTAGGTACATGGATTGTACGGAAGTGCAGTTCAGTTTAAATGGACTTCTCGACAGTGCATTTGGTTGGCACCACTTGCACGTGCGGAATCCATTTCATGCACTTTGCTAAAATGCTTCTCCCCACATCAACAAATTTGTGTGATTTTCAGTTCAATGCAGTCTTTTGTGCAGATCAACTTTATAATAGATGTCCGCTTTAGTTTCTTGTATTTAGAATAACATTTCGCCGCGGTCAATTTTGTCGCAAACGCGTCGATCGCTTTTGTGCAAGGAGATGACACGTTACCAAATGTAAGAAAGTGACTTTAGTGCTTTTCAAAAGACTCGCTGCGTACACAAAGATCTGTTTCTCATTCAGAGCGGAAACAATTTCTCGGCCAATTTCTTATTTGTCTGCTTGAGACAATTTTGGCCATTGCAGTGTTTGTACACCACTTACCGCTTAACGCTCAGCGACAGCTGCTAGATAGTTTTAAAGCTTATGTGAGCTTATATCGGCTTCCCTGAGAAAAACTATTTTTTGTAAAAAAATATCTAAATGGTACTCGGTACAAGTAGGTAGGTACTTATTTAGCCATACAAAAACTAGCTTCACTCGCAATCGGCTTCGCAAAGCAATTTCTTAAACGTGGATAAAAGTGGCCGCAGGCGTGTAAAGAAAATGTTCATTCTATTATTTAAGAATATGTACAGCGAGTGTTCGAGGAAAATATATTTTCAGAAAATTTTCCCAAAAAGATAAGCTCATACAAAGATTTGTTTCCACGAGAAGGGGACTGAAAGGTAACGTAAAACTGAACACCTTGCCTTGGTAACGCGAGAATCGCGATGAATTTTAGTCTTAGAACCAGAACTCCTCACGACTGACACCGTTCTGTACTGCGTGTTCTCTTTGGTATTTACATTGAAATGTTTGAGCTAGCTCAAATATTTTGAGAAGAAAACACATGGTGTAAAATCATTTGGAGTTTAGAGCGTATAATATTCTGTTCACGACTGGAAGGTAATTCAGAGGGATTTGTTATGGCATGAAAAAGCTTTTCTGTCGCGGCGCAAACATCACATGATATCACAGTTAGTATCATTCGTAGTATCACCCGCAGCATCACCCGCAGTATCACCCCCAGTATCACCCGTAGCATCACCCAGCAGGCACTGCGAGCCTCCTACCCGTCATCAGATGAATGTGGCATCTGTATCCAGATAAAACCATGATAAAACTAGGCAGTGTCCGTGTTTTGTGGGACAGTATCGCCCCCTGGGGAGGTGACAGCTCTGGACCGCCAAATTAAAGGGCCTACGCTCTAGCAAGGGCGGATAAAACGGAAACATCAAAAACGACCGAAACTCCCAGAGATTCTTCGATTAGGTTTGTTTATAATTGTGTATAAAAGTTAAAAAGCAAAACTAAGTTTGCTTTAGGTGCGGATAAAGTGGTTAAGTTTATAATATCGAGTGCACAAGTGTAACAAAAATGAGACCATTTCATCCCCGCACATGTAAAGCCACGAAAATATTTTGCAAGTTTAATCTAGTCTTCTTGTAACGGCATTAGCAAAAAGGGGCTTGTGGTTTCTGATACATGAAGGCAATTTATTCGCAGCAGTGCTAGCGTTTCAATCCCGGGCTACGCTGTAACTTTGCTTCGCTTTTTGGCACCCCTGATATCGTGGGGGCTATAAAATATGCTATGAGAGGAAGAGAGAAAAGCGGGGGACGGAGCGAGTGCGGGGGTGGGGGAGGGTGGCGGGGGCGGGGGCGGGGGGGATGAGTGAAAAAGTCACGGGCGTTAACTTTCATTAGTTAATTACTGTACCATGTCATCGGCGTGGAAATATTCTCGGCGGAGTTTCCAGCGCATGCCAGCCCGCTAGGTGCTAGGTGCTTATAATAATAATGATCATTATGTGATCATAGTTCATAGTAATACTAATACGCTCCGACTTCTAGTCCAGCCAGAACAGCCTCCTTTTATGACACAAACTCGGAACTAACGCTGGCTTTGTCCTCCTGCTCTAGCTCATCAATATTATTGTAAAAGCGGAATTTATTAAGGGCAGCTTGGTCAGCGCAGAATTATAACAAACAATCCCCATGAGAGCCCCAATGGCCAGACAAACCCTGTGTGCTTTCATCGAGAAACCAACAGCTTCGAGGTACGAATGGTGTGGTTGGTACTGGTACACTGACACTAGGAGGACGTCAAGTCATAATCCAATTTCGAAATTGCCATCCGGTTGAGTGGTTAGCCTGAAAAACGGGCATCCGGATGACAAAAAATAACGAGTAGGTACATAGCCCTTACACAGCCCTTTGCTGCGATTGGTTTGGAGAATGTTCGGTGGCAGGTCCCTCTCAAGGCATCGTTCGCTCAGAAGGGGATGGCGGATACCGGTGGAGGTGCCGCACCCGAAAGCAAACAGCGCCAGATCAGTGCCAACGATCGCAGGGGTGAAAATATACGAGCGCAAGGATTAATTGAATACAACAAATCAACGGTGCATATATTTTCCGCATAAATACATTAATAACGATTAATTAGCCATTCCGTTGGCTGTGGTGGCAAGGTTTGAAACAAGCAGTGGAGGCGCCGGGTTTGATGGAAAACGCAGCTATGCATAAACGTACAAAAAATCTACTTACACGTTCGAACTAATTACTAATTAGACAATTGTCACCATTGTGATCCCTTAAATGCTATTACATGGCGGCTATAAGTATTGACATGGCACCTTCTGTTCTACTATAAATGATAATGTTATCCATTTCATCGCAATAAATAGACCCTGGGGAGCACATGGTAATGATTTGTCAATTATTTATTACACCTTTGGCTGGTAGAATTAACGCGCGAGGAGCGGGCGAGTGGCCTGTGTTGGTGGGATGTTTGGGTCACGTGGTCAGGGGCAGCAGCGGGGGCAGCAGGGGGGGGTGGCAGCGCGGGCCGAGAGGGGGCGGTGGGGAAGCTCCCAGCGGCCACGTTATCTCTGTTCACTTGTTAACTATTTAGGGCAAGTGTTGACAATATGACGACATACTATACGTTGAGTTGTCATTTCATTAAAGTGCGTTCCAGCGATAAAGGGATGGCGAGTCCTGGCAGGTCCTGGCAGGTCCTGGCAGGTCCTACCGAGTCCTGCCGGGTCCTGCCGGGTCCTGGCCGCACTTGCTGGGCTAGGCGAGCCCTGTACCTGCGTTTGATGGTATCAATAGCTTCCGTGCTGCACGCGGTCTGCATTAGAATGTCCTCCCCCTTTTCACACGCACTCTGGAACGGTTAATTGAATTTAACGTTTTTTGATTTTTTGATTAAGATCGTCACGTGAAATGATACCAATTGATATGTTTGTATTCTGATTATAGGTTTTAATTACTCCCGATGTTTGCTTATTGGTGATGAGTCGTGGATGATTCTGGGACCGCCATGGCACTGCCATGACTTAATGATTATCACGTTTTCCAATCAAAACTATTGGTATTGGAAAGTAAAAACTCGGTTGATAACGTCACTGTTGAACTGCTGGTACATTTCAACTGAACATCCAGAATCCCTCTCATCATTCTTTCACACACAAAAAGGCAATGTGTTTTTGTTGATACTATTATTACTTGATGGTTAACTGGAACGAGTACTGCTGAGTGTTTGGCTATCTCTTATGGTGACAAATTTGATAGGGTCAAATCCCCTTCTGCCACATCCTAAAACTCGTAGCCTTTCGCCTACATGCGTTCATTTGAGTTGCTTTGTGTAGACGCCATAGCCTCGAGTGAAAAGTGTACTCGTTGGTTTGTTGGTTTGCTGGTTTGCTGGTCGGCTGGTCGGCTGGTCGGCTGGACGGTTGGACGGCTGTTGTCTCTGCAAAGGGGCTCACATTTTATGTGCTCATTCATGGGACATTGTTAAAATGAATATCGAATTACGTAGCTGTTACGCCAGTAGTACGCATGTTGAATAACAAGTCGCCCAAAGCAAGCTTTTGACGGGCAAAATATCGGGATTTATTTTACCTTTCTGGTACAAACACTGAAAATAAATGAAGCTATATTTGCACATATTATACAAATATATATTCGTAAATAGGAAGTTGGTATTTTTTTAATCAAATCAGGAAGTAATATTACGTGGAAGATCATGAGAAGATATCGACACAGATATGCACATGTTAGTGTTACGAAGCAAGCAAATATACACGAGTTATTTAGAAAGCACGTTAACAGAAGCAACACAAATGTCAGGTGCAATTTAATTTTTCATAACAGGGTGGAGCGTGCCATGCTGTCTGCTGACTGCTGTCTGCTGACTGCCAAGCTGTGTTTCCTGTCGCTCCAAGTTCAGAGCTCCCAAGTTTAGAGCTCCGAGTTCAGCCTGCTTTGACCAAGCAATTTTGTCTCCTCTAAAGAGTACATAATAAAACTGTGCTATCCTCCGCGCCCTATCACCGGCTTAACGGAAAAGCAACTACCTGGCCGAACCAAGAGGTGAACAGCTAGTAGTGCTCCTAGTTTCCCAGCGTGTACCCCCGTAATGTGCCAGCTACCCCTACTCATGCCCTTACACATAGGTGTATGTACGTACTGTGTACTGTTCGCGAATGCTTGTCATTAAAGTTTTACGATGTTTAGTTCATGTCCTAGGCCCTTTGTGTCTCCTAGCTCGAATTCCTTGTCATCTACCACCCACCCCCGGCCCCCCTTAGCGGCACGAACGAGACTGAATTTATAAAAGAGGACACTTCTGTAGTGTGGTCCACGGGTATGTGGTGTCAGGGTAACTAAGAAGAGGTTAGATTGCCTATTAGCTGCAATATCATTCTTAGCCAATGGTGGCAAGCGTTTGTTTTGCATGGGTGGAGTGGGATGGAGTGGGTACGTTGGTGGGCGGAGATAACAGCCATCAAACAGCACAGAATTAGCTTCAGTTCTAAATGTTTCATGTTGACAAAACAAAAACTGTCCCGCTCACAGTTCAAGGGATGATGGGTGGACATTTCAACAGTATGCAGCAGGCTGCGGCAGACCACGAACAAAAATTACATGCATCCGTCCCAAATCATCACATCTATTATTTAAAAAAGGAGCCAATTTGGCGTCAAAGCATTGTCGACTCGTAAATAGCGACCGGTTATCAAGTGTTATACCCTATCGCGTAATAAAATATGCAGTAATTCGTTCATTGCATTGTGAGATTCAGGTTAATTCTTAATTGTCACTAGCACCGGTCATTGTAAGTTAATTATGCACACTGCATTCATTGTTCATCAGTTCCGTATAAATGGGCGATGTTCCGACTTCCGTCGAGGGCGTTCTCGGCGTCAGAACTAGTGCACTGGTAAATTGCGGAATGGTTTCTACTGATGCCATTAAATTACCGAGACTAATTGGATATATGCAATTAAATTATTTTATTCCCTTCGTCAAAGCGTACTTTAATGCTACGTGTTTTTATCGTTCAGTAGATTGAGCCACCATAACAGGAGCTTATAATTTCATTGAGGGAGTTGAATTCAGGTATCACAGACATCACTCGATTTGCCATCAAGCGGAAGTCTTTCAACATTTCCATCCGGATTGAGAAGCCAAAAACACGTACACTGACCTTGTTCTGACCTTGTTCTGACCTTGGCACAAAATCATTAACAATTGACTTCTCACTCGTGGAATAGCAACAGAACGAGTAGAGATGATTGTTGTCTTTCCTAACCAAGTAAGAAATTGCAACAATGATTTAATTGCTGGTTTACAACGCAAGGTAACGTAGTTGTAATAAGCTAAATTAAGAACGCATGCTACCTTTATCAGGATACTTATAATTAGACTTGAACGTTAAGAACGACCATGATGATACTAAACGATTTTTTGATAAGATCTTGAAATGCTCGAGTGAAAAATGTTCAGTTTTCATTAAAAAAAACCTCGATTTATGAGTGAAATGAAATAATTACTTGACTTTTCTAGGATCTGTCTTGAAGACACTTTACTTGTTATCACAGATGCACGATTTTACGTAGCTTCCGGTCATTTATCAGTTTCAAAATAACCTCGAATAAATCGTTTGAAGCCGCGGGGGGCGGGGGGGGGGGGGGGGGGAGATTTCGCTGTAACATACGCAGGATATCCAGGTTGGCAGGGGTGGAATGTACGCAGAGCACATTGCTTAAAAATAACCGTCCATATTTCGAAAGATCAACAAAGTAATAAAATAATATTATGGTGCGCATGGCTCCTTGAATGGAAGGGGGTGGGGTATATACAAGCACTAATGTGCACATGTACCTTTGCATAAATATACGCCTAGTTTTAATATAAATAAAATCACGAATATCCAATTCATGACTTCAGAGCTGCAATTCCTAGAAATTGTTGATGGTTGGGTTGGTGTGGTTGGTGTGGTTGGAAAGAGGGTGAGTTGGTGAGAGGGGGAGGGGGGGGGGGGGAGGGGGGGAGGGGGGTAGCACAAAACCTACTGTGATTTCTTCCTGATTTGGGTTGTAGCGTAGCGTGCCTACGTATATTTTTACTTTTTTTTTATGGGGTGGAGGATTCATAAAGTCAAACATTATATTGCCCGCAAGCAGAAAGTGGCGCTATCACGATAAAGAAAAGGTAATAATTAACATGTACGTTACGATTTCACTCCTTTGTTCAGTTAAACAGTTGTCAAAACGCAAGTATTGAAGAAATTCAACTAACGCGGGATAAAACAGGAACCAAAGCCGACGATTACGCATTTGAACGCAGTTTTTAGTATAGAACGGGTACTCACGAAAACACCCAGGGAATTTCAATTTGGTCGCAAACAAAAATCAAAATGGATTGATGTTTGATATCATTACTCACCTAAAAAGAAAAGAAATGCAATTAATACCAGTGGATAAAATATGGCCAATCAACTAACAAACTGAAATAACAGAAATAAAAATAATTGAACCCCATAAAAGTCGGAGTAAAAATCACTAGGCCATAAAAACAAAATCTGTAAACTTGCGACATTCTGAGGTTTGGCACAGAAGAAAGAAATAAGTAATAGTTAGTTCGGCACAGGTTGAATCTTAGTGCTCAATTCAGTTGGTGACTGGCCAGCTTGGCAGGACCCATGGCAGGACCCATGGCAGGACCAGTGAAGATTCTAATGATATCAACCACATTATATGAACCATACCGTCACACAGTCACACAGTCACACAGTCACACAGTCACACAGTCACACAGTCACACAGTCACACAGTCACACAGTCACACAGTCACACAGTCACACAGTCACACAGTCACACAGTCACACAGTCACACAGTCACACAGTCACACAGTCACACAGTCACACAGTCACACAGTCACACAGTCACACAGTCACACAGTCACACAGTCACACGGTCACACAGTCACACAGTCACACAGTCACACAGTCACACAGTCACACAGTCACACGGTCACACAGTCACACAGTCACACAGTCACACAGTCACACAGTCACACAGTCACACAGTCACACAGTCACACAGTCACACAGTCACACAGTCACACAGTCACACAGTCACACAGTCACACAGTCACACAGTCACACAGTCACACAGTCACACGGTCACACAGTCACACAGTCACACAGTCACACAGTCACACAGTCACACAGTCACACGGTCACACAGTCACACAGTCACACGGTCACACAGTCACACAGTCACACAGTCACACAGTCACACAGTCACACAGTCACACAGTCACACAGTCACACGGTCACACAGTCACACAGTCACACAGTCACACAGTCACACAGTCACAGTCACACAGTCACACAGTCACACAGTCACACAGTCACACAGTCACACAGTCACACAGTCACACAGTCACACAGTCACACGGTCACACAGTCACACAGTCACACAGTCACACAGTCACACAGTCACACAGTCACACAGTCACACAGTCACACAGTCACACAGTCACACAGTCACACAGTCACACAGTCACACAGTCACACAGTCACACAGTCACACAGTCACACAGTCACACAGTCACACAGTCACACAGTCACACAGTCACACAGTCACACAGTCACACAGTCACACAGTCACACAGTCACACAGTCACACGGTCACACAGTCACACAGTCACACAGTCACACAGTCACACAGTCACACAGTCACACGGTCACACAGTCACACAGTCACACGGTCACACAGTCACACAGTCACACAGTCACACAGTCACACAGTCACACAGTCACACAGTCACACAGTCACACGGTCACACAGTCACACAGTCACACAGTCACACAGTCACACAGTCACAGTCACACAGTCACACAGTCACACAGTCACACAGTCACACAGTCACACAGTCACACAGTCACACAGTCACACAGTCACACGGTCACACAGTCACACAGTCACACAGTCACACAGTCACACAGTCACACAGTCACACAGTCACACAGTCACACAGTCACACAGTCACACAGTCACACAGTCACACAGTCACACAGTCACACAGTCACACAGTCACACAGTCACACAGTCACACAGTCACACAGTCACACAGTCACACAGTCACACGGTCACACAGTCACACAGTCACACAGTCACACAGTCACACAGTCACACAGTCACACAGTCACACAGTCACACAGTCACAGTCACACAGTCACACAGTCACACAGTCACACAGTCACACAGTCACACAGTCACACAGTCACACAGTCACACAGTCACACAGTCACACGGTCACACAGTCACACAGTCACACAGTCACAGTCACACAGTCACACAGTCACACGGTCACACAGTCACACAGTCACACAGTCACACAGTCACACGGTCACACAGTCACACAGTCACACGGTCACACAGTCACACAGTCACACAGTCACACAGTCACACGGTCACACAGTCACACGGGCGGCACATGGGCATGGACCAAAGAACGAACACTTTTGTTTACTTGGAATCCAATGTATGGATATTTGTATGACCATGGAAGGGACGGAATTTTAGGATACAAAATTCCAACACAAAAACTTAATTGGAAATAAGCGTTTTTTTGTCGCATCTTTCCTTAGATACCCGTTTACTGAAACTTTCACCTTCAAATTATGGTTTTTACCAGAAAAAATTAGTTTTACATTTCAAATCGGAAATCGGAAAGTTGCTCGTCAGTAATTATTGGCATAGAAACAGGAAAAGCTTCGGAAAATTGTGAATCAACAGAATTGCTAAATAAATAGACAGAACAGGAACCAACAGGGATGCGATAATATTCTTTTATGAACATTAAACTAAAGCACACTGAAAGAAAACGAAGATAAAAACCAGTGCCGGCGGTCAAAGTATGAAAGCCACACACGTTCGGAGATTTTATTAAAACTTCTCGCTTTGCGTAATTATAGGGCAGAAAAACTGAAATGCGTCGAGTAATATTACATTTTCAAAGCACACATTTTTTTCTCCGTGTAATCATTTTACATAAATAATTCGTGATACACTATGTATACATACTATACATTAGGGAAAATCAATTCTTGTTACAGATTCTACAGAGGAGAGATTTCAATTATGCATTTCACCATTTGTGTGTGGTTTGGAAGGGGTGTAAATGCAGTCCACGAATAATGAACAGTCTGATTTTATCACACTGCCTGATTCGATAAGTACGGCCTGCTCACAGACCGTAGACGTTACCCCATAGCTCAGTAGTGGAAGTATTTGATAACGCTGCAGGGGAAAAACATGTAAATGTTTAGTTAAACTGACCTAGATATTGCCATGTCTTTGTGGTGACGTTTGCTTGGAAAAATGTTTCTCGTGTTTCAAATGGATTGTCACAAATAACAACTTAAAGGAAAAAAAGAAAACAAATCGCGTTTGATAAATCTAGATTGATTTCAAGTGTTTCTTAGTTTTGTCGGCTTTCAATGTCAAAGAGGCAGTCATTAGCGCAGTATTTGAGTAAGCAGGGCATATGAAGACGCGTATGAAGACGCGTATGAAGACGCGTATGAAGACGCGTATGAAGACGCACTGGGAGAGAACTGTTTGGTTGACCGAATTGCAAGTAATTGTGTTTGTGTAAAAGAATAAAAGATCTGTTTGAAAATTTAAAAATATCTCCTTCCAGCTCCGCTATCATTCGTTTCCGCATAGATTTTTTATCAGCTAGGTACCAAAATAATTTTTAAGAAATACAAAAAAAAAATCAAATCTCACGTCCAGAGAAATAAGTAAGGAAATAATAGTAATATAAGTCGGAGGCCCCAACTTCATTGCTAATGAAGTACGCGAGCTCACATAAACAAAAGATTCAGAAAACCCCTTTCGTGTACATTATGGTATTTTGGTTTAAATTATACCGAACAATGTCTATAAGTTAGAATTGAGCAAGAGAGAGGTGGAGAGGTGGAGAGGTGGAGAGGTGGAGAGGTGGAGAGGTGGAGAGGTGGAGAGAGAGAGAATGAATCGTGTCTTGATTCACGTAGCTATGCAAATATGAATCTCTACAGCTGAACATCTATTATCATTCATTTAACATTTTGGTGGCAAGTTAATTTAAAACATATACGTTATTCAGTGCATGTGTGGCTTCCATACGTTTCATATGTATTAGCAACTATTACACTATACAACCAAGGAATGACATTTTCAAAGAGGCTCAAATTACGCATGGGAAACTGGCCAAACTTTTCAACTACATCCAAGATGTCTCGACTTTTGACACATGTAAGTGACCTAATTGTCTGCTTGTATCCGACAGCCTTCAATCCTGTGTGGAATACAATATGTTTTCAGATATTATTCACCATGTTTCTTAAATACAAGTAATGTTCTGTTTTCAGGGGCGAGTTTCAAGCCAACTCATTTTTAAGATCAATTTCCAACATCCAGTCGTAGCTATCAAAAAAGGGGTGCATGTGAAAAGCCATTGTGAACAAAAATGCACCAGTTATAAAAAAAAAAAGTTGAAATTCTAGGTGTGTTGGTACTTTTGCAAAGAAGGAGACAAATCCATAATGAAAAAGTGGGTCGTCAGGGAAAAACGACAAGAATGGAGAAAATGATTGAAGTTGATAGATTTCTAGCTCAATATTTGATTCGTCACAATATCATGCATCCCATTTGAGCGCGTTTCTTTGTTTTGCTGAGATGGAACTGGGATATTGCAGCGTTCACGGACAGTAATTTGGAATAACTACACAAGGTGTGTTATTCGAAAACATACCTTGATATCGCAACATCTACAAGAAAAATGCGGAAACACTTTTCTTTCCCTTCTGGTCCAGATCGGACGTCGAAGGAGTTTCGCCCGAAAGATGGGTTGAGGTGGGTGGGTAGGTGTGGTAGGTGGGGTTGGGGGGGGGGGGGGGGACGAATAGGCCTGGAGAGCGTGAGAGGCGTATGGTTAGAAATAGAATATGGTGTTATGATGGTATAGACGATATCTGTATTCATTGGAAGCGGGCTGGCGGCATGGGTTCTATCAAATCACCATTGGGATATAGAAAACTGAAATTGAGGAATGACAAGTCCGGTATTCGTCTGATTTCCCTCAGGAAAGAGTGTAATGACGCAACTTGCCAACACTCGGCTGCTTCCTGCGTCATGGGACAGGCAATTCTTTTAACAAATACTAGCGAAATAAACCAGGCTGGCATTGCACCTTTTAATGGGACAGTAATGAACTCGATACTAGCCATTTCAAGTAAACGAAAAGTCGGTTTCTAGGATAATCTTAGCTGCCAATGTAGAGCAAGTATTTCATAAGATGGTCATCTGATTAACCTTGCCTTCACATTATAAAGTCTTTCAGCCACCCTCGTTAGTACAATTAGTAATAATTAAGAATTAGTAATGCACCTTCAAGAAAGCGATCACCTGAACGTAGGTCCCACGGATTAATCAATTGATCAACACACATGACAAAACCATGACTTCCTATTGAGATTATTTACATTTTTGCGTATACACTTTAAGGTGCTTTAGTGGGACAGGACAACTGCATGAGCTGTCCTAGTAGTTGGTGCCTGTACAAGGTGGTCCACCTGGGACAGGACAACTGCATGAGCTGTCCTAGTAGTTGGTGCCTGTACAAGGTGGTCCACCTGGGACAGGACAACTGCATGAGCTGTCCTAGTAGTTGGTGCCTGTACAAGGTGGTCCACCTGGGACAGCACAACTGCATGAGCTGTCCTAGTAGTTGGTGCCTGTACAAGGTGGTCCACCTGGGACAGGACAACTGCATGAGCTGTCCTAGTAGTTGGTGCCTGTACAAGGTGGTCCACCTGGGACAGCACAACTGCATGAGCTGTCCTAGTAGTTGGTGCCTGTACAAGGTGGTCCACCTGGGACAGCACAACTGCATGAGCTGTCCTAGTAGTTGGTGCCTGTACAAGATGGTCCACCTGGGACAGCACAACTGCATGAGCTGTCCTAGTAGTTGGTGCCTGTACAAGGTGGTCCACCTGGGACAGCACAACTGCATGAGCTGTCCTAGTAGTTGGTGCCTGTACAAGATGGTCCACCTGGGACAGCACAACTGCATGAGCTGTCCTAGTAGTTGGTGCCTGTACAAGATGGTCCACCAGGGACAGGACAACTGTATGAGCTGTCCTAGTAGTTGGTGCCTGTACAAGGTGGTCCACCTGGGACAGGACAACTGCATGAGCTGTCCTAGTAGTTGGTGTCTGTACAAGGTGGTCCACCTGGGACAGGACAACTGCATGAGCTGTCCTAGTAGTTGGTGCCTGTACAAGATGGTCCACCTGGGACAGGACAACTGCATGAGCTGTCCTAGTAGTTGGTGCCTGTACAAGGTGGTCCACCAGGGACAGGACAACTGCATGAGCTGTCCTAGTAGTTGGTGCCTGTACAAGGTGGTCCACCTGGGACAGCACAACTGCATGAGCTGTCCTAGTAGTTGGTGCCTGTACAAGGTGGTCCACCAGGGACAGCACAACTGCATGAGCTGTCCTAGTAGTTGGTGCCTGTACAAGGTGGTCCACCTGGGACAGCACAACTGCATGAGCTGTCCTAGTAGTTGGTGCCTGTACAAGATGGTCCACCAGGGACAGGACAACTGTGTGTGTGTAATTTCTTCTAAAAGTGACAATTCTCGTGTTGTTAATATATGAGAAAATCAATAACTTTGTGGTAATGCGCCCTGACCTGACAGAACACGGTTAATATTCTGATTTAACCAAGTTCCCAATGAACTGACGATTAGGGGTGTAGCTCGGAACAAAAATGTCTCCATTCTTTGGCTATATTCTGTATACCTATATCCGTTGGAATTTAAACTCACAAGTTAAACTTACAATCTACCCTGCATCAAACATATTACATAGCACTGTGATTAGTTGCTCTTGATTTTATTTTATGCCCGGCAGATTGCTTTTGCCACACAACTTTATTTGATTTTGCTTTGTCAAACATACTTTTAGTATAAATACGGTAAAAATGTGAAATCTGGCGACCTGATTTTGTTCCATCCTTTCCACCTTTCAACCATCAACACCGTATCAGAAATCGTTATTAAAAAAATAAAGTTAAATAAAATAAATAGACATTTTCGAAGATGTTCCGTAGTCACTGTATCGTCTCCGCTGTGACTTGAAAGTTGAAAATGACCAGACGGTTTCACCATTTGATTACTTCTCTTCAGAACAGCTTTGTGGCCGAGAGGGAAATGATAGTGGATAACGTTTGAAAAGTGCCAGTCAAAAGCTTCCGCTATAAAAGCGCACATCCCCCTTCCGCGCGGCGGCCAGGGCAAGGCGAGACAGGGTAGGACAGGGCGAGACAGGGCAGGACAGGGCGAGACAGGGCGAGATAGGGCAGGCCAGGGCGAGACAGGGCAGGCCAGGGCGAGACAGAGCAGGACAGGGCAGGACAGGGCGAGACAGGGCAGGACAGGGCGAGATAGGGCAGGGCGATACAGGGCGATACAGGGCGAGACAGGGCGAGACAGGGCAGGCCAGGGCGATTGAGAGTACAGAAAATGTCGCCAGTTTGAATAATGTTGGCCGTTCGCCCTGGATTATCCACCATCACAACCAATCAAAACAGATTCACAAGCAAACCCAATGCAAAACAGATTCACAAGCAAACCCAATGCAAAACACGTGGTCAGGTTATTAATGGAATTGAAACAAGAAGACGAAAATCGTAAATCGTTCTCACGTCTCCGCTTCGAAGACATTTATTCGTTATTTTTCAAACAAACATCAACGTTTTAAGACTTATGTGGGTTAATCATCTGAAAATTGAACAAGTTTCTGGTTCGTAAAGGAGCTACTAAAAGAGATCACTGATATATAATTAGCGTAAGTGCGTAGATTTGTGCGGGAGCCTCTGTTCTGACTGGCCTGACACAATTGTGAAGAAGAGCTTGGAAGTGTGAGCTTGGGTACCTTAATATATTATACGACAATCATAAATCAGTCCCCAAGGATGGCGTTGGGAGGGTGGGGGGGGGGGGGGGGGGGGGGGGGGGGGTAGGTGGAGTTGGATGCTCGGATGTAAAGGAGCAGTCGTTATTTTAGGTGAAACCTACGACACCGAGAAACTAACGGAAGTCGAAAGGAAAGCAGAAATTGTCTTGCGAGAGAAGTACGAACAACTGTAGGAGGAAGGGAAGAATGAAGAGAAAATTAGCAATTTGCACCACAGCGGTGACTTACTGAGCTCTAGTGGGATAATAGGGTGAAGAGCATGAAAACTTCTCCCAACTGGCTGAACGTAGCAACTATTGGACAAACCAACTGAAAACTTGTGGAATCTACCAATGGACGAAAGTAGATTTTGAAATGTCCCTTGACAGGTTAGGTTAGGTTAGGCTTAGCGAGTAACTATTTTGTCAGTGGAGATATTTTGACATAAGCTTTCAACTGTCACAAACTGATTTTGAATAATAACGACGTGGCAAGTTTATTTTAAAAGTTTGGTGGAGGAGCCATGTTCACGTTTAATGCTGCCAAGCTGTAAAGCAGGAATTACGTTAAACGCTTCATTGAATTTTCTTTCAACTAATGAATCCAATCTTCCTGATTTAAGAAGCAACATACAGCAAGCCATCTTTAATCTTCCGCGAAGATGTCGCAGTTAAAACAATTGCGAAATAAGTACCTAAAGCTGCAAATGGTAGCAAAAGCTTCTAAACATTTCGCTAGTTCACAACTCGTCTCTTTTTTTAATTAAAAGACGATGGCAAATTGTGAAGATAAAATCTCGATTTCTGACCCATTTCTTTAGCGGGTCGCTGGTGCATAATCTTAGCGACTAGAAACGGTTTCACTTTGAATTCCTTACCGCAGTTCTAACATAGCAATATCACGGTAAGTGTGCTTAATGTATTGCCCCTGGAAAACTTGCTCGGATATGTTTTACGCAGCAGTGCCAGTTGAATTAATCTGTGCACATAAAAACATTAACGGTTTAAGTGGACGTTTTCGTTGTAACAACACGTAGTGTTCGCTCCTGTGGCTCTGTCTGCGTTTGGTACATACGAACAGACCCACCCACAAAGAGGCGGGGAGGTTCTCCCTTACTCTCGCAGTTCTCATCCATCCGGTACCCCGTTACCCTAGTGTTACCCCAGTGTTACCCCAGTGTTACCCCAGTGTTACCCCAGCGTTCACGCCGAGCAAGACAAAGAGAGACCGCGCTTATAACAACGGTTATAACATTTACATAATTGGACTATCAATGCTATACAACTCTTGGTATTAATAAAAAATGCCCTTCACACACAAATCTTAGTTAATTGGAAGCTCTAAGCATCTCACAAGTCGTTCTTCGCTGAACTCCTGGACTGTTCGCATATAGTGTTGAAATTACAATGCATCATCCTGGCATCTTAGGAATTCAATCGAAGAATAAATCATTCATTTTGTTTCTTTTCGTTCAGATTTACACCCCGATCGTTCTCCTATTGGAAATGATATTCAGGTATTTATTTTTACAGCTCAGTGAATCTAGAATCGAACTTTCAATTATTGTTATTTGAAACTTGAATCTTGTCGCTGCCGTCTATCTGCCGGAAACTTTTGCGTCGGTCGTTAAATATTTGAAAACTGCTTTGGAGGTTTTAACTCGCATAGCGTTTTGCCGCGTTTTGGCGCGTTTTGGCGCGTTTTGACACGGTTTGGCGTGTTTTGGCGCGTTTTGGCGCGTTTTGGCGCGTTTTGGCGCGTTTTGGCGCGTTTTGGCGCGTTTTGGCGCGTTTTGGCGCGTTTTGACACGGTTTGGCGTGTTTTGGCGCGTTTTGGCGCGTTTTGGCGCGTTTTGGCGTGTTTTGGCGCGTTTTGGCGCGTTTTGGCGCGTTTTGGCGCGTTTTGGCGCGTTTTGGCGTGTTTTGGCGCGTTTTGACACGGTTTGGCGTGTTTTGGCGTGTTTTGCCGCGTTTTGCCGCGTTTTGCCGCGTTTTAGCGTGTTTTGGCGTGTTTTGCCGCGTTTTAGCGCGTTTTGGCGCGTTTTGGCGCGTCTTGGGTTCAACGATCACATCGAGATAGCAGAAACTCGAGGTAGCACACAGATAGATTAGATGTTACTTAAATTGCTCGGGGATAGGAAGAAACAAACATTTACAGACATTAAAAGTTATTATTTGATTCAAAATTCAAATGTGTAGTGGCATGAATTGTTGCTCGACTCGAGTTTTCAAAGATGTCTACTGTCTGAGATGGCAAGTATATGCAATTGCATTTTACCCTTTGCCAGTTAAAGGGCCTAGTTGCCAGTTAAGGGGGCTACGTGCCAGTTAAGGGGGCTACGTGCCAGTTAAGGAGGCTACGTGCCAGTTAAGGGGGCTACGTGCCAGTTAAGGTGGCTACGTTCCAGTTAAGGTGGCTACGTGCCAGTTAAGGGGGCTACGTGCCAGTTAAGGAGGCTACGTGCCAGTTAAGGGGGCTACGTGCCAGTTAAGGAGGCTACGTGCCAGTTAAGGAGGCTACGTGCCAGTTAAGAGAGGCTACGTGCCAGTTAAGGTGGCTACGTTCCAGTTAAGGTGGCTACGTGCCAGTTAAGGGGGCTACGTGCCAGTTAAGGAGGCTACGTGCCAGTTAAGGGGGCTACGTGCCAGTTAAGGGGGCTACGTGCCAGTTAAGGGGGCTACGTGCCAGTTAAGGGGGCTACGTGCCAGTTAAGGGGGCTACGTGCCAGTTAAGGGGGCTACGCACAAAGGGGCTACGCACCCAAATAAGATCACACTGAGCCCCCAACAGCTGCTTTTTGCTAAAATCACGAGTTTTAGAAACTCTTTTGAAAATCCTGTCGTGACCTTCACAAAGATTGCTCTGCGGGCTGCGTTCAGGGGCACGGATTTTTGATGGGTTAAAAAATCGTCGTGGTTGTGAACAAATTGCCGACGGAGAGTACGAGCCAAATTGATAATTAGTGATAATTAGTGATAATTAGTGTTTGCTTTTACTTGATGAGATTTTTCAAGAATAGTTTTAAAAAGCATCGAAATCTTTTGGCTACCACTAGCAACGTTATCCAGAAGCTACGCTGTCTTTTCAGTTTTAGAGAAGGTACAAGCACAGGTACCAGCACAGGTACCAGCACAGGTACCAGCACAGGTACCAGCACAGGTACCAGCACAGGTACCAGCACAGGTACCAGCATAGGTACCAGCACAGGTACCAGCACAGGTACCAGCACAGGTACCAGCACAGGTACCAGCACAGGTACCAGCACAGGTACCAGCACAGGTACCAGCACGGGTACCAGCACAGGTACCAGCACAGGTACAAGCACAGGTACCAGCACAGGTACCAGCACAGGTACAAGCACAGGTACAAGCACAGGTACCAGCACAGGTACAAGCACAGGTACCAGCACAGGTACAAGCACAGGTACCAGCACAGGTACAAGCACAGGTACAAGCACAGGTACAAGCACAGGTACAAGCACAGGTACCAGCACAGGTACAAGCACAGGTACCAGCACAGGTACAAGCACAGGTACCAGCACAGGTACAAGCACAGGTACCAGCACAGGTACAAGCACAGGTACCAGCACGGGTACAAGCACAGGTACAAGCACAGGTACAAGCACAGGTACCAGCACAGGCACAAGCACAGGTACCAGCACAGGTACAAGCACAGGTACAAGCACAGGTACCAGCACAGGTACAAGCACAGGTACAAGCACAGGTACAAGCACAGGTACAAGCACAGGTACAAGCACAGGTACAAGCACAGGTACAAGCACAGGTACAAGCACAGGTACAAGCACAGGTACCAGCACAGGTACAAGCACAGGTACCAGCACAGGTACAAGCACAGGTACCAGCACGGGTACAAGCACAGGTACCAGCACGGGTACCAGCACAGGTACCAGCACAGGTACCAGCACAGGTACCAGCACAGGTACAAGCACAGGTACCAGCACAGGTACCAGCACAGGTACCAGCACAGGTACAAGCACAGGTACAAGCACAGGTACAAGCACAGGTACAAGCACAGGTACAAGCACAGGTACAAGCACAGGTACAAGCACAGGTACAAGCACAGGTACAAGCACAGGTACCAGCACAGGTACAAGGTGATAGATATCGTCCTGCTTGGGAAAATATGAGCGGGTGGGGTGGGGGGGGGGTGGGGGGGGGGGGATACGGAAATGCTAACAACGTCATTCGATTTCCAATAACGTGCCTTGGCAGGAATCTCTCCGCTCTCAAAAACCTACTGCTCCGTCACGGGGGATTTCACGAGTGCTATTCACAACTCTTTTCTATCCTCCTTGCTTCACCCCAAACACCCAACACCCACGAGCAACACGAGCAACACGAGCACCACGAGCAACACGAGCACCACGAGCACCACGAGCTCCACGAGCACCACGAGCACCACGAGCATCACGAGCACCAGGAGCACCATGAGAACCACGAGCACCACGAGCACCACGAGCACCACGAGCACCAGGAGCACCACAAGCACCACGAGCACCACGAGCACCACGAGCACCACGAGCACCAGGAGCACCATGAGCACCAGGAGCACCACGAGCACCACGAGCACCAGGAGCACCACGAGCACCACGAGCACCAGGAGCACCAGGAGCACCACGAGCACCACGAGCACCAGGAGCACCACGAGCACCAGGAGCACCACGAGCACCAGGAGCACCACGAGCACCACGAGCACCACGAGCACCACGAGCACCACGAGCACCACGAGCACCACGAGCACCATGAGCACCACGAGCACCACGAGCACCACGAGCACCAGGAGCACCACGAGCACCACGAGCACCACGAGCTCTAACGACCCTGACTAACATTATAAGGCAAGTTTGGTGCACGCTGCATTTCTTAGCTTTCAACTTTATTTATGAATATTTTCATTGTGTTCGTAGCGTTCGATTACAATGTGTAAGCAAAATAAAAGCAAACAAATCGACTATATTTTTTGTTATCTATATTATTAAAACGTTGTTATCGACCTTCCATCAAGTAATTAATCTTTCATTTCAATGCACAATGATGATCGGAACGCTGTGATTTCCGTTTAATCCTAGGAATTGAGTGACGTGAGTTAAGTGAGTGATGTTAAACCAGGTTTAGAAGAGAATTATTGTGCAACATGCAATAGTGTCCAGAGTGGAGAAGTATTTGACTGCATTTTCCTGAAATATTTTATTCCGGATATTGAAAAGAATAATTTTAAGTACAGAACAATGAAGTGTTCAGAGACAACAGCGATGGCTTTATCCGAGTCATATTTAAACTTTTAAGTTGCAATGCAGTTTTCATTTGTTTCAGAAACCGAGCGGCGAATGTCAATAGAAATGATAAATATTTCAATCAATGGCAATCAACAACGAAGCTTTATTAGGATGAACTCTTATTTCAATTGCAAACACTTGCAATGCGCGGGGTATTTTATTATTAACAACACTATAACCGTCTCAAAAAGCCAGTGTCCAGATAGCTCAATGGTTCAGAGCAACACCCGCGAAAGGTGGAGATCGGGGTTCGAGTCCGCGTTCGTGCATCAATTTTTGAGACGGTTATAGTGTTGTTAATAATAAAGCAACGAAACTTCATTGCTGGACAAAAACACAATAACAAAATCAGCATTGAAAAACCTATACCAACAACAGGGCGTGGGGGATTGAGGGATTGAAAGGGAACTTTTCATAAAACTTAACATATTATACCAACGTTACTAGTGCCTGCCTGAACAAAAGTCAAACACATGCTGTGATTCACAGCGAAAAGCAAAGAGATACCTGAAATATCATGGGAAACCTTCACGGTTTTATAGATACGGGAAAATTCAAATGTTAAGCATATCGCTTCCCCATCGCAATACGAGAAAACACCCAGTCACCCATCCAGTCACCCACCCAGTCACCCATCCAGTCACCCATCCAGTCACCCATCCAAAGAGAGAGATAAGCTAGCTGCACTGTCTCTGCCTATATTTTAGGAAATTCTCTTGCATGCCTCTCGAACGCAATCCCCAAGTCGATATCGCTAAGAGGATCAAAAAAAGCCGGACTATCAGGATGATATTTTATTTTATATTTCGTTCCCTGTGGAGGTAAAAATATGAAATATAATAGAGAAGTCTCGGAAAGAGACCGTGCATTGGGGTTGAGATACAATTAGAAGTGTTTGCTACGTGAATGGTCCTGTACCAGCCAGCCACGAGAATGGCTATGAAGATCCAACCAAGACCAAAGAATTAAAAATAAATAAAAAGAGGAACGAAATTGAAGCACGCTGCTACTATTCCTTACTGCTATATAACATGAAAAATGTCCTCCTTGGTTTGTTTTGAAATGGAAAGAGGGGCCTGAGGTTTTACAACCTCTCACGCTTTCTCCGTGATAGACGTGCCTAGAAATTGAAATAAGAAGAGCTATACCGACCTCGAGGTGACTTTCAATTAATTCCAGTCCGTTTTCACTTTCGAGTCTGTTTTTCCCTCGAAATAGGTGCGAGAGTGAGCGATGCTGGAAGGGTTTGCTCCAACCCGTGTGGGGTAACCCGGGTGGGGTAACCCGTGTGGGATAACCCGTGTGGGGTAACCCGTGTGGGGTAACCCGTGTGGGGTAACCCGTGTGGGGTAACCCGTGTGGGGTAACCCGTGTGGGGTAACCCGTGTGGGGTAACCCGTGTGGGGTAACCCGTGTGGGGTAACCCGTGTGGGGTAACCCGTGTGGGGTAACCCGTGTGGGGTGACCCGTGTGGGGTAACCCGTGTGGGGTAACCCGTGTGGGGTAACCCGGGACAGTAATAACGCTATTTGTACTGAGAGTGAAGATCGAGTAAGGCGGCCGATGTGCTTGTCAAGTTCACATGCATCACAACGAACGTTGTAATGGGTCACTCGAATGATTCAGAAAGCCAACTACGCGCTAGAAATGTGCAAATTGAAAATGAAATTCGTCAAAGTGAACCAAGAGTGAAACATGTACAGTGGATAATTGGGAGAATCTTTAATTAATCGGTTTCAATTTCAAAGCTCGATGGCATTGTATTATGATCTGGTATACGATGACTTGCACGACATTGTTCATCTCAATATTACCCGAATTAGCCGAAAAACAGTTAAACCTGTCAGTGGTACCAATTGTTTAAACCTGAATCCCTGTCATTGAATATCTTTGATTAATAATAAATGCTCATATTTAAACTAAGCTGAGTTAATGAAATATATTACCATCGCTGTGTTTCACTTTTAAGAATCCCAGACTTTGTACATTTCAGTTCAGTGCATTTATTTTTTAACAATTTGTTAGATATTTTCTTGTTAATGTGATGTGAAACGACCGATGCATGCGCTGGGAAGTCGGTTGATCTAAACTGCGACGGGTACAATTTGAGCAACAGAGAGCAGAGAGGAGTGCAGAGAGGAGTGCAGAGAGGAGTGCAGAGAGGAGAGCAGAGAGGAGAGCAGAGAGGAGTGCAGAGAGGAGTGCAGAGAGGAGTGCAGAGAGGAGAGCAGAGAGGAGAGCAGAGAGGAGTGCAGAGAGGAGAGAGGAGAGCAGAGAGGAGTGCAGAGAGGAGTGCAGAGAGCAGAGAGGAGAGCAGAGAGGAGTGCAGAGAGGAGAGAGGAGAGCAGAGAGGAGTGCAGAGAGGAGTGCAGAGAGCAGAGAGGAGAGCAGAGAGGAGAGCAGAGAGGAGAGAGGAGAGCAGAGAGGAGAGCAGAGAGGAGAGCAGAGAGGAGAGCAGAGAGGAGTGCAGAGAGGAGTGCAGAGAGGAGTGCAGAGAGGAGTGCAGAGAGGAGAGAGGAGTGCAGAGAGGAGAGCAGAGAGGAGAGAGGAGAGCAGAGAGGAGTGCAGAGAGGAGTGCAGAGAGGAGAGCAGAGAGGAGTGCAGAGAGCAGAGAGGAGAGCAGAGAGGAGTGCAGAGAGCAGAGAGGAGTGCAGAGAGGAGTGCAGAGAGCAGAGAGGAGTGCAGAGAGGAGAGCAGAGAGGAGAGCAGAGAGGAGAGCAGAGAGGAGTGCAGAGAGGAGAGCAGAGAGGAGAGCAGAGAGGAGTGCAGAGAGGAGTGCAGAGAGGAGTGCAGAGAGGAGAGCAGAGAGGAGAGCAGAGAGGAGTGCAGAGAGGAGAGAGGAGAGCAGAGAGGAGTGCAGAGAGGAGTGCAGAGAGCAGAGAGGAGAGCAGAGAGGAGTGCAGAGAGGAGAGAGGAGAGCAGAGAGGAGTGCAGAGAGGAGTGCAGAGAGCAGAGAGGAGAGCAGAGAGGAGTGCAGAGAGCAGAGAGGAGTGCAGAGAGGAGTGCAGAGAGCAGAGAGGAGTGCAGAGAGGAGAGCAGAGAGGAGAGCAGAGAGGAGAGCAGAGAGGAGTGCAGAGAGGAGTGCAGAGAGCAGAGAGGAGTGCAGAGAGGAGAGCAGAGAGGAGTGCAGAGAGGAGTGCAGAGAGGAGAGCAGAGAGGAGAGCAGAGAGGAGTGCAGAGAGCAGAGAGGAGTGCAGAGAGGAGAGCAGAGAGGAGAGCAGAGAGGAGAGAGGAGTGCAGAGAGGAGAGCAGAGAGGAGAGAGGAGAGCAGAGAGGAGAGCAGAGAGGAGAGCAGAGAGGAGAGCAGAGAGGAGTGCAGAGAGGAGTGCAGAGAGGAGTGCAGAGAGGAGTGCAGAGAGGAGAGAGGAGTGCAGAGAGGAGAGCAGAGAGGAGAGAGGAGAGCAGAGAGGAGAGCAGAGAGGAGAGCAGAGAGGAGTGCAGAGAGGAGTGCAGAGAGGAGTGCAGAGAGGAGAGAGGAGAGCAGAGAGGAGAGCAGAGAGGAGAGAGGAGTGCAGAGAGGAGTGCAGAGAGGAGTGCAGAGAGGAGAGCAGAGAGGAGTGCAGAGAGGAGTGCAGAGAGGAGTGCAGAGAGGAGAGCAGAGAGGAGTGCAGAGAGGAGTGCAGAGAGCAGAGAGGAGTGCAGAGAGGAGAGCAGAGAGGAGTGCAGAGAGGAGTGCAGAGAGGAGAGCAGAGAGGAGAGCAGAGAGGAGTGCAGAGAGCAGAGAGGAGTGCAGAGAGGAGAGCAGAGAGGAGAGCAGAGAGGAGAGAGGAGTGCAGAGAGGAGAGCAGAGAGGAGAGAGGAGAGCAGAGAGGAGAGCAGAGAGGAGAGCAGAGAGGAGAGCAGAGAGGAGTGCAGAGAGGAGTGCAGAGAGGAGTGCAGAGAGGAGTGCAGAGAGGAGAGAGGAGTGCAGAGAGGAGAGCAGAGAGGAGAGAGGAGAGCAGAGAGGAGAGCAGAGAGGAGAGCAGAGAGGAGTGCAGAGAGGAGTGCAGAGAGGAGTGCAGAGAGGAGAGAGGAGAGCAGAGAGGAGAGCAGAGAGGAGAGAGGAGTGCAGAGAGGAGTGCAGAGAGGAGAGCAGAGAGGAGAGCAGAGAGGAGTGCAGAGAGCAGAGAGGAGTGCAGAGAGGAGAGCAGAGAGGAGAGCAGAGAGGAGAGCAGAGAGGAGTGCAGAGAGCAGAGAGGAGTGCAGAGAGGAGAGCAGAGAGGAGAGCAGAGAGGAGAGCAGAGAGGAGAGCAGAGAGGAGTGCAGAGAGCAGAGAGGAGTGCAGAGAGGAGTGCAGAGAGGAGAGCAGAGAGGAGTGCAGAGAGGAGTGCAGAGAGGAGTGCAGAGAGGAGTGCAGAGAGGAGAGCAGAGAGGAGTGCAGAGAGGAGTGCAGAGAGGAGTGCAGAGAGGAGTGCAGAGAGGAGTGCAGAGAGCAGAGAGGAGTGCAGAGAGGAGTGCAGAGAGGAGAGCAGAGAGGAGTGCAGAGAGGAGTGCAGAGAGGAGAGCAGAGAGGAGTGCAGAGAGGAGAGCAGAGAGGAGAGCAGAGAGGAGTGCAGAGAGGAGTGCAGAGAGGAGTGCAGAGAGGAGTGCAGAGAGGAGAGCAGAGAGGAGTGCAGAGAGGAGAGCAGAGAGGAGAGCAGAGAGCAGAGAGGAGAGCTGAGAGGAGAGCTGAGAGGAGAGCAGAGAGGAGTGCAGAGAGGAGAGCAGTTTAGAGCCTGCTTTTGCTTGGATGCTTTGGGACACCAGATTACGAATGCAAACAGCCACTATCTTTTATCTTTTATCAGCGTAGTGGCAAACATCACTGTGTATGTTTGCTTCCTCCTCTCCTGCTTGGATCTAACGATCTACCTTGCAATGAACAGACCCATGGATTACATCACGTTATTCCGAACAGAACAACTAGGGTTAAGCTAATCAACATCTGGGTTTCAGTTTTTTTCATTTATAATAAGTTTCATTGCAGTGAAGCATTTCATGAGGTCCACAACTCGATTAGAGAAATTCATATGTGATCATTTCTGCTTCCATATCATTTGCGTTTTGTTTGCTTAGAGGTTAGACTTTGCAGAAACCAGCATTTTTACCCTCTGAAAAGCTGAAAGCGGTGTACAGGGATAGCTGGTTGGCATTCCATATGAATTCATAATTTACAGAGCTTTTTGGAAAATGCCATCATCTAACAAATTAGAACATAACAGCTGGGGTTGTTAATTTTTGCCAAGAGATTATATTTTCACAGCTTTTAAATTCGAATACGTTTCGAAAATAAATTGACAGCAATATTTCATGGAGTATCAAGAAGCCTACACACTGTATCATCAATCACAAAGTGTCAACGCCCAATGCATAATATTCGAGTTCGGAAACGTTTTTTTTTTTTCATTTTTTTTTAAATTTTTTATATAAAATCGCTGCATCAAAATTGAACGCGATAGTGTTAAATTATTTTGCAGCACTGTGTTAAATAAATCAGTGTGTTTAAAAAACTTTGGTGTGACAAAATTTCATTATTGTATTCAGCTTCCTATGGGGATCGTAATGCGTAACGCATAGTGGGCACCCATTAAATGAATTTCACCCAAATAATTGGCCGTTTTAAAGCCACCGAGCCAAGTTGCACACGCAGATGTAATACAACTTTGGCTTTCTGCGTTTCTCGCTCCCTTGTCCCGTAATCGTGACACGCAATAGATTTAAATAATTGCAATGATTGCCGCAGGCAGTGTTCGAGTAAGTGACTTTGTTTCTGACATTCATAGGCGCTGGCTTGAATACCTATTTGATATTTTAGTTATATTCCATGGAAGACTGAACTCGCTCCACAATGAGGCATAGCACAGCGTTCAAAACGAATACTTGCCAACCTTTTTCTGCCGTGACTTGGGAGCAGACTGTTTCCTCTTTTTGCGTTTCTATTTAATCTAAAACTGTAAAATCTCACCGTCGAGTTTGCTCAAAAGGTCCAATAGCGGTGGTCGATGAAGGAAGTAATAACGTGTCAGTCAGCATCTCTCAATGTTAATTAAATACTGGCGAGTGCCTGGCGAGTGCAAGTGATGTAGGTGTAAGTACTTGGGTTCTCGAACTGCATGGAACGCGGGCTATGGTCGTGTTTTAGACCCAACACGTGGGTCCCAGCAAGGGGCAGGGGGGTGAACAGGGTGGGGCAGGGAGGGGCAAGGGATAAGACGCTTCGGCACACCATCGTCGTAGTAGTTGGCTTCAAATTGATGTCACGTGATACATAATAACAGAGACTGTTCTTGAAAGGAGTTTCTTATTTGTTCTTTGGAAAACTGTGAAAAGGACTGTAAAGGAAACGGGTTCCGTCGCAATGAAATATTATTGATAAAATTACTCGATTTTCCCAGAGTCACAAGACGAGTTGTGTGATTGAATAATTGGAAACGTGCAGGCAGCGAATGCAGCGAATGCAGCGAATGCAGCAAATGCAGCGAATGCAGCAAATGCAGCGAATGCAGCGAATGCAGCGAATGCAGTCGATTTTGAAGGAATCCGAAATCACCTCAATCAAAAATGACGACTATTTCACAGCACAGATTGGGATGGAAATTTACAAAACTCTTGCATGTGTTTCGCAGGAAATAGCAAGTAATTTTCGCAGATGGCAGAAATGTTATTTGATTAAATTCAGACAAATCTCGAAATAATTAATGCGTAGTACAGTTGCATATGCATTTCAAATAGGAGAGCTACCCAAATGAAACACACAAAACAAGCTACGGAAAGTATCATACATAACGCAGGAATTTCCAACAAGCGAATACCATTTTGATTAGGTGAAAATTGAAATTAGATTTGACTTGGATGGTTGGCGAAAAATGGAGTTTGCTTTTTGAAGTGTGGTTCAGTGGTTGAGGTGAACAGCTGTGGCGGTAATAGCAGCGACCACGTTTATTTCGCGGTGGTCAGTACGTTGCTTTTAATTGTTTCTCTTTGCTTCCCTTTAAATTAGTGTCGAGGGACACCGACCCCACCCCCACTAACCCCAACCCAACCCATTCGCTTTCTGTAGAGAAGTAATGTCAAAATATTGCCGTTGTAATATCGTATTGATGAAACAAGCGAAATGTCGGCAATCATTATTTTTAATGATCTAGACAAACAATGCACAAATGCACAAAGCAGCTGAATGCCGAGATATTCAAGACGGTTAGGCAGTCATTTTCTTCAAATTCTCGTTCGAATTAACGATTCGAAATCGTCGTAGATGACGCCGAGCAGTTCAAGCATCGGTCGATCTGATCTCCCAGCAATCAATTATTTGCAATTAGGGTGCGTAATGAATGTCCACCCTCACAATTCGCAGCGTCCGACATGTTATCGGCGATGCCTGCTACTTGCACCCTCCTCCCAGCCGCCCACCCAGCCACCCACCCACCCACCCACCCAGCCACCCACCCACCCAGCCAGCCACCCACCCTTCCCAGCGCTAGGGGATATACTTATTGATTGTCATTGCCTAGGGACCCATGACTTGTTTTGCCTGTAATGAGAAGTTGATAGTAACTTCGTGTTCAAGGTTTAACACATTTCAATTATTAATAATAGTAAAACATTGAACAGACAGGTGACTTTTTTATCAATTATTCAAAGCAAGCGACACTCCAAGAAAGAATTTGGAAAATGCGGTTGCCGGCAAAAATCAATTGTTATCGGTCTTAGAAGGGATGAAATGATGATGTGAAAATCCCGGCAATTGAAGAAGAAAGCAGCAGCAGCAGCGAAGAGAAGAGAAGAGAAGAGAAGAGAAGAGGCGGACTCGGGAAAAGGGCCAGAACAAATAATTACAAATGGATTAAAAGCTGAGTAAATGACACTGCCAGAAATGACATAATAAATTAAATGCATCGAGATGACGAGAAGTAAGAAAGATAATTAAATAAATACGGTATTTTCTTTGTCTCGTTTGCCCTGTACTTTCCTTTCTACTTTCACGCGCATATTCCCGTGAAATTTCTAACACAAAATAAACAGGCAGTTATTTACATAAAGGAGGCATATCTTTGGACAACTGCGAAGACTGGATACAATTTTTGCACGATTTAGCGATTTATTTAATTAATTTAGCGTTTGCTTAAGTCACTTAAACTCATTAAATAACGTGCCATTTTTCGGAAATGTAAATAATGGTAAGGAAAATTCTGTTCTCTCTTTCGAAAGCGAACTGTCAAACTTGCATGTTGGGGAACTGTATCGTAAGCCAAAACTTGCACACTTTCCGAGCGTCGGGTCTGCACCCTCCTCTCCCCCCCCCCCCCCCCCCCACCCCACCCCCCTCAATTGCCTTTCCCTTCCTAATTCTCTCGAATTCTCTTTAGTTCCTCTCCACACAAAGAGCTCCCAAAACTGAGCCCCAATTTTTAATCAGTCCGTGCAACACTGAATTCCCTAATGAACAATTTTCACAAGAGTTACACTCGATGTTCGCAACTATTTAAAAAAAAAAAGTTTGTTAATTATCAGGATGGACTATAACTTCCAAAAATATTAATTTTAATTAAAATACCGTAAAATAATCTGAGTACAATTTCATATAACCATCATAAAATTGAAAAAGTGCTTTTAGCACGTTTTCTTTATTGATAAATAAAATTAGTTCTAACAAGCATTTTTTCCCTGTGAGGCTAGTTCAGTGCTGGCATATGTGAGGTTAGTTCAGTGCTGGCATATGTGAGGCTAGTTCAGTGCTGGCATATGTGAGGTTAGTTCAGTGCTGGCATATGTGAGGCTAGTTCAGTGCTGGCATATGTGAGGTTAGTTCAGTGCTGGCATATGTGAGGCTAGTTCAGTGCTGGCATATGTGAGGCTAGTTCAGTGCTGGCATATGTGAGGCTAGTTCAGTGCTGGCATATGTGAGGCTAGTTCAGTGCTGGCATATGTGAGGCTAGTTCAGTGCTGGCATATGTGAGGCTAGTTCAGTGCTGGCATATGTGAGGTTAGTTCAGTGCTGGCATATGTGAGGCTAGTTCAGTGCTGGCATATGTGAGGTTAGTTCAGTGCTGGCATATGTGAGGCTAGTTCAGTGCTGGCATATGTGAGGTTAGTTCAGTGCTGGCATATGTGAGGCTAGTTCAGTGCTGGCATATGTGAGGTTAGTTCAGTGCTGGCATATGTGAGGTTAGTTCAGTACTGACATATGTGAGGCTAGTTCAGTGCTGGCATATGTGAGGCTAGTTCAGTGCTGGCATATGTGAGGTTAGTTCAGTGCTGGCATATGTGAGGCTAGTTCAGTGCTGGCATATGTGAGGTTAGTTCAGTGCTGGCATATGTGAGGCTAGTTCAGTGCTGGCATATGTGAGGCTAGTTCTGAACACTGTGTTAGGTTAATCACATCATTGTGCCCTACATACGCTACTTGGTGACTTTTCCAGTCACAAATATATACAAATAAAAAGGAAATAATTAAATCGATTTACCATTGAAAGTCTGAGAGACTCAAAAAGTGGTATCACAAGCAACAGTTGCTGAGCGATCATATTCATCTTCCAAACCATTCCTTATATTGTTGTCATGGCAACAGCTTTGTTGTCATGGCAATAGCTTTGTTGCCATGACAACAGCTTCAAACGCTGAGCTTTGACACGTCATAGCGCTCTCTGAAATTATCACAATTGAAAACTACTCCGGTTTCCACGATTCAGAATCGATGCTTAATTTATTTGCCAATTTTTCAAATAATTTTGTAATTAAAACATTAACTACAAATTCTTATAAAACAAAAACTATTTTAACTGGGGTTTGAATCACAAGGATCGTTCACAAGGATCGTTCACAAGGATCGTTCACAAGGATCGTTCACAAGGATCGTTCACAAGGATCGTTCACAAGGATCGTTCACAAGGATCGTTCACAAGGATCGTTCACAAGGATCGTTCACAAGGATCGTTCACAAGGATCGTTCACAAGGATCGTTCACAAGGATCGTTCACAAGGATCGTTCACAAGGATCGTTCACAAGGATCGTTCACAAGGATCGTTCACAAGGATCGTTCACAAGGATCGTTCACAAGGATCGTTCACAAGGATCGTTCACAAGGATCGATCCTTGTGATCGCAGCATTAAGCCCCAGTGGAGGCGAGATAAAACATTGTAAGCATTGTAAACAATCTTCAATCAACTGGAAAGCAATCAACTAATTGTACCTTTGAATTGTAGAGAAGTACTTTGTCTATCAGTAAGCGGACAATGCTTCCGAACAAAATAATTAATCCTTTAATTCTCCGATTAAAGTCCTCCACCGAGTCGTCACCCCACCGGACATTTTTGGTGAGTTCAGATTTACCATTAATTAGTCTAAAATAATCAATCCAATTCCCAATAAATTCCGAAATCAAACTCACTCATTTCAATAATTTCTTCAACAAAGATTCGATGGTCGATAGCAAAATGGGATTATAAAAGCGAGTGATAGTAGAGATCCACTAGTACGATCGTGTAATCATAGTTATCAGCGCTTGGAAATCACTCGCACGGAAATACCTTTGATAACATATATCGTAAAAACAATTGGAACAAATGAAATACCCTTTATTCTTGTTCCTACAAACAAATTTTTTGCTCTCATGTGAAAGAGAGCTTTTTACACATTTTTATTAATGGGGCAGTGGCCGGCAAAGAGGTGGCAGCGGGTGGCAGCGGTGTGGGCTGATGGTATGGGTTGGGGGGGGGGGGGGCTTGAGGTGGGTATCGGAAATAGTCCAAACTACAATCTTTCTAAGTCCGATCTGGCAAATAGAATTTGGGGTTTTTTTTTTGTTGGGGGGGGGGGTAATACAATTCCAAGCCCTGTTTTATTGTACCTGGGCATGTTACGAACAAATCCTGTATCAAACGCAAGAAGCATGCTACGAACGAACAACCATGCAGTTTGGTGCAAAAAAAAGTGAAAATGATGAAAATAATAGGCAACATTTAGCCCAAGAGAATGAAAACACCTTGAAACGAATATAACATTAGAATATGGTTGATGTTTAGTGTGGTTTAGTGTGGTTTAGTGTGGTTTAGTGTGGTTTAGTGTGGTTTAGTGTGGTTTAATATGTGTTTATGCAGAGAGGAACTCGATTCATATTGATATCTGAATTAGCCTCTAGCGTCGTAGGTTATGGACCATCTCTGCATTTCAGGATGGGGCCGTGCTCCACATTTCCGTGGCACAAATTCTGCTTGTGCAAGTCCCGTGCATCTCGATATCATAAATCCACACGAGCGCAGTTTATCTTGCTTGAACAACCTCAGAGAGACAGAAAAATGCATGAGAATTCGGTGTATAGCGCGGTTTAATTGCTAAGCTAGAGTCGGTCTCTGTGTTCGAGCTAAATGTGGTTGCTTTTCACGCGTTGGCACGGTCTATGGTTGGAATAAAACAGAATCTTGCGTTCACTTATTCAAAACTCTGCTCTTGATTAGAATTTCACGAGCAAATCCGGCACCTCCACCAACAGGGCTGACAAATTGAGAAATGTCTTCATGATCTACTCTCAACATCTTAAAAGTTCGGAAGTCGTTACGAAAAAAAACCGCAAAAATGGTGCTCGCATCTCGTTTCTTGACTATTGATTTAAATTTCTAGAGGCCAGCCTATTTGCTCGAGAGCATACGACGTAGATTGCAAGGTGTACAAGTAATACAATGTAGGCATGGAGGAGACATTCGCAGAGAAGCCGACACAGTTTTCCACTCCAAACATTGATAATAATTGTCTGGTGCGGCAATTTAGTTTCATGTGTGATGAAATACAACGATATTAAATCTACAGATGTCTCTGGTAGAGACATTCCTGAGAGTGCTCTCCACCTATACATAACGTTGGTATAGTAACACAGAGCCATTAGCCTAGTTGCAGAAACTGCATCCACAGAGTACGTCGTTAAGCCCTTAAGCAAACCAAAAGAAATAGATTATATCAACAAAATATTCCTCCCAAAATGACCAGTTTTTGCTACTTTTATTTTTTCCGACAACGTTACTAATTAACTCCGGCCAGCGATTTTAAACTTGAGCCTAATATCAAACTTTATTTCTCAATAAAGGTGTGCAAAAGCTTTACACTACCGAGAATAAATCCATATTTGCACTCATGGGAGATGGGTGTTGTGTGATCCAACCATGTAGTATAGATATCCACCTACGTACCAGCGGCTGCCCGCCATCAAGATTAGGTATGAGCTGGGTCATGAATTCTTATCGACTTCCTTGTCAACTTCCTTGCTATTAGTGAAATGCATAAGTTTGACGCCTTTATTAACCATCCGTTAGCGTGCGCTGATACTTCCGGTTCTCGAACTGGATCCACAGTTGCAATCCGAGCCTCTTCTCTCGAGGTGCTCTAGCAAATCTGAATACCAAAAACCGTTGTGCTTCTGACTTGATCGTCAGTGTCACCATTCAAGAGTCTAGAGTCGACCGAAAAGTTATTTGAATTAACGGAGGGATCAACGGCTAAAATAGCACAGTTATACGATGCCTCTGAATCGTTCATCTTTAGTATTTTCAGTTTAAATCCTGATTACATTTAACAAGGTGTGTAGTGTTAAGGGAGATCCGTTTGAAAAGACGAATGTCTATCTTGGTGCCAACGAGAGGAAGTGATGCGTACAAATATCAGAAATTGACTTCTATCTACATCAGTTTTCCCGGATGGAAATGGGCCAAAAATGTCCACCAAACAACGCTAATAACTATGTCTTTTTACTAAACTATCTTTTTTTCTACCTCGCTGAGAAATGGATAGCCGTAAAATAAAGTATGATCGAACAAAAATAACATAACAAGTATAATAAGACAGCGAATAAGACTGAGCATAACTTCATTCGAAACTTACATGTCGTCTGCAAGTGGCTGTACGAGGCATCCATTAGAATGCGTCGAATGTACAGTTGATTTGAGATCTTCAGGCGGTGGCGGCGGTGGCTTGCTGTAGGGGTGAGGGTGCGTGTTGTTGTTGTTATTGTTGTGATGATGCACTATGATGCTCACTTTATTCGCATTGTTATCCGTACCACTCTGCGGCGAGATCTTGCCCGCCAGAGCATTTAAACTATGCAACATGTCAACTTAATAGAACCACGTTTTGTTCACACTGAATACAACAGCTTTGTTCTTTGCTTGCCGATTTGATCACAATTATTTTATAATAACTTATAAATCCACTGAATGGAATCGAAAAGTCGTGTTATTATTCTTCACTGAATAATGACGATGTTTTAGAAGTGACGAACTAGCGCTTGATACGATTGAACTTGTGATGGAGCTGATACGACCCGTTCAGTACTGCTCTGTACGAACAACTGGGTACTGGATGCTCAGCGCTGCTGGCGCTGCTGGCGCTGCTGGCGCCGATGATAACAAGCCAGCCAGAAGGTGTTCAGATGTTGCTAGATTACCCCCCACCCTGTCAAGCTGATGCTCATGTATTGGCTGATACCAATGGGAAGTGTCGTTGCCGCGTGACAGACTTGAGACTTGGGTGTGTAACAATTATAGGCCAATCATGTTGCTATAATGATCTCGAATTCGTCCGTCAGTGCACAACGAACGCTCCCGGGAGAGAAGAGATACAAATAATCACTCATTGAAGATATTTTCTATGTGTCCAGTTCAGGGTGAATTTTCTTCGCCTAAGCTTTTATAAACGATCTGAAAAATGAGCACTTGTTAGTAGTAGGTACGTAAACAGTGCATCGAACGATGCACCAATCGTTACCTAATTGATTGTTGGCGGGTGAAGCGGGCGCATTTCGGGCACACGATCGCACATTACTGTCGAGTTTCGATGTACTACCTACCAACTGCTTTCCAAGCAAAGGAAATTTACTGAAGGAAAGTTTTATCAGCACAGCTTTTCCACTACACGGGGAATACAATGGAAATATGATATCGTTTCAGACGTTTTCCAAGCTTACGAAGGCAACATGAGAATCTACTGAGAGAATTTCACCCTCGCAAGAATCTTTCCTCACAAGCCCCACATGGATCAGAGCACACTGCCAACGTGTACCAACAAGCACAATATGGTTCCGCCAAGATAGAGTATTGGAAATAAAACCTCTGCCCAATAATATTTCAACGTAGTCGTCGTTACGCATAATATTATAAGAGTTGAAGGTAGAACTAGGCCAGGTAAAAATGACAAACTTGCTGCCTCACTGTTTACTCTCCTTATCGTGTAGCCTTCTCTCTTCTAACTCATTACACCTGTTATCTCTTACCCTTGTCACTTGTTATCAGATGACAATCGGGCATACACTCGTTCCAAAGACGAACTAGCAACCATGATTAAAATTCCTCTCTCGTCTAAATCAGAAGCTCCTCTAGTAACAAGTGGACGTTTTACTAGGCGGCAAGAATCCACCCGCGACAGCATGCCGTCTTTTCTGCAAGCCACCTCATTACGAATTACGCTTAACTGGCCCAACACATTCCATCTGTTAATTGGTGAAATACACTTGAAATGTAAACACAGAACTCACGATCAACAGTAGAACAAAACTACAATTAACGAGTACCCATTAATATAGAGTTATATCAGTTATATCAAATTTCACGCATGGCATTTCATGTTGCCTTTTTCAAGCATCTACCTAACAGATTTTGTCTGATATGGATGTCGGTTGACATCCAATTGATTTAAAACAATTAACCGAATGGCAGAGAACCGCTAGGTAATGTGTAAATGGTGCATGTGGCTAGTACGCTACTGAATTTAGCTGACGAGTGCTATGCTATTGTCCATGACCACCGCATTCTATTTCTGCGACCGACAAAACCTAAAGTTTTGTGGGTTAATTCAAGTTAGGAAAGGGCGAAGCGTTTCCACCAACGTTCCTACACATAGAAGACTAGCGAACGTAGGAACTTAAGTGTTCTTCAGTAAATAAAACGGATGTGACACCGAAGGAAAAAATTGAGCGTAAGTATATAGTTTTGATTTGATTGTCGGATCTTGTCTGGAAATAAAGGGGAGTCAGGCAAGGTCGGAGCTCGACGACGCGACACCACGAGACTGAGATATCTAGTAAATCACCCTGATAAGAGCAAGACAGAGGCGTCGCCGTCGCCGTCGCCGTCGCCGCCGGTTTGCACCCGGGCTGATGGTGCACCCTCGACTCGTCGTCTTGTCTTGTCTCGCTTCAGCATTCTCCCTACTCAGCTTTACTAGAGACCACCTGAACTGCAACGCGTCGTCTAGATCTAAGTCTAGATCTAAGTCTAACACACGAGGCATTCATAACCACAATATCAAGTCAAAGATATCGCTGCTGCAGTGCAAGTTATTGCGACATTTTATAGGCATGACTACGCTGAAATATGTCATGGCGTGGAATGAGTCAGCTTCGTGTAATTTCTATTTCAATACGCAGTCATTAAATTTAAATTATGGAGTATTTTAAAATTGCAATCTTGTGGTATGGCTCGTGGAGTTAAGATTGGTTTGTATGGGTAAGATCACTTATACGAGGTTTTATTGATATTTTCTGAACTTTGCATGGAAAGCTGTAAAAATGTCGGTGATGACGTAAAGGAAATACCTGTGGTACGATTTTTGATGAGCTGGTACGAAAAACTCGAAAGTATTTTGCTAAAGTTCACTAAAATTGTAGGCACATTTAATCGGTGTCTCGACTGCAAAGTGATGATTGACAGTGAATTAACAAAAAAGAAACTAAATCTTATTTCTCCGATATGTCCTTGCGATCGGCACAAATCTGTGAATAATATTACTCACAAATATATTCGCCAAGTTTCCACGGATAATTGAAACACAACAATCACGTGGTCGACAGATCCTGAACAGTGAGTGATTGTTTGGTATGCAATAATGCACGATATTAACTAAACCAGGAACAGAAGCAATGAATAAACCTAGCACGTGGCGCAACAGAATCCAATGTTTTACATTACAAACAACCCAGTGATGTGTGCCATGTGCCCGTCGCTGCGCCTACTATCTAGGCATCCCGCTCAACGCTCAACACTCGCTACGAAACACAAACTCAAGACATCACCCACTTTTATTCTAGCCAAAAATTCATTTTTTTACCCGTGTATACTTTTTTTTTTGAAAACAAATATCGTATTGAAGGTAAAAATGTTGCACCTGAACAGCGAAAAGCTCACTTAATTTCCTCGTGACAACTGACAACACGTATCTAACAAAAAAAGATAAACACCAATTTAAAAAAAGTCCGTTACAATGTCGAGAATATACCTTAGATCCGTGGTTTACAACATTTCCGAATTCACCGAATAATAATACTAATCGCGTATTTGAAGTATATCGCGTTGAAGTAACCGAGACTGAGACCGAGAGCGCGACCGTCCCCCGCGACTCCACAGATGCAACTGATGTGAACCCTCGCTACTTGCCTTTACTAGATTCCACTCGATATTTGTCAGCAACGCTCGACGCGCCGACAAAACTTGCTAGGAAACGTGGCGTCGGCGTCGGCGTCGGTAGCGTCGACGTCGGTTCGAGCCGGGATTGCGCGCGCTTTGAAAATCGCGAACGGATATTATACACCGAGAGACACAGCAATTGCAAACCCACAAGACTGAGAGGGTAACATCTTCTAGTTGAGCAGGCGACAGCATTCCACCCACAACATCGCTTGAAGGGTCGAGGGATGCATACATGTCAGGGGTATTCTTTCTGTCACCAAGCTGTCGAAATTTCGATGGCGAAATTGCATCGTTTTGCTTATTTCTTTCTTAATTCGCTGGCTCCATTCGCTGAGTACAGACAGAGCAACACTTGAATTTCAACACGCTTCTCATATGTGAAGCCGTGTCAGTTGACTGTAGCAGTAAGACCAGCGAATCACCATTTATAAAATAACTAACATTGTAAAGTTTGTAAGACGTCCGAGCGACATCGCGACCTAATTTCAACTGATTCTTGGCAAGACTGATCTCAAAGGCTATGATAAGTCAATTAAAATAATGTCTAATCTCTTGACTCCTGCGTGGAGGAAATTCCTACACATTAATACTTGCTTTGTTATTGTTGTGAAGTCGAACTTTGCTCAATATTAGTGTCGATTTACAACTAAACCCATTTATTAAATGTATATACAAAAGAGTGATCAAATCAATGACACTCAAATAGAGCTCAGCTAAATGACAATCGTCAATCAGGATTTCAACCAGTCAACCACAATTTCAGCCACAATATTTTCCGGTTTCCCTAAAGTTTTAAGGATGGATCAATTATTCCTCATTGATCGTTCCTAGGATCGTTCCTTGGATCGTTCCTTGGATCGTTCCTTGGATCGTTCCTTGGATCGTTCCTAGGATCGTTCCTTGGATCGTTCCTAGGATCGTTTCTAGGATCGTTCCTTGGATCGTTCCTTGGATCGTTTCTAGGATCGTTCCTTGGATCATTCCATTGATCCGCTCAATGTATACAAATATCGAGCAATAGGCTCACTTTCATGGGTATGTCACATGACCCCATCACGTCCTCGTCATGTTCACCACCATTCGGTGAAAATTTGTTTTTCAGATTGGCTAATTTTCCACATGACCAGTGGAAAGTGAATCATCATTTATTATTAAACAATTGTGTAGATAAGCTAGATGTTAAACGTAAAGTATGATGAAACGTGTTATTTTTGACCCTAGCATGAAATATCTATCGTTTCATCAATCAATAGCTACTAGCTAGCAAATTGTCAGGCTGTTATTAAATTCAAATGGATTTATCAATATTTAACCAATGTACGTTATCAAATGGTCTAGCCGAGCTATAAAATACAGACCAGCCATTCTGCTTTGAACTTTAGAGGTTTCCACGAAACCCATCGCGTACATACCTGTTCGTGTTCATCACAACTTGTCATCGATAGGTAGGAAGGGAACGGATTCCTCGCCAATTACTATCATCATATGTTCATATCAAGACAATTAATCGCTCGAATTAAATACACTTCTAGTTCAGGTTCAGTAAAATCCTTCTAATTATCATTCACTTGGTTCTATGTTATGAATCAAACAAACACTTGATAAAAAATTAATTTTTTATGGTTTTGAGGTCAAATTGTTTAATGTAACTTTCTGATACGTCGAGTTTTGGCATTGGTTTGGTTCAAGCATGACCAGATAACGCACGGTTTATTTCTTAACTAATGTTTCATTCAGAATGAAGAGCAAATTGATGTCCACATAATCTTTGCAAGTAGTCCTCGTTAGGCTTGAGTGCTTTCAAAATGTTCTCCTTAACGTCAATATTAAATAACATGTCTCTACCAAAGAGCAAGCAAAAATATTATACGACTTTATCCAATTTCTCTACCAAGATTTTCTGAATTGCTTTTCTCCCAACCAATTAAAAAATATAAAGGAGAGATCATCGTATGGTATTTTTAAGAAACTCGTGGAACATCAAAATAATGAGGGCAATATCTGTCATTTGTTTATCTCGGTAAATAATTTAACAGTGCCAGTAAAAGTCAGCAGGGAGAACGAAGAAAATGCTTTATCCGTGAATGTACTTTATCCAAATGTTCGTTCAGTTTCTTTCCATTTATTTTCGTATTTATTTCCAAGATTCTCCGACTCAATGTTGGTGTTGCGCGATCTTGATTTAGACGCATACATCCCACAGACTTGCAACCCGTCGAGCTACCTATAAATATCCATCCAAGCTTTAGAAAGAAAGCCCAAATATGAAGGTGTTCCAC
Organism: Protonemura montana; assembly: GCA_947568835.1. NCBI lineage: Eukaryota > Metazoa > Arthropoda > Insecta > Plecoptera > Nemouridae > Protonemura > Protonemura montana. Next base: position 28,554,833 of record OX387604.1, read on the forward strand.
CAGAAATACTGCTGGATATCAATTTGACGATTGGTTAGTAGAATGCAGCATCTGAGTAAGCAAAAAATCTTTCCAGACTTTTCAACATTTTTCGAAGAGTTCTTTTGGGGCGTTAGCAGCACCCGATGAAGTGGTTCATCATTAGGTCGATTTTTCTGCGTCTTCGCAAAATGTGTTCGCAATACGCTCACGGTCCACGTCTTGTCTCCGAAAGAATCTCAGCACCAGAAAGTTCAACTACGAATCTAATTTATGGCATTTTTTAATCACCAATGCTAACAATTTCTTGCGCTGCCTCCCCAATGACCGACCAGTCGAATGCCTGCATAGCAACGATCAGCAGTCCACTTCCCTGCCATTAATCAGCAGGAACGTTCCTTACAAGATGCAACGTTCCTTACAAGATGCAACGTTCCTGACAAGATGCAACGTTCCTTACAAGATGCAACGTTCCTTACAAGATGCAACGTTCCTTACAAGATGCAACGTTCCTTACAAGATGCAACGTTCCTTGCAAGATGCAACGTTCCTTACAAGATGCAACGTTCCTTACAAGATGCAACGTTCCTTACAAGATGCAACGTTCCTTACAAGATGCAACGTTCCTTACAAGATGCAACGTTCCTTACAAGATGCAACGTTCCTTACAAGATGCAACGTTCCTTACAAGATGCAACGTTCCTTACAAGATGCAACGTTCCTTACAAGATGCAACGTTCCTTACAAGATGCAACGTTCCTTACAAGATGCAACGTTCCTTGCAAGATGCAACGTTCCTTGCAAGATGCAACGTTCCTTACAAGATGCAACGTTCCTTACAAGATGCAACGTTCCTTGCAAGATGCAACGTTCCTTACATGATGCAACGTTCCTTACAAGATGCAACGTTCCTTACAAGATGCAACGTTCCTTGCAAGATGCAACGTTCCTTACAAGATGCAACGTTCCTTACAAGATGCAACGTTCCTTACAAGATGCAACGTTCCTTACAAGATGCAACGTTCCTTACATGATGCAACGTTCCTTACAAGATGCAACGTTCCTTACAAGATGCAACGTTCCTTGCAAGATGCAACGTTCCTTACAAGATGCAACGTTCCTTACAAGATGCAACGTTCCTTACAAGATGCAACGTTCCTTACAAGATGCAACGTTCCTTGCAAGATGCAACGTTCCTTACAAGATGCAACGTTCCTTACAAGATGCAACGTTCCTTACAAGATGCAACGTTCCTTACAAGATGCAACGTTCCTTGCAAGATGCAACGTTCCTTACAAGATGCAACGTTCCTTACAAGATGCAACGTTCCTTACAAGATGCAACGTTCCTTACAAGATGCAACGTTCCTTACAAGATGCAACGTTCCTTACAAGATGCAACGTTCCTTGCTAACGGAGACATTCAAGACTTTGATCACTTCATGTTTTCAACTAAAATTCAGATCGTTTACCGGTTGTTACGTAAAATTCACGCTAGACAAGGAGAGGAAATAATTTTGGAATGTTTAATGAGTGGAAAACAGTTTGCAGGAGCCAGGATGCGAAAATAGATGCGAAAGTCAACGATGGGATTTTGCTGGTAATGAGCAAGGAGATGGGACTTCAGGAAAATGTGTCAGCATAACTCTAGTACCTTGAGTAGTATAAGGAGCTAGTTACACCAGAACCATTAAACGCACAAACACAAGCAAAATACCTAGGGACAGGCACGGGCACGGGCAGGGACACGGGCATGGGCAGGGGCACGGGCAGGGACACGGGCACGGGCAGGGGCACGGGCACAGGCAGGGACAAGGGGACGGGCAGGGGCACGGGCAGGGGCACGGGCAGGGACACGGGCATGGGCAGGGACACGGGCAGGGGCACGGGCACGGGCAGGGACACGGGCATGGGCAGGGACACGGGCAGGGACACGGGCAGGGACAAGGGGACGGGCACGGGCAGGGACACGGGCATGGGCAGGAACAAGGGGACGGGCAGGGGCACGGGCACGGGCACGGGCACGGGCAGGGACACGGGCATGGGCAGGGACAAGGGGACGGGCAGGGGCACGGGCACGGGCAGGGACACAGGCACATGCACGGGCAGGGACACGGGCACGGGCAGGGACACGGGCAGGGACACGGGCAGGGACACGGGCAGGGACACGGGCACGGGCACGGGCACGGACAGGGACACGGGCACGGGCACGGGCACGGGCACGGGCAGGGACACGGACACGGGCAGGGACACGGGCAGGGGCACGGGCAGGGACACGGGCAGGGACACGGGCAGGGGCACGGGCAGGGGCACGGGCAGGGACACGGGCACGGGCAGGGACATGGGCACGAGCACGGGCTTGGGCACGGGCACGGGCAGGGACACGGGCAGGAACACGGGCAGGGACACGGGCAGGGGCACGGGCAGGGGCACGGGCAGGGACACGGGCAGGGACACGGGCAGGGGCACGGGCAGGGGCACGGGCAGGGACACGGGCAGGGACACGGGCACGGGCACGGGCAGGGACACGGGCACGAGCACGGGCTTGGGCACGGGCACGGGCAGGGACACGGGCATGCAGGAACATGAACACAGACAAGAACAGGTATAGTAACAAAACAACAAGTCGTCACAAGAGAAACAAGTGTTAAGAAACACCCTCGTCTAACTTCTCGGAAATAATTAATTTGAAAGTGTTGCCAGTAGGCATTTCTGGGTGAAAAGACCGCGGTAAGGTCCGCTGGTCGGTGGAGGATTTGGGACCTTATTTGATCAGCTGTGAGAATGACAGTGAACAGTATAGAAGTATGATTCGTGACCTTGGGGGAAAGAACACTTGAGGTGGGAAATGGGAAAGAAAGTTTTGGGGTATAGAAAGTAAGTTGCGGTGGTATATGATGTCAGCTCATCATGATGTGTGGAAATATTGTTAGCAGCTGAAGCTATGCACTTGGGCTTGAGACAGGCTTCAAGACAAGATGTGGAACTCACCTCACTTCACGGCAATTCGGTACAAATGACACCGGCTAAAATCTATTCTTTTGGAGTTAACAACTTAACAGTCCGTTAATTTGATACTTTCTTGGCAAGACCCAATTAGAAAATGTTTTCGTTTGTCACTGGTCTGTTATTTAATGAACGTGCTCTGAAAATCCACCGCTAACTATGGTTTGATTATTTTCATATTTAAAACCAGAGCCAACCGACCACAAACCAGAGTCAATCGACCACAAACCAGAGTCAATCTACCACAAACCAGAGTGAATTCACCAGAAATCAAAGCAAATGTATCAGAAACTCTAGTCCATCGCACTTTCATCTCCTAAAAGGTGCTAAACGACTCATCTCTAACCCAGTGCAAACATCCTGTGCAATTAGAACCTACATTATAAGATAACCCAGTTCCAAACGGCAGAAGTTGACAACACTATTCAGGGGTTCTGAGTCTGTTTTCGCCGGTTTTTGGCGCTCTTTCATTGGCGTTTCACTGGTTTTTAGTGCGTGTTTCGTGGCTGGCAAGATAGTTGAACGGGTGGAGTTCGTCTGCCCTCGCGTCTGAGTCGGCATCGCCACAGCCATACCATGGCCATACCATGGTCACAGCCAGTCACAGCCCCCCACGCGGGAAACCAAAACTAGACAACAACAAACGTTACGAAACTCAACCAGCTTTCCTTGCCTTTTACTTGGTTTGGCGCAGGCAGCGTTTTACGACATCTACTCGTTTCAGTCTGCTGACTTTAAAACCATCTGTGTTCTTTCTATTCTCTATTGGGATTTGAATTACACCTCCATATTGTAACCAACACGCAACCTCGTACTCGTCACTCTCGTGTATAAACTATAACGACAGATTGACGGGTGAAACCAATGAATGAAATAAGGTTAGACGATGTTAGACTGTATTTTTAATGAAGATAAATTGAAGAAACCATCAAATAGGCAAACGTTAATAGCTGTATGCTGCACACAATCAACGCCAAACCTATTATTAGCAAATTTAGATGATTCAGTGTCACTGTTTTGACTTAAAAGAAACTTTAAGCACGCTCTTTTTCTCTCTTGTTCAAGAAGGTAATATGGTTTTGTAGCCGACATGTATCAGGCTCCAGATGAAACAATCTGAAGCTAATTTCCTTGGAAAGTTTGTTACATTTGCCAGATCAAAATACACTTTGTCCAAGACACGTTCACCGTAATAATAATGCACTGAGCTCGTATTTACCACGTTATGGCAAAGACACAATTGGCAAGGAACTCGGAATACAGGGGTTAGACTGATTTACTGGCAAATACTTAATTCGACAAGCGTCGTAAGTGTAGGTAGGTGAAATAGATGGTTTCTACGCCATGCAGTTATTTGCTGCATTTATTTGCATCTCGGAGATTGCACTGGACACCGGTCGCTGATGATCAAATGAAGTCACCGACGCCCGTTGGCTAAATGTATGTCATTAGCTCGTGACTCTTCTTCACCCAAGAGGTATATTTTATCCACTATAAAAAATAGATTGTCTGTTTTTTTAAGTCAATTAGCAAACATGTTAGAAAAGAAAACCTCTTCGTACAGGATTTGAACAGCATCTTTGACAATATTGCAGCAAATATTTACTAGCCACACGAGCCATATTCACACTCAGCGCAACCACGCAAGTTTGAACACAAATTTCACATTTTCTTTTATCGAACGCAAACATTTTTTTTTCGAACTCGAAACAAGTTCCGCAAAAAGTAATCGGTGAAGTACAGAACAACTTTTCTCTGAAGCTTTATTTGTATACAATTCAATTACCGTAATCCTATCGGTCAAGGCTCTTTGAGCTGTCACCTGGGTTTTCCAGGGAGAAGGGTTCTCTATGGAGCAGGGGCCCTCCATGAGCAGGGGCCCTCTGTGGGAATAGAGGCCCACTATAGGGCAGGGGCCCGCTATGGAGCAGGGGCCCACTATGGGGCAGGGGCCCACTATGGAGCAGGGGCCCACTATGGGGCAGGGGCCCACTATGGAGCAGGGGCCCACTATGGAGCAGGGGCCCACTATGGGGCAGGGGCCCACTATGGAGCAGGGGCCCACTATAGGGCAGGGGCCCGCTATGGAGCAGGGGCCCACTATGGGGCAAGGGCCCACTATGGAGCAGGGGCCCACTATGGGGCAGGGGCCCACTATGGAGCAGGGGCCCACTATGGAGCAGGGGCCCACTATGGGGCAGGGGCCCACTATGGAGCAGGGGCCCACTATGGGGCAGGGGCCCACTATGGAGCAGGGGCCCACTATGGGGCAGGGGCCCACTATGGGGCAGGGGCCCACTATGGAGCAGGGGCCCACTATGGGGCAGGGGCCCACTATAAGGCAGGGACCCACTATGGAGCAGGGGCTCACTATGTGGCAGTGGCCCACTATGGGGCAGGGGCCCACTATGGGGCAGGGGCCCACTATGGAGCAGGGGCCCACTATGGGGCAGGGGCCCACTATGGGGCAAGGGCCCACTATGGGGCAGGAGCCCACTATATGGCAGGGGCCCACTATGGGGCAGGGGCCCACTATGGGGCAGGGGCCCACTATGAGGCAGGGGCCCACTATGAGGCAGGGGCCCACTATGGAGCAGGGGCCCACTATGGAGCAGGGGCCCACTATGGGGCAGGGGCCCACTATGGAGCAGGGGACCACTATGGAGCAGGGGCCCACTATGAGGCAGGGGCCCACTATGGGGCAGGGGCCCACTATGGAGCAGGGGCCCACTATGGAGCAGGGGCCCACTATGAGGCAGGGGCCCACTATGGGGCAGGGGCCCACTATGGGGCAGGGGCCCACTATAGGGCAGGGGCCCACTATGGGGCAGGGGCCCACTATGGGGCAGGGGCCCTCCAAGAAGCCCGCCATCACAGGGAACCCTTACACCCTAAGATCCGCTGAAGAGTGGTTCCTTGTGTAAGATGATGCAAGCTTCTATCGCTCATAATCCATCACGCCGTGTCAATATCGCTCGCAGGGCGTGTCTTTGCCGGGGGGGGTGGGGGGGGGGTGGGGGGAGGGGGGGGGGGAGACCGTCAATCATTCATCATAACAGTAATCCAATTTACGGCAAACCAGGGGCAGGGGAAACATGTACAGCATCATTGTTATGCACTTGCTGCATGAACATTTTCTGATCGCTTTGTAGAAAATGTGGGTGAAAGAAAAGTTAGGTTCTCTCAATTCCTGGATCTGAAAGGTGAAATGTTTGGAGGAAAGTTGAATAATCTTGTATCTGTAAGTGATTGTGCCGATCCAGAGTATACTTAGAAGATTTTTTAGTTTCAATTGTGATATTGAATTATTTCCATACGATCTGTTTAGTTTTCAATTAATCATTATTATTTAGAGAGCTTTTTTATGAACTGTTCAAATGATGGGCTAGAATTATGTGTGATATTTTATGAATTCTTTCACCAGCCAATTCTTTCACAAGCTTTGGAATTGCGTTCGACACGATTTTGAAAATCATCGATCAATTTTACTATTGCTGTCAAATAACAATCACAGTCAAGTTCTTCCATTCAACGCATTATGTCTTACTTCAAAGTCAATGTCACCGACGGTAAGAACTTAGAACAAGAACTTAGACTTACAAGTTACAAATTAGAACTAGGTCTAACAAACAGAACCGTTACGATTGCAGTTCTTCACAGTCGCTGTATTAACTCGAATAGTTGTTCAACTATTCATTTAAATCGAGGTTAAGCTTGAAGGGAATTCTTTCTTCATAAAAACCAATTAAAGGTGATAACATTATCTTCTATCCAACCATAACTTTTCAAGCAACAAAATTCCTGCTTTTTATAATCAACTGTTTAACAATTTTCATAATTACACAATAACTGGAAAAACAAATGTGAATAATTCATGAAAAATGCTGTGTGAGCCAAATTTGTTTAAATAATAGTCCGGTAGAGTGCAGTAAAGTGCAGTAAAGTGCAGTAAAGTGCAGTAAAGTGCAGTAAAGTGCAGTAAAGTGCAGTAAAGTGCAGTAAAGTGCAGTAAAGTGCAGTAAAGTGCAGTAAAGTGCAGTAAAGTGCAGTAAAGTGCAGTAAAGTGCAGTAAAGTGCAGTAAAGTGCAGTAAAGTGCAGTAAAGTGCAGTAAAATGCAGTAAAGTGCAGTAAAGTGCAGTAAAGTGCAGTAAAGTGCAGTAAAGTGCAGTAAAGTGCAGTAAAGTGCAGTAAAGTGCAGTAAAGTGCAGTAAAGTGCAGTAAAGTGCAGTAAAGTGCAGTAAAGTGCAGTAAAGTGCAGTAAAGTGCAGTAAAGTGCAGTAAAGTGCAGTAAAGTGCAGTAAAGTGCAGTAAAGTGCAGTAAAGTGCAGTAAAGTGCAGTAAAGTGCAGTAAAATGCAGTAAAGTGCAGTAAAGTGCAGTAAAGTGCAGTAAAGTGCAGTAAAGTGCAGTAAAGTGCAGTAAAGTGCAGTAAAGTGCAGTAAAGTGCAGTAAAGTGCAGTAAAGTGCAGTAAAGTGCAGTAAAGTGCAGTAAAGTGCAGTAAAGTGCAGTAAAGTGCAGTAAAGTGCAGTAAAGTGCAGTAAAGTGCAGTAAAGTGCAGGGTAATAAGCTATGAGAGTGAATACAAACTTTATGCCACGTGCCAGGGATCCCCCCCCCCCCCTTCACCCACCACACCCTATAACTTGAACTGTGGGTAGAGGTGTCGACCGGACGTCCCAGTCCAGGAAGGTGACAATGGGTGACAATGTATGAACAACACGGTGGTGTTACTTTGAGACACGTGTCATGACAAAAGCCCCACAGAATGAAACGATGAAAGGAGACATTCAGACAAATCTTTCAGAATGGCAATTCATTTGAAATTGCTTTCTTGGACCAAGCAAAACGTTATTAGGGAAAGAATTTTCAATAATTTTATTGTCCGGAATGATATGCGTCGCATTTCCAATTTTATGAAAGGAAATGTTTTTATTAAATAAATCCGTAATCCGACACGTTCCGTAAGAAAGTCTTTGACCGCAAGAATTGGTGACAGCTTTTATTGCCGGGGCTTTTACTTTCTCTATCAACGTTCGGCCTTTTTTCAAACTTGACAATCCTCATATTGTGTTATTCACGGCAATTTAACCTGCTCCATATTAATGAACGGTTGAAAAACTCAGCGCTATATTGTAGTGGACCTCCCCTCCCCTGCCAACCCTGCCACCCCTGCCAACCCCCCTCCATCGCCCTGCATTTAGGGTAGCATTAATTAGCCAGTCATGAATGCATAGATACCGTGGAGGGGGAGGGGGGGGGGGGGGGGGGACCAAGCTTGCTTTTCCACGCGGTCGGTAGCCTTTGTTTCCCGACGGCATCACCGGAGAAGCAAATGATTCAATAGAGAATGATGCGTGTTAGCAAAATCAAGAAAAGTTCACTCATCGTAAGAAAGTTTACAAGTTGTTCCGTGATAGTTGTATTATTATTATTATTATTATTATTATTTGTGGTGTTTAACGACGCACTGTTTTGACATCTGGTCACGCGGTACTGGTCTAATGGCGTCGGTGAATGAGTGGATGATGATGAGGATGATGATGAACCTAACCTAGCCTAGAAGGGAGGAGGGGAAACCCGGTGCCGGCACGTAGCCTTCTCCTGTTGAAGACCAATGGGACCACCGGCTTAACGTCCCTTCCGAAGGACGGTACAACGCGAACAACAGGATTCCTCCACAAATCCATGCTGTCGAGAGGTTGATAAGCAAGGCGAGTGAAGTTGCTGTACTAACTATCATCCCTCCAACCTCTCTCCCAAACAGAACTGGTCATGTGTATGATGGTCACTCATCCAATACCTGACTCAGCGCAGTGCTGCTTAACTTTCATCCCTCCAACCTCTCTCCCAAACAGAACTGGTCATGTGTATGATGGTCACCCATCCAATACTTGACCTAGCGCAGTGTTGCTTAACTTTCATCCCTCCAACCTCTCTCCCAAACAGAACTGGTCATGTGTATGATGGTCATCCATCCAATACCTGACTCAGCGCAGTGTTGCTTAACTTTCATCCCTCCAACCTCTCTCCCGAACAGAACTGGTCATGTGTATGATGGTCACTCATCCAATACCTGACTCAGCGCAGTATTGCTTAACTTTCATCCCTCCAACCTCTCTCCCAAACAGAACTGGTCATGTGTATGATGGTCATCCATCCAATACCTGACTCAGCGCAGTGTTGCTTAACTTTCATCCCTCCAACCTCTCTCCCGAACAGAACTGGTCATGTGTATGGTGGTCACCCATCCAATACCTGACCCAGCGCAGTGTTGCTTAACTTTCATCCCTCCAACCTCTCTTCCGAATAGAACTGGGCATGTGTATAATGGTCATCTATCCAATACCTAACTCAGTGCAGTGTTGCTTAACTTCTGTGATCTCACGAGGACCAGTGTACAACTAGTTACTGTTACTAGTTACTGTTACTAGTTACTGTTACTAGTTACTAGTTACTAGTTACTAGTTACTAGTTACTAGTTACTAGTTACTAGTTACTAGTTACTGTGATATTTGTACGTACGATGGGAGCCTGCGGAGATTTTCAATGTGAATTCAAGATAATTGCTGCAGCATTTGATAATTGAATAAGCTTTAGTATTTGCAAGCTTTGTGCATATCCTGGTGCATCCACGTGTAGACCGCAAACCAATAAATGCATTCAGTGTTTCATTAGAAAAATAGGAAGTTAAACAGCGAACCGCATAGTGGACCGCACAATGGACCGCACAGTGGACCGCACAGTGGACCGCACAGTGGACCGCATAATGGACCGCACAGTGGACCGCACAGTGGACCGCACAGTGGACCGCACAGTGGACCGCACAGTGGACCGCACAGCTGACCGCATAATGGACCGCACAGTTGACCGCACAGTGGACATCACAGTGGACCGCACAGTGGACCGCACAGTGGACCGCACAGTGGACCGCACAGTGGACCGCACAGTGGACCGCACAGTGGACCGCACAGTGGACCGCACAGTGGACCGCACAGTGGACCGCACAGTGGACCGCACAGTGGACCGCACAGCGGACCGCACAGTGGACCGCACCGTGGACCGCACAGTGGACCGCACAATGGACCGCACAGTGGACCGCACAGTGGGCCGCACAGTGGACCGCACAGTGGACCGCATAGTGGACCGCACAGTGGACTGCACAGCGGACCGCACAGTGGACCGCACAGCCTTCTTTACTCTTGAGGCATTATTTCATAACAGAAATAGTGAAGTTATTCTCATACTGGCAATACTGTACCTACAACAGATTGCTTACAACAGATACCTACTTGCTTGGAAACTTTCATTAATTAGATACTGGCCTGCAATTAAATTCTAACAATACCTTCAAAGTAATGTAAGTTCTGCATTAAAGCATGATATGGTTTTATAAATGAGTCAGTTAGGTTATAACTAGACCAAGAATAGTATCAGTTGCCATTTTTGGAAAATGTCGTGAAAACTCGTCACAGAGGAAAGAAAATACAATGTAAGAAAGTTGTTATTTGATGGATTCGTGGCACGGTAGGGTAGCACCTTTGTGCTATTTTAAAGTTACTCGTAGCAGTGATCCTAAACTTTATCATTATTTTCTCTGAAAAACAAATGCATTTCCCCGTTGAAAAGTGTCGAAAAGGTATACGCACTTATAATGCTACTGTTGCCGGAAAATTGTAATGTCCGTGCAATACGAAGAAGGTTAGAGTGATCAGTTTTCAAACTTTTCCTATCCTTACTTCCTACTATTTCAGCAATCGCCAATCTATGGACAACGACATTGTATGTTTAATGGGTCAACGGTATTATTTTCAAATGCTTTGTGTGTCTGACTTTTCTATGTGATCTCAACAACGAACAGGGAGAATGAGGAGATTAAGTTGTCGAGTGACTTTGATAGAATCACAACAAAATATTACGAGTTTAAGGATGCTTATTAATAAGACACACATCTGAGCTTGTTGGTTTTTACCCACACAGACCATCTGAAAATACAGTACGTTGCGAACAAAGCATTTTCATCGTGAGGGGAGCGGGGTGTACTGTTGATGGCTGCAAACAGCCAACTTTTCAGTTTCCATGCACAATCCTTCCATCAAGAGGACCATCGACGACCGGAAATTAAAACAGCTAGCCGTTAACTTAGAGCACCAACGTAGCAAAGCATCCCTCCCCCCACCCGCTCAACACCACACCATAACCTGGTTGGCGTTTTGTAACCGTCCCAAACCTCTACACTTCAACGGTCAGTACCGAATACGATCCAGATAACAGATAACAATTCTGTTGGTCATTACACCTCTGCTAAACAAACTTGCTACTCGTATCTCCTAAATGCAAACTACAGTTCCATCCAAACTGGTGACTCTGTTCAAAGCTTAGGCTAGAGTGTGGGGTTTCTAGTTTCTAGTTTATAATTATCATGGTATATGTATACTCGCAAGTGATTTTAACTAGAACAGTAGGATCTTTCTACCAATGTTTCCGATTTCTACGTGAATGGTTCTTTCGGTATGTTCCATGCTTGAGAGCCCCCTGCCTACAAGATCAATAACCCAGTTTAGATTCCTCGATGTCGATTTAGAAGCATGTTTGACATGAGAAGGGAACCTCCTACAAGAATCGATAGCAATAGATGTCTATAATATGATGTATACATTCATCTTATACCCAACATCTACTTTATACGTTCTATTTCAAACAATTCTTCTTCGCCATATTTCTTTTCCGTTTCTTTTTCAGTGCCGGACGCAAGTTTACCACCAGTTGCATTCTGTAGAGTTGACCTACATTTTAAAAACCCATCTTACCATTATTTATTTAAATTAACCCCGGCATTTCTGAGTCGTTTTTTCCAAAATATCTTTTCAAGCATGATAGTGAGTTATGGGGTGACGGAAGGGATGGAAAGGGCGCGAAAGCGGTCGAGTAGACGACACTTCAACGCAAAAACTAATGCATTTGATATAAAGAAGCAACGAGAGGTCAATGCCGTTTCAGTCACTGAATAGTAAGCCTGGTCCCTCACATTTTCAACCAAACAATGTCATCCAAAACTTTCCAGAAAGAAAAATCAAATGCAAACAAAGCTTGAATGTTCTGTACACTCTGTTACACTCAAATAGAATAGCAATAATCTAAGTGCACGTGTTTAACACGCGCTTTTTCCGCTCTTGCACAGGGCTTACTCGAACACAAAACTCGAACACAACTCGAACACAACTCGAACACAACTCGAACACAACTCGAACACAACTCCAACACCACACAGAATTGAAGGCAAACAGAAGAGACTTGTGTACGATGTGCGGAAGTTGATGTCAAATAAATTGCCAAAAGGCTGACACGAAGAAATAAACAAATGCCTATTTCTAGCCTGGTCCTCAGCTAAACACTCCAGTGCAAATCATAGTGTATATTTGTCTGCTATATGATGCTCTAAACAATGCAGACGATAGCATAGATAGAGGGACGACTACTATGACAGAGAGAGAAGGAGAGATATATACCATTGCTAAAACTACAAAGGCTGAAGGTAGCTGACTGGACATCTGTTCAGGAAACTCTTATGCTCAGAGTAAAATGTTATAAACTTGTTGATAAAGTAGGAGTTAAATTCATTGCCATGGCAACGACCAGCTCTTTCTATTCCATCGCGAATTGTCCGAGTTGGCCACGGGCACTCTCACATGAGTCGCGGCTTTCTGTGGGCACAATTGTAGTTTGCCTTGATCTCATCTCAATAGCACGTCGTTCATTATGTCGACCTAATATTGTTATCATCATTCGACGCTCGCATCCGACGATGCGGCGTCGGCGTCGGCGTCGGTGCCGGCGCCGACGTTGGGCGTCGGACGGGCGTCGATCTGCGAAAGAGCCAATTAGCCGGATGGAAAACAAATCTTCGCGTACGAACAATCGGAAGTGTTTACTCAATTCTTGATCTGCTCGAACGCTTATAGAAAATCGAGATTTTGATTTTATCAAATTGCTGGAGATTTTCTCGTTTGCGTTGTTTTTCAATAGTTTTTTTTTTTTTTATTTCCTGTTGAATTTTAAAGTTTGTAAGGTTTCGCTTATCACAATAAAGAACGAAGCCAAGAGATAGGATGAAAACAATGATTTATTCAAAGAGATGTTAATCCGGCGGACCGGTGGTACATTCGGAGGACCGAAGTCAACTGCCTCTCCTTGGGGTCGTAGCCCTTTCGGATCGTCTCTGTACCCTACCTACCTGCCCTGGTGGAGGGACAGGTTACTAACCGCACAAAGTGGCGGGAACGTTACATACCCCCGCCAGATTTAAAGCAGGGGGAAAATGAACAGTGTACATGCTTTAATCTAAAACAGACGAATAGATAATATAAATTAAATATTAAAATGAATATATTTTACAATCCCTCATCGGCAATTACTTAAAACGACTAAACAATGCTAAACAAACTAAACAATGCTAATTCTTCTGTGTTGTTTCTCCATGGTCACGTTCATCCATGATTCCTAATCATCCTACCTAGCTCACTCATCACTTTTTCACTAGGATTACTGGCCGGATGCCGTACCGACGAGTGAACTACCTGAATGTTTTCTTTCACTAAGGCGGTAGACCACTGACGCGAACAAAATTGGTTTCCGTTGTCACTCAACAGCTTCTCGCACCTACCTACGTTGACCAGGTAGTCGCCTCGGCCTGTCAGACGGTTCAAAATCGCCTGCGTCGTTGCCTTCTTCAATGCATAAAGTTTCACATGTTTGGAAAACACGTCTAAAATTACTAACACGAAAATCACTCCTCCTCGAGACCTTGGTAATGGGCCGAAAAGGTCTGTTGCCGCGAGCTGATTTGGTCGGTCAGGTAATAGGGATGACATTTCTCCAGCTAGTGTGTGGGTAAGAATTTTGGCTTTCTGGCCAATTTCACACGATCTTGCTATTTTAACGATATGTCGTCGCATTCTTTGCCAGTGAAAATACTCTCGCATTTTGCAAAATATTTTGTATGCCCCGCAATATCCATACGCCTCATGATAGTTAATCACTAATTGATTTATCAGTGAATGGGGAACACACGCTTTCCATACAAGCTTGTATCTCACGCGATGAAACCGCGTGTTTTCGTGAACGATGTTTTCACTTTTCAACTTCTGCTCTGTCGCCGTCGAATCTGAATTCGTTTGCAGCGCGCTAACGATAACTTTAAATTGTTCGTCAGTTTTCTGTTCTGCCGCTAAAGATTTTACCAACTGTGAAATATTCTCGTTTGGCTCTTTCACGCACGGCTGTAATTCGTCGATGTGTAATGTCGTGTGATTCGCACTTTCGTGACTGGCTCGTATCTGGACTTCATTGATCACGGCCTCTATGTGTGATGTGTTTTCACATATTGTACTAACATGTTCTTTCGGACCTTCGTCCCACAAATCCGCGAGTGGATTTCCTTCGATTCCGATGGAAAATATCCCACACGTGTCTTCTGTTGGTTCAGTGGTGACTTCCTTCTGGTCGGTCTCGGCTGGCGGCTCGGAAGTCTCAGGCGCAGCTACGACTCGTTTCCCGACGTCTCGTGGTCGTCGTCGTTTTCCCTGGGGGCGTCGTGGCTCTCGATGTCGAGAGTCGACATTGCGGAAAGCTGGTGGACTCGTGCGCGAATTTCATCTTTTGGCTTGGAACGCCAGTTGCTGTTGCTGTTGTTCTGTTGTCGCGTCGCTTGTCGGTGCGTGGTGTCCACGGCGATCTGTCTGTGCCTGCGTCGTGACGCTCCCTCGTCCATTCGCTGCAGGACTTGCAGCAGTTCAGCGGTGGTGCTGATGTTGCTTGCAGCCAGGATATTAAACGTGGTTGCTGGCAGCAGAGAAATGAGCTGTCGGATAAATCGGGCTGGTTCAATTGGTGGTGTGATGTACTTTAGTTTCCCCATCCAATGGATGAGGAACTGGGCCATTGAATTGTGCACTTCTCTGGAATACGCTGAGTTTGTAAACTCTGCGAGAATCGCGTCTTGTTTGTACATCGACCAGTACGTGGATAAAAAGGCCTCTTCGAACTCCTTCCACGTCGCCCACTGGTCAGACATGGCATTCGCCCAGTCTTGCGGGGGGCCGTCGAGTTGATTAATCGCAATCTCGATAATATCTTCGTCATTGTAGTCCGTCAGGTACTTTTGAAATTGTTTAATGAATTCCTTCGGATGGACCTTACCATCCTCTGCAAAGCGTCGCAGGGTTATTGGTGGCATGGGCAGGGTAGCCGCCGCCGGTGCGCTCCTCGGGGGTGTGGACGTGCGCTCTTGGGGCTGCGGTTGCAAATTGTTTACTTTGGTATTAATCGCGGCCAAAGCTTGCGACATGGTTATGAGCGCCTCAGAGATTGTTGCACTCTCTGCAGACATGGTTTCCCGCGTTCGTCGCGTCTTCACCATTTTCTGTGGTGTTTACGAGTTCGTGCAACGCGGACGTAGCACAATTACACAAAATATTGTCAGTTAAGTACGGCGCAGACGCGGCACAATAACACAAAATATTGTCAGTTTAGTACGGCGCGGACGCGGCACAATTACAAAAATATTGTCAGTTTAGTACGGCGCGGACGCGGCACAATTACACAAAATATTGTCAGTTTAGTACGGCGCGGACGCGGCACAATTACACAAAATATTGTCAGTTTAGTACGGCGCGGACGCGGCACAATTACAAAAATATTGTCAGTTTAGTACGGCGCGGACGCGGCACAATTACACAAAATATTGTCAGTTTAGTACGGCGCGGACGCGGCACAATTACACAAAATATTGTCAGTTTAGTACGGCGCGGACGCGGCACAATTACACAAAAACACTGAAACACGAATGAATAATCTGGTTCGATTACGTTGGGCGCCAATGTAAGGTTTCGCTTATCACAATAAAGAACGAAGCCAAGAGATAGGATGAAAACAATGATTTATTCAAAGAGATGTTAATCCGGCGGACCGGTGGTACATTCGGAGGACCGAAGTCAACTGCCTCTCCTTGGGGTCGTAGCCCTTTCGGATCGTCTCTGTACCCTACCTACCTGCCCTGGTGGAGGGACAGGTTACTAACCGCACAAAGTGGCGGGAACGTTACAAGTTAAACATTGTAATATTTATTAAAAAATGTAACATGAAATGAAAATTATGGGGTGAGGAAGAAAAGTGAACACGGTTGACATTCAAAGATGATACCACAGAAAAGGCGCGAAATATTAGGAAATAAGAGGAAATAACAATGTATGGAAAAACTTATCACTAATCACATTTTTCCAATTGAAAGTTTGTGAAGAAATGCTGAAATTATCGAAAGTGTTTGAGACAGAATACAATCAAGTAGAGATTCCCCTTGCGTCGCTTCAACAGGAAACATAAAAACACGGCTAATTAAATACTTTTCTACGCTAATTACTCGTCATATTGTTCATTTCCTTGCCAAACATTGCGCATGCGTAGCATAACAAAACTGCATGTGCTTTCCCAGCAGGTGTTTATTAATTAGCCACATAAATAAATAGTTATCCGTCAACTAAAGTAATCTGAATCCAAGCAAGGGTGGTCCTGTGCTCGCATGATTTCATAATGGCAGGTCGCTCCTTTCTGGTCACGCTCGTTTTCCGCTGCTTCTCGATTTAGATCTTGTCCATGTTGCCACGTCTCCATGTTGCCAGCGCTCGCTCAAATATTCAAGCAGTTCTCCCAATCAAGTGATCGTCATAAGATGTCAACAAATGCCTCGTGTTTCAATTAAGTAATGCATTTCCTTGATTACAGTTTTATAATTAGATTAAAGAAATCGTCATTTAATCACTAAAAAACAGCAAAGCTGCATTGCAATGCGTTTCAATCCAGAATGCTGACAACTCATTTTAAATATTACAACTTTTCTCAGAGCAGTTTGTGTTGAGAACAAATCCCACTTGACTAAAATTAGCTAAACGAAAATGGGTGGGAAAGCGGCATGGTAATAGTATTGAAGCCAAGGAAGATTTCCACCAAAACCTAACTTTCTAAGACTAAATTATAGCGGCTGAGAAGATGCTTCTCAAATTTCCTTTGTAGTGGTTAATTTACTGCTTGATAGCAATGAATTTGGAATCTAAAATTGGCCACGTAAGGTACGTTCAAGGAACAAGCAGCATTCCTGACAGGCTAATTAGCATGTAATAGCTGAGATACATCTCAAGATATTCACTTGAGTGAAAACAACACTGAAATTAGGCTCAATCTATTGGCAGGGAATTGCTTTGGGTGCCTGCAACCAATCTTATTCTAGTAACATTTCACTATTATGACAATTAGAGTCGAATAAAACGTGTAGTTAGTGTGAAACCACGTACATTTATTGACTTGTGCCAAAACCTGACAATTCAAAGGAATGGGTAGGCGTCTGTATTAACGGTATAGCTTTGAAAAGAATGTGCCATTGTGGGCAGTGGCATTTAGACCAGGTCGTGCTTTGCGATTTTATCATTTCTTTACGTTTACTGCAAACTCGTTTCGCTATTTAATAAATTTGAAATAATTTCCCGTTAAACTGGTTTAACAAAGACGCTGGGTTTTGTTAAAGCAGCCAAGGGCAGATTTAATGACAACCAATGGCCTTGGCCTTGACAGAAAAAATAAATTTATTAATTCTTTTATGAATCAAAAATAATTTAAATTTGATTGAATGGTTACTTAAAATTCTGCTGTTGTTTCCCAAAAAATTCTGAAATTGTCCTCGGCTTAATAAAGAGTACTTCAAGGATAACTAGGGATAGGAAGAAGAAATTGGCACGAATCATTGAAATCACATCTTTCTCTTTCTAATTAATTACTTCTTCATTTCTTTCCGAATACATCTTAAAAGCAATGAAAGGAAAGAATATTGAAGGCGATTTCATCTTGGTGGAGGTGCCGAGTACGAAAATACCGATACGTTTCGTCGCTCCCCTTCACATAGAGTTTTCATTGTTAGCAATAATACCTCGCAATATTAATCGCAAGTTATTAATTATCTGGCGTAACAGCACATTATAGGATTTATCCATGCAACATTGCGCCCTTTGTTTAGTATTTTCCTCTCTTCTCTCCCAATTCGAGCAGGTCCATGGATATATATATGTATTCATTTGTATTGACTACTGATAAAGTGGTGGTAACATTACTGTCGGCTATAGAGATAGGTATGATTGGCTATTATAGTAATAATGGTATAGAATGGTACACGCTTGTGCTTGTTATTTCTGGACAGTTCCATGCATTGTGGTTATACTTATCGGCTATATCGCCAACTTGTATAGCGAATTGTATCGATTACTGATAAACGATATCCTTTACCTGTCTTCGTGGAAATGGATTACATGCTACCAATACCTTGGTACTAGGTAGACTCATTTTCCAGACCTCTTGTTCTCTCTAAACTTACTCCTTTACAACTTCGAATGGGAAAGACTCCATGAAAACTGGGAAGGTTTCTGTTTGCCAGACGGAGGGGTAATCAAGTTCTGAAGCAGCGATCATCGAGTTATTATAATGTATAGAATTAGAAGTAATCGTATCCGGTGGCCCGGATAGGGTGTTGGCAGCACGAAAAGAGGGAAGAGTGTAAGACCAGTGAAACACTATGGAGAGAATCCACTCCAATAAAAATGCACTATCAACGCCACGTGATCGATGTTTTTATTTGTTATATTTAGAGGTGGGTCATCGAGGACATGCCAGTTGTACCTTGATTAACAATTGACTTCTTCAGAAGAATAGACCGAGAGAGGAATAAGAGAGAGCAACTGTTCCACTATCACCAATCGCACACTTTAACAAAAGGAGTTGGTCGTCATAAGTGGTGGCCGAACTATCCCAATCTCTACTCAAGTATGTAGGTTGCAAATCGAGAAGTCGCGATGTGGTCAGCACACAATGTTTATATAAGGTTTTGTGCATTAAATTGCAGTCAAGTCCACCATTCCCTCTCACTGCTCTAACTAATACCTAGCCACGGATTCCCTACTTTTCCCCCCGATTAAACGAAGTACAAGCTGCTCAGAATTTTCCTTCCGCGTTGACGCCACTTCCTGACAATGACGGATGCAATGTCAATAATTTCGTTAGGAAAAGTAAACGTGATGTATAATTTCTAGATTCAGCTTAGCACGGCGTAGGTAGACTCACGTATCGCTTGAAAATAACGCCCTAAGTCTTGGCAATCCCTGGAAGGAGAGTAAAGTCCCGATAAAAGGTCAGGGTAATTCGAGAAACCCATAGTCCCAATTTGTGGACATGAATCGGTCAAGGGTCAAGTAAAGTGGCAAATATTTCACTCCCTATGGAGACTAGAACCCACTTCACTTCCAGCCCTTAGAGTCGTTGGTCTCAAGCGTCAGTTGAACGCTGCATTTACCAACGTTCTCTTGTGGAAATCTGGGGGCGAATAATTTATAGGATTTCTCTCATCAATTCAATAACCTAATTAATATTTCATTGAATTTAATTGTTTGTCTAGAATGCAGCTGACGCACCGCCGATCTACGAGTTAGATAAGCTGACAGAACAAGCCCTAAGGCTTCCATTATTGTCTCTCGGTTCCAGATTTACTCTTCCGTGGTGCACCGTTCCAGCGTCCAGCATCAGTTCCGAGTTAAAGCTTACACGATTTGAAAATGAAATCTCTTCGACCTCTCTAGAGAAACTTCCGTATAAATGATTACTCTTGGATTAGACTAGTATTTTTCCGGATTTAATCTTAGCTTAAACATCGTTAGTAATTGTGCGTTAATTTCAGAGCAACGAGTTGTTAATCACAGTCCGTGGGTTGTTGGGTTGTAACGTGCCGGCAGCCATGTTTGCTATCGGTTGATGACCTAATCAAGATGAGATTGCTTGCTGGGACCCCCTGGAGGCCTTATATAGGCTAGTGTAATCTAAAACCTGCTAACGCTAAGTTATAGACCATGTTGTAGCACTGAGAACTAAGAAGCTAGGCAGGCTCTTTATTCACCACCTAGTGAACCTTAATTGCGTTGATGTGCGCATAAATAACATGCCCAATAAACAGGAGTCTCTTCCGGAACGTTTTTTTTTTAAATCAATTTATGTAATTTCCCACTTGATTAATTAAAAATGACAATACACAATTAGTATTTTAGTACCGAGCAAGATATTTCCTACCAAGCGTTATTTTTTGCTAGCGTGAGAGAAAAATGTGTCATGCTGTACAAATGATCGTTTAGTTGAAATGTCTGGTTGCGTCAAGCTATCTTTATTGAATCCTAACGAAGACTGAGATCTTCTATCACTTACCGTCTACCCTGTAACGAATGATTAGCGGTGTAGCGCCATCCAACCCCCCCACCCCACCACTTTTAGAATTGATTTTGTTTTTCATCTTGACCGGGACTTCAAGAGGGAACAAATTGGTTGCTAGATGCAACCTCACGCTGGCTCGTGTTGGTATCTTTTGTTTAATATTTGAGAAGTGGTTTGTGGCGGAGGTGTTTTCCGGGGAAGTGTTCGGCTCAGTGCTACGTGTTAGGTCTTACGTGTTCTACGTCTGTCTTACGTGTTGTAGATTCAATGAGCCTCCTTCTTTCACTTCACGATACGTACAAGCAATGGGGAGTTGTTGATCCCATTTCAGCTTTACACTAAGCTGGCAATCACACACTCATCTCCTAGCATCCATCTTCTAGTTTCTGTTTTCTTAAATTCGCTCTTTCGTTCTTAGGGCTGCTTTTCTCCCTGTATCGGTTGTAGAAAGAAGCTGAAGATTGGTTGCTAGCTAATCCTAGTATCGTATTCCAATATTATTCAGATGATGCTTTAGTTAGCAAAAAAAAAAAACTCTAGATTTTTCCTTCGAGAGCTTGGAGGGCAAGAAATTTATTCAAACTAGAATTTTCCACTTACACGATGCCTTGCATTTGAAAATGTAATAAGCTATAGGTAAGTTTTGACTTATTCATACGTTTTTCATTTTTCCTCGCATCTCTTCTCTCACCTTCCATTCTCCACATAATGCGCATTTCTCTTCATCCCTATTTCCCATAGCATTGCATTTTGTATTGCGTTTCCCCATTTTCCACGTTCTGTTTCGCTTGGTATAGATTCCCTCATCTTTCATTCCTCAACTTATATTTTTGTTCACGTCTCTTTAACTTCCTTTCTCGCCTTCCTTAAAGCCTCTCGGAAAAAGTTTTTTGTCATCTCTTTTATCCTGTTCTTTACGCGTAGGTAAGTTTTCTTTCAATTGCATTTGATTTTCCTTTTTTGTATGCATTGGAGTGCAAAGTTTCTTAGTACATAGCAGATGTATGAGGCATATAATATTATGTCTCGTTGATGGAAAGTTTTAGTATATCTTTCGTATGGTTTCTCGTTGGCCATTTATCTGAGAGGGGGAAGTCATGACGCCTCGTGAGTTGCAGAGACGCTGTTTGAGTGTAGCTCGAACTCGACTAGGCTATAGGTGTGATCCATCTTGACTGCACCAGGCTAGCATGGCATCCTTGCCTGCCACATGCAGTTGGCATAAGATGGAATATGCACCATTTAGAAACTTGGAACTCGGAGCTCCCATCCCCACGCTTACCCACACACCGTAGACAGCCCACACAACACCGTGCGCAGCTTTGCGCAGCCCTGCGCCTCATAATGTCATAACGGTTAGTCACCATTGTTGCTGGCTGGGTTGAAATAGCAGCCACTCTCGGTGTCTCGACACCAGCTCTACCCTCTTCGCAGTTCCAAACTCCCAGGCCACTACACTTTACATCTCTAAAGTCTTCGTGGCATGACAGTAATGCCTAGCCAAACAACCCATCACTTTCAAATAAAATCCGAAGACAAAATGCAGCCTTTGCAAAGACCGTTATTGTGGATACGCTTATAAAGTGTCATGCGAGTTCATCGAGGTTGAGATGATTTTCTTGTTCTTGAAAGCTGCACTAGGAAGAGAGAGAGCGATGGAATGGAGAACAATGACGCGCAAAAGCGAGAGAAATAATGGTTATCTCTTACCTAGACTAGAACTGGTCCTACTCCTCTCCTCCCCTCAGGCACTCTTCGTCACATTTTAAACCACGAATAATTGCACTTAGTGCTAGCGTTGAAAATTATGAAAGTGAAATCCCACCGCTGGCACCATTGTACCGTGCCTACTGGAGCAGAGACGTGTAGCTCTCCAGGTTTATTGCTGTATTTATAAGGGAGTAATAAAATGCAAGATACACACTTTAGCACACTTTAAAGACAACGAACTGCAATGATTTTCAAGACTTGCTAGCATACTAGCTTTTTACCAGCTTTATGGCATCTCAGAAGCCGTAGATTTAGGACATTTGTGGCAGTAGTTTTTAGTAGTATATACATAAAAACAATAAACATGCACATTTCAAAATGTGCCACTTTCAATTCAAAAGTCTGATTCAAGAGAGGACAAATACGTCCAAGATTTTGTAATGGCAAGAAAATCAGAAAATGATTTGTCACTCGGCATCAAGCTGAGCCAATTCTCGGTCAAACTTGTGTCATTTTGATTGATCGCTTAAATATTAAGAATCCTTAAATTTTAGGTTGGATTACATTAAGAAAATCGCAATCGGCTAGCTACTGCGACGCAAATGACGGGGCTTTTATTAGTGTCTGGGTTTCTAACTGCGCATATAAACAAGAGTCAATGTTGTATTGGCCAACTATTCATACTTTTACTTGACCTGAAAGTCGGGTGAAGTATGGCTGGCTACTAAGCTTTCTAAACGACCAGATCCCATCCTACAGTCCTACGGGTGTCCATAGTGGAAACAGAATCCTAGACTGCATGATGAATCAAACCATGGTGCATAGATCCAAACACGACTTTAATTACAAACAAAAGCATGTTGATCAATGCACTCAGCTCTATTCGTGTGAAAACATAAATTGAAAATATGTTTTGGAATGAACTGACGTAGAAAACATGTAAATGTGTGCTACCCAAACAGCATATTAAGCAAAGCAATCGAAGTAGGTATGATTCATAATTGTCAATAAAAGCATATCAAAAAGCACGTACTAACAGCATTTCGAAATGATATAAAAAGCTGTGCAAATATAATAGACATCTGTAAGTCATAAAGCTTTGAAATCACCAAGATCATCAGTTAAGGCAGTCAAAATGAAATCGTTTTTTATTTTCTGCTGCGTGATTGCCGTGTTGTTATGTCACGTATCCAGCGTCGAGGTAAAACTCAACATTTTATTTTTTAGTGATTTTTTTTCTCTTTGCTCATGAAATTGTTTTGTGAAAATTGTAAATTTAAACAGGAATTTAATTCGTGTCGAAATAGAATCCATCGTGGCTGAGTGCCAATGCTTTGTTCTGAAGTCTAGTAAAGTTAAAGTGCATTAGGTGTGTTCCCTTGATTGATCGATTCAAATATTGATAATCGACTTGAGCATCCTTTCAGCGATTAATCCTGTTATCTTCACATTGATAAGACATTGAAACACGCGCATCAAATTCAGAATCCGGTAGAATTTAATATCAGTGTAATCGTACACTTGTTTTATAAATGACGCAGTCAGCATGACATCAAACCATCAAATAAAGAAAACTCATTTCATATTTCTTGTCATTTTATTGATTCAATTAGATTCTATTAGATTCGATTTTAAAAGTTGATTTTTAACGATGTTGAATCACACTTGTCGTTCGTGAATTACCAACTTTATGATAATTTTAGTTTGCAGCAAAAGACTCCACTTTAATTTTATTTTCAAGCCATGCGGCAAAACGTTAGTGATAATTCTTGTCAGCAATCTGCGAGCAAAGTTGATGAGGTAGGCAAGCAGCAATAAAATTAATCAATCGTAATGTGTAAGAGGTTAGTTCTTTAATATTATTGAAATATTTCCAAAAACCCAAATCGATACTTTTTTTAAACAGTTTCAAAAACTCGCCCCGTCTACGTTTTTCAAACTATCAAAATTTGATCCGATATCAATCCCAGACACGCTCTTCTTCTACACACTGGTTTTTTTTAGATCGCTTAGAATAATTTGTTACTCCTAAAAGTGTTTAGACGTGGACCTGTGCTAACATAGGAGGTAGTCAAGACGTGGACCTGTGCTAACATAGGAGGTAGTCTAGACGTGGACCTGTGCTAACATAGGAGGTAGTCTACACGTGGACCTGTGCTAACATAGGAGGTAGTCAAGACGTGGACCTGCGCTAACATAGGAGGTAGTCAAGACGTGGACCTGTGCTAACATAGGAGGTAGTCAAGACGTGGACCTGTGCTAACATAGGAGGTAGTCTAGACGTGGACCTGTGCTAACATAGGAGGTAGTCAAGACGTGGACCTGTGCTAACATAGGAGGTAGTCTAGACGTGGACCTGTGCTAACATAGGAGGTAGTCAAGACGTGGACCTGTGCTAACATAGGAGGTAGTCTACCTGTGCTAACATAGGAGGTAGTCTACACGTGGACCTGTGCTAACATAGGAGGTAGTCAAGACGTGGACCTGTGCTAACATAGGAGGTAGTCTAGACGTGGACCTGTGCTAACATAGGAGGTAGTCAAGACGTGGACCTGTGCTAACATAGGAGGTAGTCAAGACGTGGACCTGTGCAAACATAGGAGGTAGTCAAGACGTGAACCTGTGCTAACATAGGAGGTAGTCAAGACGTGGACCTGTCCTAACATAGGAGGTAGTCAAGACGTGGACCTGTGCTAACATAGGAGGTAGTCAAGACGTGGACCTGTGCTAACATAGGAGGTAGTCAAGACGTGGACCTGTGCTAACATAGGAGGTAGTCAAGACGTGGACCTGTGCTAACATAGGAGGTAGTCTAGACGTGGACCTGTGCTAACATAGGAGGTAGTCAAGACGTGGACCTGTGCTAACATAGGAGGTAGTCAAGACGTGGACCTGTGCTAACATAGGAGGTAGTCTAGACGTGGACCTGTGCTAACATAGGAGGTAGTCTACCTGTGCTAACATAGGAGGTAGTCAAGACGTAGACCTGTGCTAACATAGGAGGTAGTCAAGACGTGGACCTGTGCTAACATAGGAGGTAGTCTAGACGTGGACCTGTGCTAACATAGGAGGTAGTCTACCTGTGCTAACATAGGAGGTAGTCAAGACGTAGACCTGTGCTAACATAGGAGGTAGTCAAGACGTGGACCTGTGCTAACATAGGAGGTAGTCTAGACGTGGACCTGTGCTAACATAGGAGGTATGAGGATGCGTAACGACGCAACATTTTGGCCCTCTGTGGGACTTAAGTAGTTTGGTATTCCGTACCGACGAAGTGACCAATCTAACACATTTTTAAAACTTGTTTGTATGATTAAAAATGTGTTGGACCCAATTGCTGAAATCGGTTGTAAGCTAAATTTGGTCTCGCTTTAACCAACGCTTTGACTAGATGCCCTTATTTGTTTTTGATAAAATTTTACCATTTCCAACGCATGGCGTTTCCCAACACTTTAAGCCTTCCATATTCAAATGTGAACTAACATAAGTTTGTTGGAAAAAATACATTTGATTTTAAATTTTAAAATTTCTATGTTGCACTACACTTGTAACATATTTTCAAAATGTCTAAAATTCGTATTTATTTCCAGATACCGAATTGCGTGAACTTCAACCCGAAACTTCGTTCACTCCAAAACTATTATCTAACTTCACATTTGGAGGGGGAAGAGGAGGAATACCTGACATGTGAACGTCTTTAGGCCCCGTGCACGTGCATATGACACGTGCATATGACACGTGCATCTAACACGTGCATCTAACACGTGTCTTGCACCAAGTTAATTGACATAACCTCAATATTTTTACTGTGAACTGCGGGAACACGTTTGTCGCAACGAAATTAAATGGTGGGGTCAGTCTGCCCCTCTTCAAGCAAGTTGAAGCACACGTGTCAAATCTCCAAGCTATTTTTAAAATGTTACTATTAACATCGTTTGAGAAAAGCTTCAAATTTAAATAAAAAGCTGAACATTTTTACTTGTTCGATTAAGTTCTGCTTTATAGCGTTAACGATCAAATACAATATCACGTGACTTAAGCGATTTACTTGATTTCTAGTTATAAATGTCTAGACCGTAAAGATGTGAAAGCACATTGTTGAAATTGTTGAGCTGGGTTACTAATCTTGAAATAAACACTTTCATCTCATTGTTGTGTTGTAGTCGATTGCTGAATGAGTACAGTGGTATTACCGTACAATCAAGTAGATATATTCTAAAATATTGAATGAGTACCTACAGTGGTATTACCGTACTATCAAGTAGATATATTCTGAAATATTGAATAAGTACCTACAGTGTTATTACCGTACTATCAAGTAGATATATTCTGAAATATTGAATGAGTACCTACAGTGTTATTACCGTACTATCAAGTAGATATATTCTGAAATATTGAATGAGTACCTACAGTGGTATTACCGTACTATCAAGTAGATATATTCTGAAATATTGAATGAGTACCTACAGTGGTATTACCGTACTATCAAGTAGATATATTCTGAAATATTGAATGAGTACCTACAGTGTTATTACCGTACTATCAAGTAGATATATTCTGAAATATTGAATGAGTACCTACAGTGGTATTACCGTACAATCAAGTAGATATATTCTGAAATATTGAATGAGTACCTACAGTGGTATAACCGTACTATCAAGTAGATATATTCTGAAATATTGAATGAGTACCTACAGTGTTATTACCGTACTATCAAGTAGATATATTCTGAAATATTGAATGAGTACAGTGTTATTACCGTACTATCAAGTAGATATATTCTGAAATATTGAATGAGTACCTACAGTGGTATTACCGTACTATCAAGTAGATATATTCTGAAATATTGAATGAGTACCTACAGTGGTATTACCGTACTATCAAGTAGATATATTCTGAAATATTGAATGAGTACCTACAGTGGTATTACCGTACTATCAAGTAGATATATTCTGAAATATTGAATGAGTACCTACAGTGGTATAACCGTACTATCAAGCAGATATATTCTGAAATATTGAATGAGTACCTACAGTGGTATTACCGTACTATCAAGTAGATATATTCTGAAATATTGAATGAGTACCTACAGTGTTATTACCGTACTATCAAGTAGATATATTCTGAAATATTGAATGAGTACCTACAGTGGTATTACCGTACTATCAAGTAGATATATTCTGAAATATTGAATGAGTACCTACAGTGTTATCACCGTACTATCAAGTAGATATATTCTGAATTATTGAATGAGTACCTACAGTGTTATTACCGTACTATCAAGTAGATATATTCTGAAATATTGAATGAGTACCTACAGTGTTATTACCGTACTATCAAGTAGATATATTCTGAAATATTGAATGAGTACCTACAGTGTTATTACCGTACTATCAAGTCCTCTCCTCTCCTCTCCCTCCCCTCGCCATTCACAAACCATGTTGTAAATAATGTAAAAACAAAAAATAAAAACAAAAAAAAAATGTGATCTTTGTAAATACTGTATATAACTGATATATAACTGACGATGCCTACACAATTACTATGTAAATGTCTATAGGAAAATAAACAAACAAACAAACAAACAAACAAACAAGTAGATATATTCTGAAATATTGAATGAGTACCTACAGTGGTATTACCGTACTATCAAGTAGATATATTCTGAAATATTGAATGAGTACCTACAGTGGTATTACCGTACTATCAAGTAGATATATTCTGAAATATTGAATGAGTACCTACAGTGTTATCACCGTACTATCAAGTAGATATATTCTGAAATATTGAATGAGTACCTACAGTGGTATTACCGTACTATCAAGTAGATATATTCTGAAATATTGAATGAGTACCTACAGTGTTATTACCGTACTATCAAGTAGATATATTCTGAAATATTGAATGAGTACCTACAGTGGTATTACCGTACTATCAAGTAGATATATTCTGAAATATTGAATGAGTACCTACAGTGTTATTACCGTACTATCAAGTAGATATATTCTGAAATATTGAATAAGTACCTACAGTGTTATTACCGTACTATCAAGTAGATATATTCTGAAATATTTAATGAGTACCTACAGTGGTATTACCGTACTATCAAGTAGATATATTCTGAAATATTGAATGAGTACCTACAGTGTTATTACCGTACTATCAAGTAGATACATTCTGAAATATTGAATGAGTACCTACAGTGGTATTAACGTACTATCAAGTAGATATATTCTGAAATATTGAATGAGTACCTACAGTGGTATTACCGTACTATCAAGTAGATATATTCTGAAATATTGAATGAGTACCTACAGTGGTATTACCGTACTATCAAGTAGATATATTCTGAAATATTGAATGAGTACCTACAGTGGTATTACCGTACTATCAAGTAGATATATTCTGAAATATTGAATGAGTACCTACAGTGTTATTACCGTACTATCAAGTAGATATATTCTGAAATATTGAATGAGTACCTACAGTGTTATTACCGTACTATCAAGTAGATATATTCTGAAATATTGAATGAGTACCTACAGTGGTATTACCGTACTATCAAGTAGATATATTCTGAAATATTGAATGAGTACCTACAGTGGTATTACCGTACTATCAAGTAGATATATTCTGAAATATTGAATGAGTACCTACAGTGGTATTACCGTACTATCAAGTAGATATATTCTGAAATATTGAATGAGTACCTACAGTGGTATTACCGTACTATCAAGTAGATATATTCTGAAATATTGAATGAGTACCTACAGTGTTATTACCGTACTATCAAGTAGATATATTCTGAAATATTGAATGAGTACCTACAGTGTTATTACCGTACTATCAAGTAGATATATTCTGAAATATTGAATGAGTACCTACAGTGGTATTACCGTACTATCAAGTAGATATATTCT
This sequence comes from Protonemura montana, assembly GCA_947568835.1. Classification (NCBI taxonomy): domain Eukaryota; kingdom Metazoa; phylum Arthropoda; class Insecta; order Plecoptera; family Nemouridae; genus Protonemura; species Protonemura montana. The sequence goes on from OX387604.1 coordinate 28,583,737, forward strand.
GAAATATTGAATGAGTACCTACAGTGGTATTACCGTACTATCAAGTAGATATATTCTGAAATATTGAATGAGTACCTACAGTGTTATTACCGTACTATCAAGTAGATATATTCTGAAATATTGAATGAGTACCTACAGTGTTATTACCGTACTATCAAGTAGATATATTCTGAATTATTTAATGAGTACCTACAGTGGTATTACCGTACTATCAAGTAGATATATTCTGAAATATTGAATGAGTACCTACAGTGGTATTACCGTACTATCAAGTAGATATATTCTGAAATATTGAATGAGTACCTACAGTGTTATCACCGTACTATCAAGTAGATATATTCTGAAATATTGAATGAGTACCTACAGTGTTATTACCGTACTATCAAGTAGATATATTCTGAAATATTGAATAAGTACCTACAGTGTTATTACCGTACTATCAAGTAGATATATTCTGAAATATTGAATGAGTACCTACAGTGTTATTACCGTACAATCAAGTAGATATATTCTGAAATATTGAATGAGTACCTACAGTGGTATTACCGTACTATCAAGTAGATATATTCTGAAATATTGAATGAGTACCTACAGTGTTATTACCGTACTATCAAGCAGATATATTCTGAAATATTGAATGAGTACCTACAGTGTTATTACCGTACTATCAAGTAGATATATTCTGAAATATTGAATAAGTACCTACAGTGGTATTACCGTACTGGTACTATCAAGCAGATATATTCTGAAATATTGAATGAGTACCTACAGTGTTATTACCGTACTATCAAGCAGATATATTCTGAAATATTGAATGAGTACCTACAGTGGTATTACCGTACTATCAAGTAGATATATTCTGAAATATTGAATGAGTACCTACAGTGTTATTACCGTACTATCAAGTAGATATATTCTGAAATATTGAATGAGTACCTACAGTGGTATTACCGTACTATCAAGTAGATATATTCTGAAATATTGAATGAGTACCTACAGTGTTATTACCGTACTATCAAGCAGATATATTCTGAAATATTGAATGAGTACCTACAGTGTTATTACCGTACTATCAAGTAGATATATTCTGAAATATTGAATAAGTACCTACAGTGGTATTACCGTACTGGTACTATCAAGCAGATATATTCTGAAATATTGAATGAGTACCTACAGTGGTATTACCGTACTATCAAGTAGATATATTCTGAAATATTGAATGAGTACCTACAGTGGTATTACCGTACTATCAAGTAGATATATTCTGAAATATTGAATGAGTACCTACAGTGGTATTACCGTACTATCAAGTAGATATATTCTGAAATATTGAATGAGTACCTACAGTGGTATTAACGTACTATCAAGTAGATATATTCTGAAATATTTAATAAGTACCTACAGTGTTATTACCGTACTATCAAGTAGATATATTCTGAAATATTGAATGAGTACCTACAGTGTTATTACCGTACTATCAAGTAGATATATTCTGAAATATTTAATAAGTACCTACAGTGTTATTACCGTACTATCAAGTAGATATATTCTGAAATATTGAATGAGTACCTACAGTGTTATTACCGTACTATCAAGTAGATATATTCTGAAATATTGAATGAGTACCTACAGTGGTATTACCGTACTATCAAGTAGATATATTCTGAAATATTGAATGAGTACCTACAGTGGTATTAACGTACTATCAAGTAGATATATTCTGAAATATTGAATGAATACCTACAGTGTTATTACCGTACTATCAAGTAGATATATTCTGAAATATTGAATGAGTACCTACAGTGTTATTACCGTACTATCAAGTAGATATATTCTGAAATATTTAATAAGTACCTACAGTGTTATTACCGTACTATCAAGTAGATATATTCTGAAATATTGAATGAGTACCTACAGTGTTATTACCGTACTATCAAGTAGATATATTCTGAAATATTTAATAAGTACCTACAGTGTTATTACCGTACTATCAAGTAGATATATTCTGAAATATTGAATGAGTACCTACAGTGTTATTACCGTACTATCAAGTAGATATATTCTGAAATATTGAATGAGTACCTACAGTGGTATTACCGTACTATCAAGTAGATATATTCTGAAATATTGAATGAGTACCTACAGTGGTATTAACGTACTATCAAGTAGATATATTCTGAAATATTGAATGAATACCTACAGTGTTATTACCGTACTATCAAGTAGATATATTCTGAAATATTGAATGAGTACCTACAGTGTTATTACCGTACTATCAAGTAGATATATTCTGAAATATTGAATGAGTACCTACAGTGTTATTACCGTACTATCAAGTAGATATATTCTGAAATATTGAATGAGTACCTACAGTGTTATCACCGTACTATCAAGTAGATATATTCTGAAATATTGAATGAGTACCTACAGTGTTATTACCGTACTATCAAGTAGATACATTCTGAAATATTGAATGAGTACCTACAGTGGTATTAACGTACTATCAAGTAGATATATTCTGAAATATTGAATGAGTACCTACAGTGTTATTACCGTACTATCAAGTAGATATATTCTGAAATATTGAATGAGTACCTACAGTGTTATTACCGTACTATCAAGTCCTCTCCTCTCCTCTCCCTCCCCTCGCCATTCACAAACCATGTTGTAAATAATGTAAAAACAAAAAATAAAAACAAAAAAAAAATGTGATCTTTGTAAATACTGTATATAACTGATATATAACTGACGATGCCTACACAATTACTATGTAAATGTCTATAGGAAAATAAACAAACAAACAAACAAACAAACAAACAAGTAGATATATTCTGAAATATTGAATGAGTACCTACAGTGGTATTACCGTACTATCAAGTAGATATATTCTGAAATATTGAATGAGTACCTACAGTGGTATTACCGTACTATCAAGTAGATATATTCTGAAATATTGAATGAGTACCTACAGTGGTATTACCGTACTATCAAGTAGATATATTCTGAAATATTGAATGAGTACCTACAGTGTTATTACCGTACTATCAAGTAGATATATTCTGAAATATTGAATAAGTACCTACAGTGTTATTACCGTACTATCAAGTAGATATATTCTGAAATATTTAATGAGTACCTACAGTGGTATTACCGTACTATCAAGTAGATATATTCTGAAATATTGAATGAGTACCTACAGTGGTATTACCGTACTATCAAGTAGATATATTCTGAAATATTGAATGAGTACCTACAGTGGTATTACCGTACTATCAAGTAGATATATTCTGAAATATTGAATGAGTACCTACAGTGGTATTACCGTACTATCAAGTAGATATATTCTGAAATATTGAATGAGTACCTACAGTGTTATTACCGTACTATCAAGTAGATATATTCTGAAATATTGAATGAGTACCTACAGTGTTATTACCGTACTATCAAGTAGATATATTCTGAAATATTGAATGAGTACCTACAGTGGTATTACCGTACTATCAAGTAGATATATTCTGAAATATTGAATGAGTACCTACAGTGGTATTACCGTACTATCAAGTAGATATATTCTGAAATATTGAATGAGTACCTACAGTGGTATTACCGTACTATCAAGTAGATATATTCTGAAATATTGAATGAGTACCTACAGTGGTATTACCGTACTATCAAGTAGATATATTCTGAAATATTGAATGAGTACCTACAGTGTTATTACCGTACTATCAAGTAGATATATTCTGAAATATTGAATGAGTACCTACAGTGTTATTACCGTACTATCAAGTAGATATATTCTGAAATATTGAATGAGTACCTACAGTGGTATTACCGTACTATCAAGTAGATATATTCTGAAATATTGAATGAGTACCTACAGTGGTATTACCGTACTATCAAGTAGATATATTCTGAAATATTGAATGAGTACCTACAGTGTTATTACCGTACTATCAAGTAGATATATTCTGAAATATTGAATGAGTACCTACAGTGTTATTACCGTACTATCAAGTAGATATATTCTGAATTATTTAATGAGTACCTACAGTGGTATTACCGTACTATCAAGTAGATATATTCTGAAATATTGAATGAGTACCTACAGTGGTATTACCGTACTATCAAGTAGATATATTCTGAAATATTGAATGAGTACCTACAGTGTTATCACCGTACTATCAAGTAGATATATTCTGAAATATTGAATGAGTACCTACAGTGTTATTACCGTACTATCAAGTAGATATATTCTGAAATATTGAATAAGTACCTACAGTGTTATTACCGTACTATCAAGTAGATATATTCTGAAATATTGAATGAGTACCTACAGTGTTATTACCGTACAATCAAGTAGATATATTCTGAAATATTGAATGAGTACCTACAGTGGTATTACCGTACTATCAAGTAGATATATTCTGAAATATTGAATGAGTACCTACAGTGTTATTACCGTACTATCAAGCAGATATATTCTGAAATATTGAATGAGTACCTACTGTGTTATTACCGTACTATCAAGTAGATATATTCTGAAATATTGAATAAGTACCTACAGTGGTATTACCGTACTGGTACTATCAAGCAGATATATTCTGAAATATTGAATGAGTACCTACAGTGTTATTACCGTACTATCAAGTAGATATATTCTGAAATATTGAATGAGTACCTACAGTGGTATTACCGTACTATCAAGTAGATATATTCTGAAATATTGAATGAGTACCTACAGTGTTATTACCGTACTATCAAGCAGATATATTCTGAAATATTGAATGAGTACCTACAGTGTTATTACCGTACTATCAAGCAGATATATTCTGAAATATTGAATGAGTACCTACAGTGTTATTACCGTACTATCAAGTAGATATATTCTGAAATATTGAATAAGTACCTACAGTGGTATTACCGTACTATCAAGTAGATATATTCTGAAATATTGAATGAGTACCTACAGTGTTATTACCGTACTATCAAGCAGATATATTCTGAAATATTGAATAAGTACCTACAGTGTTATTACCGTACTATCAAGTAGATATATTCTGAAATATTGAATGAGTACCTACAGTGGTATTACCGTACTATCAAGTAGATATATTCTGAAATATTGAATGAGTACCTACAGTGGTATTACCGTACTATCAAGTAGATATATTCTGAAATATTGAATGAGTACCTACAGTGTTATTACCGTACTATCAAGTAGATATATTCTGAAATATTGAATGAGTACCTACAGTGGTATTACCGTACTATCAAGTAGATATATTCTGAAATATTGAATGAGTACCTACAGTGTTATTACCGTACAATCAAGTAGATATATTCTGAAATATTGAATGAGTACCTACAGTGGTATTACCGTACTATCAAGTAGATATATTCTGAAATATTGAATGAGTACCTACAGTGTTATTACCGTACTATCAAGTAGATATATTCTGAAATATTGAATGAGTACCTACAGTGGTATTACCGTACAATCAAGTAGATATATTCTGAAATATTGAATGAGTACCTACAGTGTTATTACCGTACTATCAAGTAGATATATTCTGAAATATTGAATGAGTACCTACAGTGTTATTACCGTACTATCAAGTAGATATATTCTGAAATATTGAATGAGTACCTACAGTGTTATTACCGTACTATCAAGTAGATATATTCTGAAATATTGAATGAGTACCTACAGTGTTATTACCGTACTATCAAGTAGATATATTCTGAAATATTGAATGAGTACCTACAGTGGTATTACCGTACAATCAAGTAGATATATTCTGAAATATTGAATGAGTACCTACAGTGGTATTACCGTACTATCAAGTAGATATATTCTGAAATATTGAATGAGTACCTACAGTGTTATTACCGTACTATCAAGTAGATATATTCTGAAATATTGAATGAGTACCTACAGTGGTATTACCGTACAATCAAGTAGATATATTCTGAAATATTGAATGAGTACCTACAGTGGTATAACCGTACTATCAAGTAGATATATTCTGAAATATTGAATAAGTACCTACAGTGTTATTACCGTACTATCAAGTAGATATATTCTGAAATATTGAATGAGTACCTACAGTGTTATTACCGTACTATCAAGTAGATATATTCTGAAATATTGAATGAGTACCTACAGTGGTATTACCGTACTATCAAGTAGATATATTCTGAAATATTGAATGAGTACCTACAGTGGTATTACCGTACTATCAAGTAGATATATTCTGAAATATTGAATGAGTACAGTGTTATTACCGTACTATCAAGTAGATATATTCTGAAATATTGAATGAGTACCTACAGTGGTATTACCGTACTATCAAGTAGATATATTCTGAAATATTGAATGAGTACCTACAGTGGTATTACCGTACTATCAAGTAGATATATTCTGAAATATTGAATGAGTACCTACAGTGGTATTAACGTACTATCAAGTAGATATATTCTGAAATATTGAATGAGTACCTACAGTGTTATTACCGTACTATCAAGTAGATATATTCTGAAATATTGAATGAGTACCTACAGTGTTATTACCGTACTATCAAGTAGATATATTCTGAAATATTGAATGAGTACCTACAGTGGTATTACCGTACTATCAAGTAGATATATTCTGAAATATTGAATGAGTACCTACAGTGTTATTACCGTACTATCAAGTAGATATATTCTGAAATATTGAATGAGTACCTACAGTGTTATTACCGTACTATCAAGTAGATATATTCTGAAATATTGAATGAGTACCTACAGTGTTATTACCGTACTATCAAGTAGATATATTCTGAAATATTGAATGAGTACCTACAGTGTTATTACCGTACTATCAAGTAGATATATTCTGAAATATTGAATGAGTACCTACAGTGTTATTACCGTACTATCAAGTAGATATATTCTGAAATATTGAATGAGTACCTACAGTGTTATTACCGTACTATCAAGTAGATATATTCTGAAATATTGAATGAGTACCTACAGTGTTATTACCGTACTATCAAGTCCTCTCCTCTCCTCTCCCTCCCCTCGCCATTCACAAACCATGTTGTAAATAATGTAAAAACAAAAAATAAAAACAAAAAAAAAATGTGATCTTTGTAAATACTGTATATAACTGATATATAACTGACGATGCCTACACAATTACTATGTAAATGTCTATAGGAAAATAAACAAACAAACAAACAAACAAACAAACAAGTAGATATATTCTGAAATATTGAATGAGTACCTACAGTGGTATTACCGTACTATCAAGTAGATATATTCTGAAATATTGAATGAGTACCTACAGTGGTATTACCGTACTATCAAGTAGATATATTCTGAAATATTGAATGAGTACCTACAGTGGTATTACCGTACTATCAAGTAGATATATTCTGAAATATTGAATGAGTACCTACAGTGGTATTACCGTACTATCAAGTAGATACATTCTGAAATATTGAATGAGTACCTACAGTGGTATTAACGTACTATCAAGTAGATATATTCTGAAATATTGAATGAGTACCTACAGTGTTATTACCGTACTATCAAGTAGATATATTCTGAAATATTGAATGAGTACCTACAGTGGTATTACCGTACTATCAAGTAGATATATTCTGAAATATTGAATGAGTACCTACAGTGGTATTACCGTACTATCAAGTAGATATATTCTGAAATATTGAATGAGTACCTACAGTGGTATTACCGTACTATCAAGTAGATATATTCTGAAATATTGAATGAGTACCTACAGTGGTATTACCGTACTATCAAGTAGATATATTCTGAAATATTGAATGAGTACCTACAGTGGTATAACCGTACTATCAAGTAGATATATTCTGAAATATTGAATGAGTACCTACAGTGTTATTACCGTACTATCAAGTAGATATATTCTGAAATATTGAATGAGTACCTACAGTGGTATTACCGTACTATCAAGTAGATATATTCTGAAATATTGAATGAGTACCTACAGTGGTATTACCGTACTATCAAGTAGATATATTCTGAAATATTGAATGAGTACCTACAGTGTTATTACCGTACTATCAAGTAGATATATTCTGAAATATTGAATGAGTACCTACAGTGTTATTACCGTACTATCAAGTAGATATATTCTGAATTATTTAATGAGTACCTACAGTGGTATTACCGTACTATCAAGTAGATATATTCTGAAATATTGAATGAGTACCTACAGTGGTATTACCGTACTATCAAGTAGATATATTCTGAAATATTGAATGAGTACCTACAGTGTTATCACCGTACTATCAAGTAGATATATTCTGAAATATTGAATGAGTACCTACAGTGGTATTACCGTACTATCAAGTAGATATATTCTGAAATATTGAATGAGTACCTACAGTGGTATTACCGTACTATCAAGTAGATATATTCTGAAATATTGAATGAGTACCTACAGTGTTATTACCGTACTATCAAGTAGATATATTCTGAATTATTTAATGAGTACCTACAGTGGTATTACCGTACTATCAAGTAGATATATTCTGAAATATTGAATGAGTACCTACAGTGGTATTACCGTACTATCAAGTAGATATATTCTGAAATATTGAATGAGTACCTACAGTGTTATCACCGTACTATCAAGTAGATATATTCTGAAATATTGAATGAGTACCTACAGTGGTATTACCGTACTATCAAGTAGATATATTCTGAAATATTGAATGAGTACCTACAGTGGTATTACCGTACTATCAAGTAGATATATTCTGAAATATTGAATGAGTACCTACAGTGTTATCACCGTACTATCAAGTAGATATATTCTGAAATATTGAATGAGTACCTACAGTGGTATTACCGTACTATCAAGTAGATATATTCTGAAATATTTAATGAGTACCTACAGTGGTATTACCGTACTATCAAGTAGATATATTCTGAAATATTGAATGAGTACCTACAGTGTTATTACCGTACTATCAAGTAGATATATTCTGAAATATTGAATGAGTACCTACAGTGTTATTACCGTACTATCAAGTAGATATATTCTGAAATATTGAATGAGTACAGTGTTATTACCGTACTATCAAGTAGATATATTCTGAAATATTGAATGAGTACCTACAGTGTTATTACCGTACTATCAAGTAGATATATTCTGAAATATTGAATGAGTACAGTGTTATTACCGTACTATCAAGTAGATATATTCTGAAATATTGAATGAGTACCTACAGTGTTATTACCGTACTATCAAGTAGATATATTCTGAAATATTGAATAAGTACCTACAGTGGTATTACCGTACTATCAAGCAGATATATTCTGAAATATTGAATGAGTACCTACAGTGTTATTACCGTACTATCAAGCAGATATATTCTGAAATATTGAATGAGTACCTACAGTGTTATTACCGTACTATCAAGTAGATATATTCTGAAATATTGAATGAGTACCTACAGTGTTATTACCGTACTATCAAGCAGATATATTCTGAAATATTGAATGAGTACCTACAGTGTTATTACCGTACAATCAAGTAGATATATTCTGAAATATTGAATGAGTACCTACAGTGGTATTACCGTACTATCAAGTAGATATATTCTGAAATATTGAATAAGTACCTACAGTGTTATTACCGTACTATCAAGTAGATATATTCTGAAATATTGAATGAGTACCTACAGTGTTATTACCGTACTATCAAGTAGATATATTCTGAAATATTGAATGAGTACCTACAGTGGTATTACCGTACTATCAAGTAGATATATTCTGAAATATTGAATGAGTACCTACAGTGGTATTACCGTACTATCAAGTAGATATATTCTGAAATATTGAATGAGTACCTACAGTGGTATTAACGTACTATCAAGTAGATATATTCTGAAATATTGAATGAGTACCTACAGTGGTATTACCGTACTATCAAGTAGATATATTCTGAAATATTGAATGAGTACCTACAGTGTTATTACCGTACTATCAAGTAGATATATTCTGAAATATTGAATGAGTACCTACAGTGTTATTACCGTACAATCAAGTAGATATATTCTGAAATATTTAATGAGTACCTACAGTGGTATTACCGTACTATCAAGTAGATATATTCTGAAATATTGAATGAGTACCTACAGTGTTATTACCGTACTATCAAGTAGATATATTCTGAAATATTGAATGAGTACCTACAGTGGTATTACCGTACTATCAAGTAGATATATTCTGAAATATTGAATGAGTACCTACAGTGTTATTACCGTACTATCAAGTAGATATATTCTGAAATATTGAATGAGTACCTACAGTGTTATTACCGTACTATCAAGTAGATATATTCTGAAATATTGAATGAGTACCTACAGTGGTATTACCGTACTATCAAGTAGATATATTCTGAAATATTGAATGAGTACCTACAGTGGTATTACCGTACTATCAAGTAGATATATTCTGAAATATTTAATGAGTACCTACAGTGGTATTACCGTACTATCAAGTAGATATATTCTGAAATATTGAATGAGTACCTACAGTGTTATTACCGTACTATCAAGTAGATATATTCTGAAATATTGAATGAGTACCTACAGTGGTATTACCGTACTATCAAGTAGATATATTCTGAAATATTGAATGAGTACCTACAGTGGTATTACCGTACTATCAAGTAGATATATTCTGAAATATTTAATGAGTACCTACAGTGGTATTACCGTACTATCAAGTAGATATATTCTGAAATATTGAATGAGTACAGCTCATGCAGCATGAATACAAGGAAAAGCCGGAAAATTCCTGATAATGTTTGATAAAGAAAATTGTAATAACTTGTAAGTTGAACTTTATTTACGGTCTGTTATCCTATATAAAATAATTTATCTTGTGCTTTTTTTTTATGCTACATTTTTTGACCAAATTTATCTTTGCGAGAGTTTAAAAATTATGATTAATTTTTTACGCTTCGTCTTGACAATTTAATAATTTCAAAATGGTGCCGGATTTTCTAAGAGTTCGTACCTTTGTGTGCATAAAATGACAGAGATGCACGAAGATATTCTGAAATGTTGATCACATAAAAAGCCCGGTTTGAATTTAATATATCGCCTGGACACTTCTTAATAATCTTTCAATCTTCCTACCATCCAATATGAAGGAGCTTTTTCTAATCAAGATCATACCTTTATAGCAAAGAAGTCTGTAGTTGTAATACCTAATATTTAATATATTTTGCAGATGGCGTGAAATTAAACTACGTTTGCTTCGTGACATGCTTTGAATAATCAGCTTCTGCTGCTAAGTTTGAAACATCGCATTTTTATTGGATAAGTGGAAAATTTCGGTTGCAAAAAAAGGCAGACAGGTTCTAAGCTCAGAAAATCTAGGACACCATATTACCTTGATCATATTAGCGAAAATAAACATATAAATAATAACGGGTGACATTTTATTGATTGACTTCCGATCGGTTTATCACAAATTCAAACCTTGTTAGACAGTTTATAAACACGGGAAGAGCTTTTGAAATTTGAATTCAGCTGAGAGTTAGTCAGACGAGAATTTTCCTAATTAATCACCCCTTGCTCTAGCCAAAGCACAAGCATTTCACATTGTTCAAATCATTTGAATATATTTCTATATTTTCTCCTTTACAACTCAATGGGTAATACGCTTTTCAATTTCCTGCGATTTGCATTATTATGCTCAACCTTTGAAAGTGCACTTCACTAATGAATTGATCGTGGAAAGGGAGAGAATTTCAATGCGTGGCAATTGGTGAGCTGCGCAAAGCTGTCATCGGAGGTTCAACACAAAGATTTGGGATCAACTGTTTTTAATGCAGCTTTGAAAGTCCAAAGTGGTCACCAATTATAAAGAAGCAGTTATCCAGCAAAAGCGGTGCGGGCTACAGTTGGTAAGTATCCTACTAGAATACAACCCGATCATCAGAGAACGTTATACATGTAGAGTTTTGCTGCTTTTTAGACTATTATGTAAAATAACCTCCATGTTTGGTTGCTAGGATACAATATGGTATACTCAGTTTGAAGCCTCGGGGAGAATTTTGTAGATTTTCATCACTCGACTGAGTTTAACGATGAAGTGAAGAATGCAAAGAAATTCCTCTTCGATCGGATTGTCGGTCTTTCTTAATGTACTGGACTATTCGACGAAAACTGGCCTAGGTTTACTAGAACTACTAGAACTACACAAGGAAACAACACATTTTCTTTATTGTTTTCTTTGGAATTTTTTGAAAGGAAGTGCATAAAATGTCCCTTTTCTTCTCGCCCTTATAAAATCTAAGAGGACGACAGATTTTCCGTTTACTTTGGAAAACAAGCCATATTTTTGAGCTCATGGCTTTCGCTAAACAAGTGGGTAACATTTTTCGCATTGCTACGTGGCTACAGAGGAGTCATGTCATATAATCTCAATGCGAAGGGAGAGGCCATTGAATATTTTATATTATGCTTCCTGGCGTTCCTCCGTCAACCTCCCCCTCCTCCTTCTCTATGTAACATAAGCCAGACTGACCATCCTATTTGTACCTTGGTGGCAAGAAAACACATCCAACAGAATCTCACAGAAGAAACATGTTTTCTCCCAAGAATTGTTCCAGAACGATTGAGTTGTATGGAAGATCGCTTGTATCAATCTTATTCTTGATAAAGTCTATAGGATGGGCGAACATATTGATTTACGTTAAAAACTCCACAGATGCTATGTTTTGAAACAAGAAATTAACTCTGACCTTATTTTTGAAGAAGCAAGACGGTTTCACTCAGAACTGCTCGGTTGAGGTCTTACTGGAAAAAGAAAACCATTCAGGTAAACAAGAAAATAGTGTTTTTAAAAACTCGAAGAAGAATAAACACTGAAACGGGGCGAACGGAGACGCAAACTGCTGACGATTAAATACACCTATGCACCTGTATTAGAAAAGGTGCGTTTTGAGATTCTGTTTGAAATAAAATTTAAAAATACCAAGGAATCGTTACATAAACTAAAATTGTTATGAAAAACCTTGCAAAGTAAACAACGGAAAGAGAATAATTTGTAAACTAGTCTCGTTGTTCGGTAGTAAAACCATGGTGTTTTTATATCGCTAGATTATCCCTTTTGTTCCAACGATTACAAACAAATTATGGTTCTTTAAATACAAATATTAAAATTAAACTAGTAACAATTCGTAAGCTATCAAATGAATTTTCGCGGGAGACAACAAGGCTTCTCACACTTGTTAATGTTGGGTGGTTGAGTGGGTTGATGAGGGCAGCGTGATGAGTGGTGGTTGATGAGGGGCAGGTTGATGAGGGCAGGGGACGAGGGGTAGGAGGGGAGTTAAATGGAAGCTAATGCTTCACCATGCTGACTTTCACCAAGGCTACGAGACAAGATAATTGTCCTTCCTGCTTCGACTCGAGACAGATAACATTCCTCCCTGATATTCTATTCCACTTTCAGAAACAGGGTGAAAATTCTACGTGGTACTCGTCCAAGATTGTCTTCTCTTGTAACCAGGAGAAAGATATCAATTTTGCATATATGCTGTTATTGTGTCACATTTGATAGGATAGCATATTTTGTCCCTTGAGTTGTGTCACTTCTTTCTCTCACAAGCATCACACATTTTAATAACCTGTTTATCTGCGAAAATATAATTATTTTTCTTGCGCTTAAAGTTTTATTTGGTAATTAAAGTGTTTAATCACGGGGTTTTTTTCCTTCTCATTTTTATTAATTTAGTACGTTGAAAATTGTAAGCAGCGAAGGTTCTGTGAGATCCATACAGTGGGGTTGTTGTAAACAGAAATGAAGGATGAAAGATGATGTATTAATTTACTAGCAGTCTGCAGCCAAGCAAGCGCTTTTGGAGGAACGTCTTGAAGACGGAAAGAAAATAAGACTATTCTGTAGTCGATCCAACGCTTTTCGTAGCAATATTAACAAATTCCCACCTCCTACCCGGCAACTATGCTAACAGAATTGTTAAGTATCATGATAAATAATAAAAAAAAAACGCTTTGATTATAGCTTACAAATGAAATTCCATGATTACTTTCAATTATTTTGAGTGTGCATCAGCTAAATATTATCAAATAACCGTTCTTGAGTTTAGCAATATATTTCAGAAGATACATGAACATTGTCCAAAATAACGCGTCGTTGTAAGTAGTAGTTAGCAAGGGCTGGAGAGGGGTAGAGTGACAAAATCGAGGTGTGAATAGGTGGTGGACGGGGTGGGGGGCTAAGCCCAGTCATGTGCCCAGCTCTGTGTCCAGCTCCGTGCCCAGCTCCGTGCCCAGCTCTGTGCCCAGCTCCATGCCCAGCTCCATGCCCAGCTCCGTGCCCAGCTCCATGCCCAGCTCCGTGCCCAGCTCTGTGCCCAGCTCTGTGCCCAGCTCTGTGCCCAGCTCTGTGCCCAGCTCTGTGCCCAGCTCCGTGCCCAGCTCCGTGCCCAGCTCCGTGCCCAGCTCTGTGCCCAGCTCTGTGCCCAGCTCTGTGCCCAGCTCCATGCCCAGCTCCGTGCCCAGCTCTGTGCCCAGCTCCGTGCCCAGCTCTGTGCCCAGCTCTGTGCCCAGCCTGGATGTACGAGGAACGCTATCGACCGACAAGGTCTATACCAATTTCGTTCACGATCGAAACCAGAGCTAATGGGGCGAAGCCATGAGTCGTGAAATATTCCACAAAATTGGCTATTAACGGGAAGAAGCTAAACTGATGCTACGATCAGTAGGTTAGTGACTCACGAGGCATGCAGGAAGTGATTGCTTACTTATAAACCGAACGATTTATCCGTGTTAAGTGATCAAAAGAAGAATTCAACGTTTTTTTTTCGAAGAGAGATTTTGGTATTTCTGAAATGCTTTTTTTATGCGTGAAATGTTAGGAAACGTTGATGCGTTCCTTCATTTTTTAATTACACCCAAAACGAATGATAACATAAATGCATTGTGCTCAAGTTTGCTGCCATCTATGGTACATAAAATGTATGCAACAGAGGTTTTATAAAGTTATCCATTTTGGTGCAGGGGTCTGGTGTCTTTTGTGGAATTGCAGAGCGAGAAAGCGCCATGAAAGTTCATTAATTAGTTAACTAAACACAACAATAAGCCTGTATACTTTGCTGGAGGTGATGGGGTGGGGTTGTGGGTGCTTTTTGGGGTATGCGATAGAATGAGACGCGTGGGTGTAGGGTGGGAGGACCCTGAGTGTTTGGGTATTAAAAACTAATTTATAAGCTCCTTAGCGTGAGAATTCTAAGTCTATGGTTAATCGATAAAATATCGTTTGTTTCCTTGTATAATGGTAAGCATGGTACAATTAGAACGTGCTGGAGAGTTTCAGTATGGTATTAGCATTATCAAGCGTATTGGCACAAAAGATCTACCCCCGGCTTCATATAGAAACTCACACAAAATGCATCGTCATTCTGCAAAAGTTAATTTCCCCAACTAAAAAAATGTGTTTGATAATAAAACACCAAATAAAATGTGAGCATACGAAGGATATTTACGAATTATACCCGCAGGCTACAACTAGCTGCCCCATTTACACTATGTTTTATATTTGCAATTGCTCTTATGATTGTTTCTTTTCCATTTTATCAATTTTGCAATATTGCGCTATATGACAGACAAATACTAGAAAATGTTGGAAAACTCAGCGTGGAAACGCGGGAACTATTATTGTTCCTTATATTGCATTCGCTTCGCTTGTTGCAGGTTGCTCTGCTGTACTGTAGTTCTTGGGTAGACTCTAGCGTCCAAATAGGCCATAACCTGACTTACGGTCTCATATAGAGCCAATGCTTGCTGCCCGCCCCTCGGTTGCCTTGGGTTATATCTTGGGTGACCTAGGGCCCTCAATTTCCACAACGTTATCTTCCCATAGGTCTGCCATAGCAGCTACCCACACCACGGCTACCCTCTATGCTTTAATACGTCTACGTACATTGCCAATACAGAACCGTGTTATGTATTATAGTGGAGTTTGCTCAAATAGGGTTATGTTTCTCCATCAAACCTTCGCGAGACGCGGTGGACTGTTTACCACGCTTGTTCTCATGAAAGAAAAATTATAATTTTGCTTATTTACATATTATTCTCTTTGAACCCATGTCATCTAATTGTGTTTGATTAATTTTTAATTATGTTTTGATTCCGTGAGCTTAAGTGGCGTCGTACTGAAATAGGTGGAACGGAATCAGGGATGATTCAGTCGATATTCTAGGAAAAATCCAGTAACCAAAAAAACCGATGGTTGCAGTTATTAAAAAAAAAACGCAATATTTTGCGTTTATCAGCGAATTTCATTAATTGAAATGTGGGTATACGCTCAATTGAAAAACAAAATGTAGGTATACGCTACGCTGTATTCCCGCGTATATGCAGGATTACACCACTACTTAAAATTGAGGAAATTGAATTGAGTTTTTATGTTAGGAATAACTGGGTCGCTTTCCCCCAAAGGAATTCTGTTCTCTGAATTCAAACAGAACCATTTATTGCAGTTTTCCCATTATACAACCTTCCTGCGGCCTAAACTTTTGATGCGTGTATTTTGATTGCGAAATGCCTTTGTGTCACACCCAGAGTTCACTGCATCAAATATTAATTCAGCTGAAAACTTTTAATGGCATGAATCTGATACACGAGTTTTTCTAATTTGATGCATCCGTTGAACAGAATGTATAGTTTATTAAAGTGAAACTTCGATGTCAATATGATAGTATTATATATAATACATATTCCACTGGCAATATATTCCTAATTTAAATACGGAACAGCAAAATCGTAGCGCATTCAATGATATTACAGCAAATGAGTAGTGACCAGAGTTGCAATAATCCCACACTAATCTCTCAACTCGCTGTGGGTGCTCTATACATGTAACCATGTCCAACCACCTCCTAAATCCCAGATTTTAGGGTTGCGCCAATTGCTACAGAAAATTACTATACTAATTGATAGGATACAATTCAATTTGTTTCAACTCCAATTCATTAAAAAAAATCACACATTTTTGGCCAATTAAAACGCGTGACTTTGCATGAAAGCTTTACTTCGGTTCCCGAATTCCGTTTACAAAGTATGTGAGCAAAATCAAGCATTGATTTGGACATTTTGTTTTTCACGTTACACAAGTTTTGTAAAGTAATACAATCCTGGAATGATGCATTCGCTAATTTCTTTTCTTGCATATCCTCCAAGCAGTATCCCGCGCCGCCCCGTAGAAGACCCTTATGTTCCGAAGCCGGGACTCAGGCTTCGTGGCCGTAGGTTTCACCGCTGAGCTAAATGGAGGATGAACACTTAGTAAGAGGATGAACCCATTCGATTCAGTGGTCACGAAATACGCCACGAAAGCACCCAACTATTTCAACCCATGAAAACAGCATTGAACGGTCGGGTTGCCAGCAAAATCACGTTATACATTATTACTCAATATCTACCGTTCTAAGTACTTAGGATTTGCAATTTTATAAAGAATTCACTTAGTAAAATCCTGTTCACAGTAATTATCATCGTTCTTCTCTTGATAATTTCTAAGATATTTTGTGAATGCTGGGGAGGTATTTTCATCATCAGATATTTTATTGTTTTGATTAACAAAACCGGAGAGTTTTTGTGATTACATTTTCTATCTAACGCAAAAAAATGCACTCGTGTGGTTAAAATCATCATCTTCAATTAATTAACTAATGTCTAGAAAATTTGCATTAAAATGTTTAATATGATGAGATTCTTTTCCGCGCTTTTCTTAATGGAATTTGAGAAATACTTGTATGTTTTCATAAATATAGTTGAAGTTAAATATTCTAGCATGCCATCAAAACGCTTGCATTCTGTGTAATAGAAGCCACTATTTTCCGCCAGCCGTTGCAGGCATAAACTGCCATCTGATCATCTGATCAACTGATTAAGAAGTGAAAACTTGCCTCGCCATTCAAACAATAATCTTTTCATTCCTTCAAATTCGAGGGTCGATTTGAGACTAGAACAAATCAATGTCAGGGAAAATACGCGTTTTTTCAACGGCAATGTTTTTCAATTCGTTTTTGACCAGGAAGTTTGTTTTCAAAAAGGTATTTTTTTCCAAGCATTTAAGTGAAAAAGGATGCTCAAGTCGTCAGTTTATGCTCCTCTTGTTAATCGTAATTAAAAATGTGCAAATGCAGTGACACGTTTCCTGCGGCTTGTCTTCTCAAAACTAAGGGCTGTGCCAAGAAGACCTCCTCCCATTCCACCAACCCATCACACTTAACAACGGTCCACCCACTGCATTCAACGAATTTCACCAATGTTTAAGGAACATGATAATATGTTTGCAGTAAGGTTAATATTCCTTCAATTCTCGTTAGTTTTAATATGGAGGATAACGCCTTATGCACACAAAATGTATAATGAGTTTCAACAGTAAAATTAAATTCTGTGTGTATCTCATGAGATCCAGACCTGCGCCATCTTTGATCCTTTGAGATAGTGATGATAATCTCACTGATGTGAGAGCACAAAGCACGTGCTCCAGGAAGATATGCATATTGCACATCAATTCCTAGGGTACAGGACTAAAAAAATGTGCAGCCGTCAACAAACCTCCAATGTTAAAGGAATCGATTTTTAAAATTACAAGAATAAACATGATATGGTAGGAGGACGATCAGTTTACAGCTAGAGCAGCACCTTCCCGTTTCTTTGCAGCGATAGAAAAACGTGAAGTAAAGAGATTTTAGAGAACATTTTACGAGATCGTGGTATCTTTCTCTTCCATCCACTCTTAAATGTACTTTGACAATCAGGTGTAATCCTAATTCTTTGACGTTTCATGTTCAAAGAAAAGAGGTTCGTTCTAGCTCTTTAACGCGCACAAGACTTGACGCTTTTAGTCCTACTACCACCACCATCACTATCACTCACAATACACTTTGGGGTTGGACGGGGGCACTAACCTTACTTGAAGACAAAAGTTGACCCAGTGAATGGAATGGTAAGAAAATAGAATTAACGAGATGGATGTAAAGCAGCATTGAAAACGTGATAAAGCACAATACAATGTGGCGACAATCTATTTTAATGAAAAGACTTTTGTGTCAAAATATTGTCAAAATGATTTATGTGGCAGTTTTTAAGCATGGTGTTTTTTCACTTTTTTTTTAAGAAGTTTGATGATGACGAAGAGATGAAACCCTTTCTCACGGTTTATCTATCGGAGCGTTATGCATGTCTTGATGAGCTCGTACACATATTTACTGAGTCAATACCATGTCAGTATTTTTAATCAAAATGCAATATGCTCATAGTTTGTAGCACTTTTACATTTTAACAATTTTTGAGCTTTTCTGCAAACGGAAGTAGCCACCAAAAACAACCCTTTTAGAAAAGCTTCGCAAAAATTGCACGTAACTGCTAAGTGAATATTCCCCTAATGAGGTCGATTAAAAGCAGGTCACGTGAAAGCATTCATAAATAGCAAGGACTAAAAGCAGGGATTTAAGCTGCGTGGTAACTGGTAGGTATGTAATTGCTGGCTGGTGTTCCGTGCAGAAACAGACCATGTTGTAGGAACGATCGCAGAAAAACAAGCGCTCTATTCTAATAAAAAGTGCGTTATTTTTGCTGTTAATTTTTTCTTCCTTTCTTTTTAAATGGTAAGTGGGCATAGGGTAAATGAGCGTAGCAGGTTATTTCTCACATTGCCTTTGTGTTTGCAGCGGAAATCCTGTAAAATCGACAAATTTACAGTGAAACAGTTTCGTAGGAGTAACAAATGCACACACACTTTTCATCCATGGTATCTTCAAGCCCACTGGTACCATGACCATGCTCTCAACTACAGTACACTGCGTGTGCATTTTGTGCTATTTAACTAAACCTAAATCCTAATAGCAAATGGCGATACCCCGGGAAGGGAATAGCGGGGAGAATTTATCTGGTTAATCTGCTGACCACCCTATGCTCAACTTTATAATGAACATTTGAATTGCTGCTGAGTTCGGTGTTTCTGTGTGCGCTCTCCATCCATTTAGTACCCTACTATACATGTCCCGAGAATAATATAACATAATGGTATGATTCTGGGGACCACTTAAAAACACAACATAGTATATTATCCGCTCTATATAGATAGATAAGGATACAGGTTTAATTAAAATAGCAGCACCATCATACAATTCCAAGCAGCCGCTAGCAGTCATTTTTTATTTACATACACGATGCAACTTTTCTAAAGCTAGAATTTCACCAAGTTACATTTCTAAGGTGGTTTGTTCGATTAGCTGAAAGCTTAGTATAGAAACATCTTGACATTTTTTTCTTTTCGCTAAGCTAGGAAATAGATGAAAGTTCGTATCCACTGCTTTGTAGCCGTAAGTATTTCAAAAACCGTTGAACTTCGCTTAAAATGGAGAGAATTGAATGAGGTTACATTGGTAAGAAATCTATCACTGTGGTTCCTTATACCGTTGATAAGTCATGAAAATAACACTGTACTAACTGGACCTGTTAAAAGTTTATAAATATTAAATCACTTGATTTCCTCTCGTGTGTCCCTTAAGGAATGCTCGAATTAGACTTACAGAATTACATTTTCTGTTATAAAATCTTTAAATATCGTATCACTGCAAAGTCTTACCGTAACCGTTAATACACCTGTCAAGCAAAAAGCAAAAGCAGAAAGGTGTCAAACATTGTGGAAACCCATGGGCATATATTGAGAGGCAACATGGAAATAAACCTAATTGCGACGAATTGCGCTGACAAAGGCCCGCTCTATGTGGGGGTTTGCCTCTTCAATAAACTACCCGCTGTCCTGAAGTCGACATTGAACGACCAAAACTTTAAGGACAAACTGTTCAATTTCCTTATAAGTAATTGTTTTTACAGTTTAAAGGAATTTTTAAACTATAAGTTAACATCAGTTAATGAATAATTGTATACTGTATTTTAATTGTAATTGTAATTGTATATTTTAATGACTCACCCAATATTACAGTGTAATTCAATTTGGAGCAATAAAAATTATTATTATTATTATTATTATTATTAAAGTCGTTCTATTCCTAATTGACAGTTTGATGGCAAGTGATGGGATGTAACCGGATGTAACCGGATGCTCCGGATGTAACCGGATGCTCCGGATGTAACCGGATGTAACCGGATGCTCCGGATGTAACCGGATGTAACCGGATGTAACCGGATGTAACAGGATGTAACCGGATGCTCCGGATGTAACCGGATATAACCGGATGTAACCGGATGCTCTGGATGTAACCGGATGCTCCGGATGTAACAGGATGTAACCGGATGTAACCGGATGTAACCGGATGCTCCGGATGTAACAGGATGTAACCGGATTCTCCGGATGTAACCGGATGCTCCGGATGCTCAGGATGTAACCGGATGTAACCGGATGTAACCAGATGTAACCGGATGCTCCGGATGTAACCGGATGTAACCGGATGTAACCGGATGTAACCGGATGTCACCGGATGTCACCGGATGTAACTGGATGTAGCCGGATGTCACCGGATGTAACCGGATGCTCCGGATGTAACCGGATGCTCCGGATGTAACCGGATGCTCCGGATGTAACCGGATGTAACCGGATGTAACCGGATGCTCCGGATGTAACCGGATGTAACCGGATGTCACCGGATGTAACCGGATGTAACCGGATGCTCCGGATGTAACCGGATGCTCCGGATTTAACCGGATGCTCCGGATGTAACCGGATGCTCAGGATGGAACCGGATGCTCCGGATGGAACCGGATGCTCCGGATGGAACCGGATGCTCCGGATGTAACCGGATGCTCCTGATGTAATCGGATGTAACCGGATGTAACCGGATGTAACCGGATGTAACCGGGTGTAACCGGATGCTCCGGATGTAACCGGATGTTTCCGGATGTAACCGGATGGAACTGGATGGAACCGGATGGAACCGGATGCTCCGGATGTAACCGGATGTAACCGGATGTAACCGGATGTAACCGGATGTAACTGGATGTAACCGGATGTAACCGTTTCAAGTTGATGTCGTAAAAAAGAAATCGTCCATGAAACTCCCAAGGTCAGGGTGTAGACTGACCTTGAATCTTGCAAGGTCGTGCAATCTTGTTGCCATGACAACAGCACTGATCACCGAATCAATAAATCGCAATACCGAATAAATCTTAATAACATAATCTTTAAGAAAGGAACATACGGAAGTGCAAATTAATTGAGGTCATTTTGTGCTATACATCTAAATAAAATACCTTTCATAATTTTCAACTATGGATAAATGATATTTTCACGATTATCGGAGAGGACCGAGTTGACCAAAACACAATCCAATCTCTTGATTATTTCAAGCAGTTATGTTTCTAGAAAATTGATCCACATTACACAACAAATATTTTTCACATTAAATTCAGACCAAAGTTCCCCAACTTCTTGAATGATCAATATAAGTGGCAAGTGCTAGCTTTTGTCAAGCAACCTCGAAAGATTGAATTGAAAATAATGTTACATAACGATCCTACGGATCTTGTATTGCAGAACTTTTAAAGCGGCAGAACTTTTGGACCTAGTCGTACACAATATCAGCAACTAGCTCATTTTTAGCTCTACTTTTGGGGCTTAAATTCAATTCCACATCGCCCCCACCCCTTCCTATCGCCTATTGAGCTCCAAAAAAAGTGTTGCCCTGTGAAAAGTTTCTATTTTGTCAGCTCTCGACGGAAATTTCCTTCAGCCATTTCTGATCATTGCTTCCACAGATTTGTTCGAAAATCATTTGATCAAAATAACAACAAGAAAAAAGAACCAAAGGAGACAAGTTCATTTCTATGCGTGTTCTTTTGAAATTAGATTTAAGTAAATAATATGTTACCTCATCAGTAATATGTTTGCAAGTGCTTAAATGTTTCACATTAGACAGGTATTCACAGTGTTCAGTTCTCAACGTGGAAATACAGAGTTTTGTATTCCTGCGGCTTCTCTGAATGCGTTTACCTCAATTCCAAGAAGCTTAAAATGAAAGCTTAACTATAACTAGAAATGTGTAGTGTTTACTATATGCCGTATAACTCATTCAATGCTGAGCACCTGACAGAATTACTTTATTACTTTGATTATATCCTCTATGTGTACAACTACTTACCACTGTGATTAAATCCGGAATTTGGCATAGGGAGGAACTAGCGTCATAGGAACAATGAATATGTAGCAATTACTTTGAAGCTTTATCAGGCTTCATCAGGCTTCATCAAGTACAAGAGATACTCACTTATTGTGAATATAACAAATATCTTGGAAATATTTTATGTATTGTACTAATATTTTAAAATAAAGTGTACTTTTACATTTTCTGCGATCACTTTTTTTAAAGATAAAGAATTACTGCAATTTTCAGTTGCAAAGCTTTATTTTTGAAGCCAAGTACGATTTTACATTAATAACGAAAAAATACTTTCCGTAATTGCAATCTGGCTGAGCATCTGTCTGACTAGCTCAATTGTTGGATAATAATTCAAGGGGAAATAATTCTTTTGATTTCAGCCTCATTTTTGAAGAGACTTTCTGGTCGTACTGATACGGTAAGAATACTAGAAATCGAGTAAATTTCGATTGATTTTATTAAAAATTTATTAAACAACGCTTTCTTCGAAGTATTTTCTCCATACGACAATATTGACCCGCCAAAAATGTACCCGTTAAAATGAGAAAAACACGCAAGAAAAGAAACAACAATTTTGAAAAGAAACCCTTGATTCTTACAAACCATGTTCTTTATCTACAATATAATCGAGTATTATGGTTTTTACCTCAAAAGTAGGGCCATGATACCTCTGCAAAGTTTCATCGGTTTCTTAAATTTAAAATTTTATTTTCCCTTACCATACTTCTCAACAAAACAAAACAAAATTCTCCCTCCCACTTGATTTTTTTCAAAACGCTTATATCAAGGGAATTATTTAGCCAACAGGAGAAATACTTCTCAGCAACTTTTTATTTGACAACGTCTTAAAACCTATCATTATGTCTGTCTTTTTAGTTATTTTCTAACAGCGTGAAAACGCTCTCATTGAATGAGGCTTGAAAAGTACCACAACATTGAAACATTTTAAGATTATTTAAACTTGATATACTTGCCAACAATCAAAACTACCCGGGTAGTTTCAAAACAATCAAATTACAATTGATCCAGTGAATTTCAAGTGAACATTTTGAAGGGAATGTGATCTAAATTGAAATTAATAAATCATAAACCGATATTAACGTCCATGGGAAAGAAATTGTAAAATCAAGCTGTGGGAAGAGAAGAGAAGCTAGAAATGTGTTAACATTTGATATGAAACTCTCCCCCTTGACTGACTCAGTAAACTATGCGTTAACTCAAGTCAGTTTACTCGAGTTCCTACAAGCCGTGGGCCGAACTTGGAGTTCAAAATTCATCGGGCAGCTTGACATTTTCAGTCCTCCATCGAATGGCAGCGAGAGGGAGTTTCTCCCCCCTCCCCACCCTCTCCAGCCACATGGGAGGAGGAGGCGTTGTCACGCTTAAAAATCAGCCTTTTCAGCAGAAAACAGTCACACGAAGGAATTCCAGGCTGACTGAGTCTAACTGAGACAACTGTCCTTTTCTAGATTGCCTTTTTCGCTCATTTTTGACATGAAAAGCGTTTAAAAAGCGCTATGAACTATATCTTGCATGACAATTGACTTCATCAATAAAAATGCCAAAATCAATGAGTCGGGACAACCGGGACTTTACCATAGGAGTGCAGGGCAGCTCCCACAAGCTCCCACGTCGACATAGCAGGCCAGTTTTTTCAGCAATAGAAGGACATTTTGAACCACCTGTCTGAAGAAGACTGACAGGTCTCCCGCAGATTGTATTTCAAGCGTGTGTTAAGCAGCCTCCTGCCATCCCTGCCATCCCTGCCATCCCTGCCATCCCTGCCATCCCCGCCATCCCTGCCATCCCTGCCATCCCTGCCATCCCTGCCATCCCTGCCATCCCTGCCATCCCTGCCATCCCCGCCATCCCTGCCATCCCTGCCATCCCTGCCATCCCTGCCATCCCTGCCACTGCCATCCCTGCCATCCCTGCCATCCCTACCATCCCTGCCATCCCTGCCATCCCTGCCATCCCTGCCATCCCTGCCATCCCCGCCATCCCTGCTATCCCCGCCTCCTGGACGCTGAATTTAATCCCAGGAAGAATTTCTTGTAAACAAAAATTAACATGGGTTGTTTTCATTTACCCTCACTATGTTCACACAGTTGTAATCATTGCATCATGAGCTTTTCTTAAATAATACAAAGAAAATAAATTCACTTCTTATCAGTTTTTGTCTAACCTAGCTCGCTAAAGCAATTAAAATTGTTATTTCTCATGAATTATAAGCTTACCATTGTAAGTAGCAAATGATGTGCAGGAGCCACAAAATGACACGCGCAATTCCATTGAAGTTGGTTGTAGATCGTCTTGGCAAGAACAATTTAACGGTTTCTGTTAAAACTACAAAATAGACAAGTCTTCATCTGAAAGCATACCATTATCATCTTTGTAATTCAGTAAATTCCCGAGAAGTAATGCTTAGGAGATAAGAATATGATTGCACATATTTATGAACACATTTTTTACTGCGAAAAGAAGTTGCATTTATACTTACGGGTGTACTGAGATCGATTCAAAAGATAAAACAATTAATCTGGAAGAATACTTCCCCTTAATGCATCGACCCTAAGATTTGCCATACTGGAAAATACTTTCCCCTTCGCGCTCTTCGAATATCTGTCAAATATTTGTTATCTTCATTAACCCAACGGAACTCATTCAATCTCATACCTTTTAATCATCTTCCTTCCAAGAGATATGGTCGATTGTTCAAATTATTGCACCCTGGCGCCCGATGATATTTCCTTCGCACAATTTCCTCTAGCGTATACCTCCATCTACTATCTCTAAGTTCTAGCTAGTTTACACTTTTTTATCTTTTGCTATCATTTTCATAATAAGAACCTTTCAGCAACGGCTCTAAAAGCAGGACGATGGTGGTCGTATTTAATTGAACTGTTATTTCTTACTAGGCTTCCCATGGTACGCTTATACGGTGGCCAGATTTGCGACAATTTCCACTGAAAATAGACCAACGGCGTCGGTTGCGAGTCCCAGAATAAATCTCTAGGGGGCTAACATGCACATGAACATAGACATGGACAGAAACACGGGAAAAATCAACAAATGCCCCGGAATAGGAGCATATAGTATCACGGATAGTAACCCAACCTACCGGATTTTATGTCGCATTATCCTATGGTGCTCAACTCAACCTGGGATTTGATGGAAATAAGAAACATTTGTGCGTATCATTGCGTGGTGGAGCGTAGAGTCGTAGTGTTCCCAGCAGAAGGGTGCAAATAGTAATCACTGGAGTTAGGCCCAACTTACAGCATATCGGCTTCAGAGATCAGGGAAATGAGCATACACTTATACAGCGTTGGACTAAATTACCTACAGAAGTCGAATGTTGAAAATCTTGAATACAATTATAGGAATTATTTTAGAAACGCCGTGTTTAGTTTTTGTGTGAATGGCGGTGGTAGAATGACGGCAGTAATAAATGTTTCATGTCAAGATCCATCCTTTAAAAAGGCCAACACTAAAATAAAAGTATGATGTTAAATTTCCGTTCTGGTACACCTCACAGTTTATCAATACGAAAACATGGGTCTCGCTCATCTCTCCATTAGGATTCTAAGAAAACAAATACGAGAGGCGTGAGATGCAGCCTCCTTATAGCACATATCTTAAGGTGATAAGGTCTACTTAGCTACTTAGCGAATTTTCTTCTGGTCTACTTACTGGCTTACCAGTTACCAACTCCGAGACATCTTTTAGTCTAGGAATATCGACGGCAAAAAGGGGCGTGTCCGTATTCGGTGTTATATAAAGCTGAAATTTTGATATTATGTGCATAAAACCATGACACAACTATTGTCACAAACCCGGACAAAAAATTTTCATCGGAAGTCATTCAAAAAAATTATCAAAGTCAAAATTTCTTAAAAAATGAAAATTACTTAAAAGTTTAATAAGTATGTCATTTTTGAATTTATAAACGTCTAGTTTCCGCAGAAGCCTAGGCATTAATACGTTATATCGATACCGTTTTTAAAAAACGTCAAAAAGTTTTTACTAACCTATGACATGAGCCAAAAAGTAGCTAAAAAAACGCAAAAAAAAATATATACCACTTTTCACTTAATGCCACGGGACTAAATATTGGCCGAATGTTATTAAACGAGTTTGTAAAGATAGCTCAATTCATTGTCTACAAGACTGCAGATCTAACTTTTTGAACACGTCAAGTTCACAACTGAGATTTTTGCTTTTCCCTACGAGAGGTAACTCTTGGCGCGCTGCCAAGCGCCGATAAGCCGTGCGGCTGGCTGGTTAATAGCATGCGTAGGGTGCTTTGAATGGCATACTAGCGTTGAGTGCGCAGGCTTTTTGATACTACGTTAGGTCCGCACTTGATTTCATATTATTTACTTAAAATTGGAGGCTTTTTGTTTTTTGTCTGTAAATTTGGTCTGTTTCTTGATTTTTACATAAAAAAAAAGTTATATATTCGTTTATATCAACCATACCTTGCTCTGTTTTAACCACGTGCAGAGGTTTGAGGATCTACAGAATCCGAGATAATGATTTTCAAGAAGACTGCGAACAGATTTGTCGAGGTATATCCACTTGACATGGGTTTCGATGGCTTGCAGGGTTAGTTTGCTGGCTTGCTAGTTAGTTTCCTACTCACTTTCAAAGCAGGACGACGAATATTATTGATAATTTCTGAAAATTCTCCCAAATATATGGAATGCAAATGGCATGAAGATAAATAAAATGCGCGTAAACTCACTTGTTTACTCACTAATTCACTAGTTACTCAGCAATGATTTTGTTTATTTGTGCAAGTGAAAAGATCGCCTACAAAACGGAATAACTAGCAATACGTATGGGTATGTAGTAATGCATGCTTCCTCATACTAGATCCATGTTAACATGACAGTTAATTTTATTCACTATTTTCACTTAGCAGAGAAAACAGGAGATAGCTGCGAACCCTCCACAACAGAATCTAGAAAAATAATTTCCACCACAGGTATTGGAAATTTTTTTCAGTTAGCGTTCCTAACCAGCGAGAATGTTCCTAATTTAACAGAAAAGGGTCTAATAAGCAAAAGACAATGATATTGCAAGAACAATAAATCAAGCAAGCAAGAAAGGGTATCAAATTTTTCCTTACAAATATCAAGGCAAGGAAGTTGCAGAGAGCAGTACACCAACAAAAAAAATATTGACATGGCAAAAAACGTAGGCTCGAGTCCCCTAACTTAAACAGAGGTGAAACACCACCCCCAAACAAACGGGTATCGCGTTCAACAATGCCAGAGTTTCACTGGAGCATATACCGTTTCATTATCCATCAATTAAGAGATACAAACAAGACAGGACGTAAAGTTTCTCTCGTTGACATGAATCCGGAGTCTCTTAGGGAAAATGTATTGAAAGCAACCAAAGAGAGAAATGACGAGGTAATTTTAAATCGAATGACATTCGGTTCCCTCTTTGAGGTAAACGCCAGCTACCATGCAGATTGTTTGTCGAAATATCTGAGTGCTAACAGCATAGAGGCATGTAAAAAGGTCCAAACCGTCTCACAATACGATCGCGCTGCTGTCAACACACAAGCGTTTATTTCGGATAAAATGAGGAGATGGAAAATTATACCAATTCCCAACGTTTGCGAAAAATACAGGGAATACCTCATTGCTGAGGGTGTAGACACTAAAGTGGCAAGTTCGTGTCACCTACAAGTATTTAATACACAATAAACTAATTAGCAACAGCAAAGACCAAACCATCTCATTCCACTATTGCACAGGAAACCTCCCAGGCATCATGTGCTCAGATTTTCTTTCTATTGGGCTGTTATATCAGCAAAAACGGGATCAGTCGGGAAAAGCACCTATGCACATCGGTTCATTCCTGTACACGAAATTGCATTGAAAATTGGGCTCCCAATAAGCATCGCTTTACCTGCAGCCCCATGCACTGTCCGGCTGTGACACTGTTTTAAACGTTTTTCGGAATCGGTAAAAACAGGATCTGGCGTCAACTGAATAAAATGACCCGAGACGAGTTGTCACTTTTGGCCAATTTTTCAGACATTTTGGAAAAGGTGAGCACTGCTCGAAGTTTGGTGGTTAAATTGTACGATACAAACAAGAAATTCCGACAGTATCATTACTCGCTAAATGCGCTGCGTTTTAAGATAGCAGTGTCGCGACCTATCTCAATTGCCAAAATACTCCCGAGCGAAGGGGCATTTCATCAGCACCTTCGACGAGCTGCATGGCAATTTAGCACTTAGGTAAACTCGCACGTGCAATTTCCAAAAATGTGGCTTAAGTTTGCCAAAGTAATATTCAAAGCTATCAGAGGTTTTTGAACTAGAATTTAAATGTCGTCTCTATTTTTCTTCTTCTTATTATTATTTTTATTATTTGTGGTGATAGGTCCCGAAGACAGTGGCTGGTGTCAGAGCCTGGGCAGAAAGTTCGTCTTACCTGTATATTTCGAGGGTCAAACAGCCATGGAAACGTTGCAAAATTTCAGTCAAGTCCAAGAAATCCTGCAGCATAAACCCCACTTGCACGTGCAATAGCAATGGAATTGGATGCATCGACGTATGCAGGTGTGATAGGGAATGCTACAATGCCTATAGTGACATGATCGACAATGCCGACGAAGAAACGCTTCAATGATGTACGCACGCATGGATGTATCAAGAGCGTTCCAAGCAATAGCATGCTATTTGCCAGCCAGCCGCACGGCTTATCGGCGCTTGGCAGCGCGCCAAGAGTTACCTCTCGTAGGGAAAAGTAAAAATCTCTGTTGTCAACTTGACGTGTTCAAAAAGTTAGATCTGCAGTCTTGTAGACAATGATTTGAGCTATCTTTACAAACTCGTTTTATAACATTTGGCCAATATTTAGTCCCGTGGCATTAAGTGAAAAGTGGTATATATTTTTTTTGCGTTTTTTTAGCTACTTTTTGGCTCATATCATAGGTTAGAAAAAACTTTTTGATGTTTTTTAAAAACGGCATCGATATAACGTATTAATGCCTAGGCTTCTGCGGAAACTAGACGTTTATTAATTCAAAAATGACATACTTATTCAACTTTTAAGAAATTTTCATTTTTTAAGAAATTTTGACTTTGGTAATTTTTTTGAATGTCTTCCGATGAAAATTTTTTGTCCGGGTTTGTGACAATAGTTGTGTCATGGTGTTATGCACATAATATCAAAATTTCAGCTTTATATAACACCGAATATCCTAACTTCTCTATTTGAAGAGATAGCCGCTCGATATTCCTAGACTATTTGTCCTTGCCTAGTAGGTATGACATTGTAGAAAGTGCTACGTCAAGCTGAAGTTAATCCTTAGCCCTAATAAATAACAAAGTGGTTTAACAGTCAACAACAGGACATTTTCAATTGATTCAAGTAAGCGAAGAGAGAACTGCATTCATGTCTGCCATGCAATATGCCCCCCCTCCGCCCCAACACCCACCCACCCACCCACCATGGTTCTGGCTCACCTCATAAAGAGCCTAAAAGCAAATTCTGTGGAGACACTTCAAAACTTTGCTTCAATCCTAATAGGGAGGTCAACGTTTTTTTTCTCAGCAAAACTTCATCTGAAAAGAAACCTTTTCTTCTCCATCTTCACTCGCCGATTCGCTTTTCCCATTTCCTTACAGCCAACCCACCTGGTCGAAGCGTTTGAGTCCGTACATTTCGAAAGAAATCCAGTTGTCACTCAATATCTAGCCCCGAGAAGCAAACTCGATCTTGTTTATTTACTTGTATTAAAAAGTTTCCCTTACCTAAACAAGTTACATCAATATCCTGTGAGATTCATTCTAGCAGACTGGCTGTTTTATATGCTACCTACAAGCATACCAAATACGCCTCTACTCTGTTTTAGCTAATATTGGCACAGACATGGCAAACAATGAATATCCAATATTGGGCTATCTTCTCGAATCAGAACGATATTGAATCGAATAGAGCAACATGCATATCTTGCATGAGCTTTGCAGGATGCATGAATCTGAGCCCCAGCCTCAAAGCTGTGAGTGTACACTCACCTAGAGCGCATTCTACAGTTCACCTGTACCAGTGCCACCAGCGCTAATTAAGTACATGCGATAATTGTATGAACCGTAACTTGAGAAGCTATATGCACACTTATCAGGCACCAAACGAGAAGCAGTCGAAGAAATACGTCAGGGTAATAGGCTTTTGCTATTTGAAATCAGTTCATGCGAACAGTTTTGCGACGTAAAGGTGAGCGCAGAGATTGCAAAAGTTGCTTGGCGCTACGAGCAACTGGGTCTAAACTTGTAGAATTCGAGCCGAAGCAGGTCTAGAGTGCAGACGTCTTAAGCCCGGTTTACATGGGAGTATTTTTCTCGGCGGTAGACTCTCAGCGCCAGTCTACTGCCGAGTTTGCTGCTCTAGAGTGCTGGCACAATATTGCGTGCGTAGCTGTTTCCACATTTCAGCATAGGCAAAAGTTCTCTTCGGAGACATCAGTTGCAACTAGGCACGCCCCGTCAGCTTCGGACACGCTCGCGGGAACGTTTCTGATTGGTTGGTTTCAACGTAGATCTCTGTTCAAACAGAACATGCGCTAATCGAAAATCTCGGCGGCAGATATCTACTACGTCTCTTGTACCGACTTGTAGCACATGTTTGGCAATAGTTTCCGTCTACACGGGCATAGTTTTCTCGTGTGGTAGACTGCGGAGGCAGAGAGCCGAGAAAAATACTCCCATGTAAACCGGGCTTTAGAGTTATCAATGTGACATATTATTATGGTACCTTTGGGAAGATTTTCAAGACGGGTATGGGTACTCGACGGCAATAGTGTGTTATTGCCGGCAGAAATCCAGTGAAAACGATGGTAGGCGGCAGGGGCAGGGCAGGGCAGGGCAGGGCAGGGCAGGGCAGGGCAGGGGTGGAGGCAGAAACCCGTAGTGTGGCTCTCTACAGTTAGGCTAGGCGCGCTCCATGGCTATAGAGATAGCTCTGCTTGCACGAGCATTGGCACAAACTTTTCCTCAAACTTAGCTCCACTTTGAACCCAACGTCGGATTAAGGTGCTAAAGGGGGACAGAGACTAAAACCGTACTCAACTTGAGAGCAAACCAAACAAAATTATGCATCGTGCTGAAATCAAAAACACAAGCTCATCACAACTCGTTTTGATGACTTTCGTGAAAATCTCAGGGGAAATATGCGCTGATGCTTGTTCGTTTCGTACAGTATTCTATCCTGACGCAGGAGATCAAAGGAGATGTTATTCCATCCTGATGATCTCGAAGATGTCATAGTTCGATGACAATCTAGTAGAGATATGAGTTTGCAAGCGGAATTTTGACTCGACTTTCCTCCAGCATTATTCGAATGCTTCGATTTATTTCACATGGAATCAGAAATAGAACCAATCGTTGGAGTAAGAATAAGACGCTGCAGTATTTCTCATATAAGTCTGAACACTTACAATGCGAAGCACAGGTCTTTGTATGGATACATCCTGTTTATTATTGTGCGACATTCCAACGCAGCTGGCTTCGAATAAAACCTAAGCATTTAGTTATTTGTATGGAATGCAGGCGTGGGCAATAACAGTATTTTGGGTATAAAGAAGAAATTCAAAATTTGCAGAAAATCCGACATTCGAATAATTTGCCACACACGTAACACTGGTCATACACATGACCAGTTCTGTTCGGGAGAGAGGTTGGAGGGATGAAAGTTAAGCAACACTGCGCTGAGTCCGGTATTGGATGGCTGACCATCATACACATGACCAGTTCTGTTTGGGAGAGAGGTTGGAGGGATGAAAGTTAGTACAGCAACTTAACTTGCTTTGCTTATCAACCTCTCGACAGCATGGATTTGTGGAGGAATCCTGTTGTTCGCGTTGTACCGTCCTTCGGAAGGGACGTTAAGCCGGTGGTCGCCTTGGTGCTCTTCGACAGGAGTAGGCTACGTGCCGGCACCGGAATTCCCCTTCTCCCTTCTAGGCTAGATTAGGTTCATCATCATCCTCATCATCATCCACTCATTCACCGACGTCATTAGACCAGTGCCGCATGGCCAGATGTCAAAACAATGCGTCGTTAAACACCACAAATAAATCATGCTTGTCGTGAATTCTAGCTGAAATAATCTAAATAGATCTTTCGTGGAATCTGAGACTTGAAAATATTTAAAGCGACCCGAAATAACGACGTCTTGTTTGTGTAAAAATGACATCTTTTTTCCGATAAGGAACTTTTTATTTATATAACCAAATATTTTGGTAAAATTCAACTTTTGATCGAATTACACGAATGAAACTTGTGAAAGTTCCGAGAACTTTCACATCTTCAAATATGACCATTTATAAAACGACAACCTCAATGAAGATCCTAAACATATGGAAATTAATAAGAAATACGTGAATAAGTAAGGGTATTTGTGAATTTAGATTAACCGAACTTCCCAATGACAATCGGACAAGTTGATTTTCTTTGGTTAAACCTGATTTTTATGTTCCGCTAACAACAAGAATATTTTTTGTAGAAAGTTTTCACAATTTTTACTTCAACCGGAAGCAACGGTTTTCTAAAATCATCTATTTTATTTTTATGTTTCTTCTTAAAAAATAAAATTCTTCCAGCGAGGTTAAGGAGGTCAACTTTTAAGTCCATTTATAAAAAGAACAGTTTGAAAAATAAACGTAAAAATGTATGATTTGACTCAGAGCAATTATATCAGATATGATTTGACTCAGAGCAAGATTGCATTTTCATAAGGAAATGCAATGAGAATCAAATGAGAGATAAACCAGTCGAGAAATTAATAAATACATCGAATGTGGAAGAAATTCTGATAACTTCGTTCATTTCTTCAAGTTTTATTAGATTTTCTAAAAGCTCTGTCTGTTACGGGACATAAAAAGTCTTTCCTGAATTTCCCCACTGGCAGGACGATCTTTGCGTAGCGAGGATAAAAGCTGTTTTTTGCAATACCGTAGTCCACAGTCCACAGTCCACAGTCCACAGTCCACAGTCCACAGTCCACAGTCCACAGTCCACAGTCCAGTAATATTCTAGGCTAAATTAGGTTCATCATCATCCTCGTCATCATCCACTCATTCACCGACGTCATTAGACCAGTGCCGTATGGCCAGATGTCAAAACAGTGCGTCGTTAAACACCACAAATAAAATAAATAAATAAATGAAGTTGAAAACCAAATGGTGCAAGTGATAGTTGGTTAACTCATCACCGAGTATACAATATGTATACTCATCCTGATACCAACCAAGGATTAAATGGTATTGAGAGTTGTGGCAAAGTTAGGTATAAGAAGTAAGACGCACATACATGAATTTGCATGCACAGAGAATGTGACGGGTGCGTAGCGATTCAAGTATTCTACTCCTCAAGGTCGTCATATAGTAATATCGTGCAAGGAAGTAAGGATAACGATGTCGGGGTCATTGAATTGAAGGATTCAAGGATTCAAACGTGTAAGTATTGAAGGATGTCAGGGTGGATGGACGATCAGAGGGCAAGAGATGACTTTTCAAATGCTTATGAGAACGAATGGAGTGCGCTTATTTGGGTGAACTTTAAAACCACGGGAGAGCTCTAAGCTCTAAGCTCTATGCTCTAAGCTTGAGTTTGCAACACTTGTTAATGTAGTGCAGATGACCTTCTATGCTCGAGGAAAAGCATCTCTTGTCTCAAGACAGTCGGAGGGAGAGAGATGGAGAGATGGAAGAAGACGCGCTCATTCTGAGAGGTATGACATCTTGCAACAAAGAATTGACTGATCATATACATGTATGAAAAGCTCATCGGATGCTCAGAGAAAATTCAATAATGGCGACAGTACAGTTTTATTTCAAAATACCATACAAGTTACATGCTTTATTAAAAGATTCTAACTTCTTAAATGTTATTACATGTCTTTCGTCTTAGAGTTTTTGAATATATTTTCTCTATATTCGTTTAATGTTTATGAAAAGCATTCAACTGGACAAAAAATGTGTAAAGCCCAAACGCACGTGCGCAGATTTAGTAGAATTGGCAGAAGGTTTGGTGCAACTTTCTCTCTTTTCCATTGGCTAAACACTAGGAAGCTCAAGAAGATGACAAAGCATCATAGTTTACTAAACATTAAGCCTTGTATGTTAAACACTAAGCCTTGTATGTTAAACACTGAATAGTGATCTTACTACCATACTTTGCAATAATTTAAACAAAACTGTAAAAGAAAGTCTGAGATTTGAATGGATTAGTCTGACCCTATCGACTGATGATCCAGTTCCCATTCCCCGGTATCACGGATTTAAGCTATACATGTTCAAGAGAGGTTGGAGAGAGGTTGGAGAGAGGTTGGAGAGAGGTTGGAGAGAGGTTAGAGAGAGTTTGGAGAGAGTTTGGAGAGAGTTTGGAGAGAGTTTGGAGAGAGTTTGGAGAGAGGTGGCTAGTTCAAGCACGGTTCCCATCTCCAAGCCCAGCTGATAAATAGGTTGTCCAGGTAGCTTCAAGTCCACCTTCTCGAACTGTTCATTATCAAGTTCTACCATCCGTGATCTGAGAATAAATCCCTCGTCGGTAAACAAGTAGTGCCAACTGATTTCCAACTTCAAGATTCATCTCCTAGCGAGTTCTCAATGTCTATCTCACTGTTACAACATTTTATCCTTTAAGATGCAAAGTAGAAAACACATTGACAAACTAAACAATCGACGCAAGATCTCTTGAAAGCAGTCTTTCTTAAGACTGATCTTAAAATGCAATTTTCTTTCGACAATCTCCTGTCTTTTATTTGTTAAGAAATACAAATCTGAAGAATTAGTGAAACACGTACCTGAACTTGGACTGTGGACTGTGGACTGTGGACTGTGGACTGTGGACTGTGGACTGGGGACTGTGGACTGTGGACTGTGAGGGGACTGTGGACTGTGAGGGGACTGTGGACTGTGAGGGGACTGTGGACTGTGAGGGGACTGTGGACTGTGGACTGTGGACTGTGGACTGTGGACTGTGGACTGGGGACTGTGGACTGTGGACTGTGAGGGGACTGTGGACTGTGAGGGGACTGTGGACTGTGAGGGGACTGTGGACTGTGAGGGGACTGTGGAATGTGGACTGTGGACTGTGAGGGGACTGTGGACTGTGGACTGTGGACTGTGGACTGTGGACTGGGGACTGTGGACTGTGGACTGTGGACTGTGGACTGTGGACTGTGGACTGTGGACTGTGGACTGTGGACTGTGGACTGTGGACTGTGGACTGTGGACTGTGGACTGTGGACTGGGGACTGTGGACTGTGGACTGTGGACTGTGGACTGGGGACTGTGGACTGTGGACTGTGGACTGTGGACTGTGGACTGTGGACTGGGGACTGTGGACTGTGGACTGTGGACTGGGGACTGTGGACTGTGGACTGTGGACTGTGGACTGTGGACTGTGAGGGGACTGGGGACTGTGGACTGTGGACTGTGAGGGGACTGTGGACTGTGAGGGGACTGTGGACTGTGAGGGGACTGTGGACTGTGAGGGGACTGTGGACTGTGAGGGGACTGTGGACTGTGGACTGTGGACTGTGGACTGTGGACTGGAGACTGTGGACTGTGGACTGTGAGGGGACTGTGGTCTGTGAGGGGACTGTGGACTGTGAGGGGACTGTGGACTGTGAGGGGACTGTGGACTGTGAGGGGACTGTGGACTCTGGACTGTGGACTGTGAGGGGACTGTGGACTGTGGACTGTGGACTGTGGACTGTGGACTGTGGACTGTGGACTGTGGACTGTGGACTGTGGACTGTGAGGGGACTGTGGACTGTGGACTGTGGACTGTGGACTGTGGACTGTGAGGGGACTGTGGACTGTGAGGGGACTGTGGACTGTGGACTGTGGACTGTGGACTGTGAGGGGACTGTGGACTGTGAGGGGACTGTGGACTCTGGACTGTGGACTGTGAGGGGACTGTGGACTGTGGACTGTGGACTGTGGACTGTGGACTGTGGACTGTGAGGGGACTGTGGACTGTGGACTGTGGACTGTGGACTGTGGACTCTGGACTGTGGACTGTGAGGGGACTGTGGACTGTGAGGGGACTGTGGACTCTGGACTGTGGACTGTGAGGGGACTGTGGACTGTGGACTGTGGACTGTGGACTGTGGACTGTGGACTGTGGACTGTGGACTGTGGACTACGGTATTGCAAAAAACAGCTTTTATCCTCGCTACGCAAAGATCGTCCTGCCAGTGGGGAAATTCAGGAAAGACTTTTTATGTCCCGTAACAGACAGAGCTTTTAGAAAATCTAATAAAACTTGAAGAAATGAACGAAGTTATCAGAATTTCTTCCACATTCGATGTATTTATTAATTTCTCGACTGGTTTATCTCTCATTTGATTCTCATTGCATTTCCTTATGAAAATGCAATCTTGCTCTGAGTCAAATCATATCTGATATAATTGCTCTGAGTCAAATCATACATTTTTACGTTTATTTTTCAAACTGTTCTTTTTATAAATGGACTTAAAAGTTGACCTCCTTAACCTCGCTGGAAGAATTTTATTTTTTAAGAAGAAACATAAAAATAAAATAGATGATTTTAGAAAACCGTTGCTTCCGGTTGAAGTAAAAATTGTGAAAACTTTCTACAAAAAATATTCTTGTTGTTAGCGGAACATAAAAATCAGGTTTAACCAAAGAAAATCAACTTGTCCGATTGTCATTGGGAAGTTCGGTTAATCTAAATTCACAAATACCCTTACTTATTCACGTATTTCTTATTAATTTCCATATGTTTAGGATCTTCATTGAGGTTGTCGTTTTATAAATGGTCATATTTGAAGATGTGAAAGTTCTCGGAACTTTCACAAGTTTCATTCGTGTAATTCGATCAAAAGTTGAATTTTACCAAAATATTTGGTTATATAAATAAAAAGTTCCTTATCGGAAAAAAGATGTCATTTTTACACAAACAAGACGTCGTTATTTCGGGTCGCTTTAAATATTTTCAAGTCTCAGATTCCACGAAAGATCTATTTAGATTATTTCAGCTAGAATTCACGACAAGCATGATTTATTTGTGGTGTTTAACGACGCATTGTTTTGACATCTGGCCATGCGGCACTGGTCTAATGGCGTCGGTGAATGAGTGGACGAGGATGAGGATGATGATGAACCTAACCTAGCCTAGAAGGAAGGAGGGAAAACCCGGTGCCGGCACGTAGCCTACTCCAGTCGAAGACCAAGGGGACCACCGGCTTAACGTCCCTTCCGAAGGACGGTACAACGCGAACAACAGGATTCCTCCACAAATCCATGCTGTCGAGAGGTTGATAAGCAAGGCGAGTGATGTTGCTGTACTAACTTTCATCCCTCCAACCTCTCTCCCAAACAGAACTGGTCATGTGTATGATGGTCACTCATCCAATACCTGACTCAGCGCAGTGCTGCTTAACTTTCATCCCTCCAACCTCTCTCCCGAACAACTAGCCATGTATGATGGTCACCCATCCAATACTTGACCTAGCGCAGTGTTGCTTAACTTTCATCCCTCCAACCTCTCTCCCGAACAGAACTGGTCATGTGTATGATGGTCACCCATCCACTACCTGACCTAGCGCAGTGTTGCTTAACTTTCATCCCTCCAACCTCTCTCCCGAACAGAACTGGTCATGTGTATGATGGTCACCCATCCACTACCTGACCTAGCGCAGTGTTGCTTAACGTTCATCTCTCCAACCTCTCTCCCGAACAGAACTAGCCATGTATGATGGTCATCCATCCAATACCTGACCTAGCGCAGTTTTGCTTAACTTTCATCCCTCCAACCTCTCTCCCGAACAGAACTGGTCATGTGTATGATGGTCACCCATCCACTACCTGACCTAGCGCAGTGTTGCTTAACTTTCATCCCTCCAACCTCTCTCCCGAACAGAACTGGTCATGTGTATGATGGTCACCCATCCACTACCTGACCTAGCGCAGTGTTGCTTAACGTTCATCTCTCCAACCTCTCTCCCGAACAGAACTAGCCATGTATGATGGTCATCCATCCAATACCTGACCTAGCGCAGTTTTGCTTAACTTTCATCCCTCCAACCTCTCTCCCGAACAGAACTGGTCATGTGTATGATGGTCACCCATCCACTACCTGACCTAGCGCAGTGTTGCTTAACTTTCATCCCTCCAACCTCTCTCCCGAACAGAATTAGCCATGTATGATGGTCACCCATCCAATACCTGACCTAGCGCAGTGTTGCTTAACTTTCATCCCTCCAACCTCTCTCCCGAACAGAATTAGCCATGTATGATGGTCACCCATCCACTACCTGACCTAGCGCAGTGTTGCTTAACTTTCATCCCTCCAACCTCTCTCCCGAACAGAATTAGCCATGTATGATGGTCACCCATCCAATACCTGACCTAGCGCAGTGTTGCTTAACTTTTATCCCTCCAACCTCTCTCCCGAACAGAATTAGCCATGTATGATGGTCACCCATCCAATACCTGACCTAGCGCAGTGTTGCTTAACTTTCATCCCTCCAACCTCTCTCCCGAACAGAATTAGCCATGTATGATGGTCACCCATCCAATACCTGACCTAGCGCAGTGTTGCTTAACTTTCATCCCTCCAACCTCTCTCCCGAACAGAATTAGCCATGTATGATGGTCACCCATCCAATACCTGACCTAGCGCAGTGTTGCTTAACTTTCATCCCTCCAACCTCTCTCCCGAACAGAATTAGCCATGTATGATGGTCACCCATCCAATACCTGACCTAGCGCAGTGTTGCTTAACTTTCATCCCTCCAACCTCTCTCCCGAACAGAATTAGCCATGTATGATGGTCACCCATCCAATACCTGACCTAGCGCAGTGTTGCTTAACTTTCATCCCTCCAACCTCTCTCCCGAACAGAATTAGCCATGTATGATGGTCACCCATCGAATACCTGACCTAGCGCAGTGTTGCTTAACTTTCATCCCTCCAACCTCTCTCCCGAACAGAATTAGCCATGTATGATGGTCACCCATCGAATACCTGACCTAGCGCAGTGTTGCTTAACTTTCATCCCTCCAACCTCTCTCCCGAACAGAATTAGCCATGTATGATGGTCACCCATCGAATACCTGACCTAGCGCAGTGTTGCTTAACTTTCATCCCTCCAACCTCTCTCCCGAACAGAATTAGCCATGTATGATGGTCACCCATCGAATACCTGACCTAGCGCAGTGTTGCTTAACTTTCATCCCTCCAACCTCTCTCCCGAACAGAATTAGCCATGTATGATGGTCACCCATCGAATACCTGACCTAGCGCAGTGTTGCTTAACTTTCATCCCTCCAACCTCTCTCCCGAACAGAATTAGCCATGTATGATGGTCACCCATCCAATACCTGACCTAGCGCAGTGTTGCTTAACTTTCATCCCTCCAACCTCTCTCCCGAACAGAATTAGCCATGTATGATGGTCACCCATCCAATACCTGACCTAGCGCAGTGTTGCTTAACTTTCATCCCTCCAACCTCTCTCCCGAACAGAATTAGCCATGTATGATGGTCACCCATCCAATACCTGACCTAGCGCAGTGTTGCTTAACTTTCATCCCTCCAACCTCTCTCCCGAACAGAATTAGCCATGTATGATGGTCACCCATCCAATACCTGACCTAGCGCAGTGTTGCTTAACTTTCATCCCTCCAACCTCTCTCCCGAACAGAATTAGCCATGTATGATGGTCACCCATCCAATACCTGACCCAGCGCAGTGTTGCTTAACTTTCATCCCTCCAACCTCTCTCCCGAACAGAATTAGCCATGTATGATGGTCACCCATCCAATACCTGACCTAGCGCAGTGTTGCTTAACTTTCATCCCTCCAACCTCTCTCCCGAACAGAATTAGCCATGTATGATGGTCACCCATCGAATACCTGACCTAGCGCAGTGTTGCTTAACTTTCATCCCTCCAACCTCTCTCCCGAACAGAATTAGCCATGTATGATGGTCACCCATCGAATACCTGACCTAGCGCAGTGTTGCTTAACTTTCATCCCTCCAACCTCTCTCCCGAACAGAATTAGCCATGTATGATGGTCACCCATCCAATACCTGACCTAGCGCAGTGTTGCTTAACTTTCATCCCTCCAACCTCTCTCCCGAACAGAATTAGCCATGTATGATGGTCACCCATCCAATACCTGACCTAGCGCAGTGTTGCTTAACTTTCATCCCTCCAACCTCTCTCCCGAACAGAATTAGCCATGTATGATGGTCACCCATCGAATACCTGACCTAGCGCAGTGTTGCTTAACTTTCATCCCTCCAACCTCTCTCCCGAACAGAATTAGCCATGTATGATGGTCACCCATCGAATACCTGACCTAGCGCAGTGTTGCTTAACTTTCATCCCTCCAACCTCTCTCCCGAACAGAATTAGCCATGTATGATGGTCACCCATCCAATACCTGACCTAGCGCAGTGTTGCTTAACTTTCATCCCTCCAACCTCTCTCCCGAACAGAATTAGCCATGTATGATGGTCACCCATCGAATACCTGACCTAGCGCAGTGTTGCTTAACTTTCATCCCTCCAACCTCTCTCCCGAACAGAATTAGCCATGTATGATGGTCACCCATCGAATACCTGACCTAGCGCAGTGTTGCTTAACTTTCATCCCTCCAACCTCTCTCCCGAACAGAATTAGCCATGTATGATGGTCACCCATCCAATACCTGACCTAGCGCAGTGTTGCTTAACTTTCATCCCTCCAACCTCTCTCCCGAACAGAACTGGTCATGTGTATGATGGTCACCCATCGAATACCTGACCTAGCGCAGTGTTGCTTAACTTTCATCCCTCCAACCTCTCTCCCGAACAGAACTGGTCATGTGTATGATGGTCACCCATCGAATACCTGACCTAGCGCAGTGTTGCTTAACTTTCATCCCTCCAACCTCTCTCCCGAACAGAATTAGCCATGTATGATGGTCACCCATCCAATACCTGACCCAGCGAAGTGTTGCTTAACTTTCATCCCTCCAACCTCTCTCCCGAACAGAATTAGCCATGTATGATGGTCACCCATCGAATACCTGACCTAGCGCAGTGTTGCTTAACT
The DNA here is from genome assembly GCA_947568835.1 of Protonemura montana. Classification (NCBI taxonomy): domain Eukaryota; kingdom Metazoa; phylum Arthropoda; class Insecta; order Plecoptera; family Nemouridae; genus Protonemura; species Protonemura montana. The sequence goes on from OX387604.1 coordinate 28,626,048, forward strand.
TTCATCCCTCCAACCTCTCTCCCGAACAGAATTAGCCATGTATGATGGTCACCCATCCAATACCTGACCCAGCGAAGTGTTGCTTAACTTTCATCCCTCCAACCTCTCTCCCGAACAGAACTGGTCATGTGTATGATGGTCACCCATCGAATACCTGACCCAGCGAAGTGTTGCTTAACTTTCATCCCTCCAACCTCTCTCCCGAACAGAATTAGCCATGTATGATGGTCACCCATCCAATACCTGACCTAGCGCAGTGTTGCTTAACTTTCATCCCTCCAACCTCTCTCCCGAACAGAACTGGTCATGTGTATGATGGTCACCCATCGAATACCTGACCCAGCGAAGTGTTGCTTAACTTTCATCCCTCCAACCTCTCTCCCGAACAGAATTAGCCATGTATGATGGTCACCCATCCAATACCTGACTCAGCGCAGTGTTGCTTAACTTTCATCCCTCCAACCTCTCTCCCGAACAGAATTAGCCATGTATGATGGTCACACATCCAATACCTGACCTAGCGCAGTGTTGCTTAACTTTCATCCCTCCAACCTCTCTCCCGAACAGAATTAGCCATGTATGATGGTCACCCATCCAATACCTGACCTAGCGCAGTGTTGCTTAACTTTCATCCCTCCAACCTCTCTCCCGAACAGAACTGGTCATGTGTATGATGGTCACCCATCGAATACCTGACCCAGCGAAGTGTTGCTTAACTTTCATCCCTCCAACCTCTCTCCCGAACAGAATTAGCCATGTATGATGGTCACCCATCCAATACCTGACTCAGCGCAGTGTTGCTTAACTTTCATCCCTCCAACCTCTCTCCCGAACAGAATTAGCCATGTATGATGGTCACACATCCAATACCTGACCTAGCGCAGTGTTGCTTAACTTTCATCCCTCCAACCTCTCTCCCGAACAGAATTAGCCATGTATGATGGTCACCCATCCAATACCTGACCTAGCGCAGTGTTGCTTAACTTTCATCCCTCCAACCTCTCTCCCGAACAGAATTAGCCATGTATGATGGTCAACCATCCAATACCTGACCTAGCGCAGTGTTGCTTAACTTTCATCCCTCCAACCTCTCTCCCGAACAGAATTAGCCATGTATGATGGTCACCCATCCAATACCTGACCCAGCGCAGTGTTGCTTAACTTTCATCCCTCCAACCCCTCTCCCGAACAGAATTAGCCATGTATGATGGTCAACCATCCAATACCTGACCTAGCGCAGTGTTGCTTAACTTTCATCCCTCCAACCTCTCTCCCGAACAGAATTAGCCATGTATGATGGTCAACCATCCAATACCTGACCTAGCGCAGTGTTGCTTAACTTTCATCCCTCCAACCTCTCTCCCGAACAGAATTAGCCATGTATGATGGTCACACATCCAATACCTGACCTAGCGCAGTGTTGCTTAACTTTCATCCCTCCAACCTCTCTCCCGAACAGAATTAGCCATGTATGATGGTCACCCATCCAATACCTGACCTAGCGCAGTGTTGCTTAACTTTCATCCCTCCAACCTCTCTCCCGAACAGAATTAGCCATGTATGATGGTCAACCATCCAATACCTGACCTAGCGCAGTGTTGCTTAACTTTCATCCCTCCAACCTCTCTCCCGAACAGAATTAGCCATGTATGATGGTCACCCATCCAATACCTGACCCAGCGCAGTGTTGCTTAACTTTCATCCCTCCAACCCCTCTCCCGAACAGAATTAGCCATGTATGATGGTCAACCATCCAATACCTGACCTAGCGCAGTGTTGCTTAACTTTCATCCCTCCAACCTCTCTCCCGAACAGAATTAGCCATGTATGATGGTCAACCATCCAATACCTGACCTAGCGCAGTGTTGCTTAACTTTCATCCCTCCAACCTCTCTCCCGAACAGAATTAGCCATGTATGATGGTCACCCATCCAATACCTGACCTAGCGCAGTGTTGCTTAACTTTCATCCCTCCAACCTCTCTCCCGAACAGAATTAGCCATGTATGATGGTCACCCATCGAATACCTGACCTAGCGCAGTGTTGCTTAACTTTCATCCCTCCAACCTCTCTCCCGAACAGAATTAGCCATGTATGATGGTCACCCATCCAACACGAAAAGCAATCAATGATTAAATCAAATATGCGAATGATATTGCGTTCATATTTGCTCGACTTCGGGGAATGTGAAAAATATCACTGTCTATCGGAATGTCCATTAGAACTGGAAATAAAACGACATCGATGAAATATCAGATAAAGTGCATATTGCAATGAGGAATATTTAAATATAGATGATATTTGACTGCATGCTGTTTGTTTTGAAAATACAGATGTTGAAGGGACGTGAAAAATGAAAACAAATATAAAAAGATAGATATTAGGTAAACAGGGAAGTCGAGAAAAGGTTGAGTATTTTCTTTAGTTATTAATTCATTGGATCCGAAATGTTTTTTTAATTCCAATTTACTTGTGAGTGTTACATTCTATGTTCACAAATTCCGGCCATTTTAATAAAAAAATTCTTGTAAAACAAGTTAAAAGTATTTTGGGAGATCTGCCAACAAAAATATTGAGATTGTAGCGTAAACAGTTAACAAATTAAAGTTCCAATTTAGGTAAAAAAGAGTGGTGAGATATGTCCGGAAAATGTCGGGAAATTCCAGGAAATGCATGGAAATGGCTACAAAAGAACGGTTGATTTATTTGTGTTGTTAAACGACGCAATGTTTTGACATCTGGTCACGCGGTACTGGTCTAATGGCGTCGGTGAATGAGTGGATGATGATGTGGATGATGATGAACCTAACCTAGCCTAGAAGGAAGGAGGGAAAACCCGGTGCTGGCACGTAGCCTACTCCAGTCGAAGACCAAGGGGACCACCGGCTTAACGTCCCTTCCGAAGGACAGACAACTCGAACAGCAGGATTCCTCCACAAATCCATGCTGTCGAGAGGTTGATAAGCAAGGCGAGTGAAGTTGCTGTACTAACTTTCATCCCTCCAACCTCTCTCCCGAACAGAACTGGTCATGTGTATGATGATCACCCATCCAATACCTGACTCAGCGTAGTGTTGCTTAACTTTCATCCCTCCAACCTCTCTCCCGAACAGAACTGGTCATGTGTATGATGGTCACCCATCCAATACCTGACTCAGAGTAGTGTTGCTTAATTTTCATCCCTCCAACCTCTCTCCCGAACAGAACTGGGCATGTGTATGATGGTCATCCATCCAATATCTAACTCAGTGCAGTGTTGCTTAACTGCGGTGATCTGACGAGAACCGGTGTTTCCAACACGGCAAACCGTTCGGTTAGAGAAATGAACGGGAACGGACGGGTATCACTAAATAGCTTGAGAGTTGAGTATGTCGTGCTTCGGTGACCAACGACCCCCGATCTTCGATGCAGTAAGAAACTTTTCCGAGATGTTCTCACGAGTTGGGTAGAAAAGCTCGCTTGTAAGAGGTTGAAAGCAGTCACATACCGAGAGCGGTGAACTGGTATGATACTTCGTTTTGAAGTAGAAGGTTTGAAGGTCGAACTAGAAGTTTTATTGGAGCCGCAACTAACTAGTAGACATTTTTTGTTAATGTTATTAACCCTGAACCACCGGAAAGCAGTGTAGGAGGTGGTATCCCTTTGCGTGAGAAGGAATCGAAGGTCCTTTTAGAGAAGTCTTCCTTGGAGTATTACCCTGGTTAGTGTTAGAGTGGATGCTGGCGAAGAAGTTTTCACATAAAGCAAGCACACGCCAGTAAATCAATATGCTCCAATTCCCGATACATTAAACTTTACAACTTAAGCATACGCAGCTTATTATGTTTAATGTTTATGAAGTTCCCCAATGTTCACAAAACATTATCAAACTACACAAGTAAACTAAGATCTGGCAATAAAAGTAACATAACCTAACTTTCAATAACATTGTCGTAAGACGGAAGATCTCTGAAACTCTAGACACACAGTAATTAGGTCATCATGTGCTCGAGACAACATGGACCTCTCTCTGGCGATCAATGCCCTCTAATCGCAGGATAGGACCAGAGTTCGGAAGGACAACAAGAGATGGAGCATCTTCTGAGCAGGCCGAAAGACGTGCGACGATAAATCTGTAATGTACTCACGTCTGAACACTATTACCTGGACCAGAGACGGCGCGCCGCGAGGGCTGCTCTCGCCTTGGCCGTCAAGAGACCACTGACCCCTATGTTTGTACCTGGATATCTTTCCACGGCAAGCAGTTTCACATTTTAAGAGGGACAATTTTTAACTGCCAATAGTCGTACTTGACAGATCAGCGTTAAACTAATGAAAATCGTAACATCAAGATTTTACTTGCCGTGTAGAGATTTGTGGTCTTTTAGGTGTTTTTCTTTAACTTGCATCGATCCCATATCACTTGCACTAGTTTCCAAAAAAATGTCTAAATCAGATTCATCAGAAATGGATCCGGTAAGCAATGCAGTTCGAATGCAGTTCGAATGCGCATTTAAAACCTCCAGGCAATGGATAAAAGGTCACAGGTTCGTTGGTTGGTGGTTTTTGCAGAAAGCATAGGCTGCAGTTTGCTTTGAATTGAATAGTTAACGATTCACTAAACACTCTGTTAGCCTTGGTTTTGTGTTTAGTTTATGGCTGAGTGGTCAGTCATCCACATCGATATTTAGGAGTCGGTTAGGGATACATACCTCTACGCTTGGTACGAGGACCAGACCTGATAAAGACGTACAACTAGCGAGAATAAGTAATGAAGATGAACCCATGAAACTTGTTTAAACAACTAAAAGGTCGTAGTGCGAACATTTGTAGGATGTTCAAGGATTGAAAAAGTCTTGGTTCTGAGTTGAAATTGTTGAGTGGTGTTGCGCTCAATGGTTTGTATGAGTGGTCAGGAATTTGATGGATGTGGCTTTTTGGCAAGGGGTTGTTTCAGTTCGCTCAAAGGATCATAAAACCCTTTTTCTTTTGTATTGCAATTGTATTTAATATGCGTCTCAACCCTATTACGTGAAATATGCATTCTAACTATAAATTGACAAACGCGTTAGTTTTGCGGTCAAAATGCTGTCTTGTTATTTGTTTGTGGCTATTCATTTTTTTTTAAGAACTTTAAGGTTGCAACATCAAACGGTTGCCAACTTTTATTCCATATTATAAAGTTTATGATCATGACCTATGAAATGATCGTTGATCACTCGGAATAGTGCGGTCCTGTTTCCAGGGTGCCACAATTCATCTCGGGGACCGTCTGAACACAAGGCAGCGTCTGTGATGGACTTCAGTGATAAATAGATGTTAGTTCAGTGGAAGAACTGTGAAGAATGCTAGACAAATCTCAGTCCACGCCCTAAGTGAAGCATTTTCCAACCAGCATTTTCTAAGACAATCAATTACTTGAGAGAATGGAGTCAACATGACATGATATGAACATTTCTCCAAGAGAAAACTTTCGCTTTCCTGATCCACATGGTTTTGGAGAACAGCGAATGAGAGGGGAAGGGGAAAGGGATGACAGTGAGTCAGTGGTTTGCTAGCTTCATCTGTCGTCAGGTGCTTATAAAGGGCATATACGAAGATTGCAAAACTCATTCACATAAGAAAAGGAAATTGCCATACAAATTGTGATTGATGAAACGAGAAAGTTTACCGTGAGGGAAGAAACTGAATTTCGGGAAAGAAATAATTGTCTTAAAAATTAGGTTTTATTTCATCTTATGTTTTTCTTTGTTAATAGGTCAACATTTAAAAATTGAAATGATGAGTTTCTTGTGACAAAACTCGTGTGACAACAAATGTACTTATTATTGATCTTAGTGCTATCTTCGCTATCTTCGCTATGTGTTGTGAAGGATATGTTTGATACAAGTAACAAATCCGCATGATTTTTTATCTCAACTTTTTCAACGTAACATAAAATATTACTTTTGAAAGTTAATTCGTGATATCACAGTGCGGTCGCGGGACTAGTTCTAGCGAGCAATATGACTTTTTGACTTTTGACTTGTAACTTTTTTGAGTGCGCCAGTGGAAGATTAGAGAGGCAGCGCAAGACGAATCTGAGCGATATGTTAGACGTCTTGAGGGCGAATAATAGAGACGAGAGACAATTTGTCCACTGCAAACACGGAGCCGAGATCTCGGGACCCAAGAACCCGAGAACCCGAGAACCCAAGAACCCAAGAACCTCTTAAGATACATTGTCACGAATGAAAAACAAGGATTGATGCTTCGTAAGCTCACATCCAGCACTGCACTCACATCTGAGAAAATCTTTTACGAGAACAGAAAAATATCAACTGTGAAAAAAAAATGAAATGTGGTTAAAATATGACGCAGGAGAGGTGAAACATCGGGGATTGTCATTTTATGCAAAACCTGAAAGGGTTTTTAGTTTTTTTCTTGTGTCTATTCATTGCTAAAGAAGTCAAGTAAGGTAAGTTAAGTCTTTAAGTAGCTTTATTTATTAGGCGCTGAACATGTTAAAAAATACTAAAAGAAAAACATTCGCGAACTGTGCGTACAAGTAAATATATTCGATTGATAACTCTCTTCTCATATTGCTAGATTCAAGAGGAAATATTCCAGTAAAATGGATTTTCATAAAATACAATTGTTGATCTAGCTTATAAAATAAGTACTTTGGTAATTAGAACCAGCTTTAATGTAATAAACCCTAGTGATGTAATTATTTGCTCAAACTAACCATTGGCCACGTGACCCAATTGAACACAAAATGTACGCGCGGCCTTGAAACGTGACCTTACTGCCGCTAAGCAGCTGTTTGTGTCAACTTGAAATGCTAGCTCCTCCAACGCTTTGAAAAGTAAAACACTTCTCCCCATTTTCAAGAGATCATTTCTTGGTTTAAATTAAAACTCATTTCACTATGTCACTGCGGTAGATCCAGATTAGTCACTCGTCACATGCTTATAATACGGCATTTGGCTCGAATATATAAGAGATAAGTTGGTGCAATTGGCAAGGAGACTTGTCATAAATAATATGTAATATCCCAATGTGTCAGACGTAAGATGGTAAATCTTAGGGAGCTGAAAGAGTCATTGTTTCTACGACAATGTGACCAGTGTCTCTTGGTTACCCTACTAATCCCTTGGCTAGGACAGGTCGGATAAAGAGGAAAGCATCGTTGACTTTTGCCACATAATAAACTAAACAATCACATGACTTTTCTCCTACCACTCTATTGCCCAGACGTCGTTGAATTTCTGCTTTTCTAATAGCCACATGAAAAATCTCTCAACTACCAGTCAGGGAGAAAGTTTTTTGGGCAGTTACCCTGGATATCATCCAGAAAAATATTATAATGTAAAACGGGCAAAAATGACACTTTTTTCGTAAAAAAAACTTTTCATTTTTCTGAATGCAAAAGTTTTTCAGTCGCTCATAATCATAATGCGAGCCCCCCCCCCCCCCCCACACACCACCCACCCCTTCCCACCACCCTAAAGTCTCCACCCTCACACTCGGCCCATCACATCACGAGATTGTATGAAATCATTTCATTTTCCTTAAATCCCACGGGATGAATTTTCAACCCTTCGCCTTTATCTCCTAAACTTCTGTGTTTAGTTCAAGAAAACTTTATATATATAGTAATATGAAAAAGGAGAATGATTTTTTTTTTCGGTGAATGTCAGCTAGGCCGGTGATCCCAACACTTTCGGAATTTTATTCCCAAGCCACCTATTACACGAGGTAACATGGGCATTAGATTCTTCGTCCTCGTATAGCAGCAAGAGCGACGCATCCCTGCTACCCAGCTAAACCTAGGTAAACCTTTGCAAACCTAGGTAGACCTTTGCAAACCTAGGTAGACCTTTGCAAACCTTGGTAGACCTTGGTAAACCTTGGTAAACCTTTGCAAACCTTTGCAAACCTTGGTAAACCTTTGCAAACCTTTGCAAACCTTGGTAGACCTTGGTAGACCTAGGTAAACCTTGGTAAACCTTGGTAAACCTTTGCAAACCTTGGTAAACCTTGGTAAACCTTGGTAAACCTTTGCAAACCTTTGCAAACCTTGGTAGACCTTGGTAGACCTTGGTAAAACTTTGCAAACCTTTGCAAACCTTGGTAAACCTTGGTAAACCTTGGTAAACCTTGGTTAACCTTTGCAAACCTTGGTAAACCTTGGTAAACCTTGGTAAACCTTTGCAAACCTTTGCAAACCTAGGTAGACCTTTGCAAACCTTGGTAGACCTTGGTAAACCTTGGTAAACCTTTGCAAACCTTTGCAAACCTTGGTAAACCTTTGCAAACCTTTGCAAACCTTGGTAGACCTTGGTAGACCTAGGTAAACCTTGGTAAACCTTGGTAAACCTTTGCAAACCTTGGTAAACCTTGGTAAACCTTGGTAAACCTTTGCAAACCTTTGCAAACCTTGGTAGACCTTGGTAGACCTTGGTAAAACTTTGCACACCTTTGCAAACCTTGGTAAACCTTGGTAAACCTTGGTAAACCTTGGTTAACCTTTGCAAACCTTGGTAAACCTTGGTAAACCTTGGTAAACCTTTGCAAACCTTTGCAAACCTAGGTAGACCTTTGCAAACCTTGGTAGACCTTGGTAAACCTTGGTAAACCTTTGCAAACCTTTGCAAACCTTGGTAAACCTTTGCAAACCTTTGCAAACCTTGGTAGACCTTGGTAGACCTAGGTAAACCTTGGTAAACCTTGGTAAACCTTTGCAAACCTTGGTAAACCTTGGTAAACCTTGGTAAACCTTGGTAAACCTTGGTAAACCTTGGTAAACCTTGGTTAACCTTTGCAAACCTTGGTAAACCTTGGTAAACCTTGGTAAACCTTTGCAAACCTTTGCAAACCTTGGTAGACCTTGGTAAACCTTGGTAAACCTAGGTAAACCTTGGTAGACCTTGGTAAACCTTGGTAAACCTAGGTAAACCTTGGTAGACCTTGGTAAACCTTGGTAAACCTAGGTAAACCTAGGTAAACCTTGGTAGACCTTGGTAAACCTTGGTAAACCTAGGTAAACCTTGGTAGACCTTGGTAAACCTTGGTAAACCTTGGTAAACCTTGGTAAACCTTTGCAAACCTTTGCAAACCTTGGTAAACCTTGGTAAACCTTGGTAAACCTTTGCAAACCTTTGCAAACCTTGGTAAACCTTGGTAAACCTTTGTAAACCTTGGTAAACCTTGGTAAACCTTTGCAAACCTTTGCAAACCTTGGTAAACCTTGGTAAACCTTTGTAAACCTTTGCAACCCTTGGTAAACCTTGGTAAACCTTTGTAAACCTTGGTAAACCTTGGTAAACCTTGGTAAACCTTTGTAAACCTTGGTAAATCTTGGTAAACCTTTGTAAACCTTGGTAAACCTTGGTAAACCTTGGTAAACCTTTGCAAACCTTTGCAAACCTTGGTAAACCTTGGTAAACCTTTGTAAACCTTTGCAACCCTTGGTAAACCTTGGTAAACCTTTGTAAACCTTGGTAAACCTTGGTAAACCTTGGTAAACCTTTGTAAACCTTGGTAAATCTTGGTAAACCTTTGTAAACCTTGGTAAACCTTTGTAAACCTTGGTAAACCTTTGTAAACCTAGGTAAACCTTGGTAAACCTTTGCAAACCTTGGTAGACCTTTGTAAACCTAGGTAAGCCTACTGCCTACTGCCTACTACCTACTACCTACTACCTACTGCCTACTAAGTTTACAAGCTTAGAAGCTTAGAAGTTAGACAGTTTGATGGATTGTCAAAGCTCGTCAAAATGTGCCACTCATTTGTCAATCTAAATCACTTATACACCTATATATGTTTTTAAATATCTGTCGCACACAATTTGCCATCAATGCCAGTCCCCAAATTGAGTAATCCCATCTAAAAACACATTTATACTAACTCATCAAAAACTATTTAAGCCCGTCTCGGCCCAACGAATCTACGCCAACCATTTCACAATGCACCAAATACAAACGACTATTTCGATAAATAAATAAAAACTCTCTGCTTGAATCGAAAACACCGTACACGCCATTTATTATCCGATATTCGCGACCAGCAGTCGGAAAGTACAGACAGTAATGAATATTTCATCAGGTATTCCGGCACACATTTATTAGCCAACGTGTGATTACCAATTATCAGATCAATGGTGAGAATATCATGGCCACGTGCTTGAAGCAACTACAATATTAAGAACGTGTCTCTATGCTTCACAATACCAGGTAGACAGCATATACAGCCACATGCACGGTGAACGCATTTCCCTGTCGCTAGTCTGCATTTTCCTGCTTTTCCTGCTTTTCCTGCTTTTCCTGCTTTTCCTGCTTTCCCTGCTTTTCCTGCTTGAGTGAGCTCATAAGCGTGGAAAGCACCCATATATAGGTGTAATTAAATCTTCCCACCCACTGACCATCGCACTCTGCTGAGAATTGCAGCCACTGCCTACTACCTACTACCTACTACCTACTGCCTACTACCTACTACCTACTTCCTACTACCTACTACCTACTACCTACTGCCTACTACCTACTGCCTACTGCCTACTACCTACTACCTACTACCTACTACCTACTACCTACTACCTACTGCCTACTACCTACTACCTACTACCTACTGCCTACTACCTACTGCCTACTGCCTACTACCTACTACCTACTACCTACTGCCTACTACCTACTGCCTACTGCCTACTACCTACTACCTACTGCCTACTGCCTACTGCCTACTGCCAACTGCCTACTACCTACTGCCTACTGCCTACTGCCTACTGCCTACTGCCTACTGCCTACTACCTACTGCCTACTGCCTACTGCCTACTGCCTACTGCCTACTGCCTACTGCCTACTGCCTACTACCTACTGCCTAATGCCTACTGCCTACTGCCTACTGCCTACTGCCTACTGCCTACTACCTACTACCTACTGCCTACTGCCTACTGCCTACTGCCTACTGCCTACTACCTACTACCTACTGCCTACTGCCTACTGCCTACTACCTACTGCCTACTACCTACTACCTACTGCCTACTGCCTACTGCCTACTGCCTACTGCCTACTGCCTACTGCCTACTGCCTACTACCTTCTGCCTACTACCTACTGCCTACTGCCTACTGAACGAGAGTGAAGACTATAAACAAGTAAATACAGTTTTTATTTTGAGTGGTAGGTCGAGCAATATTTTAAAACGATAGCGCATCATGAAAATACTTTGAAACATGAGTTGGGTAATTGTGTACCCATTAAGCAAGGCTGTGATCAAATTAGTAGCTTATTCGCCGTGTTATAATGAAACAGACGAGTTAGTTGAAACAATTAGAACAATAATTAGCTCCAATTAATGAGAGGATCAACAGAAAATGTATGTTAACGCCGGTAAAACTATGTACTTCTATAAATAAAATTACAGTGCATGACTTTAGCTTGTCAATGGCTAAATAGCTCTGTTAATTTGAAAATTAAATTACAAAACATGGCACCACCACCATTGAACGACGTTAAAGCTTATTGTAAGCTTACACTTAAAGAGCGTCGCAACTTATGGGCCAGACACAACATTTCTTTCTGCAGACGATCTTTAAGAAATGCTGTTTTTAGCAACGGAATGAACAGAATTAATTTTAAGACGCCGAAAAGCACATGTTGAAAATGATTTCTACCGAACATTAACTTGATCTGAATCTAGGTAACAGCAAACTTGTAAAGTGTGTTTGAAAAGAGGTACTGCCACGATTTGACTAAGCGAGATTTGACTAAGAGCGTAAGTCTGCAACAGCTTCATTGTCACAACAACCAGCGATGTTCAAACTTCAAGCGAAATTGCAAAACACGCCGCTTGCATCCTTGAGATTAGCAACTCAAACGCACTTTCAACAAAACCTCGAAGTTGTGTAAAGCAGAGCTGATACTATTTCAAGAAACAATCAGACCAGGACAACCCATATCTATGACCGGTCTTATACGAATTATAATATTATTGTTTAAAAACGTTTGCACTTATGGATATTTAAGCTACAAAAATGGCACTTCCACATTTCAGCAACAATGATGTATTTTTTTAAATAATTTCGCTCAAACTTTGCGGGTATTGATATTCAAGCTTTGTTTAACAATTATTTTTATATGTTTGTATAAGATGTTTCAACATCAAGACTTCATTCCGCAAGGTTGAAACGTTCCCGCCACTTTAAGCAGGTAGTAACCTGTCCCTCCACCAGGGCAGCTAGTAACCTGTCCCTCCACCAGGGCAGCTAGTAACCTGTCCCTTCACCAGGGCAGCCAGTAACCTGTCCCTCCACCAGGGGCAGCTAGTAACCTGTCCCTCCACCGGGCAGCTAGTAACCTGTCCCTCCACCAGGGGCAGCCAGTAACCTGTCCCTCCACCAGGGGCAGCTAGTAACCTGTCCCTCCACCAGGGGCAGCTAGTAACCTGTCCCTCCACCAGGGGCAGCTAGTAACCTGTCCCTCCACCAGGGCAGCTAGTAACCTGTCCCTGCACCAGGGGCAGCTAGTAACCTGTCCCTCCACCAGGGGCAGCTAGTAACCTGTCCCTCCACCAGGGCAGCCAGTAACCTGTCCCTCCACCAGGGGCAGCTAGTAACCTGTCCCTCCACCAGGGGCAGCTAGTAACCTGTCCCTCCACCAGGGGCAGCTAGTAACCTGTCCCTCCACCAGGGGCAGCTAGTAACCTGTCCCTCCACCAGGGGCAGCTAGTAACCTGTCCCTCCACCAGGGGCAGCTAGTAACCTGTCCCTCCACCAGGGGCAGCTAGTAACCTGTCCCTCCACCAGGGGCAGCTAGTAACCTGTCCCTCCACCAGGGCAGCCAGTAACCTGTCCCTCCACCAGGGGCAGCTAGTAACCTGTCCCTCCACCAGGGGCAGCTAGTAACCTGTCCCTGCACCAGGGGCAGCTAGTAACCTGTCCCTCCACCAGGGCAGCCAGTAACCTGTCCCTCCACCAGGGGCAGCTAGTAACCTGTCCCTTCACCAGGGCAGCTAGGAACCTGTCCCTGCACTGGACAGGCAGGTAGACGATCCTGATGGGCAGCGACCCCGAGGAGAGTCAGTTGACTTCGGTCGTTCTAAGATATTACTGGTTTGCCGGAACTAGATTTTAATAAATCATTGTTTCCACTCTTGGCTTCGTTTTTACTTTGATCAGCGAAACCTCACTAGGTCGCAACTTTATTGCGTAACAGAGCTGAGTCGCTAAGGAGATGTGGAAATGGGAGTTGGGACAGGAAACTGGAGAGGAAATCATCAGAGATTTAAGAATGAGAGGTACATGATCACGTGTTACTTTGTTGGGAGTGGCGGCGGAGCGTTGGGTGCAACGCGGCGCAACATTTTGACAAAAATGTCTATCATTTTGTTAGTTCACTTATTCTTGTAGCAGTCAACCATCATTCACAATTCCAGATCAACTTATAGGTTCATCGATCATCGGTTACATCGATCATCGTGGATGCCTGCTTTGAGTTTCGGGATTGCCATGGGATTCTGTTAGACTTGTCTGTGCTTTTCTTCAAGCTTGTTCAGCTTTGCATGCATATATAACCTATTCTCAACAGAATACTTAACATGTTTGAAGAATGTTAGCCCATTAGCGGTGGTTATCATGGGAGTGAAATGTATTAAAGTTGTTTACTTATTTTTACTTATAGATTGAACATCTAACTAAACTAAAAATCGCAATGATTGCTCAATTACACTGTTCAGTATATTACTGTTCAGTAAATGTGGCATAAAGTGTTCATTTTTGTCTTTTTTGACTTAGACAATATTTAAAAAATCCAAACCAAAGTTGATATTCTAACATACGATTAGTTCAATGATCGTTAAACCCATGATGCCCTCAAGCGTGACGTTAAATGGCCCATACATTAACTCTCCTTAGTGCTCTCTCATCAAAAGCATAATTCGACATTTGTGTTTCTAGTTTTTAGCTTACGCCGCTTTTGTGGTTCGAGGCCTGACTTAAAGGTAACGGAAATGTGCGACCTAAGCCTAGTAAGTCAGGCAACAAACTGTAGCCATATCGCCTACTAGAAGCGTCAAGGACTCTTCGTTCAGTGCAACCCGCTAGAGACTCCCTCTTCCACCAACACCACCACTACCAACACACATTCTCGTATTCCGTTAGACCAGTTCTCCCATCTCTGCCCCTTCCCAACCTCCCTCCCACCCACCCACCCACCCACCCACCCACCCCAACACGTTCCCACAAACACCACTGCACGGCGACACAGCGAACCCCGCTGCCCAAAAAAAAACACCTCCCACTCGGGAACACATCACGTACAATTTCACATGTCAAATCCATTCGTAGCGTCACACTCATGCGAACGCCATTTTCATCTGAAATCCAATTGAAAAGGTCAAAAAGGTTTCAGATGACCGATAAGAAACACAATCTGTTACAAATTCTCGTTTTATTTGATCAATTACATCGATTTCAATGTCTCGCCAGCGAAAGTTTATGGACTTTTATTAGATAATCTTTTCTAAACGTTCGTAATGTAATGAGAGAGAAATATTTAAATGTTTTAAATCACTGTAATGAATTATCCTGAGTGTATTTACCTTGAGAAATCTTTTGTGTCTTGAATGTAACGACTTAATTATAGCGATGAAAAGAGCAAGGGTTTCTTTCACCGGCTAATAATCGTTTTGCAAGACCTCATTGATCAAACTAGAGACAAAGCAAAGAACATGCAAAGGTCTTCACTAGCGAGTAGGAAATGGCATCAAGGAACAGCTGATTTTTGTATTAAATGGTCAAACGAATTAGCACAGGTTTGAAACGTACCTGGAAAGGAACACAGTGATGAGTTGCTATTAACTGCTAATGAAATGTGGGAAAACTCACCGACTTGTACGAATTCATTCATGGAAACCAATGAAAACTGAAACATCTCCAAGCTTGGCTTTTCCGACTCATTATTGAGTAAAAAGAAAGAGTTTCTTCGACTTGTGTCAGTGAGCAAGCAGAAGTGTTGAATACTAATTGCACCGCACAGCAAAGTGTCTCCAGCTCAGCAAAATCTTTTGACAATGTTTCAAAAAAAACCAATCGTCGGTTTCGCAAGACAACAGTAAACGAATTTCAACCTTTTACAAAAAAAATAATAATAATTGAATATAATAGTTGAAACTTTGTCAATTAACGCTGAGCGTTACCCAAGAAGCGAATCCAAGAAGCGAATCCAAGAAGCGAATCCAAGAAGCGAATCCAAGAAGCGAATCCAAGAAGCGAATCCAAGAAGCTATGCGGTTACCTCTAGTTCTAACAGTTAGTCTGCAAGTGAATGCTTTAATGAGATGTCATGCTATTGAAATTACTCAAGTAAATGCTTTAGAAAGAAAACGTGCGGACTTGAAATATGGTTAATTCTCAAACACTTAAGAAAGGAAACTTCAGCGCGGCGAGCTTCGAACAGGAAAATAAAGTTCAAGAAACGAACTAGAAGAGATTCTCTAAATACAATGTTTAAAAAATTAATTGTTTCTAAAAATTATTCAAAATTCTAGTTTCTATCAAAACCACACTCTAAAGTAAAACCGTCGAGTTCATATGTCAACTGAGTGAATCCCCTCTTTTATCTTTCTTTCTCGTTATATTCGACCACTCTTTTCCATTATCTGTCCTTCTCTTGTCCTCTGCTATAGCTAGAATATCCAATTAAACACATCCCCTAAAGCTTGAAATCCCCCCTCCCCCTCCCCCCTCCACCATCCAACCTTCCACATTTCCGTTGCTAACTTGCTTCTTTATCTCCGAGTCTCAACATAAAACCGGGGAAAAATCTCGTTTCCCAAGTTTTCTGTGGTTGTGGCATTCATAACCCCAAGTTATAAATCACATTGACAAAGAGATCAATTAGCAAATAGCCCAGCAAATCCTTTCCTTAACGTTAATATGCTAAATAAACTGTAAATACCCGCCAGACGTAAGGTCATTTCTAGATAGGCGGATCTTTTGGGTTTCTCGACGTCTGCTATTTGTTTTGCGTAACTCAATTTGAAGACAGCTCTTGAAGACAACTCTTGAAGACAACTCTTGAAGGCAGCTCTTGAAGACAGCTCTTGAAGACAGCTCTTGAAGACAGCTCTTGAAGACAGCTCTTGAAGGCAGCTCTTGAAGACAGCTCTTGAAGACAGCTCTTGAAGACAGCTCTTGAAGACAGCTCTTGAAGACAGCTCTTGAAGACAGCTCTTGAAGACAGCTCTTGAAGACAGCTCTTGAAGACAGCTCTTGAAGACAGCTCTTGAAGACAGCTCTTGAAGACAGCTCTTGAAGACAGCTCTTGAAGACAGCTCTTGAAGACAGCTCTTGAAGACAGTTCTTGAAGACAGCTCTTGAAGACAGCTCTTGAAGGCAGCTCTTGAAGGCAGCTCTTGAAGACAGCTCTTGAAGACAGCTCTTGAAGGCAGCTCTTGAAGACAGCTCTTGAAGACAGCTCTTGAAGACAGCTCTTGAAGGCAGCTCTTGAAGGCAGCTCTTGAAGACAGCTCTTGAAGACAGCTCTTGAAGACAGCTCTTGAAGACAGCTCTTGAAGACAGCTCTTGAAGACAGCTCTTGAAGACAGCTCTTGAAGGCAGCTTTTACAGAAAAACTTGGGCACCCAAAAGCCTGGCGTCAAAAAAATATGATACTTTTGAAAATGTGAAGAGAAAGAAAATGAGGTGTGTGTTGGAACGAATCCTCGCTGTAGCTGATTTGCTTAAGCCTGTTGAGAGGAACGAAGCTGCTAGGTTTTCCTACTTCCTCATGGTAGCTTTTCAAAGGGTCGTAACAAGGACAGGGCAACAATGCTAAAGCAAAACAAAATAAAAGCTTATATCTGGCCACAAGTTTTGACCAAGCCAGCCACAGTCCTGGTCTCCAGTTCAGGTTAAATTGTTGAATTTTGTCCAAGGAAAAGAGGTAGGCACTGTCAAAAAGACTTTCTGGCAATTTAAAATTGTGTTAACCCATTTTGCCCACAAAGCTTTTTTACTTTCATGGATACTACGCTTTACGTAAGTACTTATAAAGCTGGCGTAATTTTCCTTTCAAAACATTGGCGAAGCATTCAACTCATTTTCTCTGTATGCTTAGCTCTAGGCAGAAAACAATGCTCTGATTTTTCGCTGGGAAATTTTAAAACGATTACGGTCCACGAAGATATATTACAAAGGCATGGATAAAAGTGGACCTGAACCTAAAAAAAAAACCCTGTGTGTGCAATTTAAGAAAATAAATTTGAAATTAACTTAATTTTTGACTAATTTCAACGAAAATCAACAAAAAATAATCAAGTAATAAGCGAAACCAGAGACGCTGTAATTTTTAGGGGATTTTACTTTCTTCCTAAAAAAAACTCAGTGCACTTAAATAGAAAGCAGAGATAATAGCGCGGTGTTTGAAAGAGTCTGACGGTGAGTTTGACGGTAGAACCATGTCGTAGTGTGAAGAATTAGAACTCCGTCACAGACACTTTGAAGGCACCAAACTAACTAATGGTATTAGACCAGGAGCTGGCAGTGGCGTAGGTTCGGAGTTACTAGGAACTTAACAAACACTCGGGAACATCATTCCACATTCGACTGGAACCTAGATGAAAATATATCTCAGAATTTAGTTTTTCTTCTGGAGTTTTGAAGGATCCTTCTCATGCTAAGAATACTAGCAAAGGTAACTCGAGTTAGGCAGTTTTTCCTACTGTTGCGTTGGCTTGAGTTTTAATATAAAATAACAAATTGAAAATGTTTTAAGTCGTAACGTGTCCAACATATGATGTTCTGTAGGTAATTTTAGTCTAACTATGAAACAGCTGGCGACGATTGAGACCCCCCCCCCCTTCCCAGGCAACATTTAACTCAGGAACACTTTAGTAGCCATACAGCAAATACAAACAAATATCAGACACATTTAGAGAAACAAAGAAATCCGTATGAGTAGCGCGTTGATGCACTTGATGCACTTGATGCACTTGATGCACTTGATGCACTTGATGCACTTGATGCACTTGATGCACTTGATGCACTTGATGCACTTGATGCACTTGATGCACTTGATGCACTTGATGCACTTGATGCACTTGATGCACTTGATGCACTTGATGCACTTGATGTACTTGATGCACTTGATGCACTTGATGCACTTGATGCACTTGATGCACTTGATGCACTTGATGCACTTGATGCACTTGATGCACTTGATGCACTTGATGCACTTGATGCACTTGATGCACTTGATGCACTTGATGCACTTGATGCACTTGATGCACTTGATGCACTTGATGCACTTGATGCACTTGATGCACTTGATGCACTTGATGCACTTGATGCACTTGATGCACTTGATGCACTTGATGCACTTGATGCACTTGATGCACTTGATGCACTTGATGCACTTATTGCACGAGTTAATAAATACTAAAAGGTTGTCTCGTTGTTTTTGGCAGAAACAATTTCAGTTTAATAGAGAAATCCCCAGATGAGGTCGTGATGACGTCATGATGAGGTCGTGATGAGGTCGTGATGACGTCATGATGAGGTCGTGATGACGTCATGATGAGGTCGTAATGACGTCATGATAGGCAGTGATCGGCAGAGAGAACCAACCGCCACTGGATTGAAGACGACGGCGTCGGCTTCGGCGATGGCAACTTTGAAATGAGAATCCTCACTAGCTTTGTTAACTTCATGAAGCCCGACACGACTTGCCCCCCCCCCCCATCCCCCACCAACCACCCCACCACACCACCCAACCGAACAGCCGATTTAAATAAATGCTCTTATTTCCTGTGTTAAACGATGCCAGGTACTAACAAGGTAATTGCGTAGCAAGCAACAAATCTATTACAACCTGGATAACAAATTACTCTTAATTATCTTCTTCCTGATGCTGAGATGGTGAGATGGTGAGATGGTGAGATGCTGAGATGGTGAGATGCTGAGATGGTGAGATGGTGAGATGGTGAGATGCTGAGATGGTGAGATGGTGAGATGATGAGATGCTGAGATGGTGAGATGGTGAGATGGTGAGATGGTGAGATGGTGAGATGGTGAGATGGTGAGATGGTGAGATGGTGAGATGCTGAGATGCTGAGATGGTGAGATGGTGAGATGGTGAGATGGTGAGATGGTGAGATGGTGTCATGGTGAGATGCTGAGATGGTGAGATGGTGAGATGCTGAGATGGTGAGATGGTGAGATGGTGAGATGCTGAGATGGTGAGATGGTGAGATGCTGTGATGGTGAGATGGTGAGATGGTGAGATGGTGAGATGGTGAGATGGTGAGATGCTGAGATGCTGAGATGGTGAGATGGTGAGATGGTGAGATGGTGAGATGCTGAGATGGTGAGATGGTGAGATGCTGAGATGGTGAGATGGTGAGATGGTGAGATGGTGAGATGGTGAGATGGTGAGATGGTGAGATGCTGAGATGCTGAGATGGTGAGATGGTGAGATGGTGAGATGGTGAGATGGTGAGATGGTGTCATGGTGAGATGCTGAGATGGTGAGATGGTGAGATGCTGAGATGGTGAGATGGTGAGATGCTGAGATGCTGAGATGGTGAGATGGTGAGATGGTGAGATGCTGAGATGGTGAGATGGTGAGATGCTGAGATGGTGAGATGGTGAGATGCTGAGATGGTGAGATGGTGAGATGCTGAGATGCTGAGATGGTGAGATGGTGAGATGGTGAGATGCTGAGATGGTGAGATGGTGAGATGCTGAGATGGTGAGATGGTGAGATGCTGAGATGGTGAGATGGTGAGATGCTGTGATGGTGAGATGGTGAGATGGTGAGATGGTGAGATGGTGTCATGGTGAGATGCTGAGATGGTGAGATGGTGAGATGCTGAGATGGTGAGATGGTGAGATGCTGAGATGCTGAGATGGTGAGATGGTGAGATGCTGAGATGGTGAGATGCTGAGATGCAGTGATGGTGAGATGGTGAGATGGTGAGATGGTGAGATGCTGAGATGCTGAGATGGTGAGATGGTGAGATGCTGAGATGGTGAGATGGTGAGATGCTGTGATGGTGAGATGGTGAGATGGTGAGATGGTGAGATGGTGAGATGCTGAGATGGTGAGATGGTGAGATGCTGAGATGCTGAGATGGTGAGATGGTGAGATGGTGAGATGCTGAGATGGTGAGATGGTGAGATGGTGAGATGGTGAGATGGTGAGATGGTGAGATGGTGAGATGGTGAGATGGTGTCATGGTGAGATGGTGAGATGGTGAGATGGTGAGATGCTGAGATGGTGAGATGGTGAGATGCTGAGATGCTGAGATGGTGAGATGGTGAGATGGTGAGATGCTGAGATGGTGAGATGGTGAGATGCTGAGATGGTGAGATGGTGAGATGCTGAGATGGTGAGATGGTGAGATGGTGAGATGCTGAGATGGTGAGATGGTGAGATGGTGAGATGCTGAGATGGTGAGATGGTGAGATGCTGAGATGGTGAGATGGTGAGATGCTGAGATGGTGAGATGGTGAGATGCTGTGATGGTGAGATGGTGAGATGGTGAGATGGTGAGATGGTGAGATGCTGAGATGGTGAGATGCTGAGATGCTGTGATGGTGAGATGGTGAGATGGTGAGATGGTGAGATGCTGAGATGCTGAGATGGTGAGATGCTGAGATGCTGAGATGGTGAGAAGGTGAGATGCTGTGATGGTGAGATGGTGAGATGGTGAGATGGTGAGATGGTGAGATGCTGAGATGGTGAGATGGTGAGATGGTGAGATGCTGAGATGCTGTGATGGTGAGATGGTGAGATGGTGAGATGCTGAGATGGTGAGATGGTGAGATGGTGAGATGGTGAGATGGTGAGATGGTGAGATGCTGTGATGGTGAGATGGTGAGATGCTGAGATGGTGAGATGGTGAGATGCTGTGATGGTGAGATGCTGAGATGGTGTGATGGTGAGATGGTGAGATGGTGAGATGGTGAGATGCTGAGATGGTGAGATGGTGAGATGGTGAGATGGTGAGATGCTGAGATGGTGTGATGGTGAGATGGTGAGATGGTGAGATGCTGTGATGGTGAGATGCTGAGATGGTGAGATGCTGTGATGGTGAGATGCTGAGATGGTGAGATGCTGAGATGGTGAGATGGTGAGATGGTGAGATGGTGAGATGCTGAGATGGTGTGATGGTGAGATGGTGAGATGGTGAGATGGTGAGATGGTGAGATGGTGAGATGCTGAGATGCTGAGATGGTGAGATGCTGAGACGGTGAGATGGTGAGATGAATAATATTTCAGATCTGTCCGAGAACTAAAATCTATTTGAAATCAAGTTTCCCAATTTGTTGAGTAAAATTCATTCAGTTTTACGGAGCATCGCATGTAAAAGAAAGTAATTTTATTGAAATATCAATTGTCTTTTTGTTGCGACAAAATCTTGCCGCCGGCGCCGGCGTAAAATAAATCGTCAGGCAAACTCTGCAATTCTTAAAGAACAGGAAAAACAGTGAGCTTTTTAATTGAATGCGTGTTCTGTGAACTTGTTCGTCTTAACTTCTGCTTGAATTTACTTTCATTTCCAAGCAGCGGCGTCTTGAGGGAAATACGTGTGTGAGACGATCTCAATATATCCTTTCAATGCCACCTCAGGCCCCGCACTAGAGCCCCGCACTGGAGCCCCGCACTGGAGACCCGCACTGGAGCCCCGCACTGGAGCCCCGCACTGGAGCCCCGCACTGAAGCCCCGCACTGGAGTCCCGCACTGGAGCCCCGCACTGGAGCCCCGCACTGGAGCCCTGCACTGGAGCCCCGCACTGGAGCCCCGCACTGGGGTCTGCACTGGTGCCCCGCACTGGAGCCCCGCACTGGAGCCCCGCACTGGAGCCCCGCACTGGAGCCCCGCACTGGAGCCCCGCACTGGTGCCCCGCACTGGAGCCCCGCACTGGAGCCCCGCACTGGAGCCCCGCACTGGAGCCCCGCACTGGTGCCCCGCACTGGAGCCCCGCACTGGAGCCCCGCACTGGAGCCTGCACTGGAGCCCCGCACTGGAGCCCCGCACTGGGGTCTGCACTGGTGCCCCGCACTGGAGCCCCGCACTGGAGCCCTGCACTGGAGCCCCGCACTGGAGCCCCGCACTGGGGTCTGCACTGGTGCCCCGCACTGGAGCCCCGCACTGGTGCCCCGCACTGGAGCCCCGCACTGGAGCCCCGCACTGGAGCCCTACACTGGAGCCCCGCACTGGAGTCTGCACTGGAGCCCCGCACTGGAGCCCCGCACTGGAGCCCCGCACTGGAGCCCCGCACTGGAGCCCCGCACTGGAGCCCCGCACTGGAGCCCCGCACTGGGGTCTGCACTGAAGCCCCGCACTGGGGTCTGCACTGGAGCCCCGCACTGGAGCCCCGCACTAGAGCCCCGCACTGGAGCCCCGCACTGGAGCCCCGCACTGGAGCCCCGCACTGGAGCCCCGCACTGGAGCCCCGCACTGGAGCCCTGCACTGGAGCCCCGCACTGGAGCCCCGCACTTGAGCCCCGCACTGGAGCCCCGCACTGGAGCCCCGCACTGGAGCCCCGCACTGGAGCCCCGCACTGGAGCCCCGCACTGGAGCCCCGCACTGGAGCCCCGCACTGGAGCCCCGCACTGGAGCCCCGCACTGGAGCCCCGCACTGGAGCCCCACACTGGAGCCCCACACTGGAGCCCCGCACTGGAGCCCCGCACTGGTGCCCCGCACTGGAGCCCCGCACTGGAGCCCCGCACTGGAGCCCCGCACTGGAGCCCCACACTGGAGCCCCACACTGGAGCCCCGCACTGGTGCCCCGCACTGGAGCCCCGCACTGGAGCCCCGCACTGGAGCCCCGCACTGGAGCCCCGCACTGGAGCCCCGCACTGGAGCCCCGCACTGGAGCCCCGCACTGGAGCCCCGCACTGGAGCCCCGCACTGGAGCCCCGCACTGGAGCCCCGCACTGGAGCCCCGCACTGGAGCCCCGCACTGGAGCCCCGCACTGGAGCCCCGCACTGGGGTCTGCACTGGGGCCCCGCACTGGAGCCCCGCACTGGAGCCCCGCACTGGAGCCCCGCACTGGAGCCCCGCACTGGGGGCCTGCACTGGAGCCCCGCACTGGAGCCCCACACTGTAGCCCCGCACTGGAGCCCCGCACTGGGGCCCCGCACTGTAGCCCCGCACTGGAGCCCCGCACTGGGGCCCCGCACTGGAGCCTGCACTGGAGCCCCACACTGGGGTCTGAACTGGGGTCTGCACTGGGGTCTGCACTGGGGTCTGCACTGGAGCCCCGCACTGGGGCCCCGCACTGGAGCCCCGCACTGGGGCCCCGCACTGGAGCCCCGCACTGGAGCCCCGCACTGGGGTCTGCACTGGGGCCCTGCACTGGGGTCTGCACTGGGGTCTGCACTGGGGCCCGCACTGGGGTCTGCACTGGGGTCTGCACTGGGGCCTGCACTGGGGCCTGCACTGGGGTCTGCACTGGGGTCTGCACTGGGGGCCCTGCACTGAGGGCCTTCATTGGGGGCCCTGCACCGAGGCCCTGCACTGGGGGCCTTCATTGGGGGCCCGCACTGGGGGCCCTGCACTGGGGGCCTTCATTGGGGGCCCGCACTGGGGGCCCTGCACTGGGGGCCCTGCACTGGGGGGCCCTGCACTGGGGGCCTTCATTGGGGGCCCGCACTGGGGGCCCTGCACTGGGGGCCTTCATTGGGGGCCCGCACTGGGGGCCCTGCACTGGGGGCCCTGCACTGGGGGGCCCTGCACTGGGGGCCCTGCACTGGGGGCCCTGCACTGGGGGCCCTGCACTGGGGGCCCGCACTGGGGGCCCTGGGTTGTAAATGACGTTGAAACGTTGAAAACTCTTGGAGCAAAAGTATTTCCTTTCCAAAAATAAGACTACGAACTGTTGCTTTTTAATTAATGACTTTGCTTTGCATTTTTAAATACGTTTAGATTTAAGTCACTAATTACCCCTATGCACTAATGCACTAATTACCCCTATGCACTAATGCACTAATGCACTAATGCACTTATGCACTAATGCAGGGCACTAATGCAATTAATTACTCGGATTGGTGATCTACAGAGATATCTAATTTTAATCAAGGGACAATTGGAGATATTTTTCAACGAAATATTTAATGCAGTCAAAAGATCAACCTTTAGTTCACGCCGATAGCATTTCACGCACTTTTTAAAAAAATATAAACAAATAAATTAATTAATTAAATACCGAACTTTATTTGTTTTTAGCTCGGAGAAGCAAAAAGTATTAATTTTATTGCTTTCAAATTGCACGGGATAAACATTTAGTTACGTTTGAATTGAATAAAACTAGCTGTGTCGAGCTTTGTCGTGATTTGTACAAATGAATGTGCGTAGAGCCCCAAGCACTACGCACTACGCACTACGCACTACGCACTACGCACTACGCACTGAAAACCTGTACGCTTCTCTGACGGCTGACTTTTTATGGTGGAGGGGTGTAAGGGAAGGGGTGGGGTGGGGGAGCTACCCCCGTCCCCCGCCTGCTCAAGGTCCATGATAAGAATGAACAGGGGTAGGCTAGGGATGCACAGTTTGCTTCCAAACGTGGGACTAAGATAATAAATAAAATATTCGCAGGGAAAATTGCAAGAGACAATCTTGGAGAGAAAGAAGTGACGCGTGGAACCCGACATAACAGGCGAGAACCTACATCTTATCAACAGTATTTTCTTTTAATTAACTTCTTACACCTAATTACTGGCTATAATAAAAGAGATTGTTTGATATTTAGACTTCAAATTCAATAGATAAACCTCATCTCAATTATTTATTTCACAATACTTTATCCTGTGAATACAATTAATGCTATTAACCATTTTGTCGTCATAATATGTTTTGAAAGTTGTAATTGTTGCGTTATTAAATGATGTGTTTTTTCAAAATGAAGCATTGAACTGTCTAATGGGTGCAAGGCAGCGAAGCACGTGATTCATCATAGCAGCATTCAACTGATTCTTCTTCTTCGTCTTCTGCTTTGTACATCGATTGCAAAAATCAATCAATCAAATAACTTAAACATGTGTTTCAATTGTTTGCCGATTAAGTTCATGTTACGCTTTATACTCAGACACTCAGATGTATTTAATAAAAAGAGAAACTTCTTCTCTGACTGTAAACAAAACAAAAGCAGTAAGACATTTTGAATCAACGAGTTTTCATTTTGAACGGGGATTGGTCCTCGAGTGGAGACTGAAGACTTGTGAGTGAAAGAGAGTAAAACATTCCCTAGTCGAACGAAATACCCTGTGCCGAATCGTACGAAATAAGTTACCGAGTCGTGAAATCGAAATTGGAATATTACAGAGGGCGGCACGTTACCAGCGAATCTTACTACTATATAGGTATATATAGCTACATGTGCCTGGCTATATATTTTAGTGTGAAAATGAACATTTCGCTGCTCAGCTCAGCATCTCTTCTTTGCTGTACCTCAACTTGCTATATTAACACTAGCACCGTCGTAGACCTCCACCCACCCTTCCGGCGGAACCACTAGCAGTAAACACCAGACCAATCATAAAATCTGCATCGATGACATTAGTTTGAAAGAAATTTTATCTCAAAAGGCATATCAACGACAATATGAGCACTCAAATAAAATACAAAATGAACCTTTCCATAGCAAAAAAAAATAGTAGATTTCGATACATACGCTGTAAGCGGAATATGAATCGAAAATGATCCTTACAAGCAGAATGCAATAAGCAATATCTCTTTGAATGTCTGGAAGTATTGGGCCCATCCAGCCTTGAATCGAACCATTCAATAAATGAGTGCTCTCAAAGTGATTTCAACAAATCCTTCTGACTGATCTGCAAATGACATGAGACATTATGAAAAGAAATTCTTCTAAAGTCTCAACTGTGCCGTGCTCTTGACAATGTCTGTCTCGTCTCGACGACCTGAATTAGTTATTTGTAAATTCGAATGGGTTTTGCATATAATGTTCAAGATGTTTTCCGGCCAGACTGTTACAGATACATTTTCCAAAGTCTGCCTGCCATTCCTCTTCTTCATTAATTTTCCTGTTGCAGACATCAACCTATATTCTAGAATATCCTGCGAAAAGCACAAGATTTTCTCGTTTTGACAACACTTCAACTTTTCCGGGGCAATTTAACCGATGTTGAGCATTCTAAAATATTTGTCTCCAGTCAGTTTTCAGTCTACATTTGCTAAAAAAAAAAAATGGCGTAACGGCGACTGGGAGAGATATAAACGAAGGAGCTAAGGTACAAACCCGTCATTCGGGGGTAAGGGGTGGTCCTGTGCTGGATGTCTTAGATGGTGGCAAAGGCTTCTCACCAAGGTGGTACTTCAGGGACACTTGCTAAAGCGTGGGGTCGGGTGGAAAGAGGGACAACTGGATCGGTGCCCCATCTACGAGAGGCATGCACATTTACAGGCTTTTGTTATAGCAGCCAAGTGCAAGGGGAGACGCAAGTGGAAAAAACAGACAACGGATAAAAAAATAAAAGTAGTAAGAGAAGTCTCATATAGAATACCTGTAGATGCGTCAAGGAAAACAAAGAAAGTATAAGGCTTTCTTGTAAAGAGGATATCAAGTAGAAAATCCAATACATATTTGATCCAATTCAGTTTTCGGAGTTGAATTAGTTTTTAGTCCAACGTGTTTGGGTCCTGTCAGGTAACGCTGGACTAAGCATTATCAAACACCGCACACGACACAAAGCAAACGCTGAGGAAATCCTCACCTGGACACTGATCGCATTACATCATCGAAAATCACGTTTCTATTCCTATTTTCTCATGGACAAAAAAAATGAATAGCTGTCGATTTATAACGTTATAATATTACCTAGATCTGAACACCGCATTTCTCAGCTGTTTCGGTCGTAACGCAAGAAAACGAAATCAATTGACAACACAGCGAGTAAGAAGAAGATAAAAGAAGATGAAAGAAGATGAAATGATACAGATAAGGAGAGAGACAGAAAGAGATGGGTCTGAGAGAATCGAGTGATAAAGTTGGTGATTGCCTCAGAAGGACAAGACAATTGGAAACATTTTCGTTGAAACTTGTAAACTTTGTCTTTAAAAGACTCAAAGTGACTTTCGAGAAACGGAAAAGGAAGGAGTGGGATGACAGGAGAAGAGAGAAATATATGAATAAAGGGGGTGAAAATGGGGCGGGGGATGAATCAAAGAAATAGAAGCAACATTTTTCAAATAGCGAGTATTTATCTTAAAATCGATCACACTATCTGTTAAATTTACAGTGATCATCAATGAGCTTCTCGTGGATGTGTAGCTGCAAAAATTTATTTTATATATTTCAATAAAGATAATTTATTGTTGATATTTGTATTATTATTATAAAGAAAATCATTGAATGCTTAACAAATTTGTAGTCCCTTTAAATCTGTCGGCAAGTGCAATAAAAAGTGGACTCAATTCTGAGTTGCACTGCAATAATGCAGGATTTATGCAAAGCAGAAGAAACAGCTGCATTACAGTTAAGAAATCTCGGAGTTTATGTGGCATCTCCTCTGATTTATAATTTCATCTCTGATGTTATGTGTCTCCAAATAACGGATCTCTAACCAATTCGGATGTCTGGAACAAAACGTATTATCGCAACTCCCCGGGAAGGAAACCAGGAACTGGCAAACTCTTGACGATAGTTAAACGATGAAACCCTGAACAAGTCCACTTGAAAACTAGTGGTGAGGTTTAACTACCATCAACCAAAGGAGGTGATTTTGCAACCGACAGCAACAGACAAAACATTTCTCTTTCAAAGGCGGTGATATTCAATATCCCCGTCGCTGAAATCAATTATAAAAACCGAGTTATTTAATTAAAAAATAATAGAAGCCTCTGTGACATGTTTTCGTTATTAAACGTCCAAATAACCAAGAATAATAAAATATTAACGAATTGTTCGAGGTCCAACAAGGGGCTGCTCCCAAGCTAATTAACCATCTTGTATATTCAAACCATTCTGGAAATCATTTACATTTATTTTAAATGTTATAAATTATATCACAGATAAAGTATTTTATTATTTTTATCAATTTAGACCTTGGTTGAGTACAATTTATTAAATTCTTCAATAAAATCCCCTTTTAAATTTGCTCAGCATTTTCAACTCTACAATGATTTAAACCTGGTATAATTAGTCGCTCTTTCATCTATCCATTTCTTAAGTCGTACAATAAACTTATTTATCTTCCATCCATATTATTGTTGATCTGAAAATAAAACTCTACAGAGAATATCCGTTTAGCTTAACACTACTAAGATTATTAAGCCTTATTATTATTTATGGCTCTTTTTTATGTTTAAAATTAACTTCTTTATGTCCGGCTTTGAAAAAGCTCAAATTAAATCTACATATATAATTACAAATATTTGTGCTCATTATATATTGTTAACCTTATATAAAAGCCTTAATCCGTTGCCAAGGGGTGAAATGGTTTGCGTCTGTACATCTTTATAGAAATCGCGAAAATTCGGTCTAAAAAGCCGGCGCTTGCGCCAGATCGGTGCGTAATTCGGGATTACATCCTATTGTGCCGTTTTCACGGCGATTGAATCGGGTTTTGCAGGTGAAATGTTGAAAATTTACAAAAAAAATCAACGGAAAAAGTCCAACGACAATGCATTTTTCACCATCGAAATCGTAGCGCGTAGCAACGGAATGATTCGTAGCGTAGCAACGGAAATCTAAATTTTATTGCAACTTTGAGCTCTGAATTTCCGTTGCTACGCTACGAAAAGGCTGGCAAAAAGATCTTTTCTAGGTATTGAAATATTGTTGAAATCAATTCAAATCTAAACACCACTCTTAACTGTCACCTAACACATGGCAGCTGCGTACGCAGCGGGTGCACTGCTAGTAATTATTAAAGCATGATTTACTTATTATTATTGAGCCATCTTTGAGTGCAGAATGGTTGTAATTCAAGACAGGAACTCAGACATACAATCCATCAAATTATTTTTATTCATCAACTGGTATTTTAAATCTACACAAATAAATACGCAGCTAAATTTAGATAAGCACCCGAGTGGAAACTGTGAAACCCAACACATTGCAATTTCTTATGTCGCCATACATTCAATAGAAATCATCTTTTTGATCAGGTATCCACCCCCACCCCCCTCCTCTTTCCTCTAAATGGACACGTCTACCACAGACCTGTTCACTCAACCAAATTGCAATAACACAGCTCAAAGAGTCTCCTGCAATGATTAAAAAAAACCAAGCTCGTGTGCGTAAAGGACCCAAGTAAGCTGTATGAACCAGCCGTCATTCAAATCCCATCTCGTGAGGTGAGCCCATGCACGCATGTCACCATTATCATGCTCATGCCACATGGACGAAGCTGCGGAGAGCACCCCTCGCCCCCCTACCCCACCACCCTTCCAACCCCCACCCACACCAACATAGCGTCTGCCTCCAATCGGCCGCTGGGTTCGCTTTACATAACCATGTCCCCGTGCCCATTTCCCACACGCGTCGTGGGCACCGAGGCACCCCACAGCAGGATCATTTGTATAACGATAAAGAAGCCAACCTTTTGAAGCTTGAAGGGATGTATTCTAACAAATATAACAATCTTACACAATAACCTATTTCTGTATAAGATTTCCCTGATCATGGACAAGGAAAAGATGATATTTTCAATATGACGAACAATGTGGGTAGCTGAAAAAATGTTGAAATGGTCGGCTTTTCTTGAGCTAATTGAGTATTAGCATCTGTGTTGATGCATAAAAAAATTCTTGAATATCGAAATAAAACGTTAGAAAGTGGGCGATATGGTTTCATAATATAAAGGTAAAAAAGTCGATTGCTTTTGGTACTTGAAATCAATTGTATATAGTTATTGATGAAATGGCATCAATTCACCTGGCTAGAAGGGGTGGCTTGGTGGTTGGGAGGTGGTTGGGAGAGTGGAGGTGGGACGAGGTGGGGATTTCAGGTGCATGCTTCGTCAGGGTGGCTTCTCCAATCTCTCCCTTGAGCATTGCGGGTGTATCAAAACAGGCTTGCTTTTCTGAATCAAACCTTTTCGAAATGGCTCGTGTATGGATTTAAATAAGTAATTTTGTTTTCCCTAGCCCACTGCGAACAGATGTTGCATGGTTAGGTGCGGCTGTAAAAAGTGTAACGCTTTTACGAGATTTTCCGCCCATTGGTGGGCGAACCACTTCACTGGATGGGAGGTAAATGGATGCTCCGTTCTTCAAAAAAAAAAAAACTCATCCACCTGACTGTGTCTTTAAAATAATTGTTGAATTCTTCCTGAATAAAACCTTCCCTTCTCGGCAGGGAAGAAGTTTCAACCTTAGAAACTAAAGTGCCACTACTTTGGTACTACTTTGACATTACTTTGATAATACTTTGATACTACTAGTAATTGATTAACGTGGCATAACATCAATTTAAAGCGTGTGAACGTTTGCCATCTTTCTTCGTGCCCTACATTTTTCTAAATTTTCTAAAATATGAATTAGTTGAAAGCAAACTTACTTTCGCTGCTTTTAAGACAAATTAACTGGTTTGATAGGTTGGTCCAAACTGTAAAACTGACTTGACTAGCAAGAGAAGGAAACTACACGCTTTAACTCTGCCTTATTTTTCTCTTTGGTGTTATTCAGGGAAAGCGTATTCTAGAAACAGACCAACCCAGACCCGAGCCTTCCTCCTTCAGCAGCCCTACCTTACACTATATACATAATTTATATTGCAAAACTTTCGATTAGGCCCATATCGATTGCTACCTGAGACGCGATGTCATTTAGACGAATGGCAAGAAGCTAAGGAATCGAGTAAGCTCGGTAGAAAAACAAAACAAAAAATGCCAGAAGAAAGATAACGAAATAAGTATCCTTCAGATTAGCACATCATTAGAGAGTGGGTGTAGCATATTGAAATAAGAATTGTCCTTGAATGACAAAGTAAGCAACATAAAGTAGGATTGTTTCAGCCTCTAAATCTTTCTGAATCCCTTCTTTGCTGTGAAAGCACCGAGCCACGTAAGAGGATGAAAAATTGATTGCAGTACTAGCACTTACGTGCGAGTACGTGTACCGTGCCTTCAGACTTGATACTTGCTTACTTTCCCCTTCAACAGCTCAAGAGCTGATAGCAAAGATGGAAACAAACTTTACCTGTACTTAATCAAATGGCTACCACAACTCCATCCCCACCTCAACATCGCTCCAAGACTTTCCGTTGTTATTATTATTTTCGTATTTTATTGTTTTCCTTTTTGTTCTGTTATATATATATATGGTCTCCCAATGTTTCTATGGACTATACTTCGATCTCCACCCTCCCTACCCATACAATATGTATTAGTAGCGACTTCGATTATATCGAGCCATAAAGAAAAGAAGAAGGAAAGAAATAAAGGAAGGAAATAAGAAAGACGGAAAGAGGGGAACAGTTACATAGCTATAGTCTAGTCGAACACAACTTGGAGACAAATTGTAGGACATTTCTGGCAAATTTTAGACGTTACGTAAGACAATATATAATTGCATGGGATTTTTTGTGTCGTCTCGTCTGTTTTGTAGCACGCTTTTTAGCAAATTATGCTTGAGGAGTTCGCGCAAAATACTTTGCAGGGATGCTTGACAATAATTCCACAAGTAAGATTATAATATTTTATGCCCAGTATAATTTATTCTACGTGCTTCATGGTGCTTCTTTCGCTTACTAATAAAAGCTTGGTTATTTAACAAAGGCCAGCATAAAACTCTGCCGGGCTAAGTACTTCCCAAGCGTTAGCCCATTAAAGAATAGAGGAACTACACTACTTTGTGATGCATTTTGAGCGATGGGATTATAATACAATATATATATTTAAGGGGCTTAATTTTAGCAAGAAAATTAAGAAAGAGAGAGAGAGCACGAGAATTTGAAAGAGGAAAGAAGAAAGGAGACAAGTGCAGAGAGAGAGAATTCGTTGAGAAAGGGTAAGCCGCAAAAGAGAGAGAAAGAGAAGGAAACACAGGGTAGGAAAAGCAGAAGGAGTCGCTGTCAAAACTGCATGAGTATTTAATCTGGATACTTAGATATCTAACACAGTGCAGTGGACTCTAGAACTAGACTCGACTTGACGGTCTCTAGTTCGCATCCTGCCTCCAAGCCTGGCCATCTCAGACCAATAACTTGGCCTAGTTCACTTTACAGACTGCTTCGCTGCCTCACTGCCTCACTGCATCACTGCATCTAGTTTACAGGTTCAGATTTCATTCAATTTAAATTAATTATACGACAAGTTTACGAAACAAAAAACAAATTAAAGACAGTCATTTGAAATCAAAGAAATTCAATTACCTTACAAGTGTTAGCTAGCATTCGTGTTTACCAGAGACGTTTATTATTATATCGTCTCGAAATATTCACGAAGCCAATCAAAAGATTGCTTTAGATATATTTAATTATGAAACTATATACCAAAAGCAATTTGCAGCATGCAGCGTCCCACGTGATTTTCATCTTGATTAAAGTTAACAGCACTAATTAATAGGGAAAGGTGCATGTAACCCAGCAATCGACAGTTGTGTTTTGCACCAAGTGGGACTGGTACATCGACTCCCCTACTCTTCTAAACCCCACCGACATGAAGATTTCCCCACCCCTACAGAAGCGATACTCAGGACCTGACCCTTCCTCACAAGGACTTGCCTCTTCCCCTTTTCTTAACAGGAACGTCTCGAACCAAGACTTGGACAGCACGCCACCTCTTAAGCAACTGACCATCGGGTTGTTGCAAACAAATTTCAATTGCTTTATAAATGTTTGCTTTATATTAAATATGATAGTCTCAATTTGTCTGATCTTGATCCACATTTAGCTTAAATTGATAGTCGGAGTGAAGCTTGAGTAAATATCTTTACACGCCAGGTATTGACTGGCCAGGTATTGACTGGCCAGGAATTGACTGGCCAGGTATTGAGTGGCCAGGTATTGACTGGCTAGGTATTGACTAGCCAGGTATTGACTGGCCAGGTATTGACTGGCCAGGTATTGACTGGCCAGGTATTGACTGGCCAGGTATTGACTGGCCAGGTATTGACTGGCCAGGTATTGACTGGCCAGGTATTGACTGGCCAGGTATTGACTGGCCAGGTATTGACTGGCCAGGTATTGACTGGCCAGGTATTGACTGGCCAGGTATTGACTGGCCAGGTATTGACTGGCCAGGTATTGACTGGCCAGGTATTGACTGGCCAGGTTTTGACTGGCCAGGTATTGACTGGCCAGGTATTAACTGGCCAGGTTTTGACTGGCCAGGTATTGACTGGCCAGGTATTAACTGGCCAGGTATTGACTGGCCAGGTATTGACTGGCCAGGTATTGACTGGCCAGGTATTGACTGGCCAGGTATTGACTGGCCAGGTTTTGACTGGCCAGGTATTGACTGGCCAGGTATTGACTGGCCAGGTATTGACTGGCCAGGTATTGACTAGCCATCTTTACACGGTTTTAATAACAAAAAAAGTGAGGAGTGGTTGGAGAGGGGGGGGAGGTTACCAAACACTCTAGTCTGATACGAAAATTGATTGCTTATCAAACTGTATTTTTGACAGGAAGTAGAGAACTAGGGTTGCATCAGCGTTGGCACAAATATATAATTACAACTATATAATTTAAAATAGCTATTAAATCTCTCCGCGTTCAGCATATTATTGCTATTACCAGATAAAAATCATTGCGCATCCCACTGGCATCCAAGTTTGGTATTTACTAAATAGTCCTTTTATTCCATTGGCTGTCTCCCGTCTGCTACCTGATCTTGACTCCTGCTTGAACTTGACCCAGACTGGGGACAGCTGTGCTAGCTTCACATGGATCCAGACTGGGGACAGCTGTGCTGGCTTCACATGGATCCAGACTGGGGACAGCTGTGCTAGCTTCACGTGGATCAAGACAGCTGTGCTGGCTTCACGTGGATCAAGACAGCTGTGCTGGCTTCACGTGGATCCAGACAGCTGTGCTAGCTTCACGTGGATCAAGACAGCTGTGCTGGCTTCACGTGGATCCAGACTGGGGACAGCTGTGCTGGCTTCACGTGGATCCAGACTGGGGACAGCAGTGCTGGCTTAACGTGGATCCAGACTGGGGACAGCTGTGCTGGCTTCACGTGGATCAAGACAGCTGTGCTGGCTTCACGTGGATCCAGACTGGGGATAGCTGTGCTGGCTTCACGTGGATCAAGACTGGGGACAGCTGTGCTAGCTTCACGTGGATCAAGACAGCTGTGCTAGCTTCACGTGGATCAAGACAGCTGTGCTGGCTTCACGTGGATCCAGACTGGGGACAGCTGTGCTAGCTTCACATGGATCCAGACTGGGGACAGCTGTGCTAGCTTCACATGGATCCAGACTGGGGACAGCTGTGCTAGCTTCACATGGATCCAGACTGGGGACAGCTGTGCTAGCTTCACATGGATCCAGACAGCTGTGCTGGCTTTACATGGATCCAGACTGGGGACAGCTGTGCTAGCTTCACGTGGATCAAGACAGCTGTGCTAGCTTCACGTGGATCGAGACAGCAGTGCTAACTTTACAGACTTGGAATTTGAAGGTGGTGCTTTCTTTCGCCTAGCTTCCGTTGCGTCGTTAGGCTGCGTCGTTAAGCATTTCGTTGGTCTTATGGTCCAATACATTATCGTTCGGCTGAGCCTATTGCAGAAACATTAAGAAATAACGGCAAAAAATAAACTCTGAAGTGTCACTCTGTTAGATTTGTTTGCTATCGGTGCCGACTGCCGAGTACTGGGGTGCAGTGCGGAATTCATCTTTAATACAGGCCTGCCTCGACCGGATCATCACTGCCATCATACCATGGTAATATCACTGCCATCATGCCATGGTAATACACTGCCATCATGCCATGGCAATATCGCTGCCATCATGCCATGGTAATATCACTGCCATCATGCCATGGTAATATCACTGCCATCATGTCATGGCAATATCACTGACATCATGCCATGGTAATATCACTGCCATCATGCCATGGTAATATCACTGCCATCATGTCATGGCAATATCGCTGCCATCATGCCATGGTAATATCACTGCCATCATGCCATGGTAATATCACTGCCATCATGTCATGGCAATATCACTGCCATCATGCCATGGTAATATCACTGCCATCATGCCATGGTAATATCACTGCCATCATGCCATGGTAATATCACTGCCATCATGCCATGGTAATATCACTGCCATCATGCCATGGTAATATCACTGCCATCATGCCATAGCAATATCACTGCCATCATGCCATGGTAATATCACTGCCATCATGTCATGGTAATATCACTGCCATCATGCCATGGTAATATCACTGCCATCATGCCATGGTAATATCACTGCCATCATGCCATGGTAATATCACTGCCATCATGTCATGGTAATATCACTGCCATCATGTCATGGCAATATCACTGCCATCATGCCATGGTAATATCACTGCCATCATGCCATGGTAATATCACTGCCATCATGCCATGGTAAGATCACTGCCATCATGCCGTAGCAACATCACTGCCATCATGTCATGGTAATATCACTGCCATCATTCATGGCAATATCACTGCCATCATGCCATGGTAATATCACTGCCATCATGTCATGGCAATATCACTGCCATCATGCCATGGTAATATCACTGCCATCATGTCATGGTAATATCACTGCCATCATGCCATGGTAATATCACTGCCATCATGTCATGGCAATATCACTGCCATCATGCCATGGTAATATCACTGCCATCATGCCATGGTAATATCACTGCCATCATGCCATGGCAATATCACTGCCATCATGTCATGGTAATATCACTGCTATCATGCCATGGTAATATCACTGCCATCATGCCATGGCAATATCGCTGCCATCATGCCATGGTAATATCACTGCCATCATGTCATGGTAATATCACTGCCATCATGCCATGGTAATTTCACTGCCATCATGCCAAAGCAATATCACTGCCATCATGCCATGGTAATATCACTGCCATCATGCCATGGTAATATCACTGCCATCATTCATGGTAATATCACTGCCATCATGCCATGGCAATATCACTGCCATCATGCTATGGTAATATCACTGCCATCATGTCATGGTAATATCACTGCCATCATGCCATGGTAATATCACTGCCATCATTCATGGTAATATCACTGCCATCATGCCATGGCAATATCACTGCCATCATGCTATGGTAATATCACTGCCATCATGTCATGGTAATATCACTGCCATCATGCCATGGCAACATCACTGCCATCATGCCATGCAATATCACTGCCATCATGCCATGGTAATATCACTGCCATCATGCCATAGCAATATCACTGCCATCATGCCATGGTAATATCACTGCCATCATGCCATGGTAATATCACTGCCATCATGCCATGGTAATATCACTGCCATCATGCCATGGTAATATCACTGCCATCATTCATGGTAATATCACTGCCATCATGCCATGGCAACATCACTGCCATCATGCCATGCAATATCACTGCCATCATGTCATGGCAATATCGCTGCCATCATGTCATGGTAATATCACTGCCATCATGTCATGGTAATATCACTGCCATCATGCCATGGTAATATCACTGCCATCATGCCATGGCAATATCACTGCCATCATGCCATGGTAATATCACTGCCATCATGCCATGCAATATCACTTCCATCATTCATGGTAATATCACTGCCATCATGCCATGGTAATATCACTGCCATCATGCCATGGTAATATCACTGCCATCATGCCATGGTAATATCACTGCCATCATGCCATGGCAATATCACTGCCATCATACCATGGCAATATCACTGCCATCATGTCATGGTAATATCACTGCCATCATGTCATGGTAATATCACTGCCATCATGCCATGGTAATATCACTGCCATCATGTCATGGCAATATCACTGCCATCATTCCATGGTAATATCACTGCCATCATGCCATGGTAATATCACTGCCATCATGCCATGGTAATATCACTGCCATCATACCATGGTAATATCACTGCCATCATGTCATGGCAATATCACTGCCATCATTCCATGGTAATATCACTGCCATCATGCCATGGCAATATCACTGCCATCATGCCATGGTAATATCACTGCACTAGGATTCATTTTAGTTAGCTACTTACTGGGGCGCTTGTATCAACCTAGAAAATATGATACCATTGTGTGCTACTGTTAACTATACGATTTAAAAGCAACAAAATAATGATTTATTTGGTTGAAACATTTAATGATTTTAGTAAAAATAAATATTAAATGAAAAAAAAATTAACCAACCATAGTTCAAATGAATATATTATGGGTTATTTTGAACTTTGATCAGGTTTTGGCAGAAAACCAAGCTTGCAAATTGCTCTTTGGCAGCCATTGCTAGTATCCGCTAGTGTCCGCTAGTATCCGCTAGTGTCCGCTAGTGTACGCTAGTCTCCGCTAGTGTACACTAGCGTACACTAGCGTACACTAGTGTACGCTAGTGTCCGCTAGTGTACGCTAGTGTACGCTAGTGTACGCTAGTGTACGCTAGTGTACGCTAGTGTACGCTAGTGTACGCTAGTGTCCGCTAGTGTACGCTAGTGTCCGCTAGTGTACGCTAGTGTCCGCTAGTGTACGCTAGTGTCCGCTAGTGTCCGCTAGTGTACGCTAGTGTACGCTAGTGTACGCTAGTGTACGCTAGTGTACGCTAGTGTACGGCAGATATTTAGCAGAAATCACTAGGATTTTTAGTTTTGCTTTTAATTTTTTTTTTCAATAGATTTAATTTCACGTAAATAAACTGATCAATTCACAAAGAATTTAAATGCTAGATGTTTTGTTCCTTAATAATTGCCTGGTTAATTTTCAAACTCCCCGGTGAAGACTGGCTTTATTTTGCATTCTAAAGTTGGCAATGTGTAATCAGAGTCCACCAGGTTGTGGCAAGGTTAGGCTAACAAAATTATAACACTGCTTCATTGCTATTACTCGCTCTTATATACCTCAGGGCTTTGGGATTTTTACAGTTTTATGGATAAAAAATCAGCTTTTTACAACAAGCATCTAAATAGATGGAAACCTATTTTGAATATTGTTGGTTTTGATCAGATTAACCAGTTATAGAAAATGAGCACATACAATTAAATATCTTATTACGTACTCTTCACAAAAAAAACATGTGCAAGAAACTCACTAGCAATAATTTCTACACATGACATATTTCTCTAATGAAGGTATGTGCATTCATAACCACAAATCAGTGAATGAATGTTCATACCCTGCAGAATTTCCACCATAACACCATAACACCATAACACTATACACATTGCCTTTCGGGGGTTATTACTTTGTGTACATGTGTGAGCAGATGCCACCCGCTACGCTACAAAGTGAATTCCATGCAGATGCCACAGCATGGAAACCATGCTCTGGCACATAGATTACATTTCCGGTCCCAGTCCTGTTCCCGGTACCAGTCCCAGTTCAGATAATGAACTTACAATGAACTAATCAACACCGATTGGCTCACTAATATTATCAATAAGATTATAGATCCGAACGCTAGCATTACAAACATAAAATATTGTATTAAACCAGCTGGCCAGACCAACTTCTATTAGATTTTGATTTATAATTCTAATTCAATTAATAAAACTGTCAATATTGAAATGACATTTCATGTCATGAATATTCAATGTAGAATGTGACTCGAGCACTCAGAAATTCGATGGTAACATTAATTTCAGCTAGATTCTGAGTAGCTATATTGTGTTACCAATTCCATTTGTTGCATCCAATCGCAATCATTTACCTGCTATGTGTACTGCTAATTAAAGTCTGGAGTAAACTGCAGCCTCTCATGGAATTGAAATACCTACACGCAATATTGTTAATAATCAAATTAAAAACCTATAGCTGAAACTCTAACGCCTAGAACGATGTTTGGTTTGCCAGTATTTGAGCAATGTAGCAATTTGAGGGGGTTGTTGAAAAATGCTGAGCATATTTGTGCACATGAATTGAACTGTAATGGCCTACTATCAAGATTTAGGAGATTACGGTGTCTTTAATAAACTACCTGCGATTCTAAAATCGACATTGAATTACCAAAACTTTAAGGAAAAACTTTTTAATTTCCTTATTAGCAATTGTTTTTATTCTTGAAAGGAATTTTTCAACTGTACATTAGCTCATCATAGTTCAAGCCACTGAAATGTAGACTTATTGTATTAATGATGAATTTTGTTTTATACTTGACTCACCCAATGTTGCATTTCTAATTAATTTGGAACATTAAATTTTTATTATTATTATTATTATTATTATTATTATTATCACTGAAGATAAGGAGGTTGCAGGAAACGGTGGAGGCGCCGTGATATCTTTAAAGATGTTAAATTGTTAAATCTTTTGACACATTTCTACGGATATTAAAAATAAGATGTAGTTACTAACAAAAACTATTTCAACTGGGTTTTCAATGCTAAGTAAAGGACAACTAAATTTCCCGACGTTTCGTAACATGCACATGTTAGCACATGTTAGTACATGTTAGCACATGTTAGCACATGTTAGAGCAGTCAGTCCTGACAATTTTCCGATAACAAAAGAACCACAGATAATTATAAAAATAACCAAGTTCAAGCATCCTAAATGCATTTAAATAAAATAATCAGGGTCAATAACTCAAAAACTAATGTATTTTGTACTTTATGAAATAAAAACCCGAAAACATTAGCGTTTTTTACTAACTAACCAACTATGTGTCTGGAAAAAACACCAATTTTTTCGAGGTTGTCCTAACGTTATGTTAGGACAAATTTTATGTTATGTTATGTCTAAAAACCATCATAAAGATGTAGGTAATATATTTTTTTTTTTTAGCAAAATATGTTGATTATTCATGATGATTTTTAGGACGTAAAAAACATTTTCCAATGAGCATCTATTTGTATTTGAACTGAGAAACCCTCTTGACAAAACTATTGTGCTTTTCATGGTGTTATGAATTTCCCAGCATGAAAACCTAGTGCCCCTAGTGCCCCCTTATTGATTGGGAGTGTCCTAAAGCCAAAGATAGTGTCGCAACTTATAACCACCATTGTAAACTTGAAAATCCCTTTCAAATGGGAACATTGCACAGAAGCATCGGGAAATTTATCTATGTAGTCCCGTAAACAAAAGACATCCTATAAATCTATTAAATAACCCAGAGTAAAAGCAGGCTCCTTGGCTTGTAGATAAGGAAGCGCTTGTAGCACATGTAATGTATCGAAAGTGAAACAGTAATTTACTATTGTACTCTGACACCTAGTAGGCATGCAGCAACACTGCGCTGAGTCAGGTATTGGATGGGTGACCACTGAACGGTTTGCCGTGTTGGAAACACCGGTCCTCGTGAGATCACTGAAGTTAAGCAACACTGCGCTGAGTCAGGTATTGGATGGGTGACCACTGAACGGTTTGCTGTGTTGGAAACACCGGTCCTCGTGAGATCACCGAAGTTAAGCAACACTGCGCTAGGTCAGGTATTGGATGGTTGACCATCATACACATGACCAGTTCTGTTCGGGAGAGAGGTTGGAGGGATGAAAGTTAGTACAGCAACATTACTCGCCTTGCTTATCAACCTCTCGACAGCAACTTCACTCGCCTTGCTTATCAACCTCTCGACAGCATGGATTTGTGGAGGAATCCTGTTGTTCGCGTTGTACCGTGCATTGGAAGGGACGTTAAGCCGGTGGTCCCCTTGGTGCTCTTCGACTGGAGTAGGCTACGTGCCGGCACCGGGTTTCCCCTCCTCCCTTCTAGGCTAGATTAGGTTCATCATCACCCTCATCATCATCCACTCATTCACCGACGCAATTAGACCAGTGCCGCGTGGCCAGATGTCAAAACAGTGCGTCGTGAAACACCACAAATAAATAAATAAATAAATAAATAATATGAAACACATCAGTTCAAGAGGCAGTGGCGTGCACATGACTTTCGAATGCACTTTGAGATGCAGTTGAGTGCACTTGCACTTCGCGTTATGTTCTGTTGAAACTCCGGTTGTATTGAATGTAGTTGCTGCATAAACTCAGCTCCTGTTATATTATATCCTAGAGAAATTGAGAATCGCATTTTGATAATAGCTTATTTTTAGTACGGCTTCCCATTAATTACTCTTTACTCGATGTAGACGAGAGCAGAGGTTTAGTGGGAGAGATAACATGTTTTGTCCATTGTGCAGATGGGTTGTACTGGGTTGTACTGGGTTGTACTGGGTTGTACTGGGTTGTACTGGGTTGTACTGGCTTGTACTGGGTTGTACTGGGTGGTACTGGGTGGTACTGGGTGGTACTGGGTGGTACTGGCTTGTACTGGCTTGTACTGGGTTGTACTGGGTTGTACTGGGTTGTACTGGGTTGTACTGGGTGGTACTAGGTTGTACTGGCTTGTACTGGGTTGTACTGGGTTGTACTGGGTTGTACTGGGTTGTACTGGGTGGTACTAGGTTGTACTGGGTTGTACTGGCTTGTACTGGGTTGTACTGGGTGGTACTGGGTTGTACTGGGTTGTACTGGCTTGTACTGGCTTGTACTGGGTTGTACTGGGTGGTACTGGGTTGTACTGGGTTGTACTGGCTTGTACTGGGTTGTACTGGGTGGTACTGGGTTGTACTGGGTTGTACTGGCTTGTACTGGCTTGTACTGGCTTGTACTGGGTTGTACTGGGTGGTACTGGGTTGTACTGGGTGGTACTGGGTTGTACTGGGTTGTACTGGGTGGTACTGGGTTGTACTGGGTTGTACTGGGTGGTACTGGGTTGTACTGGGTTGTACTGGGTGGTACTGGGTTGTACTGGGTTGTACTGGCTTGTACAGGGTGGTACTGGCTTGTACTGGGTTGTACTGGGTGGTACTGGGTTGTACTGGCTTGTACTGGGTTGTACTGGGTGGTACTGGGTTGTACTGTGTTGTACTGGGTTGTACTGGCTTGTACTGGGTTGTACTGGCTTGTACTGGCTTGTACTGGCTTGTACTGGGTTGTACTGGGTTGTACTGGCTTCTACTGGCTTGTACTGGGTTGTACTGGCTTCTACTTGCTTGTACTGGGTTGTACTGGCTTGTACTGGCTTGTACTGGCTTGTACTGGCTTGTACTGGGTTGTACTGGCTTGTACTGGCTTGTACTGGCTTCTACTGGCTTGTACTGGCTTGTACTGGGTTTTACTGGCTTGTACTGGCTTGTACTGGCTTGTACTGGGTTGTACTGGCTTGTACTGGCTTGTACTGGCTTTTACTGGGTTGTACTGGCTTGTACTGGCTTGTACTGGCTTGTACTGGGTTTTACTGGCTTGTACTGGCTTGTACTGGCTTGTACTGACTTGTACTGGCTTGTACTGACTTGTACTGGCTTGTATTGGCTTGTACTGGTTTATACTGGCTTGTACTGGCTTGTACTGGCTTGTACTAGCTTGTACTGGCTTGTACTGGCTTGTACTGGCTAGTACTGGCTTGTACTGGCTTGTACTGGCTAGTACTGGTTTGTACTGGCTTGTACTGGCTTGTACTGGCTTGTACTAGCTTGTACTGGCTTGTCCTAACTTGTACTGGCTTGTACTGGCTTGTCCTAACTTGTACTGGCTTGTACTGGCTTGTACTGGCTAGTACTGGCTTGTACTGGCTTGTACTGGCTTGTACTGGCTTGTACTGGCTTGTACTGGGTTGTACTGGGTTGTACTGGCTTGTACTGGCTTGTACTGGCTTGTACTGGCTAGTACTGGCTTGTACTGGCTTGTACTGGCTTGTACTGGCTTGTACTGGGTTGTACTGGGTTGTACTGGCTAGTACTGGTTTGTACTGACTTGTACTGGCTTGTACTGGCTTGTACTAGCTTGTACTGGCTTGTCCTAACTTGTACTGGCTTGTACTGGCTTGTCCTAACTTGTACTGGCTTGTACTGGCTTGTACTGGCTAGTACTGGCTTGTACTGGCTTGTACTGGCTTGTACTGGCTTGTACTGGCTTGTACTGGCTTGTACTGGCTAGTACTGGCTTGTACTGGCTTGTACTGGCTTGTACTGGCTTGTACTGGCTTGTACTGGCTTGTACTGGCTTGTACTGGCTTGTACTGGCTTGTACTGGCTTGTACTGGCTTGTACTGGCTTGTACTGGCTTGAACTGGCTAGTACTGGCTTGTACTGGCTTGTACTGGCTTGTACTGGCTTGTACTGGCTTGTACTGGCTTGTACTGGCTAGTACTGGGTTGTACTAGCTTGTACTGGCTTGTACTAGCTAGTACTAGCTAGTAGTCGGGCTTCTGTTGTAGAGAAATTGTAATTTGCTTGTAGATACCAGTACTTACCTAGCGGTATACACGACAATATTAAAAAGAGCTCACTCATGCAAAGTTGAAACGACTTGAAAATCATTTTTGCATTTAAAATGTTATTGGAATAATCGTATGCACGAGATGGTTGCCTTAGTGGAAACTTCAAACACAGGAAAGTACGATGTAAGATATAAGACGAAGATAAAAGGTTTCTTTATTCTCTTGGCTACTAGAATGTGATGCTTCGATGGAAAATATGTTGTTTCTTGTTGTATTGAAAAATGAAAATTGGTAAAAGCGCTGAGACAGATTGATTGGAAGATTTATCGAACGTGGGAGAGGCTAAAGTGAGAGTGAGCAACACGGCCATGATTCTCTACGCCATGATTTTCTACGCCATGATTCTCTACGCCATGGTTTTTTACGTCATGATTTTCTACGCCCTGCCAACCTCTGCCAGAGCCGGGAAGTACATTTTTGCACATGGAAGGTTGCTTTACTTTTCCATGTTTCATTACAATGCAGTTTAACTGTTTAACATATTGATTAGATTTGAAATATCCCTTTGAGAGATCGCTGCGTACAGTGACAGGCGCAATTTTCATCTTGCCGACTCCACATATCTGCACCTTTTTTCTGAGAACAATTGCAAAATGAAGCATTTTATTCATTAAAGCATTATTGCATTTTCTGGCGTGCTTTGCATGGAACCTAGTGTGAACCTAGTGTGAACATAGGTTGAACATAGTGTGAACATAGTGACAGTATTTACTTTTGTGACAACACTTAAAAGTGTGCTCACTAATGATTTATACCAAGCCTTCCAGCTGTTTTATCTGCAAATACGTCATCCCATTCAATCTCACACTGAACACTATACCCTATAGTGAGGCACAGTGGGGCACAGTGGGGCATAGTGGGGCACAGTGGGGCACAGTGGGGCACAGTG
Source organism: Protonemura montana (assembly GCA_947568835.1). NCBI lineage: Eukaryota > Metazoa > Arthropoda > Insecta > Plecoptera > Nemouridae > Protonemura > Protonemura montana. The sequence goes on from OX387604.1 coordinate 28,670,341, forward strand.
GGGCACAGTGGGGCACAGTGGGGCACAGTGGGGCACAGTGGGGCACAGTGGGGCACAGTGGGGCACAGTGGGGCACAGTGGGGCACAGTGGGGCACAGTGGGGCACAGTGGGGCACAGTGAGGCACAGTGGGGCACAGTGGGGCACAGTGGGGCACAGTGGGGCACAGCGAGGCACAGTGGGGCACAGTGGGGCACAGTGGGGCACAGTGGGGCACAGTGGGGCACAGCGAGGCACAGTGGGGCACAGTGGGGCACAGTGGGGCACAGTGGGGCACAGTGGGGCACAGTGGGGCACAGTGGGGCACAGTGGGGCACAGTGGGGCACAGTGGGGCACAGTGAGGCACAGTGGGGCACAGTGGGGCACAGTGGGGCACAGTGGGGCACAGTGGGGCACAGTGGGGCACAGTGGGGCACAGTGGGGCACAGTGGGGCACAGTAGGGCACAGTGAGACACAGTGAGGCACAGTGGGGCACAGTAGGGCACAGTGAGACACAGTGGGGCACAGTGGGGCACAGCGAGGCACAGCGAGGCACAGTGGGGCATAGTGGGGCACAGTGGGGCACAGTGGGGCACAGTGGGGCACAGTGGGGCACAGTGGGGCACAGTGAGGCACAGTGGGGCATAGTGTGGCATAGTGTGGCATAGTGGGGCACAGTGGGGCACAGTGGGGCACAGTGGGGCACAGTGGGGCATAGTGTGGCATAGTGGGGCACAGTGGGGCACAGTGGGGCACAGTGGGGCACAGTGGGGCACAGTGGGGCACAGTGAGGCACAGTGGGGCATAGTGTGGCATAGTGTGGCATAGTGGGGCACAGTGGGGCACAGTGGGGCACAGTGGGGCACAGTGGGGCACAGTGGGGCACAGTGGGGCACAGTGGGGCACAGTGAGGCACAGTTGGGCACAGCGAGGCACAGTGGGGCACAGCGAGGCACAGTGGGGCACAGTGGGGCACAGTGGGGCACAGTGGGGCACAGTGGGGCACAGTGGGGCACAGTGGGGCACAGTGGGGCACAGTGGGGCACAGTAGGGCACAGTGAGACACAGTGAGGCACAGTGGGGCACAGTAGGGCACAGTGAGACACAGTGGGGCACAGTGGGGCACAGCGAGGCACAGTGGGGCATAGTGTGGCATAGTGTGGCATAGTGGGGCACAGTGGGGCACAGTGGGGCACAGTGGGGCACAGTGGGGCACAGTGAGGCACAGTGGGGCATAGTGTGGCATAGTGTGGCATAGTGGGGCACAGTGGGGCACAGTGGGGCACAGTGGGGCACAGTGGGGCACAGTGGGGCACAGTGGGGCACAGTGGGGCACAGTGAGGCACAGTGGGGCATAGTGTGGCATAGTGTGGCATAGTGGGGCACAGTGGGGCACAGTGGGGCACAGTGGGGCACAGTGGGGCACAGTGGGGCACAGTGGGGCACAGTGAGGCACAGTGGGGCACAGTGGGGCACAGTGGGGCACAGTGGGGCACAGTGGGGCACAGTGGGGCACAGTGGGGCACAGTGGGGCACAGTGGGGCACAGTGGGGCACAGTGGGGCACAGTGGGGCACAGCGGGGCACAGTGAGGCACAGTGGGGCACAGTGGGGCACAGCGAGGCACAGTGGGGCACAGTTGGGCACAGTGAGGCACAGTGGGGCACAGCGAGGCACAGTGGGGCACAGTTGGGCACAGTGGGGCACAGTGGGGCACAGTGGGGCACAGTGGGGCGAGCTCTATGCACTAAACTAGCAGATTGCGCCATCTGGCAACATTCTGCAGCGCGACCAGCTAAAAGTATGTTACGCTTCTCCACTCTGCTGCACAAGCGATACTCACCCGAACAGACACGAACCCTTGCCAATAAAACATGACATAACTCTTATTGTAAGCATTTGTTCACGAGTAAGACTGGAAAGTGGAAACGCAATGCTTATTAACACTGCTGTCATTGCAGCTATGTGTGAGAATATCTACTTGTGCTAGTTGAAAAAAGAGCGCGGAGACAGAAGGGACTTGGTATAGAAATGGAAGAGCAATAAGAGAAAATAGTTATAAAAGAGGGTGGCAAACGGAAAGAAGGGAGAAGGGTATGGCTATGCAACAGGTTCACTGGGTTGAAGCTTGCCCGAGCTCAGTAAGTGAACCAAGATATTCGAGGATATAACAAGAATTTCCATCATTTACAAGTTATCAAACCCATAGAAAAAAAAAGAGTTAATTTGTCAGTGAAAGAATGCTAATTTCATTAAAAGTATGGTATACATTTTTAACAAAGCTTAAACAAAGAAGAAAAAAAGCTGCGACAAAGACTTTACGGCATAGCGTTAGTGAGTGTATTTCCTAGAGCCAGCAAAAGGAGTGGAAGGAGTGGAAGGAGTGGAAGGAGTGGAAGGAGTGGAAGGGGTGGAAGGGGTGGAAGGAGTGGAAGGAGTGGAAGGAGTGGAAGGAGTGGAAGGAGTGGAAGGAGTGGAAGGGGTGGAAGGAGTGGAAGGAGTGGAAGGGGTGGAAGGGGTGGAAGGAGTGGAAGGGGTGGAAGGAGTGGAAGGAGTGGAAGGAGTGGAAGGAGTGGAAGGAGTGGAAGGAGTGGAAGGGGTGGAAGTGGTGCAAGGATGCTTCATTTGATTGCGCCAACCAGCTCAGTTGAAATATTAACCTACGTTTGTGTGTTTATTGACCTTTTTTCAATCGACATTAAAAAAAGCTTTAAAATAAATACTCATCGTGTTAACTGAAACGAACGTAAAATCTCAATTTTGTGGTTGTGTTTTCGATCAGCAATAATCATTGTTGCCGGCGGAGGATTTGCTGCTTGCGTGGTAAGCCAAAGCTGAAGCTAAGCTTCGTTTCCAATTTGGTCGCTTTTTTTTTTCAAAAAACGATTTACTTTGTGAAATAGGCCGCGCGTAATTTAATTGCTCAAAATTATGTTATCTCCTATTTATAAATTTGATAAACCTACAAAAGTTAGCACATTTTGTGCAAACATTCACGAGAATATTTTTGTTTTTTGAAATAAACATAATTTTGAAAAGTTACCAACAAACCAGGCGAACTCTTCTAATCCAAGAGCATTATTATAAATTGCAAAGCAAATAAAATAATGAAAAACAATTCGACGATCGACTACATCTGGCATTCATTTACAGCCAAACTAAACTAAATTCAACTAAACTCAAAACTCGAATTGCTTTATCCTTAAAACAAAAACAAGCTTAAATACAATACAAATCTGCTATCTAATCTAGAGCATCTAAATATCCAACGTAAAGAACACAGAAGCATCATGGAGCAATAATAATAATAATAATAATAATAATAATGACAATAATAATAATAATAATAATAATAATAATAATAATAATAATAATGATAATAATAATAATAATAATAATAATAATAATAATAATAAAATATATGTTATTCTAGGAACACTACATTACAATACATTACAGAGTAAGTAAGGTTAGTTATATAATATTTCAGAATATATCTAATGAGATGAGCAGCAGTAGAATGGCATATAATAACGACAAGGCTTGCTTGAAATCAACCGAAAGCATACGCTTTAAAGCAGCATAGAGTTTATTACGAGATGCCCGGACTCTGTCCCGTTTCTGCCCCATATGTAAATATATGCGTCAATGAGCAGCAAAAGCTCTTTGCACTTTATTTAGCATCGAGATTGGGCTTCCAACGACTTGTACCACGCAAAGTTACGAGCTTTGAAACAGATCATGATTACCTTCCTAACACCTTTGCTGAAATTAACACCAATATCATTACATCACATCATTACATCACATCATTACATCACATCGTTACATCACATCGTTACATCACTCGGCACAGGCTGACAAAAACCAGATTCTACCAAACAAAAGTCCAAAGGTTTAGACTTTTTAATGCTTTAGTAGACAAAATTAAAGGTTATTTATTTATTTATTATTTCATTCTTGGAATTCCCATGATGTTCATTAGCGGAATGTGTGGAATGTGTAGACTATTTATTATTTATTATTCGAGTAGAAAAACACAAGTGATTTATTTAAAAAAGCACAGATTTTGTTCGTATCATGATTAAAATAATCAATAATCTGTTATTTGAGCTAAAATGTGTATAATAATAATAATACTAATAATAATAATAATAATAATAATAAAATATATGTTATTCTAGGAACACTACATTATTATTATTATATCATTATTATATCATTATTATTATTATTAATATTATTATTATGTGTGCTTTTATTATTTAATGAAGTTCATTATTATTACAATTCATTAATTTATCTTTAGTATTTAATAGAAATGTAGGTACCTGACCTTAGTTTGGTTAGGTTACTTATAGTTTTATTAGTTTTACACTTATTAATATTATTATGATCAGTGCTTTTATTATTTGTTACCATTATAATTGACATGCATTATTATTATTATTATTTTTTCCTTTTCTATTTCCATAAGAAGTTATTATTCATTTTTTTTTTAAATATTTTTATATCTTATAATATAGTATAGTCTGTACATTCCTCTGTATTACAACAGAGTAGGAATTCCTAGACTTAAATAATAAATAAAAAAATAAAAATACATTACAGAGTAAGTGAGGTTTGTTATGGAATATTTGATATAAAATATATGTTATTCTAGGAACACTACATTACAATACATTACAGAGTAAGTAAGGTTTGTTATGGAATATTTGATATAAATTATATGTTATTCTAGGAACACTACATTAAAATACATTACAGAGTAAGTAAGGTTTGTTATGGAATATTTGATATAAATTATATGTTATTCTAGGAACACTACATTACAATACATTACAGAGTAAGTAAGGTTTGTTATGGAATATTTGATATAAAATATATGTTATTCTAGGAACACTACATTACAATACATTACAGAGTAAGTAAGGTTTGTTATGGAATATTTGATATAAAATATATGTTATTCTAGGAACACTACATTACAATACATTACAGAGTAAGTAAGGTTTGTTATGGAATATTTGATATAAATTATATGTTATTCTAGGAACACTACATTACAATACATTACAGAGTAAGTAAGGTTTGTTATGGAATATTTGATATAAATTATAGCAGTAGAATTGATTGTGAGCAAAAAGAGTTTTTATTAGTAACCTTGAATTATTACAGTAATATTAGCCAAGCTAGCTCGCAGTTTGTCTGGTTTGTAAGGTTAGTGCATTTCAGTAAACATTGTCCACATTAGTGGTTCATTGCTACAGAAGATTGGGGTTCGGAAACAGAATCAAAGATAATCAGAGTTCAATTACAGAAGGCACTGACATTCCGCGTTAGACGAAACAAATCAAACCAGGGTCGGTATAAAATCAACAAAGAAAACGCAGCGCAGAAAACGCAGCGCAGAAAACGTAGCCAAACCAATCGTCTGTAACTTGAAGTTCAACAAAAGCAACAAACCAATAATATTATTCTTTCTCCCAACCATCAGTTAGAAAAAGAAGTTGTGTATTTGTGTATTAACATCTACCAGCAAGTAGCATTAAGAAAATTCAAATCGAACAAGATCCTATTCTTTAATTCATTTTAACTGTAACAATTTGGTTGAAAATTATATGATAATACACTTGAAATATTCGCCTACACGCAGTAGAATTCAATAGGAAATTTAAGAGTGGTCACTTGTTAGTTATGGCTATAAATCCAGTGAAAAGAATTGTATGAAAATAATACTAATAATTCAAGCATAAAGCCAGAGTAAAAATATACAAGACGAGTCCTCACGTCCTCAGAATAAAGTGTGGGGCTTTTTAAGATCGCCACAATAAGTATCATGATACCAAGAGATATCCAGGAGCAATCTAAACCCTGATGTGACGTCATTTCCGCAAAGTGCGAGTTCGTGCTTGGGCGGTGTGATATCCTCAACCTCGCCCTCACCCTCGTCCTCACCCTTGTCCTCACCCTCGTCCTCACCCTCACTAGGCTTGTATGCATGGAAAGACGGCCGCGCTTCTCTAAAGATATAGATATATTGTGAGTAGAAATGAATTCGTCCTTCCTAAATCTTGCCAAAGCAAATCTGAGATAGTGAATGATGAGAGCTCGCAACTTGAGAGGAAGGAAATCTGCTTCTAAGTGCCTATTTAATGCAAACTATTTTCTTTCAATGGAATTTTGGTTTTCCCATTTCTAAATCTATAGAGTTCTTTTCCGATAGCCATTTCATTCGGTCAGGACAAAAAAACAACATTATTTTTTTTCAAATCGGACAAGTTACCAACTTTGGTTACAGGTGAAATTTGTTATGGCTAGGAGCTGGGAGTGGGAGTGGGAGTGGGAGTGGGAGTGGGAGTGGAAGTGAGAGTGGGAGTAGGGGTAGGGGTAGGGGTGGACCAAGCTCGAAGGTCTAGAACAGAAAAGAACATTATATGCTTTGATAGACAGTAAAGCCGGGATGGCGGGCGAAGTGAGATGATGAAGGAAAGGAGGAGATGGGATTTGCGAAAAGGACCAAGAGCTATGCTCTACTCTGTAGTAAGGAGAGATAGCAGCTGGAGCAGGATCAAAGCAGATCAACATCCAACACTCCAAGATTTCCCAGATCACTAGCGTTCGCGTGGGCCTGTTTTGAGAAAGATACCTTCCATACGAAACAATGATACCGATCACCAACCACTGAAACCCCATGATGTGCTTTTCCTGTCGCAAACAATTTTTCATTATCACTAACGGCTTGAGGCATTATTTCAGGAAGGAGAAGACAGTTCATCGTATCCAACAGATTATCAACTCAAGATTTTGGGAATATTGAAAAGTATATAAATAAAGAGAGGTGATTTTTATGGACTCAGATTTTGCAACATATTATTTCAATTACTTTGCCTATCGTTAATACAACACTGCGTGAATCTTTTTGATAACCATGTGCTATAACGATTCTCAGTTTAAATAGTCTCATAAACTAAATAATAATCTTAATCTTAACAGTCCATGGGACGCTAAGCACCCCTGCTTTCTCTCCCCTATCCTATACGAACCTCTCTGTGCCAAAACGAAGAGAACTAAACACTGAGACAACCTCCATTATTTACAACGTGCCTTTTATTCAAAGTAAAAACTCGGCTGCCTACACGCTATTTTGACTCGGTTAAAGCCGCCAACGAACAACGTACAACCCACCTATCTACATCTTAGAAACATGTCTCAGCCCCATTGTGCTACATGGATTTGATGCTTGATTTCATATTGCATCATAAGGCACATGTGCCTGGCATGCACATAAAACCAATACTTGCTACATCATTATGATCACAGTGCTCTTCTTGTCAGTAATACACAGCCGCGCTGGTATCAGCACCCAACGTTCCCTTAATTTTCCTCTGCAAAGCACTATCAAAGAAAAGTGCTGCCTTATGGATTCACCTATCAAGAATATTAAACATTGAAATTTTCTTCACGACTCCGAACGCGTATAGATTTAAGGAACGTCATAACTTCAAGTCACGAAAAGTGAGCCGTTAAACGCCCTGCAAACTCACGTCGTTTTTAAGAGTCAAGATGATTGAATAATACGAGCGAGTGGAAATCTTTAAGTGACAGCCTGTAATTTGACTGAAAACTTGAGACTTTGATCAATATATTTCAGTTCGCTGCTGTCGCTAAATTTCACGCTGGTTGTCTTTTTTTTATCGCGTGATTTACATTTAATAGTGTATTTCTCATTCATTGATTCACAGAAGCGATTGCCCACATTTCCTTTCGATACGAATGAAATTGAAGAGGCCTTTGTTTCCTTTCGATATCGTTTCGTGGTGTTTCATAGCGATGGCGTCCTCGATTGCGTCCTCAGTGGCGTCCTCAGTGGCGTCTTGACGTACCGACGGTTCTTTGAATAGGGCGACCCGCTTTGGGCCACATTGCACTCTGGGATTTGGTAGACGAACAAAAAAAACGGATGCTTTCAGTTCCCAATCTTGTGGAGATGATACCTACCACTGGGCCTCAATTCTCAAAGGTTTCAAACCAAAATCAGACTCGTATCGTTCCGAAAATAAAGTGATTTTATTTGATAGTGGATCACTCTATTCCATTTGCATGCGCATTTTGTTTCGTTGGCTTTCACTCCTGTAACGTGATAGATAACGTGATAGAGAGATACATAGAGAGAGAGATTCACATCCCACACGTCGCTGCCTGGGACGGCATGCATTCCAAATTATGCGCTTTTTAATCAGAAAATCAGAACGATATCATATTACCACGATGGGCTGAAAATGCTTTTGCTTATTGCCATTCCATTCCAATACATTCAAAATTCGTTTCATCGCATACTCGCATAGCTTATCTTTTAAGCTAATTGATCGCCCATCTCAAATGAACATTTTCCAGTCCAGATATTTTAATTAATTTTCAACACAAGTGAAAACTTTGTGAATGAAATGCAATATCGAGTAATGCCACTAAGGGAGAAAAGATGGAAGAAATGTGAAATTTATCGCCGAATTTTAGAGTTCGTTGTCGAGTATTCCAATAAACCGGCTATAATAACATGAATCTATTGTTTCAACATTTCAAACTCCGTGTATTGTTTTGAATTTGATTAACGAACAAGCTACTTAGCAGATGTTCAAATCCCTTTCAGGAATTTTAAACAATAATTATCCGTTACCTGGAGATTAGTCTGTAACCATCTTCCTCCCTTTGTCTTCTAAAACACTGCATTCAGATAACTCAGGTCTATTTCTCAGCATTCAACAGAAAGCCAATTGCAATCGCACAATGCTAAATTACATTTGAAAGCGGAATATTTTGTTTCATTACTTTCCGATGTCAATCAGAAATTGTAAACCTAGAGGAGTGAAAATATTAAAATATTTTACTGTGATTGGGTAAACATGCATTGTAATAATAACGAACAGGCAAACAAAACAAACGTAATGTAATTTTATTATTTGTTAGTTGACCTTTCTTTGAAATTTGCTGGCTTAAAAATGGTAACTAAATATTAGGGCGTGGTCTTGTTAAAATGATATTGGTGTGAATTAGAATCTGAACAAACGCGTGCTTGGTTGTGATGATGGATAAAAAGTTGTGCAGAACCACTTCAATAAAGGCGACAATTTTACTAACAAAAAAAACACTTTTCTATAAATTTCCTCACAGCGCCAAGAAAATGAATGAGTGCATGTTTATATACATTGATAATTGTTTAATAAATGCTACAAAAGAATCATTTTTTTAAAATTTCTTCTGAAAATGTTGGTACATTTTTATTATTTTGTAATTATATTGAATGGATTTCGCCGAAATACACAGAGTGGCTAAGATTAGAAATCTCGAAAGAAATATACAAATAGTAAATATAAAATAATATTCTTGTAAAAACAAGCTAAAATATTGTCCACTCAATGAAAGGTCTATTGTTGTAGTTAATTTCTCTATCAACAAAACGCTACAAAATATCTTCTTTATTGTTACACGAGATGACCTACGACGCGACGAATTACATAATTACATAATTACTTAATTACATATGACGCGGAAGTATGTGATAACCATGAACTTCTTGGAGCAATAAAATAACTTCAGTTCACTTGAAAAGTTAGATTAATTTGAAAATATCGGATCTTGTGCGAATCTGACATTCTGCAAATATTCCAATACAATATAATTACAACAATTTCATGTAAATTAATTTTTTTTAATAAATAAGTCTGATTATTTTGACCACTGCTTGTCATTGCTCTGCTAAGTAAAAATATTAGGGACTGTGAATAATCTTGAGTCCCAAACAGGCACAACAAATAAAAACATAAATAATCTGTTTTTTGTGATCCCCTTTCTCTCAGTTCTTCAATTCTTCAATACCAACTTGTTGACAGAAAAAAGAAAGAAAGCATCTTTTCAAGGGTAAATCTGGTGAAAACTAGAAAGTATATAAGAACTTTGTCTTTTCTTTCTGCACTGAAAAGTTTGTGGAAATGAAGTTGGAATTAGGTTTTCGTGGAACCAGAGAAACAAAAAAAAAGCAAATGCTCTTTGAACAGTTGCAACGATCTGCACAGAAAGATGAACAGTTGCAACGATCTGCACAGAAAGATGAACAGTTGCAACGATCTGCACAGAAAGATGAACAGTTGCAACGATCTGCACAGAAAGATGAACAGTTGCAACGATCTGCACAGAAAGATGAACAGTTGCAACGATCTGCACAGAAAGATGAACAGTTGCAACGATCTGCACAGAAAGATGAACAGTTGCAACGATCTGCACAGAAAGATGAACAGTTGCAACGATCTGCACAGAAAGATGAACAGTTGCAACGATCTGCACAGAAAGATGAACAGTTGCAACGATCTACACAGAAAGATGAACAGTTGCAACGATCTGCACAGAAAGATGAACAGTTGCAACGATCTGCACAGAAAGATGAACAGTTGCAACGATCTGCACAGAAAGATGAACAGTTGCAACGATCTGCACAGAAAGATGAACAGTTGCAACGATCTGCACAGAAAGATGAACAGTTGCAACGATCTGCACAGAAAGATGAACAGTTGCAACGATCTGCACAGAAAGATGAACAGTTGCAACGATCTGCACAGAAAGATGAACAGTTGCAACGATCTGCACAGAAAGATGAACAGTTGCAACGATCTGCACAGAAAGATGAACAGTTGCAACGATCTGCACAGAAAGATGAACAGTTGCAACGATCTGCACGTGGACGTGAAACATATTTATGACAGATAAGTTTGTTTGAAGTTCATTACAATATCATGGATGTCCAACAAAGCAACGTTTCTTAATTCGAGACCAAAATAGAACTAATTTGAAAAAAAAAATATTTTGAATCGATTCTTTGAATAACCGTCATTTGGCTAATTAACTGAATAATGCAATTGCTTACACCATTTCTACAACAGCAAAATACATGTTTAAAATATCAAATTCTTTACTGAAGCTAAAAGCAAGCAAAACTGAGCGACATTTTTCGTATGCTCGTTTTAAATTACTTTCACATATTACTTAACTTTCAGCGCCATTTCTGATCGAAATGAAATTGATGTGAAAAATTGAACAAAATACGAACTAAGTGGAAATAGGGACCGGGAACGCATTTACAAACTAATAGAGAATAGCATGAAGTCAGTGAGATTTAGCGTACATAACTCAGTTCAGATATTTCTTGTCAAGTAAATTAATTTACCGATATATGTGTATAAATGTGCGAAGTAATCAATTGACCACCCAAGCATCCGATGTAGATTAATTAATCTTGTAATATATTGGATATTGGCTTTTAGACGATGTTCAGAATGCTCAACCGAGCTCAACCAAGCTTAACCGAGCTCAACCAAGCTCAACCAAGCTCAACCGAGCTCAACCAATCTCAACCAAGCTCAACCTAGCTCAACCAAGCTCAACCGAGCTCAACCAAGCTCAACCGAGCTCAACCAAGCTCAACCAAGCTCAACCGAGCTCAACCAAGCTCAACCGAGCTCAACCAAGCTCAACCAAGCTCAACCAAGCTCAACCAAGCTCAACCAAGCTCAACCCAGCTCTACCAAGCTCAACCAAGCTCAACCAATCTCAACCGAGCTCAACCGAGCTCAACCGAGCTCAACCAAGCTCAACCAAGCTCAACCAAGCTCAACCAAGCTCAACCAAGCTCAACCGAGCTCAACCGAGCTCAACCAAGCTCAACCGAGCTCAACCAAGCTCAACCAAGCTCAACCAAACTCAACCAAGCTCAACCAAGCTCAACCAAGCTCAACCAAGCTCAACCAAGCTCAACCAAGCTCAACCAAGCTCAACCGAGCTCAACCGAGCTCAACCGAGCTCAACCGAGCTCAACCAAGCTCAACCGAGCTCAACCGAGCTCAACCAAACTCAACCATACTCAACCGAGCTCAACCGAGCTCAACCGAGCTCAACCGAGCTCAACCGAGCTCAACCAAACTCAACCAAACTCAACCAAGCTCAACCAAGCTCAACCAAGCTCAACCTAGCTCAACCGAGCTCAACCGAGCTCAACCAAGCTCAACCAAGCTCAACCAAGCTCAACCAAGCTCAACCAAGCTCAACCAAGCTCTACTAAGCTCTACCGAGCTCAACCGAGCTCAACCAAGCTCAACCAAGCTCAACCAAGCTCTACCAAGCTCAACCAAGCTCAACCAAGCTCAACCGAGCTCAACCGAGCTCAACCAAGCTCAACCAAGCTCAACCAAGTTCAACCAAGCTCAACCAAGCTCAACCAAGCTCAACCAAGCTCAACCAAGCTCAACCAAGCTCAACCAAGCTTAACCGAGCTCAACCGAGCTCAACCAAGCTCAACCAAGCTCAACCAAGCTCAACCAAGCTCAACCAAGCTCAACCAAGCTCTACCAAGCTCAACCAAGCTCAACCAAGCTTAACCGAGCTCAACCAAGCTCAACCAAGCTCAACCAAGCTCAACCAAGCTCAACCAAGCTCAACCAAGCTCAACCAAGCTCAACCAAGCTCAACCAAGCTCAACCAAGCTTAACCGAGCTCAACCAAGCTCAACCAAGCTCAACCAAGCTCAACCAAGCTCAACCAAGCTCAACCAAGCTCAACCAAGCTCAACCAAGCTTAACCGAGCTCAACCAAGCTCAACCAAGCTCAACCGAGCTCAACCAAGCTCAACCGAGCTCAACCAAGAAGAAAGCCTGGATCGCTAAGAAATTCTGTTACTCTTGAATTATAATTGCATTGCTTAAGATGAGCGACTTGACACGTTAAGCAACTTGCAACCAACACAGAAGTGCTTCCTTTTTTTGTCTGTTTCTTTTGAAGCTGTTTTTAGGAAAACATGGACCCAACCACTGGCAGGCACGAGACCGGAATACAAATTTACACTGGTGAGTGGTGACGGCCTTCATTTCACAGGATTTTCAGAGGATATGCTCTTATCCCACCCCAGCCCACCCCGGCCCACCCCCAGCCACCTCCAGCCACCCCCAGCCACCCCCAGCCCACACCCAGCCACCCCCAGCCACCCCCAGCCACCCCCAGCCACCTCCAGCCACCCCAGCCCACCCCCAGCCACCTCCAGCCCACCCCCAGCCACCCCCAGCCCACCCCCAGCCAGCACCAGCCAGTACCAGCCAGCACCAGCCAGTACCAGCCAGCACCAGCCAGCACCAGCCAGCACCAGCCAGCACCAGCCAGCACCAGCCAGCACCAGCCGGCACCAGCCAGCACCAGCCAGCACCAGCCAGCACCAGCCAGCACCAGCCAGCACCAGCCAGCACCAGCCAGCACCAGCCAGCACCAGCCAGCACCAGCCAGCACCAGCCACCCCCAGCTAGCACCAGCCAGCACCAGCCAGCACCAGCCAGCACCAGCCAGCACCAGCCAGCACCAGCCAGCACCAGCCAGAAATATCGGATTAGAATATTGTCTGAAAAGATTGAAATCTTTAGCAACATTTTGCAGCGAAAATACATTCAACAAAGTTTTGACCAACTACAATTTACGATAGTTGAAATAATTTTTAGAACGTTTATCACGTTTTACAGACAGAAGTTTGCAACACAATATTTTTAATCAAACTTGAACAGATTTGTTAAACAAACTCAAATGTTCAAGTTTTTCAATCCTCTTTTGTATGCATTTTTTTATAAGTTTAAGGGAGTTTTAGTTTAGAATTTTTACCTGTAGGTATCATTCAAAATATTCGCATTTTCTTATGTAAAAGCATTTCCCTAGTTCTTTAAAACTTGTTCCACGAGCTGCAACGATTCGGCTTCACTTTTTATTTACCAAAACAAACAAACACATGCTCATCCTGCAACGCTACTCACATTCCCAAGTAGTAAAACTGGAATTGGCTGAGATTTAAGAAGTTTAGAATGGAAACACCTCATGCATAAAAATTGCATAATCTCAGAAATTCTCGTCGTCTCTTTCTATGGAGCTCCAATATAAGGGTAAAAACATAACGATTTTTTATACGTCTACGCCTTAAAACATTTGAAAAATGATAAGTATTTTTGTACCTTCAAACCTGTACCTTTACAATGATCGTGTAGCTTTTTCCCGGAAACTTCACAATGGTTTTTCTCATTTCCGCAAGAAATGGTGTGGCTAGTCGATTTTATCTGGCAGCACCCCTCCCAGCATTCGTAGAGCATCTCTGGAGCATGCACGATCTGTTACTGATCTATCTCACATGTCAGGGAATGCTATCTTCGACTGATCTGATATCAACAGGCTGTCCTGTCATATAGACAACCTCGCGGATGCCACGGACCCAGGATCGAACCAAGGAACAAGCGACCAAGATGATCGCTGACAACAACGTTCTTCACAACCCTCTTGAATCAATCCAGTCGAAATGTCGTACCGAATCGATCACAAAGTATTCGTTCGGCGTGGATTTCTTTTCAATTCACCATTTTTGTATTGGATTATACGAATTATGATAACTAATACATTTATTATGAAGTTTCATTGTCATTCATTTTACTGAACGGGATTAATATTGCCAATACGAGATGAATAAATTAATAAGATTAAAACAAAAAGATAGCAAGTAACTTGGGAATCTTTTTCTCTCCAATTTGTAGCTTCCAAAACCAAATGCACTTTTACAAACCAGATATCAAATCATCCCCCCCCCCCCCCCCCCCCCCCACCACCACCACTTAATTTTTCTTTCTGTCTCTCTTAGAAATAATGTCTTCCAAGAAAAGTGAGACGATCGGTTTAGCAATACTAAAGATAGTAAATATTTGCATTTAAGAATTTCTCATACATCTCAAGAGATCGCTAAGTGTGATTATTTCCTTCGTGACATTTCTTGGGGTCATCTTTGTTAGTTGGTAAGAAAAGTTGCAAGTGCAGTTGTAATTGCTTATCATAGATGAGTCACTTTAAGACAAAGACTCCACTTAATAAGTTATGAATGAAGCTACTTATTTCTCCTATCAATAGTAACCAGCTTTGAATCTTTTAATCTTTTAGTATCTGCATTGCTGTCAGCAGAAGATAGAGTTTAGATATATGTTTTTATTTTCAACGTTAATTAGGTATTATCACTAGTTAATAAATGAAATTATATCATTTCATAGAACTGATTGAAATGTTCAGAGTCCTACGATTAAATGCAAACATTATGTAATTTAAAAGTAAATCCATTTTTTCCCGCAGAATTTTTGTCAATTCAATATTCAAGTAAATAAATAAATGTGTTTGTTCTGCACTTTAACTTTTTGGTAAACTTTTGTAATAATAAAATTGTTTCTAGTTTGTGATGGTTTTTAGACTCATGTCTACTTGATTTATACTTAGCACTAGTTTTAACAAACAATATTTCAAATGGGTTTTCAATGCTAAGTAAAGGACAACTTCATCGCTGTTTTTTTACTTAGCATTCAAACCCCATTTCAAATAGTTGTTGTTGTTTCCAGTTATTTTGTTTTACATTTGCAGGAAAACACTGGAATCAGAATTGAGGGGGAAAAAATGGCTCAGACTTCCTTCACTGATTCTCTTTAAGTGCGATAGGCGATCGCTTGGGTACGGATTTGATGACACACCTCGAATTAGGGGATGAAAAAACGAAAATCGAGTTATAAAGTTGTTCTGATTCATACCCAATCTGTTTCTTGATTTAAAGAACTGCTTTTCATTCTTTTTTGATTTCCAAATACCTATAGAGTATGGAAATGTTGTTTCTTCAAATTTTCTGTCACGAGCTCCGCAAAAACATGCTGGTTCTCCGCAAATCAGGAAAAGACTCGGCAATTGGGCGTAACCTTGAAAGTTAACCTTGAAAGTTAACCTTGATGGGAACCCCCCCCCCCCCCCCCCCCCACCCCTGGCAACTTTGATGGCAGTTAACGCAGATTAATAAACTGTCGTCGCCTTAAAGTGTTGTTTAAATTTCGCATGGTTTTATCGTTTGAAAGAAAGACGATGTATTCTTTAAGTGTGGTTTCGATCAGTTAATTATGCCTGACAGAAGTCAATACAGGATGAAAAACATGAAATGAACACACGATCAGGAGTTTTAGCAAGAAATATCCATGTTTTAAAAGTGCACTCAAAGTGCACTCAAAGTGCACTCAAAGTGCACTCAAAGTGCACTCAAAGTGCACTCAAAGTGCACTCAAAGTGCACTCAAAGTGCACTCAAAGTGCACTCAAAGTGCTCTCAAAGTGCACTCAAAGTGCACTCAAAGTGCTCTCAAAGTGCACTCAAAGTGCACTCAAAGTGCTCTCAAAGTGCACTCAAAGTGCTCTCAAAGTGCACTCAAAGTGCACTCAAAGTGCACTCAAAGTGCACTCAAAGTGCACTCAAAGTGCACTCAAAGTGCACTCAAAGTGCACTCAAAGTGCACTCAAAGTGCACTCAAAGTGCTCTCAAAGTGCACTCAAAGTGCACTCAAAGTGCTCTCAAAGTGCACTCAAAGTGCACTCAAAGTGCACTCAAAGTGCTCTCAAAGTGCACTCAAAGTGCACTCAAAGTGCTCTCAAAGTGCACTCAAAGTGCACTCAAAGTGCTCTCAAAGTGCACTCAAAGTGCTCTCAAAGTGCACTCAAAGTGCACTCAAAGTGCACTCAAAGTGCACTCAAAGTGCACTCAAAGTGCACTCAAAGTGCTCTCAAAGTGCACTCAAAGTGCACTCAAAGTGCACTCAAAGTGCACTCAAAGTGCACTCAAAGTGCACTCAAAGTGCTCTCAAAGTGCACTCAAAGTGCACTCAAAGTGCACTCAAAGTGCTCTCAAAGTGCACTCAAAGTGCACTCAAAGTGCACTCAAAGTGCACTCAAAGTACACTCAAAGTGCTCTCAAAGTGCTCTCAAAGTGCACTCAAAGTGCACTCAAAGTGCTCTCAAAGTGCACTCAAAGTGCACTCAAAGTGCACTCAAAGTGCACTCAAAGTGCACTCAAAGTGCACTCAAAGTGCTCTCAAAGTGCACTCAAAGTGCTCTCAAAGTGCTCTCAAAGTGCACTCAAAGTGCACTCAAAGTGCACTCAAAGTGCTCTCAAAGTGCTCTCAAAGTGCACTCAAAGTGCTCTCAAAGTGCTCTCAAAGTGCACTCAAAGTGCACTCAAAGTGCACTCAAAGTGCACTCAAAGTGCACTCAAAGTGCACTCAAAGTGCACTCAAAGTGCACTCAAAGTGCTCTCAAAGTGCACTCAAAGTGCTCTCAAAGTGCACTCAAAGTGCACTCAAAGTGCTCTCAAAGTGCACTCAAAGTGCACTCAAAGTGCACTCAAAGTGCTCTTTGAGAAAAGTAATGTCGTCATTTGTTTAGTGGCACGGTCAAAAGTAACTTCATCGTTGTTAAATGCTGTTAAAACTCATTAATGCTACTGTTGGATAACTTTAACCAAACAGTGAAATATCTTTGAATAAAAATAACGTAAATTAATAAAATGACTGTTATTTACAAACCATTGAATTTAAACGCACTTCCCGAGTTATCGGAATTGGACATAATACGGGTCAGGTTAGGTAGTATGGTAGTATGGTGGTGCGGAACCAGCTTTTAGCAGTATTGGATTGCAAAGACAAGGGGATTCCTCTTTAATACCATCCGTGTTCAATGAAAGCTACATAGAGCTTTAGGCTACCATTTCAATGCTATTCTAGTCTAGCTCTTTGCGTAATATTCGTGAGCTCATTCATTGCCTAGCACTGCCTACTATTGCCTACTATTGCCTACTACTGCCTACTACTACCTAGTGCCGCTGCCGACAATCAATTCTACAACCGCGATCCAAAACACCACCATCACCAACCCTTCCCTTCATTTTATAATCTAATGAAAAACAGTTAAATTAACTTACCTTTTTCTTTCGAGTTCTTTCTCAAGTAATGTTGTTTAAATCGTTCCCTCGCCGTGTCGCGGACATAGAAGGTTTTTGGTTTTGCTTCCTTCGAGACCTGAGTCTTTGGGGTTATAAACGTTCACAAATTGGCTCTTTGTGAGGAAACTTGATCCTATATCCCGGGAATAGAGATCAAACTTCAAGACAGTTTCAAGTTGAGTTTTCTGGTGCTAATGAGAACAACGATACCGTATACAAGAGTAATGGAGCGAACGATTCGGACCTGTTTGAGGTTTTTATTGAAAGGTCGCGTGGAGAACGAATCTTGTCCCCAATCATCTGGGGGATATTGCCATCGAATTAGTTCTATGACACTTTTTCTTTTCAAATCACACCAACTTCGTTATATCGCACTGAATGAAACCAGACGAACAAAATAATTTCCCATATTTATTACCAATATACCCTGACACACATGGCGAGGTAACTACAATAGCAATCAATCGCTTCATCAAAACTTTTCCATCAGGTACACGCGATAAAACACGATTGTTTTATTCACAAAAGACATTGCGTCGGCAATGTCATCGATTCTATATATTTTTTCCATGGCCTAATTTACAAAATTTGAATAAATCCCATTCGTAAGTAAGCATATGCAATCGAGTTATGTGATTCAATCCCCTCCCTTGACATGTTGATTATATAGGAGGAAATATAAAGTCGGGAATAGGGATGCAAGGCAGTTGAAGGCGTTAGATCAAACCCTGCCCGGGTGGGTGCCTCTCTCCCCCCCCCCCCCCCCCCCCCCTTCACAGTCATCCCCCTAGCCAGCCAGCCTGCCGCACATTGCCTGCTTGGCACACAGTAATTTCATTTCAAACAGAAACCGTGACTCGACTTGGAATTTGAATTCCATTGGATGAAGCAAATCGAACGAAAACCTAGGGAATCTAATCCTATAGCCTACGCGTTTGATGTAAATCATCATTTCATGAGCTCAATTTACCTAGCAGCATTCACTTCTAGTGCATGGCCGTGGTCTAATCTGCATCCACTAGTAAGCTATACTAAATGCTTTCTATCGGAAGAAATTAAGCCTGCTCTTTCAGAGAACCTAGATTGGTCATTCGAACCCTTGGATTAGGGGTTGTTTAATGATCCTAATCGCACTATAAGATGGTCCAATTAAAGATAGAAAATCAACAGATGAACTCTGCGAGTTGTGACCTAGCAATATTAGTGTCTCGTAAAATTCTGTCGTTGAACATAGAATCAAAGCTTAACTGTAAGCGCAGCAAAATTTAGGTCAAAAATCGTTCTTCGCTTTACACCATTAACATTCTGATGGTAAAGGCAGGTCATAAAATGAAATATAAATTAACAACCTTTATCGTTTTCATAGAATATAAACCATATCAAAATTTGATCAAATGAACCATCGCATGGCAACATAGTGGAGAGATTTTATGCAACCCCAAAGACCACGTCATATTTTATTCATTCATGCCGAGCAAAGTTTAACCCGTGGTTGTGAGGCTTAAACCAAGTCATAATTTAACATAAGTTATTCCCGTGGGATTTCGGCCCCATTCCTCACATTAAGTTGACACTAATTGTTCGACTTGTTTAACAGCTGAGCATACAGAGACCATCAACTGCCTAAACAGTCCACCAATTTCATCCTCATAAATCTGCTTGGCAAAATGTGCTAGGGTTAGGGGAGCTTCGGGGTAGGGAACACCCTCGTACTACAAGCACGTTCGTCAAGACTAGAACACTTTTGGAAGAACCTAGTTTTAACTTCTAAAGATATTCACAGACATTTGATATGATATTAAAAATGATCAAATAAATGCAACACTTATGTAATGTACGTATTATGGGTAAAAATATCCAGATTACAAAGATTGCATTGCGTCACAGGCATAGCGAAATATAGATGACCACTGACCACAAATTCGAAAGAATTCCATGATCAATGCGCGTTCTAACCGATTTCTTCGAGTTCTATTCCGGTATTTCACCGATGTCTGTGTCAGTGTGGTAGACAGGTACACCCCACATGATTGTGAATGCTCTGACACAATTTCATATTAAAAAAAAAGGAAAAAAATCAATTGACTCATCTATTGATCAACACCTCAACAGCAGTGTATTTTATTTTTCACATGATATACCATTATATTATTCCCATATCCTCCTTAAAGAAACCAATATGATAGTGTGTCAAAGCTATTCCATGCTATCATCCCCCATCATCATGTTTCGCTGCACATGTTAAATTAATGTACTATCTGAACTAGCAATATTTGACAGGGCGTGGATTTTCGTGGTGAAAATTCGATCGTCCTTTTCTAAAGTCCGTGACAAGCTGTCTGTCACCTATATGCAGTCAGTGCTACTAGATACCACCATGAATTCAACCTCAAGGGATTGGGTCTTCACTTTTCGGCCATCAATTCTACAAATTGAAAGGGTAGGGACGAGGTATTCTGAATTGCGATCAATACAATACGAACGATACCAAGAGAATATATAGAACAGAAACAGTTAGTGGTGAGAAGAGATGAGATGAGAGGGTGCATGGGTGGCTGGCAAGAAGGGGGAGGGGGGGGGGGGGTGTGCCCGGTCGAAACAAAGAGAAATAAATGATGAAAGTGTTCAGCTAAAAGTCATTGTGTTAGTGTGATTTCATTCAAATAAGACATATTAAATGCAAGCTAGATTCGTCTCAATTGAATACCCATAGCTGCTTCTTCTATTTCCCTAATTTCTCCTCAACTTTTGTTACTTGAGTGCGCACACCATTTGCAGTTTCATCTTTGGTTTCAGTTCGTGTAAAATTATATCAATTTTTTGTTTCGATTCAATTATTGAATTGTTAATCTCCCGTCATCACGTAGCCGCTTCCCATGCTGGGCTATTTTCAATGCAGGCTAGATTCCGTGTATATAATTGGGTTCGCTAAAGATAGACAGGCCTCCCGAAGAGGGAAATCTTTTAAAATAGGTATGGCTTAAACCCATCGGAAACCAAAAGACCGGCGCGTAAAATTATTTACAAAAATCTGCTATCTGAAGTTTTCAAAAGATATACGTCATTTGCTTGTCTGCAAGAACATACGATATGACAGCCGATCGGAAACTTGATAGGTACTTGGTTACTTACTATTTTGACACTTGCTTTTTCAATCTTTCCTATGTGTAAATTGAATATGGTAAAAACCTAACCTAAAATTGATTCAAATCCGTTCGTGTTCGGTGAAATTTAATGCATTTATATTGCCCAGTTCTTCTATAAAATGTGACATTAATCAAATTCAGGTTCAAAGCAGCAAAAAATGAACATTCAATAGTTACGTGCCGGATAGCTACACCACGTGGCGAATGACGTCATCCAACCCGACAAGCGTGCCACTTTGCCGTTAGTAACACAATTATGAACACAATTATGAACACAATAATGAACACAATTATGAACACACCTTACCTTCAATCGCTGTCTCAAGCAGTGTTCGTCTCAAATAAATTCGTGTGGTGATATCGCAAGAAATGATCACAACAGATCTTACAAACTTCACTTCGTTACACTTCAAGTCAACTTTAAACAAAATAAATAAATACGAATAGTCTTTCACTATCTAATTTCAAATACACAAAAAAAGACTTTAAAACACGTAACTAAAATAAATCAACGTAACAAACGAACGCACAGAAACGAGAAAACAACACGAATTGAACGAACACGCGGTAGCCTAGCACACAGAGATAGAAATAATCACGACTCTGTGGGGGCAATGTCAAACGCAAACCCGACTAGACCTACTACCGCCGCTATGCGGCAACTATAGGCATCCTTTCGAAGAGAATAACAACCAAAAATACATCAAAGCTAGATTAATATGCACATAGACATTCACTTACGCACAGAATCATTGCCACTACTAGAGACATATAGCTGTCTCATGATAATGATTGTGAACTTAGCCATTTTAATGTTTGAAAGTCAGTATTCTATCGAGGGTTTCTACTAATCGTCCACATGGAACCCGATAAGGGTCATAGACCACATTTAATCTACTCTGTGGGTTTCATGAAGCGATCAGTGAGTCTGATATATATGGGATTCCTGGAGTGTGATATTATTTTACTACAACTGCATTTCACACTGCATTTCATCTTTGCTGTTACGAAATACAAATGTACTTTAGAGCAAACTCAACATGAAGATACCATTAGATTAAGAATACCTTGCTCAGTCTAATGTCTCTCGTAGATCTACGTTTTTAAGTCGAATGATAAGCGATGGTTTTCCAATGGGACGACAAAAAAATTGATATTGTTTGATATTGACAGCCAGATTGATTTACTATTGAAAATAAACCAAATCATCTGAATGATCAGAAGCAAAATCTTCTTATCTATATTTTTTTATGTCACATATTCCCGAATCCGGTTGATACGAAAGTTTCAGCTTGTGATGGTGCAAATTTGGTAACTCCTAAATAATGCCCCCCAAAAAACGCTGGATCCTAAATATATATAAATCTTACATGCTCAGCAATGGGGCGGCTTCGTCTCCAAAGCTAATTGTAGACATGAGAGCATAAGTTATCTGCAAAGTGATCATTCAACTGTGCAATTAGGGTACTTCTTCGCCTAACTCCGACAGCATGAATTTCATGAACGGTATGTTTTATATCGAGACTTATAAATTTATAAAGAACCTCAAATGTGTCGTCTGTAGACAACGGAATAATCATTTGGAACAAAGCTAAATGAGATATATTTTTAAATCTCTATTTTAATTCTACGTTAGTTTACAGTAGTAGGTAGGAACATGTTCGGTGCTTGCGTTGAGAGTGCAGGTTCTAGGTAGAGACAGAACGTTAATGTTAAACCGTTGAGTGTGCAGGTTCTAGGTAGAGACAGAACGTTAATGTTAAACTGTTGAGTGTGCAGGTTCTAGGTAGAGACAGAAGGTTAATGTTAAACCGTTGAGTGTGCAGGTTCTAGGTAGAGACAGAACGTTAATGTTAAACTGTTGAGTGTGCAGGTTCTAGGTAGAGACAGAACGTTAATGTTAAACCGTTGAGTGTGCAGGTTCTAGGTAGAGACAGAACGTTAATGTTAAACCGTTGAGTGTGCAGGTTCTAGGTAGAGACAGAACGTTAATGTTAAACCGTTGAGTGTGCAGGTTCTAGGTAGAGACAGAAAGTTGATGTTAAACCGTTGAGTGTGCAGGTTCTAGGTAGAGACAGAACGTTAATGTTAAACCGTTGAGTGTGCAGGTTCTAGGTAGAGACAGAACGTTAATGTTAAACCGTTGAGTGTGCAGGTTCTAGGTAGAGACAGAACGTTGATGTTAAACCGTTGAGTGTGCAGGTTCTAGGTAGAGACAGAACGTTAATGTTAAACCGTTGAGTGTGCAGGTTCTAGGTAGAGACAGAACGTTAATGTTAAACCGTTGAGTGTGCAGGTTCTAGGTAGAGACAGAACGTTGATGTTAAACCGTTGAGTGTGCAGGTTCTAGGTAGAGACAGAACGTTAATGTTAAACCGTTGAGTGTGCAGGTTCTAGGTAGAGACAGAACGTTGATGTTAAACCGTTGAGTGTGCAGGTTCTAGGTAGAGACAGAACGTTAATGTTAAACCGTTGAGTGTGCAGGTTCTAGGTAGAGACAGAACGTTGATGTTAAACTTTCTGCGTGAAAGATGGCCGCCAAATTACTTTTACCGACAAAAATACTGAGTACCGGAACACTCCGTTAAGTGGAGCCACTGTCTTATAAATTTTAATTTCAATATTTCTCGTAGGCTTACTCGCTTTTAAGACTTTTTATGCTCAAAAGATCTCCATTAATGTTTACCTCAAAGATTGAAATACACGTAACGATATTCGAAAGCGAGTTAACCTACGAGAAATATCGAAATTAAATTTCATACGACAGTGGCTCCACTTAACGGAGTGTTCCGGTACTCTGCATTTTTGTCGGTAAGGTAGTCATTTGGCGGCCATCTTTCACGCAGAAACTGTAACATTGACGTTCTGCCTCTACCTAGAACCTGTACACTTAACGATGCTATGCAGGGGCAAAGGGCAGGAGAAAGAGCAGGGGCAAAGGGCAGGGGCAAAGGGCAGGGGCCTGGCATGATCGACGCCAGCAACCCGGACCAGTCAGCACTTGTTCAGGGTCACTGGAAAGAATGCTGAAACGGTACATGCAGGTTCCTTCCAACGTTGCTACCACAGTATCTTTTGACAAATATAGAGATTTGATAGCGCTGTTGCTTCTGTTGGTTCTGTAGCTAAAGGAGCATCACATTTGATTTATTTGTGGTGTTTAACGACGCACTGTTTTGACATCGGCCATGCGGCACTGATTTAATGGCGTCGGTGAATGAGTGGATGATGATGATGATGATAATGAACCTTATCTAGCCTAGAAGGGAGGAGGGGAAATCTGGCGCCGGCACGTAGCCTACTCCTGTCGAATAGCACCAAGGGGACCACCGGCTTAAAGTCCCTTCCGAAGGACGGTACAACTCGAACAACAGGATTCCTCCACAAATCCATGCTGTCGAGAGGTTGATAAGCAAGGCGAGTGAATTTGCTGTACTAACTTTCATCCCTCCAACCTCTCTCCCGAACAGAACTGGTCATGTGTATGATGGTCACCCATTCAATACCTGACTCAGCGCAGTGTTGCTTAACTTCGGTGATCTCTTGAGAACCGGTGTTTCCAACACGGCAAACCGTTCAGTGGTCACCCATCCAATACCTGACCCAGCGCAGTGTTGCTGAACTTCGGTGATCTCACGAGGACCGGTGTTTCCAACACGGCAAACCATTTGGTAAGAACATCACATTTGATCACCCAATGAACCGCAATGAAAACTTGGAAAACGGAAATGCACTTTCATTAAAGAGATAGTAATTTTCACTAAAAGGTTATTCCTACGTGCATTTTATTTACTCTGCACAAAATCATCCACAACCTCACATTTTTTTATTTGATTTATTTTTACACTCACCCATATTTCTAATTGCTTTGAGTAGTTTTCAAAACTTCATTTGTGGGAATGTTGGGTCTCTTAAAGTCATAATTTGTGTATACCTAAATCACTCGTTATTTTCAAATATAAATAAAGCATCTGTTTACACCCTTGTACTAAAATCATTTACAGCATTCATAACTCTAGTGTGGATGAGTCTGACTTACTTCCCCAACAAGGAGAGAAAATGTGGAGACGCTTTCAGTGGACAAAAGAAGGTTCGTTTTAGTTGCACTTACTAAATCGAACTGAATAATACGATAATACTGCTGTCAGCCCATTAAGAAATAACTTACGACTTTTATCATATCATGCTTGAAAAATCAACTCACATATCTTTTAAGGTGATTGTGTGCAGAGAAAACTAAATTGAATGAAATTCCATAAATCCCAGATAAAAACGTGCCTTATTCGGTGTGTGCGATTTTAACTTCCTATAAATATCACATAACTGCCGTTTCCATTCTGTTCACGAAATATTCTTAATAATTTCGCACCAAGGAACCCGATGTCGATTTTGAAGAGAAAAATATCGTTAACATCATTCGCGTATATTCCGTATAAAGCCAGACATGTTAAGGGAAACACTCTTTTGTTTCACCTTTAGTATCTTTAGTTACCTTGAAAGTTAGGTTAGGTTTATCTTTAATAACTAACATTAAATTGATATACCTATGAATCTGAAGATCACTGATTACAAAACTAAATCCTTTACGACATCGAAACACACTGGATGTGAAATAAAATACATGAATAACAAAGCACCTAAAGTCTAACAGAATTGGGGCTGAAAGAACTCGATTCACGTTACACAAACTGAAAAGCTACCAATTACTTTCTGCGGAAAAGTGATAAGCTCCGTATCTTGTATCGGTGTATATGCAGTGCAGCATCTTTGGATTGGATCTTTAGGGGAGAACAACTAGCAAGCGAAAGTTAGGGAACTAAAGCCATTGAAGGGCAAGAAGAAAGAAAGAAGACAGAAGACAGTATATGGGAGAAGTTCGCTCTGTTTTCAACACCTTACTATCTCAGGAGGCCTGTTCATAAATGCATTCTAGTGGTCATTGGTTATAAAAGACAGCTAGCTTGAACTAAGACTTTTAGATACCACTATATCCACCTAAAGATGGCTCGTATCTTCGCTTGTTTCAAGCTACAACAGTATGTGACAGAAGAATGGGATTGGGGATAGGCATGAAATGGAACTTCTAAAAAGAACATTATCTTTAGGTACAGAAAGAAATCTACTGGCAACTGTACTTGTTGACATTTTTTTTCCTTACTGTTCTTCTGCTATGTAAAATATTTTATTTTTAAGATGAAGAGATTGGTAAAAGTAAGAAAATGGCATATGCATCATATCTCATTAACGTCAAGATAGGAAAATTGTTTAGTATGAGGGGCTAAAAGGCAAGGCGCATGCAAGATACTTGATGAAAATTTCACTGGGTCACATTAATTAAATTTATCTTTTAGTCAAGAAAGAAATGCAATTAAGAAGTTTAAATCGCAAGTGCTGTTATTATAACACGAGATTCCATGGGCTATGTATAACAGGAATAAAATAAAAGTGTGTAGTACACATTCTAGAAGCATGCACTCACGAAAAGTTGCTAAACTTTCATATTTGCTTGTCTAACAGAGTTTTCACACTTGGTCCTTGTTGCTTGGTGCTTGTTGCTGCCCCCTTCACCTTCACAGTGGTTAGAACTGTAGTGTTTCGTTATCTTGTTCATAGTCAAATTAAAGATTCAACTGCGTCAACCATCAGCAAACTCTTGTCAAGTATACCTTCTCCAACTTAAAGCTATTACTTATAACTTTGTTCATAATCTACTCATCTACTACAGCTCTAGAGAGAACAATGGCTGATAATAGTTTCATGTACAATCACCAAGTGTTTTATTGATTGAATTTTTTTAAATGTATTCTTATTGAAATTCGGAATTGGGAATAGAAATGGGTTGGCAAGTTAATTTGTCACTACTCGCAACTTCTAAGATGCAGCCTCTTCGAAAGGTATAATCCGAGCATTGGGATTTTTTGTGTGGTGAGAAACTGGTCGGGTAGGAAAGAGGAAGGGGGGGGGGGGGCAAGAACGGCGCCAATTCACTAGACGTGGACCGCATTTAAAACTTTGCCAAACAACAAAAGCAAAACTTTCCAAAGAAGAAATAGGGAGAGTAAGTTGTGCATTTTCCATGCTAAAGAAAAAGGGGAAATCATTAAAAATAATTCACTTTAGGAAAGAAATTTCACGATTTGGTCGTGTACACAATACAAAACCACGAGTAACGTACAATAAATTTCCCCTGACTTGACGCCGACGCCAACGCCAACGCTGACGCCGACCCTGCTTTTCTTTCACTTGAGTACAGTTAAAACTTCAATTCCCCTTCGTCCTCTAATAAATATAACCTAACTTTATTATTATTTTTTTGTATCAAAATTGAAGAAACAATTATCAATTTAAGCTTGTTTAGATCTGTTATTTAAAAGTTTTTATTCAAGGATTTGAAGCCTTTTAGAAACAACACAAGATGGATGAAAATACATTTTCTTGATAACGAATAAACTTGCAAGTTTTCACGACGTTCAAGTGGCTTATTCCGACCGATATCCAGAAAAGCCAGAAACGAATTAATTTCCCAACATTTGTTATGTGCTTATGGAAATAATATGCAATCGAGATTCAAACCCAGAGACCCATAAAGCCTGAGCCAACCAGTCTAGCTGATTCAAGGTCTAGCCCCCGACTTGCGGCTTGCCTGTATGTACGCACATTACCCCGCAGATCCACCACTGTTATTTGGAACAGAATATTTTTGTGAGGCGTAGAAACTCGGTCAGATTCTGCCTTGATTCCGTTAGATTTACAGCTTTTTAGATACAATTCAAATTCTCTTACCATTTCAGACAATTTTACCTTATCCCAACCATCCCAGCACTCCATAGCAAAATAATAACAATAACAACAATAACTCTAGTGCTGGAAAAGTGACGGTTCAAAGTTCACTGAAGCAAAATGTGTTTGTATTTCGTATTATCATAATAAAATGGTTGAATGTAGGCACTTGATAGCAGTATTTTGAGGTGTGAGGTATATGGTGGTACACGGAAAACCACTCGGCCCGGTCGTACCCGATGTTTGGGTGATTCACTAGGCAACCCCATTTCACATCACTAGAACAACTCGGGACTCTAGGCTAAACGACTATCTGTGTACCATATAATACTATGCAAATCAACTTGCCAGTTGTAAGTGATACAATTATTTTCGACAGTCAATTACGATCGGTGCTGTGTGGGACCACCGCAATAATATGGGTGTGGAAACAATACTATTTGAATTTAGGTGTGTGATAAATGATTTTGTGCTCACTGTTTTATTTAGAAAGGGTGTCGTATACTGCAGTTAAATAATCACGAAGTCGTTTGATTTATTCAGGTCAGTTAAAATGGTTTGTTGGATGAGCGTATCGAGTAGAGAGATCATTACAATAGTTACATTTACTGATTACAAAAACTAATTCTACTGACTTTTGGCGTGTTGTGTTAAGTTGTGTTAGTGACGAAATCAGAATTAATTGACCTAAATTGTATTCCTATTTTATCTGCAATCAAAAAAGTATCATAAATGAAACTGGGACATTGAGCAATTATACAAAAACAATCAAAACCCCAGCATTTTTCGAGTCAACAAAAACAGGGTAAATATCTTGGAGGTTCGCCAGGGACATCTCACCAAGCACATTTTAAAAAAACGAACCTGTGGGTTTGAAAGATGCAAGGTTCGGTTGTGTCAGTTTCATTTTTTGCAGGGCAATGCAGAAAAGAAGCGTAACGTGTATGCATTTTATGTGATTTTTATTGTTATGTTCAAAGCTAGATCTGTTCCTCTTTCAAACATCCACCGCATGTTTCGATCAATGATTTAAAATTGTGGACATCATATTGTCGAGAGGTATAATTGACATTTTGACATTTGACATTTTGAGCTAAACACATTGTGGGGAGTTGTCTTCCTCATGTGCCGGCTCCTTGTAGTCAGCATCCATTCTCGCCAAGTCTCGATGACAAGCAAGCATATTCTTAGTACAGTAGTGCTTAGTATCTGTCCATTTGACACGCAGCATTTCACCTTGCATCATCTACATTCATATAAACTAACCTCTTGGGTGAAATTGATTGTTTCACCTCACTCAAAATATATCCTTTCGCTGTATGGCCAAAGGGAATTTCAAAAAGTGACAATCGAAATTTGTATTAGTCATACCTGTCCGAGCCGGTCCGAGTTAAGTATTTTTAAAACACGTAACTTTTCATACGCTTACTTCCCCAGCCAACACGAAGCCTTTGCACCCCTACCTCCCCCACCCCTCCCCCACCCCTCTCTCGCCACTAAAACTCCAACGAACAGATCAAATGCAGGAAAGAGGTTGAGGAATTAGGCCTTACACACGAGTCAAGTTTACATTTGTCAAAGAAAGCTGCACATCCGATAATATTACTCATTCGTGCATGTAAAATGCTGTATCTTTACCTAGAGCGGACATTTGGTGATGTAACCATGGTGATTGGTGCTTCATAAAACAACCGATTGTATTATATATAAACCACTAGAAACCGGTTTTATGGAGGTACAATGACGATAGGACCATCAAGATGGCTTACTGGGTTTCAGTTGATCATCACAGTGTAGTGAGGACAAAGCAACCAATTGCATGAAGCTTTACTGAAGCCAGAGTGACTAAAAATAGTGCTAATTAATACTGCCGCTCTAAGTTGGTCTTGGGTTCATGGTGGTGCTGGTGGCATGGTGCTTCTCACGCTCTACCATGGTTACGAATGACTGCTCTACGTACGGCATTTGGACGGTGAACACTTTTTTGTATGATTTGAAGCGACAATGCTTTAAAAACGTCACACTTCACCAGGGGAGAAAGATTTGCTACTACCAAACGATTTCAGGGGTGGGGGGGGTCACGGAATTTACACGCAGTAACAAAGAATCCACCCAAAATTTGAGGGACAAAAATCTGAATCTGCATAGTGATGTCCGCTGCCAAAATCGATGAGTAGTTATAAAAAAATGTCAGTAACGAGAATGGAAAATGGTAAATATGAAATATGAAAAGGAGATGGATGAAAATAAATGAAAAGAGACATGGCGATAATTTAGGGCATGATCATATCTGGTCCATTCAGCAGAATCTCATCCATTAGAGTAGAGGCTCGTCACTCGTTCATGCAGACAACAATAGCTATGTGATTACCAAAGCTGAAAGGCTGAGTGCGTGCGATAGGCAGGGGCGTGGACAGGGGGATGGTGGAGGAGGGGGAGGAGGGGAAGGGGGAGATTCCAATGACACAGTAGAGATCAACAATTTGATAGAAAATGTGTTGGCATACGCTCAAAATATAAAATGGATTATTGCGTGTAAAAGTACAAATCTACATCAATAAAATGGGCAGGGAAACAAAACGCACAAGCAGCGCAAATTCATTTTGTGATTAATGAAAAGCGTACTTATAAATATTGATTTGTGTACGTGCGTGTTGAAGAAGTGGATTGGTGATCTAAATTCTAAATTTGTATAAGTCCTGTGTTAAAGTTGCATTGACATCTGGGAAATTGGGTTGAGTGGATCATTGGCAGTTGATTGATGTTGATGTTGACGATGATGATGTTGATGATGTTGATGGGAACTAAAGATTAACAAGCTGACGTCGGAATACCTTCTAGTGGTTCAAGAACAGTCAACCCGTGCGTGGGTATTAATCTAGTTTAATATCTACCTCATATCACTCCCTATCTTCTCATGTCTTGTTGTGTTAATATATACTCATGTATACTCAGGCATATTTCTATCATTTCATAGTTTCTTCTTTTTTCCACCAAATTAAGTGTTTTTTTAGCTGTTCAAATAAAATTTAACTGTGACTATTTGTAATAATCTTACTATCGACTGTCTAGGTTTTCCTCACCTTTTCTAGGCTAGGATAGATTCATGATCACCCTTGCTCTCATATACTGACGCCATTTACACCAGTACCAGAGAACCCATTGACCTTCATTCACTTTTGTTAAACCCCATCTGATTTTCATGTACTCTTCCATATACATTAAAATGAGAGATAATATTAAAGACTAATTTAGGGCAGATGATGAATGAAGGACGATGAAGGAAGGATGCGGCCATATGCAGCTTCCAAAGGTATTTTGTGTAAAAACAAATCGCCGGGCAAGAACGCGTGAGTGGGCATGAGGACATGGGCACGGCAAATTCGCTCTCCACTGGTAACGCCACTGTTGATATAGTATCTGTCAGATTATAAAATCTCAATGGACAACCGAGGCAACTTACAGAAGAGGCAAACTCTTTCATGAATAGTGGTGTGCGGTCCTGAAGATAAACGTCAACGCCCATGAAACGTCAACTTTATAGATTCTTTTTAGAACCGCAAGTCAATCCTAACCGAGTAAAACCGCACAACACACCACTAACTGCCCAAAGATCTGAACCACTTCACCATTCTTTCATGAATACAAAATTATGCTATTACCAGTCATCTCAGCTAATTTATGAATATTATTGACATTCCCAGTTATTCATTATTTCTGAAAATTGTTGGTGTAGAACCAAAGGTAAAAATTTGTCACTAAAGAAATATTAGCCAAATTCGTTAAACGAATGTAATTTTAAGTGTTTGTGCGGAAACTGGGAATCGTCTTGGCCCTTGCACTTCCAGTCTGTCTCTGTATAGAGGAGGGTTCTAGCTTGATACATGGAGAGCACGCGTCGGTTGTAAGATCCTACTAGTCTAGTTCACACGTATAGTTGGACAGAAGAGCTAATGAACTAGCATTAGAGAATGGATGCAATCAGAAGAGATATTACCTTCCAGATAACATTAGACATGTGTCCTTATTTCTTTTTCCCTAGCAGTCTTATTTGGTGCCCATGGGTTGTTTTCGATCTCGTGGTAAGGAGGGATGTTTGGTAGACTACTGTGATTAACTGCGTCGATAGATTTGCCAACTGCAACATTCTCTTCCATGGCTGACAACATTTCGACATTTGATCCGCAATCAGTCTCTTCTCAGTAATTGGTATTTGTCTCTCAACTATATATGTTTACTGTTATAGTAACTGTATTTAAGCTTGTGTGTTGGGTTGTTGGTCAGTAGGGTTCAGGTTCGGGCTTTAGGCGCTTAGACCGAGGAAGGGCCAGCGAAAACGAAAAGTACCATGTTTAGAATTTGCTTCATAGACTCTCTGAAATTGCAACCAAATCCACAGTCTGTTCCAGAATTATAATAATATACTAATGTTTAATGCTTGTGAAAAACAAATACAGAGTAGACTCTCTAATAATAACAATAATTATTATTATTACTATTAGTATATTATAATAATATATATATTATAAATAATGAACATATACTTATACACCTATATAAAAAAAAATATATATATACATATTTTTTTTTTATGTATTTGTTGGATCATGAGATCAATTGACATTTGAGAGCTCATCTGGCAGTAAAAATGACTGACAAAATGCATGTACAATATGCATAACAACAAAAATAATTATATTACATATTGACATCATGGATCGTAACGACAAACAAACATGCATACATCCTAATGTTCATAAAACTGTCACAATATCTCAATTTCAACTGCATAAATGTTAAACATGTATTATTCACTCTTTTATTCAGCCTTAGGCTCTCTAAAATCACTGTTTTTATAGACATGACATAGAAAACAGTTTGAATTTGTACCCATCTGTTTTTAGTGCCACTTGGCACCAGTAGTAGTAGTAGTGGCCAAATGTATTGAGTTTTAATTAACGCCTTCAAAATATAAAGGCAAAACCACTAACAATATACCGCTGGATTACACCCGAACTCCAAGCGGCACTCCATTACCTTCGCGAAATACACACCATCCTTGCAATCTACCCTAAACCACTCCTCAACCGCTAGAGTACAAGCTGAAAAATCAACACAATGTAGATCTAAAGACCGCCAAAAGGAACCATCATAGAAGTCTAATAACAAGTCTAAAACCTCCTGGAACATCATCCATTCCAGCTTCAAACCCGATCGCCTTCCCGAACAGCCCATACTCGTCATCGACAATGTAAAGATACCTGACCTCCGCACCCTGAAAGCTGGAAGCACCGCTAAACCCATTCCTCCTGGCTCAAGCCCCTTACCAGTTTTCAGGCACCCATTAACTCAATATTCTTGATGATTGATTATCGGGGTTAATTACACACTGTTTTGACAACTGGCCCTGCGGCACTGGTCTAATGGCGTCGACCGAACGGTTTACCGTGTTGGAAACATCGGTCCTCATAAGATTACCGAAGTTAAGCAACACTGCGCTGAGTCAGGAATTGTACGGGTGACCGTCATACACA
Source organism: Protonemura montana (assembly GCA_947568835.1). Lineage (NCBI taxonomy): Eukaryota > Metazoa > Arthropoda > Insecta > Plecoptera > Nemouridae > Protonemura > Protonemura montana. The sequence continues at coordinate 28,703,633 of OX387604.1, forward strand.
TGACCAGTTCTGTTCGGGAGAGAGGTTGGAGGGATTAAAGTTAAGCAACACTGCGCTGAGTCAGGTATTGGATGGGTGACCATCATACACATGACCAGTTCTGTTCGGGAGAGAGGCTGGAGGGATGAAAGTTAAGCAACACTGCGCTGAGTCAGGTATTGGATGGGTGACCATCATACACATGACCAGTTCTGTTCGGGAGAGAGGCTGGAGGGATGAAAGTTAAGCAACAGTGCGCTGAGTCAGGTATTGGATGGGTGACCATCATACACATGACCAGTTCTGTTCGGGAGAGAGGCTGGAGGGATGAAAGTAAAGCAACACTGCGCTGGGTCAGGTATTGGATGGGTGACCATCATACACATGACCAGTTCTGTTCGGGAGAGAGGTTGGAGGGATGAAAGTTAGTACAGCAACTTCACTCGCCTTGCTTATCAACCTCTCGACAGCATGGATTTGTGGAGGAATCCTGCTGTTTGAGTTGTACCGTCCTTCGGAAGGGACGTTAAGCCGGATAAGTCGTTTAATTCCAGATTATTATCAATTTTGTGTGAGGAGATGGGTGCCAGTCATTCTAAATTTCTGAACCCGGAAGTTTGCTGGCTGTCACGTGGCTGTAATAATCGAGTTGTAAGTTAAGGAGATGAACAATCCCCTTGCAGAAACCGAGTGGCTATGCAAATAAGCATATCTGGCGGACATATTTGAACTTTTAAACGATCTTTACATTAAATTGCAAGGGTCAATTTCCAGCCAATTCAAAATTTCAAACAAAATATAGAGGCATTTAAAAAAACTTCAAATTTGAATAATGCTAACAAAAGAAGACAATTTCGAAATATTTCCTACCCTTGATGCTTTTATTCTTTAAGTATTTTTGCCTTTACCCCTAGGAATTGCGCAAGTTGGTGTTGGTGCACTTTTGCCTAGTATCACAATAATTGTCCTAACTCCGAGATAAAGTGGGAGTTGATCAAGTGGTGCAATGGCAACAATGAATCACAGGCAGGGAAAGTCAGTTGATTCTGTGAGCTGCGAGTTTTAAAATATTGCAATACCGAAAAACCTTGGAAAAACTGTGACAGCAATTCGAGTCGTATTTTCCAGCCTAAGATGACCCACGAACGGGGAATGTGTTGGTTAACAAAGAAATCTTCACCGCTGTTGACAACAACCTCTCGCCATCAGATTCTGATAAACTCATTGAGGACTTAACTTTTAGTTAACAAGTTTATTTTCTCACAAATCACTTGACCAGGACCCATATTGACATTATTTAAAAATGGAACCGGAACTAGAACAGTTATTTAAAAAAAAAATAGAACCGGAACCGGAACCGGAGCCGTTATCGATTTCGGTTCGGATCCCTGGTTTAAAGAGAAGTTTACTAAATTAAATGGAGGTATTCATCAATGAAGCTGCTGAGTACTGAGTGCTGAACTGCACTTGTTGCTGAGTATTTTCAAGCACATATCACTGACTGACCGAATTCACATTATTTCTGCAGATGGTATTGAAGAACTTTATTTTCCTGCTTCGTGGAAAAAATGCTTTTCTAAACAATAAAGTAAGCATTTTAGTAGTTACTGCTCACTGAGCCACGGTGGCTGACAGCTGTGCGCTTGCAATCAGTTCAATGTGGTATTCTTGTTGGAAGTAGTCTTTGGTATCGAAGCAAAGCTTAAACGGGGTCCAAAAATGCGTATTAAAATGTCAGCGAAAATAAATTACACTTCGGCTACGACGGCGTCCCTCTCGTTGGGCGCGCTGGCGACCAAATTTTTTTGGTGGATTTTCACCTTACGGTGTTTTGAACAAGTGGTCGAAATTTCAGTTTGATACACCGCCGCAGTAACAAATTCCTGGACTTGGTCTTTCGGGCACATACCTCTCTGTCTGGTTCAGGGCAGAGCTGAAACGAACGTTCAAGGACAGGTATAGAAAGAAGGGTAAGCATCGCACTATAGAGGTCTGCAAGGACTGCAAACCTTGAGAGTAGAGTGGAAGGCTGCATTCGAAGGGGCTTTGATAGCTCTGCTTTCGAAAACTCGTCGAAAGTCAAATTGCATGGTCGATCAAAGATGGCGATCAACTACGCAGCTGTTTTTCCAGATTTCACAGATCGCAAGTGCAATGTCGCTTATTTTGAGATAATTTCAAACCGTTGGGTAGCTTTACTCCTGTTTGAAATGAATATTTGTAGAAATAAAGAGCCAGCTAACATAATTTGCTTTAATAAATAAAATGAGTGTCTTTCAGTTTACAGCCCGATTTTGACACGCAAGTGCAACATCGCGAAACTCTGGTGCACATTTAGGTGTTATTATTGATAATCAGTTCTAACCCTAGAACCTGTCAGAGCCTGGGTAAGTGTAGGAGTCAGGCAAGAATTTTGGTGCACTTACTGCACTTAAAGATTTTGCCTGTGGAGAATTAGCTGGTTGTTATAAAATATGTCAAAAGATGCCAGTGCTCTGTGAGACAGAATACATCCTGAACTTTTCCTCTGAGAATTTCTCTCGTGACTGTGAATTTGCGACTGTGTTTTTTTTTTAATGTTTACATAAAGCTATGAGCTAACTTCCTACTTTATATTTTCACATACTACCAGTGGAGCAGTGTGGAGGTCGTAAACAAAAAGAAATCTATCGTGTCTGCCACTACCAAAGTTCCTACAGACATTTCAGCGCGACTGAGCATCACGTATTTGTGATATTTAACGACGCACTGAACATCAATGGAAAGAAATACTTTGTGCGCATACCTTTCTGATACGACATATCGCTTGTGATACGATTTGCAAACGTACAAATCGTACACCAATGTTATATTAATGCTTCAACCACCTTCAACTCCTTAATCCGTTACAAGGAATTATTGCTGTGTTGCCGCTCTTGCGGCTAAAGGTCTCGAATTAAAATCTTAATTATCAATAAATATTAAATATATTAGGTGATTTTACACTGCGCCTAAGTTTTCTGTGCACGAGTATTCTGTGCACGAGTATTCTGTGCACGAGTATTCTGTGCACGAGTATTCTGTGCACGAGTATTCTGTGCACGAGTATTCTGTGCCCGAGTATTCTGTGCACGAGTATTCTGTGCACGAGTATTCTGTGCACGAGTATTCTGTGCACGAGTATTCTGTGCACGAGTATTCTGTGCACGAGTATTCTGTGCACGAGTATTCTGTGCTCGAGTATTCTGTGCCGGGCCAATTTGAAACGCTTTCCTCGTTTTCTGTGCCCTTGTGTACTGTGCTACAAAATTCTAGAAATCAAACCTGCGTATTCTGTGCTCGAGATTTCTCCACCCACGCCACCGGCTGCCGAGTGAATTAGACCGGCTCTCCGTTCAAACCGAAGACTGTCGGTAATGGTTGCACCCCACGTAGTTCACTGACCTGCCGCTAGATCGACCTACCTCAACGCAGTTGTGCTCGACGAAAAGCCCGGGAGTTATTATTTACATGATTAATCGGAGAATCCTTTACATTGTCTTGGACAGGGGCGTTCAGTCTATGAAATCAAGTGCATTACTGATTCCCCTAGACTTCTGAATAAAAAGGTATAATAATAAAAATATAATAATTTTATTTCGTGCTGTTCACAATTGTGGAATTGACTGTTTGTTTTTATCGTTCAATAATTAATTTGTGTGAATTTCTAATTTGTAACAACGCGGATCCTTTTCTTCACTCAAAACTTTCTGTGGCTCACTTTAGTAGCTACGCCTTGCAAGGGAAAATCTGCCACGCAGCCTTGATACTACCTATGCTAGCGTTGAGTGTAGGTTATAGGTAGAGAAACAACGTCATTGTTACAGTCTCTGCTTGAAAGATGGCCGCTAAATGACTACTTTACCGACAAAAATACAGAGTACCGGAACACGCCGTTAAGTAGAGCCACTGTCGTATGAAATTTAATTTCGATATTTCTCGTAGGTTAACTCGCTTTTGAGACTTTTTATGCTCAAAGGATCTCCATCAATGTTTACCTCAACGATTTATATTCACGTAACGATATTAAAAAGTGAGTTAACCTACGAAAAATACCGACATTAAATTTCATACTTCAGTGGCTCCACTTAACGGGATGTTCCGGAACTCTGCATTTTTGTCGGTAAGGTAGTCATTTCACATTTGGCGGCTAATTTTCACGCAGAATCTGTAACATTAACGTTGTGCCTCTACCTATAACCTACCATTCTGACACGCTTTTCTGATGCAGGTACGCAGCGACCGACGCCAGATAGCCCTTTAAAAAAAACTGTACGACCATTGCTCTCTCATGTGGACATTCTAACGGAAATGCTCCTCCCAGAGCTACAAATTCCTGTATCTACTTCAATTCCTACTCCCACGTAGACTAATTGATAGCCCTATCGTAGATTTACCAAACTCACTTCTAGTGGGGAATGCAACCTGCTCTTCTCTATCTGCATGTCACGGCAGAGTTTTTGATCGTCACAATCTTACTTTCGTGTCTGTCTTTTCACTGCCTGTTTCTCTCTTCTCGATTCCATCTTGGAATGTCAAACCAACTAACTACCAAGCATGACAGCATTATACCAGCCAAAAAGCTGAACAATGCATTCTACCTTCACGACATAGTTGATCCTTGCATGAATCCTTGCATGTCCGCACATCAGAGATTCCTGTTGCTTGCATCGGGCTGCACAATCTTTGGTAGCGTAAGGCAGAGGCGAAATAGTGTGCGACGATCGCCATGCTGCCCAGGCGGGATAAGGGAAAAAAAACTTCAACCTTCACTCAACGATGCTAGCCGTCCAATGCTGCAGCGAGCCGGCCGCGCTGAAGCAAGCGTTGCTGGAAAGTCCGACGTTCAAATAAATGACGAAAATGTGAATTTAAAGCGCAGAGAAGAGGGGTTCATGCCCATAATATGATTTGTTACATCCACGCATCAATCACATACATTGTGTGTAACATTATCAGCCGAAAAGCGCGTACACTAGGATTAATTTGAGTTTGCCACTTTCTGGGGTGCTTGTACCAACCTAGAAAACATGACACCATGATGCTACTGTTAACTATCCGATTTAAAAGCAACAAAATGATGTTTTTCTTTGGTTGAAACATTTAATAATTTCAGGAAAACAAAATATTTAATGAAAAACAATAAATGTTTATCAACCTAAGTTAAATATTTTCGATTACTTGTAACTTTTATCAGGTTTAGGCAGGAAACCAAGCTTGCAAACTGCTTTTTGGTAGCCATTGCTAGAATCCGCTAGTGTACGGTAGGTATTTAGCAGAAGTCATTAGGACTTTTAGGTTTGCATTGAAGTTCTTATTTTTCAATAGAATTAATTTCACGTAAATATACTGATAAATCCACAAAGAATTTAAGTGCATGATGCATTGTTTGGTCATAATTTTCTGGTTAATTTCAAACTCCCCGGTGAAGACTGGCTTTATTTTGCTTTCTAAAGTTGGCAATGTGTAATCAGAGTCCACCAGCTTGTGGCAATTAACATTTGATTGCGTAGGTAACTTTCAATTAAGTTCGAGTGATGGACAGTTTGTTTCTTCTAAAAGTTAGATTGTTGGCTTTTATATAATTAGACGGCTCTTTACAATAATATAATCACGGTAATTATAACACAGGTTTAATGAGATAAAGCAACACTGAGCAAGTTTAGGTTTTTGATAGTTAACCTTCGTACACCTTCAAAAATATTAAAAATGTTTAAAAAAAACAGGATTCTCCCCCCACCCCCACCTCACCTCACCCTAATGGAATGTAGGCAGTGTTTAAACCTTGAAAGAGTAACTCCTCCCTTACAGAGTTCAAAATGTCATAACTATTGTTGCATTTACATTTATTTTATTTATTTGTGGTGATAACGACGCACTGTTTTGACATCTGGCCATGCGGCACTGGTCTAATGGCGTCGGTGAATGAGTGGATGATGATGAGGGTGATGATGAACCTAACCTAGCCTAGAAGGGAGGAGGTGAAACCCGGTGCCGGCACGTTGCCTACTCCTGTCGAAGAGCACCAAGGGGACCACCGGCTAGACGTCCCTTCCGAAGGACGGTACAACGCGAACAACAGGATTCCTCCACAAATCCATGCTGTCGAGAGGTCGATAAGCAAAGCAAGTTAAGTTGCTGTACTAACTTTCATCCCTCCAACCTCTCTCCCGAACAGAACTGGTCATGTGTATGATGGTCACCCATCCAATACCTGACCCAGCGCAGTGTTGCTTAACTTCGGTGATCTAACGAGAACCGGTGTTTCCAACACGCCAAACCGTTCGGTGGTCACCCATCTAATACCTGACATAGTGCAGTGTTGCTTAACTTTCATCCCTCCAACCTCTCTCCCAAACAGAACTGGTCATGTGTATGATGGTCACCCATCCAATACCTGACTCAGCGCAGTATTGCTTAACTTTCATCCCTCTAACTTCTGTCCCAAACAGAACTGGTCATGTGTATGATAGACACTCATCCAATACCTGACTCAGCGCAGTGTTGCTTAACTTTCATCCCTCTAACTTCTCTCCCAAACAGAACTGGTCATGTGAATGATGCTCACCCATCCAATTCCTGACTCAGCGCAGTGTTGCTTAACTTTCATCCCTCCAACCTCTCTCCCGAACAGAACTGGTCATGTGTATGATGGTCACCCATCCAATTCCTGACTCAGCGCAGTGTTGCTTAACTTTCATCCCTCCAACCTCTCTCCCGAACAGAACTGGTCATGTGTATGATGGTCACCCATCCAATTCCTGACTCAGCGCAGTGTTGCTTAACTTTCATCCCTCCAACCTCTCTCCCGAACAGAACTGGTCATGTGTATGATGGTCACCCATCCAATACCTGACTCAGCGCAGTGTTGCTTAACTTTCATCCCTCCAACCTCTCTCCCGAACAGAACTGGTCATGTGTATGATGGTCACCCATCCAATTCCTGACTCAGCGCAGTGTTGCTTAACTTTCATCCCTCCAACCTCTCTCCCGAACAGAACTGGTCATGTGTATGATGGTCACCCATCCAATTCCTGACTCAGCGCAGTGTTGCTTAACTTTCATCCCTCCAACCTCTCTCCCGAACAGAACTGGTCATGTGTATGATGGTCACCCATCCAATTCCTCCAAAATGCATTGAAATTCAAATCGATTACACAGTTAACTAATAGGGCTTCCAGGAGAATCGGGAGATAATTTGAATTTCCATGTTAATTATTATTTCATTATTTTTCATGCAATGATTTGTGTTGTGATGGTTTTTAGACTCATGTCTACTTGATTTATCCTTAGCACAAGTTTTTAGAAAAACTATTTGAACTGGGTTTTGAATGCTAAGTAAAGGGCTACTAAATTTCCCTAATAAAATAAATAATTTAATAATTCCGAAAATAAAGGACTGCTCAAACCTCTGAAGAAGTAACTAGTATATGTTACGAAACGTCGGGAAATTTAGTAGCCCTTTACTTAGCATTCAAAACCCAGTTCAAATAGTTTTTCTAAAAAAATAATTTGTGTTACTCGTGAAATATTTCAAGTCGGTTCATTGTTGTTGGGGCTGAAGTGAAATTTCTTGTAGGTTATCCTAAGTTGGGTAACATTTTATTCAGTATGGACTCTTTCAAAACGATATTGGAGGGAGAGAATTTGTTTTGGGTTAATGTGGACTTCCAGAGTTTATTTTACTAGTTGAGGGTAGTGGAGACGCTAGACTCATAAGTACGAGTTACTTTGAACCTAGACGAAAATATATTCCACTATTTTCAGAAGCTCTATGGAAAAGTAATTTTTCACTACTCAAGCTTTAATTTTCGAGACTGGATAATTGATGATAATGCACTGAAGAAAATGTGAAGTTAACAATTTGAAACTGCTGGTGGAGGAGCCGAACCATGGCTCCTCCACCAGCATCTGTACGATTTTCCTTGCAGTCGCCAATCTAACAAAATAAATAACTTATAAATACTTATTATTGTGGTGTGTTTGTTGCTTTGCGTGAGTAGATTTCATTTGAACATTTTTACTATTCAAAAATAATACCGAACGTTCGACAGACCTTTACCTTCTCGCAGAAAAATGGAACCAGACCATTACAGCTTTGGGGTAACTCGTCGAAACCCAAACCCGGAAACCCGAAACCCAAACCCCGAAACCCAAACCCCGAAACCCAAACCCCGAAACCCGAAACCCGAAACCCAAACCCCGAAACCCAAACCCCGAAACCCAAACCCCGAAACCCAAACCCCGAGACCCGAAACCCAAACCCCGAAACCCAAACCCAAACCCCGAAACCCAAACCCCGAAACCCAAACCCCGAAACCCAAACCCCGAAACCCAAACCCCGAGACCCGAAACCCAAAACCCAAACCCCGAAACCCGAAACCCGAACCCCGAAACCCAAACCCCGAAACCCAAACCCGAACCCCGAAACTCGAACGGAAACTTGCACTATTTTTACATCGACGGTCCCCACCAATGGAGAAAACTGGAAATGTTGCACTTTACATGCTACTGTAATTGACTGAATGATTTGATGTTTGTAGCTTTCAACGACGCTATGTTTTGTCAATTTCACATATGGCACTGATATGTTGGCATCGGTAGATGAGTGTGTGACTTAGTACCCAAAGTTATAAAAGAGGATACGCTTATTCATGTCGAAGAGCATGAAGGGGACCACCGGCTGAAGAATGTGGATGGCAACAAGGCACAATGATTTTTTATAAAGGAATACAAACAATTGTTATATTTTAGGTCTTAATTCCGAAGGACGGTATCCTGAAACAACCGGATTCCTCCAAAAATCCATGATGTCGAGAGGTTTATAAGTAGAGCGAATAAATGTCTGGTCACTCATCCAATACCTGACCCGGTGCAATGTTGCACGATGATGACCGAACGATGACCGGTCTTTCCAACACTTCAAACAGTAAGGTTTAGTATGTACATATATAAATATGCGTGTACTATGTGTGTATCTACGCATCCAAGATAATGTAAAGGATTCTCCGATTAATCATGTCAATAATAACTCCCGTGCTTTTCGTCGAGCACAACTGCGTTGAGGTAGGTCGATCTAGCGGCAGGTCAGTGAACTACGTGGGGTGCAACCATTACCGACAGTCGTCGGCTTGAATTATTATTATTATAATTATTATTATTTTGTGGTGTTTAACGACGCACTGTTTTGACATCTGGCCATTCGGCACTGGATTAATGGCGTCGGTGAATGAGTGGATGATGATGATGATGATGATGATGAACCTAAACTAGCCTAGAAGGGAGTAGGGGAAACCCGGTGTCGGCACGTAGCCTAATCCTGTCGAGAAGCATTAAGGGGACCACTGGCTAAATGTCCCTTCCGAAGGACGGTACAACGCGAACAACAGGATTCCTCCACAAATCCATGCTGTCGAGAGGTTGAAAAGCAAGGCGAGCGAAGTTGCTGTACTAACTTTTATCCCTCCAACCTCTCTCCCGAACAGAACTGGTCATGTGTATGATGGTCACCCATTCAATACCTGACCCAGCGCATTGTTGCTTAACTTCGGTGATGTCGGCTTGAACGGAGGACTCTCGGCAGCCGGTGGCGTGGTGGGAGAAATCTCGGGCACAGAATAGGTAGGCAGAGTTTCACGGAATTTTAGAGCTCAGTATACAGAAACAGAAACATAGGCACAGTTTACACATCTGGGTTTTAGCTGTTAACCCGGGCACAGAATGCTCGGGCACAGAACCCTTGCTCACAGAATATGATCTCCCAATATATTAAATATGTTTAAAATGGCCACCACACGTCCTGCCACAGATCCTGCCACGTCAACGTGCTGAAATCTTTTATAAGAACTAGTGTATTAAATATTTTATCAAACTGAACATTTTAACCTTGCCAACCTCTTCATAAAAACCGCCCAATCGAAGAGTTGCCGGGGTGTCATTATCTGCGACTCGTAGTCGTAGGGGCTCTGAAGACTCGCCCGACCTGCCAGCCGCTTGACCGTTCCTCCGACGCCGTCGCTCTTCCCATGTGACGTCGCCGTGAAGTGCCACTCCACGTCGGCCCCAAAGTCTCTTTGATGGTGGCACAAGTTAGCAAAATGTTTCCTATTTTTACACTGCGAGGCTGCCCCATCAGAAAAATAAAACATTTTATTTACGGTCTGAAATTTATTGCGCAAAAAGCTCACGAGTTTTTTTTGGGAAGAGATGCACTGCGACAGTGTCTAGGAAATTACAACGAAGCTGATGTGGCGCTCTTCCCCGCCCTCGTTGTAATATACCACGAAGGGGTGGATGGTGGTGGTCGAAGCCATCCCGACCATCAACTTCACATTCGGAACTATCAGGGAGCACCAAGACACAGAACAGCTGCTAGCCACACGATTTGCGTCATCCCGGCAGATTCCTGGCAAGCAAAAACTGCATTGCTTTGTACCCGTGTCTGAGCAATCAGTAGCCACGCGGGTGTTCTCCTCCTCGCCCTTGTTCGAAGAAGCCAGAGTGATAGGTCAGAGTGACACAACAAAATGAGAGAGTTAAAAGAATCTTGGAAGTACAAACAATTTTTAAATTGAAAAATTATATAATCTATCAATTTACGGATGATTTGTATGGACCATGCTAACAGACTTGCAGCAGAAACACAACTAAATGCACACACATCTCTGCAATAAAACAAATCATAAATAATGATAATACGGCTGTTAATTATTCCTTTTTTTTCATGGAAAGATAGGCAGGAGATGCTCGACAAACAAACACAAAAAAAAACTTACTTCTCGAGTTATTAAGGGTTGAAATTTAAAGGTGGATTTTTCTACCCTTAAACTTGATAAGTAAGCAATTTATGCATTTTTTCTTGTTAATTAAAGCACGATTATCATTTTAGAACTAATCCCATTGTTTTAAGTTTATTTGTTCAAACGCTAGAGTGAATAGGTATAGTGAATGGCCGTGCGGGGCAAAAAGTAAAATATTTGATTTTTCCATCCCCTGCCACGGGCAAACCGCTAGGCATATGGAAAAAACATTGAGAATGGGGGTTTTTATTTCTGATGTTTTAGACTTCCTGAAAATTTCGTCAAATTTTGAGATAGTGAAGGTTTTGAGTATGGAATGACCCCTCAGCAGGTTGGACACTGGGTTCGAATACATGAAAACTAAAACCTCCATCTTTTCACCATCTTATTATTGTTTAGAACTAGGTTTCATTTAGCTGAACACAAAATATCCTAGGGTAACTAGGAGGAAGGGATAGAAACATTGTGGATACAAAAATTAATAACTTTATTGATTTTAAAACGTACTTCAAACAATCAAACATGCCAGACAATGAAGAATGTATGGTTTACATTAAAACACGGTAATACACGATAATCATAATTCGAAATGATCAATGTTGATTACCCATAATCAATCACTTACATAAAAATAAGTCATCCGAAACAGTGCAAATGCCGTCTTAACATTTCACTGCAAGACAGAGGAGTTTTTTCTCGGCACATTTTGATCATTAAAAAAGTAAAAGAGAAAAATGGTGGGTAAGCAACTGCATCATGAAAAGTAAAAGAAAAAATTTGGCATTTAGGTACATGCATGAGCCAAAACATAAAGCCCTAGTTTTCCACCGGAATTCAGCCCGTAGCCAGGCACATCAAAATGAGCCGGTTCAAAGATCAAACAAACAAGCACGAGATAGAATAGAAAATAACAATTCCATGGCATGAAATCATTTCCACAACAGATGAACATTTAAACAGAGATAATAATATTCTTTTACAACGTTAATTAAATCGGTCCATAGCAACAGGCTTCCAAGCCAATATGACAACAAAACCCAAGTAAATGCCTCTTTAGGCTTCAAAGTCTTCATTAATCAACATTGCAACTGGCAAGCAAATACAAAATATTGACAAATTTAAAGCCAAGTCTTAACCCTTGTTTTAAAAAAGTACAATTACACCACATTGCCAAACCCAATCAAATGCTTTATGGAAGTAACCCACTTTCTGTATGTACCTAAAGCTCAACCAATCTGGCAACTAGTTTGAAGACGTTGTTGAGGTTAGGTAGCAGATACTCTCTGCATCTCTAGCTTTCAAAGAAATCTAAAGAAGCAGAAAAATATTGTTATCGTCCCTCTTCGCGATCGTTGAAATGAGTAGTAACGTTACTACCATAGTGCTAATGTTAAGCTGGCTTCGACACAAATTACCGACAAAAATAGAGGATACTGCGAGGCCACTGTCGTTCCAAGTGTAAGAAATTGAATGTTGTTTTTTCTTGCAGATTACTTGCATTCGTAATTATAATTGTTGAGGTTTGTTAAAATAGACAGTAGCAATCACCATCGGGTGGCAGCTACCGTTACTCTGTTGCTGCCTCGCTTACTCAGCAGAAAGTTTCTCATTAACCCTTTCCCTTTGACTAAACTATTAACTCAATGGTAGTCCTTGAAATCTAGTCTTTATCTCATCAACGATACAAACGAACAAAATCTCGGATGGTATGAGAAATCACCTTCGGTTCAGTCGCACTGCAACAGAAACATCAACAATTGATTAGCGCCGAACATCGAATTAGTGGTGCATTAGTGAAAATAATCCTAGTCAAATTTGTATATGAACACAAAGAGCTAAGTCAACTGTGTTGTCTGACGGCTCTAATGTTAATAGCAGATTTACGCTATTTAACAATAAACTTGACAAAATAATTTGTGTGAAATGATCGTGTAGTATCCAAAAAGGCTGGATATCAGTAAGGGAGAGAGGACAGGCAAAGAGATGGTTGTAAGCTGCAATGATTTAAGTTTACCATTTCCTTGAGCACTTGTGGAGAGCCTCAAGAGAGAGTTTGGTGTACAGTTCCTTTTCAAATGATAAAAATAACTGCCAAAAAGTTGACAAAACTTTTAACCTATCACAGCTTTCCACCATCTCTTCGCTTCCCTCTGTAAGTTACATAACTACTCTACTTTCCTCTACACCTTGTGTCAAATGCCCGGCAATGAGATAAACAGGAGAAGCAACTAAAAATATTTCACCACTTTTCATAAAATATGGGAAAGTTCCAGCGTGTAAAAGTGGCACTCATCATCAATAAAATTAACCCAACTAGCAGGTTGAAAGTCTACATTAAATTTAGCCGCTCTCACTTCTCCCTGAACATTCTCCCTGGCGATTTGACAATTTCAGTATTATTTACTAACAGTTCCACAAATGTAATCCATTGCTTGAACTACAGAGATTAAATTCCAAGTCAACAGGATCATTGTTCATGAAAAAAATATCACGATACTACTTTGAAAAGTGTCATGACACTAAAAAACGCAGTGCAATTGATGCTTAAATATACATTTTCATATGCGGCAAACCAAGATGTACCTAGATTGACCTATATCATCTAGGTTTAGACCTAGATCTTTATCAAGATGTATAAATTCAATACCTAGAAAGCTCAGAGTTGAAACGAATGAGCTGTTCATAAGTTGCCTGGCGAGAACTTCCATGAGGCAGCGCCTCAATAGCCACCTGAAGCCACATTGTCCACAGCTGCAAAATCAGAACAGAATTGTTGTCATTTCAGAGCAAATGCACTAACGAAAGTAAATCCAAATCTAAAAAATCAAGTGAGAGGAGAAAGTATGAACTAGTCACCTGTCGCATCATCGGATTGAAGTGGATTATCTGGTCTATGACATCGCCTACGTCAGTGAACATGTAGGAATGTAGTTTGAAAACCGAGGCATGGATCAGGGCGGTCACGATCGACTGACCGTGCTTCTCAAGGATGTCTGTTACAAGTGCACACCTCGTCTCGAAGTCAGGCCGCTCCTGTCAATCAATGCTCAATGATTAGTGGCGCAATTAACAAGTAATTTCATTGAATGATCGTTAGGTGTTAGCGCAGCAGTAGTTTCACAACTTCCCTGTGTTATTATGAGCCTAGCCTAAATATGAGAGGGAGACCTGATGCCGGCACTTTAGTCCAGGGGCATGGATGGGACCTCTGCCTTGGGCTGCCGTGCGGAGTAACTTAAATGACAGGATTGCTTCACTAATTCATGCTGCTAAGAGGTTGGTAACCAAGGTAAGTGAAGCTGATTGCAAATCTTGTTGCTTAACATTGAGGCAGTCTAGCAATGATCGGCATTTCCATCACCCGAACCCATTTGATAATTAGGAGTAGGTAATCTGATATGCACAGCATTCTCTTCAGGTCTTCGAACGAATTTCTCTCTAAAAATGCCAGAACTAACCTGACACAACCATCTGCAAAAAAGAGACAAATGAGCCAAGCTCTAGCAATTAAATTGTAACTTTTCTTACGTGGAGAGTGCGGCCGATGTGAATTAGATCGTAAAAGAACTTCATGACCGAGGAACTTGCGTCTCGATGATCGAGGGGTATAGCAAGGATTGCACAATGCAAGATCTGAGTGATGGATGACTCTTGGAGGAACAATATTGGTGCTCGTTGGATGAATCTGAAACAATACTTAGTTTTAGAATCGACAAAAGTGGATGCAAATTGTTTTGTTAGTCTGGAGAAGTTTAGTTAAGTTTGCGATGGAATGCCACCGCTATTCTGATGGCTGATTTTGCTAACATCACGCTAAACTTGGTTCAAACTAAAGATTTGATTTCCTCTAGCTCGATGAAAATATGCAAACGCCAAGCAAGAATATTTTAAATTAAATACAGTTTTTAGTTGGAGTTTTTTTCAAAAGGAATTGTTTTTTTGAAACTGAAACAAGTTATGGTTATATCTGACACTATTTTCTTTGATTTCGAAGAGTGTTTTAAATTTTAAACCTCTAATAGTCTAGGTTGAAATTTTAAATGGAGATACGCTCAGAGAGAAAATATTAACTTATTAAAATATAACAAGCTTTTGCTCGGACATGGCATTGATCACTGTGTAAAACTATTCACGCAAAACTATTTTCTATGAACGCAAATATTTAGCTTTTTAGCAGGAAGTGAAATATCACGACAAAACCAAGCTGAGTGAGGCCATATTTCAGACATAGACGCTATTAATAGGCATACAATTTAAGCATCAAATTAGTAAGAACAAGAGCCTAACAAGAGCCTAACAAGAGCCTATGGCCATGGGTACTCTTGATATCTGTACCGGTTCTGAATAATAACATTCTTGGTTCCAATTTTAGAATTTGTGTATCGTTTGTCAGCAAATTTGATGGGCTGCAACCTGCCGTGCTCAACACAAGGTCCCCATCTAGGACAATCCCTTTACAATCCCTTTACCACATGCTATTGTCACTTCTCTTCTTCTTTAGTAGCCTTCACTTAATTACCCCACCTCTCTCGACCCTACCACAACGCACTAAATCCTCTACTCCTCTTTTACAGCTATGAGCTCCGTTGAAGTGACCAGGGCCTTGCATTGCAAGTGGTGCCATTTTGGAGCTCACTTGGGTACCCAGTTCCAAAAATCATTACCTTGAAGCATCCCTAGCAGCCACTAGCATTTTGTGTCAAATTTGAAAAAAAAAAAACAGCATGCTTTTATAGATAGTTCTAAGAAGAATTAGAACTAAGAATAGTTCTTAGGGAAATTGTTCCCTTTTACGAAACATACCGAGCACAAAGTCGAAAGAAGTCGTCGACAGTGTCCGGATGGTTGGTTAGTCCGTTGGGTTCTTGCAAGAGAGCAAATGTTGGTCCCATAAAGGCAGTTAGCATCTTGTACAAGTCTGCATGGCAGCTGGGATCTGCAGCGTACTCATCGGCCAGGATGCTGCCCAGGTACAGGTAGCAGCTGAATCGATACGTGTAATACAGCGTGATCATCTGCTCGATCATGTTGGGCAGCAGGTGGGCAATCTGCTTCGACACGCAACGAACGGCAAATCTAGAAACACAAAGACACGTTTCGATCAAATTGAAAATGACAAGGCTGGAAAAACGTGTGACCGAACCGGGAAATAAGCCCGGAACAGAATGGTCTACCAACTAAGCTATCTGGGCAACAGCACAGGGTGGGAGAAGGGATCCCTGCAGCAGGAAATGGCGTGCGTTTTCATGCATTACTCGTTGGTTTCAAATCCTAGGTGACAACACCGGAAAACTAAATATACTACAACTGTTCACTTTTCATCAACTAAAACTGGTAACGTAAAGCAACGATTTGTCCCGGTTTTAATATGTCCAAGGCAAATAATGTGCGAGGATGAGAACACTTTAAGCCACTTTTGCTCCCCACTGCAAATTGTGAACTCTTAGTGGTGTTTAATGATTTTTTTTAAAGAGTGCTTTTTCCATTGTATTTCACTTGATTGTGGCATCGTATGGTGTATGGGACCATCTCGCCACTGTTATTTATTTTATTCACCAACGACATCTCGGATGGATCAGCAAAAGGCACTCTCACTCTGTACGCGGACGATACGACTCAGTTAATAAAAGGTGTTGATAATGAAGAGGTGAAATCGCAGGCAATAAGGAAGCAAATAATATGAGCACCTGGTGCCAAAAAAATACCCTTTTTATCAATAGACTTAAAACTAACCTTATCCAATTTAGGTCAAAGAACCAACTAGTACCAAGAACCAACCATACGACTGGAAGGAACAATTATTAAAGAAATGAACAAAGTAAAATTTCTAGGTCTTATCTTAAACAATCAATTGAATTGGGAAAGCCACATAAAGCAAGTGTGCCTGAAAGTGGCTTCAGGGTGCTGCCTTTTAAAAAAGATTTTGGACATTTGCAGCATTGATGCAGCTTAACTAGTATATTATGAACACATTCATTCTAGAATTACCTATGGAATTATCATGTGGGGCAACTCAGTTCATGCACCCAGACTATTTGCTATGCAGAAAAAAGCTCTCCGCATTTTAGGTGGAGCAAGCTTTGACCCCTGTGCGGATTTTTATTATAACGACCGTAGTAAAACACTTTTTAGAAACTTACGAATCATGACATTGCCCTGCATTTACATTTACTTGACAATATTATTTGTAGTGGATAACAACTTTCTGGTAATAGACAATTGTGATGTACATAAGCATTTTACAAGAGGAAATAACAACATTTATGTAACAAAAAATAGATTAAAAATGACAGACAACTGCCCAATTAATGCAGGCTCATTATTATATAACAAACTGCCAGTGGAGTTAAAAAATCTAAAAGGCTACAAATTTCAAGATAGTCTAAAACTGTATTTGCTGAAAGTGAAAGAATTCCTATGTGATAAATAAAATAACTTGCAACATAATAACTGACGTGCCAATATCATGTACTGTGATCAATTAAGGTTGAATAAATATATTATTATTATTATGGTATCGTATAGAGCTGGGGAACCGTATCAGAAGGTAAGGATGAGGATGATTAACTACGCCGATCAGTACAGTAGAACAGAAGAGTAGAATTACCTGAGACACCGACAGATCCTCTCGCTGATACGTAGGTCAGATTGGTACTTGTTGCATGCCGTGGACATTATAGGCCACACCTCCGAGATAACGCCCAGGCATGGGTGGGCGCTGCCGTTCTCCACCCGTGGGTCGATGCTTCGAAAGATAGCCGCCAGACGATCCAGCCACAGGCACGGGTCTGTTTTTGATCCTAAAATACACGTACCGTTCAGCATACCGTTTGGCGGTGTTCACAATGGGAAGAAGTCTTCCGAAAAGTTGCCCCAATCACAACACAGGACAAGATGGTAATAGCAAGCTTTGCAAATGTCAACAATGGTATGTTTGTTAATTGTTCGCTGTATTAGCGGCTGATTTAACCTGATATTCTCCTGTATAGCAAGAGCATAGTGGTCTTATTTAACTATCCAACATATTTTTTAAATACTTGTAAGTGTCAAGTTTTCACCTTAACAAACTGCTCGCAGTAAGATTATGCACAATGGAAGCTTCAAAGTTTTGAGACATAATATTTTGTAAAGTGCTGCCTTTGCCATTCAGCAGTTTGCAGCCAAATCAAACTCTTCACCAACATTTGATCTTCCCTACCCATGGAACTGTCTGCATGGAACTGTCTGCATGGAACTGTCTGCATGGAACTGTCTGCATGGAACTGTCTGCATGGAACTGTCTGCATGGAACTGTCTGCATGGAACTGTCTGCATGGAACTGTCTGCATGGAACTGTCTGCATGGAACTGTCTGCATGGAACTGTCTGCATGGAACTGTCTGCATGGAACTGTCTGCATGGAACTGCCTGCATGGAACTGTCTGCCTACCCATAATGCAATACTAACCTCTATCTCCTATCACGTTGTTCTCCATCAGAGTGCAGAGTGGTGTTATTTGACACCAACAAATGTCCCGCATGGCATCATGTATCTTGTCATGAGGTAATTTGCCAACAATCAACGAGATGCCTTTAAGCAAGCCGATGGCAGCATCGTTGGACAGCGTGAACGAGTCCAACGATTGCACGATCTGTACTAGGCCTTGAAAGTGGACGCCCATGTGATTTTTACAAGCACTGCAAACGCTCTGGAGTGAGTTCGCGGCAACTGTTGAGATTTGCGGCTGCTGGAGGCAGTAAAGCAGGAAGTTGAGAACGGGCTCTGGAAAAAGACGCACAAATTTGTCAAGTCCTTGTACATTAACTTTCGACAGGAATATGTTCACGACTTGGATATGTATTTCTTTTGGGAAAATGTGAACATGATTTATAAACTGACCATGTAAAAATATGAATATCTTCATTTTCAAGGTAAATAAAAAAAGAATTATTAAATATTGTCCACACTGCGGTTGTCTTTTAAGTACCAAGTACATGTACAGCGTTCATTAACTGGTTAATGTGATTTGGGATCAAATTGATTCGATGGTCCTGCTAAGCCATAATATTATCCAGTTGTTGCAGCTGATCTAGATCGATGAGGATAGTTACAAACACAATAGTAGATGCTGGTAACTTCTGTAGTTGGACTACGTACAATCAACTATGTGTTTTTGCTTACCCAGCGTCTGCGGATGTTTCTCAATCCACTCGCAGAGTTCGCCCAAGAGTTGCACAGAAGTGTGACGGACGGCAAAGTGAGTGTTTTCTGGTAAACCCAGGATTGCCTCGACTACTTTTGGCACAACCTCGCTCTCCTGTCTAAAAGGACTAGGATGGAATCAACAAAACGAAGGGGTGACATTGAATATTCGCATGCAAGTAGCAGGTATCGACTCCTGAGTAATTTAGTTAGAAATGTACGGAACTCACGGAAGAATATTTTTGGCGACTGCTTGCATTATGAAGAGAGCTGCTTCAGTGGAATCCCAAGTAACTCCTGGTTGCTGAAGACTGAGGAACATTTGTCTGAAGCAGTTTGAAGACCCGACGATGAAAACTACGTCTTTTATCAGCTCGGAGACTTTTGCTCGGAAGTCTGCGAAATCGTCGCCATCCTCAACGAGGCCCTCCTAAAAAAGATGGGTGTGTAAATAAATGTAAATATTATTTATTATTCTGAATCTGAAATTAATAAAATAATAGCCCAGCAGGATGGTAAAACTAGACCACCGTAGATGGATTAAGCAAATTAGACATCGAGAAAACAACAAATTGAACATCACAAATTCTTGTAGTCAGATTTTAAAAAATTATGAACTAATTCATTACGATCACTTTCCGATTGGCGCTTGTTTTCAGATACACGATAAAATAATTGACTTGAGACAAAAACTTGCTGGAATGGCTTTTAGAATTGTCGTGAAAACACTTACGTTGTCGGGCTCCATTTGACAATGCTTGCACAGAGCTGCTATCAGTCTTTCCACATAAGGTTTGAAAAGAGCTGTAGCAGATTCGTTGTTCTTTTGATACAATTCCTCGGAAATCCGGAACCACAAGTTAAAAGTTATTTCAGCAACCTACAAAGAATTGAAATTATTATTGCACTTAATCTAGAGCTTTGTTGTTCGCTCTGTTTTATAATGGACGTGTCTGTATGTAGATTTAGTTGTTTTATTGCTTTTTAAAACTTTTTGGTTACTGTCGCATGTTTGTATGAGTTGCCTAGCTGGTATTTTTATAATTGATAGTTTGGATAATAAAAGTGACATACCTCGTAGTCGTGATGCCCAACACAAACTAGAACAAAGTCACAAATCCTGATGGCAAAATGGACTTCCACCACACTTTGATTCAAAATCTTTTCTAAAAATGATTCGGCAAGTTCAGTAAATATTCGGCAGTAATTCATCGACCTGGAACCATAATAAATGTTAAATGGGTGCATAAAATTATCAGAGCATTTGTCTTACTACTTAACATGAAATAGCATTACTTTTCCTGATCTTCGTGGGCAACTGATAGGTGATAAGCTTCTTCGAGTGACATGACATTAGAGAAAAGTTCCTTCTCTAGGTCAGGCTGATTATTATTGTCTTCTAAGCATTGTAGCAAACAACAAATACAGTCAGTTGCAGCTTCGTGTAGTGGTGAACTAGCTTCGTGGTTTGAGAGTATACGGAAGGCATGTCTTATGATAACGTAGTCAGCCACATCAGGCAAAGTGATTGCTCGGATCGATACCCAAGACGTGTAGCAGCGTAGTAAACGAGTGTGGATTTGAGATTCGCCACCACTTGATAGACATATTTTCTGTATGAAAAGTAAGAACAGTTTGGTATTACAACTCTTAGCTTCAGACCCATATCAGACACCAATTATAAAATGTAGTATTACCAGAAAGTCAGACACAGTGCATGCCGTAGCATTTAAATCTTCTTTTATTTCCTCTCTACGATTCGCTCCTAATCTCAAGTTTCGAGAATTTACTTCTTCTGGGAGCACAGTTAGAATTTCTAGTAATGGCCAAACATTTACAGAACTAAATTTCTTTAGAAGATCTAAAACTGGTTTTTTCCAAGAAGCCATTTGCAATGCTAAATCAGCCAAAGCCAAACAAAGCTGTGTGACGATGACTACATTTGTGGAAATGTTCACTTGGCTAATGTGTTGAAGCAGCGAATCTCGCAGTGATTCGTGTGCGTCAGCTGGTAGCTCATGGAAGGATAACTGAATCTTCGATCTCAAGGTTTGAGCAGCAAAATAACATGACTCGAGATCTCTCTTTTCATGAAGCATTTCATCGGCAATTTTCCATGAGTATACCTGAATGAAATAAAGAACATTATACATTACTCCAAGAAATAAATTTAAGAGCTAATATTAATTAAAGAGTCAAATTAAAACATTTGATCCAAGTTGCAGTAGGGACGGTGGGAGCATAGGATTTGTAATAGTTATTTCCAATTCTATTGTGAGGGATAGTCATTTTGAGGTTATTGCTGGGCAGTTGCCTAACCATTTACCACATTGCATAGGCTTGGTTAGAGGTACACCTGTCATAGTTTAGCACGACTGTGTTGATATACTGTATAATTCAGCAACATTTGTGGTGAATTGATCATGATACCATTAGTTTCATTGCTAAAGTAGTTGGAAAAGAGCGTTATCACCCTTCCGCCACCGTTCGTTGCACCTGCCGTCTCCTGTGGCTTCCTCGAACGACCAAAAAGAAGAAAAGGGAACTTACCGATTCTTGTAGTTGCTGGAGCCACCTGGAAGCAATTTCTTTCTTCGAGCTGTCTGGATCGCGGTACAGAATCATTACCGCTTGATAAACGGTCTCCAGACTTGGAGCTGAATCCATCTTTTCAGATTTCAGCGCTTCTTTTTATACAGCACACACAGTTGTATTTCTGACATACAGCATTACCTACTTACAGTAAATGAACAAACATATATACAAAAATATTAGCAAAGTTTCATTGCAAGTGCCACTTACAGGTGACGAACAGAGCAAATCTAAACTGTCAAGCCCCTGAACAAAAAAAAATGGACAACTGTTGTTATACAATAAAATAATAAGTCGGTTACATTACTTGTTGCAAACTATTCATCAGTGAAGCGTCCCAAGAGAAGAGGAATTATATAAGAATATGGATGCTACGATATGCCAGAAAGCACCGGACACTTATATTCTGTATGCCGGACCCAAGACTCACACGACAAGCTCCTACTGAGCGGTGAGCAAAGTAAGCTCTATTGCTCAGCGCTAGGACCGTGGTTCGGGGCGGCGCAAAAACATGGGTCGGTCCTAGTGCTTAGAGTTGACACTTGACTGATGTGAACTGTTTTAACCTAAATAATTTGCTATAAATATACGATTACGTGATGGATGTGGATGGTCTTCCGATTATCGGTCCCGGAGTAGATTTTACCAAGGTAAATTATTCCAATTTAATTAAAGCTAATAGT
The DNA here is from genome assembly GCA_947568835.1 of Protonemura montana. Lineage (NCBI taxonomy): Eukaryota > Metazoa > Arthropoda > Insecta > Plecoptera > Nemouridae > Protonemura > Protonemura montana. The sequence goes on from OX387604.1 coordinate 28,725,885, forward strand.
GACTTATTAACACGTTTAGTGGCTTCATCCTGGTTCCCCACCATTGACAGTCTGTAACTCTGTTTTGCGAGGTTCATTTGAAAATATGGTAGTCGTTCAAAATGTTCATTTTTGTGGTCGATGATATTAATTACACTTTTTAACACATTATTTGATTTTTAAGGTTAGAGCAATTCATCAAAAGAGAACACTGGCATTTATTAATCACTTTATACTAAACACAGTTTCATTTTTGAACAAATTTTCACGATCATGTGAACTACGCTTTGAGCGATTTGAAGCAAAGATTCAGAAGCTGGAAGCATCTCTCTGTATATTAGAGGCAAAGGTAGGTAAAAAGAAATTATTTATTATTTCCCCACGTTTTCTCTGGCATTTGCATCGCTTTATTTAAATTATTTTTTCCAGTTATTATCAATCTCAGGTCTTGATCAAGTGAATCCAGTAGTGTTCGACCAAAACAATGTCCCAGCTAACCCTGCCAAAACTGTTGCTGAACCAAACTTAGAAAATGATCGAGAGGAAGTTGCTGAAAAAAAAGCTGAAGTGAAGCAAGAAAATACCTACAATGCAGCACAAGACCCACTTTATTCTAGATTTTTTAAAATGATTCAAGTTGGAGTTCCAATTCAAGCTGTTCGGTTGAAGATGAATGCAGAGGGATTGGATTCTAGTGTTCTTGAGTGAGTCTCAAATCGTATAAGTGTGTTAAGTTTGTATACACTGTTGTCCAACTTATACGAAAACTATCTGAATAGGTACTTGTTACCTTAAGCCTAGTAGAATTCAGGCACGGCTGAAATACGGCTATATAATTTTACACGTGTCAGCTGGCAGAATATTTTTCATTTCTTGTTGAGCTTAAAATATCAGCTACCTTGGACATAGGCTGCAAATAAATAAATATCTGACTTTGCATAAACAAGATATGCCTTCACAACTAGGCATAGCTCTTGGATTTATGGTGAGAACTAAAATATGTAGAACAGTGACAATGTGGATAAGATGGTGTAGTTCACCGACCCATATGGACATTTTATAAAGCAAGGTTTTAGGAAGACACACTTAGAAGACACTACTAACTAATTTTGTTTATTTTCAAGGATTATGAAGCAAATTTAGGATGTAAAGTCTAAGCAATTTTTTATTAACATTCATTCTACTTATTATTTTTACAGCAAGCCAAATGAACAAATTACTACTAGCACCACTCAGCCAAGGCAACCAAGAACTGCAAGCGAGAGCGAAAGTACGGCAAGCAGTTTCAGCGAAGATTAACTCAATTTAAATCTAGATACTTGTTAATTGGGATTATTAACGATATAAACTATTTTGGATGCCTGTATTAATTGAAATCTGATGAATAAAAAATGTCATTATTATTACAAACATTTTTCATCGTGTTAGACCAAGATCCTGACCTTTCATCGTGGAAGATACATTGGTGCTGCAGGTCACCACATATCCAAACTGAGAGGAAATACTTGCCCTCAGTTGATTAAAAGACAAAGTGTACATATGCAGGTGTTAATAATGAAAAATGTAGAACATACCTTCGTGTTATATGCTTACCGCTTTAGGCCGCTCTTCTTTGAACATTTTCTATTCCTTCAAAAAGAAAGGTTTGCTGTCCATTCACATGTCCCATATTATTGACTTTTATTTTTATTTTGGACTCAAAACTGCTAGATAATACCATTTTAATCTTCCATCGAGTATTATCCCTACAAGTTCAACATTTTTATAGTTTTTCAATATTTCCGTTTATTTTGTAGTTTTTTGCTACTGAAAGTAATCACTACCCTTTTCTTTATATGCAAGATAAAATGAAAAGTTGATACTTTCATGTTGTTCTTATTTCTCTGCATACGACACAATCCTCTGCATATGTTCGACCCTTTTCTTAATTCATTTTATGTTACATTTCTTCTCTCTTTTTCATGTAATTTGCTTTTCTTTACAAGTGTAATAATAGTGGTATTATTGTTATTTATTTTATTTGTGTCTACAGCGAAAGGTAACTAAAAAAACTTACGGTAGGTAGATGATAAGAGTAACTAATAAACATAACTTATCAAAGTTAAAATAGCCGATTTAAAAAGATGAAGGAAGCTGACAAATCTGTGAACAAGGCCAAAAGACACTGCATAACCTGCAACCTACAATTTTTTATCACATTAAGCTTCGTTTCCTTCATTACTCTTCTCCAATTCTCACAAATGATGTGTTAGAAACTTTGAAAGTATAATATTGAATAAGAAAGATATATTGAATAAGTCATAAGGCTGAAAAATAATATAAGGGAAGAGGAACGAAGGAAATGCAACTTATCAAGGTAGATACGTCTGATTGCAAATGTGACGAAATACTTTTTGACGTTTATATTGAATCTCTTCATACCAACACCTTGGTATACACCTTGGTAAGTTGGGTGTCCGTCTTACCTCTTCCAAAGTTCAATATCAAATGTCAAATATTAGAAATATCAAATTTCAGTTATTAGTTCTAGAAATATAATTTTCATTAATTTCATTATTTGTAAATATTATTTCAGCAATGTCATTTACTTGCAGATGCTTGATTCTCCAATAAATTCAATCTAGGTATTAGGTAGATGGACGCAGATGTTGCCAATGGTTAAATTTTAAATTTGGTTTGATGTATACAATTTTCATTATCGGCTCATTCGAGCGACGTTTTATTCCAGTTCTATCGTTGGTTCAATACATGTGTTTTTTATGTTTGTTAATTTCTTTCTTTTGAGAACAGTTGCTAACTTCTAGTAAGTTTTCAGCTTTTCAAAAATAATGTTGTTGAAGCAGATTATGAAGTCTTTAGACTGTTTAAAGGTAATTTGTATTCCTTCCTCAATTATCTGTTACAGTGTGGAATGCCTAAAGGTTAAAACAAAATTCATAGTGGTTGAGTGGTTGTTTTCAGAGCCATGGTTTGATGTTATGAAGTGTTTTTCAGATATGCTCTGCATTAAAGAGGTTTGCGGCCTTCAAAAGGGTCTGACGTTTTGACGAGCCGTGACTCGAGACCAGAGACGTGAGACCCTTTCGAGGGCCGCAAATATTCATATTCATATTCATATTCTTTATTCCGTAACACTATACAATATAGTATCTGTATGGAACATGTAAAAAAAAAAGTATAAAATAGTAAGATGTAAAATATATGTAAATCAAATATAAATTATAAATTTAGAGCTCAAGAAATTCTCTAATGGTATAAAATGGGTGATTAAGTAAAAATGACTTAACAATACTTTTAAAGTTATTTGAAGTTGGCCCCCTTGGCGTACATTCAGATAGTTTATTAAAAATTAAAGAACACATGTATTTAGGGTTTTTTTCGGAAAAACTAAGGTTCGTAGTAGGTAATAATATTTTATTTTCTGATCGTGTAAAGTAATTGTGTCTTTGTGAGACTAGAGGGAAAAGAACTCGATTGTTATTTACAAAAAGAGCTGCTTCTAAAATGTATATATTGATTACAGTTAAAATCTTCAGTTTTATAAAAAGATCTCGACATGGGTGGCGTCGGGGAACTCCAGCCAATTTCCGTACGGCCCTTTTCTGAAGAATGAGAACTCTTCTCGTTAGCGGATCACAACCCCAAATCTCTTAATCTCTTAAATGCAGAGCATATTTGAAAAACACATAACAAAATTCATCGCGTCACCCATGGTGTCACTTACAGCATTTAATAGCATCCAACACATTTAAAATTTTAATTGACTTGCATTTTTTTGCTTAACTATGACCAGAGTTCTGTCACAAAGTTTTCAGATGATCGTTTCTATTTCTTTCTATAGTAATGCCATGTAAGGCGTAGAGGGACTAAGGAAAAATCTGTCATTTCGATGTTTTCGAAAATACCGCCAAACGGAGTACCCAAAATGTCTATATACTTATAAAGCGAGTCTTAACCATTTCATTTCTCGATCAAGCTACTTCTTGTAGCCTCGGCACCAAATTTCTTTTGTTCTATAATGTACTCTCCAACCCCTCGTCTTACAATAAAATGAAAATATTTTTTTCCTTAATATTTCATTAAAAACTCACGTCTTTTTTAATTCTATCAGCATTAAATTAACGAATAATAATTACTGAATGGTTTTAGTAATGTATCATAACTTGTGTTATTTACGTAACCAGCCAATCACCGACCATTGGAGAGCTCGGAGACCGCGCCATCTTAAGTTTTTGAACAAAGCCTATAGAACAGTAGCATCGCTTCAGCCAGTTCACCGTGTAGCTTGAGTGAGTAAAGTCAAGATGAGTTCGAAGGATAATAACACTGAAGTTGCCGTGGAAAAAGTTGGCGATCACGATAAAGTTATCGCTGATGCCAAGTCGGAAGTGAAGGGAATCAAAAGGCCGTCAGAGGTGAGTTATATTTCGTCTAAAAATATAAATATTCCGCGGTCTTCACTCGTGGGCATAGTAATGGCTGACGCTTCCAATAACATGTATTTTGTAACACTTCTCTTTCGCTATTTCCCAGCACACATGTCTCACCTAAGTTACAGCTCTCAACTCAAATCTGGTGTTTTCGTTTGTTGTTGGTCTCGTTGCTTTTTTATTTCTAACAGTCTATTTCTTAGCCACCTAATTACTGATGCTAAAGCGCTTTGGGGCCATGTGGAAATGCCGGCCGGGAGCTTGAGGTGGAATCGTGCCATATCTATCATATTTGTGCTCGTATCTCGTTCAAGCCGATTCTAACTTAGCCGTTTGTTATTAATTGAAGTAATTTATTGTTTCTCATGATTACGGCATGAACTTTATTTCTAAAACTTGGTTTAGGCTTACGCTGGGCCTGGCGTCCCGCGCTTGCATTAAATTTGTACCTTGATGGAGGGTACTTACATTTATTTTTGAAAATGGCGGTCTTTCGATTTCAAGGGCTTTTGGTAGTAGAGGCTAGGTGAGAATCAATAGTAAAGTGGGCAGGAAGCCTCAAGTGAGGCTATAATGATAGTAATGTAACACATTTTTGATACTAAATAGGTTTTAGTGAACTGATAATCCTTGTTAACCAGCAAGCGACTAGCGCAGCCACAATTTTCTTTCTAATGTAATGGCACGCGTATTTTTAAGTCGGTTGCCTGCCGTATTTGTTTGCCGCCGCGTGCGGCGTTTGAACATGACGATGAGGTATTGAAAAGTAATCCGGAATAGTGTGCCATGTCGGCGTGCCGGGTGCCGGCGTGCCGGGTGTCGGCGTGCCGGGTGCCGGCCGGCTTATTTGTTTATCTGCGCGAGCCGCGCGGTAGCGATGTGTATGAGGGTGTCGAGCACTTGTGCATGACGCCGGTCGCCGGCGCTCTTAGTAGAGAGCCGGCAGGCTTTGGAAGGGGCGTTGACCTTCACATCCGAATCGGATCCCTACTCTCTTGTGGTTTTCTTCGTCGCCACTTTTGTAATGTGGGGAAAGAGGGGATTCCGGACGCGCTTAAAGATAAGCCGAAAATCCGAAAATAGTTAATAGTACAAATTTTTGCGATTGTTTCTTTTTGGCTACGTTTTTGATATTTATTTCCGATAGGACACTTGTCATTCTTCACAATTGTGTGGAGGGGCATCGTTCCCGCTCAAATCCCGGGATTCGTACTGGTTTCGAGCAGATGGTTTTCTGCTTGTGCCTTTTCCTCCCCTTTTGGGTCGTCAGTTCTTTTCTCTCCAGCCCCTTATCACGTGGTTGTTCAGGCATTTGGTGCGGGACGCGGGAATAGGGTTCAAAGGATACAACTGTACAAATGTAAGGGGGTGATGGTATTGCTGTGAAACGGCCGGTGTCATCGACCAATAGGAGCTGCTTATCGGGCAGAGGGACGGACGAAGCTAGCCTCGTGACGGGTTCCAGATATTGTTTACTACTATACTACACGAATACACCGAAAACCTCTTCCCGCCTTCTTACCACCTTCGGTCTCTCTCGTCCCCCCTCTTGTTTCACGCCGACCTATGTGTCTCATTCACTTCCACTAGCTCTTGCTATCTTTTTACAAACTAAATGTTTATTCCTGTTCCGTGTTCATAATCGGCGGGCGTAGCGGTCAAGTCAGAAAACAAACTTCAGTGAGAGTTTCTTTAATCTGTTGTTGCTTAGCATGGGCTTTAACCGAACTGGGGTATACATTATCAGGAGCAACCAGTTTGAACGACCAATATTTCATTTTTATACATGTCCCATTATGTGTATCAATTAAGATAAAGATCAGACTCAAATCTTGTGGCCAGCAAGTAGTTACTTCTAACTGGAATTTGTTTGTCATTTGATTTGAATCTGCAATGACTAGCTACATGGACAGTTTTTTTGTGGGCTTTCCTTTTGCATTCCTATCAGTGGTGTGAAGTCTTGCATCAGGCTGGAATCTATCATGCACACTTTGAAATGTTGGAAGGGTAATTAATTTCTTATTCCCATGCCTTGCATTATTGATGGCTCGGTGTCAACAGCCACAGAAAATCAATGACAATGTCATGCTGATGGTGATATGTATTTGTTTGGCTGCAAGCCTGAATAGGCTATTGTCATTATCATTATTTTGAGAGAAAAAAAAAACGTAAAAATCATTGGTTGGTTAGGGTTTCCCTCTCTCTGACTCTCTTACTGTTACTGAAGAGTACCAGATCTTCTAAATGCCCAGGCATTGCAGCATGTCTTCTTAGTGTGATTTTAAACTGATGACTAATCTGTTCCCTTTTCCACCAGGCCAAAAGCGAAGATGTGAAGAAGCAAAAGAAAGAAGAAAATGGCGAAGAAGATGACGTAGACGACGAGGAGGATGTTGAGGGAGAGGAAGAGGAAGAGGAAGATGAACTCCCTGAAGGCGAGGAAGAGCTCGACGAAGGTGAAGGTGAGCGTAGGCTAGAGCGGTGTAGTAGTCATCTAGTTAGGGGGGGGGGGGTTATTTTTCTATTTGGTCTGAATCGTGGAAAGTTATTCAAAGGGCTATTGTACTTATGGAACCAGACTGTAATAAAAAAATTAACAGCGTCTAATTTTTGTTAGTAATAGTCTCCCTGCACGTAATTGGGACGTGTTGAAAGAGCATTTTCTGTTGTAAGATGGTTTTTTTTTTTTTTTTTTAAATATTGGTTGAACGATGGTGTATGCCTTAATTTTACCTACATTAATTTTGAATGGTTTCCAAATAGCACGAAGCGGTCAAAGGGACTGTGGCAAGGCCGCTAAAGTTGCGGGTTTTTTCTGTTTCAGAGGAGGAAGAAGATGAGGGTGATGGTGAAGGAGAAGGCGACGATGACGATGAAGATGTGTAAAAGATGTAGAGCCAGAGACTTAACGTTAATAAGAAGAATTCAAAGTGGGGTGCTTTCCTGCCTCGCCCGGCTAAAGCTTGCGACTACGGAGTGACAAAGCCTGATCGGACTATGCTCATCTCGACTCGATTTCATTCGTTTGGATATCCTCGACAAGGCGTGTGCAGCGTTGCAAACTAGTCTCGGCAGCTCGGAAACAGAAGGGAGTTTGGGTCAGTGTTTTCATCACGCTCGAACAGTGATTTTAATATTTACTCGAATTGTTCCTTGCCTTTCGGTTATAGTACTCTCACTCTCTATCTACAAGTTTTAATCTGGGCAGACTCATTTCAGGGGCAATTTTACTATCATTTGTGTATGTCGAAATTAAGATTAGAATTCATTTTAAATCGTAGGATGTTGTGATTTTTCCTTGGAAAATGGCCCCTCAATTTGACTTAATCTGGGAATTGGTTACGGTGCCCCACAAAAGTACTTTGATATCTTCAACAAATTTGAATTGCGAATGTGTGTGTATTTTTTAGTTGTGAACGGAACAATATTTTATAACTGAATACTTCTGTTTTTTAATAATCTGCTATGGGGTCTTTTTTTTTTAGTGTTTATTATCTGAAATTTGGTTGTACATCATACTGTATCATAGAATTAGAAATTTTTGTATTGTGACTACGAACTTAAGCCCCAGTTTTCTGTACAAATATGATAAAAGGGAAACATTGAAACCTCAGCAACGAATGGATCTGACCACCCCTTGAAGAATGTGCAGAAATTTCGTAACAGCAAGACAGGCAATAACATACCGTACCTAATATTGAAATACAAAACTGTAATTTGTAGAACAAACTGTTCATATTTGGATTCTGTTGGAAACAAAAAATGCCAGATTTAACAGAAAATCGAATAAAAAAATACACTTCTATATAATCATTTGCGTTTGATATTATTTTCATCAAAAATTGATCTTGTTGCGGATCGGAGAAGTTGTGTGGAATCTTTCACTTCTGACCTGCAGATTCCAGCCAACGACAGCAAGGCTCATTCCATGAATATTTATTTCAAGTTACTTTTGAGTGAAGAGTGTTTGATGAGACTTGAAACTATTGTTCTGCCTGTCAATGGGAACTTGCGGGTGCTTAATTGGGTGTTGAGATGACTGTTCATTAAATCTTTGTCATATAATGTAGTTATCAGTTGTATTTCAAGAAGTAACTTGCATTGGCTGCTGCTGGCAAACAGAACTATAATTTTAATTCTATCGATCCTTTCTGTAAGTATGAAGTATACCGTAACATGCCTGTGAATATTAAGGCTTGTCTTTTTGTAACTAATGACATGTCAATATGATAGGATTAACAAGATTAATACACTTAATCAACAATCATATGCCAGCAACTTGTATACAATTTGGAGAGATACATTTTTTATGAATACATTGTATGTTTTTTTCCTCCCCAAATAAAGGTTGTAGTAGCACCAGAATATTTTGTTCACTTCTCATCAGATTTGCTCGAGGCATATGTGAAACTTGTTTGCCATGCAAATCAAAGTGGTAGGTACATTGCAATAAATAATTTATCATTGAAACAATTAAATGCCTGCGTTTTTGCATCGGCGGCAGGTTAAATTTCCGTAGGAAGGAAATTAATTACTAATTTGCATTTCATCTTCAGATGTTCCATTTATTTCCTCTGCTGGTTGCCACTATGGGAGCATTTTGCAAAGTTCTAATTATGTCCCCTTGTGATCAGAATGTCGTTCTTTTTGCTTTTATTTTGAACAGTTCACTAAAAACAATTCCTTCAACGGCTTGAATGAAGTTAAATCGTACAATTTATATCATATTTTAAAGAAATTCTTTAAGTGAGAGGTAATCGTCGGTCAGCTAGAGGCTGCGTGGGTCAAGCTTAAAGCTAGCTCTGCTGGAAGTTAGTCTTGGTCCAGTAGGTAGGTGGTTAAAAAAGCTGCAATGGGATGCTGCTAGTCTGCACTGCTGATGTGGTCGCTGCCCTACACTTATTTCCACTGTTTTCCCTCAGCTGGGGTTATTCCTTGTCTACACGCAAGCTTCCTATGTAGAGTAGCACAAGCGTATATGAATAGAGTATGAGTAGCATGAGTATATGCTTGATTAGAACTGCAAACAACATGATCTTCAGTCCCAGCATGGCCCTCAGGATTTGTTTCTGTGCCCTGAAGGCTCGGTTGCTGTTAAATGCCTGTCGAGAGCTAATTGATCCCGTGGCAAAGTAAACTAGTCACACAGTCACGAATGGTGTATTCGGCCGTAGCTAGCTGTTTTACCACTTATTCGATGTACGAACCCCTACTGCTAGACCCAGGAACCTGACCCTGAACTTGTTATCCAAGTTAACATCTTCAATCCTCGAGCAAGGCTCTTGCTCAAGTCTAGTTAAGGTTGAGTTTCAACTTGTTTTGGGCAAGCCAGTCAGCCAGGATCTTGTGCACACCAACCCACTGTTCAGCCGTCTACCAAGGCGGCACTTGAGTTGTCAGCGTACTAGATGACTTGCCTGTTTCCCACCAGCGATGTTATGGGTCAGGTAATTTACCCAGAGCTAGAACAGCAATGGACTGAGAATCAAGCCCTGATAGATGCTGATGCCCTGAGTTTGACACGCTATCTGCGACCAATTACGTAAGATCAAAGCCAAGACCCAGACACCCCGAGGTGCTGTATCGTTCTTGTTTTCTGTTAAGCTTCGTTATTTAAGGAATCAAATGCTTTTGTCGGGTCACGTAGGACAGTGTCAACATTCCTAATTTGTACCAAGCCTTCAGAACTTTTAGCACCAGTTGAGCAGCTGCCGTCTTGGAGGAACGCCCATCCCTAAAGTTGTCCTGGTCCTCCGACCCCAACATGAGTTTTTCATGTATCTTTGCCAAAGACAGAAGCAGCAAAATTAGACGATAGTTATTGTGGTTTGACTGCCTCTTTTTTCAAGGACTGGCTTCCTTATGGCAGCTCAAACTTGTCTCTTCCCTATGGCTGCAAGGGCAAGAGAAGTTTTCGACATGTCTGAGCAGCTCAGTAATTGACAAGGAACATCGGCATTTCATCCCAACCATACGATTTATTTTACCTGCTGGTCTCGATGGTCTTCAGGACCTCTGAGTAGTTGGAGCTGGAATGAGTGACACAAATCCCATCAAAAGCACAGCATTTGTTTAAAACAATTTTGCGTTGGCTGGATCATGTCATACTTAAACTGACGCTTCTTTCTCAAAGTTAGTGGCATTAAAAAGGAAAACGAAATGTTTGTAACTCCAAGAATGGCTCTCGTCTATACCCACTATGACAGTTTTTGCATCCAACTGTTCACTGAATCCTTGCTATCTTAATACCTAATACCTAATAACGATCATCAAAGTCTCGGACCCTTAAGCACCAGCTGTGCTTCAAAATGGCACAAAGATTCAGCTCTGGGTAACTCCCATGCTGACAAGAATGCTGCGGTGTTAGAAAACTTAGGAAGATTGAAGCGTCTTACTACTAAGTAACAAGGCATAGGCCAGTGTACAGTTGGTAAAGTCTGTACTCATATTACCTTCAGCATGCTAGAAAATATTTTCCAGTACTGGTAGCAGAGCAGGAAGGTGTCCAGCAAAATTAATCATTTTTAGCATGTGGAAAATAACTAGTCATGGTTTCTCTTTTTATTCATATTATGGTATCCTCACAACAGCTCTTTTTCTCACTACATTTTGACACTTAAAAAAATGCATCCTGTCTTCATTGTAGTCTTCCTTTGTATGCTGATAATTGATTTTCAAGATTGGAATCATTTTTAATACTTTGTCTCTGACTGCGGGAATAAATTCCGACCCCCAAGTCTTACCGCGTAGTGGTCTGCATCTTTAATTCTTGATCAAATCCTTGCTACTAATTGTCAACATTTACGTGCTCCCTTATCCCGAGACAACGCAAAGTAACAGATGCATGCAGTATACTATTTCCCCAATTTCAACAATTAAATACTCAAGGTGAAAAACCCTTATATTGGCTATTATTATCTTGGATATTAAAAGTTTAAAGACTTGTTCAAGATCCCCTAGAATATACTATCAGAATCAAATCCAATCATACTAATTGAGGTTTCCATCTATGAGGTGATTCAATGTGATGCACGCAACAACTTTTTGGAAGGTTGGAGGATAAAAAAGATCATTAAATGATGCCTTGTCAACATTTAGATAAGGGGATTAACTGTTATGCAGACTCAAGTTTGTGTAAGGAGAAGAGGAAAGTGGAGTGGTTACTGAAATTATTGAGAGAAGTGAAGAAATGGTTGCAAGTTGTGATAAAAACTGGTTTTAATGGAAAGGGTGCCACAAGACAAAGGTAACAACGATGTGCAACTCTTCATGAATGAAAACCAGCATTAAAAGCCTGAATTCAATTAATAGGGTTCTGTACATTTATATCGCCATGCAAGGACCACAAAATAAGCCACCAAAGTGGTTTTTGCAAAAAATTTAAAGCACACGCCTAAATTTGTTGTACATTTACTTGCCTCCCTCTAAAGCAAGCATAGAGTTTTAATTGCTGCTGGCTTTGCCAGGTTTATATAATAACCACTCCACACCTAACCACACCTAACCACAAGAACTGCTTTGCAGAACTTGTGGTCTTTTTTTTCACGTCCTTCCACGTAAAGCAATTCGCGGGATTTTCTTAAGCTTGTACATTTCTGTGAATGCGCGGAGAGCATCTATGAATTCCCAGTTCATGTCATCCAAACACCTAGAGACAAAAAAAAACAATGGTAATTCAAGTTCAACACACTTGCAATATTAGTTTCTAATAACAGCATAATCTGATTGATATATATCATGATGGTTTGCAGTATATAGAATCATTCATTCATTAAAATTCATTAGTGGGATTTAACAACACCCGCGTTCACAATATGTTCACATGTTCACATGTTCACAATATAACATAATATAATCTGTGTTATGTTTATTACCTTTAAGACCAGATTTGCCATGCTTAGTTAAATAAAAAACCTGGGGGCAAGATGCAAATGGAACTATCTGACTGGCAGGGGTCATGGAGATGCATCTTCAACTGACAGTCCACCATTTTAACCAGACATTGTAAAACTGGCCCTGAATGAATCAGTTACGTGATTCTCTAACCGCTTTCTTCAATTTAAACTCTGCGCAAAAACATGGTACATTGACATCCTAGACACCACGGCATTGTGCAAGCAAGGGAAAGAACATATCAGCTGGCCTGGCACGTTATTTTCAAATGAGTGTGATAGCGATGATGCTTCCAAGAAGTGAACATTTTTTGAATGCTCCGAGGCATCATGAGCCATGGAGAGATAATTTTGAGAGAAGAATAAGAGTTCACTGCCATTACTAACACCCATTACCGATCATCCTCAAAAAGTAAATTAAGGGAAAAAATTCAGGTGGAAAGGAAGAGGGGGGACTATTCATTGCCTCCATGGTTTTTCCATGGAATGCCAATGATTCTGATGACTAGTATACTCACTTGCTTGCCCATTCTAGCTTCAAATCTGTCACGTGTGTCATGAGTCTGACCATCTTCAATTTGTCGTTAGTGGTGATGTTGCTGACTCTGGGTGGACGTAGCGGCCGTTCAACCTTGAACGCCCGTGATACGTCTTCTGTACGCCCGTTGGAAATGTGAAGCAAATCGTTGGTAATCTGCCACTCCCCCGGTAAAACGCAGACCAAATGGAAGACTCTTGAGAATGATCGTACCAGCGTGGCAGCCTCTCGAAACACTCCATTCACGTGAATCATCGTACATACTCCCTATGAATAAGAAAATATATGGTTCGATGTCACAAGGGAATGTCTCCTGTTTCAAGCTGGGGTTCAATGTGTTACGTTTCGATACTGCTCCTGGGAGTCGATTTATAACAACGCAGATGTATAGATATTAGGACATGAAGCGGTGTTACTTCAAGAATTTGTCTTAAGGTAAGATTTCATCCCATGGAACACATCGCCTACCTATAAACTTCCAATTAATTCAGCAAGTAACCCAAGCCTTGCTAGTAAAACTATAACCCGCTCATTTTTTTTAGGCAGACTTCATAATATTAAAGAAATTTTATCAGTGGAAGTTTATGTTCAGACCCTTCACAACAAATTATTCTAGTCAGTTTTGCTCCCCATGACTTCTTTGATCCTCTTATTGCAATAGCTTTTTAACTGGCATGCTTCACAATGCATTCAAAACTGGATACATTTGAATTTGATGTTTAGAAAAAGTCGTCTCAAATGATAAACTACAAGGTCATATAGTTTACTGTTTTCAGAGCAAAGCCAAATTTGTCGCTGCAAGAAATGTGTAGCACGAGTTGAGAGCATCCTGGGAACTACGGTAAGTTTTATAATGGAGGTCTGATATAGCCAAACAAAAAGACCATAAGAGCCAGTTCAAATTGCAATACCATAAGCATTCAAAACTGTATTTGAATCTTTGATTCTTTATTCCACAGAGAGGCTTTGACCCAAAACTGTTCGATAAACTTACAAGAAAGATTGGAACGTCTACAGAGAATGTAGACATATCGTGCTCCGTTTTAGGCAAACTGCAGAGTTTTTTCAATATTGCATCTTGTCCTGCATGCACAAGGTGTTGTGTCTTGGAATAGTCTGACAGCTTGAGTAGATTCCGGCTCTCACTCAAGTATGGCAGGAGATTGGCTGTAGAAGAAGTGCTCTGTCCTGCAGAAACAAGATCGGTTATTTTTATTACCTATTTGCTTGTACTGTTTCTCGTCAAAGACAAGAAATTCGTCGAAAGAAAAATAGAAAAGATCGCCTGCGATTTCATGCCGTGATTAACAAATGTGGTTATATTTTGTGGTTTTTTGGTTAATGCTCATTTGTGAAGGGTTTTTAGTCCTAAAAAGGACTTCTCCCAAAGTTTCGACAGATATCTCTCTGCCATTTTCAGGGTGAGACAGGGTTAGTCCTTTTGAGGACGAAAAACCCTTCACAAAAGAGCTCTAACCAAAAAACCACAGAACTCATATACCAACGGCTCTAAAAAACCTCAAAGAAACCAAATTTGATTCACAAAGTGCAGCATTGCAGTCTAGTCGACAGAAACGTTCCAAATCCCCAAGAAAATAACCTTCATCTAGTGTCATTCCTTGCTTCTCAAAGCCCATGAGAAGATAATAGCGCTTTACATGGTAAGGTAATGTCAGATTTCATTCAACTTTTGATGTACAAACTTTTTTCAAAGTTTACCTTATCTTATTCTAACAGGACCTTATCTTACCAGGAATGTATGTGCAGGTCAAGGAAAACCGGGCATTATAATGGTAGATTCCATTGAGCTTCCGTCTGTTTGGTTGATCATATAACCGGAAGAAGTGCTCGACGAAAGTGTCAGCAAGAGGTCCAGCTTGCGGGTGAATTAGGTAGTTTCTTCGTGCTCGTGGAGTACCTTCCGGTCGTAGCTTCACGCCATCCTTGGTGACGGAAATAGTGCGAGGAAACAATTTAATTTGCTACCTACTTGCGTGGTTGTTGGTAGATATGTTCCTTAAGACAAGCTATTGGTCTCTTGTTTGTATGCATATATAAACTATGGAATTATAACTTGTCACACACAGATTGTCACTCCATTTTAGTACTATTTAAGCATTTATGCATATCGAGTCTTTCAATAAATTAATCCATCACTCTGCATTTGTATTGATTCTAGGCAGTGCAGTGCTTGCTAATTATGTGTGATTGGAAAGGAGAAAGAGAGAGAAAGAGTGCAACTTACTGAAAACTTGAAAAATAGATGATGGTGAGTCATCTTGAAGTTTCTGAAATGCCCAAGTTTCAGTAAGTTGTGCTCACCATCTTTGTTTCTCTCCCCACACCAATTATCCAGCTTTAGACCAAACTACTCCAGCTACTCAAACCAAATAAAAGCAAATGTGAGTAGTTAGTACTTTAAAAATAAACTTGTCAGAAAAAGGAAACACAAATTTGAATGTTCACTAAAAATGTCAGATATTTCCATTGAATATAAAATATATGCGTTATTGGAAACTCAAAAAAGGATAAGAAAAAATGAGAGCATTGCTAATATTTAATTTCTCTTATAGGTACCTGAAGGTATAAAACTGGGCCACTAGTTATTAGTAACTTACCAATATTGAAATGGTTGGAATCGCTTCTCTTACTTTCTGAATGTAAGACAGTTCTTCATCAAAATTTTGGCAAAGAGGATTGTTATCCAATATCAAGTCTTTAAGAGGAATTCCATTCAAAAAGCGTAGTTCCCCAACATCAGCAATCTTATTGCGACTTAGGTCTAGACTTTTTAGACTTTTGAAACAGCTTAATCCTTCTAATGATTTCAATGTGAAAATCTCATTGTTGGCCAATGACAAGAAGTCAAATGGAACTGCTCGTACGTTGATCTGACTCAAAGCATATGAGAAAATCTTCGGCTGGGACAAAGGGCAGAAGACCGCATCCTTGAAATCTATTAAAGAAAAAGGTTTATATAACATTTTCAATTTATTACTACTTAGAAAATGTGTAAAAGATGAATAAACAGTGAGTTTTATACCTGTGTCATTGTGAAAATCACTTAAATTTAGTGTTTTTCTATCAGGATTATAACGCTTAATTATCGCTTTACTGATGATAACTTGAGTATTTACAGGAATGTCGCCAAGCAATTTCGCACACAAAATTACTCGCAACTGAATCTAAAAAAAAAAGTTTAACTCAACAAAAAATACACACAACTAAAGAAAGTAAATGAATAAATGATTATTACCGATTCTCCGTGTGGATTTTCTATTTGGAGATCGGATCTACAAAGTTTGTCAATTGCAGGGGCACATTCGCGTAGAAAGAAGCATGTATCATTGTTGTGTTTCAGGTACTGAAATTAAATTAATTATCTTCCAATTCTGTCAACTCAACAATCATTTACAATTTTTTATTGCATCAAAAGAGTCACTTTCAATGTTGCCTAATAATATGACTAAGATCTTCTTGATTATGATTATGATAATGATTAGAATGATTGACAGCAATATGCTCACAAGTTTATTTTAAAGGTTAAGTTTTCAGTTGTAGGATAGATATTGCTAGTAATGGTAATTTGATCTTTCGTGAGTACATACAATCTAAGTGTTTTACATTATTTATCACTAAATTTAAATGGTTTTGGAGCTCACCTTTACAGGTATGAGATCATGGGGATGAGCTGCAGCAATTATAAGTTTTAAAACATAGTCTCTGTAGTATTTGCTTCCACCAACAACCTAGACAAAGTGTACTCATATTAAATTATTTTTTTTATTTTTTAGGCAAAAGATGACATTTGAAAAATGAAACCTGCCAACACCCACAAACGTCAACAGCTCGGAACCACACCATCTTGTGATACTGATCAAATTTTCTCCTGATTCCCTCATTGTTTTCCAGGAAATAGCTACAAAAAAATGTCCCTAAAACGCACCGGCTCTCTCCGACAATGACATTGGATTGCTTTTTGGGACACACTGGTCACTTAAAGTCTCACCCACTGCTACTATTTGGGAACTTTTAAGATGTTTGTAAATAAAACGGCTGTTATCCAATAACATTCAAATATTTATTACCAGCCCAGAATGTTTCCCAGAATGTATTACCAGTTTCCATTTAAACGTCTCTAACTTACTATCAAAGCTCTTTAATGATAAGGGCATAAATTTAACAACTCACCACAATCTTGTGCCAAAATTCAGGGGAACACAAATGCATTCTTTCTTGACACTTATAGGAACCATTCGTCACCAAGGTACTTCTTTTTTTCAGATCCAACTCATAAGCAGTAGGGTTGACGGTTAGATAGAAGGATTCTAAAGCTGCATCAGCTATAACAGGTACGCACACTGGCTGTGTTGTCTTCTTTTCCATTGGCACCTCAATTTTTTGTTTCCCTTTCCTTCTACGTTTTATTGGCACTGCTTTGATCTAAAGTCAAAAGAGAATGTACATTAGTACAATATGCAGCCAATATTTATTGATAAGATATTATTGTTACTACATTAAGACATATTGACTTTGCACCAATTATGCAATTAAGTTAGATACCCACTTCAATGGTTCAGCAACTGGCGGCTACAATATTTTAATACCTTATTTACTTTGATTACAGATCGATATTTTCCAGACGTTCACAACACAAGAATTACCTTTGGAGTAAGGTTAATTTGAATTAAGGAACTGCTCCTCGGCAATGACTTTGGCAAAGGCATCCTGGAGAAGCCAAAAAATTGGCATAAGCTCAATGAGAAAGGGCAGCGTGCGTTGCGAGATGGAGGTAGGTAGTCACACTTATCTGTGCACTAAGTACCTACTTGAAAAAAAAAACAATACAAAAAATGAAATAGTCAATAAGACTGACCCTACAATCCACTACAAACTTCAGGCTTTAAGCAAAGTACTTCAAGGTAGGTAAGCGGATAGACAAAGTAAACCAATTCTAGGTTATAAATTATAGGACAACAAAGATTGACCCAGAACCCAAAGTAAAAAAACAAAAAAAAACGTTTCCAACCAGTATTAAGGTGCGGTGGTGTAACTCAGTATTACCAAATAGTATTACTACCAAATGCCTCAATATGTGTCGCCGGTCAACGCCGGTGATCAAAAGTAGTTAAAACATAAGACGAAAATACTGTGGTTAGCAACCACCCACCTTGCACCTACCCTGCTCAGAAGCTTGAATTGTTTAGAAGTGTCAAAGAAGGATCATGATAAAGTTGAAACAACAATTGATAATAGCATTTAGTAGTTCCAAATTTTTTTTTAATGTGAGTAAAATTGAATTCTGTGTTTTAGACGCGAAATTGAATTGCATTTAATAATTGGACAATTTCTAGTTGTTTTGTTTATTTTTAATTAGCATTGTTTTGACCAGTGCTGTATAACCTCACTTCTCCGTCCTCACGCATTGTTCGCACTCACGGTATACCAACAAATTTAAATACCTTTTTTTCTCAATTAAAGTTATTACTTACCTCAAGAGCATATTGTATAGTAAGTAATTAGAAAATTGTGACTTCGATGTTTTGTGGGATCTTACGATTGATGAAGCTGTTTGATTACCTTGGCACATTACCTAGATTGTTTCGTATTAACTTGCTAGTCGCTATTATGCTGCTGTGCAACTTATTTATCCGGGTTTAAAAACCTAAATAAGGAAGTGAACCATTCTTATGCTATAAGGGTCGAATTCACAGCTTTATACCTTGAAATACGATAATATATCACAGGCTGCATAGTAACACTGGCTCACATTAAATTCTCCCAAATTACGGACCTAACTAACGCTCTAGGACTTGTATTTGTTTTACTATTATTTATTAAGCTAACAGCTAGTAAAAATGATCCTCTTTATGCCAAGAAATATATTATTTATCATCTAGACGTCGTCAATCATTATTTTCAAACAACACTTTGAAAAGTTAACCTAAGTGCACTCTGGACTTGGAAAGCAGTCTAACCAAAATGTTCAAGTCCTGGGAACGTTAGATGGAATACAGTAGAGGGAAGAGATGTAGATTCCGAGAACATGGCTTGTTAAGTCAAATTGACAAATCAGTTGCCCTATCAGTGAGGTTTTGTCTACACAAATCCTATAAATACACAATGAACGCCATAACTTTATTAAGCTTGTCGTTAAAATTAACTATGTCCGCAAATCTGGATTGTTCTTTTCTAACACTTAGGTTCCTTTTTTTGCCATTGAGATGTGTCAAATTGAGTTGGTTTTTCCCACCGGATCAAAGTTATTAGCATCGGTAATTATCTTATTTCCATCTCTTGTTATCAGCGACTTGCCTGGACGAGTTAGCAATCAAAAAGGTCAGAACTTGGGTCGAACAACTAACTTGATGGGAGATAACAGATGCCATTTATAAGTAAAAAAATAAGCCTGATTTAGGAGAGCCATTTTTTTTTATATTGAAAATACCTGTTTTAATTAATAAAATTGATTTAAAAGGTTTGGAAAAGTTGTACTTTAGAAGTTTCTCATGAAGCAACATCACAGAATGTTTTCGAGTTTTTCTTGTTTTTTTAAATAACATTTATAAGGTCAGTGGAATGAACTGGAATCTCCAAACGTAGCGAGCAAACCATTTCGTAAACACCGACGATCCTTATTTCGCTTAGCAAGACGATAATGGACTGGTTTATCTGAATTAGTTCAAGACGCACTAAAAGTTCCTGGCATATCTGTGCCTTCTTCCCTGTATACTGCATTCCATCTCATTTACTTGCAACTTTAGTTTACCTGCATTATCATATCTGTTATCAGCTATTGTTTCCGAGTTTCAATTCCTAGCTTATGGTCACAATAGTTGGCCATGCCATGCAGTTAATAGCACCTGGCAAGGTTTGTGCAATCATGCAAAATCTTTCAGGTCAATTTTATTAGATTAAACAAAATCTGACAATTAGATAATAAGTAATAAGAGGTTTGAAAATATTTGTAATTCTGACCAAGTATTTTATTTTAATAGGAAGAAGCTACACACCAACAGTTATTAACCTACTCTGCCCCACATTCGCACCCCGCATTAGACGAGTAGTTCTGGAAACGGAGAAAAATGGATGAGTATTCTCCCAATGAGATGATGCGGCCGGCATTCCCCTTGGACGATGGGATTCTTGACAATGAGTTCAATCCTAACGTTCCTCCAACCAATGCTCAAGAATACTTACAACGTGTAATAACAGAGGCGTCGATGTGTGAAGACATAGTTACTGCCGTAATAGATCCTTCTAAAATTCGTCCCCAGAAGTGTTTGGAACTCCTGCCCGGTCTTGAAGAAGCCCCAAAATCGATGATCCCAAGCCAAGATTGGCAGAAGTGCCAAGTTTCGGATTTTTCTGCAATACGAAATCTCCTGCAAAGAGCGAAAGCCGAAAATAGCTTGGAAAAAGTTCGCATTCCTGGGCGACGCGACAAAAGAGGCTGGCGTAAAGTGTGTATCGGCGATGAAGAAACTTGCGGTGGCAACTTTCAAACGTCTGCTCCTCTTCTGAGCATCTTGATTAATCCGAGCATGACCCAGGAAGTTCTGATTACAGTCCTGGAGTATAACGTGGGCTGGTTGGCTGAAGGATTTTCTGTCATTCAAGGGAAATGGTTGTATGCACTCTTGGCATGCCTGGAAATGCCTTTATATCCCGAGACGTGTAGCCTACTACGAGAATTAGCCAGGGAATGTTCACGCATTCGTGCTACACTGATGCCATCCCAGCAAGAGTTTCTGATCTCTTTAAATTTGTTGATCTGCCTAGTGGCTAAATACTACAGACAACTGGATCTTTCGGACTGATTGTCTCTTCAAGCTTCTGCTTCTCAGAAATAACTTCTCTCGTAAGTTTTAATTCTCGACTTCATGGTAACATGCTTTAATAGTGCAATTGCATTGGTAACTATGTTTTAATTCACTTTTCTTTGAACCCAATGCATTGACTTAGTTTCATCATTTTCATTTGTCTACCTTTGTTCAAATAAAACCTTCAGTTCACCAAGTGTTGTAATGTAATCTGCTTGAATATTTTCTTTAATAAATATCACTTATTTTTACAAAAATGTACTCTTTCAAATAATTAAGCACTTGCTCTAGGGTTGTTGAATACCTGTGCTCGGGAATAATATAGTGTTCAGTTGAATTTTAAAAAACAAACATCATTTGCTTTTCAGAAATTAAAAAATTCCACAGATCAGAATTAAAAAATCAAAACGAGCATGGCTAAACCAAAATTCCTAATTCCTTACTATACAAGAAAGCATATTGGATGTGTGTCAACATTTCTAGAAAGTACAATGGAATGGTTTCTAATGTAAAATATATCTTAGAATCATATAAATTTTGATGGCAGTAATGATATTGTCAATCACCAGTTGCGACTCATGTTGATGCTTCTGGCTCCACAACAGATTAAACATAACACAGGAAGACAGGAAGACAAGATTGAAGAATTAAGATTTTAAAAGAGTCACATCATTTCGAGCTGCCATAAAATCTTCTCAATTTCAGGAGACAGCTTTTCTTGGCAGTGATATTACCTTGGGTAGTGTTTAGTGTAGGTTATACAGCATTTAAGTTTGTCTGAATTTATTTACTGGTTCTGCCTAAGGGATAGTTCAAAAGCTTGTTCACTGCCCCAGGCAAATGAGATTATTCAAATCTAGTGTGGATTGCACCATATGTGGACACTATATGGGACGTCAAGGATATCGTCATTTTGTACAGAAAGTAGCTTCAAAGGTGGAAACAATATTCATTTGTACCATGCGGGCTGTAGGTTTACTCAGGTGTACAACAGCCCATCAAATGCCACTCATGTTTTAAACTCTTTTAACTTTAATAACTTAAAAACTTCTCAACATAATGGTAACTTGACTTAAATAAATAATATAACTAACAACAATAACTGTATCTAAAAATAGAAAAACAGAACATGAAACAAATATGAAATATAAGAAATTCTTCTTAAAATACGGTATTTCAATTTGCAATCAATGAGACAAGAGTCCTTGCATTGAATTTTAAGCTTTCTGCCCATTTTTAGCTGGGAAAATTAAATATCGGGGTCGTCCAGTAGCACATGATTTAATGCATGTAATGCATGATTAATTCACTGGTAAAATGATCAGTTACTTTACCTCACGAAAGAGCATTTTCATCTGATACGCAAAACATGAGATTCAAAATCTCTTTGAATATAAACAAATAAAACAAAAATAACGGGATAATGTTAACGAAACTAGTATATTTAAGAATTATTGAGCCTCTATAATCTTGATATTCAAAAAATTGTCACAGGAAACGCAATAAATGTTAGGGCGCTTCTAGCAGTCGGTCACTTGGGCTGTCCATAAAGTACTTTTAGCTTGCCGGCCGGCTAAAACTGAGGCAATGGCACCACCGACGCCTGAGCCTTCACTCTGAGCCACCAAGTAATCTTCTAGCAAGTAAGCTGCCTCCTCGACCGGCAGCAGATCGTCAATCAGCTCCAGCTGCCTCTTATTTCTTTTTAGCGACGAATTTCCTTCATCTTCTTTAAAACATTCCACGTTATCACTACAATTACTCTCAACACCACGAATTGTCACAGACTCTTCACCCCCTAACTTCTCAGCAGAGTTATCTTCTTCGTACTCTTCGTCGTAATCAACATCTCTACCACTTCTATCAATCTCGTCGTGTATCTGATTGATATCATCTGCATATTGTGCTTGATTACTTAGCTGAAATCCTTGTGCATTTCCTGCTCCATACGTTTTTACTTTGGAATGGCCTTGAATGATAAGGTACATCGGCCCACGTATCGGCGCTGCCGGCTGCTTGTAATGCGAGAATAATGCGTCGGTCGTCAGCGACGGCAGAGTTGACGTCGCGACGCTGAGCGTCGTAGCAACTGTACTGGTCGCAGTATTCCACTCATCTTTCAGCAGACTTGCGAGCAATGGCCCCATGTCTTCAAGAGCAGACGGAACGTTCGCCTCGTCCGTATTGATCTCGGATTCTCCATTGCCTTCAGTAGTCGTTAGCATCGATGGCGTGTTTATCATTGTTTCCTGAGTTTCGAAGGAGTCTGCCGTAGTGGAAATCATCGCCAGCAGCGTCTGTTTGAACGGCTTCGGTATCGGCGTCGTCGACAGCACCTTCCTCGTCATCTGGTTGTTTACGGCAGCTAGCGTAGCTAGCTGAGTCTTGCCTTCTATCCAGTCTGAAATCGAAGTCGCCTGATAAACGGGACTAACTTTGACTGCTTCTACTGTAGGCGGGGTGGCCGAAGTAGCTGTGGGTATTGGCTCTACGGTAGAGTTCTCGCTGTCTATTGCTCTGAAAGTGGGTGCCCCTTGCAGCGGGGGTGGCACTAACATCGTGTACGGCTCTCTGGGGCGATAAAGGTCCGTGCTATGCATTTCCGGAGAGAAGCTTTGTTGAATTTCAAAATTGGGTCGCTGCTTACTGGTATAGGTCGGAGGGTAATACGGTGTTTGCATTATGTATTGATTGCGTTGAGAGTGAACACTGGGGTGGGTATTTGGCCTATAGTGGTGATAATGTTGTTGGAGAGTGGAACTGAACTTTGGGACATCAATAAACTTCAAAAACGGATCAAATGGATCACGTCTTGCCTCTGCAGTTGGTTCAGATCGCAAAAAATCTCTGTCCATTGCCGCTTGCGACGTAGACGCTGATGATGGCGCCGGCGCCAATGTTGGTTTCTTGCGAGTGGTTCGCAATATGGGTACTTCGTGGGGCCTTGTATTTCTTTCCAAAGATGATTGACCCAGAGTCATCGCACCAGGTAACGGTGGGTCTGGTGTTCTCGAAGAGGGGTCAACCCAATAATGGACGTGTTCCAGGACTGGAGGTACGTATACGTAGGTGGGGTCGTTTTTCAGAGGATCTCCTCGTCCCAAGGGAGTCCACTCATCATAGTCCATGCGCGGAGAGAACAGAACTCGGGAGTCCTTGTTGGGTCTTTCTGACGCTGCGGCTGATACCTCTAAAACAGGCAATTTCATTGGGTTACCTCGGGAAAAAAACATAGATTTTCTTTCTTTAACAGTTTTACTGATATATTCACTGTGCAAATGCAAAGCAGTGCTTAGAATTTTTAACTATGGATGTTTAAAAGTGATGCCATATATCTCTGGTTTTACCTGTTTTGTTTATAAATAACACTCAATTTCTTACGCTAGTCATGACGACGATAGAATCGTATGCGAGACCTATGTCCCTTCTGCCTGAGTCGCACAGAATACCTGACCAACATCAGTCAGCTCCGTTCATTCACAAACTCAGTACGAGAAAACATCCAAGGAATCACACATGTCAACACATCGAGTCACTAAGTTGGTCATGACGAACACAGAGACAGATTATAGACGTCAACTTCTTATTTTACGATTTATGAAATGAAATATTGTGTGAATGTTTGTTGTTTGTTTGTTTGTTTATCTTTTGGGTATAGTGAGAGAGGATTGTTGACATGAAATTTAAAAAATATGTGTGGTTTATTGGTATAACTTGTTTAACATGGCTCAAGACGCTCAAGTATAAGAATGCATATGACTTAAGCAAGTTGTACACTTAACCGTAAACCACTTTAACATTATAATCAATGTGTGGCTTGCATGCCTCATGAAGTTGCCATATTCCTGCAATGTGTTTGGCTTTGGACACGAGCATTTCCTAATTTCATACCGGAAGTCCAAATTCAAAAAAATCGTACACAAGTGTGTTAGTTTCAATGGCAGGGATAGGTAAGTGTGTTGTCGAGCAGCGAAATTCACTTTTCTTGATGGTAGATTTAGATTGGACAAATTATGCTTTCATTTTCTTGCAGCAGGTAGTTAGTTTTATGTTGCCCCACAAACAAGATTATGCATTTTCTTTGAGATTGTAAACTAACTACCTACTAAGCCAACTGCTATGGTTACTTCATTTTATGACAAACCTAATAATACTCGTCTTGTCTAGCCTATCGCAAGTCACTAGTGCAATTGACAAAGGGAACTTGTAAATAATTGCGTTTGTTTGCCGTTAATAATGTATTAAATAAAACTTATAAACAACAGTAAAAACCATTTCGTAGTGGCTTTTGCAGCCAGAACATGGATCTGCGATTAGATCTTAAGGGATGGAAACCTGAGTGCCAGCTCGGACTGTCGCTGATTAAACATCCTTTAGTAACAACGCTTTAATGATGACAATTTCAGCTAACAAGTATATTATTTTCATCTCTTATTATAGTGATTGATGCTAGGTTAGTATGTCACAATGATTTTTCACTTGAATTTCATCTTACAGGATTTGGATTAAACGCAACGCTTATTTGAAGTAAATATATGACACTAAACGAGTACTTCGAGTATTTGCAGTCGCATAAGAAATGCCCGGTGCATCTGAAATGCATTCAAACCATTACCAAGTAAAGACGTAAAGTGACCTTGCCTAGTTCAGTATGTATATAGGTACCTTTAGTAACGTCCTATAGCACACTGTGTCGTTGTGTCTACTGAGTCTGAATGTGACAATATTTATAAGTAGGCCTAGATTGGACACGAACGACTATTGGAATACGTTGATATGTGTCCCAGATAAATTGTCCATAGACGCGTAATCGAGGCCTGAACACTGATGGTTGTCAATCAAAGTATCTGAACAACGACGTGTCGGTATTCATCTTGGTATATATCTGGCCTACGTGCAGTGCAATGCGTGAGTGCAAACTGCACTCTATTATAATGTGCACTGGGCCTGCAGACGGTGAAATTAATGTAGCGGCATTTCTTTAGCTTGGCAGGCGTCTCGCCCAGCGTCGCGTTTGCCAACCTCAAAACTATGGCGTCGGCGTCGGCATTGACGTCGGTGTCGAGTGTCGATGAACAGATATCGAAGCAGCTGAAGAGGATTTGTGCTCCAGCAATGTGGTACGAGAATCATGGAGGGGCAAATTCATGGCACATTTATCATGCTACGCGCCTTTTTTGGATACATTCAGATAAATATTATTTGAGATGTCGGTTGAAACTTGTTTGTATGTTAGAACTTTTAAGCCATTCAAAATTTGTCATAAAATTCTAAAAAAATATATACATGCAGGCTGTAACCAAATGTTTTGATGGTCTATGGTGATTAAAGTTGTTGATGACCGTGTCTGTTTTGATGACTATACTAATAACTGTTTTGTAATTGAAAAATGTTTATAAATACCTGTATCCGGAAATATTTCTCTGGATATGACATTTTTGGCAGGGGCAGACGCGAATACGACGACAGTTAAATAGAAGCACGTGCCGAGAAGCAGAAATCGTCGTCCTGGCGTGGACCCCAGATCATTTACACGCTCCATCTTAAGACTAGAAGAAAAGAAATAGAGAGAGAAAGAGGTAAGGCACTTAGTTACTTTATAGTTTATTTATTACCTACATACATCCATTTTGCTCAGTTGTCCATGATCATCATACAAAACTATATTTTATTCTAGTTGTCAGCCATTGCAGTCAATCATTCATCCATGAGGACGAAATTCGTGACTGATTATCAATCAATGATAGACTCTTCAATCGATAAGCTAATCAATTTAAAATATACTCGTGTTTTCGATCATGTAAGATTTTAATGGCCATTCCAGCCATAATAGAGGGGGCTTATTTGCAGTGATATTTTAACTAGATAATATATGTGCGGATAAGATGTATTACTCTGGTGCGGTGTCGATCCCTCATGGCTATATCCTTAGTCCTTATTGCTCCAAAGGCAATCATTTTCTCTTGTGGATCTTGTTTTAGCTGTGAGTGTATGAAATTGAGAAAATATATTGAAATCAAACGTTCCATCATTTAACGAAATGTCGGTTTGATCTTGATAATGTTTGAAATACAAGCGAAATAATGTCTGAAATGTCTAGAACACCCACAGACCAGCTCACGACCCGTGGCGCATGCATGTGATCTTGTGTAGCCTAATCTTCCTCTGGTCTGCTTCTTCTATTGTCTTACCTCGTGGTCTTATACCAGACATAGAGCCAATGGCGTTATATATCTATATACGAACTACTTAATCTACCTTAATCCTCTTCCGCATAGGAAAAGTCGTGCTGATGAAACGCAGAGAGGATATATCACGCAAATATTGTTTTCCACGGAAGTAAATTGGGGTAAGAGCAGTAGAAGTCAACTATATAATAGAATTGAAAATTATGGTATGAACCCATAAACACCAGTCGGAACACAGGCAACATCACCGCTTACATTTTTGGTTAGTAGAGTATTTGATTTCGGTCAAAGGTCACCCAAAGTTCTCCACTCGCCAGTGCCTGGGATGAGATTTTTTCCATCGATTATATTAGATGTTGGGCTGACCAGCGAATGTGCTGAGCATGAATAGGCACAGCCAGCCGCACGAACCCCCCCCCCCCCCCCCCCCTCCACCCACCGCTCCCATTACTTGCCGCCCTCGCCCGCGCAAGTATACTTTGTAAGAGCATGCAACAGCGTCCGAATCACGACATATTCATCTTTATCAATAAGCTATAATTTCCGAAATCTGAAAAATTGCTCGTCATCCAATAAAACTGTTTTGTTTCACATGTTGCCGCCATACTGATCGATATAGATTCGTTTCCTGCGCCGGAAAGATGTGAAGTGAGAACTGGTTTTTCATCATTCTGCTGAACTAAAAGTGGAATAAATAACATATCTTTCATTGGTCATTTAATTGTGACGCTTACTACTCAATGATCCTTCTAATACACTTGCAAAATAGTATACAATTGTAAACAACAGTTCTGTGATAATAGAGATTCAATTCTTCCGTAGCGAGTCAGGAAAACCGAACAAGTTTTGATGCACAAAAAAATTAATAGGGTAGACAAATGTTACTTAAAATTAATTGTTCGGATAGTTTTAATTTGTTCTTCTATTCTTCGGCGCTTTTCGCAAATGTCTTTCTTTAGACGATCAAAAAACTTGCAAAAACCACAAAAAAAGCATCTGACCTTAAAATAAGTTATCCAAGATCATTCCCAGCCCCAACATACATTCAATTGAAATTCGTGAAATTGCTTGGATAGCTGAAATGAATTGAGATTCGAAATGGTTCAGTACAATCTGGTTTTCTATTATGTCACCCATGTCGAGGATGTCACTTGGCAGGAACTTTTTAAGACAAACTCAAAATATGCAGTTGAACAAGAAACTAATATCCTCGTGGAATAAAGAAAAAAGTAGTTTGTTGGGAAGGCACTGATGCACTGATGCAAGTGATGATGGTAAGAGGTGAGAACGGATGAGAAGAGCATGAGATTGCAGAGTATGGGTGCAGAAAACAGAAAGACCCAAAGAGACTTGAACGCACGGAAATAGACTGCGCTCCGTGTGCGGTAACCCATCAACGAAATCATTTAATTGATTACTTTTATTTAATGGATTTTTTAAATTATCTTTATATTTTTTGTAAGGATTGCTTGGACCTCTATCTACCAATTGCATAAATAGTGAGGTGCACATAGTAAATAACCTAATTTATAACTACTTCAAACATTTATCAAAGTAATGTTGTAACATATCTTATTAATAAGATGCCAGTTATATAAGGAAATTATATTAAAATTTTAGCTATTCGTCTTCATAAGCCATAAATCTAACACACTACATATCACACTAATTTTAACTGTTATCTAGACTATCTGTTATTTAGTCGAACTGGCTGATGCAATCTTAAAAGAGGACCCGCCATCTCAAAAACAGACGATAGGAGGATATGAAAATCATGAAGTGCAGAAGAAAGTGCGAGTCTATGTTTTTGAGTGCTGATAGAGGAATAACTAGGCCAATGCACCAAAGAAGAGTTCAGCATTCTGTTTATTCTATGCTTTAGAGAAGAGACTAATATTCATGTCTGGCATCAAATAATCGATCACGGCTGAAACTCGCAGAGCAAGAGCATGGTCAACAGCAACAGCAACAGTAATATCATCCACAACAGCAACAGAATCAACCTATAGCTGTGTGAAGCGAAATTGTTCTCTGTCCACCAATTATGTGTAACGGAGCTCAAAAATAGACAGCATCTTGTGCTGTTTTGTTTCATTTGATTGCTGTAATGTCTTTCATCTTATAGCTGCTCTGAAAATTGTAGATGCTCTGTGGATGTGTGTATGTGAGTGTTTAAACGTGCCATTGGTACCTAGGACTACACTTCGCCTTGTCTTGTCCTATGTTTATATAGACAATTATTCTCGTGCCAGGTTATTTTGGTAGGTGGGACATGATTTTCAACCAAGAAAAAGAAAATTAATATTTAATTTGTTTGTGAGGTAAAACAGGTATAGTATTTTCTACAAAAAATATTAGAATCTCATGTCTTTTTATTTTGAGTTTGATGGTGATGGAGAGCAGTCAATGATGTCGTTTTTTCATTACGACAGTAAATCTTTTTACAGAACAAAACAGAGACTTAACGGTCTGTGTTGAAATACTCATTCTGAGGTAATACATGCAGGAACTATACTTCGGGCTGAAAAGCAACGTCCAGTGACTAGAAATTACATCTCCTTTAGGTAAACGCATAAATCTACTTCCACTGTTTATGGAAAATTTAGTATAGCTAATAAACAATAAAGTAGCTGTATTCTTCAATTTATATGCTTTATCTCACAACCAATGACCTGACTGATCAACTAGCACCCATCAATCAATTCACAAGACTTTTGTGTTAGAGATGTGAGAAAAATCACTAACCAAGTAATGTTCAATAAAGCAAGGACAGTGTCTCTAACCAGTCCCCAAAATGAGGTCGAAATGAACAATTATATCGGACTGATTTAGTTACCTAAACAGCTGACCACATCCCAACGTCCCCTTCATTATGACAGTTTAGTTTGGTAAGACACAGAAAAAGCAAACAAGTCAAATCACAATACTATTTGTTAGCCTCAAAATGGAAACCCGATATTAGGCATATCAGCTCATGTTAGCGCATTGGGCAAGCGCAAACCACCCGGCATCCAGCCATGATATGTTTTGCCAAATTATAATAAAACAAAACCGAACAGTCTTTTCTGCGTTCACGAACAACATTATCAATGAGTTAAAGAAATATTTTGGCATTCAGATTTCTTCTCAATTTGGTCTATTGGAAAGCGAGTCTAGTCCTATTATAGTGAGTACCTAGTCAGGTTTCGCCTCAGGAGCTATGCGATCAGACTGCTTGGCGCTCGCTAAGATGCTGGATGCTGAGATACTGGGATGCTGGCCATCTCGGCGTTTAAATCAGTGGAGGTACCTTTGCCAGCATATACCTATGTTGTGTTTCATGTCCTAAGGCAACATCACTTCCTTTTCTTTCTTGCTCTGTTCTTTAAAATGTGTGTGTCTCCCTCTCTCTCTCTCTAGAATCTGCCATTCATACTCTGGGTCATGGGTTGAGAAGTTATATCCTTTGTGCTAATCACTGTCTGAATTAGCTCGATTAGCTCTATTCTATAATGTGATTGAGTGTAGCTGGTTGGGATTTTGCTTAAAAGATAGCTGTTGTTGCAGAAAGATTAGTTGGTTGTTGATTTATCGTAGGAATAAACTGTGCCGCCAAAAGCATAATGTTAAAAGATCGATGTGATGGTTTTGATGGATATGCTTGTGGATGCACACTTAACTAGCAAAGGGGTGCTAGTTGGCAATGGCAATGTATGGGGTGAGAATTAATAAATGCGTCGAATAAGATCAGGCATTTGCATATGTGCCTTCCAAGACAAATGTACAGTCACTTTGAGTCGGCTAGAAGTAGAAGAATGTTATTTGGTAACTTTGCAATACAAGACAAAAAAAATAACAAACATAGTTCTTGTGGAAATCGCTCGAACTTTTTCCGTACGAGAGTAATTCAACTTCAATATCAAGTAAACGATGATAATCATTTAGTCCAGTTGTCAAGAGAACTGTCAAACCACTGATAGTGTGAAAAGCAATTGTAATAATGATATTGGCAAGCAATTGTCTTGGGCATTGAAGTCACTAAGCAGTACCTGTTTAGTAGATTGATGGTCAGCTAAGTCTTGTCGATACGCGGCGAGTTTCCTTTTGCCGCCAATTTTGACGTTACTCTTCAGTCACGCAATCACAATGAATTAGTTTTCAAGTACCACCCCAATACCAACGATTCCCTCCCACGTCCACGTCCACCCCAAAAACAGAAACTGTCTCAAAAAAGCATCAACTCAAGTTTAAATCAAACAAAACAAAACGAATTAAGTTCACAACCAAAAAATAAAATTCGTTCTGGCGGTTTCATCAATTCCTAAAAATCTCAAATTATCACACACATCCACAAAAAACACACCAACACTCGCATGCACACGCAAAATCAACTCGATCCTCGAGATCGTTTTGCTATCTCAGAGAGCTGTAAGATACTGAAGTGCTATCATTGTTGTCTTTTGCGAGACTGCGAGTACCTACTACTACTAGTGCTGGTGGGACCAGGCCAGGCAGAGCTGTCGCGTCAATAGCAAAGCAAGCAACTAACCAAGCAACTGAATAGGGGTCAACCAAGCCATGCCTCCCATCCAAAGCAAGCTCACACGCATATCGCCACTCGCCATGGCCTCACACATCTCTACGCTAACATCCATGCCTTACCTTACTTTACTCTCTAGCCTAACCCAACACTAATCACTGATTTTGCATCACACGTCAACGACTAGCCTACCTGCACTCCATTGGATCTGATCATATCGCCATCATATCATACCACTACCGTACTGATTAGGTGAGGTTTGACGATGTAGGGAAATGCAAGTGATTAAGAAAACCACTGTTTGGGGTTCGTTTTATTTAGTCTTTATTTTGATTTAGGGATATTTTTAACGGAAGGTTTTCAATCCAGTACATGTTATTATGCAAGATCGAAGTGTGGGAACCAACTTGAGTGGATTTAATCATTATAATGGTGCTGTATATTTTATTTGCAAGTTATCGAAATGTCGATACCGGTCGCAATGTTTTACTAAGCTAGGACATTTAAACAATCCACTGGTAAAGAGTACACCCCCATGTTAGTCTTCTCACAAATGTCTGCGATGGAATTTCTACATGGTTGCTATCTGGTTACCCGATTAAAGTTTTTTCCGCGGTGCAATGGCATACTGACATATTCACACTCACAAACATTTGGGAATTATTTTGGTGAAAACAAATTATTTATTTATTTATGACACCTTTTTTACGCTTCAATATCCTTAAGGAAACGTTTTAGTTTTTTGCATCAATCAATCTTTGGAATCCATTAAAAATCCCCTGAGGTGCACTACCAACGAAACCACCCAAGCTCAAATGACTTTGAGAAAGATTTTGTTGACCGTTTCAATTCCCACTCATATTTTAGGCATAGTTACTGTAAGCATATGTAAATTAAGTCTCAGTCATGGAGTAAGACAGAGTTATCATTTGAATTGATATTCTATCAATTTATTTATAGTAGCGAGGTGAAAAATAATGGGATGAATGAAACATTTCGTCAGGAAATTAAACGGTAACCAAAACTCAAGAACTCTCGAATCCATTTTATAGACGCCGCAAATAAAGTTGTACGATGCTGCAGTTGAAGGTATAATTTGAATCCACTTTGCGAAACGATCACCCAGATTTACACACTCGCGAACAGTTCAGGTTAATGAAATTACAATTTTTGTATTTCATGAAAAATGACCCGATGACTTTCGCAGCACATTGCCAATTTCTTTCAATCTATATCGACAAAAGATTTTCTTTTTGCACGAGTTAGAGTGTTCGCGAATCGGATTACCGATTTAATATCGAGATGCGCGAGCAATATCAATTGGGAATTCTTCGGGCCGCGTAGAATCCGTGCGTGCGTGTAGAGTGCGTGAAAGTTTAACACGTGCCAACAGTTATGAATGGCCGGTGACCACTTGAACATGATTTCGTTTAAATAAAGAACACAGTTAAGTTTAGTCGGCAATGTACAATTTATTATAGCTTACTGAAATTGATGAGTTGACAATTATTATGGTCGGCGAAAGATTAGTAGTTTTTTTTTCTAAACGTAGAGGTTAGTGTTTGACCTGTTCAGTCTAAAGAAGTACATACAGTGACATGGTTTCAAAATTGACCATCCTCGTAATTCTTTTCTGTTCAAACTTCAGACCTGCGCAGAGATTTTTTTCCATAACTCGTATAGGTTAATGCATAGGGTGCGTTGAATACTTATTATGCCCAGAAGTATTTGATATTGTTGTAGAATCACCATTTTTACTCCGTTCCGCTAAATTCGTTACAACTTGACAGGATAATGTACCTATAGTGAAACATATCGTTAAGCCAACAAACATCATCAGCAATTTGAACGTATAGTTTATTAAATGCAGGCGTTAATGTCTGGTATATTCTTGACTGAATTAAGATATGGAACAGTCATAATGAACCGCTGTTATGCTGGACAGCACTACACTTGTCTACCAGTGTAGCTCTATAAGCAAGGTAGCGACGGGTAGCCACTGTGCAGGTACAAACAAAGTCATCAATATGTACACAGCCACACGTGTCACCAGTCACAATTCACACGCATACTCCTTAATTGTTATTCACAGTCATAATGATCTCGAAGACAATTTCAGGGGGAAAGTATCTCGTCTTATTTAATCTAAATATGAAGGACTACTGACCGAGTTTCTTACTTTTCCTACAAGTACAAAAATAAATATTACTTCAATTGATAACAGTTTAAAAATGAGATTTAGGAAGTTCAAATTAGAATGAATGTTCGCTAAGCCCTAAACGGTAACTTGACTGACCTCTCGGCACTAGGACACTTGCTTAGCAAATTCATTTGATCAATATCAACACATATTGTATTCCTTCCACCAGAGCCAAAACTATTGAAAGAAAGGGTGATCACTGACTTTCAGCTTAATTTCTTTATAATTATTCTCACATTCAGCCCAAAAGTTAACGCAGTCGTGAATTTTGTGCGATAACGCATGATTTAATTGAAGTACTCTGAAGGTGGCGGTCGTGTCACGTGAAAAGCTAAAATATCCAATAATTCATGAAAATAATATAAATACTAAAGATGGAATCACGAAAAATCGAGACTGGGTGGCCAAGAGTTGTTGTTTTGGAAAATGCCAGAAGGGTTGACACCTCATAGACACCTGAAATGGATAAAATTATCATTATGTAGGATTCATTCAACACGCAGGAAAGTGGCTGCTTGAAAGTTAGGAGCACGAGACAGGACCGTAGGGCAAGGAGTAGGTCATTCCCATTTTAATTGTTTAATTGTTTAATTGTTTAACAAAATGTGGGGTGGCAAATGAACAATCATTGTGATAGTTGTTCGCCAAGTTTAGAACCAACGCCAAAGGAAACCCAAAGGTTGCACAAGGGGATGTTATGTTTCTCTCAGAACTCTGTTCTCTCTGTATTTGACATGCACATTGCAATTAATTAGTCTTTGAGAATTTCAAATTTGAAGGGATTATAATGTTATTTGCTAGTCTAAAATGGAAAGCACCCTTTAGGTATATTTTTCAAAACTTAAGAAGTTAATTTTGTCAAAATTCTCTTCATGCAAATGCTTCATGCTTCATGCAAAAGCCATGAGCCCAGAAAAAGATAAGCTGAGAAATGCAGCAAACACAATTCTCATCAGTCAGCAATAAGCTTTTTGACATGATCTTTGGAAACTCTAATTCTAGATGAGCAGCGAATTCATGGCTGAGCTTTGTACTACAAAATCCCTCTAGCATATTGAACACTTATCAGAAAATATTTCAGCAGACTGCAGAGCATATATCCTCAGATCCCTTGCATTCTTCTTTTTGCTCAGCTAGGTCCCCCCACGTTGTCCAAATGCATTTTGACTGTGTCGCCATATTTTAGTTGAAAGTACAAAGCATGGAACTGCAAATTAAAATTTTAACATAGCTGACCCAATTATCAATGTACTTTCGACCAATTCACAAAAATTTGATAAGCTTTTTGAAAATCTGTCATCAATCAATATTATATACACATTATTTTCAGTAAGACACAAATATAGGATCAACATGACAGTTAAGAATAAATTAAACACTTAATTTCATGAGGTGGTTTAAAATTTCCTGCCAGCTTGTCTTAATTATCAGTAGCTGTATTTGAAATTGCATTAAACCACAAATCTGCAACTTTAAAATGCAGCCTAAGCGACGCTATATTTGATTATATATTTAAAGTTATGTAACAAATATGAATTCTATTACATAAGAGAATCTTACTTTAATTTCTCTCTATTATTTATAGCCAATATGTGGGTAAGTCAATTGTATCCTTTCTTTTGTACGTCCAAATATTGTTTTGCACTTTTTAATTATTTTTCAGGTCAAGCTTCGAGAAATGCAATTTTCTTCAGCGAACGAGGATCAGATGAAAAATGAGTGATTCTTGAATAGAGTAGAAAATGACTTTGTGTGCCTAGTAATTAAATGATAATGTTAATTAAACTCCAGCTATCTTCCTTGAAGCTAGCCCTATGTCAGTTAACTAGCCAACTTTAAATAAATGTAAAACCATTTGGCATCAGTTTCAATCTACAACCAGAATCGAAATTAATCCATTTATATAAATACACCTGTTGATCAGGATGTTTTCCGCAAAACTCATTTCTTTTGACGTTTCCATGGTTTTTGAGATTATTCTCTTGAAACTTTTTGGGACGTCTTGGAATCGGCGTTTAACAGTGCTACGTCGAGGGAAATTTTGGGCCCCTTTTGGGCGCCCTCTGTGCCTGGATGGCACGTAGGGGCAAAGCAATACCAACATCAATAAATTTACAAAAATCATAAAATCACAAGTTTTTATTTATTTTAGGCGATGCAGTACTGACTCAGACACATACATACAACAACTTCCTGGTGGTTCGGACAAAAAATTAATTGTTTAAAGCTGTTATGACTAATGATAATCATTATCACAATAAAGATAAGAGAATAAACTACTAACTACTCTTAAGATCTGTGTGCAGGACATAGGATATAAAATTAAAATTTGCATGTAAGGTGATAACTAAAAGCTTTGACAAAACTAGGCCCAGTATCTATTAGATAAGTGCATACCTTTAAAACTAGGCACTCGAGTAGCTCTTATAGGAACAAGTATGGCATGGGAAAGATGGTCTAACAGGATATTATAATATGGCTTGATCCTGTATCTTCCCACACAGGTCAGAAGGTGTTGCTTCCGGCTGTAATTTTTTCATGAACACGTCTAATTCATCGTCTTCCATGTCATCTTCGTTGTTCGTCGTTTTTGCACAAGCATCCTCTTCTTCGGGAGTTTCAGAGTCGAAATATTTCTCTTCTTCATCTTGGGTACGAACAGCCAGACATTCGAAATCTGGATTGAAGTCAACTTGACTAGGAAACAAAAGAAATATGTCTGGATCAGTCCTTATATCAACATAACATTATGCAGGGAAGATAAGAATGCCACTAAATTACAATACAAATTATATTTCTATTGATTGGTAACGTTAAGGGTAAAAGTTTTGCTTCAGCTTTAAACCAAAATTAAGCCACAGAGAAATTAGTTCTAAATCATCACATCTTGAATGGTCTGTTTTCTTTTTAAAAATTATAACCAGGAACAAAAAAAAACAACCAACAACTATCTTAAATTGCGGCCTGCCACTCTTGCTCGGTAAGTTCCGTTCTCTCCTTGAACCTTTCCAATAAACATATTCGTTATCCCACACTTTTGGCACATAAAAAATCAACAAAAAAAAACATCTAATCAATTGGAATCTTCTAAGTAGTTTCCCAAGATAATATAATCTAAGACATTCCCTCTCCCTTGACCCTTAAAAATCTTGTTAATTGAGTGGATTTTTCAAGTTGTGTGAATTCCTCTGATAGAATAAAACTCAGTGAAATGTTTTAACATGTATTATTTATGATTATATGTGTGTGCCCTACTTATTTATTCATGTGAGGTTGTCAAAATTTGTTTTGTAAAGTAAAAAACTTCCAAAAAATTAGTAAACAAAAAATATGGCATTTACCATAATTTTGTAAGCTTGGAATTTGATGTTAATTTACTCTTATTTGAACATCTTGTAAAAAACCATGATATGATTAAATGTTGGTAACCACACAAGTACAAATGTCACTACAAGGATGTGTCTGCACAGAAGAGCTGTTCTTTCTGTCAATAAAAAAACACTCTTCTATACTCACCTATAATCAAAGTCGCTATCTATCCCATCCAAAAAACTATTGTACATATAACTGTAGAACTCCGTTTTAAGCAATTCCTTTTCAGAATAAGTCAGCGGTTTCTTCTTCATTTTCTTTTCTTTATGAAGAATTTCGTCCTCAGACAAGGAATCGTCATCTGTGACCATTTCTGGTTCTGTATCTTCATCACTCGTTTCATATTCTTCCCTGGCGCCGTCTTCTGTATCTTTCTGAAGCTGGTGCAGCTTGCTTGTCTGATCTCGTTCAATCTGAGCCAGTAGCACTCCAACAAGCCTGGACAAGAGACAAGAAATTGAAACGTTTCTTCATTGACACTATAAGATTTTCAATAAGTTACGAAGGATTTAAGCTTCTTATATAGGTTATGTTGATTGCAGCTCACATAAGCAACTGCGTAGTGCATGTCATTTATATTCCCATTTTATTGTGAAAATATAATAAAGCTGTACATAATAATCAGCTCCAAGAACAGCTAAATAAAACAAGGTATAGCTAGTTATGATTAAGATGCAAAATTAGATGGTACAGAAATGTAGTACCTATCCCTCAGAAAAGTGGAAGAAGTGGAGATGAAAGATTATGAAATTCCATGATTGACATTAAGACTAAAAATACTAGTACTAAGATGAGCACAAGTTAAAAGAATGAGGGTTGAATTACGTTGAATTAGCACGCATAGCTTCTTGAGTACGTTCCTCGATTTCATGTTGTGTCAAGTATTGTCCGATTAACTGCTCGTAAAGTAACGGATTTCTTTCCTTCATGACCGTTTCACTGAAATATATTCCTTCGTCTTGAAGCTTTTTGAGTGCTTGAAACCGTCGATTTTTTACATCTACCTAGAACAAAATTTATTTTGGTAAAAATTATACATCTAATTTACAATCAAAGCAGAAATTTGAAGCATTTGGTAGGTACCTGGTTCTTTTCTTTCGAGTGAAATCTTTTTAGTTCTTTCAAATGAAATGCTAATTCATAATTTTCTATATCGAGCTTGCTTGCAAAAAAGCCGAGATGTTTCTCTTCAAGATACCGCCCAAATTGAGAAAGAAATTTGGCTGGGCTTTCCGCTAAGACTTTTGCAGCAATTAGTCGCTTTTGATTGGCATCTAGTTCTGGTTCATTTACTTGTTGACTTTTAAAGTAAGCTGATGTGCTTAGAGATAAATGATTAATTATTTCTTCCGATTCTGCTTTAGACATTATTTTAGCAATTATGTCTGCTTGATCTGGAGGTGCTGCATCAACCACCATGTCACTGCTCTCGACAGCCTCAGCATCTAACACATTGCTCTTATTTACTTTTAAAATGTTATCATCGCTGTTTTGGAGGCTCATTTTCGCAACTTTTTCTTCTTGTCAATGTGAATTTCCCTAAAAGTAACCTCTCGATAGTAATAACGTAATAATAACGAGCACACGATGTACCTAAACAATTAAAATTGAGGTTATGAACGTTACCTTACGACGAGCTCACCAATTAGTAAGTAATTTGTACGGAAATAATACGTACAAAGATGCCCTTAATATTAATGTACGTACTCCTATTCCAGATGCTTAATTTGAAAGCAACTGTTAATTATGTAAGACATAAACTTGCAAACAGAAACCAACGTCGCAGCTAAATGTCACAGATGCGTGGATTTAAAATCGAGCGCGAGCCCAGTCACCAGTCGGCAAAAATCGGTGGTCTTCGGTCGTTAGTCTTCGGATAGCTTCGGGTGCTCCATTTTTGTAATCGGGCGCGATTGAAAGTGAAGACATCAAAAGAATTTGGACAGTATTGCAATAAACTATTGCAATGCAACGTAATACATATGCATTTAATTTGAACTGCTATCTACCCTAGCTTTTCAATGTACAAATTTAATTTAGCTGCAAGATATTCAGCACATTAAATATGCGGATGCTATTACTTGGGTGCTTTTTCAATTACATTACCAAGGTAGGATCAGTACAACCCTTTCAATACATTTTACGATTAACATAAAAATACTGTTTTTGCTTGTCATGTTGAATGACGTACATTTTCACACACCACTATTTTCTCACCACTATTTTTTTTCGGCCTTTTGACAAGGTTTGGGGACATTTTGAATTTTCAATTGAAGTGCGTGCTTCTTCAGTTTGACACTACCTTTTAACCATATTACCTTTAACTTTATATATAACATTACATCTGTTGACATGGTTCTATCCTTATACCAATTTTGGTTATACCTACTATAAAAGTGCTTCACTTACAAAATTGGTATCTTATCGATTTCTCTTTTCAGATCGATAAAACTCTTGTTTAAATTTAAATGAGTACCTTTGCTTCCTCCTTCAAAGGGTAATTTACGTTAAAACTAAGGAACCAATGTGGTTCTCATATTCATTCACACACTTCATATGTAGCCTTCTTCAGTAGTAATTGTAGTAATTGTAGCAACATTTTCAAGGAATAAAACATACAAGTCCCAAGTCATAGCACAAAACATTGGTCCTCTTTCACTTAAATCAGCAATACAAAAAAAAACATTGAAAACCACTCACATAGCTACTAACAGTCACAATGTGT
Organism: Protonemura montana; assembly: GCA_947568835.1. Taxonomy (NCBI): domain Eukaryota; kingdom Metazoa; phylum Arthropoda; class Insecta; order Plecoptera; family Nemouridae; genus Protonemura; species Protonemura montana. Next base: position 28,765,551 of record OX387604.1, read on the forward strand.
ATATTACACAAATAGCCCCATCGCATAAAAATGTAGGCACAACAGTCTTTTGGCAATCAGAAACATATAACATTTTATTCATCTTTCAAGAATTTCTTCATTTCTATACACAATCTTTTCATACCATCGATTCATATTTTAGCTTAAATTAAAATATTTAACGATGCATTAATTCATAAAAACATGCTTCCATCACATACATTTCTCAGTCTCTGAGTATGATCATTCTAAAAACATATTGATATTACTTACAGCCTTTGAATGCTGATTCTGGGTACCAAGCCATTCTCAGTTATGCTTTGTTCACCTGGGCCTAGTCAAACACAGTGGCGTGCTGTGAGGTTTGCTGATAGGTGGGAGGTAAGTGGATATTTTGACAATGAAGATATGTAACCAAGATGGGGGGGAGGGGAGTTGAAAGATAATTTTTAGATCAAACAAAAAAGTAGCGTTCACGTATGCTGTTGCACAAAGAATGTTCAAACAAAAATTTGCAAGTCAAACCTAGTCAAAATAAGAAACATGTCTTTGAGAATGTGTACGTGAACTCTTGATTTTTTTAGTGCAATGCTAAAATAGTTTCCGAAACAGATCACGAGTATCAGTGGCGTAACTAGCTATTCCTGGGCCCAGGCGCATGATTTTTTGATGGGCCCCCCTCCCCCTCCCGCCCCACCTCAAAGGAAGGGGCCTGAAACAAATTAATAGTTCTAATAATAATAATAAAAAATGTTTTATTTTCAGATTGGTTGATATGTGTTAACATTGGGTTGGTCAAACATTATAGTAGTAATATATAAATTAACAAATTAAAACATTCTTTTAGTGAATAAAAAGAGTTTAATGTTAAAAAGTTGATTAGCTTTCCAGGGAAATCTTGGTTCGTCAGTCTAGCTTTAATATCAGCTGGCAGTTTATTGAAAATGTTTCTGTATTGCACACGTTTGTTTACGTTCACTTGCCAATACTGGAAATGATACTTAAAAATATGTATGGTTACTAGAAAAAACAATTCTTGGCGATTTAGTAAATAATCGGTATCACCTGTGATATCACCAAAAGCGATCCAAGGTGAAAAGTGACGCATATATGTTTCCAGCCGCGAATTTCAACTGCCCCGTGGTAGCTTCCCTTCATTTAAATAAAGCTACTTGTCTTATTCTATCAGCAAATATCTAACAAGGTTTACAATACGCGACATCGAGTGCAGATGACCAGCCAAGACCAGCTTTGTGTTTTGTTTCATCAAAGCTGGCAGAAGAGCTTTGTTTTGACTCAGTACAAGTAGAACAAGACCCGAAGTACGACATGGGGACTTATCAACAAGTACATGTTTCCTACGGGCACCAACGATGTCCAGGTCATGTTTGCGAGTAGTTGGATTATTCATTATTTCTTTGTCGGAAAACTTGGGCAGTCTCAACATGACGAGAACGCAAATATTTCAGTCTCTAACGCGTCCTGAGACAGCTAAAAGATAGCTACATAAAACTTAGTTTGCAGTGATATTCACATTGAAGTGACTACAGATTGAGAAAGAATGATGGACTTAAGATCAAAGGGACCGCATACCATACTTGATATGGGAGGAAAGGAAACAAGACAGCTTGTGGCAAATTTGATTGACAATAACTGAAACTGGGATTGTTATTAATAAACCCCCGCATTACAAAAGGATAATGTAATCTATTCTTACTGCATTTTCTTGTAGTGCAAGTCAGACAAATTTCCAGTTTTATTAGAATTTTTTATTGTCACGGCCAAACTATTGCGGCAGACTGGAAAACTGAAACCAGTAGACAGAAAAATGCTGCTGATTTTAGAAAGTTTATTAAATTTCTTGTTATTGACACATTTACTTGTCTTTTTTGGGCCCCGCAATGGCCCAGCGGTGACTCCCATCAGCCACTGTAGTCTAGTGGACAGTGGCTACTTAACTACTTACTGTATTGTGTAAAAGCATTTTTTTCCCACGATTGGGAAAAATAAGTTACCCATATCTGCAGAAATAACGCAAATTAGGTCTTTTGCACTGACTAAAAATGAAGCAGTATTGTATTGTATTTATTTTTGTCCTTGACAAGTATAGTATACAAGTATGGGCAACGTCAGGCTAGCTATCATATAAACATATAATATTGATAAGAGTAAAGTATAATAGAAATAACAATAAAAATAATAATTGGTTTTGTTTCAAAAGATTAACATATTTACAGATGACACTTTTCAAATTGTTAGAAAGGTAATATTCATGAAGGGAGTAGAAGGGGTTGTTGAGGAGGAAGATACGCAGTTTAGAGTCAAAGGAGCTGCGGGTAGGTGAGTCTTTGACGAGGGCGGGAAGGTGATTGTGGATTTTGGTACAAAGGTATCGGGGGCTATGTTTGAAAAGTGTGCTTTTGTGGGGGAGGGCTCGGATTTCCTCTCTTTTCCTCGTTGCGTGGAAGTGAACGGAGGAGTTAGGTGGGAATAGGTCAGGGTGGGATCTAACTATTAGAATGCTTGCGATAAGAATGAGGGTGCAGGTGAGAGTAAGGATTTTGAGATTTATGAAGAAGGGTTTGCATTTCTTACGACGGAATGCTCCTGCAATGATGCAGACCGATGTTTTTGAGCTACAAAGATTCTTTTAGCTTGGTGGGAGGTGCCCCAGAAAAGGAGGTCGCAGGATAGGTGTGCATCATTAACTAGTTTGACGGTGAGCGTTGAGTGTGTTGCCTACGCACTCAGCGGCAGTAGCAATGTAGCAATGTAGCAACTACGTAACACTATAACCAGGAGTAGGCACGTCCCACAGCCTCAATGGGATAGTGAGAGTGCCTGCAACGCAACTATTACCAGGAGTAGGCAAGTGCCACAACAGCCTCAATGGGGAAGTAAGAGTCTGAAACGCAACTATTACCAGGAGTAGGCAAGTGCCACAACAGCCTCAATGGGGAAGTAAGAGTCTGAAACGCAACTATTACCAGGAGTAGGCAAGTGCCACAACAGCCTCAATGGGGAAGTAAGAGTCTGAAACGCAACTATTACCAGGAGTAGGCAAGTGCCACAACAGCCTCAATGGGGAAGTAAGAGTCTGAAACGCAACTATTACCAGGAGTAGGCAAGTGCCACAACAGCCTCAATGGGGAAGTAAGAGTGCCTGAAATGCAACTATTACCAGGAGTAGGCAAGTGCCACAACAGCCTCAATGGGGAAGTAAGAGTCTGAAACGCAACTATTACCAGGAGTAGGCAAGTGCCACAACAGCCTCAATGGGGAAGTAAGAGTGTCTGAAACGCAACTATTACCAGGAGTAGGCAAGTGCCACAACAGCCTCAATGGGGAAGTAAGAGTGCCTGAAATGCAACTATTACCAGGAGTAGGCAAGTGCCAGAACAGCCTCAATGGGGAAGTAAGAGTGTCTGAAATGCAACTATTACCAGGAGTAGGCAAGTGCCACAACAGCCTCAATGGGGAAGTAAGAGTGCCTGAAATGCAACTATTACCAGGAGTAGGCAAGTGCCACAACAGCCTCAATGGGGAAGTAAGAGTGTCTGAAATTCAACTATTACCAGGAGTAGGCAAGTGCCACAACAGCCTCAATGGGGAAGTAAGAGTGTCTGAAATGCAACTATTACCAGGAGTAGGCAAGTGCCACAACAGCCTCAATGGGGAAGTAAGAGTGCCTGAAACGCAACTATTACCAGGAGTAGGCAAGTGCCACAACAGCCTCAATGGGGAAGTAAGAGTGTCTGAAATGCAACTATTACCAGGAGTAGGCAAGTGCCACAACAGCCTCAATGGGGAAGTAAGAGTCTGAAATGCAACTATTACCAGGAGTAGGCAAGTGCCACAACAGCCTCAATGGGATAGTAAGAGTGCCTGAAACGCAACTATTACCAGGAGTAGGCAAGTGCCACAACAGCCTCAATGGGGAAGTAAGAGTGTCTGAAACGCAACTATAAAAAGGAGTAGGCAAGTGCCACAACAGCCTCAATGGGGAAGTAAGAGTGTCTGAAATGCAACTATTACCAGGAGTAGGCAAGTGCCACAACAGCCTCAATGGGGAAGTAAGAGTGTCTGAAATGCAACTATTACCAGGAGTAGGCAAGTGCCACAACAGCCTCAATGGGGAAGTAAGAGTGTCTGAAATGCAACTATTACCAGGAGTAGGCAAGTGCCACAACAGCCTCAATGGGGAAGTAAGAGTGTCTGAAATGCAACTATTACCAGGAGTAGGCAGTTGCCACAACAGCCTCAATGGGGAAGTAAGAGTGTCTAAAATGCAACTATTACCAGGAGTAGGCAAGTGCCCCAACAGCCTCAATGGGGAAGTAAGAGTGTCTGAAATGCAACTATTACCAGGAGTAGGCAAGTGCCACAACAGCCTCAATGGGGAAGTAAGAGTGTCTGAAATGCAACTATTACCAGGAGTAGGCAAGTGCCACAACAGCCTCAATGGGGAAGTAAGAGTGTCTGAAATGCAACTATTACCAGGAGTAGGCAAGTGCCACAACAGCCTCAATGGGGAAGTAAGAGTGTCTGAAATGCAACTATTACCAGGAGTAGGCAAGTGCCACAACAGCCTCAATGGGGAAGTAAGAGTGTCTGAAATGCAACTATTACCAGGGGTAGGCAAGTGCCACAACAGCCTCAATGGGGAAGTAAGAGTGTCTGAAATGCAACTATTACCAGGAGTAGGCAAGTGCCACAACAGTCTCAATGGGAAAGTAAGAGTGTCTGAAATGCAACTATAACCAGGAGTAGGCAAGTGCCACAACAGCCTCAATGGGGAAGTAAGAGTGTCTGAAATGCAACTATTACCAGGAGTAGGCAAGTGCCACAACAGCCTCAATGGGGAAGTAAGAGTGTCTGAAATGCAACTATTACCAGGAGTAGGCAAGTGCCACAACAGCCTCAATGGGGAAGTAAGAGTGTCTGAAATGCAACTATTACCAGGAGTAGGCAAGTGCCACAACAGCCTCAATGGGGAAGTAAGAGTGTCTGAAATGCAACTATTACCAGGAGTAGGCAAGTGCCACAACAGCCTCAATGGGGAAGTAAGAGTGTCTGAAATGCAACTATTACCAGGAGTAGGCTAGTGCCACAACAGCCTCAATGGGGAAGTAAGAGTGTCTGAAATGCAACTATTACCAGGAGTAGACAAGTGCCACAACAGCCTCAATGGGGAAGTAAGAGTGTCTGAAATGCAACTATTACCAGGAGTAGGCAAGTGCCACAACAGCCTCAATGGGGAAGTTAGAGTGTCTAAAATGCAACTATTACCAGGAGTAGGCAAGTGCCACAACAGCCTCAATGGGGAAGTAAGAGTGTCTGAAATGCAACTATTACCAGGAGTAGGCAAGTGCCACAACAGCCTCAATGGGGAAGTAAGAGTGTCTGAAATGCAACTATTACCAGGAGTAGGCAAGTGCCACAACAGCCTCAATGGGGAAGTAAGAGTGTCTGAAATGCAACTATTACCAGGAGTAGGCAAGTGCCACAACAGCCTCAATGGGGAAGTAAGAGTGTCTGAAATGCAACTATTACCAGGAGTAGGCAAGTGCCACAACAGCCTCAATGGGGAAGTAAGAGTGTCTGAAATGCAACTATTACCAGGGGTAGGCAAGTGCCACAACAGCCTCAATGGGGAAGTAAGAGTGTCTGAAATGCAACTATTACCAGGAGTAGGCAAGTGCCACAACAGTCTCAATGGGGAAGTAAGAGTGTCTGAAATGCAACTATTACCAGGAGTAGGCAAGTGCCACAACAGCCTCAATGGGGAAGTAAGAGTGTCAGAAATGCAACTATTACCAGGAGTAGGCAAGTGCCACAACAGCCTCAATGGGGAAGTAAGAGTGTCTGAAATGCAACTATTACCAGGAGTAGGCAAGTGCCACAACAGCCTCAATGGGGAAGTAAGAGTGTCTGAAATGCAACTATTACCAGGAGTAGGCAAGTGCCACAACAGCCTCAATGGGGAAGTAAGAGTGTCTGAAATGCAACTATTACCAGGAGTAGGCAAGTGCCACAGCCTCAATGGGGAAGTAAGAGTGTCTGAAATGCAACTATTACCAGGAGTAGGCAAGTGCCACAACAGCCTCAATGGGGAAGTAAGAGTGTCTGAAATGCAACTATTACCAGGAGTAGGCAAGTGCCACAACAGCCTCAATGGGGAAGTAAGAGTGTCTGAAATGCAACTATTACCAGGAGTAGGCAAGTGCCACAACAGCCTCAATGGGGAAGTAAGAGTGTCTGAAATGCAACTATTACCAGGAGTAGGCAAGTGCCACAACAGCCTCAATGGGGAAGTAAGAGTGTCTGAAATGCAACTATTACCAGGAGTAGGCAAGTGCCACAACAGCCTCAATGGGGAAGTAAGAGTGTCTGAAATGCAACTATTACCAGGAATAGGCAAGTGCCACAACAGCCTCAATGGGGAAGTAAGAGTGTCTAAAATGCAACTATTACCAGGAGTAGGCAAGTGCCACAGCCTCAATGGGGAGGTAAGAGTGTCTGAAATGCAACTATTACCAGGAGTAGGCAAGTGCCACAACAGCCTCAATGGGGAAGTAAGAGTGTCTGAAATGCAACTATTACCAGGAGTAGGCAAGTGCCACAACAGCCTCAATGGGGAAGTAAGAGTGTCTGAAATGCAACTATTACCAGGAGTAGGCAAGTGCCACAACAGCCTCAATGGGGAAGTAAGAGTGTCTGAAATGCAACTATTACCAGGAGTAGGCAAGTGCCACAACAGCCTCAATGGGGAAGTAAGAGTGTCTGAAATGCAACTATTACCAGGAGTAGGCAAGTGCCACAACAGCCTCAATGGGGAAGTAAGAGTCTGAAATGCAACTATTACCAGGAGTAGGCAAGTGCCACAACAGCCTCAATGGGGAAGTAAGAGTGTCTGAAATGCAACTATTACCAGGGGTAGGCAAGTGCCACAACAGCCTCAATGGGGAAGTAAGAGTCTGAAATGCAACTATTACCAGGAGTAGGCAAGTGCCACAACAGCCTCAATGGGGAAGTAAGAGTGTCTGAAATGCAACTATTACCAGGAGTAGGCAAGTGCCACAACAGCCTCAATGGGGAAGTAAGAGTGTCTGAAATGCAACTATTACCAGGAGTAGGCAAGTGCCACAACAGCCTCAATGGGGAAGTAAGAGTGTCTGAAATGCAACTATTACCAGGAGTAGGCAAGTGCCACAACAGTCTCAATGGGGAAGTAAGAGTGTCTGAAATGCAACTATTACCAGGAGTAGGCAAGTGCCACAACAGCCTCAATGGGGAAGTAAGAGTGTCTGAAATGCAACTATTACCAGGAGTAGGCAAGTGCCACAACAGCCTCAATGGGGAAGTAAGAGTGTCTGAAATGCAACTATTACCAGGAGTAGGCAAGTGCCACAACAGCCTCAATGGGGAAGTAAGAGTGTCTGAAATGCAACTATTACCAGGGGTAGGCAAGTGCCACAACAGCCTCAATGGGGAAGTAAGAGTGTCTGAAATGCAACTATTACCAGGAGTAGGCAAGTGCCACAACAGTCTCAATGGGAAAGTAAGAGTGTCTGAAATGCAACTATTACCAGGAGTAGGCAAGTGCCACAACAGCCTCAATGGGGAAGGAAGAGTGTCTGAAATGCAACTATTACCAGGAGTAGGCAAGTGCCACAACAGCCTCAATGGGGAAGTAAGAGTGTCTGAAATGCAACTATTACCAGGAGTAGGCAAGTGCCACAACAGCCTCAATGGGGAAGTAAGAGTGTCTGAAATGCAACTATTACCAGGAGTAGGCAAGTGCCACAACAGCCTCAATGGGGAAGTAAGAGTGTCTGAAATGCAACTATTACCAGGAGTAGGCAAGTGCCACAACAGCCTCAATGGGGAAGTAAGAGTGTCTGAAATGCAACTATTACCAGGAGTAGGCAAGTGCCACAACAGCCTCAATGGGGAAGTAAGAGTGTCTGAAATGCAACTATTACCAGGAGTAGGCAAGTGCCACAACAGCCTCAATGGGGAAGTAAGAGTGTCTGAAATGCAACTATTACCAGGAGTAGGCAAGTGCCACAACAGCCTCAATGGGGAAGTAAGAGTGTCTGAAATGCAACTATTACCAGGAGTAGGCAAGTGCCACAACAGCCTCAATGGGGAAGTAAGAGTGTCTGAAATGCAACTATTACCAGGAGTAGGCAAGTGCCACAACAGTCTCAATGGGGAAGTAAGAGTGTCTGAAATGCAACTATTACCAGGAGTAGGCAAGTGCCACAACAGCCTCAATGGGGAGGTAAGAGTGTCTGAAATGCAACTATTACCAGGAGTAGGCAAGTGCCACAACAGCCTCAATGGGGAAGTAAGAGTGTCTGAAATGCAACTATTACCAGGAGTAGGCAAGTGCCACAACAGTCTCAATGGGGAAGTAAGAGTGTCTGAAATGCAACTATTACCAGGAGTAGGCAAGTGCCACAACAGCCTCAATGGGGAAGTAAGAGTGTCTGAAATGCAACTATTACCAGGAGTAGGCAAGTGCCACAACAGCCTCAATGGGGAAGTAAGAGTGTCTGAAATGCAACTATTACCAGGAGTAGGCAAGTGCCACAACAGCCTCAATGGGGAAGTAAGAGTGTCTGAAATGCAACTATTACCAGGAGTAGGCAAGTGCCACAACAGCCTCAATGGGGAAGTAAGAGTGTCTGAAATGCAACTATTACCAGGAGTAGGCAAGTGCCACAACAGCCTCAATGGGGAAGTAAGAGTCTGAAATGCAACTATTACCAGGAGTAGGCAAGTGCCACAACAGCCTCAATGGGGAAGTAAGAGTGTCTGAAATGCAACTATTACCAGGAGTAGGCAAGTGCCACAACAGCCTCAATGGGGAAGTAAGAGTGTCTGAAATGCAACTATTACCAGGAGTAGGCAAGTGCCACAACAGCCTCAATGGGGAAGTAAGAGTGTCTGAAATGCAACTATTACCAGGAGTAGGCAAGTGCCACAACAGCCTCAATGGGGAAGTAAGAGTCTGAAATGCAACTATTACCAGGAGTAGGCAAGTGCCACAACAGCCTCAATGGGGAAGTAAGAGTGTCTGAAATGCAACTATTACCAGGGGTAGGCAAGTGCCACAACAGCCTCAATGGGGAAGTAAGAGTCTGAAATGCAACTATTACCAGGAGTAGGCAAGTGCCACAACAGCCTCAATGGGGAAGTAAGAGTGTCTGAAATGCAACTATTACCAGGAGTAGGCAAGTGCCACAACAGCCTCAATGGGGAAGTAAGAGTCTGAAATGCAACTATTACCAGGAGTAGGCAAGTGCCACAACAGCCTCAATGGGGAAGTAAGAGTCTGAAATGCAACTATTACCAGGAGTAGGCAAGTGCCACAACAGCCTCAATGGGGAAGTAAGAGTGTCTGAAATGCAACTATTACCAGGAGTAGGCAAGTGCCACAACAGCCTCAATGGGGAGGTAAGAGTGTCTGAAATGCAACTATTACCAGGAGTAGGCAAGTGCCACAACAGCCTCAATGGGGAAGTAAGAGTGTCTGAAATGCAACTATTACCAGGAGTAGGCAAGTGCCACAACAGCCTCAATGGGGAAGTAAGAGTGTCTGAAATGCAACTATTACCAGGAGTAGGCAAGTGCCACAACAGCCTCAATGGGGAAGTAAGAGTGTCTGAAATGCAACTATTACCAGGAGTAGGCAAGTGCCACAACAGCCTTAATGGGGAAGTAAGAGTCTGAAATGCAACTATTACCAGGAGTAGGCAAGTGCCACAACAGCCTCAATGGGGAAGTAAGAGTGTCTGAAATGCAACTATTACCAGGAGTAGGCAAGTGCCACAACAGCCTCAATGGGGAAGTAAGAGTGTCTGAAATGCAACTCTTAACTTTTAGATTATTTTGTCAAACAACAAATAAATTTGACGTGGGTTGACTGAAGAACACTTACGAGTATCACAAGTTGGGGGCATTTGGCCACGCTGTTAACCATATTATTTCATTAAAACTTCACTAAAATATATAATAATATTATGTTACATTAGACTAACACAAAGAATTCCGCGTGCGTAACAACCTAGCCTGCAAGTGCATGCTCACGCTGAAAGCGTCGTTCATATCGTTCGCACTCGCAGCAAGGCAACCTGCATGGCAATGGAATGCAGGGGCTTGCATTGCATACCCTTGCAATACTGTAGCATGGTGTGGTGCATTGCACCCTTCTCTCTTGCCTTACCAGACTCATACCAGACTCATACCAGACTCATACCAGACTCATACCAGACTCATACCAGACTCATACAGTGATAGACAAATGAAGCAAATTTAACGACCTTTTTATAAACTAGTCCTATACCATTTTTATTGACTTAATCCTGTGGCAGCTACCTTTGCAAGACTAGTGCCTATAAGTATAAGACTGCATGGGAAACGTTTAGTGAGATGCTCAGACACAAAGTTCCAGGATTCAGTTAAGCTCTGATTGACAATGGCTCTGTTTGGAGCTTGCATATAGAAAAGATTGGTGAGGAATTAAGGTTGCTCTGTCTACTACTTAAATGCATTATAAATGTTGTAAATGTGGAAACAGTCACACTTGTGTATTCAAGACTGAGCTATAGAGTGTTGCTCTGGGGCAGCTACCAAAAAGCCAAAAAACTATTTAAAATTCAGAAGAACAGGCTAAGAGACTTGGCCAAAACCAGTTACACCCCAGTGGCCACTGTTTATGTCAGACTCAGCTGAAAGTTTACAATTTTGACCCTGCCTTGTCTATAGATTTTGTATGTAATGTTATATGTGGTAAATAAAAAGTAACATATTACGGCACCGACCACAGTTACGACACTCCCCAAAAAGATCTGCCAAAGCCAGATAGACATATCCACACCTTCTTTACTTCGGTACCAGCATGGGAAGGAATCAAATTGTGCAACTTCCTACCGAAGGAAATTAGATGCAATAAGCAAACCTTTAAAAAAATTTTACAATCTTATTTAATGGACCAATGTTATTATTTTATTGACAAGTCGTGTAAGCACTGAATCTATTATTAACTCGGACGTGTGTCGTAATAGTGATGTATTGTACAAACATTTAATTGTAATATTAAAAATTGTAAATTTGTGTTGCGAAGGCATTTTTGCATTGCCTCTGAAAATCCTGATACCTTGTAATTTGGTCAAAAGGAATAAATAAACATTATTATTAATATAGAGAATACAATTTTCTTGGTGCTTGCTGGTTCCTTCACCCTTCCCTTTGTATTTGAAGCAGAGTTAAGTTAGGTATAGATAATCTACAGGAAAATCCGACTCCTTCGTCAAGTGTATTCCTTTAAATGATGCTGTTAATACAATACATTTGTTTTTATTCACAAAATAATATGTCATGCATGAAGAGATCAGATAACTTTAGTAGCTGTATGGGTAATTGAAGCGAAACTTAAGTTCTTGAAATATAAATGAAAGGTGGGCTAATTGTGTCACCAAAAGCACAGTTACTAAAAGAACTGTTATGGGCATTGTTGAGACCAAGTAACAACCAATAAGATTCTTCACTCGAACTTTTAAATAATAACCAGCATGGGTTCCAAAAGGGGAAATCTACGACAACAGCTATAGCTAGCTTTATTGAGGCAGTATTAGAATCGCGGGAGAAAAATCTACATGTCTCGGGAGTTTTTTACGATTTTATGAAAGCTTTCGACACGGTAGATCACAATCTTTTACTACAAAAATTGGAAAACGTTGGTATTACTGGCGTTGCGAATGCCTGGATTAGGTCGTATTTAAAAGATCGCAAACAAGTTGTGAACATCAGACGAGAGGGTAATGACTATCTCTCAAATGAACTAACAATCAACGTTGGACTTCCGCAAGGCTCGGTTATTGCTCCTTTAATGTTTTCACTGTTCACCAATGATCTACCCACCGAAATTACAGAAGGCAAACTAACACTCTTCGCGGACGACACTACCCACCTGATTAAATCCTCTAATTCCGACAAATTATGTATGGAAACAAATTCAGCGGTCTCTCAAATTGAGAAGTGGGCCCGCAAGAACAATCTATTTCTGAACCATGAAAAAACAGTTGTAATAAGATTTAAGGCAAATCAAAAAGAGGAAAGTAGCACGCTTATCTGGATGAATAACAGAAGTATTGTGGAAGGAGCTGAAACTAAACTGCTGGGGATAATGATAGACAAAGAACTAAACTGGAAAAGTCACATCAACATGGTATGTAAAAAGATTGCAAGCAATTGTTTTCTTATAAAAAAATTAATGGATGTCATATCGCTAAGCCTAGTAAGAGTGGTTTATTTCTCCCATATCCAAGCAATTCTCGGATACGGCATAGCACTTTGGGGGTGGTCTCCCCACACGAAAAGGCTTTTCAAATTACAGAAGCGAGCGGTTAGAATAATGATAAAGGCTAGTCGGGATCCATGTGCGGAATTTTATTATAAGGACTCGTGCGTTACGTTTTTTAAAAAACTGGAAATTTTAACTTTGCCGTGTCTATATATGTATAGCACAATTATATATCTCATTGACAATTGTAGCAATATACAAACCATTGACGATGTGCACGATCATTATCTTAGAAATAAAAAGGACATCAGGCAAAACATGCATAAAATAGACAAATGGTCTAGAGGACCAACAGAAATGGGCGCCAAATTTTTTAACAGATTACCAGGATCGATCAAATGTAAAGATGGCCTGGCTTTTAAAAACGCACTGAAGGATTATTTATTAAAAAATTGTTTTTATTCGGTTGACACCTTTTTAGAACATAAAGAGTAACTTATACACTCTATGTAGATTATGTTATTATGTACCTGACTTTCCAAATGTTATTTTGTGTAACCAATTATGGAAGAAAATAAAATGAAATGAAATAAAATGAAATGAAATGAAACAGTGCACAAATTAGGGCAGTCATACAATTTGATAAAGGTCCTTTCACCTATTTTAAAATAACAGATGACAAATCAGAGATCTGGAAAAAGGTTCTATTATGGAATACCCCATATTAAACAGAAAATGGAATAAACTATTAATGTGATTACCAAGCTTGTGCTGTGCTTGTGGGATGTTTCTAAAAAACAAAAAAATACCCCCTAAACAAGTAATAGATACATTTAATAGCACTTTATAACACTTATAAAACTTAATAGCACTTTATCCATTAGTAGCACTTGAGCACTTTATTAAGATTATTAGTCAATAGTTTTGGTTAGTATTTTTTATATATCGTTTTTTTAAAGTAATTAACATTAAATGATAAAATCAAATAGAATACAGTTCGAGTTTTTAGCGCGCCAAGCGTTTGAAAGGGAATGAAATACAGCACATTTTCAAATCGGTCAGTTCACGAATTGGACACCATTGGAGTTCAAAACGCAATCTTACAGATAAAAGAAAAGACTTTGGATTATCCACTTGTCCAGTCGATCACAGTTTCGGAAATCATTACGGTAAGGTCCTAACTTTTGTATTTATTTCAATATAATAAGCAATTGACAGTGCCCATAGAATATTCTATTGGTTAGAAATGGAGCTAATCGCCGAAAAACGAGTGAAAACTGTAAATGAAAACTGATAATTAGTCCTAGCCAAGGACGCCATTTAAATTTCTGCATGATCCAGAATGGGAATTCACAAATGAATTAGATACTCCGTGAATATTTTGTTTCGATGGAAAGTGATAGATTGACGGTAAATTAATTGATTAATAATAAAAAACCGCTCATATCCCCTGAACCAATAACGAGCATTTATCAAAACTGGAAATGCAAAGTCCTTTACTGAAAGAGTTCACATTATTTCTGTACAATCACTAGCATAAAATAAAGTTTTAGGCAAGGCATTAGACTTAGAAAGTATTAGACAACATAATTCATCAGTAAGGCATCGCAGGACATGACAAATTGGTCTATTACGGGAGTATGAAAAATTTTAACTGCATTTTGGGTCTCAGTCAACAATGTAACACAAAGTCAACCATAGCTGGTCGAAATTTGTTTTCATATGGTATTTTGGAACACCTCACATGAATTTGTCATTCCGGTAGTCAGAAAGTTTTTCATTTGCTTGCAGGACAAAATCAAGAGTTAATATGATTTAATTATTTTTCGTATTTAACGCCATACCTAAGTTTATATTTGCAAACCATTAAATATCACTAATTATTTTTTTGGCCGATTGTACCTCATAGCACATTTAACATAAAATAAAATATAAAAAAAGTAGTTAGAATCAGCCATGGTTACGTTCAGTCCAAAGTGACAAGAAGTATAAAAATAATTAGTGGCTGAGTGCAAAGAAAGGCCATTGTTCTCATAAAGACAATTTTAGGCACCAATTTGCCACTCTATTGCTACTGGATAACAAATATTTGAGTACACTATGCTACACAGTGCTATGTATGGATAAACCCACGACTTATTTTAAAAATACGTTGAAAGTTATGTGTGTAATGCTGAAATTATTTTATTTGTTTTCAGTCAAAATTGAATCAAAATAAGCAAGACCACTATCCGACTGAATTCAATTTACAACTAAGAAACATTGAGGTAAGTTCATCTTTGGATGTCAAAGCTTAGAGGCCCCAATTGATCACTAAACCACAACATTTTTACTTTTAACCACTATCTCATATTTTCAAAACCAACATTTTCTTACTCTAGATCTGCAGCTATATATTAGCTGGCTATTAAGAGTAACTTATTTTTTCACAACTAGAAGAAAAATTGCTTTTTAACAATGCAATAAGTAGAAAGGTAGTCACTGTTGCATGAGCTTTGGTGGCTGTAGCACTAAGGAGACTTCTTGTCTTAAATACCCTATCTTTTATAAAAGACAGCACATACACAATTAATGAGATTAGCTTGGGTTATGTTTGTGAGTAGCTATTTTAAACAGAAACAGAATCTCCCCCAGACTACTACCAGACAAAATTAGTTTCAAGCAATGTATTTAAATAATGAGTCAATAGAGTTGGTAAGTATTTCTATTTTAGTTGATAGGTTTTTATTTGTCATATCACATTTCCCACATTTCGAGTAGAGCGCGAAAAAGTGTTGATAGAAAATAACACAACAAATTTTCAAATCGGTTAGTTCACCAAAATAACCCTAGAGGCTCTCATCGCAATCCATCTCTTTAGAAACCTTTTACAACCATCTATCTTTCGGCCGTACATAATCCAACAAAAATTCACGGTAAGGTCATAATTTTTTGTATTAATTTAAAAAAAATACGTAATTAACAGTGCCTATTGCACATTTCATGGATTGGATATGAAGCTTGCCGCCAAATAATGAGTAAAAACTGTTATTTAAAAACTGACCGTACGGCCTAGCTAAACATTCCATGTAAATTTTTGGTCTAACATTCGCCAATTTAATAGCAATTCTGTGTTTCCGCGAATCTGGTTTTTCGAGTAAATTAATATATGAGAAGTAAAAGAATTGATTGTATTGGTAATAACAAACCGCTTATGTCACAATGAACAAATATCGTCTTTCATCAAAACCCAAGTCTTCTTTAGCCTGTACTTCTTGTAGGGTTAACATTATTTTCCTATCAATCACTAGACTAAATTACATTTTAAAGCAAGACTCAGGACTGAAATAAAGTATAACATGTCATCAATTCTAAGTCAGACATCGTACGAAATCACAAATTGGCCAATTCCAGGAGTATGAACGAAATTTTTGATATGCATTTTGGGTTACTGTAGTCAACAATGGAACACATAAGCAATTCCTGAGCTAGTCTGTTAATTTTTTTTAGGTTTATGTCTTTTTTATCCCTGTTTTTCCATATCTTTTTCATGGTTTAGCAAGACTATTTCAAGAGAAAGAATATATATATATATTTTTAAACCTAACATGTCTATTTTCTTATTTGCATGAGTTGCAGATAACTGAATAGTTCATTGCAATGTTCACTTTTTTTATAGCACATCCTAAATCAAAGATAATATAAAAACCTTTATAATAATCTAGCTAAGCGCAGTGTAATGAACAAAGTTGAACACATTTAAACTGGCATAGGCACCAATCCCATTCTTCTACATCTCATTCTTCGACAATGTTCGACAACCAATATTTCTTTCCACTAGATCAACGGCTATGTATTGATAGACTATTAAGTTATATCTAATAAGGTTCCTAGATTGTAAGGTTGAGACGGTTATATTTCGCCTTCTTTTAACAATATGATGAAAGTTTTGTAAGTAATGCTCAAATTATTTTATTTGTTTTCAGTCAAAGTAAGCAGACCACTACAGAAAGCTATAGTAAATTTCACGAGCATCAAATTTAACTGGTAAGTTCTCCTATACTACTATAGCGTAGAGACACTATTTCAGTACTAGGCAACTTTTTTTTAAAACTATTTTACCATTTACACCATATTCACGGCTTTTTATTGATAGTGTCATAACGTCGATTGGGATAAATAAAGTGAATTCAATTGCCAGCACACCCTTGCCGAGCATGATAAAAAGGAAATGGAAATTTAGCTGTTGGGTACTGGTTCAGAGGTCCCTCTCTGACAATACTCTGAATAGTTGGGAACTGAGGCGAAGCAAAGAGAACATTTGTGTTTATTTTTTGTTTTCAGTCAAAATTGAATCAAAATAAGCGAGACCTCTATCCAACTAAATTCAATGCACAACCGTACAACTAAGAAACATTGAGGTAAGTTCATCTTTGGATGTCAAAGCTTAGAGGCCCCAATTGATCACTAAACCACAACATTTTTACTTTTAACCACTATCTCATATTTTCAAAACCAACATTTTCTTACTCTAGATCTGCAGCTATATATTGATAAGCTTTTTTCTTCTTTTCACAACAGGTATGTTCAAAGTTATGTTCAAACTATTCTATTTGTTTTCAGAAAATTACAGACCAAAAATAAAAATTCTGCACCTCGTAAAGTCTTACACAAACTTGAAAGAAATCTTTATAAACTTTCGGTAAGTTCATCTTCAAGCGTAGACGCCTATTAGCGCCATTTAGCTTTTGGTACTTTGTAATACTTAACTCTGGAACATGCATAACATCAGTTTTATATGCAAATATAATACAAAAATATACGAGATCACGCTCTTTATTTTTACTTGGGATTTTATTTGAAGGTTGTATTGTTTGTCAATAATCTGAAAATTTTATTGTGTCTTTAGTAGCACCCATGGAGCAATACCTAACTTTATTTGGCCATCAAGACAACACAGCTTACCAGTACTTGACAGTGCAGAGTGAACCTGATTCCCCAGCCAATAATTGTTGTACCAATAGTTTAAACGTCTCATACTATCAACTTTCCCCAGACTCAACTGTAAACAATGATAAAAATCGACATCTTCATTGCGGTAGCTGCATGTCTTGTCACCTCCATTATCATTTTACTCTATTTGGGATTCTGGGCGACTGCGTACAGGTAATTCTCCGCTTGAAATAAGATGTTTTAGCGTAATGCTTCTGCCATTGTTAGAGACATGATAAGCGTCTCTTAGAACATCTCTTACAATAAATAATGACAAAGGCATTGCGCTAAAACGACCAAAGTCCCACGATTTCTATCAATTTATTGACAAGTGTTCCACGTGAAGCTAATTTTCTATTCCCGTACGTTGTACTATCTCTCTCTTACTTTCTCCACCGCAATCAAAATTTAGTCTTATGGCACTTGTTTTGCATTACATTCTATGACGGTCAAACATGGTGATAAAAATGTGATATATCACATATAATGGAATGTTTTTGAGGCTATTTCAGTGTTTGAGTTTTATTCAATTGGACAGCAGGTGTATTTGATATTCTTTAAATACGATGAACTAGATTCCAGATCTTTCCCGTGTGTGAGCTCTACGGTTCTTTGATAAACGCATTTCGCTAAGTTTCTATTAAATAGAGTCTACCAAAATAATTTCTAAGTGATGGTAACACAGATATTTTAAATGTTCATAATATTTCTCGCAGAAGTAAAGCTATACCCTTTTTTTAGGATTGTAAAGAACTGGATCTTCCCACCACCTCCCCTATGCGAGGATGAAGAGCATCAGGAAGAAGAAGAAGAAGAGGAGGAATACATTCCAAGGGAGATGACTCAGGAAGAAGCTGATGCGGCCCTTGACGCTTACTTTCAACAGCTTCACGAAGAACGAATAAGGAAGGAGCAGGAGAAAGAACAAAATGGTAATAAATCTGAAGCTTAGAAACATAAAAATTGGCCAATAAAGAGAACTTAACAGATCAACAGTTTGATTATTTTGTGTAAAAGGACATGCTGTAATGGTGTTCAATGTTACAACTGCATGGACGCTTTCTTGACATTTCCTTTACTTGTCCTCGAACACTATCAACATTTTCTTGACAAGTCTCTGACAAAATGGCAGTAACTTCTTGTATCATCTAGCCGGTCATAGAAAGCACTTTTGATTACGAACATGTGTCCAAATATTCCACGTTATGCTGGATTTCATTCCGTGACAGAAGAAAGCAAATCAATACTTTCTATGTGCATTTTTGTTTTGAATTTTTAATTGATCATAAAACAAAAAGTTTGGTGGGGGGAAGGGGGCTAGAGTCTTAGGGGCTCATGAGCAGTGGGTTCATGAACTGGAACTGCTATTTTGTCCAGTTGTGTTTGGTGGTGTCTTCTTGTGGCTTAATAACTTGAAAATGACATAAGATTTTGATTGAGTAGGAGGTGTTCTTTGAAATATCTAATGGTGCTCGTCAGATTTGGCAAAACTGCGTAGGTGGTATCACTTTCTGGGTGTGAGGTCTGGACCGAGTGGATGGTGAAGGGGTGGGTTGGAAGTGGCATGGTGCTTGGGCTGTACGTTCAGCTCTGGGGTTGTCAGAGAGTTAATAAGCATGTGCGTAGGGTGAGTAGTAAGGGACATAATTTTCTATTTTATTTTGCTGCGTCGGGATAGACTCAATGGTGTCTTCTTCTGGAGAGCCAGGGAGATTGATTGGGACTGGGTTAATGATAGACAAGTGCAAGTGTATGGGTATTGTTGCAAAGCCTAGGGGCTGTCAGGATAGGTTGGGCGGTCTGCAAGCCCCATCTAGAGCAGACAGTGCAGGCTCGGCTCGGGTTACTTTGTCGATTGCTTTGTTGATTAGCATGCGCCTGTTGCCTTTTATTGTTGACGAGGCTCTTATTCCAATTTCAACTAATTTAGTTTTAATTTCAAATTGGCAGGTGCAATTTGGGAGGAGTATGCTGGTTAAATCTAGTTTGCTGGCTGGATTGTCAAGGGGGACTAAGTTGTATACTTTGAACGGGTCAGGGAGCATATTTTTGCCATGTCAAATATTTTGTTTGTTTTCGTATTCAAAACATTAAACTTTTTGCGTAGTATATATGCCAATAGCCCTGCGTAGTTGGTGTCTATGTCTTTAAGTATGCGTGGCATGGCTAGCAGTCGTGTTACAAAGAAGTGTTGATTTGGAAAGGTAGGTCATTGTTGTCTAGATAATAAAAGTTGTTTGATGAGGGGTCATCAAGCATTTGTCTATAATCGGTTGATGCGTGGGGTCGTGACTTTGTTCAGTGCACGGTTTGTCTCCATCATGAACTGGCACGAATTTGTTGTCGTCAGCTACAGCTCTCATGTTTGCAGCAAGTGGCTGTGAAATGCTTGATATGCAGTTGGCGTTCGCGTAAAGTTTGCTAGGGCGGTGCTTTATGTCAGAGTCATATGGGGAAATTTTAATGAGCCAGCGGGCAAATTTGGGTGAAGGGAGTTTTATGTTGCATAGCCTACGAACGGAGGTGTGGTCTGTGATGGCTGTCCAAGGGTGCTGTGAAAATATATTATGCATCACCCAAGTGCAAGGTTATGAGTTGGTCATGGTGTAGTTGACCTCGTGCTTATATAATCCAAGTCTAGCATATACCTACTATTGGTCTGGTATCGTCTTCGACCTTTTGTGATAAGATGACGCCCAGCGCTTAGTTGCTAGTGTCGCATTTGAATATAAAAGGCTTGTCGAAGTGTGGATAGATGAGCAAGGAGTCACATGGTCAGGGCCGTATGTAAGTATTTAAAAAAAATCTTGCAATCGTGGGTCTAGATGAAGGGTTGGTCTTTAATGGTCAGTTTATAACAGATGTCGTGAGGTCTGAGCCGAACTTGATGAAATTTAGGTGTAAGGAAACGAGTCCTATGAATCAACAGCGTCAACATCAGCCGGAGGGGAAAGGATTTAATAGTGTCGAAAAGGTGTTCATATGGTTTTCATTCTGTCTGGGAGGTTATGTAGCTGAGGTGTCTAGTTTAAGTTGCGTAAACGGTGCATTTGGACGGTTTGAGTTTAAGATTGGCGTCGTATTTCCGTTTAAAAATGTCTCCGCCGAACAGTGAAGTGGTTGGAGTAATGGCTATTACAGAAGCAGACTTTGTTTTCCAAATAGACGCTCATGTAAGCGTTTTATTCCGAAATAAGATTGTCTACTTATTGCTGCCTGGATGATCTACTATTAGCAAATTCCTTGGGTTTTCTAGCTCGAAGAAAATGGAAGCTCCTCTTCTAGAAGTAAAATTGTTCTGACTTAGCTGTTGTCTGCTTCTAAAATTTGATGAACGCCGCTTGGAAAGTCAAGTGTGCCTTTTGTTTTATTTTGTCAAACATCAAGTACAGCTTGTAAAAAAATTTGCAAATGGGTCGCAATGTGTCGCATCAACACAGAAAATACAAGCCTGACCGAATTTTAATTTTAATTACAGAAAGAATATAAATAAATAAGGTCTAAGAAATATATTTATGTGTTTTCCTGTCCTGTTTATGCCCAGTTGTTGTCTTAACTAAAGCACTATTCCGAAAAAAGACTTGTGGCTTAACCATCAGCAGGTTAAGCAGGGTGACGGTCCCCAGGCCTAGAGGTTTTTCCCTGATTGGTGGCCCACGTGTGATGGCTCAAGGAGCCTGCGAGGGGAAAAAAACATTGCCAGCCGACAAGCCCTTGCCAACGACCCATGTCAAATAAATTTGTTGAGTTTACCAAAATGGTCTTAAAGTTTATAGTTGCATTTCAGGCACTCACACTACCTTATTTAGGTTTTGGGATTTGTTCTCCTGGTTATGGTTATATAGTTAAAACATTTCTACTGCCATGGAGTGCTTAGGCACTCAACGCTACTGTCTTACACTTTGTCGAAGCAAATGACTAAATTTGTGAAATTTTTGCTGGTAAGAGTAACTTATTTTTTCTCAACTGGAAGAAAAATTGCTTTTTAACAATGCAATAAGTAGTAAGGTAGTCACTGTTTACTGAGCTTTGGTGGCTGTAGCACTAAGGAGACTTCTTGTCTTAAATACCCTATCTTTTAATAAAGACAGCACTTACACAATTAATGAGATTAGCTTGGGTTATGTTTGTGAGAAGCTATTTTAAACAGAAACAGAATCTCCCCCAGACTACTACCAGACAAAATTAGTTTTAAGCACTGTATTTAAATTATGAGTCAATAGAGTTGGTAAGTATTTCTATTTTAGTTGATCGATTTTTATTTGTCATATCACATTTCCCACATTTCGAGTAGAGCGCGAAAAAGGGTTGACAGCAAATAATACAACAAATTTTCAAATCGGTTAGTTCACCAGAATAACCCTAGAGGCTCTCATCGCAATCCATCATTTTAGAAACCTTTTACAACCATCTATCTTTCGGCCGTACATAATCCAACAAAAATTCACGGTAAGGTCATAATTTTTGTATTAATTTTATAAAATACGTTATTAACAGTGCCTATTGCACATTTCATGGATTGGATATGAAGCTTGCCGCCAAATAATGAGTAAAAACTGTTATTTAAAAACTGACCGTACGGCCTAGCCAAACATGCCATGTCAATTTTTGGTCTAAAATTCGCCAATTTTAATAGAAATTCTGCGTTTCCGCGAATCTGGTTTTTCGAGTAAATTAATGAATGGGAAGTAAAAGAATTGATTGAAATGGTAATAACAAACCGCTCATGTCCCCATGAACAAATATCGCCTAATTCATCAAAACCCGAGTCTTCTTTGGCCTTACTTCTTGTAGGGTGAACATTATTTTCCTATCAATCACTAGACTAAATTACATTTTAAAGCAAGACTCAGGACTGAAATAAAGTATAACATGTCATCAATTCTAAGTCAGACATCGTACGAAATCACAAATTGGCCAATTCCAGTAGTATTGTCGAAATTTTTGATATGCATTTTGGGTTACTGCAGTCAACAATGGAACACATAAGCAATTCCTGAGCTAGTTGGTTAATTTTTTTTGGTTAATGGCTTAATTATCCCTGTTTTTCATATCTTTTTCATGGTTTAGCAAGACTATTTCAAGAGAAAGAATATATATATATATTTTTAAACCTTACATGTCTATGTTCTTATTTGCATGAGTTGCAGATAACTGAATAGTTCATTGCTATGTTCACTTTTTTTAAGCTCATCCTATATCAAAGATAATATAAAAACCATTTATAATAATCTAGCTAAGTATAGTGTAATGAACAGAGTTGAACACATTTAAACTGGCGTAGGCTACAATTCCATTCTTCTACATCTCATTCTTCAACAATGTTCGACAACCAATATTTCTTTCCACTAGGTCAATTCGGCTATGTATTGATAGACTCTTTAGTTATATATAATAAGGTTCCTAGATTATAAGGTTGAGACGATTTTATTTCGTCTTCTTTTAACAATATGTTCAAAGTTTTGTAAGTAATGCTCAAACTATTTTATTTGTTTTCGGTCAAAGTAAGCAGACCACTACGGAAAGCTATAGTAAATTTCACGAGCATCAAATTTAACTGGTAAGTTCGCCTACACTACTATAGCGTGGTGACACTATTTCAGTTCTAGGCAACTTTTTTTTAAAACTATTTTACCATTTACACCATATCCACGGCTTTTTATTGATAGTGTCATAACGTAGATTGGGATAAATAAAGTGAATTCAATTGCCAGCACGCCCTTGGCAAGCATGATAAAAAGGAAATGGAAATTTAGCTGTTGGGTACTGGTTCAGAGGTCCGTCTCTGACAATACTCTGAATAGTTGGGAACCTATGGGAAGCAAAGATAAAATTTGTGTTTATTTTTTGTTTTCAGTCAAAATTGAATGAAAATAAGCGAGACTACTATCCAACTGAATTCAATTTACAACTAAGAAACATTGAGGTAAGTTCATCTTTGGATGTCAAAGCTTAGAGGCCCCAATTGATCACTTAACCACAACATTTTTACTTTTAACCACTATCTCATATTTTCAAAACCAACATTTTCTTACTCTAGATCTGCACCTTTATATTGATAAGCTTTTTTCTTCTTTTCACAACAGGTATGTTCAAAGTTATGTTCTAACTATTCTATTTGTTTTTAGAAAATTTCAGACCATAAATAAAAAATTCTGCACCTCGTAAAGTCTTACACAAACTTGTAAGAAATCTTTAAAACTATCGGTAAGTTCATCTACGTGCGTAGACGCCTTTTTGCGCCATTTAGCTTTCGGCACTTTTTAATACTTAACTCTGGATCATGCATAACATCAGTATTATATGCAAATATAATACAAAAATATACGAGATCACGCTCTTCCTTTTTACTTGGGATTTTATTTTAAGGTTGTATTGTTTGTCAATAATCTGAAAATTTTATTGTGTCTTTAGTAGCACCCATGGAGCAATACCTAACTTTATTTGGCCATCAAGACAACACAGCTTACCAGTACTTGACAGTGCAGAGTGAACCTGATTCCCCAGCCAATAATTGTTGTACCAATAGTTTAAACGTCTCATACTATCAACTTTCCCCAGACTCAACTGTAAACAATGATAAACATCGACATCTTCATTGCGGTTGCTGCATGTCTTGTCACCTCCATTATCATTTTACTCTATTTGGGATTCTGGGCGACTGCGTACAGGTAATTCTCTGCTTGAAATTAGATGTTTTAGCGTAATGCTTCTGCCATTGTTAGAGACATTATAAGCGTCTCTTAGAACATCTCTTTCAATAAATAATGACAAAGGCATTGCGCTAAAACGACCAAAGTCCCACGATTTCTATCAATTTATCGACAAGTGTTCCACGTGAAGCTAATTTTCTATTCCCGTACGTTGTACTATCTCTCTCTTACTTTCTCCACCGCAATCAAAATGTAGTCTCTTGGCACACTTTTTGCATTACATTCTATGACGCTCAAACATGGTGATAAAAATGTGATATATCACATATGAAGGAATGTTTCTGAGGCTATTTCAGTGTTTGAGTTTTATTCAATTGGACAGCAGGTGTACTTGATATTCTTTAAATACGATGAACTAGATATCAGATCTTTCCCGTGAGTGAGCTCTACGGTTCTTTGATAAACGCATTTAGCGTAGTTTCTTTTAAATACAGTCTACCGAAATAATTTCTAAGTGATGGTAACACAGAGATTTTAAATGTTCATAATATTTCTCGCAGAAGTAAAGCTATACCCTTTTTTTAGGATTGTAAAGAACTGGATCTTCCCACCACCTCCCCTATGCGAGGATGAAGAGCATCAGGAAGAAGAAGAAGAAGAGGAGGAATACATTCCAAGGGAGATGACTCAGGAAGAAGCTGATGCGGCCCTTGACGCTTACTTTCAACAGCTTCACGAAGAACGAATAAGGAAGGAGCAGGAGAAAGAACAAAATGGTAATAAATCTGAAGCTTAGAAACATAAAAATTGGCCAATAAAGAGAACTTAACAGATCAACAGTTTGATTATTTTATGTTGAAGGACATGCTGTAATAGTGTTCAATGTTACAACTGCATGGTATGCATTCTTGACATTTCCTTTACTTGTCCTCGAACACTATCAAAGTTTTCTTGACAAGTCTCTGACAAAATGGCAGTAACTTCTTGTTTCATCTAGCCGGTCATAGAAAGCACTTTTGATTACGTACATGTTTCAAAATAATCCAGGTAATGCTGGATTTCATTCCGTGACAGAAGAAAGCAAATCAATACTTTCTAAGTGCATTTTTGTTTTGAATTTTTAATTGGTCATAAAACAAAAAGTTTGTGGGGGGGGAGGGGGCTAGAATCTTAGGGGCTCATGAGCATTGGGTTGATGAACTGGAACTGCTATTTTGTCCTGTGGTGTTTGGTGGTGTCTTCTTGTTGGTTAATAACTTGAAAATGACATCAGATTTTGATTGAGTTGGAGGTGTTCTTTGCCATATATAATGGTGCTTGTCAGATTTGGCAAAACTGTGTAGGTGGTATCACTTTCTGGGTATGAGGTCTGGACCGAGTGGATGGTGAAGGGGTGGGTTGAGAGTGGCATGGTGCTTGGGCTGTACGTTCAGCTATGGGGTTGTCAGAGAGTTAATTAGCATGTGAGGTGGGTGTGTCGTTGGGGACATAATTTTCCATTTTTTTTTGCTGCGTTGGGATAGAGTTAATGGTGTCTTCTTCTGGAGAGCCAGGGAGATTGATTGGGACTGGGTTAATGATAGTCAAGTGCAAGTGTATGGGTATTGTTGCAAAGCCTCGGGGCTGTCAGGATGGGTTGGTCGGTCTGCGTGCCCCATCTAGAGCAGACAGTGCTAGCTCAGCTAGGGTTACTTTGTCGATTGCTTTGTTGATTAGCATGCGCCTGTTGCCTTTTATTGTTGACGAGGTTCTTATTTAAATTTCAACTAATTTAGTTTTAATTTCAAATAGGCAGGTGCAATTTGGGAGGAGTATGCTGGTTAAATCTAGTTTGCTGGCTGGATTGTCGAGGGGGACTTAGTTGTGTACTTTGAACGGGTCAGGGAGCATATTTTTGCCATTTTAGATATTTTGTTTGTCTTCTTATTCAAAACATTAAACTTTTTGCGTAGTATATATGCCAATAGCCCTGCGTAGTTGGTGTCTATGTCTTTAAGTATGCGTGGCAGGGCTAGTTGTCGTGTTACAAAGAAGTTTTGATTTTGAAAGGTAGGTCATTGTTGTCTAGATAATAAAAGTTGTTTGATGAGGGGTCATCAAGCATTTATCTATAATCGGTTGAATCGTGGGGTCGTGACGTTGTTCAGTGCACGGTTTGTCTCCATCATGAACTGGCACGAATTTGTTGTCGTCAGCTACAGCTCTCATGTTTGCAGCAAGTCGCTGTGAAATGCTTGATATGCAGTTGGCGTTCGCGTAAAGTTTGCTAGGGCGGTGCTTTATGTCAGAGTCATATTGGGAAATTTTAATGAGCCAGCGGGCAAATTTGGGTGAAGGGAGTTTTATGTTGCTTAGCCTACGAACGGATGTGTGGTCTGTGATGGCTGTCCAAGGGTGCTGTGATAATATATTATGCATCACCCAAGTGCAAGGTTGTGAGTTGGTCATGGTGTAGTTGACCTCGTGCTAATATAATCCATGTCTAGCATATACCTACTATTGGTCTGGTATCGTCTTCGACCTTTTGTGATAAGATGATGCCCAGCGCTTAGTTGCTAGTGTCGCATTTGAATATAAAAGGCTTGTCGAAGTTTGGATAGATTTATTTATTTATTTGTTTGTGCTTCGTACAATTACAAGGTAGTTGTGTGAGCCTAAGTAGTAGGAACTTCGTCCATAAAGATAGAAATAGGAATATAAAATTTTAACAATGAATTATAACTAGGGATAAAAGTAATAATAATGATAAAATGAGATAATAGTAGAAATGAAAATAAGAATAATAATAGTGGTAAAATACTAGAAGTAAAAGTGGTAGATAATAAAGAGAAAATAACAATGGTTAGGTGAGCAAGGAGTCACATGGTCAGGGCCGTATGTAAGTATTTTTAAAAAATCTTGCAATCGTGGGTCTAGATGAAGGGTTGGTCTTTAATGGTCAGTTTATTACAGATGTCGTGAGGTCTGAGCCGAACTTGATGAAATTAAGGTGTAAGGAAACGAGTCCTATGAATCAACAGCGTCAACATCAGCCAGAGGGGAAAGGATTTAATAGTGTCAAAAGGTGTTCATATGGTTTTCATTCTGTCTGGGAGGTTATGTAGCTAAGGTGCCTAGTTTTAGTTTCGTAAACGGTGCATTTGGACGGTTTAAGTTTAAGATTGGCGTCGTATTTCCGTTCAAAAATGTCTCCGCCGAACAGTGAAGTGGTTGGAGTAATGGCTAGTACAGAAGCAGACTTTGTTTTCCAAATAGACGCTTATGTTAGGGTTTAATTCCGAAATAAGATTATCTACTTATCGCTGCCTGGATGATCTACTATTAGCAAATTCCTTGGGTTTTCTAGCTCTAAGAAAATGGAAGCTCCTCTTCTAGAAGTAAAATTGTTCTGACCTTGCTGTTGTCTGCTTCTAAGATTTGATGATAGTCGCTTGGAAAGTCAAGTGTGCCTTATGTTGTATTTTGTCAAACATCAAGTACAGCTGGTAAAAAAATTTGCAAATGGGTCGCAATGTGTCGCATCAACACAGAGAATACAAGCCTGACCAAATTTTAATTTTAATTACAGGAAGAATATATATAAATAAGGTCTAAGAAATATATTTATGTGTTTTTCTGTCCTGTTTATGCCCAGTTGTTGTCTTAACTAAAGCACTATTCCGAATAAAGACTTGTGGCTTAACCATCAGCGGGTTAAGCAGGGTGACGGTCCCCAGGCCTAGAGGTTTTCCCTGATAGGTGGCCCACGAGTGATGGCTCAAGGAGCCTGCGAGGGGAAAAAAACATTGCCAGCCAACAAGCCCTTGCCAACGACCCATGTCAAATAAATTTGTTGAGTTTACCAAAATGGTCTTAAAGTTTATAGTTGCATTTCAGGCACTCACACTACCTTATTTAGGTTTTGGGATTTGTTCTCCTGGTTATGGTTATATAGTTAATACATTTCTACTGCCATGGAGTGCTTAGGCACTCAACGCTACTGTCTTACACTTTGTCGAAGCAAATGACTAAATTTGTGAAATTTTTGCTGGTAAGAGTAACTTATTTTTTCTCAACTAGAAGAAAAATTGCTTTTTAACAATGCAATAAGTAGTAAGGTAGTCACTGTTGACTGAGCTTTGGTGGCTGTAGCACTAAGGAGACTTCTTGTCTTAAATACCCTTTCTTTTATAAAAGACAGCACATACACAATTAATGAGATTAGCTTGGGTTATGTTTGTGAGTTGCTATTTTAAACAGAAACAGAATCTCCCCCAGACTACTACCAGACAAAATTAGTTTCAAGCAATGTATTTAAATTATGAGTCAATAGAGTTGGTAAGTATTTCTATTTTAGTTGATAGGTTTTTATTTGTCATATCACATTTCCCACATTTCGAGTAGAGCGCGAAAAAGTGGTGATAGAAAATAATACAACAAATTTTCAAATCGGTTAGTTCACCAAAATAACCCTAGAGGCTCTCATCGCAATCCATCTTTTTAGAAACCTTTTACAACCATCTATCTTTCGGCCGTATATAATCCAACAAAATTTCACGGTAAGGTCATAATTTTTTGTATTAATTTGATAAAATACGTAATTAACAGTGCCTATAGCACATTTCATGGATTGGATATGAAGCTTGCCGCCAAATAATGAGTAAAAACTGTTATTAAAAAACTGACCTTACGGCCTAGCCAAACATGCCATGTCAATTTTTGGTCTAAAATTCGCCAATTTTAATAGAAATTCTGCGTTTCCGCGAATCTGGTTTTTCGAGTAAATTAATGAATGGGAAGTAAAAGGATTTATTGAATAGGTAATAACAAACCACTTATGTCCCCAAGAACAAATATCGCCTAATTCATCAAAACCCAAGTCTTCTTTGGCCTGTACTTCTTGTAGGGTTAAATTATTTCCCCACTAATCACTAGACTAAATTACATTTTTAAGTTGTACTCCTGAATTAAATAAAGTATTACATGACATGAATTTTAAGTCAGACATCGTACGAAATCACAAATTGGCCAATTCCAGTAGTATTGTCGAAATTTTTGATATGCATTTTGGGTTACTGCAGTCAACAATGGAACACATAAGAGATTCCTGAGCTAGTCTGTATATTTTGTTTGGTTGATGGCTTTTTTATCCCTGTTTTTCCATATCTTTTTCATGGTTTAGCAAGACTATTTCAAGAGAAAGAATATATATGTATATTTTTAAACTTACATGTCTATTTTCTTATTTGTATGAGTTGCAGATAACTGAATAGTTCATTGCTATGTTCACTTTTTTTATAGCACCTCCTAAATCAAAGATAATATTAAAACCTTTATACGAATCTGGCTAAGTGTAGTGTAATGAACAGAGTTGTACACATTTAAACTGGCGTAGGCACCAATTCCATTCTTCTACATCTCATTCTTCAACAATGTTCGACAACCAATATTTCTTTTCACTAGGTCAACGGCTATGTATTGATAGACTCTTAAGTTATATCTAATAAGGTTCCTAGATTATAAGGTTGAGACGGTTATATTCCGTCTTCTTTTAACAATATGTTGAAAGTTTTGTAGGTAATGCTCAAATTATTTTATTTGTTTTCAGTCAAAGTAAGCAGACCACTACAGAAAGCTATAGTAAATTTCACGAGCATCAAATTTAACTGGTAAGTTCGCCTACACTACTATAGCTTGGTGACACTATTTCAGTAGGTACTAGGCAACTTTTTTTTTAAACTATTTCACCTTTTGCTCCATATCCACGGCTTTTTATTGATAGTGTCATAACGTAGATTGGGATAAATAAAGTGAATTCAATTGCGAGCACACCACTACAACCATCCTAGTTGTATTGTGCCCCTAGGCGAGCATGATATAAAGAGAATGGAAATTTAGCTGTTGGGTACTGGTTCAGAGGTCCTTCTCTGACAATACTCTGAATAGTTGGGAACCTAGGGGAGGCAAAGAGACAATTTGTATTGACCATCAAAATAGAACGATAATTTAAAATTAAAACTCACATGATGAAGATATAGTACAACCCTTCAAGCTTACAGGAGAACTAAGATCAGAGTCCCTGAGACCCTACACTTCAAGTTGGTAAAACCCTGCATGACTCAGTTATATCCCCACTCTACACCCTTAGCTGTCCCGTTAGAATGGGTGTAGGTGCAGAGGGACAATGGCCTGGTGCCGCAAAGATAGGAATTTAGAGTGCCGCTAAATTGGCAAGCTTTTAGGAAAGAAAACTGTTAGGAATGTTACAATCTGTCTTTTGTGCCACAAAAATAATAGATCACGAGAGGAAATAAGAATTTACCCCGGACATGTAGGCCTCTTAGTTGACACCTCTACATATACTTGAATGATATGGGAATAATATATAATACCATAATCTAAGATATAAAAACACATAGAACTATATTAATAGACACACAACAATAGGTTAGCTTTTGTCTTCTTTTATTTCAAACTGTTTTATTCATTTTCAGTCAAAGGTACCAGACTCACCTTTAAGAATGAAAAACATCATCATCTCTGTTGCTGCGGGCGTAGCTGCCTTCATCCTCATTTTTCTCTTTCTGGGATTTGGGGCGACCATGTACAGCCATAAAATAAAGTTTTAAGCAAGGCATTAGACTTAGAAAGTATTAAACAACATAATTCATCAGTAAGGCATCGCAGGACATGACAAATTGGTCTATTACGGGAGTATGAACAATTTTAACTGCATTTTGGGTCTCAGTCAACAATGTAACACAAAGTCAACCATAGCTGGTCGAAATTTGTTTTCATACGGTATTTTGGAACACCTCACATAGATTTGTCATCCCGGTAGTCAGAAAGTTTTTCATTTGTTTGCAGGACAAAAACAAGAGTTAATATGATTTAATTATTTTTCGTATTTAACGCCATACCTAAGTTTATTAGTGCAAACCATTAAATATCACTAATTATTTTTAAGCCGATTGTACCTCATAGCACATTTAACATAAAATAAAATATAAAAAAAGTAGTTAGAATCAGCCATGGTTACGTTCAGTCCAAAGTGACAAGAAAATTAAGAATAATTAGTGGCTGAGTGCAAAGAAAGGCCATTGTTCTCATAAAGACAATTTTAGGCACCAATTTGCCACTCTATTGCTACTGGATAACAAATATTTGAGTACACTATGCTACACAGAGCTATGTATGGATAAACCCTCGACTTATTTTAAAAATACGTTGAAAGTTATGTGTGTAATGCTGAAATTATTTTATTTGTTTTCAGTCAAAATTGAATCAAAATAAGCAAGACCACTATCCGACTGAATTCAATTTACAACTAAGAAACATTGAGGTAAGTTCATCTTTGGATGTCAAAGCTTAGAGGCCCCAATTGATCACTAAACCACAACATTTTTACTTTTAACCACTATCTCATATTTTCAAAACCAACATTTTCTTACTCTAGATCTGCAGCTTTATATTGATAAGCTTTTTTCTTCTTTTCACAACAGGTATGTTCAAAGTTACGTTCTAACTATTCTATTTGTTTTCAGAAAATTACCGACGATAAATAAAAATTCTGCACCTCGTTAAGTCTTACACAAACTTCTAAGAAATCTTTATAAACTATCGGTAAGTTCATCTTCAAGCGTAGACGCCTATTAGCACCATTTAGCTTTTGGCACTTTTTAATACTTAACCCTGGAACATGCATCACATCAGTATTATATGCAAATATAATACAAAAATATACGAGATCACGCTCTTTATTTTTACTTGGGATTTTATTTTAAGGTTGTATTGTTTGTCAATAATCTGAAAATTTTATTGTGTCTTTAGTAGCACCCATGGAGAATTACCTTACTTTATTTGGCCATCAAGACAACACAGCTTACCAGTACTTGACAGTGCAGAGTGAACCTGATTCCCCAGCCAATAATTGTTGTACCAATAGTTTAAACGTCTCATACTATCAACTTTCCCCAGACTCAACTGTAAACAATGATAAAAATCGACATCTTCATTGCGGTTGCTGCATGTCTTGTCACCTCCATTATCATTTTACTCTATTTGGGATTCTGGGCGACTGCGTACAGGTAATTCTCTGCTTGAAATTAGATGTTTTAGCGTAATGCTTCTGCCATTGTTAGAGACATTATAAGCGTCTCTTAGAACATCTCTTTCAATAAATAATGACAAAGGCATTGCGCTAAAACGACTTAAGTCTCACGATTTCTATCAATTTATCGACAAGTGTTCCACGTGAAGCTAATTTTCTATCCCCGTACGTTGTACTATCTCTCTCTTACTTTCTCCACCGCAATCAAAATGTAATCTTATGGCACACTTTTTGCATTACATTCTATGACGCTCAAACATGGTGATAAAAATGTGATATATCACATATAATGGAATGTTTCTGATGCTATTTCAGTGTTTGAGTTTTATTCAATTGTACAGCAGGTGTACTTGATATTCTTAAAATACGATGAACTAGATTTCAGATCTTTCCCGTGAGTGAGCTCTACGGTTCTTTGATAAACGCATTTCGCTAAGTTTCTATTAAATACAGTCTACCAAAATAATTTCTAAGTGACGGTAACACAGATATTTTAAATGTTCATAATATTTCTCGCAGAAGTAAAGCTATACCCTTTTTTTAGGATTGTGAAGAACTGGATCTTCCCACCACCTCCCCTATGCGAGGATGAAGAGCATCAGGAAGAAGAAGAAGAAGAGGAGGAATACATTCCAAGGGAGATGACTCAGGAAGAAGCTGATGCGGCCCTTGACGCTTACTTTCAACAGCTTCACGAAGAACGAATAAGGAAGGAGCAGGAGAAAGAACAAAATGGTAATAAATCTGAAGCTTAGAAACATAAAAATTGGCCAATAAAGAGAACTTAACAGATCAACAGTTTGATTATATTATGTTGAAGGACATGCTGTAATGGTGTTTAATGTTACAACTGCATGGACGCTTTCTTGACATTTCCTTTACTTGTCCTCGAACACTATCAACATTTTCTTGACAATTCTCTGACAAAATGGTAGTTACTTCTTTTTTCATCTAGCTGATGAGCATGGAGAGCACTTTTGATTACGTACATGTGTCCAAATATTCCACGTAATGCTGGATTTCATTCAGTGAGAGAAGAAAGCAAATCAATATTTCCTATGTGCATTTTTGTTTTGAATTTTTAATTGATCATAAAACAAAAAGTTTGGTGGGGGGAAGGGGGCTAGAGTCTTAGGGGCTCATGAGCGTTGGGTTGATGAACTGGAACTGCTAATTTGTCCTGTGGTGTTTGGTGGTGTCTTCTTGTGGGTTAATAACTTGAAAATGACATCAGATTTATATTGAGTTGGAGGCGTTCTTTGAAATATCTAATGGTGCTCGTCAGATTTGGCAAAACTGCGTAGGTGGTATCACTTTCTGGGTGTGAGGTCTGGACCGAGTGGATGGTGAAGGGGTGGGTTGGAAGTGGCATGGTGCTTGGGCTGTACGTTCAGCTCTGGGGTTGTCAGAGAGTTAATTAGCATGTGAGGTGGGTGTGTCGTTGGGGACATAATTTTCTATTTTATTTTGCTGCGTCGGGATAGACTCAATGGTGTCTTCTTCTGGAGAGCCAGGGAGATTGATTGGGACTGGGTTAATGATAGACAAGTGCAAGTGTATGGGTATTGTTGCAAAGCCTAGGGGCTGTCAGGATGGGTTGGTCGGTCTGCGTGCCCCATCTAGAGCAGACAGTGCAGGCTCGGCTCGGGTTACTTTGTCGATTGCTTTGTTGATTAGCATGCGCCTGTTGCCTTTTATTGTTGACGAGGTTCTTATTCCAATTTCAACTAATTTAGTTTTAATTTCAAATAGGCAGGTGCAATTTGGGAGGAGTATGCTGGTTAAATCTAGTTTGCTGGCTGGATTGTCGAGGGGGACTAAGTTGTGTACTTTGAACGGGTCAGGGAGCATATTTTTGCCATGTCATATATTTTGTTTGTTTTCTTATTCAAAACATTTAACTTTTTGCGTAGTATATATGCCAATAGCCCTGCGTAGTTGGTGTCTATGTCTTTAAGTATGCGTGGCAGGGCTAGTTGTCGTGTTACAAAGAAGTGTTGATTTGGAAAGGTAGGTCATTGTTGTCTAGATAATAAAGGTTGTTTGATGAGGGGTCATCAAGCAGTTGTCTATAATCGGTTGAATCGTGGGGTCGTGACGTTGTTCAGTGCACGGTTTGTCTCCATCATGAACAGGCACGAATTTGTTGTCGTCAGCGACAGCTCTCATGTTTGCAGCAAGTGGCTGTGAAATGCTTGATATGCAGTTGGCGTTCGCTTAAAGTTTGCTAGGGCGGTGCTTTATGTCAGAGTCATATTTGGAAATTCCAATGAGCCAGCGGATAAATTTGGGTGAAGGGAGCTTTATGTTGCATAGCCCAGGAACGGATGTGTGGTCTGTGATGGCTGTCCAAGGGTGCTGTGATAATATATTATGCATCACCCAAGTGCAAGGTTGTGAGTTGGTCATGGTGTAGTTGACCTCCTGCTTATATAATCCAGTTCTAGCATTCACCTACTATTGGTCTGGTATCGTCTTCGACCTCTTGTGATAAGATGACGCCCAGCACTTAGTTGCTTGTGTCGCATTTGAATATAAAAGGCTTGTAGAAGTTTGGATAGATGAGCAAGGAGTCACATGGTCAGGGCCGTATGTAAGTTTTAAAAAAAAATCTTGCAATCGTGGGTCTAGATGAAGGGTTGGTCTTTTGTGGTCAGTTCATAACAGATGTCGTGAGGTCTGAGCCGAACTTGATGAAATTTAGGTGTAAGGAAATGAGTCTTATGAATCAACAGCGTCAACATCAGCCAGAGGGGAAAGGATTTAATAGTGTCGAAAAGGTGTTCATATGGTTTTCATTCTGTCTGGGAGGTTATGTAGCTGAGGTGTCTAGTTTTAGTTGCGTAAACGGTGCATTTGGACGGTTTGAGTTTAAGATTGGCGTCGTATTTCCGTTCAAAAATGTCTCCGCCGAACAGTGAAGTGGTTGGAGTAATGGCTATTACAGAAGCAGACTTTGTTTTCCAAATAGACGCTTATGTTAGCGTTTTATTCCGAAATAAGATTGTCTACTTATCGCTGCCTGGATGATCTACTATTAGCAAATTCCTTGGGTTTTCTAGCTCCAAGAAAATGGAAGCTCCTCTTCTAGAAGTAAAATTGTTCTGACCTAGCTGTTGTCTGCTTCTAAGATTTGATGGAAGCCGCTTGGAAAGTCAAGTGTGCCTTTTGTTGTATTTTGTCAAACATCAAGTAGGTACAGCTTGTAAAAAAATTTGCAAATGGGTCGCATCAACAAAGAAAATACAAGCCTGACCGAATTTTAATTTTAATTACAGAAAGAATATAAATAAATAAGGTCTAAGAAATATATTTATGTGTTTTCCTGTCCTGTTTATGCCCAGTTGTTGTCTTAACTAAAGCACTTTTCTGAATAAAGACTTGTGGCTTAACCATCAGCGGGTTAAGCAGGGTGACGGTCCCCAGGCCTAGAGGTTTTCCCTGATAGGTGGCCCACGAGTGATAGCTCAAGGAGCCTGCGAGGAGAAAAAAACATTACCAGCCAACATGCCCTTGCCAACGACCCATGTCAAATAAATTTGTTGAGTTTACCAAAATGGTCTTAAAGTTTATAGTTGCATTTTAGGCACTCACACTACCTTATTTAGGGTTTGGGATTTGATCTCCTGGTTATGGTTATATGGTTACTACATTTCTACTGCCATGGAGTGCTTAGGCACTCAACGCTACTGTCTTACACTTTGTCGAAGCAAATGACTAAATTTGTGAAATTTTTGCTGGTAAGAGTAACTTATTTTTTCTCAACTAGAAGAAAAATTGCTTTTTAACAATGCAATTAGTAGTAAGGTAGTCACTGTTGACTGAGCTTTGGTGGCTGTAGCACTAAGGAGACTTCTTGTCTTGAATACCCTATCTTTTAATAAAGACAGCACTTACACAATTAATGAGATTAGCTTGGGTTATGTTTGTGAGTAGCTTTTTTAAACAGAAACAGAATCTCCCCCAGACTGCTACCAGACAAAATTAGTTTCAAGCAATGTATTTAAATAATGAGTCAATAGAGTTGGTAAGTATTTCTATTTTAGAAGATCGATTTTTATTTGTCATATCACATTTCCCACATTTCGAGTAGAGCGCGAAAAAGTGGTGATAGAAAATAATACAACAAATTTTCAAATCGGTTAGTTCACCAAAATAACCCTAGAGGCTCTCATCGCAATCCATCTTTTTAGAAACCTTTTACAACCATCTATCTTTCGGCCGTATATAATCCAACAAAATTTCACGGTAAGGTCATAATTTTTTGTATTCATTTTATAAAATACGTAATTAACAGTGCCTATTGCACATTTCATGGATTGGATATGAAGCTTGCCGCCAAATAATGAGTAAAAACTGTTATTTAAAAACTAACCGCACGGCCTAGCCATCATGCCATGTCAATTTTTGGTCTAAAATTCGCCAATTTTAATAGAAATTCTGCGTTTCCGCGAATCTGGTTTTTCGAGTAAATTAATGAATGGGAAGTAAAAGAATTGATTGAATTGGTAATAACAAACCGCTCGTGTCCCAATGAACAAATATCGCCTAATTCATCAAAACCCAAGTCTTCTTTGGCCTGTACTTCTTGTAGGGTTAACATTATTTTCCTATCAATCACTAGACTAAATTACATTTTAAAGCAAGACTCAGGACTGAAATAAAGTATAACATGTCATCAATTCTAAGTCAGACAGCGTATGAAATCACAAATTGGCCAATTCCAGTAGTATTGTCGAAATTTTTGATATGCATTTTGGGTTACTGCAGTCAACAATGGAACAAATAAGAGATTCCTGAGCTAGTCTGTTAATTTTTTTTTGGTTGATGGCTTTTTTATCCCTGTTTTTCCATATCTTTTTCATGGTTAAGCAAGACTATTTCAAGAGAAAGAATATATATATATATTTTTAAACCTAACATGTCTATTTTCTTATTTGCATGAGTTGCAAATAACTGAATAGTTCATTGCTATGTTCACTTTTTTTATAGCACATCCTAAATCAAAGATAATATAAAAACCTTTATAATAATCTAGCTAAGCGCCGTGTTATGAACAGAGTTGTACACATTTAAACTGGCATAGGCACCAATTCCATTCTTCTACATCTTATTCTTCAACAATGTTCGACAACCAATATTCCTTTCCACTAGGTCAACGGCTATGTATTGATAGACTCTTTAGTTATATATAATAAGGTTCCTAGATTATAAGGTTGAGACGGTTATATTTCGTCTTCTTTTAACAATATGTTGGAAGTTTTGTAAGTAATGCTCAAATTATTTTATTTGTTTTCAGTCAAAGTAATCAGACCACTACGGAAAGCTATAGTAAATTTCACGAGCATCAAATTTAACTGGTAAGTTATCCTACACTACTATAGCGTGGTGACACTATTTCAGTACTAGGCAACATTTTTTTAAAACTATTTTACCATTTACACCATATCCACGGCTTTTTATTGATAGTGTCATAACGTAGATCGGGATAAATAAAGTGAATTCAATTGCCAGCACGCCCTTGGTGAGCATGATAAAAAGGAAATGGAAATTTAGCTGTTGGGTACTGGTTCAGAGGTCTGTCTCTGACAATACTCTGAATAGTTGGGAACTGAGGCGAAGCAAAGAGAACATTTGTGTTTATTTTTTGTTTTCAGTCAAAATTGAATCAAAATAAGCGAGACCTCTATCCGACTGAATTCAATTTACAACTAAGAAACATTGAGGTAAGTTTATTTTTGGATGTCAAAGCTTAGTGGCCCCAATTGATCACTAAACCACAACATTTTTACTTTTCACTACTATCTCATATTTTCAAAACCAACATTTTCTTACTCTAGATCTGCAGCTATATTTTGATAAGCTTTTTTCTTCTTTTCACAACAGGTATGTTCAAAGTTATGTTCAAACTTTTCTATTTGTTTTCAGAAAATTACAGACCCGTAAATAAAATTCTGCACCTCGTAAAGTCTTACACAAACTTGTAAGAAATCTTTATAAACTTTCGGTAAGTTCATCTACGTGCGTAGACGCCTATTAGCGCCATTAAGCTTTTGGACTTTTTAATACTTAACTCTGGAACACGCATTACGTTAGTATTATATGCACAGCGTTTCACATTAAAACCAAATTTAAAAAAATAACTGAACAGAGACACCCTTGTAAAAAGTAATTGTTATAAATGAAAACCTCCCCAGAGCCCTTTCAATGTAAGTTCGGACTCCTAAGAGACAACTTACGACAAATTTATGGCTTTTCGGATTAAATGAAGCAGAAAAGGTTTGTTTCCTGAATACATTTTGGACTGGGAATTCTCACAATTTTTAATACCGAGTAAAGTTCCAAAATTGCCTCATCTGCATAGATTTAGTACAAAAATATACGAGATCACGCTCTTTATTTTTACTTGGGATTTTATTTTAAGGTTGTATTGTTTGTCAATAATCTGAAAATTTTATTGTGTCTTTAGTAGCACCCATGGAGAATTACCTAACTTTATTTGGCCATCAAGACAACACAGCTTACCAGTACTTGACAGTGCAGAGTGAACCTGATTCCCCAGCCAATAATTGTTGTACCAATAGTTTAAACGTCTCATACTATCAACTTTCCCCAGACTCAACTGTAAACAATGATAAACATCGACATCTTCATTGCGGTAGCTGCATGTCTTGTCACCTCCATTATCATTTTACTCTATTTGGGATTCTGGGCGACTGCGTACAGGTAATTCTCTGCTTGAAATTAGATGTTTTAGCGTAATGCTTCTGCCATTGTTAGAGACATGATAAGCGTCTCTTAGAACATCTCTTACAATGAATAATGACAAAGGCATTGCGCTAAAACGACTTAAGTCTCACGATTTCTATCAATTTATCGACAAGTGTTCCACGTGAAGCTAATTTTCTATCCCCGTACGTTGTACTATCTCTCTCTTACTTTCTCCACCGCAATCAAAATGTAGTCTCTTGGCACACTTTTTGCATTACATTCTATGACGCTCAAACATGGTGATAAAAATGTGATATATCACATATAACGGAATGTTTCTGAGGCTATTTCAGTGTTTGAGTTTTATTCAATTGGACAGCAGGTGTACTTGATATTCTTAAAATACGATGAACTAGATTTCAGATCTTTCCCGTGAGTGAGCTCTACGGTTCTTTGATAAACGCATTTCGCTAAGTTTCTATTAAATACAGTCTACCAAAATAATTTCTAAGTGACGGTAACACAGATATTTTAAATGTTCATAATATTTCTCGCAGAAGTAAAGCTATACCCTTTTTTTAGGATTGTGAAGAACTGGATCTTCCCACCACCTCCCCTATGCGAGGATGAAGAGCATCAGGAAGAAGAAGAAGAAGAGGAGGAATACATTCCAAGGGAGATGACTCAGGAAGAAGCTGATGCGGCCCTTGACGCTTACTTTCAACAGCTTCACGAAGAACGAATAAGGAAGGAGCAGGAGAAAGAACAAAATGGTAATAAATCTGAAGCTTAGAAACATAAAAATTGGCCAATAAAGAGAACTTAACAGATCAACAGTTTGATTATATTATGTTGAAGGACATGCTGTAATGGTGTTTAATGTTACAACTGCATGGACGCTTTCTTGACATTTCCTTTACTTGTCCTCGAACACTATCAACATTTTCTTGACAATTCTCTGACAAAATGGTAGTTACTTCTTTTTTCATCTAGCTGATGAGCATGGAGAGCACTTTTGATTACGTACATGTGTCCAAATATTCCACGTAATGCTGGATTTCATTCAGTGAGAGAAGAAAGCAAATCAATATTTCCTATGTGCATTTTTGTTTTGAATTTTTAATTGATCATAAAACAAAAAGTTTGGTGGGGGGAAGGGAGCTAGAGTCTTAGGGGCTCATGAGCGTTGGGTTGATGAACTGGAACTGTTAATTTGTCCTGTGGTGTTTGGTGGTGTCTTCTTGTGGGTTAATAACTTGAAAATGACATCAGATTTATATTGAGTTGGAGGCGTTCTTTGAAATATCTAATGGTGCTCGTCAGATTTGGCAAAACTGCGTAGGTGGTATCACTTTCTGGGTGTGAGGTCTGGACCGAGTGGATGGTGAAGGGGTGGGTTGGAAGTGGCATGGTGCTTGGGCTGTACGTTCAGCTCTGGGGTTGTCAGAGAGTTAATTAGCATGTGAGGTGGGTGTGTCGTTGGGGACATAATTTTTTTTTTATTTTGCTGCGTCGGGATAGACTCAATGGTGTCTTCTTCTAGAGAGCCAGGGAGATTAATTGGGACTGGGTTAATGATAGACAAGTGCAAGTGTATGGGTATTGTTGCAAAGCCTAGGGGCTGTCAGGATGGGTTGGTCGGTCTGCGTGCCCCATCTAGAGCAGACAGTGCAGGCTCGGCTCGGGTTACTTTGTCGATTGCTTTGTTGATTAGCATGCGCCTGTTGCCTTTTATTGTTGACGAGGTTCTTATTCCAATTTCAACTAATTTAGTTTTAATTTCAAATAGGCAGGTGCAATTTGGGAGGAGTATGCTGGTTAAATCTAGTTTGCTGGCTGGATTGTCGAGGGGGACTAAGTTGTGTACTTTGAACGGGCCAGGGAGCATATTTTTGCCATGTCAAATATTTTGTTTGTTTTCTTATTCAAAACATTAAACTTTTTGCGTAGTATATATGCCAATAGCCCTGCGTAGTTGGTGTCTATGTCTTTAAGTATGCGTGGCAGGGCTAGTTGTCGTGTTACAAAGAAGTGTTGATTTGGAAAGGTAGGTCATTGTTGTCTAGATAATAAAGGTTGTTTGATGAGGGGTCATCAAGCAGTTGTCTATAATCGGTTGAATCGTGGGGTCGTGACGTTGTTCAGTGCACGGTTTGTCTCCATCATGAACAGGCAAGAATTTGTTGTCGTCAGCGACAGCTCTCATGTTTGCAGCAAGTGGCTGTGAAATGCTTGATATGCAGTTGGCGTTCGCTTAAAGTTTGCTAGGGCGGTGCTTTATGTCAGAGTCATATTTGGAAATTCCAATGAGCCAGCGGATAAATTTGGGTGAAGGGAGCTTTATGTTGCATAGCCCAGGAACGGATGTGTGGTCTGTGATGGCTGTCCAAGGGTGCTGTGATAATATATTATGCATCACCCAAGTGCAAGGTTGTGAGTTGGTCATGGTGTAGTTGACCTCGTGCTTATATAATCAAGTTCTAGCATTCACCTACTATTGGTCTAGTATCGTCTTCGACCTCTTGTGATAAGATGACGCCCAGCGCTTAGTTGCTTGTGTCGCATTTGAATATAAAAGGCTTGTCGAAGTTTGGATAGATGAGCAAGGAGTCACATGGTCAGGGCCGTATGTAAGTTTAAAAAAAAATCTTGCAATCGTGGGTCTAGATGAAGGGTTGGTCTTTTGTGGTCAGTTCATAACAGATGTCGTGAGGTCTGAGCCGAACTTGATGAAATTTAGGTGTAAGGAAATGAGTCTTATGAATCAACAGCGTCAACATCAGCCAGAGGGGAAAGGATTTAAAAGTGTCGAAAAGGTGTTCATATGGTTTTCATTATGTCTGGGAGGTTATGTAGCTGAGGTGTCTAGTTTTAGTTGCGTAAACGGTGCATTTGGACAGTTTGAGTTTAAGATTGGCGTTGTATTTCCGTTCAAAAATGTCTCCGCCGAACAGTGAAGTGGTTGGAGTAATGGCTATTACAGAAGCAGACTTTGTTTTCCAAATAGACGCTTATGTTAGCGTTTTATTCCGAAATTAGATTGTCTACTTATTGCTGCCTGGATGATCTA
The DNA here is from genome assembly GCA_947568835.1 of Protonemura montana. Classification (NCBI taxonomy): domain Eukaryota; kingdom Metazoa; phylum Arthropoda; class Insecta; order Plecoptera; family Nemouridae; genus Protonemura; species Protonemura montana. The sequence goes on from OX387604.1 coordinate 28,807,337, forward strand.
CTATTAGCAAATTCCTTGGGTTTTCTAGCTCGAAGAAAATGGAAGCTCCTCTTCTAGAAGTAAAATTGTTCTGACCTAGCTGTTGTCTGCTTCTAAGATTTGATGAAAGCCGCTTGGAAAGTCAAGTGTGCCTTTTGTTGTATTTTGTCAAACATCAAGTAGGTACAGCTTGTAAAAAAATTTGCAAATGGGTCGCATCAACAAAGAAAATACAAGCCTGACCGAATTTTAATTTTAATTACAGAAAGAATATAAATAAATAAGGTCTAAGAAATATATTTATGTGTTTTCCTGTCCTGTTTATGCCCAGTTGTTGTCTTAACTAAAGCACTTTTCCGAATAAAGACTTGTGGCTTAACCATCAGCGGGTTAAGCAGGGTGACGGTCCCCAGGCCTAGAGGTTTTTCCCTGATAGGTGGCCCACGAGTGATGGCTCAAGGAGCCTGCGAGGAGAAAAAAACGTTACCAGCCAACATGCCCTTGCCAACGACCCATGTCAAATAAATTTGTTGAGTTTACCAAAATGGTCTTAAAGTTTATAGTTGCATTTCAGGCACTCACACTACCTTATTTAGGGTTTGGGATTTGATCTCCTGGTTATGGTTATATAGTTACTACATTTCTACTGCCATGGAGTGCTTAGGCACTCAACGCTACTGTCTTATACTTTGTCGAAGCAAATGACTAAATTTGTGAAATTTTTGCTGGTAAGAGTAACTTATTTTTTCTCAACTAGAAGAAAAATTGCTTTTTAACAATGCAATAAGTAGTAAGGTAGTCACTGTTGACTGAGCTTTGGTGGCTGTAGCACTAAGGAGACTTCTTGTCTTGAATACCCTATCTTTTAATAAAGACAGCACATACACAATTAATGAGATTAGCTTGGGTTATGTTTGTGAGTAGCTTTTTTAAACAGAAACAGAATCTCCCCCAGACTGCTACCAGACAAAATTAGTTTCAAGCAATGTATTTAAATAATGAGTCAATAGAGTTGGTAAGTATTTCTATTTTAGTTGATCGATTTTTATTTGTCATATCACATTTCCCACATTTCGAGTAGAGCGCGAAAAAGTGTTGACAGAAAATAATACAACAAATTTTCAAATCGGTTAGTTCAGCAGAATAACCCTAGAGGCTCTCATCGCAATCCATCTTTTTAGAAACCTTTTACAACCATCTATCTTTCGGCCGTACATAATCCAACAAAATTTCACGGTAAGGTCATAATTTTTTGTATTCATTTTATAAAATACGTAATTAACAGTGCCTATTGCACATTTCATGGATTGGATATGAAGCTTGCCGCCAAATAATGAGTAAAAACTGTTATTTAAAAACTGACCGTACGGCCTAGCCATCATGCCATGTCAATTTTTGGTCTAAAATTCGCCAATTTTAATAGAAATTCTGCGTTTCCGCGAATCTGGTTTTTCGAGTAAATTGATGAATGGGAAGTAAAAGAATTGATTGAATTGGTAATAACAAACCGCTCGTGTCCCAATGAACAAATATCGCCTAATTCATCAAAACCCAAGTCTTCTTTGGCCTGTACTTCTTGTAGGGTTAACATTATTTTCCTATCAATCACTAGACTAAATTACATTTTAAAGCAAGACTCAGGACTGAAATAAAGTATAACATGTCATCAATTCTAAGTCAGACAGCGTATGAAATCACAAATTGGCCAATTCCAGTAGTATTGTCGAAATTTTTGATATGCATTTTGGGTTACTGCAGTCAACAATGGAACACATAAGAGATTCCTGAGCTAGTCTGTTAATTTTTTTTTGGTTGATGGCTTTTTTATCCCTGTTTTTCCATATCTTTTTCATGGTTAAGCAAGACTATTTCAAGAGAAAGAATATATATATATATTTTTAAACCTAACATGTCTATTTTCTTATTTGCATGAGTTGCAAATAACTGAATAGTTCATTGCTATGTTCACTTTTTTTATAGCACATCCTAAATCAAAGATAATATAAAAACCTTTATAATAATCTAGCTAAGCGCCGTGTTATGAACAGAGTTGTACACATTTAAACTGGCATAGGCACCAATTCCATTCTTCTACATCTCATTCTTCAACAATGTTCGACAACCAATATTCCTTTCCACTAGGTCAACGGCTATGTATTGATAGACTCTTTAGTTATATATAATAAGGTTCCTAGATTATAAGGTTGAGACGGTTATATTTCGTCTTCTTTTAACAATATGTTGAAAGTTTTGTAAGTAATGCTCAAATTATTTTATTTGTTTTCAGTCAAAGTAATCAGACCACTACGGAAAGCTATAGTAAATTTCACGAGCATCAAATTTAACTGGTAAGTTATCCTACACTACTATAGCGTGGTGACACTATTTCAGTACTAGGCAACATTTTTTTAAAACTATTTTACCATTTACACCATATCCACGGCTTTTTATTGATAGTGTCATAACGTAGATCGGGATAAATAAAGTGAATTCAATTGCCAGCACGCCCTTGGCGAGCATGATAAAAAGGAAATGGAAATTTAGCTGTTGGGTACTGGTTCAGAGGTCTGTCTCTGACAATACTCTGAATAGTTGGGAACTGAGGCGAAGCAAAGAGAACATTTGTGTTTATTTTTTGTTTTCAGTCAAAATTGAATCAAAATAAGCGAGACCTCTATCCGACTAAATTCAATTTACAACTAAGAAACATTGAGGTAAGTTTATTTTTGGATGTCAAAGCTTAGTGGCCCCAATTGATCACTAAACCACAACATTTTTACTTTTCACCACTATCTCATATTTTCAAAACCAACATTTTCTTACTCTAGATCTGCAGCTATATTTTGATAAGCTTTTTTCTTCTTTTCACAACAGGTATGTTCAAAGTTATGTTCAAACTTTTCTATTTGTTTTCAGAAAATTACAGACCCGTAAATAAAATTCTGCACCTCGTAAAGTCTTACACAAACTTGTAAGAAATCTTTATAAACTTTCGGTAAGTTCATCTACGTGCGTAGACGCCTATTAGCGCCATTAAGCTTTTGGACTTTTTAATACTTAACTCTGGAACACGCATTACGTTAGTATTATATGCACAGCGTTTCACATTAAAACCAAATTTAAAAAAATAACTGAACAGAGACACCCTTGTAAAAAGTAATTGTTATAAATGAAAACCTACCCAGAGCCCTTTCAATGTAAGTTCGGACTCCTAAGAGACAACTTACGACAAATTTATGGCTTTTCGGATTAAATGAAGCAGAAAAGGTTTGTTTCCTGAATACATTTTGGACTGGGAATTCTCACAATTTTTAATACCGAGTAAAGTACCAAAATTGCCTAATCTGCATAGATTTAGTACAAAAATATACGAGATCACGCTCTTTATTTTTACTTGGGATTTTATTTTAAGGTTGTATTGTTTGTCAATAATCTGAAAATTTTATTGTGTCTTTAGTAGCACCCATGGAGAATTACCTAACTTTATTTGGCCATTAAGACAACACAGCTTACCAGTACTTGACAGTGCAGAGTGAACCTGATTCCCCAGCCAATAATTGTTGTACCAATAGTTTAAACGTCTCATACTATCAACTTTCCCCAGACTCAACTGTAAACAATGATAAACATCGACATCTTCATTGCGGTTGCTGCATGTCTTGTCACCTCCATTATCATTTTACTCTATTTGGGATTCTGGGCGACTGCGTACAGGTAATTCTCCGCTTGAAATTAGATGTTTTAGCGTAATGCTTCTGCCATTGTTAGAGACATTATAAGCCTCTCTTAGAACATCTCTTACAATAAATAATGACAAAGGCATTGCGCTAAAACGACTTAAGTCTCACGATTTCTATCAATTTATCGACAAGTGTTCCACGTGAAGCTAATTTTCTATCCCCGTACGTTGTACTATCTCTCTCTTACTTTCTCCACCGCAATCAAAATGTAGTCTCTTGGCACACTTTTTGCATTACATTCTATGACGCTCAAACATGGTGATAAAAATGTGATATATCACATATAACGGAATGTTTCTGAGGCTATTTCAGTGTTTGAGTTTTATTCAATTGGACAGCAGGTGTTCTTGATATTCTTAAAATACGATGAACTAGATTTCAGATCTTTCCCGTGTGTGAGCTCTACGGTTCTTTGATAAACGCATTATGCTAAGTTTCTATTAAATACAGTCTACCAAAATAATTTCTATGTGACGGTAACACAGAGATTTTAAATGTTCATAATATTTCTCGCAGAAGTAAAGCTATACCCTTTTTTTAGGATTGTGAAGAACTGGATCTTCCCACCACCTCCCCTATGCGAGGATGAAGAGCATCAGGAAGAAGAAGAAGAAGAGGAGGAATACATTCCAAGGGAGATGACTCAGGAAGAAGCTGATGCGGCCCTTGACGCTTACTTTCAACAGCTTCACGAAGAACGAATAAGGAAGGAGCAGGAGAAAGAACAAAATGGTAATAAATCTGAAGCTTAGAAACATAAAAATTGGCCAATAAAGAGAACTTAACAGATCAACAGTTTGATTATTTTGTGTAAAAGGACATGCTGTAATGGTGTTCAATGTTACAACTGCATGGTATGCATTCTTTGATATGCATTCTTGGTGCATTCGCATTTTGCTTCGCAGAAAATTCCTATAGGTTCATAAGAGGTCCACTCAAGCATTTCCTTTACTTGTCCTCGAACACTATCAACATTCTCTTGACAATTCTCTGACAAAATGGTAGTTACTTCTTTTTTCATCTAGCTGATGAGCATGGAAAGCACTTTTGATTACGTACATGTGTCCAAATATTCCACGGAATGCTAGATTTCATTCAGTGAGAGAAGAAAGCAAATCAATACTTCCTATGTGCATTTTTGTTTCGAATTTGTAATTGATTATGAAACAAAAAGTTTGTGGGGGGAGCTAGAGTCTTAGGGGCTCATGAGCGTTGGGTTGATGAACTGGAACTGCTATTTTGTCCTGTGGTGTTTGGTGGTGTCTTCTTGTGGCTTAATACCTTGAGAATGACAACAGATTTTGATTAAGTTGGAGGTGTTCTTTGACATATCCAATGGTGCTTGTCAGATTTGGCAAAACTGCGTAGGTGGTATCACTTTCTGGGTGTGAGGTCTAGATCGAGTGGATGGTGAAGGGGTGGGTTGGAAGTGGCATGTTGCTTGGGCTGTACGTTCAGCTCTGGGGTTGTAAGAGAGTTAATAAGCATGTGCGTAGGGTGAGTAGTAAGGGACATCATTTTCTATTTTATTTTGCTGCGTTGGGATAGAGTTAATGGTGTCTTCTTCTGGAGAGCCAGGGAGATTGATTGGGACTGGGTTAATGATAGACAAGTGCAAGTGTATGGGTATTGTTGCAAAGCCTAGGGGCTGTCAGGATGGGTTGGTCGGTCTGCGTGCCCCATCTAGAGCAGACAGTGCTGGCTCAGCTCGGGTTACTTTTTCCTAGTTTAAGACTGCTTTAATATTTGCGGCAAGTGGCTGTGAAATGCTTGATATGCAGTTGGCGGTCCCGTGTTTTTTTTTTGGTAGGGCGGTGCTTTATGTCAGAGTCATATTGGGAAATTTTAATGAGCCAGCGGGCAAATTAAGGTGAAGGGAGCTTTATGTTACATAGCCCACGAACGGATGTGTGGTCTGTGATGGCTGTTCAGGGGTGCTGTGAAAATATATTATGCATCACCCAAGTGCAAGGTTATGAGTTGGTCATGGTGTAGTTGATCTTGTGCTTCTATAATCCAGCTCTAGCATACACCTACTATTGGTCTGGTATCGTCTTCGACCTCTTGTGATAAGATGACGCCCAGCGTTTAGTTGCTAGTGTCGCATTTGAATATAAAAGGCTTGTCGAAGTTTGGATAGATGAGCAAGGAGTCACATGGTCAGGGCCGTATGAAAGTTTAAAAAAAAATCTTGCAATCGTGGGTCTAGATGAAGGGTTGGTCTTTAATGATCAGTTTATTACAGATGTCGTGAGGTCTGAGCCGAACTTGATGAAATTTAGGTGTAAAGCAACGAGTTCTATGAATCAACAGCGTTAACATCAGCGGGAGGGGAACGGATGTGATTGTTTTGAAGAGGTGTTTATCTGGTTTAAGTCCTGTCTGGGAAGTTATGTGGCCGCAGTGTCAGGTTTTGGTTGCGTGAACGATGCATTAGTAGGGTTTGAGTTTTAGGTTGGCATCGTGGTTCTGGTTAAAAATGTTTCCGCTGAACAGTGAAGTGGTTGCAGTAATGGCTATTACAGAAGCAGACTTTGTTTTCCAAATAGACTCTTGTGTCGGTATCAAGATGTAATCCTTGTGATTACTCTCATTTCACCACCACCTTCATGCAATCATAGATTGCATTCTTGCTGAGCCTGTACACAGGCCGAATTCCCGAACACAATGGTTAGCTACCCTGAACTTCAGTAGCATAGGAATCACCACGGCCACCGGCCACCCTTGTCTTTCTACACTCACATGCATTTAACGTCATAGCAGCTGAGAACCACTTTTAACGTGACGAGCAGAGTGCACCAGGTGATCTCTTGTTAACTTTAGAAGGGTTGTTTTCCGATTTAACTTTCCAATGCACGTGTTCACACACGTGGTTGACTGCAGCTGAACACTTGCCAGTATTTAAAGTCCTGTTTTTGATGGCAAACCAGCCAGAGTAGCCAGTACGAAGCCAGTAAGAAGACCTCCACGTTCGTCGTCGTCGAAGAATAACATCTTGTAAAATCACGGAGTTGGACTAGACTTGATCAGGACTGGACTGTTATGGGTACACCAGCCAATGTTTAGACTTGCAATTCTGACTGTTATAAGTACACAGGACCTAAACTCCCTGTTCGGATTGTTATAAGTACACAGAACTCTGAGCTCCCCGTAAACTTCTCGTGCTGATTGTTATAAGTACACAGCACGCTTAAAATCCCATTCTGATTGTTATAAGTACACAGAACTCTGAGCTCCCCGTTAACTTCTCGTGCTGATTGTTATAAGTACACAGCACGCTTAAAATCCCGTTCTGATTGTTATAAGTACACAGAACTCTGAGCTCCCCGTTAACTTCTTGTGCTGATTGTTATAAGTACACAGAACTCTGAGCTCCCCGTAAACTTCTTGTGCTGATTGTTATAAGTACACAGCACGCTTAAAATCCCATTCTGATTGTTATAAGTACACAGAACTCTGAGCTCCCCGTTAACTTCTTGTGCTGATTGTTATAAGTACACAGCACGCTTAAAATCCCGTTCTGATTGTTATAAGTACACAGAACTCTGAGCTCCCCGTTAACTTCTTGTGCTGACTGTTATAAGTACACAGGACCTAAACTCCCTGTTCGGATTGTTATAAGTACACAGAACTCTGAGCTCCCCGTTAACTTCTTGTGCTGATTGTTATAAGTACACAGCACGCTTAAAATCCCATTCTGATTGTTATAAGTACACAGAACTCTGAGCTCCCCGTTAACTTCTTGTTCTGATTGTTATAAGTACACAGCACGCTTAAAATCCCATTCTGATTGTTATAAGTACACAGAACTCTGAGCTCCCCGTTAACTTCTTGTTCTGATTGTTATAAGTACACAGAACTCTGAGCTCCCCGTTAACTTCTCGTTCTGATTGTTATAAGTACACAGAACCTTCAATTTGCCAATTTCCCAACAAGTCTAGTTTACTCCGCTTTCCAACTAAAGTCTGATTTTAAACTGAGCAAGTGCGACGCTGCAAGAATCCATTCCCCTGGTGAGTTACTTTATAATAATATATACTTGTAAAATCTCAGGTATAAATTCAGTGATTGTCTGTAACCACTTTTATACATCTCTTTATTTATTTACTACAGGTGTCATTTACTACACTTATCATCTGTTCCAATTTTTCATCGACTATGTTTCTCAATAAAATCCATTTATAAATTCCACGTAACGTTTGTAATTCACTGTAAAAATCGGGATACCGCCCGTCGAACCCTCGTAATGCTTTCCTCCGAACTTTCGGTTTTCATTGAAATATCGAGGGAAAACCCATGATAATAGTGATTATCAATAACCCATGATGTATAGAGTGCATTCCATGTTTATTCACTGCTTGCTTATTCAGAATATATTTTTGCCTGGGAAGTCAATCTGTACCGAGTATAATTAGGCAGTTCTAATTGAACTGTTTTAAGGAGTAGGCGGACAGGATAAACTGGCAAGGGATGGCGAAAACAAGGCATGTGAAGTTGTCAAGTCAACGGCTGTTCACCCCAATAACCCTGATATTCTGTTCATCCTAACAAGTACATTAAGTATCACTTGTTATGCTGGCGCCACAATGGGTCAGTTCGCTCCCAAATTCTCTTTCTGGAACGAATCGCTGAAAATAAGTGTCACTCATAATTTTTTTTGACAACCGATATTTATCGATATTTATCGCTCGATTTACCAGAGAATTGCATTTGAATTTTCAGTTTACTTGTCTTCAACTTGCAATGGCGATGAATATATTCTTGTTATTTTCTTCTTATAATTAAATAATAATACGGCTATTACAATTATATCTACGATACAATTCGTAAATATACGTAAATCGTTGCCAGATTTCTTGTGGCAGGGTGAGCCCACAAATTTTATTTGTATGTACCATTGTGCTATCGAAATTAGACCACTTATGCTTCGCTGTTTTGTTGTACTTTCGCTGGTTTCAGGTCCATAACGTCCTTGCCCTTTACCAGGACCTTGTGCATGTAAGACGGATAAGGAGTTCGAAGAACTCCCGAAGCAGTTAAGTCTTTCAATGTCTCGAAGACATTACTCAACTGAACGACGCGGGGCAGCTTGGTCTGTTTGGTTGGCAGGACCATGATCTAGAACATTCCGTCATGTCATTCCGTGACCTGACGCATCCCTTTGATCTCCGCCAAACGCAGAGCACGGCCTAGTGCTACGTCCAGCACTTCCTGATCCATGTCCACTAGAAAGTTGGCTTCGTTCCCCTGCAGCTGAAACGTTGACCAAATGCGGCGCGACGGGTATGCTGAGACCTCTGAAAGGCACATGCGACAGAGATTGTTTGTCAGTAGATACAAGATACATTTCAAAATTACTTGACAGCAAGTCATTTCTTGACGAGTTCACAGCAAAAGAGAAACATTTCCTTGCAGTATGTTTTTTTTTTTCAATTCTGAGAGATGAAAAAAAAATCATTTAAGATAGCAAAGTGTTACTGCGTAAAAAGAAGGACGTAGATTTTGTTTAAATTCCCAAAAAGTATGGGTGAGGGTTCTAATGGGGTGTAACTACTTTTTATGGGAGTCTTTGGATTTAGCCTCACTTACCTATTAATTTCAAAGAACTGACTCTCATCTTGGTATCTACTTCTTCTGGTATCTGAAAAAATACATTACCTTAATAAATTGATTAAGAAGGTTTTTAGACCTTTTTGTAATCTAACATGGTTTAAAAAATAATAATAATTTAGCTTTATTATTGGGAAAAATTTTCCTGATTCAAGAATGATGCAGTGTCTCTTATCAGCATCCCATTAATCCTGGCCTCTATTTTCTATTAAGGGCTGAACTGCATGGTTTGGCTGGTTAAAAACACTGGTTCTCATGAGATCACCAAAGTTAAGCAACACTGCGCTGGGTCAGGTATTAGATGGGTGACCATCATACACATGATAAATTCTGACATGATCAATACACATGAAATCCTGCTTTTAGCATTGTACAATCCTTCAGAAAGGACGTTAAGTCGGTAATCCCCTAATGATCTTTGACAGGAGTAGGCTACATGCCGGCACCGGATTTCCTCTCCGCTCTTCTAGACTAGATTAGGTTCATCATTTTCCTCATCATCTACAAATTCACCAATGCCATTAGACCAGTAATTAAACTTAAAACTTATGAAACTTAATTGTGTCAAAAACCAGTTAATTAAATTCACTAATAAGAGACAAATTAGTAATTATGACTATAAAATAAATAACGTTAACATTAAGTATGAAAATACATGTAAATACTAAGGGGTAATTCTTAGGTCTAACCTTTATTGGGAAGACCATAGGTATAAAGAACATAGTCAAAAAAGGAAATAGGAAATAACGATTTGTAAGGAGAAATCTGAAGGGTACAGATACAAAGGTAAAGGAAAAGGCATATATGCATATATCTGGAAATGGTGTGACCCATGTTGGAATATGCAGCGGCGGCATGGGACCCGCAAACATCAAAGCTTAAACAAGCACTAGAAAAGTGCAGAGGAGGGTGGTTAGGCATGTGTTCAATAAATTTGGTCAGCAGCACAGTCTAACAGAAATGTTGGAGGTAATAGGTTGGGTGTCCTTGCGCAAGAGGTATGGTGTAAATAAGTTTACGGCGGTAGAATGCACGGCGTCTGGGCAGGCTGGACCACTGTATGAAATTAACAGAGAAAGGCCATCGAACAAACGCTAAAAGGCACTCATTTGTGTCGGAGAGCGTTCGGAGATGGAACAGACTGCCGGTGAGCGCCGTGCATCCCTGGCCGCCAAATGTCCAAGTTTTCAAGGAAAATATTGTAAATAATGATGTAAACTACTGCAATGTATAATTAAAGTTATCTTTAATATAAAAAAAAATAAAAAAATTTAGTCACTTTACCCGTAGTCAAAAACTTTCTTTGTTAAACCCCACCTAACCAATCTACCAAATTGAAGAGTACCCCCAAGGATAGTATGCCAAGGTTGCAAGCTGCAGCTTGTTACTTCTAAAATTAAACTGTTGACAAACTTTATATACTAATTACCAACCCATCAAAGACGTTTAACAAATATTCCTGGTAGGTTATTGATGCACAATTTCTTTTAAGTTGTAAAACTACAGTAGAATGCATTCTTATAAAGTCTTTTATATTTAATTAGAAATATATCGATCTTCAGTTATTGGTTCCCACCAATGTACAATAGAACTGCCTTTGGGAGAAAAAAAAACTACCTACCTATCTCACATGCAAATGTGTTGTTTTGAAAGCTGCATGCAGAGGATAAACACACTGAATAATGTCAAATATCATACCGTCTGGCCAAATATCTTTGTTAAAATCTTGGATATGGTGATCTTGTTAAGCGTCAGCTTTTCTTTCATGGCATGGTCTCGGACTTGCGACTTTGCTTGCGACCATTTCAACTCAGGGAATACAAGCATTACATGAGCCTGCAAATCTTCAGTCTTGAACCGCTGTATTGCATTCTCGACTTTCTCGAGAGCTAAAACCATTAAGATTTATTAACACAAAGCATTCTGATAGCTACAAGCATTCATGCTACGCTTATATGAGCAGGGAGATTCTTCTGCAAAACGGTACTTCACTTACTAAATTTCTTTGTTGATGCCATGTTTGAAGGTGATTAAAACTTAGGTCATTGGTAAAAATCCGAATTGTAAATAAAACATCGGAATCCCGCTCAGGTCCCCCTCATTTGATCAACGCATTTGATTTTTGGCACCAGGACGGTAGCTGTATAGCCAGACGTGCGAATAGTCACTTCGTAAATTGTAAAATTATTTAAGTCAAAGAACTCCCATTTCAATGCTACCTTCAATGTTACTTTATCAAATATAAAATATTTTTAGTTTTTTTAGTTGAGTTTTGACTTTTACAATGTAACCCTAGAAGTGTACTTGAAGTTAAAGATCGCTAAATATTTTGTTTCACGCAATGCACCCATTGTCTAAAATATAACAATGCTATAATATTTTATATTTTCTGTGAAATCCAATCCAACGGTTATAAGTTCATGGAGTTGGACATCAGTGAGTTGGACCCAACATCCAACATTTATTTTAATGTGTTTGTTTTTTGTAGTGGGTATAGACACTTGACTAATCGCTTTTGTGGTGGATTTAGACATTTTGTCGGATTTAAAAGGCGCGAGGGGGCTGTGACGGGCACGTTGTAGACGTGCGAAGTTGTTTTTGACAGTCGATCTCGGTCATGGTAGTTGCGATATGGTTGCGATCATGTCTTTCTCTTACTTTTTTAATAAATTGCTAGTAATTTAAATAACCTTCAAGCCAGTTAATTACTACTGAGAATATGGCGTTGGAGGAAACCACTGAGTTAAATTACACCGACTTTTTGGTGTCGGTCTGTGGTCCAAAGGACATACAAATATGGTCTGCAGAACTAATTGATTTGGGAATTTGTTTTCAAGAGCTATGCCTCCAATTGCCTACATTAGTTCTACTCGGGATTTTCTCTTCATACTATTGTGGCAAAATGTGCAGCGCAACTGGAAGTGTTCGGAGAGATGTAGAACAAGAGGACTGGAAGTCATTTGTTCGTAGTCTTATAACTGCAATCTTGGCCCTGATACCATTCGTGAGAATGAGTATTGCTACGTCAATATTCCCTGGGACGGCAGTATATGCTGATTTCCTTGTTGCCGGAGTGGAATGTGTAGCATGGCTATCCTATTTGGCATATATTAGAACAAGCCAGATTCACGTCACCGAGAATGGCCCTTTAGGCCCAACTTCCCTTTGCATTATCTGGGTCTTAAGCCTAATCCTGTCCACAATATGCTTGAGATCACGGTTTATCCTGCATCACTCCACACAGCTGCCGATCTACATTCCACTATTCACCCTTTTTTATGGGTTCAGCCTGATGGGGGTTATAATCCAAAGTCTCTTTATCGTGACAGTTATCCCTTGTGGTAACAGAAATCGAAGACAAGCTAGTGACGACCATGATGAGCAACAGCAGTCACTTCTGGGTGAGTAAAGCTACTTAAGTTGGTACCTACTTCGATCAAACTAGTTTAGTAGTTCGTGTAAAGTTGAGCAGTACCAAAGTACTTTAATAATTAACAAATGTTGGCAATTGTCAGTTGGTCATGAAAGTCTATTAGAGTAAGTGCAACTGACAACTAAAAGTTAACCATGGAAATGTTGTAGGGAATGATTATTATTTTCTTTGCTTGGACATGGGATTCATCTAGATGATTTGTCCCATACATCAATACTCTGTGAGAGCAATTATTGTTAAATTACATTACATTACAATTATTGCATTATTACAATTTAACATTATTATTAGGATTTTTTATTAATTAAAATAGATGACGTAAAGTGAAAGTAGGTACCAAATCAAGCACTGAAATGGATTCTACACATCTACCCATCAAATTAAGTATGGGCCAAGCTTAGTATTGAAACTATAATTTATATGATGCCAAAACCTGAACCATTAATCTTCAAAATTACAAGTCAACAAAACAAGACTGGTATTTCTGCGTTTGAGTTCTCAACAATTTTAACAATTTTAAATCGTGTAAGAAAAGTAGAAACATCTCCCATTAAAAAACAAAGTAATTTAAAATTATGGATTCAAATTCATCTGGACATCTGGACAAGTTACACCAAAATTTTCAAAAATATTAGCCTTGGTGCAATCATTTTGATCCACTTATCTATATTCTGATTCACAATGCTAATGAAGGCTCTCAATTTCTTTCTGAAGGATCTGGATGTCGGAGTGTCTATGGGCGTTTCCAAGAAGATCAAGACCCCGACGATCTAGGAATTGCCCTCGAATCCACAAATTTTCTTCAGAGATTGTTCTTTAGCTGGGTTGGCCCGATGATGCAGAAAGGTTCAGATCACAAACTTAAAACCGCTGACGATGTGTTTGACCTTCCGAACGATATGGCACCCGGAGTTCTCTATGAACAACTAAATGCAGTTATGAACTTGAAGGAACCTCCAGACAAGGAATTGCCAACTGATGGAAGATACCAGTCTATCAATAGTGACCAGTCTCGAAATGCTATCACCTCAAGACCCATGCTGCCAACAAATGGCCGGCCGCTTCCTAGAGTAACCTTGTTTAAAGCACTTCATATTTGTTTTGGAGTTCGATTTTATTCAGTCGGAATTTTGAAGCTTGTGGCAGACTGTGCAAATTTTGGGGCTCCCCTTCTTCTTAACAAGCTAGTAACATTTATTGAGACAAGAAACGAGCCAATAGCAAATGGATATCTATATGCAGCAGGTCTCTTCGTAGTTACCTTCATCTGTAAGTAACACCGAGTTTTAATAAAACAATCGAATGCATGATTCGGTCAGTAAAATATATAACGTGAGTGAAATGTTATCTTTCAGCTGCATTTTGTATATCGCACTTTAATTTCTTGGTGTCCGTTCTGGGTCTGAAGATCCGTGCCGCTCTCGTTACACAAATATACAGGAAAACAGTTACTCTAAGTCATGCCTCCATTTCGATGTTCAGGTATTGAACTCACCATTGTGATAATAATATATTTATACATATAGCATATTATATATTATTACTATACTATATTGTGTGATAATACTTCATACAAATTAATGTTTATTGTCATTTATTGTGTTTCAGTATTGGAGAAATTGTGAATTTTATGAGCACAGACACTGATCGCATTGTGAATGCTTGCCCCAGCTTCCACTCCTTGTGGAGCATTCCTCTTCAGATTAGTGTCACACTTTACCTCCTTTACAATCAAGTGGGAATCGCTTTCCTGGCAGGCGTGGGTTTCACTTTGCTTCTCATTCCAATCAACAAAGTCATCGCATCAAAAATTGGTAAGCTAATAAATAATAAATACACTTTGTGAGATCTGATTTCAATTCCAAACGCTTGCAATGTGTGGGGTATTTTATTATTAGGAACACTAATAACCTCTCAAAAATTGATGTCCTTAAGGGGAATCAAACTCTGATCTCCACCTGTTGCGGGTGTTGCTCTAACCAATTGAGCTACTTGTACCCCGATCTCCACCTGTTGCGGGTGTTGCTCTAACCAATTGAGCTACTTGTACCCCGATCTCCACCTGTTGCGGGTGTTGCTCTAACCAATTGAGCTAAGTCGATACATCATTTTTGAGATGATTTTAGTGTATTTAAGGAGAATGACGGATCTCCAAGGAGTAGAATCACGAGGCTGTGAATACTCACAGTCACTCTGATTCTAGTGACACTATAACACGTCACAAGTATTCAATCTCAAGTAACTCCTATTTGCACTTGCATTTGCAATTGTTAGAATGTTGGTTTTGTTCTTGCTTGAAACAAAGTTTGCAAGGCCAAGTTGTATAAAATGTCTTAATTTTGTGTTATACAAAATTAAATAAATGCTTTATCGTAGCCATTGTTTTGTATTAAAGGTTTTGTTATTCTTGTTCCAAGTTCATTTCATATCAATAATAACATTTCAGGATCCCTGAGCACTGAGATGATGTCTCGGAAGGATGAACGTGTAAAAATGACGACAGAAATGCTCGGTGGAATCCGAGTTCTAAAAGCACAAGTGTGGGAAGACTTCTTCTTTGATTTGATAGATGGTGTGTATTATAAGCATTTCCATTATAAAATAACAAATAAAAAATACTGCTTATGAAATAGCTCAGATTCTGATTAAAGAAGTATGACATTGTTAAGACTTAAAAAGACCTGTATTTTAGAAAAATGCAATATTTAAAAAACCTGTAGAACATAAATACATTCTTTTTCAGTTGTTCAAGGCGCCTAATTTTGTTCAATTTCCAGATCTGCGCTCCGTTGAACTTAAGTACTTGCGAGGGCGCAAATACCTCGATGCTCTCTGCGTTTATTTCTGGGCTACGACTCCAGTTCTCATCACAATTCTCACTTTCACAACATACGTCCTTCTTGGAAATGAACTGTCAGCTGCCATGGTACCTATTCAATATCTTTTACATATCACTATAATTTTTGTCAGTTGTTGACAGGAAAAGGAATATTAATAAGAAGTCTAATGATCTAGAGGTGGATCATGAAGAGCGATGGCAATGGCTCAATATAATTTGTTAAATTATAGATCTTTTACCATCTGCATTGTTATCTTTAGGAAAGTAGCAGCCCTTTGTCCTGGGTAGAGATCATGTTACCTTTTTGTTAGAGATTAAGATCGTTATATCGGTAAATTCCAGGGTAAATAAACGTTATTTAACAAGATATCGTTCGTGATCTGGAAAAAGTGACATGATTGATACCCAGGAAAACCCTCAGCTTCTACATAGCAAGAGATTATTTCTGTTCCATCTGCTTCTTACCTGCACTGCCGTCAACCAATACAAGTCTAATAAATAATAGTAATACTCTTATAAAGTAATTCAAATATTCATATTTTTCGGTAAGGAATTAAGAATGTCATAATGTGCATAGATAATGTGCTATTAAAGAAGGAAAGGCAAATTCTAAATTTTCCTAGAAAGTGCAAATGTTGCAGCAAAATTACTCAAGTTTACTGATTCACTGTTTTTGGTATGCTTTGATCACTGGTAGGCAATTCATGTTAATATTAAATTCAACTTACACCTGCTAAAGCAATTACACCCAAACTTCTCTCGTAAACACTCTAATGTGTGTCAATTTCCAAGAAGAAAGTTCTGACCATTTTTACAAATATAATCCACTTTTCATTAGGTGGCTCAATTGAAATATTCAGCCTAATGACCCAAGCTTTAAAAGTGTTTATAGCAGACCTGGAAAGACTGGATTAGATCAAGTATCCATGGCTGAGGTTCATAAATTGACAAACCATAATTTGTGTAACTCCTCACTAATTCTTCTTAAAACACGTTTGTAGTTTGTTCCCTTGGAGAATGAACACTGAGCAAGGCAATTAATTTATACTTGATTCACACTTGATTAATACTTGATAACAATCTGTTCATGTACTCAGTAAGTTAATCCCTTTTTAGTTTTGTTCTTCTCTACCAAATAATTAAATTAACATTTCCCCTCTAAACTTGCTAGGTTTTCACTAGCATCGCTTTGCTGAACATGCTTATTGCCCCGCTGAATGCTTTCCCATGGGTTCTCAACGGCTTGGTAGAAGCTTGGGTCTCCTTGAAGCGAGTGGAGCGATTGCTGGATCTCCCAGACCTCGACCTCAAGGAATACTACATCCAACTTGACCCGCCTCGTCCAGGGCTAGACATTCTCATCAAAAACGCATCTTTCTCGTGGAAACGTGCTGGGGTGGATGACAATCTTACAACTCCCACGCTGCGAATTCTTCAATTGGCTGTGAAACGGGTATTTTTTTCTGGTTATCATTTGCTTTTGGTGTAGTCATAATATAGCTTATTATGTTTTCTAGTGTTTCCTGAATTCAGAGCTGTAGTAATTTCCAGTTGGCAAGCAGGAGGGTGTTCATTTGATTCATGACCATCTTGTCAGGTGTCAACATTTTAACCCGTCTTGACTCCACCATCTAAGCTGTGTTACCATCTCACATACCTACCCCCACCCCTTCCCATCAGGAGAGTCTTTGTTCGATTCATGTCCATCTTGTCGGGTGTCAACATTTCAACCCGTCTTGACTCGACCATCTAAGCTGTGTTGCCAACTCACATACCTATCCCCACCCCTTCCCATAAAATATAAATGTAATGCATGATGAAGAAGTGGAGATGAAGAGGATTTTAATAGTATTTCTTTATTCATTTGTTTATTGGCTACTGACAAGTTCATAGTAATTGTATGGGCCTTATCTCCTAGTATGCATTTATAAGTAGGTTAAGTCTTATAAAATATAAAAATAATAATAATAATAGTGATAATAAGATAATAGTGATAATAGAGTTGAATATAATACGAGAGTTGCCCTTGGTGAAAATAAAAAACTAAAAGATACAGACAAGTCAGCCAAAGTAATCAACTCAGACAACTTCAGAGAGAATAGAGGTAATATAATGAAAAGGTTGAAAGCTCACTTCACCACTGATTGTGGGACATATTTGCATTTGGTAAGGGTAGTTAACTGTGTGTTCTGTTTTAGGGCGAGTTGATTGGCGTAATGGGTCAAGTCGGAAGTGGAAAGTCTACTCTTCTTGCTGCTATCTTGGCTGAGGTTGAAAGGACGTCAGGTTCAATTTTTTTGGTTGATCAAACGAGTGGTGCGTTTTGTGTTCCATATCTGGTATCTTGATTCTGTTCTTTAATTACTAAGTCAGCATTTCAATTACACATTGGTCTGACTTGCCATTTTGCACAATATTTATTTTATTAGATTTATTTTTCAGGTTATGGGTTAGTTAACCAAGTCTCGTGGCTGCAGAGAGGATCAGTTCGAGATAACATTCTTTTTGGAAAGACATATGACCGAAAGCGATACAGGTATGGTCGAGAACTTAATTTACAATTTGTTATATTCTAGACTTTATTATTTCTTATCAAACCACATTATGAACATTTTTTCTTCCAATTTTAAGGACCTTTGATTGTGTAACTGAGTTTTGAATAATTTATATCAGTTCCTTTGCCAGGGTTACACCATTTATAGCAAGCCCCATTTACCAAGCTCCATTTACCATTAACCAAGCTCTTCAAAGTAAAGGCACTTTGACTCCTTGCTCAAGGGAGGTTCTAAATTAGAACCCTGTGGCTAGTTTCCCTGGTTCTGATTTATTGGGGTTTTCAACAACCATATCAGACACATGTTACAATTTTGACATGTGTCGATGTTAAGTCTTAGCATCGTGGCAGCCGGCAAGTGATTACTGAGAGATTAAGATTGAGACAAAGAGATTGCAGAGAAAGTGGGACAGACTAAATAGCTAATAGTGCGAAGCCTCCAATGAGTTCCAAAATAATTTTGCTTGTAGGTGATGAGATTGGCATGAAACATGTAGACCTGTTTACAAGATTGTGCGTAGCCAATTTTAGCCTCTGACAGACAATGATGCTGAAACTCCACTTTATATTACAACTAGTAGTGCACCCGCTGCATTTGCAGCTGCCATGTGTTAGGTGACAGATTAGAGTGATGTGTAAATTTGAGTTGATTTCAGCAATTTCAGTTCCCAAGAAAAGATCTTTTAGCCAGCCTTTTCGTAGCGTAGCAACAGAAATTCAGAGCTCAAGGTTGAAATAAAATTTAAAATTTCCGTTGCTACGCTGCAAATCATTTCGTTGCTACGCGCTACGAATTTGATGGTGAAAAATGCATTGTTGTCGAAAATTTTCCGTAGATTTTTTTGTTCATTTTCAACATTTCACTGCTAAAGCCCGATCGAATTGCCGTGAAAATGCCACAAGGGGATTTAAACTCGAAAAACGAACCGATTTAGCCGGCTTTTCCGACCAAATTTCACGATTTCTATAAAGATTTCGTGGAATAAGACATCCCAGCCAGCCAGCCACCCAGATAAAAACTATTTCGCAGCTTGGCAACGGATTAAGGCTTTTATATAAGGTTAATTGTCAAGTTTGAATTTCACTTGTATCTTTTCCCGTCTAGGCTGGTCCTCGATGCATGCTGTTTAACTGAAGAAATTAATTCTATGCCTGCGGGTGACTTAACTCATGTTGGAGAAGGAGGAACAACACTCAGCGGAGGCCAAAAAGCACGTGTGGCGTTGGCCAGGGCTGTTTATCAAGACCGAAAGATTTATTTTCTGGACGACATATTGTCAGCAGTCGATGTTCAAGTTGCGAAAATGATCTTCAAGAAGTGCATTAACGGGCTTTTACGTAACAAAACACGTATACTGTGCACTCACGAAGCTGCTTATTTGCAGTCAGCTGACCAAGTGCTACTCTTAAAGAACGGCAGCATCTGGAAGCAAGGTATGGAAACATTTTCTAACCTTGTTAAGTTAAAATTTGGAAATCAACGGAAATATCTTAAAGCAATCTCAGGCGCGGTTTAAATGACTTATTTTGTCTCTTTCAGGAAAGCCATCTGTTATTTTAGCAGACTTTGAAGAATCGTCCTCACTACTGTCTTATGACGGAAGCATATCATCAGGAAGTATTGGTTCCGGTGATGATGACTCAGGAATCTCTTCCACCTACAACGATGTTGACGAAAATGCAGAGACTTCAGAAGTTGGAACTTTACAATTAGACGTTTACAAATCGTACTTGAAAGCCATCGGTTACTGTTTAACTTGTAGCATCTTGGCATCAATCATTCTGATGCAAACTTCAAGAAATCTTACCGATTGGTGGCTTAGCTATTGGGTAACACACATGGTAACAAACACATCTAACCTCACTTCTGATAGTCTGGACCGATTCATCGCTCAAAATGGTACAAGTGATGTCAAATACTATCTGACGGGTTATGGAATAATAGCCGCTACTAACTCCATCTTCACGTTGCTTCGGGCGTTCCTGTTTGCTTATGGCGGTGTCCAAGCTGCGCAAACTATGCACCGCAATTTGCTCCAGACAATCATTCGAGCGAAGACAACTTTCTTTGATGTCACACCCATGGGGCGAATACTAAACCGATTCTCTTCAGATACAAGCACAGTCGACGATTCACTTCCCTTCATTATTAACATCCTGCTTGCTCAGCTCTTTAGCATTATTGGAACTCTTGTCATAGTTATTTATGGACTGCCATATTTGGTTTTCGTTCTGGTCCCACTTGTGCCTGTTTACTACTACCTTCAAAACCAGTATCGCCTGACATCCAGAGAGTTGAAAAGACTGTCCAGTGTTACTCTCTCTCCAGTTTACAATCACTTTAATGAAACGTTATCGGGTCTACCCACCATTCGAGCCTTTAAAGCTGTTTCAAGGTATGTGTCACCTTACTTTTGCAATAATATAAATACACTTTAACTAAGAAGCGGGACCTAATCAAATCAAGGACCTAATCAAATCAATGAGAACATGAACTGATAGTCTATCAATAGACTATAGCCCATAGAAAATTACCAGAGAAGCCTTCATTTTAAAGAAACATCAGTTGCCAGTTCAAATGCAGTTCTCTAAACATTCAAGAAACATTAAACTATTGTAAATCATTTAGAGTCATCTATTTACAAACGGGAAAAGTTGTTAACTTTAAGTTTTTTTTTCAATATGTGCAGGTTCAAGCTAAAGAACGAGGTAAACTTAAAGGAGAACCTGAAATGTCAGTTTGCAAGCCAGGCGGCTAGCCAGTGGCTTGGCTTGCGTCTTCAATTCATCGGCGTTGTCATCGTGACAGGGGTCAGCATTATTGCTGTCTTGCAACATCAGTTTGACCTTGCCAATCCAGGGTTAGTTGGGCTCGCAATCTCCTATGCTCTCGCCATCACTGGTAAGTTTCTTGCCTTTCACTTTCAATCATCCTAAGCCACACTCATATTACTAGTGTTGAATGATGCACTGGTCTAATGGTGATAGTGTATAAGTGGATGATGATGATGAACCTAACCTAGCCTAGAAGGGAGGAGGGGAAACCCGGTGCTGGGACGTAGCCTACTTCTGTCGAAGACCAAAAGGACCACCGGCTTTGTGTTCCTTCCGAAGGACGGTACAACGCGAACAAAACGATTCCTCCACAAAGTTAGTGCCTTCGTTAAAGTCAAGAGTCAGCGAATATTGGATGACCTGGCAATTATTTGAACCTACTCAATGTTTTGTTGTTTTCGCTTGGGTTTGCCAACAGCAAAGTTATTGAAACGCCGTTTAAAGAGTAGTTGTACTTAAAATCAGAAACAAAATGGCAATGGAATGGCAAAGTGGTTCAGAGCAACGATCTGATGGTGGGGTGTTTTTTATCCAGAGCCGGCCAATCACAGGTCCTCTTTGACGAGCTATGCATTTTTCCTTGGACCCATGTAATTAGTAACTATCGGCAGGCGTACCACAGTCCCAAAGAAATAGTACCCAATTACCCACTAAGCATAACAGAGCAAAACTACATCAACTAAATTATTGTTTTTATTATTATTTGTGGTGTTTAACGACGCACTGTTTTGACATCTGGCCATGCGGCACTGGTCTAATGGCGTCGGTGAATGAGTGGATGATGATGAGGATGATGATGAACCTAATTTAGCCTAGAAGGGAGGAGGGGAATTCCGGTGCCGGCACGTAGCCTACTCCTGTCGAAGAGCACCAAGGGGACCACCGGCTTAACGTCCCTTCCGAAGGACGGTACAACTCGAACAACAGGATTCCTCCACAAATCCATGCTGTCGAGAGGTTGATAAGCAAGGCGAGTGAAGTTGATGTACTAACTTTCATCCCTCCAACCTCTCTCCCAAACAGAACTGGTAATGTGTATGATGGTCACCCATCCAATACCTGACCCAGAGCAGTGTTGCTTAACTTTCATCCCTCCAACCTCTCTCCCAAACAGAACTGGTCATGTGTATGATGGTTACCCATCTAATACCTGACCCAGCGCAGTGTTGCTTAACTTTCATCCCTCTAACCTTTATGCGTCTTGTCACAGGAATGTTGAATGGAGTGGTCAATGCATTCACGGAGACGGAGAAGGAGATGATCGCGGTGGAACGAGTCCAGCAGTACATCAACGAGGTGGAAATGGAGCAAAGCACTGAGGAGAGTCTTCCCTTCGGATGGCCGAGTCAAGGGGTGGTTTGTTTCGACAACGTGATCTTGCGTTATCGCTCGCATCTCAGTCCCTCTCTAAACGGTGTTTCATTCACCACACGGCCAGCGGAAAAGATTGGCGTTGTCGGAAGAACAGGAGCGGGAAAAAGCTCGCTGCTTGTAGCACTCTTTCGATTGACAGAGAAGTGTCAAGGGGCAATCACCATTGATTCAGTTGATATTTCCAAGATTGGTCTGAAAGGGCTCAGGTAATTATAGTGTGTTTATTTCATGCTGAAACTATTTTTAAAACTGTTGTAGTGGCAGAGTTGTTGGTTACTCTAGTATTCCTAAAGTGCTCTTTTGGGTAAAAACAACAACTGTTTATTATTATTAACAACACTATAACCGTCTCAAAAATTGATGCCCAAACGCGGACTCGAACCCCGATCTCCACCTTTCGCGGGTGTTGCTCTGAACCATTGAGCTATCTGGACACTGGCTTTTTAAGACGATTTTAGTGTATTTGATGAGAATGACAGTTCTCCAAGGTTCTCCAAGGCTATGTTTTCCTAGGAGAGCATTTAGTCAATGCTGGTGAACCCTAATTTAATACCATTACATACTCTTGTGTCTCGTAAGTGTTTTCCCACAAGGATTTGCAAAAAATGTGGCATTACGATAATAAATAAAGAAAGGGGGGGAGCTTCTTCCAACATCAGCGCTAGATGCTAAATATTTGATTAGCGATTCAATCATGTTTTCTTTTCTTCCCCGTATTTTATAAAAGGGTTGTTTTGGTTCTAGATCTCGCCTCGCTATAATCCCACAAGACCCGTTCCTATTCTCCGGAACGATTCGTAAGAACGTTGACCCGCTGCGCAAGTACAGCAAGGATGAGATCTGGAACACGCTAGCTCGTTGCCGCCTGGATGGGTTCGTTCGAGATCTTGGTGGACTGGAATACAAGATTGAGTCCGGCGGGAAAAACCTCTCGGTAGGACAGCGCCAGCTGTTTTGCTTGGTCCGAGCGCTTCTTCACAATGCCAAGGTAATCATGTTCATTTTTTAAATATTATTTACCTTTTGTTGACTTATTAAGTTATCAATCTAATGCAGAACATTCACCTCATTGCCTCTCTTTGCTGAAATGTCTCAAGTTCCTTGTTCCCCTCTCAAATCCTCACCAAAGTAAAGCAAGCTGTTCTACAGAAGAAAAACAATTCCTTGGGGTTAGTCTAACTAGTCATACTTGGGCCGATTGGAGGGAAAGCATGTACCAACCTGGGCATAGAACCTGGGCATAGAACCTGGGCAGGGAACCTGGGCAGGGAACCTGGGCATAGAACCTGGGCATAGAACCTGGGCATAGAACCTGGGCAGGGAACCTGGGCATAGAACCTGGGCATAGAACCTGGGCATAGAACCTGGGCATAGAACCTGGGCATAGAACCTGGGCAGGGAACCTGGGCATAGAACCTGGGCATAGAACCTGGGCATAGAACCTGGGCATAGAACCTGGGCAGGGAACCTGGGCAGGGAACCTTGGCATAGAACCTGGACATAGAACCTGGGCATAGAACCTGGGCAGGGAACCTGGGCATAGAACCTGGGCATAGAACCTGGGCAGGGAACCTGGGCATAGAACCTGGACATAGAACCTGGGCATAGAACCTGGGCATAGAACCTGGGCAGGGAACCTGGGCATAGAACCTGGGCATAGAACCTGGGCATAGAACCTGGGCAGGGAACCTGGGCAGGGAACCTGGACATAGAACCTGGGCATAGAACCTGGGCATAGAACCTGGGCATAGAACCTGGGCATAGAACCTGGGCATAGAACCTGGGCATAGAACCTGGGCATAGAACCTGGGCATAGAACCTGGGCATAGAACCTGGGCATAGAACCTGGGCATAGAACCTGGGCATAGAACCTGGGCATAGAACCTGGGCATAGAACCTGGGCATGGAACCTGGACATAGAACCTGGGCATAGAACCTGGGCATAGAACCTGGGCATAGAACCTGGACATAGAACCTGGACATAGAACCTGGGCATAGAACCTGGGCAGGGAACCTGGACATAGAACCTGGGCATAGAACCTGGGCATAGAACCTGGGCATAGAACCTGGGCAGGGAACCTGGGCATAGAACCTGGACATAGAACCTGGGCATAGAACCTGGGCATAGAACCTGGGCATAGAACCTGGGCAGGGAACCTGGGCATAGAACCTGGGCAGGGAACCTGGGCAGGGAACCTGGGCATAGAACCTGGGCATAGAACCTGGGCATAGAACCTGGGCATAGAACCTGGGCAGGGAACCTGGGCAGGGAACCTGGGCATAGAACCTGGGCATAGAACCTGGGCATAGAACCTGGGCATAGAACCTGGGCATAGAACCTGGGCATAGAACCTGGGCATAGAACCTGGGCATAGAACCTGGGCAGGGAACCTGGGCATAGAACCTGGGCAGGGAACCTGGGCAGGGAACCTGGACATAGAACCTGGGCAGGGAACCTGGACATAGAACCTGGGCAGGGAACCTGGGCAGGGAACCTGGGCATAGAACCTGGGCATAGAACCTGGGCATAGAACCTGGGCATGGAACCTGGACATAGAACCTGGGCAGGGAACCTGGGCAGGGAACCTGGGCATAGAACCTGGGCATAGAACCTGGGCATAGAACCTGGGCATAGAACCTGGGCATAGAACCTGGGCAGGGAACCTGGGCATAGAACCTGGGCAGGGAACCTGGGCAGGGAACCTGGACATAGAACCTGGGCAGGGAACCTGGACATAGAACCTGGGCAGGGAACCTGGGCAGGGAACCTGGGCATAGAACCTGGGCATAGAACCTGGACATAGAACCTGGACATAGAACCTGGGCATAGAACCTGGGCAGGGAACCTGGACATAGAACCTGGGCAGGGAACCTGGGCATAGAACCTGGGCATAGAACCTGGGCATAGAACCTGGGCATAGAACCTGGGCAGGGAACCTGGGCATTGAACCTGGGCATAGAACCTGGGCAGGGAACCTGGGCAGGGAACCTGGGCATAGAACCTGGGCATAGAACCTGGGCATAGAACCTGGACATAGAACCTGGGCATAGAACCTGGGCAGGGAACCTGGACATAGAACCTGGGCAGGGAACCTGGGCATAGAACCTGGGCATAGAACCTGGGCATAGAACCTGGGCATAGAACCTGGGCAGGGAACCTGGGCATAGAACCTGGGCAGGGAACCTGGGCATAGAACCTGGGCATAGAACCTGGGCAGGGAACCTGGGCATAGAACCTGGGCAGGGAACCTGGGCAGGGAACCTGGGCATAGAACCTGGGCATAGAACCTGGGCAGGGAACCTGGGCATAGAACCTGGGCATAGAACCTGGGCAGGGAACCTGGGCATAGAACCTGGGCATAGAACCTGGGCATAGAACCTGGGCATAGAACCTGGGCATAGAACCTGGGCATAGAACCTGGGCATAGAACCTGGGCATAGAACCTGGGCATATAACCTGGGCAGGGAACCTGGGCATAGAACCTGGGCATAGAACCTGGACATAGAACCTGGGCATAGAACCTGGGCATAGAACCTGGGCATAGAACCTGGGCATAGAACCTGGGCATAGAACCTGGGCATAGAACCTGGGCAGGGAACCTGGGCATAGAACCTGGGCATAGAACCTGGGCATAGAACCTGGGCATAGAACCTGGGCAGGGAACCTGGGCATAGAACCTGGGCATAGAACCTGGGCATAGAACCTGGGCAGGGAACCTGGGCATAGAACCTGGGCATAGAACCTGGGCATAGAACCTGGGCATAGAACCTGGGCATAGAACCTGGGCATAGAACCTGGGCATAGAACCTGGGCAGGGAACCTGGGCATAGAACCTGGGCAGGGAACCTGGGCAGGGAACCTGGGCATAGAACCTGAGCATAGAACCTGGGCATAGAACCTGGGCATAGAACCTGGGCATAGAACCTGGGCATAGAACCTGGGCAGGGAACCTGGACATAGAACCTGGACATAGAACCTGGGCAGGGAACCTGGGCATAGAACCTGGGCATAGAACCTGGGCAGGGAACCCATGGGCCCTCCGATGTTTCTCCCTGGTTCAGACCTGGTTGTTTAAGAAACAGTAAATCTGCTGAGCTCCTTTTGACTTGAACTTGACTTGTTTCTAAGGGAAGAGAGGAACTCAAGTTGGCAATTGAGCGATCTCGGCTACATAGGTTCATGCTTTTCGTCTCTACCCTGCTGCTTTATTTTTATTTTTTCTGATGGACAGCTACTTTATTATTCACATAACTCTGTTACTCTGCCATGTAATATACCAGAAATAGTATTTTTGCCAAATTTCGTTCGGAATGCTACACTACAAACCTACATGTGATTTAATTTAGTCAAACGCTTTCCTTCAAATGATTGACAGTAACTTTTAGTCTTGAATCCATTCCCCAATCCAATTTCCAGCTGCCGATTTAATGGGCAAGAAAAGTAGTTTGTTTACGTCAAGTCAAATTATGTCACCTTCTTATGTGCAATGACTACTGGAAAATGTTTAAAATGTTTGTTGTATTATTTCCTTCTCAGGTGGTTTGCATCGATGAAGCAACGGCAAATGTTGATAAGGAAACAGATGCGCTTATTCAACAGACACTGCGTACATCGTTCATGCAAAGTACAGTGATCACCATTGCTCACAGAATAAACACAGTCATGGATGTGGATAGGTAAGTTGCATGGATAACAAGGAACTACAGATAATTGTAGGTACTATGTCCTACAATAAGTAGTCATTGAAAGAATTGACCAATTTCCAAGCTGTATTTTCACTTCTCGTACAGTGTGCTTAGTAAGCCTGGAATTTCTATTCTCGAAAAGTTAGTGCCACCTTAATTCATGTTTTAGGGTGCCGTGCCTTCTCTAGCGTGCCTTATCATTTCGGTATTCTTGAGAAGTTATGTCATCGAGCTTTAAAGTTTTTTGGATTGCGCTGGCTTTCACTTATGGCTAGCAAAATATCTCGCCTTTCGTTAATGCAAGAGCCTAATTTAACCACCTTTGAGCTCTCAACCCTGTTATTTGAGCTATGTTAATAGCAATACTAAGTTAATATGTCAACAATTTTGGGAAGAGATTTATTAAAATTTGAGTCCGTTTTTAAATGATACATCTACTTCAATTTGGTGATCACTTAGACTTATGTGATCTGTAATCAAGATTGTAAAGAAATCATGCTATAGTCTTGTCAGTTTTTGCAGTCTTAATGTGGAAAACATAAAATAGGCGAAGTGGTTCAGAGCCGCGATCTGATGGTGATTTAGTGGACGGTTATGCTTTGATTGGATTGACTTTGGTCCTAAAAAGGACCTGGGTCTAGCAAAAACTATTTCAACTGGGTTTTCAATGCTAAGTAAAGAACAACTAAATTTCCCAACGTTTTGTAACTTGTACCTGTTACTTTTTCAAGGGTAGGAGCAGTCCTGACAATTTTCCGATAACAAAAAAACTCATTCCCGTGTTCTGCACTTAAATCAATCAGCTTGTGCAGAACACGGGAATGAGTTTCAACATCACATTAAAATAGACACTGTGAGGATTTTATGTCGAGATGATGAGAAATTCACTAGAAAAGTCAAAGAAGCAATAGAAATGAAAAAACAGCCCAATAACTTGAATAGAGATGATAGTATTCAACTTGATAGAGCTTGGGGAACAATTTTACAACAGAAAAATGTAATAGAGAATATCAGTGAGGAGACAGAATAAATCAGCACAAAGAATCCAGAAGAAAATATTTGGATAGGTAGATTAAGAACTGAACGTAATGAATTAGGAAATTTTGATTATATCACATAACGTAAGGACAACCTCGAAAAATGAGCGTTTTTTCCATACACCTAAAATTGGTTAGTTAGTGATAAAACACCAATTTGTTGGGGATTTTATTTCAGAAAATACAAAATACGTTAGTTTTTTGAGTTATTGACCCTGATTATTTTATTTAGATGCATTATTTAGGATGTTTGTACTAGGTAATTGTTTTAATTTTGTGTGGTTCTTTTAATATTGGAAAATTGTCAGGACTGCTCTTACCCTTGATAAAGTAACAGGTACAAGTTACGAAGTTATTACGTAAGCTGTTCTTTACTTAGCATTCAAAACCCAGTTGAAATAGTTTTTGTCAAAACTAGTGTAAGGTTAACATCAAGTAGACATGAATCTTAAAACAATCAGACCCGGGTCTGAGTTTGATCAGTGTTGGTACTGACATCTTCAGGGATATCCTGCAGTCAGGACTGTCTAACAGTTCTGAAGATATCAGCGTCAACGCAGATGAAATATTGACCCAGGTCATTTTTAGGATCAAAAGTCAATCAAAACAGAGCAACATCACCAAACATAAAAGAGTTTCAGTGATTTTTGGTTTTTCTGGCATTTCCACCAGGGAGCTGAAACCAGCAAGCAAATGATCAAAGAGTAAATCATCATAAAACATCATAACATCATAAAAGAGTTTTTATTTCACCTTCTATATGTCCTATTCGTAGAGTGTAATCGGCAGTACAGTCATTTTTTCATCAGGTAATACATTTTATTCATCGACAACTTGATTTAGACAGTCGAGAAAATCTTTTCTGGGCTGCAAAAAAGTGTACAACGCATTTGCTCAATGCGAATCGAAGCTTATAGCGCGCAGCTACATAAAATCAACGGCCAAGTTAAGGCGGCAGTTACAGAATAGGTGATAAGGCATGCAGCATTCCTTGCTTTTCTCACCTTGCCTTAACTAAATATTAAGCCAACTCCTAAGTTAAGGCTGGCGATATCAAGTTTTTAGAGAAAAGGTCCCCTGAGCCTCGTTAATCACCTAATTGACGCTTAAGATTTGGTGGTATGCTAGAAGTAAAACAAGTTTAATTAATTTTCAGGGTTTTAGTCATGAGAGCCGGCATGGTTACAGAATTTGATACACCGTACAATTTGATGCAAAATGAAGACTCGCAGTTCTTTAAGTTGGTGAATGGGGAGTTTGATTAATATATATTTGAAATGTGATTAAATGCAAATTTACTATGTGACTTAATAAACGACTGATTTTATTTATTACTTGCTGAGTTGTTTTGGTTATTTTCCGATTTTGCTTCCTATGAATCTGCTAGTTTTTAGTTGTTTCAATTTTAAGATTAAATTCTTCTTCAGATCAGTAGCATAACATTATAGCAAGTGGGACGTCTTGCCGTATTCATTTAGACTTATATCAATTACAATCTGTAGTCACAAAAAAAGATATTCTATCCAATTAACTTTCTAAACACAATTTTTTGTATTGCTGCTATTTGTTATTCGCATGAATTTTTTGCGCGAAGCTTTGTAGCATCAACTCACAGAACCGTTTAAAAATTCAACTCGATGTCCGTTACCCGCCTCACCTTACCTGATATTCGATCCCTGCGCATGCCTACCTCTCTTGTCCATACCAACAAGGTCGTGACGTTTACCTTTGGTCACGTGGTCACGTGAATACAAAATATATTTGAAAAATAACATCTAGCCGCACCTACAACCAATCAGAAACGGATAAAACAAGTGGTCGCCTCCGAACGTGTTTCCAGCGAAAGTGCAGCATTTGATAGTTGCTAGAGGCGAGTGCGGCAGCAGGCGATTGACTGCTAGTGTGTGCTAGTGCAGGATTCGCAGTTTTACGACGTTACAAGAATTACGGTTACGGGTAACAATAGGTAGAAAATGCTGACGCTATTTGTTCCACCAACAAATTATGATTGATCGTTAACGTGAGACTGCGAATAATTGGTCTAAGAAGACATGGTGTGTGTGTTAATAATGGTTCAAGATCATAATAAGAAATGTAAAGATATTTGACTGGCGGGTAGTATATACCGATAGCTATAGATACGTAAGCTCTCTCATGCCCTCCGGTGATTAAGAATCAAGATATTACGCGTTGTGATCTTCGATGACTAATAGTTGAAAACTAAGAGTGTTTCGTTGTGAAATTTCTTGCGTGTGTGTTTTTCATGTGTTTTTATATTGTACAAGAAAAAGAGTTATAGTGCGGCCGTTGATTTCGGTTAAATTAAAACCAGACGCCGATAATTGCTAACTTATGATTTGAAACGACTTTTAGCCGTTGCAAAATGGAGAGAACAATGTGCTTCCAAATACTTTTTGTAATAAGCCTTTTATACCTGACAAACTGTGATAGTGATGTTGAAGAATTTGTGTATGAAACGATACCAACGCCCCAAACGGGTCGTGTTACCGAAATACCAGGAGGTGTAATCGCCAATCGAGAACAAAGGCTGGAGAAGATTCGTAGTCCTTATCTTCTCAAGGAGGATTTAATTGTGGACTGGACAGGAATGCTGGTGATCGAACCTGGGGTGGAAGTGAGATTCTCGCCGCAGGTGGGACTGACGATTCGAGGGGTGTTCACGGCAAGGGTAAGTCGACCAGTCAGGTGCAATACCTGGCTGTTTTTCTGTACATCTCAGGGTAGTATACAATATTGTCAAATTTCAAATAATGAGAGGGGCATACATGCTGCATGCATTCCTGCTGTTAGCCATGCGACAAAAGTTTTAAAACTCCAAAAGAGACTTTGTCTACCCATTTTTAGTACCAAGGTTTCTTCGTTTTGAGCCAAGTGCTCCTAACAGCAGTGGACCTTCTTTTAGAACTAGAAAACCCTCTCTCTGTTATATGTAATGCAGTATTGTGGTGTGTCCCCTGTCTTGTGCACAAAGCATCTAACCGCGACATTTATCGCCAATAAGTAGGTAGATTTACTACAAAAAGGGCGGTCGATTACGTTGTTATCACCTTGGCAACTACCGACTACTCTTTAATCAAGGGATGAAAGTTATCCTTGAGCCACCTTATACTATCTTCAATTGGCGCCCTTTTAAGTATCGTCTGAACCGCTATAACTAATCTTCTATTGATCAATCCGACATACAGGAGAGACCTTGCTATTTATTTTTGTTTTACTTCCAGGCAACATTTTTCAATAGTTGCAGGCCTTAAAGTCCAACCGTAGCGTTTTAATTTAAATCCGAGTATTTTGTAAAATGGTATTTAAATTTCGTCGATCGTGTCGCATTTCTCGGGCATATGTCCCCAAAATGGCGATATTTCCCCCAGAAACATCAGTTTTACACCTGATATTAGAAACGATGTTAATGAAAGTCACAAGTAAGCATCGTTGATGTTGCCATCGAAATGAACAGTAGAAGAGTACCGTTAAGAGAGTAGCAGTTCAATAGTGGTTGGTATATAAATATTGTTTTGCCCCCTCGTGGAATGGACTTGGGGTGCCCATGACTCCTAGCCCAATAGAACAATAACACGTTTGTGCCTATCTATGGCAACGAAACATAAAACTCTTATTATGCATCATTCAGCAAATGTCATTACCTGACTAGACCTGACTACACCCACACCACCGCGCCGCTCCACGTACCGGTGGAGTGTTACTCAGGCACACGATCTCGTTTTTTTATGTGGCTACATTTTATGGAATACCCAAACGACAAATAATTAGTTTAACAATCATCAGAAAGTGACATTTTAAAAGAAAAACATCCCCCATACATATTATCGGCAAAGAAAGCAAGTCGTTGCTACCGCTTAAAATACGAATCGGATGCAATTTCTTTATGCAGTTGAGGTCGAAATGAGTTCCGTAATACGAACTCTGGCAGAAACCCTGCCGGTTCACGACAATGCCCGTTCCGGTACATACCGTTGTAATGAAAGTAAATGCGTCATGCTCGGAGAGATTTTAAGCACCAGTAATTGTAATTTTTGTAATTGTCTTTATTTGTCCGTTATCACAAGGTTTACATTCAGAGTGTAATAGGATGTGGACTCGTCCAAAAACAGAAACAAAGCGTATTTTAAAACACTAAAAACACAGGTGAGATAAATAAAATCAAATAACAACAGTCACACCTTAGTCCAATCCTTTGAGTCTAATTTATAAAATTCGTCAATACTATAAAAACCTTTGCATAATAACAATTCCTTTATAGTGCGTCTAAACTTAAAAGAATCCGCTATTGAGGCAATATTGTCAGGAAGGCTATTAAACAGTTTAATACCAAGATAAAATACGCTGTCTTTAAAACTATTTAGTCGATGTTTAGGGATACATAGTTTTGAGCAATTTCTGGTTTCATAATGGTGTTCGTCAGAATGTTTATTAAAAAGATGTTTATCTTTAAAAATGCAGGTCAATGATTCAAGGATTAAAACGCTAGGTAAAGTTAAAATGCTTTCCCGAATAAATAAATTTCTACAAGATTTTCTTTTTTTTGATTGAGTTAAAATTCTAATAGCGTTTTTTTGAAGCTTAAAAACCCTTTTTAAAACCGAGCCAGCACTACCCCAAGCT
The DNA here is from genome assembly GCA_947568835.1 of Protonemura montana. Classification (NCBI taxonomy): domain Eukaryota; kingdom Metazoa; phylum Arthropoda; class Insecta; order Plecoptera; family Nemouridae; genus Protonemura; species Protonemura montana. The sequence continues at coordinate 28,840,065 of OX387604.1, forward strand.
GTGATCCCATAGGATGCCTTGGAGTGAAAGTAAGCAAAGTATACTTCTCTCAGTTTGGTTTTTGATATCAAATGTCTTAATTTAAAAAGAGCACAGCAAGAAGTTCGTAATTTTTGGCACAAATATTTTTCATGGTGATTCCATTTTAAATGCTCGTCTAAAATAAGGCCTAAGAATTTAGCGTGCGTTCCTGTTTCTATGCGTTGCCCGTCCACTTCAAGGTCAATATCTGCTATACTTTTTGTAGTTTTAAACTGAATTATATTAGATTTCTCAACGTTTAAATGCAGTTTATTGATCGTAAACCAATGTAATAGTCTTTTTAATACTAATTCCCCGTTACTTTTCAAGTTAAACAAATTAGAATCCTTGACAAACACAGTTGTGTCATCCGCAAACATTACAAGATCGTGCGTATCAAGGTAGTTTGGGAGATCATTGATGTACACTAAGAATAGCAACGGGCCTAAAATTGAACCTTGAGGGACACCTGTATTCATGATAGACCATGATGAATGAATTTTATCGCCGGATATATGATCCGTCAATTCCACTAATTGCTGGCGTTCACAAAGATAGGATTTAAGCCATAGATTCGCGACTCCACGAATTCCACATGCATAAAGTTTCCTCAACAATATATGATGGTCAACGCAGTCAAAAGCCTTTGATAGATCACACGACAAACCAATGGTTAAATAGCTTCTATCCAGCGCCTTTAAGATCAGGTGGACTAAATGGTTCACAGCTTGGATAGTAGATTTTCCTCTTTGAAAACCAAACTGACTATCGGATAAGACTTTATTTTGAGTAAAAAATGATGAAATGCGATGGAAAATAACTCGCTCTAATATTTTTGAAAATACCGGAAGAATTGAAATTGGCCTATAGTTAGCACAGTCATTTTTGGAACCTTTTTTAAATAATGGAAGAACTTTCGCCCTTTTGAAAAGCTCAGGGAACACCCCTGATTCCAAGGATAAATTACAAATTAAAGTTAAAGGTGCGGTTAAATGCATTCCCAATTTCCGAAGTAGGATAGTTGATAATCCGTAAACATCTTGCGTTGCTTTTGGTTTGAGCTCATTTATCAAAGTCAGAATTTCCTTTTCAGTTACTGGCTGCAGAAATATTGTTTTAGTTACAGATTTTACAGAAGTATCATCAACTACTGCCGGCAGTTTAGCTTTTAGTGACCCTGCTATGTTGATAAAATACGAGTTAAAAGCATTAGCAATTTCATACGTGTCAACGGTTTCGTTATTGTTAATAATGAGTGACTTGACACTTGAGGGAGCCCTACTCATTCCTGTCTCCTCTTTTATGATGGCCCACGAAGTTCGCGCAATGTTTTTTGAGTTTGACAACTGCCTTCCCAAGGAACTCTTTTTAGCAAAACGAATACTTTTCCTGTATTCCGATTTCCGCTTTTTAATGACACTGGAATCTGGCGTGATTGCTGAATATTTCACTTGCATGAGTAACTCGTTTATGACCCTTCGCTTATCCTTCACTTCATTTGTAATCCATTTTTTATTTCGATTTGTACATCTAACTATTTTAAGGGGGAAGCACTCATTAAAAGCTTTTAAAAAAATACCCATAAAGAATTGGGACATAACGTTCACATCATTTAGCTCTCGCATACTTGGCCATCTAATCGCTAATGTTGATAGACAATCACCGAACCTATTTACACTGAGGTCAGTGAACACTCTTTTCCTAGTGTGAGATAATAGCGGTTTATTTATTTTCACCTGCCCAGCTAATTGAATTAATTGAGCGCAGTGATCAGAAAGGTTCAAGTCCATAACTTCACTTGTATAAAATCCTACAGGTACATTAGTAATGATATTATCGATACAAGTTCTCGATGCCTGAGTTATTCGAGTGGCTTGTTTTATCGTAGCCTCCAGACCAAAACGTGATAATAGATCTGTCAGCTGTCTAGCTTCCTTAGATTTAGTACATTGGAAGTCAACATTAAAATCCCCTGATAATACCACAACATTATTTCTATTATCAATAAATAGTTTTTCAAGAAGCACGGACAACTTCTCTAGAAAAATCTTAAATTTACCAAAAGGAGACCTATATAAAGCAATTATAACTAGTTTGCCTAATTCATGCTGCATTTCAATGCCTGCTACTTCAAAATGCTTTTCTATACTCAGTGCTAGGATGTCATCCCTGGTTCTGACCCTCATTAAGTTACATTTGACAAAAATCCCTACACCACCGTGAATAAAATTTGATCTGCAAAACATTGCTGCTTGCCTGAAGCCAGAAATATTAAATACATCAAGTTCATAGGACTTTAGCCAATGCTCACTTACACATAGCACATCACAAACTACATCTTGAAGAGATGCTTCAATCTCGAGACATTTTAAATTTTTGAGAGATCTTACATTTTGATGCATGATTTTGATACCTCGTTTCTTCGCATCTTGTTTCACGTGTAGTGGTTTAATAGGACCCTTTTGTTCCATGACATTATTTACCTCTGATACACTTTTTAGTTTTTTGCTATTTTAGGGAAGCGTTGTACCGATTCCACAATCCAATTTCCTAATCGTAATGCACCTCTCATATTAAGATGCAGGCCATCTTTTGCTAGGACATTTTCATGGTTCCCGTAACCTGGTTCATTGAAATTGACATTTAAAGCATTGCAAACCCACTTTATGTTATCATTTATCAATTTGATTACTTTATTATTAACATCTCTCCTGTTTAATATTCCATTCACAATTACATTAGTGGTTTCAGGAAGGAGCGTCTTTACTTTCCTAATCATGTCGTAAACTTCTCCCGTTACAGTATCAGTGTTGTGCATACCGCTCTTCACATTGTTTGTACCAAAGTGAAGCAGCACCACCCTCGGTTTACATTTCTTATGCTCAAGAAGCCTTTCCATTGCTTGTGCAACATGTTCAAATCTCATCCCTGGATAGTAGTACGTACAGTCTTTCAGCTCTCCTACCACTTGACTTGCCAGTCTGACCATCGAGTCCCCCATTACAACTACGTCGTGTAGGCGACTACTTGGCTTGGAATTTATTATCGTTTCGATTTGGTATTCCAGTTTTGACATATTAGTTTCACTATTCTTTACCTTACAATCATTTTCAATGTTGACATTTTTTAGAGTTTCGTCAGTTGCCAACAGTGACGTCAGGAACGGCCCCGTCTCCCTTGTAGCTGCGTGATCAGCTGACTGGGTCTCTGCTGATTCTGTATTCTGTGACGTCACGATCGCCAGTGTTGATGTTTCACCTGTCAGATTTGCCGCGATGATGCTCTCTTCGGTAGTAGAATCATCTTCCTTAGACTCTACTGCAATATCCTTGGAAGATTTATTTCTTCCCTTGTCTGCCTCGTTCTCGAATTGGTCCACTAAGGCACCAACCGAGCGTCTTTTACCTTTTAACTCCACTGTGACGTTGCTTGTTTTTCGCGGGCTATTGCGCTTCTCTTCGGGTTTCTTGATGATTTCAATTTCCCTTCGAAGTAACCCATTTTCCTCAATAAGCAGTCGAAAATCTTCTACCATTTTTCCAATTGTATCCCATATTTTGCTCACCTCAGCGTTTACAGTGATTATTTCGGCGATCAGCTGTTCGTTCGTCGACCCCAGCAGAGCATCACAGTCACAGCAGATCCATATCTTCGCTTCATTGTTCCCTCCAGTTACTTTGGCACAGTTCACATGTTTTTCTTCGTTGCACTTACTGCATGTTATCAGTTTTCGTACATTTTTGCTACATTTATTGCATTTTACTATCACTTTTTTACACTTTTCTCGGGAGCTCCCGTCATGCTGCACCTCTATGCCCGCCATCTTGGATCATAAAGTTCATCTTTCACGCAGACGCGATTACACGGGTTATCTTACAATACTCTGCTACGGAAATCACGTCTTCAGTCCAGGCTTCTAAATCTTTACTAGTTATTCTTCCAGTTACTACGAAGTTTTAATCTGTGTCCAGGTATTCGAATGACTAATCCAATATGTCTACGCCAGAGTATCAGTTTGTCTAGCACCATTTATAATATTAGTCAATTGTACAAGGAAAACGATTGGTCCCACTGCAACCAATTTATTGAGCTATGGTTGCGGTTATAAGGTGAAGGCTAATCAAGGAAACGTCTTTAAAACTTCGTATTCTGAGAACACCTTACTTTAGTATTACCGGAAATGTGACTCATCGTCAAACTATTGCTGCAACTGTTGATTGGACAGCTTGTCATTATCTGTCACTAGTTCATCCAATCTTATCATTTATCGCACTGAAGTGACGTCGAGAAGAGATTTCCTCCAGATTCGGTGTAACTTCACTCAATTAGCTAATTTCCAACTACCAAAATGGCTATAATTGATTGCTTGTAATGTGCACTTAATTTGGTTAGCACTAGTGAATAGGAAACTGGTCTGATAATGGTAGTCCAATCATTTCAATTTAATTACTGTCCTCAAAGATGCAGGCCACCCATACAGCACAATAACTATAACCACACCCAAAAGTGCCGTAATTATTTGCCCTCATCTAAGTTTTGATCTAAGTTTTGACCGCAGAAAATGTATGACATTGAAATCCAACTTGACTTGCAGCTTGGCATAGACAAATATACCAAATCAATTATAAATATAATACCATGAAAGTCGTTTTCTGTGTACATACTGTGTAAAATCAGACTTTACTCTTTTTCCCTAGTTTCCCTAGTAAGAAAATGTATGACATTGAAATCCAACTTGACTTGCAGCTTGGCATAGACAAATATACCAAATCAATTATAAATATAATACCATGAAAGTCATTTTCAGTTTTCTGTGTACATACTGTGTAAAATCGGACTTTACTCTTTTTCCCTAGTTGTAAGTGGATAGGAAAATGCTGTAGAACTAGGTAGGTGAGTGGAGACCTAGAGGCTAACGATTTCCCCACTAACTCAACCCCGTACGTTTTACTACATCTCTTGAAGCTTTTCAAGTATTTTTTAGTCCACCTGTTCAAGGGCGTGTTGACCATCGCGGTCATACGCGTTGTTTTATCAAATTACGCATGTAAAACTGTAAAGTGCGTTAATTCAATGCTAAATGACATACACAGCTAACACGCGTAGTGAACCGTCCGAGAAGACCGTTACTCAATATTCAATACACGCAACATACATATCCGGTGACTTCTCTGTCACAACTGTTTTACCAGTACAATGTACAGAACCATTAGCATTTCGCTACAGCAATAGCAATCGCAATTGTAGATGATTTATCTCACGTCGGATATGAAAGACGTGCTAGTAGGACGCTAAGTACATGGGTACTGATGGGTGTGGAAACAAAATTAGGACAAAAAAACACCTCCTTTCTTTTAAGTTCCACCCTCGGGTGCTTTTGTTTAATTAGAGGTGGCGTGGGTGAAGGGGCGGTGGGGCGGTGGGACGGCATTTGCTTTCTACCTAACTATAGTAAATACTAACGTTCAATTTCTGATCAAAATTCACATTTTGTGACTATTAGTTGGCTTCTTTGTCAGCATGGAGGGCCTGATGTCTTTGAAAACTTGCTTCCATCTCTGTGACTCATAGTTAATAGTTAGATTATAACCTCAGGATTATCTACTAGTTAGTCATGCTTCTAAATATTTGGGGCTTCTTTAGCCCTTTAGCACGTAACTGCCTTCTCGCCTCCATTCCGTGGAGAGTTTTAGGAAGATTTCATTATTTCCTTATATCACTGATTGATAATGGTTAACAATTTAACGCCAAGGTTAAAACACACTTCTTTAATTAGTAGGTGAATGCTTGCATTTCCTCTCTTTTGATAACCAGTAACCACCATACTGTTTATAGTAGATAGCGTAATGTAGCAACACCTGCTAGAATGCCATGCTGATAAGATAGCATCGTGCGTGGGTTAAATTACACCTTATAAACACCTTACGCACAGGCCACATGCGTTATCAACTACATTCTTTGTCAGAGATTTCGGGGCACATTGCTTTTTCATGGGGTTTTGGAGTCCTTTTAAAATATTCTATGGGTCATGCTTCTTTGTACACTCAGGTGTAAAATCAATTAATCGATTTTTGTCGGGAATTCATGTTTTGCCTCAGCCAGCCAGTCATGAAAAGCAATAAAATAAATCCAGAACAAAATGATGCTGTAATGAAGCTGCAGCGATATTTGTGACGAATTACCGAGAAACATTTCAAATGCGTTTTGAAGAAAGCAATCGAGTCGTTCCTCTGTAACCGTGTGATTGCCGATGCGAATATCGTAACATGAAATGAGATGATCGCAAAGCAATGTTGGGACGCGCTGTGGTCTGACTTGTCTGACTTGTCTCACGAACGTGCGTGTGTCACTGGCTCTTGATGGCTCCTGGCTCCTTAGGGTCGGATACAATTTTAATTGTTGCAAACAACATCGCTCGCACTGATTGGTATGGTATGGTATGGTAGAGCTCATCGTATCCTGTTTCCAGACTGAAACTCAAGGTGCATCCGCTCTGGTGGTGGCTAGCCAACCTAGCAGCCAATGCCCCTAATCAGCTCATATGTTGACACTTTTTAACGGTCATGAGTCATGACTCCAGAGTGACTACTGACTTTGTACAAACCTAAGATGAAATCTAAGATGTGTAATGTGTGTTAAACCTCATCCCGGGCTTTCATTGAAGTTAATGAAGGTCGTGGGTCAATTAAAAGGTCAGGTTTGTAACCTCAGGTCTGAATTACTGGAGCAAGCGGCACAAGTCTTATGCAGTTTTCAAACGTCTTTGAATGCACGTTTAACACTGGAAATGAACCCGTTTCAGCTAAAAAATCTAACTGAAAATAATTCTCATTGTGTGGTCTGTACGGTAACTTTTTTTACTCGTTACTCTCCGTAACATGGTTGCATATAAGTCTGCTTTTTGCATTACGTGTTTCCAAAATTCCTCCGTCAATCACACAGGTATTCCGTCTTCTTGGCTAAAGGACAAGTCGTCAATCTTATGATTTATTTTAAGAAAATAAAGGTGCATTGACCTCGTTCATCACGTTCCATTGTCTGCTCCCATCAGTAAAATTTAAATAGTAGCGTAATTAATTAATTTCACGACTAATCTGATTATCTCGCTCTCTACTTTCAACTCTTCAAGCAGGAGGAAATGATACGTTCATTTTAAAAGATGTGCAGATCGATATGTAATGTCATTTACTCTCTAGACGTACTTAATGCACCACTAGAATCTAAACAAGGAAGACAATGGAACGAGTTTGAGTGACCGCGACCAAGCTAAGAAACCAACAACTTCCCAAGGAAATGCACAAGTTTGGCCTGACGGAATCATCTTATGACAATGCACCACTCTTCTTGCTCTTGAGATATTTATAATTACATCTCACATTGCTCACAAATAAAGGTAATGGATGTTTATTTCTGGGTCATTGTGCAAATAGGAATTAATAGCAATGCATTGATAATTCTTGTCATAGTCTTGGCTTATCGTATTCTGTCATTGTTGGAGTAGGAGGAACTTGTTCATGTAGTAAATGCGTTATGACTTGAAGTGTAGTCGATTGTGAATTGCATTGAATGACTCAGAAGATTGTAAGCCTGTATTGGAAATAGCGAAGCTTACAAAGCAAAAATGAAAGTGAGAGCAATCTTCTAGAAATACCCATTACTGCGATGTTGAGCAATTGGTACATGAAACGATTCTAAGTAATTTCTGTCTTTGATTCGAAAATAAACTTTCGTTGCTTACTATTTTCTTGTTGTTTTATAGCGCAAAAAGGTCCAGTGAATGAATGCATTTAGCTTAACATGGATACGGTAAATACCTGAAATCACAAGATGTCAATGATCTTGAGATAATCCACCCGAAGAACAAAGAAGAAAATGTAAAAATGAACCCTAGGAATTCCATGACGATTCTCTTGGGGCTTGGGCCCCACACACAAGTTAAAATTCCTCGATCTTACTTTATCGTATGTTCTCATCATTCATAGTGCTTTGGTACCAAACACTTCGAAACGGTTATTTGATCTCTGTGTTACCTTTTTGCAATTCATGAAAGGTATTTAGCCAAAAAATAATGATACATCTAAATACTGTCCAAGAATGTAACACAACAAAGAACGTATTGTCATCAAACAACAGCCAACACAGAATATTTGAAACTAAAAAGCGGAAGCGGATGAATCGGAATATTATTCACCGAATGTAAAGTGGAAAAGAGCACACATGAAATATCTAGTTTGAGCGTGAATCGAACCCCACCCCATCTGTGACCGTTATGGTTGGGTAGCAAGGGGGATTACATTATGTGGGTGGGTAGTGGTACCTGTGCATGGTCTCATGTGTTTTCATGCACAGGTAGACTGAGCAGGGTGTAGGAATGGCAAGGAAACAGAGAACAGGGAGAGACTCACACAATAGGCAACAGACATTCCACTGCTAGACGCGGTTGGTATTAAAATTACTGTATTATCATCGATTTTCTAATCTCACGTGTTCAGCGATTGTAAATCCTTGTAACAGATTTCTAAAGATAGTTGTGGATAAGGTTGTCTGAATATTACTATTATAGTTCTTCGCAAACATGTACTGCGAGAAAACAAGACTAATCAGTCACTCTTGATTGGAAAAAGAACACGGCTGTGCGTTATTTCAGGGAATTTATACCAACTAATTATCATGTTTCTTTGCTTGCTTATGCTGAGAAACTCTTCTTTATAAAAAAAATTCGCATTTCTGGTGGATCGTGTCATCTTTTCGTTTTCATGCTATGATAAAATAATTTGCCTCTGGTTATTAATAACTGCTTATCATAATAACAAAAGAAAATAAGAATGCAATTATTGCCCTATTAATAAGAGGTTGGAACTAGGAAAATAACAGGTTGTGTTATGACTAGAGTATCCACTATCCACCATAAGAGAAAGATTCTGCAGCTGCCTCTCCTTTTAGCCTGAATACCTTGTTGACTGAGTGTGTTTACAGAAATTTAGTGACTAACTACTGATTAGAGCTGGTGTTAAGTGTCACAATTACCTTTCCATGGGAACTGATTGAGAATTCATATCTTAAGGCTAAAGATTCTGGGCCTAATTTTAAGTATACAAAACTTTCTTAATTTGGCTCCTTTAAGAGAGTAAATAAACTGTATAATAATTTAATCAGCTTTTAATCCATTTTAGACTCTAAACAAATTCACCTGATATTTGACAAGCAGTAGGTATGCTGAAAATGTAAGAACCCATTCATCTAGCTAAATATGTTCTTTCTTATTGCAGGGTCTCCCAGGAGATGGAAAGATCACCTTGACAAGTGCTTCCAAACCCAGTTCACCACCGGGAGTGCCAAAACTGCGCTTAGTTGATGGCCCTTCAATACTTGCCGGAAGACTGCAGATTCTTCATAACAACCACTGGCGATCCGTTTGCTCAAATTCTAGAAAGTAAGGCTATGCTCTCATATTTTCTCCTAGATGTTTTTTTATGTATACCCTGATTTCAGCAACATTGCACGGGATAGATATTGAATGAGTGACCGTCTCTGTGCAGTCTCAACTGATGTGGGAGCAAGAGGAAGATGCTTAACAAATATAAACATCACCTCGCTCATATGGTGTATCAACCTCTGCACCTTGGGTTGGAACTAGAAATTTAACGCTCAAATAATACCCTCCTTCCTCTCTGTATTTACAAGAGAAGTTGTAAGCAGCGCCAGGTTTTCCCTCCACCCTTCACGGACGAAACAACCAATCAATAATATAAAAGAAATAGTTTGATTGTGGAGCTGTGTTTTTATTCATTTTGTCTCATAAACATAGCCCATATATGTTGTTGCTTTGATACCTTCTTAAAACATGCTACCAGCTCTTTTAGATTTCTCACTGCCATTTTAGGATGGGATAGTTTTTCTAGCTCTTGGCATGGAAGGCACTCTTCATGATGTAGCCAGAATGTACCTAGATGACTACCTATGACATTCTATTTGTATTGTGCAGGCTGCACTATGTGTGGATGATAGGAGTTCGGACATAGTACAACAAATTATAATTGTCTGCAATGTATAGCCTCACAAAAAAGTGAGGCATAGGCATAAAATGCACATCCCATGCTTAATCATCAGATATGGTGTAAATATTGACTCATATGGATAGATACATTTAGTTTACCTTTCAATTTCACAACTTATTATTTGCTTATTTGTTTCACAGTATTTTCATTTATGCCAAGTAAAAATGCAGTTTTGATTTTCAGAAAATATTGCATTTCAAACCATATCAAAACCATACCCATGCCAAGAATGGCTATTGTCTTGGAACCAAAGATCGTATCTTCTAAGCCTAATAGATTTAATCAAACAGTTTGGCGTGTAGGAAACTCTTCAGTTCTCGTGAGATCACCGAAGTTAAGCAAAACTGCACAGGTCAGGTCTTGGATGGGTGTTCATCATACACATGACCAGTTATGGTTAAAGAGCTGAGGTTGAAAGGATAAAAGTTAGTACAGCAACTTCATTCTCATTGTTTATCAACCTCTCGACAGTATGGATTTGTGGAGGAATCCTTTTGTTCACATTGTACCGTCCTTCGGAAGGGACGTTAAGCCGGTGGTCCCCTTGGTGCTTGTTGACAGGGTTCGGCTATGTACCGACAACGGGTTTCCCTTCTCTCGTACAGGCCAGGCTAGGTTCATCATCATCCAATCATTCACCGTCGTTATACCCCACTAATCAATCATACGCTGATTTTGCCGCTGTTAACTGTGATTAATTTTCAAAACCAAAGCAGTACATTAAATGTTGGCAATTGAATTGGCAGCTGGACAACAGCTGATCTGGAGACAGCATGCAGACAACTGGGCTTCCAGGGAGGAACCTGGTGGAACTGGGTTGACCGTCAAGCGGGGAACAAACCGCAGATCCTCTACGAAGAACCCAAGTGTCGAGGCACAGAGACATCGATATTTGAATGCAACTGGGCCAGCAGGCAGCTTGGAGCTGGAGTTTGCGGTAAATAAGATTCACGATCCTGGAGAATATGTCAAAGTAAATTTTCCTGGCTGCAGTGTTTTCTGTTCGGCATGCAGTAGACAGCAGCTTTTCTTGGATTGCCTTGCGTTTAAAAGCCCATCAATTAGTTTGTACCCATCTGGAATTATCTGCCTGCAATCTTATCTCTTGAGCCAAATAATTCCCCAGACTGAACTTGGGAAAAAGTTCAGAAAAGCAAAATGAAAAACAAATGCACTTTCCAGGACTTTACAGTCGGCAAAAAATACTCCAGTTTTATTAATGGGAAGACAGTGTAGTGATCAATTGTAAACTGATTTTATCATAGTCGTTTAGGATTGGTAAAACTAAAAATAGCATTTACTGGATCAATCTGAAATGCACCAACGCTTTTATTTTGTATCGCAATTCACGTTCCCTCGCATTTGTTTCAGACTACCACCCGGACCTTGGAATCCAGTGTCTTCCTCAACACATCAGTTCATCAGATGTGGTTCATCACTGGCGAGGAATTCGTTTCGAGAACGCTAGGTCCGAGCGAACACTCACACAAGAAAACACGCTTTACGTGCGCCAATCGATGTCGGAGCTGTCATTCGTTGACGTTAGCTACGCGGGATCGGGTCGTGATTACAACGCTAGTTCAGCTATTGATGTGCAAGGAACTCCGCCAAAGCTTTCCAACGTTGCGGTTCTCTACTCTGCGTATAACGGGATCAACGTCACCATGCCCTATGCACCCGTGGTCTTGAATAACTGTACGCTACGAAGCAACAGAGGTTAGTAAAACTGGGATTGATATGTTTATTAATGATCCACTCTTTTAACAATGGGGGGTACTGATCTGTAGTTAAGCAACACTGCGCTGGGTCAGGTATTGGATGGGTGACCATCATACACATGACCTCTCGACAGCATGGATTTGTGGAGAAATCCTGCTGTTCGAGTTGTACCGTCCTTCTGAAGGGACGTTAAGCCGGTGGTTTCCTTGGTGCTCTTCGACAGGAGTAGGCTACGTGCCAGCACCGGGTTTCCCCTCCTCCCTTCTCGGCTAGGTTTAGGTTCATCATCATCCTCATCATCATCCACTCATTCACCGACGCTATTAGACCAGTGCCGCATGGCCAGATGTCAAAACAGTGCTTCGTTAAACACCACAAATCAATCATTCAATGATCTGTTATTAAGGAACTGTAATTAGAAACCTTGATTGAGATTCAATTTTGTACCATTCACAAGTTCAAATTGGTCTGAATGTGCAGAGTAGGCTAATCAATGAGTTAACTTCCCTCATATCACTATTTTGATTGTTCACGCATTGGCTTTCAACTCGCATTCTATCTCATGAGCTGTATCAACCCACATTATGGGCGGTACTCTGTTGCTTTCTCTGCGTTTCATTTCTAGCTTTGAATTGTTTGTCTCACGTTTGCTGTCTGTTTGTTTTGCAGGTTATGGTCTGTACATCAACAGCACGTCTGGTGCTGCGCTCGTTGACAACTGCATGGTGACGGAAAACGGAGCTGACGGCGTACGCTACGTCCACCACGACGAGGTTACAGACGAACATCTAGACAGAACTGACATCTTTGATTTCTGCACTTTCCCAACAACGGCCAGTCAGACCTTCCCAATCTCCATCAGTGTTGAACAGAACAAATTCATGCCGACAGAAAAAGACTGTAAAAAGGTTTGTATTTTTGTATGTTAATTGATTTTGTGGGTTTTTAATCAGTACCTATTTAAAACCTGAGCTAAGAGGCTTGATTCTTGCATGTAGATCACACACATTTTGATGGACTGGGCCTACAGAAAGAATATGAAAGAGATGTCCAGGTTGAGTTGTATCTATCCATGGAATAGGAATCAAAACTTATTGAAGTGGTCAAGTCGAGCATGTTCAAGAAGACAGGATAAACAGCATTTAAAAGACAGCTAAGAAAGCATTATGAACTGCTCTTATTTCATTTTTCATTGTAAAAGTCAAACATGGTTTTAGATTCAACCTTAAGTTTAGTAATAACCATTGAACCTCGTATGCTAGGCCATGATATAACCGTAGTAACATAAGATAGCAGAATTGAGAAGCTCTGTCAGGCGATCTCAGCATCTCCATGGCTACCAAACGTTGAATCTACCATTGAACCTCCTATGCTAGGCCATGATATAACCGTAGTAACATAAGATAGCAGAGTTGAGAAGCTCTGTCAGGCGATCTCAGCATCTCCATGGCTACCAAACGTTGAATTTACCATTGAACCTCCTATGCTAGGCCATGATATAACCGTAGTAACATAAGATAGCAGAGTTGAGAAGCTCTGTCAGACGATCTCAGCATCTCCATGGCTACCAAACGTTGAATCTACCATTGAACCTCCTATGCTAGGCCATGATATACCCGTGGTAACATAAGTTAGCAGAATTAAGAAGCTCTCAGCATCTCCATGCCTATTAAACGTTGAATCTACCATTGAATCTCCTATGCTAGGCCATGATATACCCGTGGTAACATAAGATAGCAGAATTAAGAAGCTCTCAGCATCTCCATGCCTATTAAAAGTTGAATCTACCATTGAACCTTGAATGCTTAATAGTATTTCTCATTTTAAATTTGGCAGCAAAAAAGGTTACCTTACAGAAATGTCACTTTATTCTTTTCATCGCCCATTTTCTGGGGGATGAATTGAAAGCTAAAGACACCTACTTTAATCCATTCCAAATCCTGGCGCTTAAAAATGTTGGTCTCATTTCAGAACTTCTTCACTCAACGCGGCCATGTGTTGACGTTACACTTTGTTTCGATGGTCACGGATCGAAACGGCAGCGGCACGATCGAACTTTATGACGGGTCGAGTCTCAACGACCGCCTCCTAGCTTCGATCAGCATCCGAAACGGAACCAAGCCGCAGAGCATCACGACGACCTACCACAACGTTTTTGTCCGATACAAGGCTGAGTCCCGAACGCAGCTGCTTGCCTTTATGAAGCTCACTTCGGGTTACAGTTAGTACTAAGTTTAAACACACTTTACAAAAGCTAAACACGGTAAACATAACCTGTAAAACATAACCACTGAGATGGATGATGATGATGTTATTGGCTTTTTCTATTAAATTTTATTTATTTTATCGTGATTGTTGTGTTGAAATAAAAAGCAGAGAATGTATTATCCTGCTAGACTGATGACAGACTTTCCACCCTGATGACTGAGGGTTGTTATTGTTGATATGAATTGGTGATTGAATAATGGTGATTGATCACAATTGCACAACTTGTTTAAAAGATACTTTGGGAATTTTGTCTGATATCGCAAACTTGTTTGTCCCAGGCAAATCGTACGACCTAAACGTGACAAGCTCGACCATAGCAGACAACAACGGGCGCGGGGTTGCTATCGAGGGTCTTCGAAGTCTTCTTCACGTCCACCAAAGCTCCATCTCTAACAACAATCACGTGGCAGGTATCCACGTGGTTGACGGGGCTGGCGATGTGAATGTCTCTGACAGCCGTGTGGCTTTCAATCAGGGAGACGGAATCAACATAACCTACGTCGGCGGAAACCGGAACGTCACTAGAAGCTTCCTGTCGTCCAATAAGGGATATGGGATCGCAGTATGGTTCAACGACAGCAGGGATTCCGAGTTCGTGGCATTGGCGCAGGAAACGGTCGTTTCGTTCACTGAAATCTTCAAGAACGAAGATATTGGTGTGTTCGTCGGTAACTTCTGCGGCAATGCGTTGGTGAACGTCACCGGCAATTGGTTTAACAACAGTTTGGAAACGGCGGTCGAGATCCAATCTTGCTGGAAAGTCGCTGAAGGGATTTTGAAAGTGCAGGTCGGACATAATATTTTCATTCGGAATGACAAGCTCGGAGTGAAACTCAAACCGGCCCTGAACATTGACGCTAAGATTGAATACAATCATTTTAAAGAGCATAAATTTGGAGCAATACTTGTGAAAAATCAGATAGATTATCAACAAATTATAGACTTTGACATTTTACCAGCTTACGTGGCCATAGAATACAATGAATTTGTAGACAACGAGGGTGTTTATGTCGTGAATTTGGGACTTTCTCCGTACAGTGAAGTTCAGAAGCTTTTATTCACTCGTAACTTTGTACGGAACAATCGCGTGCGAGAGCCGTTTGATTACGGAGAAGGCGGAGTCGCTAAGCTGGTGCCACGGAGCCGAGTGGCTGCTCCTGTCGTGATTAGCTCCAGCAATGTTGATCTCTTCAGAAATATCCTGCACAACCCTGACTCAAACTACGAGATCGGATCTCACCTTGAAGATCAGAGCAAAGTGATCAACTGTACTTATAACTGGCTGGGATTTGATGAAGAGAAGCGCATCTTCTTCAGGCTGTTTCATCGGTGAGTTTTTACCTCGTCAAGAGCATAAAGAATTAAGTAGTAAACTGGATTTCTGACTTATTTTCATATGGTTGAGTATTTTATTGCTTGGAGCACTCGACCTGATATAAAATAAGAGAAAATCTCACCTGCTTATTTACTCTAAGCACACACCCACGTCTTAATATTGGCATATAAAATATTGGGAAAGAGATTTTTATTTTAAGTATTCATGATGCTATCACAGATTCTAAAATTGATACTATCAGTGATTTTGTAACTAAAAGCTATTCACACGCACAATTATTCTCTAAACCATAATATTTACATCATTCAGAAATCGTCATGCTTTATGATTAATCCATTCGCACTTTCAAACTTACGACTGTTTTACTTTTAATCACTTGACTTATGCAGTTCGATTCCAGAATGCCAACATGATTACACCATGATCGTTTCCAATTTCAGAAAAGACCGCTACAACTTGGCAAAGATTGTGTACCTGCCATTCTTGCTGCATAGCAGTAATCCCGGCTCAACGTTAATCATCAACCAACCAACATTTGTTCCTCAATTCAACGAACCTGGCTCAAACATTGTAGGAGGAGAGGTAAGAATTCTGAGGTGACCATCTTGGTATTCAGGCACTTGTCCTGGTGCTCAAAAAGTCAACACCCACAATGCCTAAATGTCCTGGTTTTCAATTCTTGACACTTTTTATTAATTTAATAATTATTATTTTGATTCTCTTGTCTCCAATCTAAATATTATCTTTGTCTCTTGTTCAACTGAACATGCATTTTAAACAAAACCTGAAGTTCTACAGGACAAAGTATAATTCACCACTGGCAATGGTGTATTTTCAATAGATAATGTAGCTAAGGGTTGTTTTGAACAATTTAACCCCCTCCCCATCCAACTGAAAGAAAATGTCCAGGCTTTTTAGTATTCAATTGTGGTTGCCATAAGTCATTAACATAACAAGTTATTCATAAAAAATGTCAGCAAAAAATGAAGGAATTTCAGTAATTCAGCATAAAATCCATAACATTGTCGTGTCTCTCTTTCAGGTGGATGGCCAAGAAAGCTTACGAGAAGGAGAGTATGTGGTAGTACGTGATATCAATGTCCATCCCGGAGGAAGATTGACCTTGCAGCCTGGCGTCACGTTGAGGTTTCCCCCGGGAGTCGGGATGATGATTGCCGGGAAGCTGGAAGCCAAGGGACGTGGACCCAACAACATCCGACTCACTCTCAAGGAAGAAAGAGTCGAAGTGAATGCTGTTAACGATACAGAAATGTCTTCAGATCCGGTAGAAAGCAACATACCGGTTCGTCTGTTGGGTGGACAAACACATCGGGAGGGACGGTTGCAGGTAAATTAGATTTTATTGATGCGAGCTTTGTTTGGTTTTGGCAAGTCATGGTAGGTTTGTTGGAGAGCCCAGGAATGGATGGGAGAGGTCTAGAGGCTGCTTTGTTTTTATGTATATTTTTTTAATTATTGAGAACCTGCAATCTGAAATGCCAGCATCCAAGATTGAACCTGAGTTCTTGGAATGCTTTTCAAACAAGCTCTCTATGGCCTAATAAGTAGAGCCACGATTATATGGTGATGCGCGAAATCGCGAATTGTTCTTATCTCTTGTTATTCTTACAAATGAGTGTGATTCATTGAATTCCCATCTCAAATATGTAAGAAGCTCATCGCGACATAACGCGAAATTCACGAAAAATCATTCATAACACCGAAATCAACTATTTTCCGCGAAATCATCGCGAAATGAGCCTTTTCCCATCCAATTATCTTAAATTTCAGATAATCTGTTATTTTTTTCATTTTTATCAAATCATATTTCACAGAAAATAAATAAACAAACCCATTTGTTTTTATGCTAAATTAAGAGATAATGAAGCTATTTCACTGAAATATGTGTATTTTGCGAAATAGCCACTTATTTCCATGCAAAATATTTAAAATGTTTATTTTATCTCTCTAAACACACATTTCCATGAATTTGTCATATTCAGGTCTGTTTCTCATCAAATGCTGTCAACATTCCTAAGCTTAGGGGGTAGAAGTAGTGGGGCAAAATGTTTGCCGTAGGAAACCATTGCCATTGGTTGGCTGAATCTTCCCCTCCTTGCCATGTGAGCACCAGCACCACATGCATTCAGTCTATATAGAGATTAGCTGGGATTTCAAATTTCAATGGGGTGTAATAAATCTTTGACTTTTGAGGATCAAACAAAGCAACTCTTTGAGAGTGATGGATATATTTTGATGTGTGGAATCTGGATCACGACTTGTCTGGGAGAAAAAAGACAATCTTGCAAAGTATGTTGTTAGTACCAGGCAGTGGGTCTAATTCAAATTCTAATGGACATAAAAATCTCAAACTTCTCATTTGCAGTCCTGACTTAGCAAACTATTTGAGCCCCAGTGAACAGTGTTGATGCAGAGAGGTTTTTTAGGGAAGCTACCATTGAAACTTGTTCAATGTTCAGTTTAACAAGTGGTAGGTGTCGCTCTTACTGCCATACAATGTATTTCATGAAGGCATTTATGTAAAATATTGATTTGTGCTATTAATTTTGTTCCAAGTCCCTAACAAATACCGATGTTGAGGACCTACACTAAATATTTGCTTTATTGTAATTATTATTGATCACTTCTTTATTAAAGATCCCAGTGCTTACCCTAAATCTTCATTCCTTTCGAATGTAGATCGCAAAACCCCTTTTTTCTATTTAGCTATAAACGCTAAAATTCAAATAATTAGCACTAAAATTTCGATAAAACTAATGCTAAAAACACGTTTTTTCTTTTTTTCGTCACCTATGTCTGAATCTGTTATAGACATGAAATTCTGTACTTTTTCCATAACACCGCCATAACACCGAAATCCAAAAAGCTTACCACGAAATTATCGAAATCATAACACGTCATACAGAACTAATATTAAAGTTACGAATTATACAGAAACAGTCAAGATGGGAGTTGCATAAAGATGCCGAACAAGCGTCTCAAGATAACGCATGCTGGGCTAAAATTGCAGCATCTTGTTTTTATTGAAGAAAAACTCAACTGATCTTTTATCAATATGTTAACCATACTTATTTCTTTTAGTGGCAATGAAGAGAGGAAATGAATTCCACAACTTTTAGTGAAGGTGTAATTTGTGTGACTGGATGAGGAATGTTAGTAATATGTTTGCTCAATGTTTTGTTTTCAGGTTCGAATCAATAGCAAATGGGGGACAGTATGCAACTATGGATGGACAATGGTGCCTGCAGCTTTGGTCTGCCATCAGCTTGGGCTGGTACTTAATCCTGACGACTGGCTGCTTGAGCGATCAGAAGTTCCATCGGCAGGGACTACGGAGGATGTCATTCTCAGGTAAATATACTTGTCCCTGTCCCTTAGATTTAACTGGCACCCATTGTAAATGGTTGCGGGTGGAGCTATGCTAATTTCAAGGTGATGTTTTTGTGCTTAGTTAGATATTGAATTTGTCTGTTATGGAAATTAGCCAATTGAAATGAACTACTATAAAACAGATTTTGAGAAGTGCTCAAGTGTTTTAGTTATCTTGCAAAAATGCACTGAGAAAAAATAGTTGATTGTTAATGTGGTTGAGGAAAAAAGAAAATCAGAAGGGCCAGTAGCTAATCTACTGTAATTGCTATATCCAGATTATATGAAGTATTAATACTTGGTTTAAAAATACTAGTGCTTTTTGCATGGCATTACGGTACTTCAAAGTCCTTTTTCACTGTGGAAATTGGATACATCCTCCTCTATGTTGTCTAGGTGGCAGTGAACAAAGTTACAGGATTGTGTTCCTTATGTTCCTTGCACAACATGTTTTTCTTCCATTTTACTGATGATATATCAAACCTTACGGCTCGTTTCAGCAATGTCCGGTGCACTGAAGATGACATCGACATTACACAATGCCGCTCTGAGCATTCAGAGGACTTTGAGAACTCGTGTTCACACGCTAACGATGTTGGCTTGCGTTGCTATGATTCATCGTGGGCTGGGGTTCGGCTTGGAGTGCTTGCTGAACGCTCGGACTTGCAATTCATTACCGTGGAGAAGGCCGGGCTTTTCGATTATGCAACAAACACTTTCAAGCCAGGTGAGATCACTGTACACCAGGTCAATTTTTTGCTCAGAAGCTAGGTTAGGTTTGTCATCAAGCTGGCCATCAGTTGGCTTATACTTTTTTTTTTTCAAAACTTGTGTGAATATGAAACCGATTGCTAGATAACTCAAACTCATCCGCAATGGAATTCTTGTTTAGCTTTGCAGATTGACTTTGCTCGACATGCTATGGAGAACATCAGGGTTGTTGATAACCTGCAAGATGGTTTGGGCATCATCTACTCGGATCTGTATTCGATGGGTGCTGTAAACACTGTGAAGAACAGCGAGTTCAGCAACAACCGAGGAAGTGGCATCAGTTTTAAACAGCTTGGACTGAAGATTTCAGGTACATTTTCATTTTCCATTATTCTATAAATATGGTTGTTTTCTATTGTAACGGGCATAAACTGCTAGAATTGTTGAATTAGATCGATGAATTAGGCCTTCATTCGAAGCCTAAATCTAGTCTCTTAGATGAGCAAAGTAAAGAAATGCAGCACTTGGTTCAAATGCTAAGTTGCATATAAATTAGCTGTAGACTTCAAATTTAAGATGTAAATTTTCATGTGCAGTGTCATAATGATAAAATTTTTCTATGATTTTTATAAGACCTGTATTTCTAGCATTTGCTAATAATTGCCCACTATCTTAATGGTAGTCCGGCTAAAACAAACTTTAATGTTTGCTATGTATATTTGAAAGCCAGGCTATGCATAGTAATGTATATCTGTGCTTTCAGGCTCCACACTGGAAAACAACAAGGTGGCGGGAATTCGACACAACCCTGCATTGACCAACCAAGAGCAACGTGAGCTTGCAGGCTGGTTCGTGCCTGGGGCTGATTCGCGTGCCACGCAGTATTCTCCATACACACCGTTATTCATTCCGTCCAACTCCAAGGACATCACGTTGGACAACGGCGAAACCAAATACTTTGTCACCGAGCGCGTAGAGCAAGAAGACGTTCATGTCACTTACTTCCTCAAGGTATTTGTTCAATTTATATCTGGATTTTAGCTGGCTTGGATTAAAAGCTTTCTTGTGAGATTTAAACTGCCTGAGAAAAGTTCACGAAAGAATAAGAATAAGCCAGTTTAAGAATAATTTCAGTAGAGCTTGGTGGTTTGATTTGTTTTGGTTTGATTTGTTTTCAGCACATTTTAGGTGCTGGGTCTTATGCTTGTATATTATAATAATTAAAGTGGATAAAAGGGTGTAATTCTCTTTCATTATTTACTTTTCCCAGTTGGGTTATTTGACTAATAGCTTAGAGAATATTAAAACATATGTTACATTTGATCAGCTTTTTGTATTTACTGATCTAATGTTGATTGTTGTTTCAGTGTAAACCTGGTTATGTGATTGGCATTCAACTACTGAATCCCATCCAAAATCGCAGCACGGAACAAATCTTAATCTATGACTCTCAAAGCGTGAATCAAGATGCACAAATTTGGAACTTGAGGAGGGATTTGGTTGTCTTTCCAACTGTCAGCAGCTCGTTTGGCGTTGTTATGGACTATCGTAGCGGAGATACAGCTCTGGGCGGAGCTGTCATCGTTATTTCAACAATCCAAGGTAAGTCACTTAACTTACCTTCTGAGTGCAGGCAAATTTGGGAAGATTCGAAGATATGCAAGACTTAGTTAAAGTGTTGAAGGTGGTGTTGCCAGGACGCAGGGCAGTATTTTATGTTACTAGGTTAGATTAATCTGTTATTGACTGAGAGAAGTATTTGAAGTTCATCTCTTGGACTTCTTTGGAGGTCAAACCACTTTTTTCTTCCCAAATTGAGCTGGTACTCTATGTGAGTCTAGACCCAGATGTTCTTTTGACTAAAGTGCTGTCTGTGGGTCTGCAGCCCCCGTTCAAGACATGAAGAATCGGATTGTCCGTGGCCCAGTGCCTACGCTGACAGTGATTGGCTCGCGAATCAAAAGAAATCAACATGGAGTGTGGGCTTCCTACTATAACAGGTATGTTCAATGCCCTCAGAGATCAGTTCATCTAACATATTTTCTTAAAAAAAACTGGCATTTGCATGGTGTGCAGTTTTGTCTGTTGATTTACATTTAAAATAACTGTTCCTCTTTTTCAGATACTTAAATGACGTCGAGGATCATCATTTACGAAAATCCAACGAAACCATCCAGCTGTTTAGCTGTGACATCTCTCACAATACAGAAGAAGCCATTCTAGTCAACTCTCCTTTTTGGGACGTCCACCATTCAAATATCTCAGAAGTAACTTTCATGATAAACAACTCTTTGATAACCGACAACGGCAGAGGCATCCACCAGTTCAGTCGTGATTTACGAAGTTCAAACAATCTGTTTCACTGGGTACTTCAAGACAACACCATCGAGCGTAATAATGCGGGAGGATTTGACGTTTCTCTGCCGTACGTTTGGCAATACAACGAGAATTTCACGCACTCTCTGTACCTGGCAAATAACACGTGGCGCAGCAATGAAAATTTTGCTTTTGTCGTCGATGGCCACTTTGCGCAGTTGAATCTAACGAGAAATGTGTTCAGCGACAACAAGTGTAAAACCGGTTTGATTTCGATAAGAGGCATGGAGAAGCGGATGAAGATAGATGAGAACCGGATTGAGAGAAATACTGGGATGTACATGATTGAGTTCAAAGCAGACAGCCAGTCAGAAATTCTGGGCGAAGTCGAAGCAAAAATGTTTGAGAATGAAATAAAAAACAACAGGTTCCGTACCGGTACCAAAGGATTCCAGCAAGTCTTCAAAACTCCTTCGTTTGTCGTCGGCTTCCATGGGATTCAGAAAGTTTCTGTAAATAGAAACTTGTTCGGAAACAATGCACTCGATTATGAACTGCTTGCCGGTATGTCTTCCTATTTTGATGCCTTTTAAATATCTCTAGAAAATTACCATGAGAAATATTGCTTTAGGAAATTTACATGTCTAAGAAAAGCCTGGCTCTAATAACACTGGGCCTTTTTTTACAGGTATTCGTACAGCAAAAGTAAATAATGTCATCAATGTCGTGGAAAATTGGTGGGGAACTAGCGACGTAACAGAAATCAAAAAGCGAGTGTTTGACTTTGATGATTGGAACAATCATGCCATTGCTACGTTCCGTCCATATTTGATGGAAGATTCCATCGATTCTTCCGTCTCTGTGTCATGGGAACAACCGGCATTGGTAGACCTGGATAATCTTGGGGGACGGCTCAAGTCTTCCCTGACTTTGCAGCCTCGGGGAAGACCATATATCGTCAAGGCCGATATCACAGTTATGCCTGGGGTAAGAGAAAAAACATTTTTAACTGCATGTAGACAATATGAAGGATAGGTGATGATTTATCCTTTCAGCTCATGCATTATACATTCTACGGTTGCTTGTTAAGAAGTTGTTCTTATTGATTATTCTCGGAAAATAGAATAATAGTGGAAACGCACTCGCTTTGGTTCAATTATTAGCGATGAACGTTACATCACACAATTTCCTCCATGCATTCAACTGATTGTTTCTAGGTGACGTTGTCCATTGCACCCGGAGTGGTGATGGAATTTGCTCCAAATGTGGGGATTCTGGTGCTGGGTGTTCTGATGGCCAAGGGCCGGAGGTCAGAGGAGATCATCATGCGGCCAATCCAAGATGACAACGTTGAAGGCCGGAGGAACAGGCGCTCTCTGGGAAGCATGGGTTCGGAAACCATCAGACTATGCACAGGCAGGAATTGTACTTACACGGCAGCACCTGACCAGCTTCTTGGTAATAATCTTACAAACTTACAACATTCTAAATACCTCGGACCTACAAATATTTGTGTACGATTTTAGCTGTTTGTTAAGAAACTAAAATAGGTGGGAATGCAACTTCCTGGTAGAGTTCATCGCAGTACTTCCTTCAATGACGAGAGCAATTATCTTATTTACTTCTTCCTAAATTTACCTTTTTGGTTTTACTTACCTTACTACTCAAAACAATATTGCTCCTTCTTACACACAGAGGTAGGTAAGAGGCCACTTGGTAGTAAGAGTTCCCTAATTTTGTAGAGCTTAATTAATGATTTCATAATTTCTTGCTTTGCTGAAAGTATCTGAAGTATCTACGATCCAGGACTATCTGTATTTTTTGTATTTATATTCTTGCGCTGCATTTGACCAGTTTACTTACTTTGTTTTTTTTTCTCCTGTCTAGAAATGGCGACTATGAAAGAAGGGTTTTTGGAATCCTACAATCAAACGACAATGCAATGGGTGCCCATTTGTGACGATAATTTCTCAGAACGAAATGCACAAGTAAGTCAAATGGCTCATCAATTGTTCCTCTCATTTGATTTCAAATCGCTTCAAAGATAATCTTATTCTCTCTCTAATTCCTTAATAAAAAAAAAAGAGAATGTTAGTGCCAAGTGATTAGAAAAGATAACTTGGGAGACTTTGATACTTTGTAGATCACAGTACGATTGATACAGATTGAACGAAAATGCAGCAAAGCCTGATTTCTAAATCTCTGTCTAGGTTGTGTGCCGAGAATTAGGATTCAACCCGCTGAACGTGTACATATCGCATGGCACTCGCATCGAGTATCACTCAAACTCGTTGACTCGTATCTGGTCCTGGCCGGAACCGCTGCAATGTACGGGTGATGAAGCCCGATTCAGTGACTGTCCCATCCGACTCAATGGCCAGCTCTATGGGCATCAACATGAGTGTGTCTGGAACAATCAGTTTGTCTTCATTCACTGCGGGGAAACTAATCTGGAAGCCAACCAGCAGTACTGGGGTGGAATCAGGTTGGTTTGCTCATTTTTTTTTCAAATCTATTTATGTAACGAAAATTAACAGTTTTGATTGAACTCGAAAACCCACTGTGAAAATTTATTGGCACCTCTCTCAAAGCATGGAAAAGAATAAAAGTCTATGTTTAGAATGGAAAAAAGATGAATGGACCATGGAAAGATCCATGGAAAGATCCATGGTTTAGAATGGGTCAACCACTTAACTACTTAACCAGGAACCAGTGATCTTGTTTGTTTGAAATTGTCTGGTTTTTCAATGGCACATCTTCTGATTGTTGCCAGCAAAATTATAACTTAACAGACTGTTAGGTTCTTAACAAACCACTGATTTACTGGGACTAAATCTTCTTTATGATCCCCAAGAAACTAAAGTTACTAATCCACCTTTTCATACAGGTTTGCCAACGGAGAGTTTGAGCAGAACACGTACGAGAACCGAATCCACGATGTGGTTACACACATGACTTCCCAACGAGCTGAGTCAGTGCTGGAATTTGTCAACATCACCGGAGCTGGAATCTTGCACAACGAGAAGTCCCCTGCCATTCAGAGCATCGTTCGGTCACCAGATATCAGCAACGTCAACATTAGCAGATGCGCTTCGCATGGCATTAACCTTATTTCACCAACAGACACCACCAGGCTTTTGTTTAATAGGTAGGACCGCCATGATTTCCATTACAGTTCTATAACTTAACGATTAAAGATGCTATCTGTGATAGTTTTTGTGAAGGCCAGAGGCATAGACATCATTGTCTTATGTGAGTTTAAATTGAATTGTCATATCTTCTCTTGTATTTTAGTATCGAGAACACGCTTGGTGTGGGCATCTCAGCTCTATCGTTGACTGGAGAAGGTCGGCAATCTGATCAAAGCTCGTTTACACCGCTAAAAGAAATACAGTTGCCTTATCATCTCTTCAGTTTGATCGATATCTGTGATACAGCCAAAGAAATAACAATCGAAGAAAGGGTTTTAGTTTATTACAAATATGACAATAATCCTGTGAACTGTGTAAAAATATTTAACAGTGTCTATCATTCGAAACCTTTTGGATTCCGGTAAGTTAACTTGGTTTATGCATCTCAAATACAGATCAATAGTTTTCATTGACTTATTAATAATAATTTGTATTTTCCTTGACAGTTTGCTCCAGTTTAACCTTTTGAACTCTACTGGGAAGCCGGGGAGAGCGGACAGTATTACTTTGTATGATGGAGACATCTACAACGTGTCTTCTAAAATCATTGGACAAATTGAAGTAGGGAGCAACAATGAAAACAAGCTGTTCAAGACATTGTTGCCAAGCATGAGTATCAAACTTTTTGCTCATGGAGGAAGTAATATACACGGATTCATTGCCGAGATCGTTACATTGCCAATTTCTGCTATTGGATTTAGTAAGTTAACGAAGATATGAATTCCTTTTGTAAACATAGCACTGTCCCACTTTTGTTTAATCTTTGTTAATTATTTGAACATTGTTTTCTTAGATCGTGATGTTCAGCACAACATTTCGTATTCAATTCTTTCGGACAACTGGGAAGGAGCAATAAGCTACGCTAGTGCAGGAGAAGTGAATCCCACGGTGACCATGGAGTGGAATCAAATAAACAGAAATTGTCAGAAACTGTATGGAAATTTCACCACTTGCAAAGCAGCTGTTCACATGGACATACAGAACACCCAGAATATCTATTTCCGGGTAAATAAACTTGATAAAAGTTAGAAATATCTTTGCATAACTAGCAGCTAATGAGTGGTTTTCTTGTTGCAGAACAACCTAGTTAGAAAAAACCAAGGCGGATTGTTCATTCGTGCGGATTCTCATGGATCCGCAACGTCGCTGAAGGGTTGGGTTCACAACAATCTGTTTGCTGACAATATCAACAACCCAGCGCTGAATGTGGAAGGGAGGCAAAGCAGTCCGTACCAAGAAGTTATCATTTACAGAAACTTCTTCACACGTAACAAAGTGCCTTACGATAATGTCATCATCTTAAAGCAGGTATAAAATTATGGCAAATTTTTTTTTGTTTATGTTTCAGTTGAAAGTTGCTGACAGCGCTAGTTTTATGTGGCAAATTTTGCGAAACAACAAATAATTGAAAAAAAAACTTTTTCAGGTGGTGTCAAATTTTACTTACAACTACGTTCAAGATAATACTGGACTTCACATTTTGGAAGTGTCTGGATTTGAGAGAGTGCGTCTCCCGATTTATCAAACGACTTCACACAACGGTTTTTACAACAACTTTGCGATCGATCGAGACACCAGGGGAACTATTGTTGCGGGAACTGCTGGACAACATTATGTTGACAACGTCCTGTACAATCCTGAAAATGATTATGAGATTGTTACAGTGAACACATCACTGTAAGTTTGATTTTTATCATCCAATTCATTTAAGCACTTGAGATACAATTATTTCTGCTTCAAATTGTTGTCGAGAGTGGAGCAATTTTGTCAGAGATAAGTAAATCACTCAAATACAGCGATTAGGCGATGTTCATTGAAACACTAATATATTACGACAACTCAAAGAACAAGACAAATAAGTGCGTAAGACTGTTAATTTCTAAAGGGGGTCACATTTTGTTACATGGGACCACCAATAAAATATGATTGGTTCTACTGGTTTGAAAACCAGTATCCTCAACCACTATTCAAATGTTGAACCTAAATAATTTTAAGCTCAAATATTGAATGACTATTTGGCACGAATGAAAACTTGGCTGAGAAATATAATTAGTATTATCTGAAGAAACAGTGCCTTCTAAAATCACCTTCAAAATTACATTTGCACCTGTTCAGTGAATAAGATTATTTGAAGATGTATTAATGGAGTGTGATGCTACTGGCATGAGATAGATACAAAATTGTGTGTCTAAGTTGGTTTAAAATGTATCCAGAATTAAATGACTAATTATGAACCCAACTTCCTAGAAACCAACAAGCATGGAACTTCTGGAAAACACCTATAGATGCAAAACACAATTACTGGGGCTACAACGAGTCGTTGGCGGTATCGGGAAGGATTCGAGACCGGACAGACGAACCAGACTTGCTTGAGGTGGAGTACCGTCCATTCCTCATGAACAATCAGAGCATTCTGAATGGCAAATGCCCACCAGGCTGGATGCAGGTCGGAGATACCTGCTACATGTACATTGGAGCACCAATGTCATTTTATGAAGCTCGGGATTTTTGTCGGGTTAGTATATATTTAATTCTGTTTAGTTAGCCATGAACTACCAGGATCTATTAGCCAATTGATGACAGCTGATGATTTCTGTGATAGATATTTAAGTAGAAACAACACTCAGCCAAGAATTTAAGGGAAGCACCAGCTCCCAGTGCATCATATAAATCTTGGTTTTATTTTTCAGTCGGTGAATGCCTCAATGCCGTACGTGCAGAGCAACTACCTAAATCTGTATAAATTCCTTCGTCTGCAACAAGAAACATATCAATATTATGACCATGTTTGGGTTCAGAATATTGATAGAATCAACAAATGCACCGCCTTTGCATATCAAACGATAGATGTTGACGACTGCAGAAGACTCAGCCCATTTTTGTGTGAAACAGGTAAAAGAACATTCAGTTATATTTTTGAGAATTTGATGTTGGATTTTTGGAACAGGTCTTCTTATGACACCCCTCTTCTTCAAAGAATTAATGCCACTTGTGTGGTTTTCGAGTAAACGTTGGCCAAGAATCGCAATAAGTTGTGAATGCTTGCTCCAAGAACTAACCTTGTAGTGGTTCTGGATTTAGTTTAAACTCTGAAATTGACTTGTGTAATGCCTGACTCTGGTAATGGAGAAACAATTTTACCAACGTTTTGCTGTATTGGCTGTCACCGAAAGACTAAAAACAACAAAATAAATCCACTGAGTTATTTGACTAGCATCGTACAGCTTACTAAAATCATACAGACTCTTACCACTCTGTACCTCTTTCATTTCAGATCCAAAAGTACTGATCGACCCTCTCAGCTGGCAAGATGACGTTCTGTCAGTGGCAGTGATCGGGGTAGTTGGTCTCGCAATCCTGCTTGTGGCAATCGCAGCTGGCTTCTGGTACTCGAAATCCCGGCATCGCCACCTTGAGCGGCTCGAAAGGCGGAACTCCATCAGGCAATCATTGCATTCTGTGCGATCGATTGGACTTGCTTCTTCACAGGCTAACGGATTCCCTGAGTTCGGCAGCCGAAGAAAGAATGTTGTTCCGGTGAGGAATTTACTTTTTAAAACAAAATAAGTGACTTCTTAAAGCTCGTTTTAGTTCTCATTAAGCGTGGTGACACATTCGTTATTCGTATTCTAAACTACAACTACAATTTCTAACTACAATTTTGTTTGCAGAATCAACGGTCCAGTCCTTCGATGATGCAAAGCTCAGACTACAAGAAGATGATGAATGGAAGCCTAGATTCGATGGACAAATCACAATTTAATTCGTCAGTCGAAGACAACCAAAGCTACGACATCTACGAAGCCCACAATCCTAATGCCTCTTTAGCTAGAAACCTGAACTACTCACCAGGATTTCAGATGTCAAATGAAGTAGCTGACCCAAGTTTCGATCTGGCATACAGAAACGACGGTTTCCGTGACAACTCTACTTTTGCTTCGAGAGACAATTGGCAATCTACTACCAATTCCGAATATAATGATGGGCTAAGTACTCCCGACTATTTACAGAATGCATCTACACTCCCACTGGATGCTAGTCTTGCCATGACTGATTCGACCCTGGGTTTAAAACAGGGCCTCGGGTATGAAAATCACCACGTTCAGTACACGCCGAGGAGAAATGCTGGACCTGATACAAACACCCTGCCGCTAAACAATTATCATACGATCGGTCTTCCTGCCCCTGAAACAAACAAGTCTGTGGAGTATTTGCCTTACACACCAACTTCAGAATACAGCTATGATGCTAATCTTTTGGAGACTGATATCGATGCCCCAATCCAAAGACCCAAAAGCCGGACTTTACATCACACCAACTTTGATGGAGAACCAACAACTCCATTTCGCTCAAAAAGTGAGATGATTCTCGAAGCTAATCTAGATCTCAAACAACCTTCGCATGAAGGAAGCACCATCAATAGAAGCAAAAGTCAACCTTTGGAGACGGCAATGTAATTTCCGTAGAGGATATTGAAGCGATAGAAATGATACAAACGTTGGGTGAAAATGTTTTATATTATCATGATGAACGACCAGTGATCGAATGCAAGAAAAAGTGTGTGTGTCTAATTTTAGTTATATTTTGTTAAATTACTGCAACACTCCAACGGCAAAGTGCCGTTGCACATGGAGATGTTTATGAGTGAAAGGATACTATTTTTGCAAAGTTTTACTCGTGAATGTGGGCATCTTACACCTGTATATTTTTCTATGTCATGCAATGTCTGAGTAAACTCTTTTTATACAATATTGTGTGTTTCTTTTTAATATGAGCAGCTTGACACCAGGAGCTGACTAGTTCTTTAGATATCGGCGATAATGCGGAACTGTGCACGCACGAACAGCTTTAAAAGCAAAATGTCCATAACTCCCACATTAGTTGCTCTAAAACTTTAAAAAATCCTTTTGTGCTTTTGGTGACTTGGGTAACAAACACTGAATTTTGGAAACAATTGGAGATGTGAATTTCCAGAAGGCTGGTTTCAAGTGGAATCACCCATATGCCTTGTCACCATGGGAGGGCCGTCGCCCACCTTAATTATTCCTTGCCTACATCCTTGGCCACCCACATTTTATAGAGAAATTTCAAATAATTTAAGCATTCAATTGCATTGCAAGTGTGGTCGGGCTTAGGCAACAAAACAAGAGGATAATTTGCTGGGGTCACAGTTCTGCAGATCACAGCCATCGAGTAGTTGTATGTAATGTTTTTGTTTTCGGGAGCGTTAATATGTTTGAGATGGTCTGTACAGCCGGGTTGGCGTGCACCGAGTATTTCTGAACATGCCCGAGGGCACATGTCTGAAGTTTCAGTTAACTTGTCTACTACCCATAGTTCCCCAAAGAAATTAAATATATTTGTTTTCCTATTAGTATGAAGTTTGTTTAAAAATAAATGTCAACGTAATAATGATCAATAGATGACCACTGCTAATTAAGTTGCAGGAGATCTACCGTTCAGATATACTGGCCAGGTAAGAGATCCTCATGCAGACATGATTCATTCCTTTACAGCCATCAATAAATAAAAAAGATACCCTTTTTAGCCTGATGGCCACGGCATTCCTCGTGACCCTGAAATTGTATCAGAATCGGAGTGCAACGACGAGTTAATGGATGACAACGTGGGTCACAAGGGCAGCTCAATTTTGCATGTGCTGCCACACTCCTACGCCTTATCACACCCTGGAAGCTTAACAATTGCCTATTGCTATCATTGGAATGTTTGAGAATTTAATCAATTGCCTCCCTAGTGCCACATTTTGGCAGAAAATAAAAATTTCTGAAATTTGCTTCCATGGTACTTTGCCTACAGGTCTCTTCAGCACTAAAACTGCTACTTCTGACATATCTATTTATAGCAAAAGCAATGTATCTCGACATTGCGCTACCATTAGTGATGAAGGGAGACAGGATGCAATTGCTATGACGGTGATGCATTCAATGAAATTACAAGAGAACTTTGAAAAGCAGTCACTGGATTTTATGAAGTCTGCTGCTAGTATGAAGAAATAACACGTTTAATTGGACAATAAAACAATGACTTTTTAGCCCACTTAGCAAAAAACAAATATTTATTTTGGTCGTCATGAATCATCACACAAATAAATTAATAACAGTTGCTTAATATATTTTGGTGTACAGACATTTCTGGCTCAAAGTTTGACACTTTTCATTAGTTCATTACAAAATATTCTGCAAGTTTTTTTTTTTGTTCTTTGACTAGTTATTTGAATTTTTATCTTATTATATAATAATAATTATCTTATAATACCTTATGGTAATAAATTTCAATTCTAGAAGCAGCCAAATTCTTAATACTTCTTTCAATTTAGTAACAAAAATAGTCATCTGTTGCAGATCCAGCTTCACAAAGGTCACAAAAAATACTACATGCTAAAAAAATATTGGCAATCTTGAATTCCATCTTCTTCAAGATCAGTGCAGTAAATCCCATTCAAGACGATAGTTTTTCCGAACTCAGCGCGAATGGAGTGAGGTCTTAACAGTCTTGCTATATTCTGGGGAAGAGACAAGAACCAGACAAGAGATTAGCTCTGGGTCGCTGGGTTGTGATTATATGATTTAGGCATCCCATGGCCGATTTCACCATTGTCGTTGAAACCTTGCTTAATGCACCTGATTTTAGGGCAAAATTGATTTTTACCATTTATCTGAAATTTTGAAATATTAAACACGGGATATTGGTTATTTTGATTGGAAGTATTGCATGAAGCATGAAGCATATTGAAGCATAAAAAATAAGCAAGCCTAAATTTGATTTGGGTCATTACTTAAGAATCCACTATCTTTGTCACATAAAAGAAATTTTTCTTCCTGGCTGCTATTACTTTTCAAAATACTAAATATTTTGTCTAAATCATTGTTGTATATATTGACTTGGAGTGGTTTAGCTGATAAATTGTATTTTCAGTCAATTCATATATGTTTGTAATTCTACGACAACAAATCTACACTTGCCGACAGTGGAAAGCCTGTCTTTTTTTTAAATCATCTACACAAAAAATAATGTTGATGCTACTCACAGGATCCCTGGGTCCAACAGCCTCCCGAAACTTGGAGACTACTTCACTGCCACACCCCGAAACTTCAAGCCCAATGCACGGGCCAAGTATAAAGCGATCTACCATTTCCTGCACAAACAAAATTGACATCAATCAGCATTTCTTCTGTCATGAAGACAGTCATAAAAGCCAACAAGAACATAGATTGTAAAAAAATAATACAATTAAGGTAAACCCAAGAAAACACTTATTGAAATTTCCATCCTAACAATCGCATATGAGGCTATGCGTTCAGAGGCAGGGACCCTAACAGGAACCTAGAAGAACACAATGTTTTTTATAGATATGGAACCATAACTCAATCTGAATCATTATCTAAATTATCAAGTTTTGCAGTCACGGACAAAGAAAGAGTGGTATTCAGTGGTGCACGATGGCCACTGGAGGGTCAAGACGCCCTCTTTGCCACTAGCAGTGCAGCTGGTTATGTTCTGCCATCAGCTCCCCCTGCCGCTACCCAATACTAACAACGAGCCCAATTCCCAGCACGACTAATTTCTGTAATATCGAGTGCCTCGATACTTTTGTACTTTCTTCCGAGACTCTGGGAAGGGGGTCCTGCGAGGGATCGATCGTACTTGGCTCACAAGCACTGCCCAGCAACGTGCTCCGGGAGGGACAAAGAGAGTTAAGTCGGCACCACACATAGCCAGTTGATGAACGATTAACTACTGGTCAGGTCTACTGCAAACCCCGTGGTTAATTTTGATTAAAAATCAATCACCAGATACAAAATTAAGTATTGTCTAACATATAATCCTGACCACAGCACCACAGATATATTGGGCAGGCAAATTACCTCAGGTATATATCTGTTTTGTTCCATAAATTCTTTAAAAATGTTGGGGAAAAAATGATACAATATATTGAAGATCTTACTGTAAGATATTATTTAGAGTAATCACTGAGAGCTAAACGTCAATTAGTGTAACAGAACTACTATTGGATTTGCCATTGCTTTCTGTTAGGATCCCTGTTCAGGAAGTCCCAGGTTTGATCCTGGTGATGACTGAAAACCTCTACCAGAATGGTAGAGGTCCCCCCCAATCGATTTCCCCCTATCATTTTTCCCCCAATCATAACGAGATTGCAAGCACATTATTTTTTCAATTCATTTTTGGCAAGTACAAAAAAAAACAAGAAAAAACAAAAAAGAATGCCACGTTCAATTAGCTCAAAATGGCTAGAGCAACACACGCGACAGGTGGAGATCGGGGTTCAATTAGCTCAAAATGGTTAGAGCAACACACGCGACAGGTGGAGATCGGGGTTCAATTAGCTCAGTTGGTTAGAGCAACACCCGCGACAGGTGGAGATCGGGGTTCAATTAGCTCAAAATGGTTAGAGCAACACACGCGACAGGTGGAGATCGGAGTTCAATTAGCTCAAAATGGTTAGAGCAACACACGCGACAGGTGGAGATCGGGGTCAAATTAGCTCAAAATGGTTAGAGCAACACACGCGACAGGTGGAGATCGGGGTTCAATTAGCTCAAAATGGTTAGAGCAACACATGTGACAGGTGGAGATCGGGGTTCAATTAGCTCAAAATGGTTAGAGCAACACACGCGACAGGTGGAGATCGGGGTCCAAGTAGCTCAAAATGGTTAGAGCAACACACGCGACAGGTGGAGATCGAGGTTCAATTAGCTCAAAATGGTTAGAGCAACACACGCGACAGGTGGAGATTGGGGTCCAAGTAGCTCAAAATGGTTAGAGCAACACACGCGACAGGTGGAGATCGGGGTTCAATTAGCTCAAAATGGTTAGAGCAACACACGCGACAGGTGGAGATCGGGGTCCAAGTAGCTCAAAATGGTTAGAGCAACACACGCGACAGGTGGAGATCGAGGTTCAATTAGCTCAAAATGGTTAGAGCAACACACGCGACAGGTGGAGATTGGGGTCCAAGTAGCTCAAAATGGTTAGAGCAACACACGGGACAGGTGGAGATCGGGGTTCAATTAGCTCAAAATGGTCAGAGCAACACACGCGACAGGTGGAGATCGGGGTTCAATTAGCTGAAAATGGTTAGAGCAACACACGCGACAGGTGGAGATCGGGATTCAATTAGCTCAAAATGGTTAGAGCAACACCCGCGACAGGTGGAGATCGAGGTTCAATTAGCTCAAAATGGTTAGAGCAACACACGCGACAGGTGGAGATCGAGGTTCAATTAGCTCAAAATGGTTAGAGCAACAGACGCGACAGGTGGAGATTGGGGTCCAAGTAGCTCAAAATGGTTAGAGCAACACACGCGACAGGTGGAGATCGGGGTCCAAGTAGCTCAATTGGTTAGAGCAACACACGCGACAGGTGGAGATCGGGGTTCAATTAGCTCAAAATGGTTAGAGCAACACACACGACAGGTGGAGATCGGGGTTCGAGTCCCAGGTTAGACGAGTCCCAATTTTTAAGAGGTTATTAGTGTTTCTTATAATTAATAAACTTGTCAATAATCAATGATCAATAATGAATAAACTTGCAGTTTACGTTGGACAATGCGACTCGCGCAGCAAATTCAAACTTTCCGTAAAAGAGTTCCCGACAACAAAAGTTTTTATACTTTTAACGAATTTTATAATTTTTAACAGGTTTATACAAACATGCATAGATATTGTCAATGATGTGTATGTATGTATGGTGTGACCGTTTGATCAATATCATATCGCAAAAATGTTGACAACGTTAATCATTGTTAAGCAATGTATAAATTAACAAATACAAATAAAAAAAATATATATATTTAACCAATTTATGTTTAACCCTTGTAAGATAATTGAACTACTTGGTATACTTAATAATGAATGCACTTGTACCCCAGAGATATTACCTTAAACTCAGGTAAGACACCTCTGTATATGTCAAATAATTCCTCAGCCTCTGATCTGGTGAAATGATGCATTTTCACAGCAGTAATTTTGAACTTCATGTCAAGGATCTTTTGCATAATTCTAGGGTAAGTTCCTGAAAATTACACAGGGGAACATAATTATTTAATAATTAAATTTAATCCAATTAATTTCAGTTTAATTGTGTATATTAAATGACATGAGATATTGAGACAATTATTTACACACCTTCAGTTACAGCATGCGGTTTTATGACAGCAAGCGTACAATCTTTGAACGTAGTTGTTGGTGTCAGGGAGATCTTTGAAGGAACTTTCTTTGGCACGAAGAACAAGTCGGTGTCCTGCAAAATGATATTTGGCAGTTTATGCTTGATACATTGAAGGGGATTTACCAGCATTATGATACTAATTGAGTTGTGATAATGCTGTCAGAAACATTGAAATCTAGTCAGATAAATGTAGTTGGGTAGTGATAACTGATCATATAGGATATTCAATATTTGATACTTCTGACGATCATTGGGTTTCCAATTATTCAGTGTTGATACCAATGCTAAGCAGTCTCTGCATAAAATGGCAAAATAAATTGGATGAAAAGAAAATTGCAGTCAATCAGAGGTTGTTTCAATTAAGAAATGTGATTGTCTTATTTCTCACAGATGGCTTGCTATTAAGGCTGGTTTACAATCTTTTTCTCATTATTAAATGCAAACCTCCGTGATTGATGTAGATGCATCGTTAATTTTGATTCCAAATTATTTAATTGTAAAGTTTTGTTAAAAAGAGCAGTTGTAAGCATTGATTTGTGGTCATCATCAGAGAGAGCAGAGTAATGAGTCACTTATATCTTGCACACGGGTTCAAAAAGAAAAAAGAAAAATATTAAATGCTCAAATTCCTTGATAGCAAAGGGATAAGTGACCAGTAAATATTTGGAATGCTACTAGCGTATGTGCGTTTAAAATCAAAATGTTAGAAACTGTAGGAAACTATGAGCTGTTATCATAGATAGGATTTAAAATAACTTGGATGTAGGTACCTAAATATTGTCAATGTTAACGTTAATATCTACTTTTAATTTGTATACCAATTGAATAAACCTTTGTAATAGCGCTTGCACAAGTAAATTAATTAATTAAAAAATAACTACTTGGAGGTTTGTTTGCCCTGTAGAATTGAACATAAGTGTCTGACTAAACCTAGAAACTCGGTAGTATTAAGTTAAATAAAAGTGGAAAATTTGTTTTAAATTGTTAATAAATATAGGGAACTTTTACCACCAGCAAGTTACCATGGAGTAATAATATCAATGCTGAAAAATTATTTGAAAACTGCTTTGTTATTTACTCACCTTCTGATATTGACTCTTCGAGGTGGAACCGTAGATAGCAACTCGCTTGTCTTTGGTTCCTGAATTACCATCTTCTGCAGAGTATCGTGTGTTGACAATATCTTGCCATTTGGCAAGTGCATCACTTCCCGTGATTTCCAAGACGATCACTTGCCCAACAAATAACAAATGTCCTTGTTTCCTAAACAATTTCATGTTTAAAATGGCAGTAATGAAAAGTTGGAGTAAGGTAAGTGAAGTTAAATTGACTCTGTGTCTAATTAGAAAATATAAAGATATGTCAGTCCGGAATAAAATAATCTTGAAGTGGTAGAATGTTACACAAAAAATGTGTGTAGTGTAATGGGCTATAATTCTTTTTTTAGAAGAATAAAAATGTTCAATTGTAACTTACAGGTGGCTGGATTCATGTTGCCTTTCAGACAAGAAATACATGGCATCATTCGTTTGCATATCAATCATTTTCATCTTTGTTATTTTACAACCTAAATTCATTATTGCAGTACAAGCATTAATCACCATATCCATGGAGTCTGCTCTAATCAAACCAACAGTCCTGTAAGATAATAAAGATGCCTAAATAAACAAACAAATATACAATTTGCAAAATAGCTAGAAAATTAAGGCTTTTTTGAAATATTCATAAAACATCTATATTATTTAGCGATACTCACTTTTCTGTGACAGATTCGAGAGCATCTTGAGTATACAAGTCGCCGTACGCAATTACTTCCATACGACGTGAAAAGATGTTTAAAACATCAGCCACAAATATGTTCCTTGTTTCAACACCCTCACACTTGACTCGCTTCAAAAAAACTTTTCCAGTTTTCAAGTCAATCTATAAGCGAATACAAAATAAATGTTGGTAGAAAAAAGATTTTTTCTCATGCTAGGCAAAGCACCGTTTAGGACAATTATTTGTTGCTAAATACACAGAAACAGGTCGAGATTACTTCCCCATTCAACCCCAAGATTACTTTTGCTGAAAATCTATGAATCTGTAAGAGCAGTTTGCAAAGAAGAGAAGTATCAAATAAAGGATCATGTCAAGAGAATCACAAACCATGGTGATGAGTTTATAAATAACTTGGGGTAACAATCAATCCAAAAGATTTTCATAAAGTATATACGACTTGAGTGAAGTGCAAGAAGTGTCAGCGCCAAAGGGACAAAAACATGTCCAAAGACTTATTAATTGGGAGAATTGGGAGATCAACTATTGCTGAGCTAATTGATGCAATTATTGATTCGAAAGCAAAGAGTAATTAGAAAAAAGAAGAAAACTTTGGTGCTGATTTAAATATTAAAATTACCAGCTCAATGCTATTATCAAAATAGCAGTGTAGGAGAAACTTTTTGCAAAGAGATGATGCATCATCTTGCCAGTTTAAGATAAACGTAAAGCGGTCTGAGGCACTTGCCTGAAAGAAAAATTAAGCGATGTAATTGAGACTTCACCTTGACAAAGACGAAAAATGGTATGGAAAATGGGAAAGAAATGGTAATGTATCAGATGGCTCATTATTTCCTCGTCCTCTTGCAGACATTCAACAGAAGCCACACAATTTCTGGAAAAAGTCATAATAAAATGTGTAGCCTGCTCAGAGATTCGATCATTCAAAGTCTCCGATTTGCTTATAAGAATTTATAGTCTCAAGAAAGCCAATCAATAGATTATATCATAACCAAAAATCTGAAAAAATGTGGGACTATTGCTGCATGCAATGACATCTCTTTACTGATCACTACTGACTGTAGTGACAGCACAGCTCGACGCGTTCTGTAGCAATCCATGGGTCTCCACATTGTGGTGTGCAAGTAGCGCACCTTCAAATAGGTAATGAGCGATTGGTGGGGCCAACATATATTCTTTAAGATTTTAAGATTTTATTTTAGATTGTAGTTTTTAACACTACATATAGCCATAGATATAGCCTATTCTTAGGAAGAAAGGGATCTAACCTAATATTTCTTCTATGATAGAGCCTTGTAACCAAATCGTAAACTTCATTGAACGACCCAGGGGCTGGTAATTTAATATTAAATATGTTTGATCATGTTCTCCGAACGAATTCACAAATGTCTTGGATTTATTTTTGATAATCTGTCTAGTTTGATAGTCGAATTGTTTGATCAATACAACAGCACAACAAAAAAAAACGATTCAATTCCATCCTAACTCAATGTTTCTCTCAATAATAATTGACGGTAAAAGGTTTAGAAATGGATAAAAGTATCTCTGGACTTACCATGTTGTTATCTAGGTTCGAATGTATAGATTATTCATTAAATACAGATAAACTTGTTAAGTGTAAAGCGAAAATGTATGATCCACCACCTTTGCCGCGAAAACCGCGACGTGACAACTGTAAACAAACGGTCCATGCGGACGCCGATGCCCGAATAGTGACGGAATTTACCGAGGGAGAAACGAGGTGATTATTTATTTATTTAAATCATTTATTCAAGTAGAACAATATACAATTGTTATGCGAATAGGTCAGTTAAAATAAATACAAAATATATAATACAGTGAGTTCTGGAATTTCTTACTTCTCAGGTTGTCAAAAAATCTACAGTTGAATATAAACATTTGTCTTGAAGGTAAAATTTCAGTTCCTTTTGAAATGCTGAAGTGCCTCGAGCGTTTTTTATTTGTTTAGGCAACCTGTTGTAAAATTTGGCACCAATGTATTTAGGATTTTTGGTGAAGAGTGCTAGGTTGTGCGCCTCTAAGGTGATATCTTCTTTTTGTCGAGTATTGTAGCCGTGTATGTCACTGTTGATGGTGCGTTCTTTCAAGTTCAATTGCGTTAGTTTGATGGTATTGTACAGGTAAAGTCCAGGGACCGTAAGTATTTACGCGCGTGCATTCAACAGAAGAATTGATTACTTCCTAAAAGCATCATCAGTTCAACACTGTTTTTTATGTGGAACGAGCTGGGAAAATGTTATTACATTTCCTATACTCAGGTTTATCTTACTACTAACAGTAACACGATGGGGACCATTTGTGATAATTGTTTTCTGAACCTTCAGTCTAAGTTTAACCGTCTTACATTCTTTTCTTTCAGGTCTTACCACAGAATCGACTTTGACGCATACTGCCCAGTGTCCTGACTGGTCCAGACATTGTTTAGTATCCTGGTCCAAAGAATGAGGTTATCCTACAACTGTTTTGCATCTACTGCGACATCCTAGTAACTATAGAACTTCACCCTCGTTGAAGGTTGTTTTTGCAACTAGTTGAAAACTGCTATTATGCAACAAAAAAAAACCTTGGCAAATTAAAATTCTCTTCCTCTATCACCAAAACTTTTTCTCCTACCCTGTAGATTTGGGGAAATTTCAATGAGAGCAATTGTAACCAGAATTGTTCCTTTGAAACATGGTGACACTCAACCTCAAGCAAAGCTACCCAGTTGTAGCATGCAGAATGGACTACCGAAAAAACTAAAGCTTTCAATTCTTACCCGAGATGGTTCTCAGGCTCTTCCTCTCGATCACATAATCGACCCTCGAACCTGCGGTCAGCAATGTAGTGCAGCTCGATACTTTGATATCTCCCCCCCACAGTTCTTACCGGTTCTTTTTTTGACATATTGAGGTCTCCTCTGCGATGAACTGGGGACTAATTCTGAACAATGCACCAATGCACGTGAGCAGAGATCACAGACTGCAGATAGGCACGCTAATATCCACACCAGGGGCACAGAATTACATGCCAAACGGTAGATTCAACGTTTCTCTTTGTTGTTGTGAGTGTATTTTTTTAACATGTTTCTCTCAAAATGTGACACATTAAAAAATTTAATTTGTAGAGAATAAGGGTACCCTCCTAATACACATATTTATTTATAAGTGCATACATCAATACTACGCTAGCATAACAAGACACTTGCAAAGCACATAGATATATTATATCATTTTTTTTTTTTTTTTATCAATATAACTTATGGTACTTGATGGTTGATTACAAGACGATGCCAGGAATCGCTTCACTAAATAACCACCCTCCATCTTCAAGGAGTGCTATATCCATTAATACCTGGATAACAGAAAAAAACAATTATTATCTTAGATAAGTTCACAGATCTTACTTGAAGAGGTTGGCAGAAAAAAATTGTGATTTGTCCCCGGAGTCAAGAAGTGTGTTTTGTCTTTTGAAATAAGTGTTAACTGCCCAACGGCAACGTGAAATATTCTAGCCCTGTTAATTTAATAAGTCAATATTCTTTTTGAGTTTGGGCAAAAGCTATCGTTCCATGTTTATGGACAGATGAATTCCTGCCAATGCATCCATTCAAGGTGAATGAAATAGTCAGAAATATGTGAGCAGCTGAAGATTTGCTTTTGCCACTTTTGATTGTAAGGTAACGATTTTTTTTTAAATTATTTGTAACCATATGCTGAAAAGTGGTAAAAAAGTGATAAGTGATTGCTCATATGGCTGGAAAGTCTTAGAAGTTAGTGCTAAAAAAAAACATATATAATCATCTTTGAAGGAATGAAGTAAGAGTTGACAGAAATGAGTCAGTAAATTCACTGGGTAAAGTTATTTTGTTAGTTATCAGCCAGTTTCATGAACTAATAAGGCACACCAAAATCTAGAAATTATACTGTGAAGATTCCCAATTAAAATTAATATTTGCAATCCAAGGATAAATTTGGATTTAAAATAAGTTTCAGTAAAAGAGACTTGATTTGATAAAAGTTAGTAAAGAAAACTAAACAAAACAAAACCCACGTACCTGTAGTAATTAGGCTTGAAAGGCCCAGCCTTGTTAAGCCCCATGTACTTTGCTTGCTCGTCGGAGAGTTCAGTGAGGTGAGCATCGAATGTCGGTAGATGAAGGCTAGCTACGTACTCATCTGCAAGTCAGTACAGCTAGATTCAGTCGCATTGCACAAGCAAACTTCAATCGAATCCAATGCACCAATCAAGCATTGGATAGGTCAACAAATTTGCTTAGAAAAAGTGTGCAATCCACTTTTTTTATTTATTTTGGTTCGAATTGGAGATTTCAAGTTTGAATTTCCAGCTTCTAGCAACCCTAAGTGTAAGTGATTATTCAACAACTTACCCATCTTCTTCGGTAATAAGTACACGTCAGATTTGTACCGTCCCTGAGGAGCGTTAAACAACTCGATCAGAGCCAGAGCCTGGGTAGCGGCGGTGATGGAGACAACGAAAGAAGGAAGACTTGAGCAGCTGAGATTGACGAGACGGCCTTCGGCAAGCAGGATTATTCGTTTACCATCCGGCCATATCACGTGATCCACCTGAGATCGCACCTTCTCCCACGTTAGGTCGGGAGTACGGAGACTGTTCTGGAAACAAGCGTAACAAAAATTTCATCAATTCAAAACAAAAGCAAGTTACCTAAACATGGCTTGGTAGTTCCTGGCAATTTGAAAGCCATTGGAAAGGGATCAAATGCAATGAACACTCTCCTATACATTTTAAACTGGTTATCTCTTTTTAAACATTTTATTGAAGCAAAGACAAATGCTTGACCATAAATGTAGTTAAGCACTAGTTGCAAAATCTATAATACCACAATGGTGCTGATAAGACTTCTATGGAAAGGCTAAAATAAGAAAGGCTGGGGGTTTTGAGGAAGTGAAGACTATTTGTGGTGGAGCGATTACAACAATTATCAGGATGTGTATTGAGAAATCACTTAAAACGACCAACAGTAAAATTGCTTGCCAGGATCGATGCAGTGAATTTCTTAACACAAAAAGTCCCTGCCTTTCGTAAAATTATGTAACTCACCACATCGATTTCGGTGTTTGAATGACCCATGTTGCAAACAACACATCCATTCTTCATCTTGTCCATGTGATCTCTGGAAACCACGTTCTTGTTGCCCGTTGCAGTGATCACGATGTCCACATTACGGATCACTTCATTCAGCTTGACAATGCGGAAGCCATCCATACTGAAAAGGAGATGCAAAATTAATCCATTTTAATGGTGGACCTTCTGGTGCAAAAGAGATGGTGGGATTAAATGTCTTCATAATATCTCCAATTACTTCTTTGGTATGTATTTGCCTCGATGTAGTTGTTACTGAATGCTACTTAACTGGGAGCGGGCAGATAACACGCTTATAAACATAGCAAAAACTCAATAACAAAATAAAACGTTTTATAATAAAAATGGCATGTGTAGCAGTAGGTTCATAATCTGATCGAGGTAAATTTCTCGACAAATACATGCACACAAATCAATAATGAGAGAACTACTTGCACTAGTTGCAAATAAATAATGAACCAGCTTACCAGGCCTGAAGTGCACAAATGGGGTCGATTTCAGTGATGTAGACCACACAGCCAAGTCCCTTCAACGCCTGACAACATCCCTTTCCGACTTCTCCGTAACCACAAACAACCACTTGTTTGCCACCAAACATAACGTCCGTCGACCGCTTCAAACTGCAACAATAACCAACAGCCCACTTCATTACACTTCATTACACTTCATTACACTCCATTACAGGTGCCAATCGAATCAAGTTCACCTTTTTAGTAAGTTGGATTGCGTTA
Source organism: Protonemura montana (assembly GCA_947568835.1). Lineage (NCBI taxonomy): Eukaryota > Metazoa > Arthropoda > Insecta > Plecoptera > Nemouridae > Protonemura > Protonemura montana. The sequence continues at coordinate 28,882,921 of OX387604.1, forward strand.
TATTCTAGCAATTGGTAAATAAAGAACAAAAAGAAGTATAAGAAGTTGGGGATATGTTTCAAAAATCTATTTAAAAAAAATCCTATTAAATGAATGTTCAAAAGTAACTAATATTGTTTACAAAAGATTGCAAAATCAACAAAGCTTAACCCCTATTATTTGTCTCCTTTAAATATTGAATGCTCAGAGTACTTGTACATGCACATACAGTATCAAATTTATAGAGGAATAAAACTTTACCTGTCGATAATTGATTCACGGCAACTGTATAGGTTATCGAACTTTGTTTTCGTAACGGAATCGTTAACATTCATTGCGGGAACGGACAGTTTACCAGCTTTGGAAAGCTGATACAGTCTGTGGACACCGGTGACACTTTCTTCCACGATACCTGAGGACAAATAGTAAACACGATGCTTCAGGAAAGGAGATTCGACTTTTGGTAGATTTAGAAATTGAATGCTTGGAAGTAAGTAGGCAGATAATAAACAATTTGATTCATGATCTTAGTCTGGGTTGCTATAAATACATTTTTTGACTAGTGTAAGATTCATTTATGAGTACATTGATTGGGAAACCATTTATGGACATTTCCATAGACAATAATCAGTTGAGAGCATTTAACCATCTATGTCAGCAAATGTAAAAATATTACAGGAATATGTTTTTTAAATAAGCTACCTACCAAGAAAAAGGTTTAAATTATGGAACTGCCAGCACAGCATTCAGGGCAAAGCCAAACCAATTATTCATATCAAACTGCTTATGAAATGTTGACAACTAAACGAATTTTGAAAGATTCCCAAACATTAAAAAAACAAAAAGGTTCCAATGACAAGCAGCAAAGAAAAAAAAGCTTACCCTTGATCATTTTAAACATGGCCGGATATTTCTTGAGCATGAGGTGAGTGGCATCGCCGCCATCATCGAGGATCATATTGGGCTGCCAGTTCTCAGCGTTGACACACATATCAATGCACCACCAGAAGTCCTCCTCAGTCTCACCACGCCACGAGAATATTGAGAAGCCAGCCTCCGCCAGGGCAGCTCCTACCTCATTCTGGGAAGAGTAGAACAGTCCTTAGCGTCATTCAAGTCACGGAAGTAAACCAGAGAAGATAATCAAAAGTAACATCTATTCCTTGAGAAAACTACAATATAAAAGTTGTCGCCAGCAACTTTTGCCGTAATATTCAGTGAAAAGAAATTCATACAGAATGCCTTGATATGGTACTTTCTCTCAAGGCCAGTTCTTCACGTGATTGGAGTTTCTTAAGGAAATCCAAGAAATTAGAAATCTAAAGAAATGCACGGAGTAAGAGATAACAATTTGACTAGGATTGTTATTTATCCAACCATTAATGTCATGTCTTGGTTCACTTCTACTATCTGAATTTATAATTGATATGTGCAACTTATTGCTTTTAATTTCTTAATGTAATTTTGTAATAATTGTCATCTACAATGTAAGAACCTTATATAGTGACATTACAATACTCATAACGACAATAGCAGCAGACAATAATCAATAATAATCAATAATAATCAATACACAGAACAGTTAGAAACAACAAAAACAAATCTTCTGAAATCAATGAGTTTTGCTGCTCCATTATTTACTGCCCTTCGGCCGCTTGTGACGTCTTCAATTGTATTACATATTAATCACATGATCATGTTATGACCAGAGCAATTTCTCGAGTTAAGCATGCATAAAAAAGTTGTTTGGTGCCCTTAAAGGATAGCATGTAATCAAGACACATTTTGCTAAGAATTGAGATCTATAAGTTTGTTAACCTATGTTGCTAACGATCCAGTACCATGACACAACTAGAATAAATCAAGTTCAAGCAAATTGTTACACACGAAATTGATTTATTTGCCTGTTAAATTGACTATCTTTTGACAGTATTCATCTGCTTATATGTTGAAAGGAAGATCAATTTTAAAACCTAAGAATCTCAGGAGACCTTTTTTAATCTCGATTGATTCAATAATTAACTGTCATCTGTCTTTTACATCCCTAATCAGTGATTGATTGATATTTATTTTTATTATCAGCATTAATATGGAAAATCAAAATTACTTAGAAACTATCTACCATCTAAAAGGATGATGGCCTCAAAAGTTTGCAACAAAAATTACCAAATGGCATGACATAAATGTGCAAACACGTAGGTAACTTGAATTAGTACCTTTATTCAGATACTGAAGGGCAAACAAGGCTAATAGGATTCCACATAACACACTATCTAGACTTTGATCAAATCAAATGTGTTTACCAAATTAATGTAGGGGTACCAATAAATCACTTCTTATCTTATCTAAAAAATAATCTGACCATATTAATATAGTAATTATGCTATCAAGATGTTAGAAATAGTGAATGAAAAACTGGGCATGCCAAGTTTCATTAAAATGTGCAAAGCAAACACACCTGTGTTGAATAAATGTTGCAAGCTGCCCATCGAACCTGGGCTCCAAGCTCTGCCAATGTCTCAATTAGCACCTGAAAATGATCATGACAAACATAGAGAAAACAAACCCTGGTGTGGATAATTAACTGCGTCTATATATCTCAGTAACTACACATGACTTACAGCAGTTTGCGCATTTATGTGAGTGCAGCCCACAATCTTGGCAGCTTTAAGGGGCTTATCGTCACCTGCTCGTTTTCTTAAAGCCATTATACCGGGCATTTCTAGAAGGGACAGAAGAACATCTCATTATTCTTGAACCAAGAAATAGCTAAAATATTAATTTTAGATTTGAAATTCTGGTCATTCCAGAACTTTAGCTCAAGTCACTATCATAATAGCAATCTTGCCAAGTTAACAAGTTAAACATTAAAATCTTATAAATGGTTATTTCCATATAAAGCACTAAAAAAGTTGCTATAATGAAAAGAATGCAATTGCCACCTGCTTACCTTGTTCAGCGATTTCAATTTCACGTCTTCCAAACGCATGCTGATTGATGTTTCGAATGCAGAAATCAGAGAAACCACTTGAGTTCTTCTGGCTCTTCTCTCGAGGAGACATGTTGTCATCACCATCTGAGCTGCTTCCTGTGCACGAGGCTGAAAAACAGCCAACATCAGCCATGTAGGACGAGTGAATCACAACAAAAACCCACTCGCATTAAAAAACACTGCAAACTACAGTAATTTATCTTCACAATAACTGACAATTTAGTTAGTTTAAATGTAATTGACCTAACTAGTACACAAGGGCAACTCTAAATTAGGCAAAGAGGAATTAATTAAAACCAAATCATATTACTCTTATTTTCACTTGGACTTCAAGAAAAGAAAGAAGACAGTATCTTTTCAACAAAAGATCCGTAGAGTTATTTTTAGAAACGTTCAAAGAAACTCTACCTTACATTTGTCATGGGAGGAGAAAGTAAAATATGTCAGCATTTGATTGCTTTCACAATAATTGAGATATTTTTCTTCGTTACAAAAACAGCTCAATCGATTCCACGGGGCACAGACAATACAAAATGTTAGACAAGTGATGGTCAATTATTCTTGAGAGAAAGTATGGAGAGCAAAAAGTATGAGCAGCAGATTCACAGCTAGAGCAGGTTAGAATGGTTACGTAAGATAAAATTAAGTACCTGAACTGTATGAGTCGGTGGAAGATGCTGAAAGCGACCGACTCCGATATCGGCTTGATTTCTTCAGAGCCCCGGAAGACTTAGCATCCTACCAAACCACGTGCACACACAATCAATATTCCAGACAAATGTCGTTAATTCAAAATCAAAATGAAATTATTTTGTAAATTAGTTTGCTAACACAAAATTCCTACTACGTGTTATTTTGGACACTTGGGAATAAGTTATCACAAAAGCAGAGAAAAACAAAACGGGGTTAGTGAAACTGATTATGAAACGATACCTTGCTTCCATACCTCGTATCTGCAAAAAGCAAAATGTTTGAGATGTGGAAAAGCTTTGAAATTTACATTTTGCCTACCTTGTATTGTATCTACTCAGAAACCAGAACTACAGGGCACAAGCTTTTCAGTTCATATTTGTATTTTTTTTATTGTTTGGTTATAAGATCAAATTGGTTACAAGAAGGGGCTTTTGAAAGAAGGTATGTGATTAAGTGGTTAAGTTCTATTTCAGAATCAAATTGGTGGAAAAGTGTAGGAATGACGCATATCACTTAGTGAGACTGTTCTGAAAACAAAATATAGGTAGGGAAATGGCAACAATTGAACAACGGTAGTTTGAAATGCCTAACACAAACAACGTTTACTGGGCATTCTAATAATTAATAATGCAATGAAAGCTGAGATAAAATAAACTAACTAACTAAAATAAAATAAAATGTATTTCAAATCAGCAGAATCTGAAGCTGAAGTTTTGAGTATCTGGCTTGTTTTCTATGTTTCCAGCTCAACAACAGTAAACAAACTTACTGTAAAAAGCTGAACTGATAATGAAATACCTAAAACTATTAAATGTTAAGTTTAAAAAAATATGCAAGTTTATCTGATGTAAATAAACTTACCAATTTCGTTCTTTGTCCAACGAATGCATTTGTTCCATCCAAACTCTAAAAAGAGAAATCAAGTTTCAATACCCAGTCATCCAAGGAACATGAGGAGATCCACCCAATAATTTATTGGTAGAGTGCTCAGATACGGTTTGAGGAAACTAAATAAGTAGGGTGTTTACCACAGTTGGGTTACTCGAGATCTTTGATGATCTCGATTACCAATATATATGTAATGCCAATGACAAACTGTGTTTTAAGTTTATTTATGTTTTTAGAGAAATCTGTGGCAAAAGAGGCTACAATTTGCAATAGATGACAAAAAATGGGACTGGCAACTATCATTGGAATTGTGGACATACTTCCTCCTTGCACATAAGGTACCTTTGACTCATACTCAGTCGCCAAATCTACTAAATGTACCATACCAACTGCCATGGTACTAATATACACAGAGGTGGTACATAGTGGTGGTATCAAAATATTAGGTTAAACACGAAAAAAGTTGACATGACAGAGAAACTCATCGACTTATTGGCTATATTCACTGCATTAATTGTATTTTATAATATTTGACGTAAAAGATAAGGTGCCTAATACATAAAATGAAGGAAAACAAATGAAAACCTTGCGAGGTCTACTTTGACAGTCAGTCAACACAAATATTTTACCTCACAGGTCTGTCATTTGACGATCGCCTACGTTATTTGTCAAGTGTAGTAACCAATATTTGTTATGTAACATCACGGCGTGCTACTTACATTCTACCTATTTCATGTCTACCTTAAAGCAGCCGGAGAGCTTCAATTACTGGTATAACAAGGTCACTTCTCTCCTGAGCTACTCTCAACTTAAAATCTTTAAAACGTATCTGCTTACGTGATCTTACCTTCACGATCGATCCTGGGTCAGTAATTGGACTGTCAGACACAACGGTTGGATTAGACTTCAATGTTGTGATCATTATTCCATCGGCATCAGCCATGATTTACAAAAACAATCACTTCCAGCTTCCAAATAAACTGTAACCAAACTGAAGCCAGCTGGTACTGCCGTGTCGTGGCCCTTGCTACAAGCAGAGTGAACAGGAGGACGACTGTACGTCGAGGGAAACACACTTTGGAGTGGGGGTAATCCATAGCCTAGATTGGGCCAATGAAATGTTTACCGGGAGAATTAAATAAAGCAAATATCGTTTGCCTCAAGATTTGGCTGTGAACGTCATTCACTGTATAAGTATTATAAATCATCAAAATTTACTGATAACCCATCCTAATTAATTTTGCACAACAGCAGGAACAAAATTCCTGACAAAAGCAGAAGTGTTACTTACAATCATAGTGATACACTGTATTTAATGTATAATATAATCAGAATAAGATACTGTGGATACAATATATTCATTGTACATTTTGAACACTATTTTCAATCAGACTTGCTGCTTCAGTAATAAAAATCAATTACTATCCCCTGCCTTTGAACAATGAGCAATGCTGTGAACAATGAGTTAGTACGAAACACTTTCGGAACAAAAAGAGTCATTTTTGAATTGTGTTGAATGAGGTACATTTTTCAAATGGTAATTAATGCTAATTTTACGAATGTCTTGGTCCCCCTTCACTATCACAAAAGATATGTCCACCGCCCATAGTTTAAAATCTTCACTTAAAATCAAGAATGCATGACCAGATGAATATACCATGTCTGATATGCAATTCTTAACTGTGAGAAACTTTAACCCACAAAAAGTGCCATATTTTGGTTAGCGCTCCGACTAGATTGGAAACTAAATCAATTTTTGGTTATCTCTCATTTGAATGGCTGCAGTAAAAATATCATTGAGTATGACAGTATTTTGTCTAGAATTGTATGGTCTCGTTTGTAATCATACTAAGTTTAATCAGATTATAAGTGTGCAGGGATCTTCCCAAAGAATCAGTTTATATGATATGAAATGGCCCTATGATTATAATGTCGTGTTTATATTTTAAGTGATAAGATCAAATGTATGCAGTATTTGTTATTGACTTGCAAATGTATTTTGCCTTCTTTATGATTATATGGCTGCCGGCTGGCCTCAAACCCAGAATCTGCGCTCACTCCTTCACTGCAGCAACATTTCTTGCCAGAAATTCATTTGTTAACGTTTTGACACTTACAAACATCTTGTGGGAATTTGAGATACATTTATTTGGAAAAGAAAACTGTGTGGAGAAATTGGTTTCTGAAACAATAAATTGAGATGTAGGCAGCAAAATAAGTGAGTGTTGCCAGTTGAGCACCAAGAGAACCACCTTTTTATGTGGATGAAATTCCAGAACCCAAAGTTGACTTGGATTGAAATTGGGAACTGCACTATGTACACAACCCTTCAGGTGCCAACTTACCCAAGAAAGAGCTTGGCTGTAATGTAAAACTTTGATTTTCCAACCGAAGTATAAATTCTCCAGGCATTCGTATATTTCTTGTTTTTCATGTAAAATGACGAGAGAAGCAAAATCTTCAATACCACATACCTCCGAAATCTTGTGTTTATTTAGAGTCTGCTGGTTTTTCCCCCACTCTAGCAGCCAAACTCCTGCATCGACGAACCAAATTTGCAGAGCGAATTTTTGTGTACCCACTGCCTTTTTCAGAAAAATCCATCAAATAGTTGTGGAACTATTTGAAATTTACGAAAATTTTGTTAAATGGACACACATTGTTAGGTTGAGATATGCCGATACTATTTCCATGGCAATATTTTAAAAGAATGAATTTAAATGAAAATTCAATGAACAGTAAGGATTGGACAGTAATGATTGGTTTCACATTTTATCATCCCAAAGTATCACTACGGTCATCCTTCAACGTAATTCAAATTGCATTCGCGAAGCCTGAATTTGAATAGGAAAAATTAATCTGCATACACGAACTCACAGACTTTGCCACCTAGAAACATTACTATCATGAAAATTCAATTCAATTTCGATTCAATTGGGATAAGCTTAAGAATAGGGTAAAACACATTTTAAAATAAAACTCCGTTGAAAAGCGCAATGAATGGAAAACGTTAACGATCAATTCTGCTGAACAGAGTAGTTTACGGACAAAGTAATTAATCATGTGTTCTACTCAAGGTGCTTTGATACCCAAGGAATTATTTCTTCAGCACTAGTTTTGACAGGGTTGTCACACCTTGTGCCCTTTTCAAGGCATAGACTTTGCCTACACTGATATTTATAATTCGTCTGTCCCAGCCCATTGTTTGCTAAAGTCATATGTCTAAACATCAACTTTAACCCAAGACTCCAGGAAACCTGAAACTCTAAGCAGCACTGAACAAAATCTGAGAAGTTCTTCATAATAATAAAAAAAGAAAACGGTTCACATTGGTTTAATTACAAAAAATAAAGGACACAGTAATAAATGGTACAATATTATTTCAACAATTTCACATAAATTTTTTAGGTTTGTTAGGTATGGCATGTGATATTTATACTAACATAGGACTGACTTTTGCTAAAAGGTAGTTCAGTAAAAAATTACCAGCCAAATAGTAATTAAAAAACTTATTTATATTAATATTGTAAGCCTATTGTTACAGTACAGTACAATTTTAATAAAATAAAAAAGAGAACACGCACATTAATATCAGTCGAGGACTCGGTAGTTCAACTGGTGGCACTTAAAAATACAAAATAATGGTGAACAAAATCATCAAACTCTTCATTGTTAACAATAACAACGCATGTTTTTGTATGAATTTTAATTTACAACACCATTTTATTGCACTCGACACGTTTCCACTTTCCACTTACCCACCGACCAAATCGGTCAGTGGATAAAACGGGCTTAAAAAAATATTAAGATTCAAAGCTGTTGTTATTCTATGTAAGATAAACTTTCCTAACAAAAATCAAAACTCATTTCGGAACAAAAAATGATTGATTGGGACCAATAGCTTGATTGTTCATTTGGCTTCTTGTATTTGTGGCATATAACTGTTGCTGAAAGTTATGAAACTGCTGAGCGTAATTAGGGTCTGCGGTGGTGGGACCTATGAACGGTGAGTTCTTGAAGTTGTTCGATTGTCCCATTGACGGCGGCAAGGGCTGGCTAGCGTCGGGGGCGTTGCCCAGACCCATGGGCGAGGATTTTGAACCGGGCACAAAGTTTCCGCCGCCGCCCCCTCCAGGCATTTGGTTGGGACCGACCCCAAACATCTGGTCTGGCCCTCCAGGCTGGTTCGGGGGCACACCGAACATGCTGCCACCCATCTGCTGCATGCGCATCATACCACCTGGCCTCAGACTTCCTCTCATGGGTGCCAGGCCAATGCCGGGCCCACCCGGACCCATAATCATGCCCCCTGACATTGGAACGTTGACGCCACCGATGGAACCGTTGGGTCCCATCATCGGTCCGTTCATGCCCCCCACGTGTCCACCGTGGTTTTGTCCGGGCGGACAATTGGGTCCGCCCGGCATGCCTACCATTTGAGCGTTGTTCATGCCGCCCATGATTCCGTTCGGCTGCCTGTTCATCTGTCCCGGATGCCCGGGCATGTTTTGCTGAGAATTGTTGGGGAAATATTGCAAGTTGTGTGTGGGCACCTTGGTGTCAAGGTTAGGCAACGGATTGGTGAACCGTTGCAAGAACTCCAAGCTAAGCGGTCCTCTCGGTCCAGAGTTGCTCGTCTGTGGTTTGGCTGGCAGGTACTGGATCGTGTTGGGAGCACTTGCTTTCACCTGCACGTTGGCACCGTCGTATGGGCCAGGCCCAGGAGGTCGACCCATCACGTTCATCATCCGCTGGCCCATGGGACCAGCTCCTGGGAACGAGGGCGCACCCCCCATCATCACGTTCCCTGGCTTGGGCGAGGTGCAGTCCGTGTGGATGGATGGTCGGTTGGGTCCCGCGCCGCCCATCGCGCAAGGGATCATACCCCCGACGTTTGGGTTCGGGCTGTACGAATGCGACTGGCCCACGTTTTGCATCTGCATGTTGGCAAAGGTCCCAGGGCCGGGTTGGGGCACCTGTCCTGGATCTTGCATCCCTTGACAGCTCTCCATTCCGGGCATCTGCATGCCGGGATGAAGGCCGCCAGGAGGGTTGAACGGCATCATGCCCGGGCCAGGGCCCGCTCCCGGCATCGCTCCGGACATTGCTCCGGGCATTGCTCCCATCATACCTCCAGCACTGTGTGGACCTGGAGAGTTTGTCACACTGCTGGTTAATTGCTGGCTCATTTGCGCCATCGAACTGATCGGGTCAAAATGCGTCGACTTTCCGTTACATGCCATCGTTCCATTGGGGTTCAGCGGTACGTTTTCCGTCCGCATCGTGGGAAAGCCACCTGCGCCAGTGGGCGAAACGTCCATACCACCAGGAGGAGCGTTAGGGGCTTGTCCAGAACCTGGGGAAACTTCCAAAAAGTGTGGAGGTCCTGTCATACCACCCATTCCACCCATGAAATTAGAAGGCTGCCCCAGCATCGCGGGGGAACCACTGCCACCCCCCGAAAACCTAGGCGGCCCCATTCCGTCTCCTAACTGTGGACTGGTGCTAAGAAAATGAGCGGCACCTTCGTTCGTCGGAGTTTTATTTAGAGACGAGTCCATGCTTGCAGCTCGGGAACCTTGACTCTGCGGGCTTTGTCCGGGAAAGCGTTGCCCTTTGTTCTCGTTAGAGCCCGAGTTTGGGGTGAGCGGGCTCGGGATTGGATACCTGGTTTGATCGCTTGATGTGGGGGGGAAGTTGATAAGAGAAGTGGGTGTCAATGGTGTACCTGGGCAGCTGGACATTCTTGGGTTGGTCAGATCGGAGCCCGTTGTTTGGAGGCTTCCGTCTAGGCTTGAAGGTGGCACCCTGCAATAGTAAGAGTATAAAAATCAATATCGTTCAACGCCTTGCGCTTTTGTTAACTCTACCGATTGGGCCGAGGGTCAGGCTGGCATTGCAAAGTCTCAATTGAGATAAAGTACATTTCACAGCAAAGCATTCTTAATAAAGTTAAACACTTTAAGGAAGTCTTCCGACTATTTCAACCTCTTGATAAAATATAATAAAAATTCCAACTGAACCGGCTTCTGAACTAAGCAAATAAATCAAGCTGTAGACTAAAGTGTACTCACGAGGGTGGCCGAGCGTTAGTGTCTTTGAGGCTCGTGTTTGGCTGCTTTTGAATAGTGAGCTCCTGTCCTTCAAACGTGTTTAGGTACTGTATTTGTTGAGGTGATGGCACGGGCATTAAGTTAGGTTCTTTTGAAGTTTGATGCGGCTGTTGTAGCTGCTTTTGTTGAGCCATTGATTGCAAGGTTCGGCAAAACATGCCATCGGCTGAAAAATAGGAGCGTACAAGCGTTAATTCAACTCCACGCTCTACAAATGGGGAAGTTAAGATCCTGGTTTCTCACTCAGATACGGACCAAATTGGTTTGTTTTCTTCCATGTGATTAAACACTTGGTTGCTTTGCCCCAAAATCTGCCTTCCCACTCAAACTTAGATTCCCTTTAGTGTTGTTCAAAGTAACAGTGAGCAAGTCTTCAATTGAATTATACAAATTGGCATCTTCTCTCTGAGTATAGTACACCTACAGTACACCTAGATCTAGATTTTACGACAGATTTTAAACAAGTCTTGACTTAACAAGATGAATTACAACTTCACTATCACTTTAAGATTGAAGCACCTTTCATTTCCAACGTACCCGTTTTTATATGTTCTTCTTCTCCATATTTTACCATCTATCAATGAACTTATAATACATTCATGAGCCTAAAGTCAAATGTATTCCTTTCTGTTTCAATGAACACAAAACCCATCTAGACAAGCATGAGTAAGCCTCAAAATAAAACCTCATTTTAGTGTCATATTGTTCCTATCCTACATACATCATCAGACCTATTAATTTGGATCTAAGATCTGTCTCTCTAATGAATAAGATGCCAGTAAAGTATACAAAGTTGAGCTAGAATTGAAGAGCATTGAGCCTTCTAGCTCAATCGTACCTGGCGGTTGTTGATTGCTGTTGGCCTGACTACTCGCTGACGAAAAGTCCGAGCAATTCTGCGAGGAGTCCTTCCTGGTGGCCGACGGGGAGAGCCTGGCAGACCCGGGCGTGCCGGGATTACTAGCGTTGAGCGGGCGACTGCCGCCGGGCGAGTCCTGCGAGGTCGGGCTCGGCCCGGACACTCGCCCGGTGAACTGCCGCCCAGGCTCGGCCGGTGAGTCGAGGGCAGACGCTGCACGTGGTGACGGCAGCGACAGGTTGGACGTCGGGTTGTTGGGAGATCCCGGATTGGGGCTCGGCATCGCGGTCGGGACGCTGGCCGAGCGGGGCGTTTGGTGGTACGGTGGCGGTGGACCCTGCGCTCGTGGACCCAATCCGGCGACGCCCCGGCCACACTGGTTGTTACCCGTCGTGCCAACGCCTCCCATCCCTAAACCCGAAGGGCCTTTCTTCTTACGTTCTTCATAAAATTGATGCTGTAATTTTTGCCATTCGATTTGTGCTGCCACTGAAGTTGGTGTTATTTGATTCGAACCTGGTATACCGCCCATCATCATTCCCTTCTGTGACATCATTTGGCCGGCAGGGCCCATCATGGGGCCCATCGGGACCATAGGGACGCCGTCGGGGCCTTCTGGAAGAGGACCACTGCCTGGAGATTGTTGTTCCGGAAAAAGCATCTGCTGCATGTTGCGGAGCCTTGCCAGCTGCTCCTCTCTGTGCTGGCGCTGCTGAGGCGTTAGGTTTTCATCTGGAACCTTCACTCCTGAAAGAGTATCAGTCGAACCTACTTTAGTGTATTGTTCTTCAGTATTCATAGAGCTCGTTAAATCAGCGCTCAAGTAAAATGTAAGACCTATATTATTTATGCTAATGAAAATTATTTCCATGCTGTTTAGTTAAAAGTTAGTTAGCAGAATATTTTTTAATAATATGAAAAGTAGCATTGTTCATACTAGTTGAACGTACTCAACAAACTCAGCGTTCCAGGACGCAAGGTTACAATCGTAAATTTAATTATGTCTAAATAATATCAGGCACATCCAGCTGTTTCCACACGTTTAGTATGAACCTCAAGTAAAACCTAGGAGAAGCACTTGGAAGCTTGCAGACTAGATATGGGTTATGCATTGCACTTATCAGTTTTTAGACAACCAAACCATTTCTAACCTATAATAAAATTTCAGATGCCGTGCATCGAATGGCTTCAGTTTTTCAAATCAGTGTATTAAGTCTTAACCTGCATAAAATTGTTTAACTGACCAGAATAATAAAACCGATATAAAAAAGAACTGAGTTGGGGTAAGAGACTTTTCAAGAGCAATACAGAAATGTGAGTCCAGTAACTCTTGGTCTTCTGCAGATGCACTTGAATTTGCCCGTCTCCAAGATGGACATGTGATTTTGGGAGGTTCAGCATTTTGCTAAGGCTGTACTTTTGAGCAGCCAATTTGTTTGCCAAGCTGTACAGGTTAACAGTACTTGTGATCGGGACTCAACAGCAGCTTCAAATGTTCATCTTGAGGACTCTTTGCTTGTTGATAGCTTTAAGTTACTTCTTCAAGGACTGCTTTAACCCTTGAAGAAGTAACTAGTACATGTTACGAAACGTTGGGAAATTTAGTTGTTCTTTAGTTAGCATTCAAAATCCAGTTCAAATAGTTTTTGTTGTTCAGTAGACTTCAAAAACAAGTTAAATTAATTCTACAATAAATAAAAAGAAACTTTAGAGAACAGTTTGCATTAACAATAAAACATCGTTGGATCAAGGTAAATTTAGAAGTGAGTCCAGCCAGAAAAAGGCAACGGTAAATTAGATTGTAGTTAACAGTAATTAAAAATAACAAATAATTTACTTTGTACTTTGAGATAGTTGCTTCAGCAATGCTTTTAATAAATGTTCAGCAAGCCGGGACCCTACTAACGTCTAACTTTAGGCCATCTGTTATTCCAACCGATATCCCAACACAGTCCAGCACCTTAACAGATTGTGAAGTTCTTTTCAACTAGTAGTTGATTTTTTTTTTTTAGAAAAACTATTTCAACTGGGTTTTGAATGCTAAGTAAAGGGCTACTAAATTTCCCGACGTTTCGTAACACATACTAGTTACTTCTTCAGAGGTTTGAGCAGTCCTGACAATTTTCCGATAACAAAAGAACCACATAAAATTATAACAATTACCTAGTTCAAGCTTCCTAAATGCATCTAAATTAAATAATCAGGGTCAATAACTTAAAAACTAATGTATTATGTATTTTCTGAAATAAGAACTCAAACACATTGGCGTTTTTTAACTAACTTATTAGGTGTATGGAAAAAACGCCAATTTTTCGAGGTTGTCCTAACGTTATGTGATACAATGAAAATTTCCTTAAGTGATGCTTGATTTTAATCCACGACGGTATCACATCTAAATCCCTACATCTAATCAGAAAATGTAATCTACAATCTAAGGTGGTTCTCTTCTCTCGGAGTCTTCTCTCGAAATAGTTTTTCTAAAAACTTGTGCTAAGGATAAATCAAGTAGACATGAGTCTAAAAACCATCATAGTAGTTGGTCTTGATCCATGTCTGGTACGAACACAAATCTTTGCAATTCTAGGAACTGATCTGGCTCAACACAGAATTTCAGTCCGACAGTTTCATTTCTATTTGTCGGTTTTATTAAATTACGATAGATTGACGAGGGAAAGAACATCTTATTCAGTTTGTGACTAACAAACTAAAGATTGAAATCAAATATCAAATTGACACCAGCTTGTATGGGGTTTCAGACAGAGCCTAGAGCCTATTTAATGTTCGGACGTTGTGTTATCAGCAGTTTTGGCTCAAATAGACTTCTATCAATCAACTAACTGCTATTTTAAGTCACTGACTGTCCTTTAAACCAAGCGAAAGCCAGTTTCTTCGATCAAGTTCCTGGCTGAAAAGCCGAGTGGATCCTCTGTGTAAATAAGCTCAAGGCTTAACTTCCTCCGGGTGTAATCTAGAAGAACAACTGACGTACTTGCTTGAGGGCCACGCAGAGAGCAGTGAGAGTTAGTGGGACTTCAGATTAATATAGAACCAGGGCTCAGAAGAGGTCAGAGTCAGAGTCACCAAGGAAGGGCTACCGGTGGAGTACGCAGACAAAACGCAAGCAGGCACTTTAGAACCAGGGCTCAGAAGAGGTCAGAGTCACCAAGGTAGGGCTACCGGTGGAGTACGCAGACAAAACGCAAGCAGGCACTTTAGAACCAGGACTCAGAAGAGGTCAGAGTCAGAGTCACCAAGGTAGGGCTACCGGTGGAGTACGCAGACAAAACGCAAGCAGGCACTTTAGAACCAGGGCTCAGAAGAGGTCAGAGTCAGAGTCACCAAGGTAGGGCTACCGGTGGAGTACGCAGACAAAACGCAAGCAGGCACTTTAGAACCAGGACTCAGAAGAGGTCAGAGTCAGAGTCACCAAGGTAGGGCTACCGGTGGAGTACGTAGACAAAACGCAAGCAGGCACTTTAGAACCAGGGCTCAGAAGAGGTCAGAGTCAGAGTCACCAAGGTAGGGCTACCGGTGGAGTACGTAGACAAAACGCAAGCATGCACTTTAGAACCAGGACTCAGAAGAGGTCAGAGTCAGAGTCACCAAGGTAGGGCTACCGGTGGAGTACGCAGACAAAACGCAAGCAGGCACTTTAGAACCAGGGCTCAGAAGAGGTCAGAGTCAGAGTCACCAAGGTAGGGCTACCGGTGGAGTACGTAGACAAAACGCAAGCAGGCACTTTAGAACCAGGGCTCAGAAGAGGTCAGAGTCAGAGTCACCAAGGTAGGGCTACCGGTGGAGTACGCAGACAAAACGCAAGCAGGCACTTTAGAACCAGGGCTCAGAAGAGGTCAGAGTCAGAGTCACCAAGGTAGGGCTACCGGTGGAGTACGCAGACAAAACGCAAGCATGCACTTTAGAACCAGGGCTCAGAAGAGGTCAGAGTCAGAGTCACCAAGGTAGGGCTACCGGTGGAGTACGCAGACAAAACGCAAGCAGGCACTTTAGAACCAGGGCTCAGAAGAGGTCAGAGTCAGAGTCACCAAGGTAGGGCTACCGGTGGAGTACGTAGACAAAACGCAAGCAGGCACTTTAGAACCAGGGCTCAGAAGAGGTCAGAGTCAGAGTCACCAAGGTAGGGCTACCGGTGGAGTACGTAGACAAAACGCAAGCAGGCACTTTAGAACCAGGGCTCAGAAGAGGTCAGAGTCAGAGTCACCAAGGTAGGGCTACCGGTGGAGTACGCAGACAAAACGCAAGCAGGCACTTTAGAACCAGGGCTCAGAAGAGGTCAGAGTCAGAGTCACCAAGGTAGGGCTACCGGTGGAGTACGCAGATAAAACGCAAGCAGGCACTTTAGAACCAGGGCTCAGAAGAGGTCAGAGTCAGAGTCACCAAGGTAGGGCTACCGGTGGAGTACGTAGACAAAACGCAAGCAGGCACTTTAGAACCAGGGCTCAGAAGAGGTCAGAGTCAGAGTCACCAAGGTAGGGCTACTGGTGGAGTACGCAGACAAAACGCAAGCAGGCACTTTCACGTCGCAATCTACAACAATTACCCCAGTGAAAGTGTTTACATCAGACTGGTTAACTCTAAGTCAGCAAAATGTGAGTTAATTAATTCTAGTGCCAACCACGGGAAGTTGAGTTAGTGACAAAATGAAGGATGCTTCTGGGTGGATTCACCGTTGTCTTGAGTGTTAAGAAATTTCACTTCGATCTTTCTCACAGATTACTTACATTTAACGCTGGTTTACGCTAAAAAATATCTTTATTAATGTTCAACTCAACGATAGATTTACGTGTAGCAATATTTTAAGTAATAATAGTTAAATTGTTGAGGTTTGTTAAAAAGGACATTCGCAAGCGCCATCAGGTGTCATCCTCCGTTACCTTGTGTTGCCGGCCTCGTTTGCTCAGCAGCAAGTTAAATAGTAACCCTCTGAATGTTCACATACACTTAATGCTGATACCAATATTAAGACTTGAGAAAAATTAGAAATAATAAAAGAAACTTAACATTAGTACATTACAGCCAGTCATTTAACATTTACTCATTACAAATAATTTCACCTAAAAGCATCAGTAACTTGTTGCTAATTAGTAATTATATACTAATTAACCACACGGAAGCAACTTTAAAGCACTAAGAAGAGAAATGTTAATTCTTCGTTATATTACAAAAGCTCGTAGTTGGCATTTCACTACTAAATGACCCAACCGAGGAATGAAGCCCAGCCTCCACCAATAACACCCGTGTTAAACAACCTGCAGAAGATGGAGACCGGACTTTGATTCTTCTGAAGGATAGCCAATATTAACAGGGTGGTAGTTTTCAAAACAACAACAGCATAAACAGCATAAACAGCAATAATGATATTTATGATAAGAGAATGCTTCCATAGAATCTGGTGTTGCAGAAAATCCATGCACGTGATGCAACATTTATTAACATTTTCTTAGCATTTGCTTGGTTACAATTGTTTTCACTTTCATTACTTAGATATAGAAATGTACAAAACACAAACCATTCAACTCAACTTCTAAACAAGAAACTAAAGCACAAAGAATATTTTCTATTAGAAATATTAAACCAAACAGTGCCTATAGCCTATAAGTTAGGACATTAATTATAAACAAATCATTGATTAATAAGATGGTAGTACCAAGGACAAAAAAACATTTCCAAGGTAATTAGCCAACAAAAACTTAAGAACTGTACCAACATTAAGATGTCAGCAACCTGATTTCTAAACCACTACAATAACAAACGAGAATCCAGGCAAATAAAAAGCACTCACCCTGACTGATCGTATTCGGCGTAGAAGATGCATTGGGTCCAGTTGACCCATTTGCGTTGCCCGAGCACGGGGGCTGCTGCATCCCATTGCCCCCTTGCGACATCCCGCTGTTTATCATATTGTTGTTCTGATTCCACATCTCTTGACCAGGTGGACCAGGGGGACCCCCCTCGGGCATCATATGCGTTGACCCCTGAAATCCCCCAGGCAGATCCAGCCCCTTCAATACGGCAGCTGGGCTTGGGATCATTTTCTGTTTCAACTGAGCTAGATTGTTGAGCCACTGGGCTGGGTTCTGACGGTTAAACTGATTCATTTTCAGAGGGTGCTTCTGTGAGGAAAAGTAATATTCTGCAAATGACTTCATCATTTGAACATTGGTGATTAGATGATAAGTGTTAGTAAACAGTGGTGGTAACAGTGATGGTAACGGTGATGGTAACGGTGATGGTAACGGTGATGGTAACAGTGATGGTAACGGTGATGGTAACAGTGATGGTAACAGTGATGGTAACGGTGATGGTAACAGTGATGGTAACAGTGATGGTAACAGTGATGGTAACAGTGATGGTAACAGTGATGGTAACGGTGATGGTAACGGTGATGGTAACAGTGATGGTAACAGTGATGGTAACGGTGATGGTAACGGTGATGGTAACAGTGATGGTAACGGTGATGGTAACAGTGATGGTAACAGTGATGGTAACAGTGATGGTAACAGTGATGGTAACGGTGATGGTAACAGTGATGGTAACAGTGATGGTAACAGTGATGGTAACAGTGATGGTAACAGTGATGGTAACAGTGATGGTAACAGTGATGGTAACAGTGATGGTAACGGTGATGGTAACAGTGATGGTAACAGTGATGGTAACAGTGATGGTAACAGTGATGGTAACAGTGATGGTAACAGTGATGGTAACAGTGATGGTAACGGTGATGGTAACAGTGATGGTAACAGTGATGGTAACGGTGATGGTAACAGTGATGGTAACAGTGATGGTAACAGTGATGGTAACAGTGATGGTAACGGTGATGGTAACAGTGATGGTAACAGTGATGGTAACAGTGATGGTAACAGTGATGGTAACAGTGATGGTAACAGTGATGGTAACAGTGATGGTAACGGTGATGGTAACAGTGATGGTAACAGTGATGGTAACGGTGATGGTAACAGTGATGGTAACAGTGATGGTAACAGTGATGGTAACAGTGATGGTAACAGTGACGGTAACGGTGATGGTAACAGTGATGGTAACAGTGATGGTAACAGTGACGGTAACGGTGATGGTAACAGTGATGGTAACAGTGATGGTAACAGTGATGGTTAGATTTAAAATTTAATATTTGGAATGGCAATCTTGGAAGGGTGTTGATGATCTCATTTAAAAAGGGTGATTGTTAGTTATTGTGTTTGTGGTCATAGATAGGTGACTTTTAATTGCATTTCAGGTAAAATTATTAGCCTTGGTCTTTGCCAGGCTGATTCCATGTCAAGTGAAAAATGCCTACTTAAATTATCTCGATTTGAGCTTCATTATTTTTTGTGTTGAGTTTCCAGCTTCATAAGAGATTAAAACATGACCAGGGTGCCTCAGTGTTTGATTTGACAATATGATAAGCAGAGGATACGGTAATTGAGACAAACAAAAATCCACCAAGACCAGGTGCCCAGCAAACAAACCCAATTAACTCATTTAAGAGTTTGATAAAAAAAAAAACATTTTGTCTCCAAAACAAGCCAATAGTAAAATTGACAAATAACAATATCAATTACAAACATACCTCTAAATATTTTTTAGTTCCTGGTTGAGCACAGTGGAACGCAATTATTGATGGAAACTGCCCTTGTATGACAGCCTCCGCCGATTTATTGGCAAGTGACGTTGAAAATACAAATATCTGGCTTTGCTGCTGCATGTATTGAGCTTCCATTGTTCCCGGCTGCTTGTTTATAACATTACTCGGCAACGGTTGGATTCCGTTAGGAGGCGGACCTGACGAGCTTGGCAAGTTTTCCAAACGATCTAGATGAAAATAAACCAATTGATTAATTAATTCCCTCCATGCATCAGACGTAAGGTATACACCAAGCATCCTTCATCTAGGATTTTTCGGCTTAGATTTTACCTACCGTAATTTTGTCCCGTGCACACCCAGAAGAAATTTATGTTGTAGAGAAAAGTTACTTTGTTGAGATACTGCATGCACCCAAAGATATGTGTAGGTACCACTAAATTAACTATGACCAAATTCAGTAATAAAATCTATTTTGATATTTTGAAAGTATGAGCAAGTTTACTTAAATCTGCATTGACAACAAGCCCTACTCTGAGGGGACTATGCTTATGAATGATGGCTTGTGCCACAGGTAAAAGAGGTAAGTAGGGGAACGCAATGGTGGGGCAGGAAAACCTTGTCGTGATCAGGTAGGAGTCTTGCAGCTTCAATGAAAATGAAGAGAGTTTTGCTCTGTTATAGTGAACTACATGGTATGACTAGCAACTGAACCTACGTATCCTAATATTTATAAGATGGATTGATTACCGGAAAATTCATGGCTAGTACTCCCGTTGAGTTCAGTCTTGACAATACCACATGCTAACGGAGGTTTGTCTTGGGAGCTACTCTCTTCGTGTTTAGCTGCATAAAGAAGAGAATAATTAATATGATAATATCATGTTACATGTCTAACCTAAATGGCTATAGGTACATACCTACATCAAAAACAAAATGAAAAGTAAGTCTGTGCTATAGTTTATACAACACTACCTAAAAAACTAGTTAATTTACTGTACCAAACCAAAATTACTACAGGTCAACTACCACAAAGTAGTCAGATACTGGTTTAACATGCACCAACTAATAAAGATATATTTCAAGGACATAACTTATTATCAAATGCAAGTGCAATAACAGCTAGTATTTTTATGTCACTATCATAACCTTAATTACTGAAACCTTTTAACTAATTACATGAAATGCATATAAATATGAAGTTGATTTTTGTGTAGTAGGTACATACTTTCTTGAGTGCTATCTCCCACAGTAAGACTCGGGTCTCCAGCTGCGGGCGCAGACGTGTGACCCCTTCCAGGGCCAAGGGTACCGGCATTTGTTGAACCGATTAAACCACTTGGTTTCAAGTCCAGGTGATTACTACTGGCACCACTACTACTAGCAACACCGCCAGCTTTTCCCTCTTCACCGCCGTTCACGTGTGATTCCGTTCCTGGCTCCTCTTTGACAGTTGCTTCAGGAAGTATTGCTTGAGATATAGATGGTTCTGTTTTGATTACAGTACTCCCACTCTTTTCTCGCTTTTCTTTGCCTTCTTTAATCATTGTGATTTTGATTTTTCACTTACTAGTCCAGAATAGAAATGAATAGATAGCAGATGTACCTAACGTATAGGTTAGTCTTAACCATGGATTCGAGAATACACTGACACTTTCTTTACAACGCACAGATTAACTGCGGTAGAAACAAGCTGTCTTCGAAGATATTCACGTTACCTTATTCTTCTGAATTTCTCTGGCATTAACCCCCATGTAATAATTTGCAACCCCACCATTAGGCTGACCATTGCCAAATTAGACTGGCAGCACAGCTAACTCACAGTCAACTGAGTTGGAAGACAACCATAAAAAAGTCTGTATTATATCATCCATCACTGAAAGGAAGACTGTTTTCCTTATTGTTTAGTAAATAAGACTGGATATCGTC
The DNA here is from genome assembly GCA_947568835.1 of Protonemura montana. NCBI lineage: Eukaryota > Metazoa > Arthropoda > Insecta > Plecoptera > Nemouridae > Protonemura > Protonemura montana. Next base: position 28,903,971 of record OX387604.1, read on the forward strand.
ATTAGCATTGAGCCTATTAGTAGGTAGGCTAATCGAGTTAAGCTCACATGGCAAACACGAAACTGTGGAGCAGTCGAGAAGTCCAAGAGAATTAGCCCAGGGAGGTGCTGTCTAGAACAAATCTTAGCGCTAGAAACCGTTTTCTATCTTTCTTCACAACATAAAATAACAAACATTCTTATCGAAAAACCACTATCAAATCTAACTCAACAGCTACCTAGGGCATTGTAGCTTGCGACCATTTTGAAATCAATCAGTCTTACCATTAGGGAAATATCTATTGTTATTATCATGTTAACTAAACTTGGTTTTCACATTGCACACACGGATGACGGTAATCGAGACTAGTTAAAAAACACACGAATTTTGACTTTGAAAGGGCAGTATCTTCTATTTAGCTGCCAAAGTACTTAAAAGTTTGTACGATTATTATTGTTATGTTTTCACCGTAGGTAAACATGTTTACAATAACATGAAAGGAAAAGTTTATAGCGCACCGACAGTGTGTTGTACCAACTGACAAACTTAAAAATATTTTGTCGTTCCATGAACAGCACAATTTGACTAAAATAAAAAATTATAATTTATTTGTAGATTGTTCCTCTGAAAATTTGAGAAGTAAAGGTTGTTTATTTTTACCACGATAAGGCAATAGAACTAAAAATGTTCTAAATGTATAGGCGAAAATCGTTGTCATGGTTGGCAGCGCAAGCGTAGAAATATCAAGGTCGTTGCAGTGGGTTGGACTTGGGTGGAGTTTGAGTTCCTGTTTCGAAGATTAAATTTCAGGTTACGCGAGATAACGCCTGCGTTTGCTCGTCTTCTGATCGTTTTTATAAAAGTATACATTTATATATCGCTGGTTTCTTATTTAGTAAAGGAAGTCAATTATAAAACAAAGTTTCTTTGGCGTTTTAATAATGGTAAGCTAACCCTTAAAATACACCTCCCAACTGTCATTACACCATACCTTATTGCTTATTTTAAGTTTTTGGTCGATTTCTGCCAAAATACAACGTCTACTCATTTACTTACCCGTTTCTCTTGCGACTTGCCTTCTTTCTTTCCAAAGTTGCCTTTTCAAAGCAATCCTCTTATTTTCATTTTGGGTTAGGGGCAGACTCTGTCAAAGTACATGGTACTTTCGACATCAGCAATACACAGTTTGATACCTCATGGGTAGTTATTTCAACACTGAAGTCCAGTTACACATGTAGTTAATGATCATATTAACGTTGAGTAACATTTTTCTATGTTATTTCAGTTCTGATCCTCTACTAACTAATGCCTTCGTGCTTAGTCATCACTCGGCACACCCGCCATGTACCAAACTAACATTTTTCAATGGCTGTCTTACAAATATCTATGTTCTCAATGCAATACTTTTACCATTCACTCTATAAATGTCCACTGCAAACTTTATTGGTTTTGACATATGCTGATGAGTGATGATTATCTTATTAAAATGTCAGAAGTTACCTAGGCACTGTGAGTGTACTCGTTTCTCTGGGGCCTGGACCCAACAATATCCTAGGTATTAATACCTTTGAACCTGTGGAAAAATGTCCCTGTGATAGCAATTGTATTATTGTTTTCCAAATTAATTAACTCTGCTTAATTACCCACTAAAACAAGTTAATACAGTAGATAGGTACAATGCTCTTCTGCTACAGCATATTTAATTACAATGTCACAAAGCAAGCTGTCTTTTTTACTTATGTTTCTTGACAGTTAAGCGTCAGTTTATTGCTGCTAACTGACATTTCTAATTTAGTGCCTACATTTGCAAGATATTTATAAATAAAATGTTTTCTGGAAGTTTTCGTCAGTGTAATTTTAAGCCATTTATTATTTTCATTTGCTTTTCAGGCGGCAACTCTGAGACCATATCTTACGGCTGTCCGGCACACTCTAACAGCTGCAATGTGCCTCGATAACTTTTCATCACAAGTCGTTGAACGCCACAATAAACCTGAAGTTGAAGTGAGGTACGTGTGTTCAGTTTGATTTCTATTTTATAGCAGAACACGATATTTAAGGAAATCAAGTTACCTACGTGTTATTGGAATGTTGATACAAATCTATCTCTGTTTCGCAATCCTGTAAACTTGCAATGTAGGGGGAAAAATATGTGGAAACTGTCCAATCAACTGGGATATAAAACAAAGATCCCTCTACAATCAATCGACCAATAACGACCTGGTTCAAAATGATAATTTCTAGAAAACTAATAATATCATTTATTTCAGGACAAGTAAAGAACTTCTTTTAACACCTGTTGTCATCAGTCGAAACGAGAAAGAAAAGGTTTTGATCGAGACATCAATCAACTCGGTGCGGATAAGCATCGCGGTAAAACAGGCCGACGAAATAGAACGAATTCTCTGCCATAAATTCATGCGATTTATGATGATGAGAGCAGAGAATTTTATTGTACTAAGAAGGAAACCTGTCGAGGTGAGAACTTGAAACCAAAGCTAAGCTTTAAGTGTCAATAAAGCACATAGGGAAATGTTTTTTGCTTTTTGGATTGTTTTTAAGTGGGAAGAGTTTGGAATCAAAATAAGTTAATTACACATTACATTCTAATTAATCCTAATGACACTGTCTTTACAGGATATCCACTTCGGATCCAGTTAAAATGAAAAAATTTAAATCTTACATTTCTGCTATGTTCTTAAAATTTGGTTGCTGTCCATTCAATTTATTTTCAAGGTGGATTTTTGTGAAATTACACTTTCTCACGCGACGCCTTATTGGCACTGCAAACGTAATCTGCATTAACGTGAATGATACTTTAACCTCCAAATGCCAAACATGACTAGCCTTTGGTCTTCAAATTAGTTTATGAAAATAATTACAATAACTGTGATGTCTTTTTCTGTGTTACAGGGATATGACATCAGCTTTCTGATTACCAATTTCCACACTGAACAAATGTACAAGCACAAGCTGGTAGATTTCGTTATTCATTTTATGGAGGAAATTGACAAGGAAATCAGTGAAATGAAGCTAGCTGCCAATGCAAGAGCAAGAATTTGCTCAGAGGAATTTCTTAAAAGAGTGAGTACTGTTTTTCTTCAGTTTTGAAATCATCACATTAAATATTAATAGCGTTCACGCAAGACCTAGCTTGGAGCTATGATGGAAAATCTACTTTCAAAAATAACACGAGACTACAAGTATTTTGGTTGCATTTTGCCATTGTGTTTTCTTTAAGTTCTATCTACCTGCAAAGACGTTGCCAGTCCACATTCTTGACCATTATTTTCCGTTTTGTATTAAGTATTACACGTGATTCCAAAATGGATTTGAAATGTCAATAATTTTCAAACCTGCAGAACAATTGTCAGGCATTGAGCCTGGTTTCTCATAGCGACTCAAGAAGAAAGCAAAGGCATAATACTTAAACAATTCTGTAGTTCACAATGGAACAATGGAAAAACAAATATGTCACCGGCCACCGGATAGATCCTTGTTAAATAGCACATAGAGTACTTGACACCAATGTTACATAAAAATTGTTTCATGTTTTAAGTTGCTTAGTAGGTATTGAAAAGTAAAGATTAGTAAATTGGGATGAAAGGAAGCAATGTAGGGAGTTGAGACATGTGGAATTCAAGTTGGGAGACTAAATCATCAACTTTCTGGCTGCTTTCGTTCCCTGTTCACTTCACTTTGGAAACAAATTGACTCATCATTGTGTTATTTCTTTGTTTATCAGTTCTAATATGAAGAATATTAATCGCCTGGAAGGTGCTGCAAGAAAGAGTGGACCGATGAACGATGTTTTACCAAACTGCAGATGAATTGTCTGGACTAAACATCACAGCAAAGCATCGAAGATAAGGAAACAAACATTAGGAATAGTTAATAGGAATTCAGATGGTTCAATCATATACATTCAACACATAGCGGGCTGGCCTCCCGTACATTTTTATAGTCATTTTTGGTTGCCGTTTATTTTACAATAATTTTTTTCCAAGGCTGTTAAATTTTACATGTTTTGCTGACTTTGATTTGAGGGATGGTTAGGAGAACACGAGAACACGTGTGGACACGAGAACACGAGAACACGTGGACACGAGAACACGTGGACACGAGAACACGTAAAGAAGAATCATAACGACTGTTATTTTTCTATAGTTCAATATATCTTTTTTTTTTCAATTTCAGTTTTGTAAGTGTTCACATGAGCTCTCTTTATTAAGTATGAAGCATTTATTAGCGTTCACCATGTGAATACTTCCATAAAGTAATAGTTTATATGCAATTTATGAGCTGCACCTAATCTTCTTTAGTGAATTTGTCGAATGTATTTTTTCCATAAGGTGTAGACATTATTGAGATTTTGGTTATAAAATATATATGTATCAGCATCTTCTTGTTCAACAAAGACATATAGGGGATAAACGATGAGTATTATAATACAATTGTATAACAATGTATATGTGCCAGGAGTTTTATTTATTAACTATTATTATGGAGAAATTGTTCCTCCTTCAATACTAATGAATTCCTCTGTACGAATGATCGAAACATAGTAACTGCTTAAATGATACAAACAAAGAAGCTCAAAATAAAAATATCTTCAAAAGAATTGACTGTATTTATTGTGGTTTTAAAACTCATGTCTACATTATCTAACGTCAGCAATAGTTTTGACAAAAACTACTTGAATGTTTAGTGAAGAACAATTCAATTTCCCAACGTTTGGTTACTTGCACCTGTTACTTTATCAAGGGTCAGAGCAGTCTTGACATTTTCGATAAACGTCACGACTGCTTTCACCCTTGATAAAATAACAGGTAAAAGTTACAAAATGTTGGGAAAGAAAGATGTTCTTGACAGAGCATTCAAAACCTAGTTCAAATAGTTTACATATTTTCCAATTAGTTCACCTTTTGTCGGGAAAGCCACAACCTTGAAGTACAGTCTTGTACAGTCTTGATGTTTTCAAATTCTGAATTAACGGGATTTTTGGTTTTCTAAAGTTTCACTTTAAAGCTGGAACCAGCAAGCAGTGGATGGAACCAGCAAGCAGTGGATGGAACCAGCATGCAGTGGATGGAACCAGCTAGCAGTGGATGGAACCAGCAAGCAGTGGATGGAACCAGCATGCAGTGGATGGAACCAGCAAGCAGTGGATGGAACCAGCAAGCAGTGGATGGAACCAGCAAGCAGTGGATGGAACCAGCATGCAGTGGATGGAACCAGCAAGCAGTGGATGGAACCAGCAAGCAGTGGATGGAACCAGCAAGCAGTGGATGGAACCAGCAAGCAGTGGATGGAACCAGCAAGCAGTGGATGGAACCAGCAAGCAGTGAATGGAACCAGCATGCAGTGGATGGAACCAGCAAGCAGTGGATGGAACCAGCAAGCAGTGGATGGAACCAGCAAGCAGTGGATGGAACCAGCAAGCAGTGGATGGAACCAGCAAGCAGTGGATGGAACCAGCAAGCAGTGGATGGAACCAGCATGCAGTGGATGGAACCAGCAAGCAGTGGATGGAACCAGCAAGCAGTGGATGGAACCAGCAAGCAGTGGATGGAACCAGCATGCAGTGGATGGAACCAGCAAGCAGTGGATGGAACCAGCAAGCAGTGGATGGAACCAGCAAGCAGTGGATGGAACCAGCAAGCAGTGGATGGAACCAGCATGCAGTGGATGGAACCAGCAAGCAGTGGATGGAACCAGCAAGCAGTGGATGGAACCAGCATGCAGTGGATGGAACCAGCAAGCAGTGGATGGAACCAGCAAGCAGTGGATGGAACCAGCAAGCAGTGGATGGAACCAGCATGCAGTGGATGGAACCAGCAAGCAGTGGATGGAACCAGCAAGCAGTGGATGGAACCAGCATGCAGTGGATGGAACCAGCAAGCAGTGGATGGAACCAGCAAGCAGTGGATGGAACCAGCAAGCAGTGGATGGAACCAGCAAGCAGTGGATGGAACCAGCAAGCAGTGGATGGAACCAGCTAGCAGTGGATGGAACCAGCAAGCAGTGGATGGAACCAGCAAGCAGTGGATGGAACCAGCAAGCAGTGGATGGAACCAGCTAGCAGTGGATGGAACCAGCTAGCAGTGGATGGATGGGAGCTGGACTGAAGAAATGGGCAACCGGCAATTAGAAGGTCCGGGTTCGTATCCTAGTTCGACTGTACATATTTCCAGCCAAGCTCCCCGTCCAATATTGAAACTACAAAATCTGAAGCTCACTGCATTGACTGGAGATTGGCAAGGCTATTGTTGTAAATCACTCTTTATGCTGGAGGTGTGACAGTTTTCAATGTGGGCCTAAGCCATTTCATTTGTTGTGGTTTAAAACGCAAAGAGAAGGAGAAGGAACTTTCGGTAGAAGAAAATTGGCGTCGCATGGTGCACTTGTCGAGACATTTCAAGGATTTCCGAGAATATTAACTTTAATCGCTGTAGAGATGTTACGCTGTTAACAGTGACAAAGTCAACTTGCCGAAACTTAAAATTTTTCGGAAATCCTAGGAATTTCACGATAAGTTCATTACCCGACGCCAATTTTCTTTGGTAATTTTCGCTCCCTTCCTTCTTCGCCACAACAAATATCCAGCCTCTTGGCACCCAATTTATAAGAAGAACCAAACGGTTTGCCGTGTTGGAAACACCGGTTCTCGTTAGATCACCGAAGTTAAGCAACACTGCGCTGAGTCAGGTATTGGATGGATGACCACCGAACGGTTTGGCGTGTTGGAAACACCGGTTCTCATTAGATCACCGAAGTTAAGCAACACTGCGCTGAGTCAGGTATTGGATGGGTGACCATCATACACATGACCAGTTCTGTTCGGGAGAGAGGTTGGAGGGATGAAAGTTAGTACAGCAACTTCATTCGCCTTGCTTATCAACCTTTCGACAGCATGGATTTGTGGAGGAATCCTGCTGTTCGAGTTGTGCCGTCCTTCGGAAGGGACGTTAAGCCGGTGGTCCCCTTGGTGCTCTTCGACAGGAGTAGGCTACGTGCCGGCACCGGGTTTAACCTCTTCCCTTCTAGGCTAGGTTAGGTTCATCATCATCATCATCATCATCCTCTCATTCACCGACGCCATTAGACCAGTGCCGCATGGCCAGATGTCAAAACAGTGCGTCGTTAAACACCACAAATAATAATAATAAATAATGTAAGAAGAATATATTATAATATATACATAATACCATATGAAGATTATATTATGATGATTTTATGGAAGAAGCTTAGAGAAAGAAATGGTTCCTTTCCGTACAGTAGAGGAGCTGTTCCAGAAAAGCAAGAAAAATCTTCGAAAATCACGGGAAACTACAACTAATATTACAACATCCTGGAACAGGATGGAACCTGAGTCCTTCAGAACTCACTGTTGATGCACTAACTGCACCACCATGATTGGAATCTTCTTTCAATTATACTTATGAATTATGTAATTTGAATATTACCAGCATTTTTAGAAGCTAACATTGCAAACCTTCCTTAAGAAGCAGACTGTATTGATTGGGAGCATTCTTTTTTGTTGTTGTTGGTTATATGACAAGTGTTATGACATTGTAATGCACGATGTAAGATAACATAATCAATCCTTCTCCAACCAAACTACCAGTAAATACTAGGCACCTATCGTGGGTGCTGTGCCATACTCTTCCCTGCCCTTACCCTTCTATGCCTTGCGATGCCCAGAAATGGTATTCTCAGTGCTATGTTAGGAACAAAGATCTCATTACCAGCTTGTCAGGAATCCTGTCAGGAATCCTGTCAGGAATCTATCCAAGTCTGAAATGCTAGTTGTTTAGCGTCCAGTATGGGGAATCAGGGACGGGTGCTCAACTATTTGTTTTTCCAAAAAATTACCAGATGTAAACATATGCTGCTTGCGACAAAAACAATTTTAACTGGGGTTTGAATGTCAAGTGAAGAACAACTAAATTTTGTTGTTCTTCACTTAGCAATCGAAACTAGTGCTAAGGTTAGATCAGGTAGACATGGGTCTAAAAACAATCATGTGATGAAAGTATATCTTTTATAATGATCTTATGACAAATAAAATAAATACAAGTTCAATTCACATCGGTAGCGCCCGGGGAAACGTATTCTTCTGCCCCCTGACGTCTACGCCACTGTTAATTGTACCTAACCTGGTACCCTTTATCTATAGGAACAAAACCTGAGTTATCTGTGTGTGCATTCGTATGCTTGTTTGGTCATCTTCTACCTTCTACCTTCTACCAACTCAAAACCTGCTGGGAGAAATACGATATCGATTATATTTTCAGCAGATATTTCCGTGTTATCAACTTTGACCCCATCTATTTTTCAGCAACAAAGTAAGTGATCACGAGGATCGAACCGGAACTCTTCCGAATGAGAGGCAAACACAATGCTCTCGTGACAGGAAACCGGCCACCAGGTTCGAACCTAAAGTTTAGCATTTTGCGCACTAACTTGTGAACGCTCTTGAGCCAAAATATGAAAAATATGAATACCTTGCCCAAATAAATAAAGAATTTATAAAGACCTTTACTCCTTTATACTTTTATTTGCATCTCTGTAACATTTTTTTAACACAGTTTTAGTTAAATTTAAAATGTTTCTTTCATGCTGTAGATTTTATTAAAAAACATTCTATAGAAATTTCAATCACATTTCTTAAAAGGTTCCTTGTCATCCCTACATCACAACGCAACTAAAATGCAGACCAATTTATTGATAATTGTGGTGAAGATGATGTGGTTGGTGTAACTTACCTAGCCTTTATGGGATGAGAGGAAATACGGTGCTGACAAGAGGTCGATAAGTAGGTGAGTGAGTCGCTGTATTAATTTCGATCTCGTCAACCTCTCTTCTGAGCAAAGAGGTCATAATAACATAGTGGTTGCCTAACCAGACCCTGACTGAGTACAATGTTGCTTAACTTAGGTGATAGTAATACATGTGATGCCCCATCCACTCCTAGGCTAAAACACTCTGATGATGGATTTTAGTTTGCTTTGCTCTTTGTCTAAAAAGGTATGAGATACTTTATTTGGGCCCTACATTTTCTCGTTGTAGTATTAGGTTCATTGAAGTGTAATTTCGTTTTCCCTTTAATCTATTGCTAATTAATGAGGCACATTGAGAGCTTCATTTCCGTACAAATTTGTGTTTCGAGCTCGATCAAAATCAGAGTGTGATGGTTTTTGAGCATTTATTCGAATTTGAATTTTTCAGTATTTTCCACTTGCAAAGTTATTTGAGACTGATTTGAAGTTGAACAATGCAATTTGCTGACGCATACGAAGTGTCGTCATAGGTAAATGTAGGTACCGAAGCAAAATCATGAATCCCTTATCAGGAAAATAACCGACCCGTCCAGATAAAGCCTAGTAAGTGAGTTTGCATTTGGCAGTAGCTGCAAATAGCGACTTGGCAAATTTAAGACAGATCATACATTTTAATTATTACACAAATTCCACATCACCTAACTTTTATTGATGTTCGGGATGAAATGTTTAGTTATTTTTTGTTGTTTTTTCGTGATCCTCCTCTAGTTTGACAAAACTGAAAACTGCAAATAACATTAACGCGCAAGAAAAAAATGATATTTCTCACTTGAACAGAATAGTTATGATCCGAGGACAAAAGAGTTGTACGTCATCATCCACCAGCTCCGACAACCCTATCACCGAACACCCTACTCTTTGAACAAAATCCCAGCATTTCTTCCTCTTTGGTGCCTTCTACTCTATAAAAGATTTCTTGCCAATCAGCATTAATTCTTGTTGAGTATCCTTGAGTTCGAAGCCGCGGAGATGTTGCTTTCCTCAGCATAAAGGCGCTATGCCCTGTCCGGGAAACCCCCTTCACCCTACTTTTTCCCCCTGACTACCCCCTTTACTCGATACAGTCTAGTACCTGGGGGTGATTTGAACTCACCAACTCAAAACCTTGCCACTTAAGAGTGCACTGATGCTTGATCATGCTGTCAACAAACAAATCTCTACCGTTCTTGATAAAAAAGACTATTTTTGGATGTTCGCTATTCACGCAATTGCTATTATCTGTAACCTAACCACGCCTGGCAAGTTGGTAGTAGCCTCTGCTTGGAGAGGGAGGTTCGATCTTCCATCCTGTTCAGATTTATTTCCACTGTAATAGATTATAATAAGTCATATAAGACTGGTGGTGGAGGGTGGAGGCTGGTAGCTACAATTTAACTCAGCGTTGTTTTTAATTACTAGTTTCTACTCCTATTTACTAATATTTTTACCACTAATACTAATTACTACTAATTACTACTATATTTACTACTGTTTATTATTATATTTGTTCTACTATTTTTATTTTACTTACCTGGGTAATTCGTTATCCCTTATAATTTACCAATTTAGCTACCTATGCCAATTAGTCGCGCTGTACAGGACAAGTATTTAGAAATTGATCTGGACCGCTTTAATAAACAGTTAACATTTCACAAAGAAAGAATCAATTTTGACAGTAATTTTAGTCTAAAGATTTTATTGTAACAATAGTCGGTATCATTTTATTCAATTCTAACAAATGTTTTGGTGATACAGTAATACATAATTGCTTATGTATCCTATCCTCAGCTTCATAAAATCTAGAAACCAGAAAAGAATTTTATCAACTAGAAAGTAATCTATAAATTAGGTTCCAACCACCAATCTCGCACATAATCGGCCGAGGGTAACCACACGAATACACGAATACCAATACGAAGAACGTAATGAGGGTGGCGCAATTAGTATCTGCTTGTGAGTTAACGAGCTTGCTGCACCATTGTGCTGCAAGAGAAGAAAGCATGAAGACCATGCCCTATAAGTGGGTTCCGATTGATCGTAGTTTCTGTCTTCTCTCCGGCTCCCTCTGCTACATTGCTGTACTTGAGCGAATTGATTTCCCTAGTGATGTCCTCATGAACACCGTCAAGTGTCCGCAATTTTGCCGTCTGCAGTGGCAAACTGGTTTGTATACCTTCATGGCATGAGGTATATCGGGTACGTCGACACAACTACTAGTCACTTGGTGAATAAGATCGACTGGTGCTCACTGCATCTGGGGCTGCGTCGCGCTTTGCTGGAAGGGGAGGGTGCTGGAAGGGGTGGAAAGTTGAGACGGTGGAGGTCTCGCTTATCAGGGGTCATACCGACTTCGACAGTGAACCAATATAGTTCTCAGAAATCGTCTATTGATATCAGCATCATTGCCAGGTAATTTTAGATTGTATGTTTCAAATTGTTAATGGTATTTGCATGGTTTTTGTTTTGAGTTGTAGATTTAAATCTATCTTAGAGCTTTTATTTGTCATTGTGGTTTTAAAAATATGCAGTGTATTTTACTGGTTGTTTGCCTGTTAGACTCAAGAGGATTCTAGGACACTGTTTCTGCTATCGTTGAAGATAAAGTTCATTTTTGACTAACCAACAGAGAAATTGTATATTTTTAACCAAGTTTAAAAATTGATATGTAGGGATAGTTTTTAAAATATCTTCGAACTGAAATCTATCTGGTGCTTTTTGCTTGAAATATGCAAGGAAACGTGGAGCTTTTTTGGAACGATATTTGGAATTTGGATAAATGAATCATAAGAGAAGTTGCAATAAAATCTTAATATTTTCTAGCATGTGATGATAATATTAATATTGTATTTTATTGACTAGAAGACATTTTTTACGTGTACAAGGAAACTATGACCTATTTAAGTTCCTTGACCATTTAAAGCTTTTCTGTTTACACTTGGACATTTTTTCATTTCCATGTAAATTTGTTAGTTCACTTTTACTCCATCTTTAAAGTTGAATTTTGTTAATTTTTCCATGAACAGTATTTCTAAAACAAGTGTTCTCCGTTGCGTTCCCAGTTTGAATTCGATGTTTTGTCTTCAATTCGGTGCATTTTTTAGTAAGATTGAAGTTTATTTGGCATGAAATCACAAAGAAGAAAGGAAGATTAAAGAAGTATGCGGATTGGATAAGTAAATCTAAAGTAAATCAAGAACATACGTCACTTTCCCCTGCAGTTACGTTACTGCAGTTATCACGTATATTACTACATTTATAACAAAACAAATTTCAATCTCGGTTGATTGTTGAGAGAATGCGTCTCATAAGATAGGAATTTCATCCGTCAAATCTTAAGCGTGTATCTTCATCTACTCTATAGACTTATGCATAAACTCTTTCTATCTGGAAAAGATTTTTCAGACATGAAAGATGTTTTTGAAACAAGCATTGATCAAAAACTTTCAAAATTCCTTCTAAAAATACCAAGTTTTGTCATTTTGTCGTTCTCCCTTCGGTTTCTTTGAACATACCCAAAAAGCAATTACCATGAGATCCTTGCTCCATCTCCATTATACAGCAAAGAACAAAAACATGCTTGATGAAAGAAAATGAACAAACGAATATAAAGGGAAATAAAAGATTGTGATTTGTAAGACATGGTTGGATAGAAGCAAGTAGACCGACCTAAAAACCACTTAATAATATGACTTTGAGTAAGCGAGCAAATATCTGGGACAGAGAATTGAATTTATAGCGTCTTGAAGTTGACTTTTATCTGCACTGACAGTTACCCGGGTGACACTTTTATGAACTGTCAAGGGAACGCCGAGTTCGATTTGAGATGCAGGAGATGCAGTAGGTGCAGTAGGTGCAGTAGGTGCAGTAGATGCAGTAGGTGCAGTAGGTGCAGTAGGTGCAGGAGATGCAGTAGATGCAGTAGGTGCAGTAGGTGCAGTAGATGCAGTAGGTGCAGTAGATGCAGTAGGTGCAGGAGATGCAGTAGGTGCAGTAGGTGCAGTAGGTGCAGTAGGTGCAGTAGGTGCAGTAGGTGCAGTAGGTGCAGTAGATGCAGTAGGTGCAGTAGGTGCAGGAGATGCAGTAGGTGCAGTAGGTGCAGTAGGTGCAGTAGGTGCAGTAGGTGCAGTAGATGCAGTAGGTGCAGTAGGTGCAGTAGGTGCAGTAGGTGCAGTAGGTGCAGTAGGTACAGTAGGTGCAGTAGGTGCAGTAGGTGCAGTAGGTGCAGTAGGTGCAGTAGGTGCAGTAGGTGCAGTAGGTGCAGTAGGTGCAGTAGGTGCAGTAGGTGCAGTAGGTGCAGTAGGTGCAGTAGGTGCAGTAGGTGCAGTAGGTGCAGTAGGTGCAGTAGGTGCAGTAGATGCAGGAGATGCAGTAGGTGCAGGAGATGCAGTAGATGCAGTAGGTGCAGTAGGTGCAGTAGGTGCAGTAGGTGCAGTAGATGCAGTAGGTGCAGTAGGTGCAGTAGATGCAGGAGATGCAGTAGGTGCAGGAGATGCAGTAGGTGCAGTAGGTGCAGGAGATGCAGTAGGTGCAGTAGGTGCAGTAGGTGCAGTAGATGCAGGAGATGCAGTAGGTGCAGGAGATGCAGTAGATGCAGTAGGTGCAGTAGGTGCAGTAGGTGCAGTAGGTGCAGTAGGTGCAAGAGATGCAGTAGGTGCAGGAGATGCAGTAGATGCAGTAGGTGCAGTAGGTGCAGTAGGTGCAGTAGGTGCAGTAGGTGCAGTAGGTGCAGTAGGTGCAGTAGGTGCAGTAGGTGCAGTAGATGCAGTAGGTGCAGTAGGTGCAGGAGATGCAGTAGGTGCAGTAGGTGCAGGAGATGCAGTAGGTGCAGTAGGTGCAGTAGGTGCAGTAGATGCAGGAGATGCAGTAGGTGCAGTAGGTGCAGTAGGTGCAGTAGATGCAGGAGATGCAGTAGGTGCAGGAGATGCAGTAGGTGCAGTAGGTGCAGGAGATGCAGTAGGTGCAGTAGGTGCAGTAGGTGCAGTAGATGCAGGAGATGCAGTAGGTGCAGGAGATGCAGTAGATGCAGTAGGTGCAGTAGGTGCAGTAGGTGCAGTAGATGCAGTAGGTGCAGTAGGTGCAGTAGGTGCAGTAGATGCAGTAGGTGCAGTAGATGCAGTAGGTGCAGGAGATGCAGTAGGTGCAGTAGGTGCAGTAGGTGCAGTAGGTGCAGTAGATGCAGTAGGTGCAGTAGGTGCAGTAGGTGCAGTAGGTGCAGTAGGTGCAGTAGATGCAGGAGATGCAGTAGGTGCAGTAGGTGCAGTAGGTGCAGTAGGTGCAGTAGGTGCAGTAGATGCAGTAGGTGCAGTAGGTGCAGTAGGTGCAGTAGGTGCAGTAGGTGCAGTAGGTGCAGTAGGTGCAGTAGGTGCAGTAGGTGCAGTAGGTGCAGTAGATGCAGTAGGTGCAGTAGGTGCAGTAGGTGCAGTAGGTGCAGTAGGTGCAGTAGGTGCAGTAGGTGCAGTAGGTGCAGTAGGTGCAGTAGGTGCAGTAGATGCAGTAGGTGCAGTAGATGCAGTAGGTGCAGGAGGTGCAGTAGGTGCAGTAGGTGCAGTAGGTGCAGTAGGTGCAGTAGGTGCAGTAGGTGCAGTAGGTGCAGTAGGTGCAGTAGGTGCAGTAGGTGCAGTAGATGCAGTAGGTGCAGGAGATGCAGTAGGTGCAGTAGGTGCAGTAGGTGCAGTAGGTGCAGTAGGTGCAGGAGATGCAGTAGGTGCAGTAGGTGCAGGAGATGCAGTAGGTGCAGTAGGTGCAGTAGGTGCAGTAGGTGCAGTAGATGCAGTAGGTGCAGTAGGTGCAGTAGGTGCAGTAGGTGCAGTAGGTGCAGTAGGTGCAGTAGGTGCAGTAGGTGCAGTAGATGCAGTAGGTGCAGGAGATGCAGTAGGTGCAGTAGGTGCAGTAGGTGCAGTAGGTGCAGTAGGTGCAGTAGGTGCAGTAGGTGCAGTAGGTGCAGTAGATGCAGTAGGTACAGGAGATGCAGTAGGTGCAGTAGGTGCAGGAGATGCAGTAGGTGCAGTAGGTGCAGTAGGTGCAGTAGGTGCAGTAGATGCAGTAGGTGCAGTAGGTGCAGTAGGTGCAGTAGATGCAGTAGGTGCAGTAGGTGCAGTAGGTGCAGTAGGTGCAGTAGGTGCAGTAGGTGCAGTAGGTGCAGTAGGTGCAGTAGGTGCAGTAGGTGCAGTAGGTGCAGTAGGTGCAGTAGGTGCAGGAGATGCAGTAGGTGCAGGAGATGCAGTAGATGCAGTAGATGCAGTAGGTGCAGTAGGTGCAGTAGGTGCAGTAGGTGCAGTAGGTGCAGTAGGTGCAGTAGGTGCAGTAGGTGCAGTAGGTGCAGTAGATGCAGGAGATGCAGTAGGTGCAGTAGATGCAGTAGGTGCAGTAGGTGCAGTAGGTGCAGTAGGTGCAGTAGGTGCAGGAGATGCAGTAGGTGCAGTAGATGCAGTAGGTGCAGTAGATGCAGTAGGTGCAGTAGGTGCAGTAGATGCAGTAGGTGCAGTAGGTGCAGTAGGTGCAGTAGGTGCAGTAGGTGCAGTAGGTGCAGTAGGTGCAGGAGATGCAGTAGGTGCAGTAGGTGCAGTAGGTGCAGTAGATGCAGTAGGTGCAGTAGGTGCAGTAGGTGCAGTAGGTGCAGTAGGTGCAGTAGATGCAGGAGATGCAGTAGGTGCAGTAGGTGCAGTAGGTGCAGGAGATGCAGTAGATGCAGTAGGTGCAGTAGGTGCAGTAGGTGCAGTAGGTGCAGTAGATGCAGTAGGTGCAGTAGGTGCAGTAGGTGCAGGAGATGCAGTGAGTGCAGGAGATGCAGTAGGTGCAGTAGGTGCAGTAGGTGCAGTAGGTGCAGGAGATGCAGTTCTCTGATAAGAATGGAGTTTGATTTATTGACGTTTCATCCTAAAAGACTGCACTGCATGTGCATCATTGCCTCAACACCTTGCATTCAATACGCGGATCACATTTATGAATGTGATATCGATTATTTGTTCAGCATTTAATAATCTTATATCACCGATGAATAATTAACTCAAGTACATGTCCTAAAAGAAAAATCTTTTAATTAGTATTCATTACGTAATTATAATGAGCCGATGCAACAAATTCTACAATTTGATTGCCGTTGATTAGTTTGGTTCACTGACACGAAACATTCTGCAGTTAGTTACGAGTAAATTAGTCAGCAGTTAAATAGTCAGCAGTAAATTAGTCAGCAGTAAATTAGTCAGCAGTAAATTAGCCAGCAGTAAATTAGTCAGCAGTAAATTAGTCACGAGTAAATTAGTCAGCAGTAAATTAGTCAGCAGTAAATTAGTCAGCAGTAAATTAGTCAGCAGTAAATTAGTCAGCAGTAAATTAGTCAGCAGTTAATTAGTCAGCAGTTAATTAGTCAGCAGTAAATTAGTCAGCAGTTAATTAGTCAGCAGTAAATTAGTCATCAGTAAATTAGTCAGCAGTTAATTAGTCAGCAGTAAATTAGTCAGCAGTAAATAAGTCAGCAGTAAATTAGTCAGCAGTTAATTAGTCAGCAGTAAATAAGTCAGCAGCAGTAAATAAGTCAGCAGTAAATTAGTCAGCAGTAAATTAGTCAGCAGTAAATTAGTCAGCAGTAAATTAGTCAGCAGTAAATTAGTCAGCAGTTAATTAGTCAGCAGTAAATTAGTCAGCAGTAAATTAGTCAGCAGTAAATTAGTCAGCAGTAAATTAGTCAGCAGTAAATTAGTCAGCAGTAAATTAGTCAGCAGTAAATTAGTCAGCAGTAAATTAGTCAGCAGTAAATTAGTCAGCAGTAAATTAGTCAGCAGTAAATTAGTCAGCAGTAAATTAGTCAGCAGTAAATTAGTCACGAGTAAATTAGTCAGCAGTAAATTAGTCAGCAGTAAATTAGTCAGCAGTAAATTAGTCAGCAGTAAATTAGTCAGCAGTAAATTAGTCAGCAGTAAATTAGTCAGCAGTAAATTAGTCAGCAGTAAATTAGTCAGGAGTAAATTAGTCAGCAGTAAATTAGTCAGGAGTAAATTAGTCAGCAGTAAATTAGTCAGGAGTAAATTAGTCAGCAGTAAATTAGTCAGCAGTAAATTAGTCAGCAGTAAATTAGTCAGGAGTAAATTAGTCAGCAGTAAATTAGTCAGCAGTAAATTAGTCAGGAGTAAATTAGTTAGCAGTAAATTAGTCAGGAGTAAATTAGTCAGGAGTAAATTAGTTAGCAGTAAATTAGTCAGCAGTAAATTAGTCAGGAGTAAATTAGTTAGCAGTAAATTAGTCAGGAGTAAATTAGTCAGGAGTAAATTAGTTAGCAGTAAATTAGTCAGCAGTAAATTAGTCAGCAGTAAATTAGTCAGGAGTAAATTAGTTAGCAGTAAATTAGTCAGGAGTAAATTAGTCAGGAGTAAATTAGTTAGCAGTAAATTAGTCAGGAGTAAATTAGTCAGGAGTAAATTAGTTAGCAGTAAATTAGTCAGCAGTAAATTAGTCAGGAGTAAATTAGTTAGCAGTAAATTAGTCAGCAGTAAATTAGTCAGGAGTAAATTAGTTAGCAGTAAATTAGTCAGCAGTAAATTAGTCGGCAGTAAATTAGTCAGCAGTAAATTAGTCGGCAGTAAATTAGTTGGGAGTAAATTAGTCAGCAGTAAATTAGTCAGGAGTAAACATTAGCTTGTTGAAGAGCGAACTAAAAGCTAAAAGCTGCCGAGTTTTGCTCTTATGAGCAATTTAATGCTATCATTTATCCTAAAGCTTTACTTTGATATCTTCTAGTATTTATTTACTAGATTATTACTCATAGCATTGCGACATTTTCTCAGGAATTACAAAGAAGAATTGTTGAATCTTTTGAATAGATATTATTTTTGTTCCAAGTCTACCAAGATTATAGACTGTAAGTTCACATAGCTGTCAACAAATAATTGATTGTACAAGATGAAAGACAAGAAACAAACTTCTAAACAAACAAACAAACAAACAAACTTCTAAACAAACAAACAAACAAACATGACCCGTGTATTTTTTTACAGATGTTGCTACGAAGGAAGTCAATCCATAGAAGCGATGTGGGAATTACTTTGTTCATCTTATGCTTCATTCTAGTTTGTTCAACTCAAGTTCTCTCGGAAATGTAAGTGATCGCAAGGTTACGTGTAATATCATATATACAAGCATCATCAAGACATTATCTTTAACTAACTCTCAGAAAATTCCCCGAAAGATGAAATGTCACTGTTTTAGAACAACAAGCCTAACTTTCAACGACATCTTGCCAGAAGACACAAAGTCCTACGATAAAATGCGACCTCCGAAGAAAGATGGCGCTCCCACAGTGGTGTATTTTCACGTAACTGTCATGGGACTCGATTCTATTGACGAAAACGCGATGGTAAATTTGCACATTTCGACATTTCGATATTTCGATATTTTATAGAGCATGTAATCATGAACAAAAATGCAGTTATAATTGTAAAACCAAAATATAATGCATCGAAATGTCTTTTTCCAGACTTACGCAGCTGACATTTTCTTTGCGCAGAAGTGGAAAGATAACCGTCTTCGACTTCCTGAAAACATGACTTCCGAATATCGGTTAGAACTTTGAATTCTTTGAAAGAGTTTACAGCACGGATTTTCGTTCTCAAGTGACACTTTCCATTTCGGTTTTTCAGGTTGCTTGAAGTCGAGTGGCTGAAAAATATGTGGAGACCCGATTCGTTTTTCAAAAATGCCAAAGCAGTGACATTTCAAACCATGACGATACCTAATCACTATCTTTGGTTGTACAAGGACAAGACAATCCTATATATGGTCAAGTAAGTAGCATTTTTTTATTTTGTTTTTACTTACTCCAATTTGTATTGAATTCAACGCATTTGATTACAGACTGACATTAACGCTATCTTGTGCGATGAACTTTATGATCTACCCCCACGACACCCAGGAATGTAAACTGCAAATGGAAAGCCGTGAGTAAAACACGTTCATGTTTAAAACAATATTTAGGGTTAATAATTGCCTTGTTTGAGGTGGTTTGGCTGTCCATTAGGTAAATTCTGGGAAAACTATCCTCCGTCAGGAGTATGGATTTGAGACTAACTGTACTCGCCTAGCATTATAACTAAAGTAGATGTAAAAGCTATTGGTATGGATTACTAAACGTATAGTTTCAGATTCTAATTAGTATTAGCATTTTTAGTTTGCATTCAAATTAACCCGTTCGTAAATTTTATCTTGAATTCTTTCTGTATACAAACAAAGGGCGGTTGGTTAAGTAGGAAAGAAGTTTCTAAAAATGTCTTTATTGATAATTGTGATATCTTGGAAAGCAAAATATCTCGAAACTTTAAACTATCGTCAAGAAGTTCTCTAATCCCTTACCATCTCAATCATGAAACCAAAAAATCATTACATTTGTCTTATCAACAATTTGAATTTTGAATTTCTTGCAGTTTCTCATACAACCGATGATTTGATTTTCCAATGGGACCTGGAGTTGCCTCTGGCTGTTGATGAGCACATCGAGTTACCACAACTGCAGTTAGTGAACAACTCGACTGATGATTGTACACAAGTTTACACAACTGGTATGACCATCAAATAATCCCTCACCAGTTATTCCTGGACCACACGTGTCATCCAATATAATCAATATTTCGGTTTCGTCGCCAGGCAACTTCACGTGTCTCGAGGTGATCTTTGTCTTGAAACGACGTCTGGGATATTATCTCTTTCACACTTACATCCCTACATGCCTGATCGTCATCATGTCAGTAAGTTGAACTCATTAAGTTTCATCAGGGACAGATCAGCTGATCACGTTAACAAAACTCTAGTTATAAAACTACCAGCGACCAAGAAAGAACAGTTTTTTTTTCTGATTGAATGTTTAATTGTCTATGTGATTGTACAAGCTTAATTTTAAGTAAATACAGACAGATAAGTAGGAAATACACATTTCAATTGATTAACATTTATTTGGTATTAAATAAATAGTACAACAGCAATCTCACAGGTAAGAAAGATAATTAATCAGACAACGCCCGTTCAATCGTCAAAATAATCTAAACTACCAAATCAATTGTGGCATTTTTTAGGGATTTTAGCACCTTTCACTGAAAACAGACCCCGTCATTCTTGGTGATCGATCATCTTACTTTAACAAAAGCATATGAAATACTAGTTTACCTTTGCTGTGGGTTCACCAATTCAAAGCCAACGTTATTTTATTCTTTATGATACATCATTTATTGTCATTGCCATTTATTCCAATATGGTTGTCAATAGACAATCAAATTACATTCTCCTTTTTCAGTGGGTGTCCTTTTGGATCAAGCCTGAGGCTGCCCCAGCCCGAGTGACGTTGGGAGTTACCTCGCTGCTCACCTTATCAACTCAACATGCTAAATCTCAGGCTGCTCTGCCCCCGGTCTCTTACCTGAAAGCTGTCGATGCATTCATGTCGGTCTGCACTGTGTAAGTTCGGTGATACACTAAACAAATTATCCACTTGCAATGTGTATAAATTAGCAAAAACACAATTCAGCGAGGTACAGATCAGATACAATATTATTGCTGACTTGACCTATGTACAGATCAGATATAATATTATTGCTGACTTGACCTATGTACAGATCAGATATAATATTATTGCTGACTTGATCTATGTACAGATCAGATATAATATTATTGCTGACTTGATCTATGTACAGATCAGATATAATATTATTGCTGACTTGATCTATGTACAGATCAGATATAATATTATTGCTGACTTGATCTATGTACAGATCAGATATAATATTATTGCTGACTTGATCTATGTACAGATCAGATATAATATTATTGCTGACTTGATCTATGTACAGATCAGATATAATATTATTGCTGACTTGATCTATGTACAGATCAGATATAATATTATTGCTGACTTGACCTATGTACAGATCAGATATAATATTATTGCTGACCTGACTTATAATTTTATCAGTAGCTGTCTGGTCTCGTGACATGAGAAGGCAAATTAGCTACGTTTTCTCTTAACTTCACACCTGCCAGCACTTCACACCTGCCAGCACTTCACACCTGCCAGCACTTCACACCTGCCAGCACTTCACACCTGCCAGCACGTCACACCTGCCAGGACCTAATTTCATCTTCCAGTTTCACTTTCCTTCAACTCGTGCTACTTTGACATCAGTTTTCCAACATTTCAAATGAAATTCGCTTACAAAACTCAGCTGAGAGAGGTTGGAGGGATGAACGTTAAGCAACACTGCGCTGAGTCAGGTATTGGATGGGTGACCATCATACACATGACCAGTTCTGTTCGGGAGAGAGGTTGGAGGGATGAACGTTAAGCAACACTGCGCTGGGTCAGGTATTGGATGGGTGACTATCGTACACATGACCAGTTCTGTTCGGGAGAGAGGTTGGAGGGATGAACGTTAAGCAACACTGCGCTGAGTCAGGTATTGGATGGGTGACTATCGTACACATGACCAGTTCTGTTCGGGAGAGAGGTTGGAGGGATGAACGTTAAGCAACACTGTGCTGAGTCAGGTATTGGATGGGTGACTATCGTACACATGACCAGTTCTGTTCGGGAGAGAGGTTGGAGGGATGAACGTTAAGCAAAACTGTGCTGAGTCAGGTATTGGATGGGTGACTATCGTACACATGACCAGTTCTGTTCGGGAGAGAGGTTGGAGGGATGAACGTTAAGCAACACTGTGCTGAGTCAGGTATTGGATGGGTGATCATCATACACATGCTCAGTTCTGTTCGGGAGAGAGGTTGGAGGGATGAACGTTAAGCAACACTGTGCTGAGTCAGGTATTGGATGGGTGATCATCATACACATGCTCAGTTCTGTTCGGGAGAGAGGTTGGAGGGATGAACGTTAAGCAACACTGTGCTGAGTCAGGTATTGGATGGGTGATCATCATACACACGCCCAGTTCTGTTCGGGAGAGAGGTTGGAGGGATGAACGTTAAGCAACACTGTGCTGAGTCAGGTATTGGATGGGTGACTATCATACACATGACCAGTTCTGTTCGGGAGAGAGGCTAGAGGGATAAAAGTTAAGCAACACTGTGCTGAGTCAGGTATTGGATGGGTGATCATCATACACACGCCCAGTTCTGTTCGGGAGAGAGGTTGGAGGGATGAACGTTAAGCAACACTGTGCTGAGTCAGGTATTGAATGGGTGACTATCATACACATGACCAGTTCTGTTCGGGAGAGAGGCTAGAGGGATAAAAGTTAAGCAACACTGTGCTGAGTCAGGTATTGGAAGGGTGACCATCATACACATGACCAGTTCTGTTTGGGAGAGAGGTTGGAGGGATGAAAGTTAAGCAACACTGCGCTGGGTCAGGTATTGGATGGGTGACCATCAAACACATGACCAGTTCTGTTTGGGAGAGAGGTTGGAGGGATGAAAGTTAAGCAACACTGCGCTGGGTCAGGTATTGGATGGGTGACCATCAAACACATGACCAGTTCTGTTCGGGAGAGAGGTTGGAGGGATGAAAGTTAAGCAACACTGCGCTGGGTCAGGTATCGGATGGGTGACAATCATGACTTCTACAACTTAAATTAAACAACATTCTATTAATTATTGTGTTGCAAGAATTAATTCACAAGATATTGTTGGTGAAAATCTTCAGGTTTGCTGTCTTATTGAGTGGGGTTACTCAGAACTGCTCGTTCTCAAGATGTCAACTCAGAAGAAGCTGATGATCGAACCCTGCTTGACCCAGATTAGGAGAGTCATTAATAAAATCGAGATCATTATATCGCCAGTAATGGCGGAAAGTGATGAAGTTGCTCTTCAACACTTTGCGTCTCTTGATGATCGTCTATGCAGCTGGGTCAAGTGATATTAAGTGATGTTGAGTGATATTTAGTGAAATTTAGTTATATTCAGTGATATTTAGTGATGTTAACTGATTTTAAGTGATGTTAAGTGATGTTAAGTGATTTTTCAGTGATTTTTCAAGATCACCATAAAATTGGTGGATTTCTTGTGCACCAGTGATTTTGTTGGCACTAAACGGTTTGTCGTGTTGGAAACACCGGTTCTCGTGAGATCATCGAAGTTAAGCAACACTGCGCTAGGTCAGGTATTGGATGGGTGACCATCATACACATGACCAGTTCTGTTTGGGAGAGAGGTTGGAGGGATGAAAGTTAGTACAGCAACTTCACTCACCTTGCTTATCAACCTCTCGACAGCATGGATTTGTGGAGGAATCCTGTTGTTCGCGTTGTGCCGTCCTTCGGAAGGGACTTTAAGCCGGTGGTCCCCTTGGTGCTCTTCGACAGGAGTAGGCTACGTGCCGGTACCGGGTTTCCCCTCCTCCCTTCTAGGCTAGGTTAGGTTCATCATCACCCTCATCATCATCCACTAATTCACCGACGCCATTAGATCAGTGCCACATGGCCAGATGTCAAAACAGTGCGTCGTTAAACACCACAAATAATAGTATGATTTTGTTGCACCAATGATTTTGCTGGCACCAATGATTTTGTTGGCACCAAAGGTACGCTTTATGATTTTTCATGAATTTCCAATATATTTTTAGTCCCAGAGTTTTCCAAGAATGTTCACAGCCCCTGGTACCGATTTGCAAAGAAAGCTATCGAATGGTATTCGATTATGCAATCAAATCATTAACTGTCAGCAATATTTTCTTCTGTTTTGTAAAGATTTTGATTTTTGGAGGCTAAAAAACGTTTCACGGTAGAAAAAGTGATTGCTACTTGTTATGATTTGAAGTTTTTCACGAATTTTCTTCTAATGAAGGAAATGTTCGAGTCAAAAGAAAGGATTGGAAAGTGTTCGAGTCTGAACGCTTTAGGATGTACCTTCTCCAGGAGTGAACTGAACCTTGCAAACCCGGCTCAGTAGAACATCGAGTTCTTATCGGTGCTTCCTGAGTCATGACTAAACCTCTGAACTGATCTTCCATTTTGCCCCGCTTCCCGCAGGTTCGTATTCATGGCGCTCATGGAATACTGTCTGGTGAACATAGTCCTAGGCGACAACGAGGGACCGAAAGGACCAAACGATGTTCCAAAACCTGACAAAATCTTCGACTTGGCTGCCAAGGTAAGGTTAACCATTAGTTGAGGTGGAAAGTAAAGTTCTATGTAAGGAGGGTAAAACCTCCAAGCTATGTTGGTCTTTATAGTCTAAAATTTAACGTCAACACGTAGATTTAATCGAAAAAAGTATTGTGTCCTTTTTCTTCACGGTTTTCAACCGACATGGTAAGCGTTTGTTAGTTTTACCATTGCTTACTGAGATGCTGAGATGGTGAGATGCTGTGATGCTGAGATGCTGTGATGCTGTGATGCTGAGATGCTGAGATGCTGTGATGCTGTGATGCTGTGATGCTGTGATGCTGAGATGCTGAGATGCTGAGATGCTGTGATGCTGTGATGCTGAGATGCTGTGATGCTGTGATGCTGAGATGTTCTTTGGTTGCCTGCAGGAGAATGCTCGCCTGCTGACCGGGCAGCCACCTGCCCCACCACGTCTCACTACGGCACAGATCAAACGCATGCGAGCCCTCAACATCGACCGCTTCTCCCGGGTCTTCTTCCCTCTCCTCTTCGCAGTCCTCAACGCTAGCTACTGGATCGTTTTTGCAGAATATATATAAATCAAACCCATGTCATTCAATTGCAAGTTGCAAATGTTTAAAAGAAGAAAGAGTATTACATCATTCTTTCTGTTAATGTATAAATAATCACTGCTTAGCCAAAATCTCGTAGATGCTAATATATTGTATGCTTCTAGTTACCTTTGAATAGCAACAAAATTCGTATCAAAATAACCAAAAAAATCGTAAATAAATTATGGTTGAGGAGGAAGTAAAGAATTGGATTATTTGGGATTTCATTGATTTCAATATTTCTTGGACAGCGATCTAATATATTTATATTAATAATTATTTTAACACTTGGCATCTACGACGATAATATCTTTGGTTACAGCTGCTACATGAGCTTAGAGGATAATTCGAAATGTTGATGCTTAGACATTGTATTGAAAACTAATATTGAGTTCGAGCTGTTAGGAATTAAAATGATATATCACTGGCAGACTTGTTTTCAGATATATCTCATTTTAAATACACTCTGTGAACTTATTTCTTCTCATTATCTTTAGGTTGTTTTTAAGGTGAAGTGAGCCACCAATCGGTCACGATATTTTTGTAAGTAGTAATTAAATCGGGCACAGAGGATAGGGCATCAAAAACTGACGGTTAGTTTTGACTGTTGGCTAAATGTATCAGTTGCAAGTGTTTCGATGTTGATACTAAAGAATACCTTTTAATCCACCAACCAATAAGCTTCAAAAATTTGAGCAGATGCATACCGTATAGAACCCCGACTTGATTATCTGTGACCAAAACTACCGTGACCTCCTTTGAAAAGGGTCTTAGGGACATTTTATTGTTGGGCTTTCTTCGGTGCTGTCACCAAAGACAAAGGTGCTGGCGAAGGTGATGTCGATGCCGGGGAGTACCCACACGAAGGGAACAGTGGTAGGGGGTAAGGGAACCGAAATGATGCGTATGGATTCATTGTTGGATTCGGTATTAATGGGCTCCAAAAGTGAACTGGCGACACAGTTTTCGATGAAAACTGTTCTGCAGATCGGCTCGAAGCGCTTTCTTGGTAGTGCGGGGAAGAATGACTATTCAATCTTTCACGGGACTGGCTGTACCGGCTGATGTCAATATGTAAAGGTTGATGACCACTTCCTTCGGATAACTGCATTGGTAGTTTCTTCCACATGCCAAGGAATGGTGTAGACAACGAGAAAGATTGACACACTTCGGAGTTACCTAAATTAGAAGAAATTACAATTAAAATTATATTGATATCAATGTTCATTTCATATCATCTTTCGCACCCATCGTACTTATATGTAATTATATGTAATTGTTAATTAGTTAGCGAGCACATTTATGTCAATTTCAAGTATAAATACTCTTGTAATTAATGGTGGAAACAAAATATGTCGTTTGGCAACAAATGAGTTTACTCTAAGGTCAACATTTCTTATTTAATTGTAAGATTTAGCGAGGTTTGGTCATCGTAAGGGCTGTGTCACTAATCATCATGTTAGCAAAACGTGTAAATGTTAGAGTGCATTATGACAGTTAAGCTATGGATTCTAGTTGTGTAGTGATAAGCTGTTTTAGATATTACTTCCTTGCTTATCTTGTGTGATCACTAACTAATATCTTAGCCTCGTCAACTGTTTATCTATCTAACAATATCATGCACACGCACAAGCACACGCACTCACAGAGACACCCTATAAATATGATGATTTCTGATCGAATTAAGCTATAGTAAACTATGGTAAACTAGTTTATACAATATAATAAAGCTAGCTTTAACCAAAGGCCTATTTTGGAATGATGATGCAATTGTTGCTACATACCTTCATACCTACATACCTACCTATAATCAAGCTTAATGTATTGCGTTAGTGAAAAATACAAATACTTTGTGGTGTCTTGACATCGACAATCGTTCTAGCTCACTAAATAATATTCACGGATTGTGTAGTTATAAAGTATCTATCAATAAGTTTCAAAACTAAATCGTTTAATGGTTTAACTATAATTATGTTCTTCTTTCAAGGCAATGTTATCAAAATAACAGAATGAATGTTGTACCTATATAACTATAACATCCTTAAATACACATTTTTGCGTTGGTAGATCATTCCTTATTTATAGGTTTTATGAATTTGTTTGAGAATATTTTAAAATAATACGCAAATGGCGTGGTAAATAAAGTGATGTATATGATGTATATGATGTATATGATGTATATGATGCAATTACCTGTGAGGTGAGGTGAGTTAGATTGGAAAGCACCAAGACTCAAGCTTGCTCCTGTCCCATAGTAGAACATTCCAGGTGCGTTCTGTAGACTTTCCATCTTTACCCTGAACGGCACCTTATTTTCCATCTTCACGATCTCGGGAAATGACACAAACCTGAAGAAAAATTAAATGACGTCAGTGATATCAATAAATTGTAAAGATCAGTTAGAACTAATATTAGAACTAATATTAGAACTAATATTATAACCAAGACTAGTAGACCCACCCGCTGCGTACGCAGCTGACATGAGTAAGGTGACAGATAAGAGTGATGTGATTAAATTGCGTAATGCAAGTAATTTGAAATGGTCAGACGCTCTTTCCAAAGCCTCAAATAATGGGACCACAACCGTTGTGGTTTCAATTCCTATTTCCGTTGCTACGCTACGAATTCGATTGTGAACAAAAACATTGAACAGAAACATCGAACATTGACAGTAACATTGAACATTGACAGAAACATCGAACATTGACAGTAACATTGAACATTGACAGAAACATCGAACATTGACAGAAACATCGAACATTGACAGAAACATCGAACATTGACAGAAACATTGAACATTGACAGAAACATCGAACATTGACAGAAACATTGAACATTGACAGAAACATCGAACATTGACAGAAACATTGAACATTGACAGAAACATTGAACATTGACAGAAACATTGAACATTGACAGAAACATTGAACATTGACAGAAACATCGAACATTGACAGAAAAATTTAACATTGAAAAATGAATTTTATTCAATTTTTAAATGTTTGTTTTATTGCTCAATGATTGGAACTATCAGAACTATCAGAACTATCAGAACTATCAGAACTATCAGAACTATCAGAACTATCAGAACTATCAGAACTATCAGAACTATCAGAACTATCAGAACTATCAGAACTATCAGAACTATCAGAACTATCAGAACTATCAGAACTATCAGAACTATCAGAACTATCAGAACTATCAGAACTATCAGAACTATCAGAACTATCAGAACTATCAGAACTATCAGAACATTAGAAAATGTATATAAATGAAGTTTTTTGGGTAATTGTCACGTCCTCTAACCTCAAAACAATGGAAATAATTGCGCACGTGTGACAATTGGATAAAGAAAATATTGTGTTAACATTTCAATCAGCGTAAGAATCGAAAATATTTTTTTTATTAATCTTGTATCTCTTATTGTGTTACTGGTGTTCACTGGTGTTCACTGGTGTTCACTAGTGTTCACTGGCGTTCACTGGTGTTCACTGGTGTTCACTGGCGTTCACTGGTGTTCACTGGTGTTCACTGGCGTTCACTGGTGTTCACTGGTGTTCACTGGTGTTCACTGGTGTTCACTGGTGTTCACTGGTGTTCACTGGTGTTCACTGGGGTTCACTGGTGTTCACTGGTGTTCACTGGCGTTCACTGGTGTTCACTAGTGTTCACTGGTGTTCACTGGTGTTCACTGGTGTTCACTGGCGTTCACTGGTGTTCACTAGTGTTCACTGGTGTTCACTGGTTTTCACTAGTGTTCACTGGTGTTCACTGGCGTTCACTGGTGTTCACTGGGGTTCACTGGTGTTCACTGGTGTTCACTGGTGTTCACTGGTGTTCACTGGTGTTCACTGATGTTCACTGGTGTTCACTGGTGTTCACTGGCGTTCACTGGTGTTCACTGGTGTTCACTGGTGTTCACTGGTGTTCACTAGTGTTCACTGGTGTTCACTGGTGTTCACTGGTGTTCACTGGTTTTCACGGGTCAACAACAATTAAAATCGATATCGTTTATGTTTACTGATATTTTTGAATTACCTGTAAACGAACTTTTGGCCGAGTACTTTCTTAATGATATTCTTGTCATAATAATAACGAAGCGCCCTGCTGAGCTTGTCGTAATTCATGTTCGTCTTGTTCTTGCGGAGTCCCCAGAGTCTCGCCACTTCTTCCGCGTTCACCAATTTAAATTCACCGTCGTTATTTGTCCACGTGATGATATTTGTATTTTTATTGTTCAAAAGCAGCTCGAGAAGGAACTGCCATAACGTGACGCTCGCTTCCATGGCAAACACTCTGAAAATTGAGATGTTGTAGTTATATTCCTTTGATGTGGCACATTCTTGTGACAATACAGATTGAAAAAATTGTCGGTAGGCTTAAAGTATTAAACTAAACCCTATCGCATCGTGCTGCCATAATATGTACTGAGTTAATTGGTAAAGCTAAATAAATGCATCATTTCGCGGTAATTGCATTCAAGTTTGGCGTGTTATGGAGATAAAAAATGCAGAAATAAACTGATTGCTTTATATTGTTTGAATAATTTAAACGAAGCAAATTTAAATCATCAATTTTTAGCCTCGCACGAAGCTGCTCCACAATATTTGTTGTGATTTCTACAAAAAAAAAGTTAACCTACAAAACGCTTTTCTGTGATTTCTCGAATAAAATCAAATAACACTTACATTTGAAAGCTGAAATGACGGACAAGCCCGAAAAACAAAACGGTATCTTGTAATTAACTCACAAAATTAACACAACTATACATTTATTTTCACAAACTTTATAATATTTGATCACAAACGCTTTTGTTTAACCACCCCACGTGCTGTCATAGGAAGAAATCCTAAAAGAACCCATTTGAAAAATGATCCGTTGACTGACTAAAGCTACACTTCTGTGATATTGTGTCATGTTATGTACGATCGGACTTGACTAGAACACGATGCCAGTGTCTATGACTGATGTTCTCTCCCCGCACTTGAACCGTCGCTTGTACCGCCCCTTCGCTTACCACCATAAACCACTTGCCTAATTATTATTGCCGCCAGAGACTTGCGCTGGTCGACCATGACTTTTCCTCCACCCCCGTACTAAGATATAAACAATAACTGCAACTCGGTGCACCTTCCCTAACCTAACCTCACCGACATCGCAAGCCACATTTTGAACCTACCATGTGCTTTTATTCAAGAGGTAATTTTCTTTGTGTAAGATCATCCAATGCTGTTTGAAAAAAACGAAGATATACAATCTAGAAATACAAGACGGAAAAGTGACCTCAGAAGCATCAAAGGTGATCTTTAAATTAGTAGAAGAAATGTTTTATAATTAGGCGCTTCATTTTTATAATAGACTGCCACTCAGGCTGAAAAACCCAACATTAATCAAACCCAAGTTTGAAAAACAAAGTAAAGGATTATTTAATAACACATTGTTTTTATAGTTTTAAGGATTTAAAAAAAAATAACGTATGTACTTGCGACGACTAGTGTAAATATGATAGAATTTTGTGAAAGTGTATTTGAATGTTTACTTATTTTAGTTTTAATCATCATGACAATTTTTAACGCTTGTAAAAATAACAAATGTTTTTGTTTTTACGAAAGGGCATGGACCGGCATACGGTACAATGAAATGTATCAATATAAAATAAATAAATAAACAACTTCATCGAGTTGTTCATCAAACAAACTTCACGATTTTGCTCAATTCGTAGTCTTCACTTTGACCTTAACGGCAAATATTGAAATAACGTCTTCAATCGAGTGAGATTGATCATTTCAATACCGATCTGATAACGATGAGTTAATCTTGATTTAATTGAATCGTCCCCAGCGGATATCCGCAGACTTTAACATCAATTGAGTCCCAACTCCCGACGTAGTTATATTTATATTACTACTTCCACGTATCCCGGAGACTAGCAGGTACAAGCACTGAATTCTGGTGAGAAAAACCACACTCTTTTCTCGAATCTATCCCCTAAGATCAACAGAGGCAAAGTCGCCTCTGATTTATCAATTATTAGCGCCATTAGGCGACAAACAAACAATTTTCTCATAGAAAACATATGAGACATTTCCTGGCGCGTTCCGGCCCGCGCAGGATATGCTTAATTGGCGACGTAATCGCGTGTACTTGACGTTGTTCAGGCGGCATAACCGACACAAGCTCTACGCTCATCTCAGCTGCCCCCTTTCAACTGCCCCTTGTCAACTGCCCCCCTGCCCGATGTCAACTGCCCCCGGCCCGATGTCAACTGCCTGCTGTCAACTGCCCCCTGTCAACTGTCAACAGCCCCCTGTCAACTGCCCCCTGTCAACTGTCAACAGCCCACTGTCAACTGCCCCATGTCAACTGTCAACTGCCTGCTGTCAACTGTCAACTGTCAACTGCCCCCTGTCAACTGCCAACTGCCTGCTGTCAACTGCCCCCTGTCAACTGTCAACTGCCTGCTGTCAACTGCCCCCTGTCAACTGCCTGCTCTCAACTGCCCCCTGTCAACTGCCACCTGTCAACTGCCCCCTGTCAACTGCCCCCTGTCAACTGTCAACAGCCCCCTGTCAACTGCCAACTGCCTGCTGTCAACAGCCCCCTGTCAACTGCCCCCTGTCAACTGCCAACTGCCTGCTGTCAACTGCCCCCTGTCAACTGTCAACTGCCTGCTGTCAACTGCCCCCTGTCAACTGCCTGCTCTCAACTGCCTGCTGTCAACTGCCCCCTGTCCCCTGACCAATACCCTCACACCCCCACGCCTACCTTTTGTTTAATCTTCAGAAGGTTGGATGCATGTCCTCGTAGATCTTTTCAACCCTATTTTAATATTAAATGGCTCTTGAGATATTTCTGAAACTTTTGCGCTAAGGTGATATAGTTGTAAGAATGCATTTTGCAAATTTGTCCACAAGAATTTGTGTGGCCTGTATCTCTGGCACACAGATTTCACAGCATCTCCTCTTGTTCCATCACGAGTTTAAAGGTGTGGGGAAGGGTGGGCTCATTTCACCCCCCCCCCCCCCCCCCCGCTACTGTGTACATGCTAGAGATGGTAGGAGTATCACCCATGGGTGTCTGAGAGGGCATTTGCTGTCTAAGGAGTGGCCATCTGGGTACCATGACCATGGTGGTTCTTGCAACCGAGGCAACTAAGTAACGTTGCCCCCAAAAGAAATAAAGAAACCAGTAATCCTACTTAAACACAGATTTTTCAGATTTATAGAAGATTTACAAAAGATTTATGCATGCCAGGGGTATTACCTTGAGCGTCCATTTGGTGCTACAACAGTGGTACCGGTATTACTGGTATTATAAAACCACGACCATGATTCGTATCATCATTAACACCACTAGCAACCGGTATTACTGGTATTATAAAACCACGACCATGGTTCGTATCATCATTAACACCACTAGCAACCGGTATTACTGGTATTATAAAACCACGACCATGGTTCGTATCACCATTAACACCACTAGCAACCGGTATTACTGGTATTATAAAACCACGACCATGGTTCGTATCATCGTTAACACCACTAGCAACCGGTATTACTGGTATTATAAAACCACGACCATGGTTCGTATCAACATTAACACCACTAGCAACCGGTATTACTGGTATTATAAAACCACGACCATGGTTCGTATCATCATTAACACCACTAGCAACCGGTATTACTGGTATTATAAAACCACGACCATGGTTCGTATCATCATTAACACCACTAGCAACCGGTATTACTGGTATTATAAAACCACGACCATGGTTCGTATCATCGTTAACACCACTAGCAACCGGTATTACTGGTATTATAAAACCACGACCATGATTCGTATCAACATTAACACCACTAGCAACCGGTATTACTGGTATTATAAAACCACGACCATGGTTCGTATCATCATTAACACCACTAGCAACCGGTATTACTGGTATTATAAAACCACGACCATGGTTCGTATCATCATTAACACCACTAGCAACCGGTATTACTGGTATTATAAAACCACGACCATGGTTCGTATCATCATTAACACCACTAGCAACCGGTATTACTGGTATTATAAAACCACGACCATGGTTCGTATCATCATTAACACCACTAGCAACCGGTATTACTGGTATTATAAAACCACGACCATGGTTCGTATCATCATTAACACCACTAGCAACCGGTATTACTGGTATTATAAAACCACGACCATGGTTCGTATCAACATTAACACCACTAGCAACCGGTATTACTGGTATTATAAAACCACGACCATGGTTCGTATCACCATTAACACCACTAGCAACCGGTATTACTGGTATTATAAAACCACGACCATGATTCGTATCATCATTAACACCACTAGCAACCGGTATTACTGGTATTATAAAACCACGACCATGGTTCGTATCATCATTAACACCACTAGCAACCGGTATAACTGGTATTATAAAACCACGACCATGGTTCGTATCATCATTAACACCACTAGCAACCGGTATTACTGGTATTATAAAACCACGACCATGGTTCGTATCATCATTAACACCACTAGCAACCGGTATTACTGGTATTATAAAACCACGACCATGGTTCGTATCATCATTAACACCACTAGCAACCGGTATTACTGGTATTATAAAACCACGACCATGGTTCGTATCATCATTAACACCACTAGCAACCGGTATTACGGTGGTGCTACGATGGTAGCGGTATCAACAATATATACTGAGTTTTATTTCATAATGACACTCCAGTAAGACAAAAAAATATATAAAATTGGAGCCAAAGTTACCGGAATTGGGGCCACTGTACGATGGACAGTGTTAGTCAGAAGTTAGTCACACCAAAAGTCGCTCTAGGTCTAGGTTACTGCTTGGTGTTATGGTGATCGGTACTGTTACACTAGGATTAATTTGAGTTTGCCACTTTCTGGTGTGCTTGTACCAACCTAGAAAACATGACACCATGATGCTACTGTTACACTAGGATTAATTTGAGTTTGCCACTTTCTAGTGTGCTTGTACCAACCTAGAAAACATGACACCATGATGCTACTGTTACACTAGGATTCATTTGAGTTTGCCACTTTCTGGAGTGCTTGTACCAACCTAGAAAACATGACACCATGATGCTACTGTTACACTAGGATTCATTTGAGTTTGCCACTTTCTGGTGTGCTTGTACCAACCTAGAAAACATGACACCATGATGCTACTGTTACACTAGGATTCATTTGAGTTTGCCACTTTCTGGAGTGCTTGTACCAACCTAGAAAACATGACACCATGATGCTACTGTTACACTAGGATTCATTTGAGTTTGCCACTTTCTGGAGTGCTTGTACCAACCTAGAAAACATGACACCATGATGCTACTGTTACACTAGGATTCATTTGAGTTTGCCACTTTCTGGTGTGCTTGTACCAACCTAGAAAACATGACACCATGATGCTACTGTTACACTAGGATTCATTTGAGTTTGCCACTTTCTGGTGTGCTTGTACCAACCTAGAAAACATGACACCATGATGCTACTGTTACACTAGGATTCATTTGAGTTTGCCACTTTCTGGTGTGCTTGTACCAACCTAGAAAACATGACACCATGATGCTACTGTTACACTAGGATTAATTTGAGTTTGCCACTTTCTGGGGTGCTTGTACCAACCTAGAAAACATGACACCATGATGCTACTGTTACACTAGGATTAATTTGAGTTTGCCACTTTCTGGTGTGCTTGTACCAACCTAGAAAACATGACACCATGATGCTACTGTTACACTAGGATTAATTTGAGTTTGCCACTTTCTGGGGTGCTTGTACCAACCTAGAAAACATGACACCATGATGCTACTGCTACACTAGGATTAATTTGAGTTTGCCACTTTCTGGGCTGCTTGTACCAACCTAGAAAACATGACACCATGATGCTACTGTTACACTAGGATTCATTTGAGTTTGCCACTTTCTGGGCTGCTTGTACCAACCTAGAAAACATGACACCATGATGCTACTGTTACACTAGGATTAATTTGAGATTGCCACTTTCTGGGCTGCTTGTACCAACCTAGAAAACATGACACCATGATGCTACTGTTACACTAGGATTAATTTGAGATTGCCACTTTCTGGGCTGCTTGTACCAACCTAGAAAACATGACACCATGATGCTACTGTTAACTATCCGATTTAAAATTAACAAAATAATGTTTTTCTTTGGTTGAAACATTTAATAATTTCAGGAAAACAAAATATTTAATGAAAAACAATAAATGTTAATCAACCAAAGTTAAAATTAATATATTTTGGATTACTTTTAACTTTTATTAGGTTTTGGCAGGAAACCAAGCTTGCAAACTGCTTTTTGGCAGCCATTGCTAGAATCCGCTAGTGTACGGTAGGTATTTAGCAGAAGTCATTAGGACTTTTAGTTTTGCATTTAAGTTCTTATTTTTCAATAGAATTAATTTCACGTAAATAAACTGTTAAATTCACAAAAAAATTAAATTCCTGATGCATTGTTTGATCATAATTTCTGGTTAATTTTCAAACTCCCCGGTGAAGACTGGCTTTATTTTGCATTCTAAAGTTGGCAATGTGTAATCAGAGTCCGCCAGCTTGTGGCAACTGTATACTCAAATATTTCTAAGAAAGTAATTTTCGTTGCCAACTTTGAAACAAAACATTATATTCAATGGTAGTTTAAACTTTCGGTAGCCATGGAGATGCTGAGATCGCCTGACAAAGCTATTAAAATATGATTTTATTATGTTACCCCGGGTATAGTAAGCTAGTCAATAATGCCGTGACCAAGTGGGTACTCTTCACGATGTTGTCACTCTCTGTGTGTTGGCAAGGCCCGGCGCGGTCCGGCGCGTTAGACTGCAGCAGCATCATCCCACTGACTCGCGGGGAGGAAGCTTGATATTAACTAATTTAGCTCATCCAGAATTAAGTGATTGCTTGCGAGGAGGAGATAGCCGGAACTGAAAAATTGGTACAGAAATCACTGGTAGCTGATGGAAACGATTATATAACTACGCTTAGTGGTGTGCGTCAATGGTATTCGTTGCTGGTAGGCATTGCTTTTTTTTTCGCAAAAAGTGTTCAGAAAATATTTGAGAAATCAAATATTTTGATACGAATGATTAGTTAATGCGTCCATGTGAATGAAGATTGTTCCATGTTCAATTGTCCTTCTCATGGTTGCTGTTTTTTTCTTTTTCTATTATCATTGTTTTGAATGCCGCATTATTTTTCACGCAGCAAAGAAGGTACACCATCTGCCATTTATTTACACTCGAGCTGTTGAAGAAATGATTAGAAAAGTCCCTAATGGATTGAAACGAACCGGCTGGTCGACCGACTGAGGTTGACATTACTTTGTACCTCTCATTGTCTCTTGCTTGCATTGTGCATTCATTGGTACACCCAGTGGTGCACCCTGTGCGATGCCATTCGCTGGCCAAATTGTCAAGTATCAGATGGTTTCAGAAATTCTTTCGTTCATTTTGATTGGGTTGAGTGGTTATTTTCACAGTTGGTTTTATATATATGAAATTACATTTTTTTTTAACTGACCCACATTTGTTTATTATATTTTCTGGCTTGGATTTTAAGTATGTTTTCCTGTTTACCTGTATATTTTGTGTACTGATTTGATTTTGGATGTTGTTATTTAGTAACAAAAAAGAAAATATTAACGCTAAAAGCTCTCATTCTAAGCTGTTACAATCGTAATAATTAAGAAAACCAAAAACATAAAAATCCTCACACTCGGATAATCGCACCTGCAATCAAATCAAATCAAAATAAAACATTTGGTTTCGTAAACTAATTTAATGATTTAAGTTTATAAAACAAATTGACCCTAATCTTGTTGCTGGCGAGGAAATATCTAATTAAAATTAAATGGGAACCTACACATTTACCGATCATTGTTTGGCCTTAAAACTCAAATTGTCCAAATTCGATTGTAGTTTGAAATATTGTGACACAAGGAATGTCGTTGAGTGTTCGCAGATTTGCTATGTATACAGATGAAAACGCCTAGGTACACAAAAATAGCTGTTATCATTATTTTTTAACAGATAATCAAGTTATCTTAGGGGACAAGTACCTGCTGTCTGTCAGATTTACAGATCGTGCTGTCATATGTGGTTGTGCAAGGAAGCTGTGATTTGTTTTAGGTTAGACGCAGTCCTATTCAACGGTTTTAACGGTTTTACTAAGTATAGAAATTTAAATGGCTAAGGCAACAAGTAAGTACGGATGTGGAGCTTTTTCAAAATATCGATAGTTATTTTCTTGGTCTAGGTTTCGAGACGCATTGGCGCATGTCAGAAGCTGCAAGTAACATAATTAATCTTACGAAGATTAACTAATTTGTTTGCACTCGAGTCTTTCCGGTAACATATGTTAACAGCAATATAATTCGTGCATACTTTTTCACATGTGTTTTTGCTTACAATTGGTAGTGCATTGCACCAGAGGAGAAAATGCCCTTGTTAAACTTTTAAGATCAATATTGGTACCAAAGTAACTATTACAAGTTAAATTAACATGAAAACTAAAACTGTCCTTTTAAGGTCACCAGGATGAAGAAAATCCGCCCCCGCCGCCAGTTTCAACAAGATTCAGGAGAAAAGTTAATCTTGAGACAATCTTGAAAAGAAAATTAAATCTGGATTTTTTAAATAATGAAAATACATCAAAATTACCAGAACCTCTTCCAGAGGAAACAAAATTTGCTTTTCACAAATACATGGGCCCTAATGCACAAGACGTCGTGCCTAGCCTATGTGAAGATGGAGAAGACCCTCGAGGTGTAGATCGTGAAGGATTTTCTCCAATCACGGTTAGTCAACAGCACAAGTAAGGTGATGGAAAATGTTATTCTTGAAAACATATTTTTATTTCATTTATTTTACTCGGACAAAAAGTGTAATAAATGCGAGTGAATTGTACACGAACGATTGGTAATTGTATTGTATTTCTTTCTTTGAGTGTTTTCAGCTCACATTTTTTGGTACTTTGCTCCAATAAAGTGCTAAGTTGACTTTAAGGTCAAAGTCCTGAAAGTCAAGGAACAAAAAAAAGCAAAGAAATATTTTCAATAATACTTTCAATAATAACTTTTAAATGTATTATGTATATGAATGGACAGGATATTTGAACATACCTTTTCGCCAGTTAAACAAATGTACATAGCGTATTCATCTCTCGGTTGTCATTTTATTTTTTATTCTTGTTATCATTTCTTATTCCAGCTTCCTCGTGTGATAATCGAGCTTCTTGAAAACGACCCCTACACAAAGCAATCGCTAACTTGTCCAGTATGTTGCAATTGGATGCAGCCTCCAATATACGCTTGCCCTTCTGGGCATTCAGTGTGTTCAACTTGCAAACATCACTTGACCATGTGCCCAAAAGCCCTCTGCATGGGTCAATTCTCTACTCGTCATTTGGCCCTGGAGAAAGTTTGGAATTCTCTTAAGGTTCATTGTGAGGAGTGTGGATCTCCTGTCTTTGTGAAGGTTTGGGAGCAACATGAGCAAAGCTGCAAGGAGTCTTGGAGTGATTTGTAGAATTATTCAATTAATATATTATGTGTGTCAACTGTCATTGAAACAATTAAATCTTTTGAAGAAAATGTTTGTGTTTTGATAAACTTTTAGGTAGGCTCTGTGGTTCACTTTGTGGTTCACTTTGTGGTTCACTTTGTAGTTCACTCATATCCTACTCCCATGTCGCTGTAGGTACTTCATGACAGCGACACTTTATAGGAGGTACAAATTTGCTCTCAAAAGATAAAATGGATAAAATGCTTAAAAAATAGGTGCGCGTGTTAATTTCATAATTTTAATATTATAATGATTTTTTATGCATTAGCATGCAATTATATGGGGTTCAGATCAAAGTGGTGGGTAAATGGTGTGAAAATAGCACAGGAATAGTAGTGCAGTAGTAAATGACTAGTGAAAGTAATGTACTAGTATAGTGTAGTGTAGTAGTGTAATAGTGTGCAGGACTGTCACGAACTGTTCCCAAACAAACAAAATGTGGAATCACAAAGTACAAGAAAGTACTTGCTTTCAACATGCCTAGAGTACCGTTCTGCGAGCTTCTAGTGAGCTGTAAAGTCAAGGATCGAGATCGCCAGTGTGTGAGATCCACCCATGTCTGAGTGATTGATTTGTGGTGTTTCACGACGCACTGTTTTGACAACTGGCCGTGCGGTACTGGTCTAATGGCGTCGGTGAATGAGAGGATGATGATGAGGATGATGATGAACCTAACCTAGCCTAGTAGGGAGGAGGGGAAACCCGGTGCTGGCACTTAGCCTACTCCTGTCGAAGACCAAGGGAACCACCGACTTAACGTCCCTTCCGAAGGACGGTACAACTCGAACAGCAGGATTCCTCCACAAATCCATACTGTCGAGATGTTGATAAGCAAGGCGAGTGAAGTTTCTGTACAAAACTTGACTTGACTTGTTGTTGTACTGACTTTCATCCCTCCAACCTCTCTACCATAGAAAAACAAAATCATTAACAGCCATATGGAGAGAAGTTATGATTTTTTTCCTGTATTGATGTGTATTTAGATTAGATAAGTGTGATATTGCTTTTGCGTGTTTTTGTTGAGCATGAACCATGCAATTGAAGTCAGAGGCATTCGATTATCCTAAGTTTGTCATAGCATAAATATAGCTTGAAAAAATGTGAAGTTGGGATGGAGTTAAGTACTTCGATTTTTTTTATAAGGGTGTGATTTTTTTGGGCCTTGTACAAGAAACATGATAGTATGTGGCTCTGAACACGAAACTAGGTCTGAGTTTCTACTGTGAATTATGACCACAGATCTAACGAAATTCATACTATACATACTTCTAATTAAAGAATCTCAAAATAATACCCTTAGAAGTGTCTTGTGAACATAGTATTCATTACAATTATAGTATAGTAATAGTTAGTTTATTAAATAGTAATCATTTTTGCGTTTAGTTTAGTATATTTTATTTTCGGTGTGGTGAACCTCCTGAAAATGTCGTCAAATTTTGAGATAGTGAAGGTTTTGAGTGACGGGCACTTGATATGGAATGACCTGATAGTGAAGGTTTTGAGTGACGGGCACTTGATATGGAATGACCTGATAGTGAAGGTTTTGAGTGACGGGCACTTGATATGGAATGACCTGATAGTGAAGGTTTTGAGTGACGGGCACTTGATATGGAATTACCTGATAGTGAAGGTTTTGAGTGACGGGCACTTGATATGGAATGACCTGATAGTGAAGGTTTTGAGTGACAGGCACTTGATATGGAATGACCTGATAGTGAAGGTTTTGAGTGACGGGCACTTGATATGGAATGACCTGATAGTGAAGGTTTTGAGTGACGGGCACTTTATATGGAATGACCTGATAGTGAAGGTTTTGAGTGACGGGCACTTTATATGGAATGACCTGATAGTGAAGGTTTTGAGTGACGGGCACTTGATATGGAATGACCTGATAGTGAAGGTTTTGAGTGACGGGCACTTGATATGGAATGACCTGATAGTGAAGGTTTTGAGTGACGGGCACTTGATATGGAATGACCTGATAGTGAAGGTTTTGAGTGACGGGCACTTAATATGGAATGACCTGATAGTGAAGGTTTTGAGTGACGGGCACTTGATATGGAATGACCTGATAGTGAAGGTTTTGAGTGACGGGCACTTGATATGGAATGACCTGATAGTGAAGGTTTTGAGTGACATGCACTTGATATGGAATGACCTGACAGTGAAGGTTTTGAGTGACGGGCACTTGATATGGAATGACCTGATAGTGAAGGTTTTGAGTGACGGGCACTTGATATGGAATGACCTGATAGTGAAGGTTTTGAGTGACGGACACTTTATATGGAATGACCTGATAGTGAAGGTTTTGAGTGACGGGCACTTGATATGGAATGACCTGATAGTGAAGGTTTTGAGTGACGGGCACTTGATATGGAATGACCTGATAGTGAAGGTTTTGAGTGACGGGCACTTAATATGGAATGACCCGATAGTGAAGGTTTTGAGTGACGGGCACTTGATATGGAATGACCTGATAGTGAAGGTTTTGAGTGACGGGCACTTGATATGGAATGACCTGATAGTGAAGGTTTTGAGTGACGGGCACTTGATATGGAATGACCTGATAGTGAAGGTTTTGAGTGACGGGCACTTGATATGGAATGACCTGATAGTGAAGGTTTTGAGTGACGGGCACTTGATATGGAATGACCTGATAGTGAAGGTTTTGAGTGACGGGCACTTGATATGGAATGACCCGTTAGTGAAGGTTTTGAGTGACGGGCACTTGATATGGAATGACCTGATAGTGAAGGTTTTGAGTGACGGGCACTTGATATGGAATGACCCGATATATGCCTAATTTATGCCTCCTTTTTTGCCACAAATCGCGTATTTTATGAAAAATCCCCCCTAAATAGAGTGGATCACAATGACGCTCAGAGATTATTTAAAAAAACCAATGTTTTTTTCATGTTTGTAATGGCACTGTTCAGGAAGGTGTCTTGAAAATCTGCAGCAAAAATCAATTGACACACAAAAAATTTCTAAGGCATCCTTGGATTGAAGAGATAAAGCCCATACGTAAACCAGAAATCAATTTTCCCTGCGTCGGTTTCAATTTCAATGCATCCTGCCATCGTCAAGCAATATCAACGTCCAAAATATATCAAAAGCATTCTTTTCAATGCCATATTTTCTTGCATTTACGGTGACTATACATATGGGCTCATGAAGGTGCCTAAAAAAATCCATTGGAATCGTTTAAATATTTACCAAGAATTTTGTAAACATTTTCATAGAAATAAAATAAAAGGTAAAATCACAACACTATTTATAATTTATGTCCACATATGCCTGAAGAATGAGTCAATTTCAATTGCTTTCAAATTTTTCAATAAACTAATCACAAATCGTTTCTTACTGACAAAGTAAATTTATGAATCTTGCCATTGTAAATGTGGATTTGATCCTAAAAGCTCCTCTCGCAGTCATAATAAACCCTTACAAACCTCGGCAAGAACTACAAATACACAGACAAATAAGACATATGGTTATAATTGGTATGTAGTGTGCCAAAAGGCTGGATTTTTGTAAAAGGACAAGGAAAGTGGAGTAGTTACGAAACTTACCAAGGTGAAGCGAAGCGATGATGGTAATCCACGATAGTTTTGAAGTTTAGTAAACATTTCAGGTAGATTTTCAGGTAAAAAGATCATGTAGGAATACTAGAAAGAAGATTAATATGAGACTTCTTAATAGAGACAATCTTCGAAACGGTGAATAAACTTCAAAACTTTTCCGAATTACCACCATCGTCCATCGCTTCGCTTCTCTTGGTAAGTTCCAATACAACGTGCACTGATTTACCCTCATACCACAAATATAAGCAAATAATATGTTTTTTTTTTTTGTGTTCTAGAAGTATTTACGCAAACTTCGAAATATCTCAATTTCACAGGATTCTAATTCCAGCAATTTGAATTCTTTGCAAATTTTAAGTGCAAATAGACCAAATACTTCCTGTGAATAGACAATTCCACATGCAGTAATTTCTAATAATGGTGGGCGAGCCGTCCTGCTGACATGTAGTGTGTAGCCTGGGGACTTTACAAAGTACCTCTCTGGTGTGCGATGTATAGATAAGATAACACATTTGCCCGATATCCTATTTATTTCGTAATATTTTTCGAGAGATTTTATTATGAAATAAGTTTAGAGTACAAAAATGGAGAAAACTCAACCTTGTGAAAGTCTCATGAGATGGGTAAGGAAATAGGCCAATCGCTTATTATATTTTAAAGCCAACATTAAACTTTCTTATAGTATGTGATTGGTTTTCTGGTATATTTAACAACACCATTGTAAAGATGTTTATAACAATTCTATGGTCGAGGGACTTTGGTCCAGAGACTTTGGTCCAGGGGGACATTTTGGGGCTACCTTGGCAATAACACTGGCACCAATTTTCCTAACTTTGAATAAAACCCTAATGCTCTGCTGCTAAGTATTATCTATGTACTCATGTGAATTATATGTTTTAGCTACAAACATTTGACTTAGAAGCTCCGCACAATAACGTGGAAGATGTCAGTGACGGAGTTGCAATGGCAGAGGCTCTTAACCAGATGTATGTTCTACCACTGAATATTGATGCTACTTGTATTCTCTTATTGATAGCTGGCTGTCATTTACATTAAATGGACTACCAACTATCATAGAGGTTTTTTTATATTTTGATGTAGTATTATATTATAGTATTATATTTAATGTAGTCTCCCTTCGGTATAGGTACAGATAATTGTGTCAGTTATTAATTGTTATTTGACAAAGTTGAAACCAATTTTTACATTTTTGTTTCAGTGCTCCGGAGTGGTTTGGTGATTCGTGGATGTCCAAAATTAAACCAGTGGCAGGAAACAACTGGAGGCTAAAAGTATGTTCTTTTTGGATTCAAATATAACAATTATTTAAATGTTAAGATTTGTTCATCAGTATCTAGCATCTGCCTCCTGTATTAATTTTTATTTTGTGATAGGTGAGCAATCTGAAAAAGATCATGGAAAGCATCGTAGATTTTTACCACGAGAGTTTAAACCAAAATTTGGCGGATGGAAACAAACCAGATGTTGTTAGGATTGGTAAGTTCTTCTTTTAGTTCCACAGAAAAGTGGTAGAGTCCTGGGTATGTGCTAAAATAATCCCTATGCTCATGTACCACTATCACAACTTGTTTTTTCTGTGCAGGAGAAAAATATGATGAAGCTGAGTTAGGAAAACTTCTACAGCTCATTTTGGGATGTGCAATAAACTGTAATCATAAACAAGGTAAGCAGTGTTGAACATTGCAACCATCGCACCAGCCACCGACCTTTTTAGGACCTAAATCAAATCAATAGAGAGCTAAACCATTACCATAGTCAACAAATATAGCTTCATTTTTCAGGTTACATAACAAGAATCATGGCAATGGAGGAATCTGTGCAGCAAGTAATCATGCAATCGATCCAGGATTTAGAGAATAGTAGCCATGGCCCTGGTGGTGGAGCGTCAAGTTTCGGTGTATCGCTGGGACTGGAAGTCGAGGATTCCCGTCTAGTAGCTCAACTTGAGGCAGCAACAGAAGCTAGAGATCAAATGGCTCAGAGATGTCATGAACTCGACATGCAAGTAACATTGCTTCAAGAAGAAAAAGCTAGTGGCTTTGTGGAGAACCGTCGACTCCAGGAAAGGCTGAAGGAGTTCGAACACTCGGAAGATCCCACGTCTGGGAATGGCTATCGGCAAAAAGAACTCAGAAAACAGCTGGATACTCTTAAAGAAGAGATTTTTAAACTAGAAACATGTAAGTGACATTATAAATCTATACTAGTGTTGCTATTGTACCTAAGTAGGGTTCTAAATATGTAGATCGGTAACTGAAATAAAATTTCAGATCCATCTAATACGCTCAGCTAAATTATGTCTTTTTTGTCTCTAGCTCGCGATGATTACCGTTCCAAAATAGAAACACAAGAGAAGGAATTGTTGGAATTACAATCGAAACTGGAGGACTTACAAAAAATGGCTGACCAGGCTCGACACTTGAAAGATGAAGTGGATATTTTAAGGGAAACGGCTGACAAAGTGGGTAAATACGAGGCAACAATTGCTTCGTACAAGAAGAAACTCGACGAGTGTGGGGACTTGAAACGCCAAGTGAAGCTTCTGGAAGATAAAAGTGCCGACTACATGACCCAGACCATGGAGTTAGAGGAAGTATGTAACACAATCTTTTAGTTTCGTGGTTGGCTCTCTGTAAAGTTATCTAAGGGTACAGAGTTTTACTACCTTATTACTAATCATATCCTGCCGAATTATCTACTCTTTTTACAAAATCCAGTTGCTAACACCTACACCTATGCCAGTGCTGGATTTCAAGTAAACTACCCATGTTTGATTTGTTTCAGCTTAGCTAGTTATCAGTGAATCATGAAACTTGCTGGAGGTTATAGCACTCAAACATTTTTCAAATAAGGAAAATAAAAAATTTGAATTAAATTCCTCAAACATTTTGTTGCATAGTTATTTGGGAATTCAGTATTTGATGCAGAAATGTTTAATCGCTAGGGAGATCTGCATAAAAGTCTCAGGTTTTTATCAATTGTTGAAGATGCTAATGTGACTTTCACATCACACCTTTTCTTTGAAGGAGCTGAAGAAAAGTAGTGCGT
Source organism: Protonemura montana (assembly GCA_947568835.1). Classification (NCBI taxonomy): domain Eukaryota; kingdom Metazoa; phylum Arthropoda; class Insecta; order Plecoptera; family Nemouridae; genus Protonemura; species Protonemura montana. The sequence goes on from OX387604.1 coordinate 28,948,699, forward strand.
GGAAAGCCCAACTAGAGGTTTACAAAAAACAGGTTGCAGAGCTTCATCAGCGACTCAACGATGAGGCAAAACGAGCAGATAAGTTGGAGTTTGAAAATAAAAAAGTCCAAGAGAAGCTAAATACTTTGCAAAGAGAAAAGGAGGTAAAAAAAAAAACAATTTGAAGTGAGCACATCTACCACTCTGAGAGGAAGCGGTAATAATTGTTACTGGTTTTATTTTAGCGACTTGTTGTTGAACGTGATACTCTGAAAGAAACAAATGAAGAACTGAAATGCTCTCAACTTCAAATGCATGACATAAATACCGTCGGCACTCCTGCTACAATGCTTGCCGGGGTTGAAACGGTGTCAGAAACAATGGTCCCTCCAGAATTCAAGTAAGCTCGGCAATGCAACCTGTGATATTTCTTAATGACCGTTTCTCGTGCCAGTGCTGCTCCTTTACACTACTTTAAAAATTCCAACCATGATTGTTGCATGACATACAATGGCTTAAAGAGACCCAATTACTTTTCTGATTAATTTCAATGTATCAAAATCGGTTGGATAAATTAACCAATTGTGCTGATGGACCCATGAATAGCCGATGCCGACATCCAAAATGAGGATATATTTTTTAAAACAACATTATTTGGATATGAAATTAAATAAATCAATCATATGTGAGCCAACAAGTTAGCAGAAAGAATTCTTTCTCCGTATTAATTAGTTAAAACACCAAATTGCTTACTTTCAGAGTGTTTCTCCCTTATTTAAGGCATCTCATGGCAAATAATAAATAGCGTTAATAACCCTACAGACACAACTCTTATTGCATTGCTTTTATTGCAGAGAGAAACTAGTACGCCTTCAGCACGAGAATAAGATCTTACGTTTGAACCAACGTGGTCCAGACGAAGAGAATTTGCCTGAAGTTCAAGCTCTTCTTGATGATGCAAACCAGTGCATCAGGCAGCTAAGAGTGGAAAATAGGTACGCAGTTGCACAATACTTCGCAAGTAAGGTACAGGTATTTTGAAAGCATAATGCATTCAATGCCCAATCTGGACTTACTGTCTTGAGGTTGATTGGCATTGTGCAGAATCTGTCGTGCTCTTTAGCTTGTACATTTTATTCTTTGAGCAGTCTTTCTAAGTTAACGTTGGTAAAAGGTTTATATCCGAATGCAGAGAATTTTGTCACGTGATGCGAATTGTTTTCCAGAGAAGCAAACGGGCGCATTTTGGAGTTGGAAAGCCAAGTAGAGGAGTTCCAAGAACGTGACGATGGTGGAAGTGCCGGAGCACGACAGCGGTTCAGTGATTTGCAAGAACAGCTAAGAGTTGTTCAAGGAGAGAAAGAACGGAAGCAAACACTTCTGGACGAAAGAGATGTTTCCATACTTGAATCGAGTAAGTGTGTGCAGTATGGATAGTTCAGAAGAATGGAAATGGAGCTAGATTGGAAAAAAATGGGATATGAACCCGAGACCGACTAGTAATTGGGAGGTCCTGGGTTCATATCTTGGTTTGGTTGCACATTTTTCTAGTCTACCTTCGTTTCCATCCTTCGCTTGCTGGTTTCAGCTGTGGAATCGGTGAAAATCACCAGAAAAAGCAAAAACTCTGATCCTGAAGGATGGAACTTGGTCAATTATGACAGTATAAACTACGGTTTAATTGGCACATGTATGGTGGCACATTTCTCTGTTGCTCCAAAACTTAGCTCCTAGAAAATAATAAAAAGATTAAACTATTTTGTGAGGGACTGGTTCTGTTTTGCAAATCTAATCCAAGTAAAAAAAAATGTTGTTTTTCTTTCCAGAACAAAGAGCAGGTGCCTTGCAAGAAAATCTCCGAAGGAAAGAAGCAGAACTACAAGCCTTGAATGAACGCTACCTAAAATACATTGAAAAAGCAAAAAGTGTGATCAAAAGTTTGGATCCAAAGCAAAATCCACAAGACCATCTCGCTAAACTTCGAAGCCAGCTTGTGGAAAAAGATAAGCTCATTGAAAATATGGAGGTAAGAAGATGAAATGTATTCAGAGATTAGCTATAAGTTATAACTAGTGTGGGATATGTTGCACGGCCATGCAATAACATATCAATTGTCGAGCTGAAGCTGCTTTGTTTGTCTTCGGCAATTTGGAAGCTGTGACTTTATTCTTTATTTCTGGGAAATATCGTTCGTGCGGCTATCAATAGTGTTACTTTTCTACAAAAGTAAGCTCAATATCAAATACAATGCATATGTCATGGATTGGGTAAAGCTCATGACAGAGATTACGGCTTCCTAGTTTCAAATTGCATCAAGTCGGTGTGCGCACATATTTTGTGTTAAGGTTTGGTTTAAAATGACTTGGTTTGGGAAACATTTGCCTGTTTTCTTCTTTTTTCCTTAACATCTAAGTCTAGCAGCCGCGAGATCCATATAGATCACGGTTTTCATTGTTCTCGTTATTTTTTTAGGTGGAGAAAGAAGAAACCAAATTAATGAAAGAAAGAGAAGAGCATATGATTTCAACAGCTTTCTATACTTTGGTGAGTATTCAATTGCTTTCTGGATTTGTAGTAAATAATAAATGTGGAGAAACCAGCAAAATGTCAGCTGGTTTGGACATTCAGGTTCAGAATACACTGCGCATGTGTCACTAGAAAAGAGTCCCATTGTTTCATGAAACTTGGAGGTTGGAAATTGTATTCAGAACCCAAAAAAAACAGCTATAAGGAATGGAAGGGCAGGCCATGTTAATTTGGGGTGCAAATACCGCTGGGCTTACAGTTTTAAAAGTCTGCGCTAACCATAAACTGTCTTAACAAAAATTACTCGTTGATCTAATGTACCGAAAAAAATTGTAGTTGCCCAGTAGTTGAGTCACCTTTTTTCAATGCCTCTCCCAACAATCGATACAAAAGCGTTGGTATTTCGAATATTGTAGTTATTTAATCGCAGAGATATGTTAAATATTAAAGTTGCAAGCGCCCTCAGGTGGCATCTACCGTAACCACGAGTTAAATACTGGTTTGTTAAGTGTAACTCTGTGACTCTGACTAACTTTAAACCCGAGGGTAGATAAGCTTGTGCTGATTGCTCAAGGTCTGGGTTTTGTTACTTGCACGTTCTGATTACAGAGTTTGGGTCGTCAACGGGAGGCAGTAGACCACAGGTTGGCGGCATTAAGTTCTGGGCAGGGTCAGTCGTTCTTGGCAAGACAGCGTCAGGCCACCAACCGCAGAAATGTACACAACTTTGAGTCGAGATAAGAATACTCGTTTGTCTTTGAGGGAAAGTCGACTAACATCCACCTAAAGTTCACTGTGAAGGTTTATGCATTTTAAAAATTAGTATTTCTTTGAGCACTTTTACAAATGTTATGTTAGTTCAAAGAATTTGTATGTAATACAATTTCTTGACTGCATATAAATTTACTTTTATTGGCATAATTCACTCACATTTGCTATGGTTAAGTATTAATTAAGCAATTTTAATAGATTATAATCTTGAAGCTTTTATATTTCTTGCTTTGGTTTTACGACAGAGAGTATACCTAAGTTATAAGTTATAGGTAGAATACTGTGTTATTTTGTACAACCGTGGCAAATTCAATGGAATTAAATGTTCATATGTGTATATATAAGTACACCTAATAGCATAGAATAACAATATATTGTAAATAAATATATTACATTTATGAGCGTGTGATCTTTGTTTTATTATCCCTATTTGAAATTGAAACTTACTAATGGTTCGGTTTCATTTGAGCTGGACTGTAGTTTGAATTAACGCCAGTTGACAGCAGCCGTTATTTGTTTAGTTTTCACAGCTGGAGATAAAGATATCTGCTGCAGTTCAAACTGGCTGGAAGTCATTTTAGTCGATGTTGCTGCAGCTTTCTCTTTAACATTGATTATTAATTAATGACAAGACCGTCATTCAAGCTAATGGTGATTTATTGTAGTGTTTAATTACTCCATTACGATACGACAATGTAATGAACTATAGTTAATATGGGTCTAACAATTGGACCAGTAGCACTGGTCATTGTTGAATTTTAGATTGATGAACCTCATCTAGCCTAGAATGGAGCAGCGAAAAACCGGTGCTGGTCAATGCTCCTGTCAAAGAGTACTATGGAAACTTTCACCGAAAGACGGTACAACTCGAACAGCAAGATTCTTTCACTAATCGATGCTTTTGAGGGGTTGTCAAGCAGACTGAAAGATGGTTTTACAGTCAGTATTAAATTCCTCCAACCTCTCTTCTGAACTCAACTGCGGTAGCTTGTTCAACCAATCTTATATCTGACGTATATGACGTAATGGTCAGGTGTTGCCAGCATGGTAGAAGCAAGAAGGATCTATCAAGGTGGTGGAGGTGCCGGGTTTAATCACTTTTCTTAATATGACCTTGACAATTCCTAGTGTCGAGATGACTAGTTCGGGAAATACTGAGACACCAAGGGGTTGTTTTTCAGTGATTTTCCAGGACCAACTCTAAGAAAATTCCACATTCTCTCCTAATTTTCCTCTTTCTTGTTCAATCTCGACATCACATCCAATTTCCAACGTCGATGTACATGTAGCTGGGTTTTCTTTGGTTGGCATTTACTCTCAACTCCAAACAATTAAAGATAACAACCTCACAAAGGGTTGGGAAAGGGTTGATGATAAGGTGTTACCGTGTTGCTGGCTAAAATGACAAACACGGCTACTTAGTTAATTTTAATTATTATGCTTTTTTACGCTCTTTACACAAAAAGATAAGAAGCACATCACTTAGCTATGACTTTATTTTAAATGCAATCGTTAGACTTGTTATATAAATAAGCTTAAATAAACAGACGTATTAAATCAATGAATAATATTAAAATTACACTTACAAATACAAATTATTATATTTTTTAATAATTATATAATCCAATGGTGACAAATAAACGAATAATAAAATTTTTCCAGTTCCAGTAGAAAATGTGCCTGAGTAGCTTTCAAAAATGTCTTTCTGATGATTTAAAAAATCCCCCTCCAGAATCAATCATCAAACACTTGGAGGCAAATAACATCTCTTGTTATGGTACTCTTCAAAAGAAATGAAATATTGTCCATAGTAAGTATCATAATAATTGCTTGAGACAGTCCTGATCACTGATGCGAAGCCTTGTTCTTCATAGCTTCATTGATCGGCCGATAATGTCGTCAAATCTTTAAACTCACGCAACGTGCATTATTTGTGTTCTTCCACGTTGATGTTGGATCATGGCAGTGTAGTCATTGAACTGCATTTAATCCAGTAGCTTTTGTTCTTGTCGAGTAGCTTACAAGGGAGAGATTTCAGATGGAATCTGGCCAGCCATCTTCGCGCGGAGGGTCGCTACATCGTCGTCTATCCGAATAAGCAGTTTGATTTTCTGAAAACATTGAAAATGTACAAGATCAGGAACCTTCTTCCAAATATTGTTCCCCGAAGTGCAAGGTACAATCGCATGCGTTGCGTGAATTAACTGAAGAAGTAAACCATTATTAATTTGATATAATTTGTTGACAGTAATTACCGTTGCCAAGTCTCCAGGAGTCTTCATCCAAATATAAACCATGTACCCAGGTATACATAGCATCGAAGAAAGAGCTGTCATCCATCCCAGAGCATGGCTCCACCACGGATATTCGTAATCCAAGTATTTCACCGGGGTGAATTGAACGAGGTTGAAGATGAACACACCCTTGATAGGAAAACAGAAATCAATTTGCAAAAAAACGATTCGTTACGACCCACTATGTTAAACCCTTAAGCGTTTGGGTTGTATTAGTGTCACGTAATATATTTTAAAATTTGAGGCTGAAAATTTAAAAACTTTGCAAGTGCTAGAACAACTTGGTTGTTTTGTACATAATTTTATCGTTGACCTGAAGTTTTCTTACCACACAGATGAGAGGTGTCGTCACCGTCCAGCAGAATTTCCACCACATAAATGGGTAGTAGCCAATCATGTCCTTAATTCCATCGTAGAAGCGGTTTACTCCATAAGCCCACGAGATAGAAATACACTCGAAGAATATCAAGAATAGCAAGCAGAAACCACTGACAGCATAAGAATCCAAGATTTGGAACACATACATTCCGCCCTGAAACATAGAACGGTTAATGAAATAAAAATATTTTATCAGTGTGGCGACGATTCGTGCTGCAGATTTATAGACAAATATGAAACAAGAGATGCAGCATTATTAAACATGTTTTCACCAGCTTTGTTTGATAGATATTGATACTATGCTATTGTTACCTGTGATACGCAGGAAAGTCCAACCAAGTAAGATAAGAAGCAGACGATGGCAATGAAGACTTCCTTGCGTCGGCGCAAAAGATGGGGCCACTCGTCAACCATGGCTGTAATAAATCCTTCCATTGTGCAGAACTGAGGGCATAGAAACAAACGTACATTCAGAAATATATTTTTTTAAATGATCACAAATAATATCAGAGATGAAAGGAAACCACCAAAAAAATAGATATGAGTGAGCAACTTCACATTTTTTTTTAGATTTGGGTACTTTTATGAAAATATGAAAACCACTTTATTTTAGTCTTAAGAATAGTTGATTGAAGTTAGGACTTGTTCACTAACGATATAACACAGGTGAAATATACCAGGCAATTCTGGAAATATTTGTTAAGCTATTTGTTCTTTGATTGCCATCGATCGTTTGCTAGGAACCGAAAATTCTAACCTGGCTGTCGAGACCTATGCAGAGTAACATGAGGAAGAACAGGCAAGACCAGACAGGTGATCCTGGGAGCTGCAGAACTGCCGAAGGATACGCTAAGAACGCCAGTCCAGGTCCTGAAATATTTGAGTGAAATATAAAAATGGGTGCTTTATAACACCCCAGCCTTTTCTTTTGGCCAGGATTATGTTAGTTCAATGCGTTCTAATAATTAAACTTTCAAGTCAAGTTTCGTAGCCTTGTTTTCAATCTAATTCATGAGTAATTAACAACAAACAAGGGAATCTACATTTTAAATCAGGAAAACGATTAATGATTGTTAATTTTGATTGACTTCATAAAGTATACCTACATTATTTCTTGTTCAGAGTTTGCAAGAATGTGAAAAATGTCCAATGCCTGGTTTTCATGAACTTTAAAATGTGTTTGATTCCTACCTGAAGCTGCCACTTCAGCCACAGGCTTCTGTTGTTCATGAGCCATGAACCCAATGACTGAGAAGATGACAAACCCAGCAAACATGCTGGTACTTGAGTTGATGGAGCACACTATCAACGCATCTCTGAAACAGAACGCAAGTTTGTCAATTGCAACAGATAAGAAAATAAAAACTCAACGCTTTGGATTTCCATCACTTACTTGTATACGTTATTTGTGAATTTGTTGTAACTTCCAAGAGCGACCAATGTTCCTAATCCAAGACCATAAGAGAAGAAGATCTGTGTCACAGCATCAATCCACACCTGAGAACAAAAATATATATTTGTAAGCTTATTAATAGCAAGTGTCAATGGATGTTTCGCTATGTTATATGCTATATATATCTTACTTCAGATTCGGCAAGCTTGGACAGATTTGGGCTGATGTAGAACTTAATTCCATCGGCAGCCCCAGGAAGGGTAATCCCACGAACCAACAGCACCATCAGCAGGAAGTAAGGGAACAGAGCAGTGAAATACACCACCTAAAGATAAAGATACAATTAATATACAGCTACTAATATTCCCTATCATTTACTTTAGCTTCATTTTGAGTTCACGTACTTTTCCTGTCCATTTGACTCCTTTCCAGATACAGAAGTAGCACATGATCCAAACTACCAAAAGGGTACCAGCCAGTTCCCAACGAATTCCTCCTACATATTCGATGCCCTCGGAGATCTGCAGAGTTCGTCGTCTGTAAAATTGATATTAGTTACTACCTCATATTTTGATGACCGCCAGCAGTTTGCGTCGTATTTTCAAATCTTACTCCCAAAACTCCTTGACTGGATCGGAGAGCTCACGAACCGTCACATTAAAGTTGTTGACGGTGCATATTTTAGTGGTGGCGGTGCCGTTGAAGTATTGCTCCCAGCAAGGTAGGTCTTTGCGCTCGTATGGATTGACACAATACCGAGTATTCCAGTAGTTATTGCAGGTCCTCCAAGGAACATCTACAAAAAGCGAGAAAGTTGATTGCAAGTGATATTTCCAGGAGAGCGTCAAGACAGTAAGTGCTTACCAGTGTTCAGTGACATGAAGAAGTAGAAAATGGCCCATGCGAGGATAACGATATAGTACACGTTCATCCAACAGGACATTACTGCTGCGGCATATCCAATTCCTGCATGTCAATAACGAGTTAAACTTTAGCCAGTCGTTTCAACCTTACTTGCACAAAAATATACCGCAATTCAATTAAATGACATACCTTTGAAAATTGGAGCTATTTTGAAAATTCCAAGTCCTCCAATAGTCAGCATTTGTCCGAGAGCAAGTTCCATGAAAAACATTGGTATTCCGGCCAGAATAAGTGTGAGGAAGTATGGTATGAGGAAGGCACCTCCACCATTCTTGTAGCACAGATAAGGGAAACGCCAGACATTGCCAAGACCAATGGCAAGACCGACGACCGACAAAATGAAATCAAGCTTAGATGTCCAACTACCCCGTTCAGGTAGATCATCTAGCTTGTTCGTAGCGACAGTTTTACCACCTGATCCACCAGCACTGGTACCGCACTGGTTCATCTCAAGTGTAAGTACGTGCTTTTCGTTAGCCATAGTTCCGCTGTCTCTCGACTCCGTCATTTCCGTCGTCAAGACGAATAAACTTTAGCCGAGCACCGAGAAGTGATTGAAATCACTTCCTGGTCATACCGAGATTACTGATAGCTGCGAAGTGAAGAAACACACGTGTCATCATCGAAATTCCGACATTGAATTACAATTTGATTAAGGACTTTAATGTACCCCTTCTACTATGAAAGTAATGACGAGCCATTGAAAAAAACATATAATAAAGCAAAATTAATTCCGGCTCAATTAGTTACGTAGGTTTATGGTATGTGGTGGTTAAGGATGTAAAAATCGCGTGAAATGAATTTTTACTTCAACTGAATACACACTGGTATTTTTTTTCATATCTAAAAATACACAAACACAAAGTTTTCAATTTCTCAACTACTTTCAAGTTTGTGAAACTGACCGTGAGGAAAAGGCGTTACCATGAGGCTATGAGCAGATATTCAATTTTATCGTGGTGGTCAGTCTTACGATTCGGGCATGAAATAGTTTTTCCGAACGTAATCTTTGACCGTCTCAATGAAATTTGGAAATTCAGCAGCAGAAGTGCAGCGGATTTGGCAGTGCAAGGCCACGCTTTCACTGAACTGGAGTCGAACCTGGACTTTGCGTTTGGCCTGCTCGACCCCCTCCTCCTCCTCCCCCCCCCCCCCCCCCCATTACACTCACCCCAAGCCACGTGTCCAGGTGTAAACACTTATATGCCTTTTCATGCTTTAGCAGTTGGCTTGAAAATGATACCCTTATGACCCCTTTTTATGGACTGTTTTAATTATTACTGTAATAAGCATGTAAGCAACCAACCGTAATTATGGGCTATCTCTCCTTAACTACGTTTTTATGCTTGTCTTATTAATACTACCCATTAGACGCTCAGAAAATATATGTTTTATGTGAAATAACTTTGTCCATCCAGTCTATTGTTAGTCTGATGTGTTAGTGTAAACTGGAAAATTTGAGAGGGTTTTAGCCAAAACTAAGTAATGTAACTTTGCTGCTACTTGCTCCGACTATCCGTATTACGTTTGCTTGTCCAATAATGATTAATTGGTAGATTGTGGGGAGTCCCAGTGATATGATGTGGGGGACCAGGAGGTCTGTCATTAATAAGTAGCGTCCGGTCTTGTCCCCCAAACAACCGCCTTGCTCTGTGTATTTTCGCGAACCTCTGGTACATCTAAGACAATTTCAATGATTCCCTTCTTATTTAAACTATGATCTCATTGCATGGTAGTTGCGAGATAAAGTGTTATTGCTCGCTTAAGCACTATTTGTTTTAATGGTTTTAGGCTCATTTCCCACTATTAGCTAGAATAATAATTTGCATATCCTTTTTATGTGTGAATAAGCGTACGCCTTCCGAGGCTTTCAGTCCAACGGGCAACCAACATGAATTGGCGCATCTAATTTGTCTGCTGCCTATTTTCTTTGCACAGCTTCGATTGGGTAATAATCGAACAACCATTCAATGTATGAGGTCAGCTCATTGCATTTCCGATGCTAAAATTACAACGTGGGGTTTTATTTTTACAGTTGCGTGAGCAGAAAAGTCTCACGTCGGAAAAGCAGGAAGTAGCACTCGCTTGCTGAATGAAAATCAACCTCCCCGTCACTGAAGGAGCACATTTATCTCATTGTGTGTCACAATAGCTTAGCACTTTAAACGAACGAAAATCTCAACTACAATGATCCACATCTAGCTTCTCGGTATCTCTTCACGTGACACAATAGACCACACAAGAAAAATGACCATCCCGCTGAAAATTCCATCGCACCTCGACAAATTCACGTAAACTTTCCATATAAATAAATAAATAATATCACTCACATGTTGAAATTTGTTACAAGCTTCTTGAGTCACAAAACAGAACCGTGCTGATTCAAATCACTAGCATTTCACTGGCCGGTCGTTGCAGAGTGCTTCGTAACCAACCTGCCTGCCTGGCGAGCACTGACTAAGTGAGGAGACTAACTCAGACCCACTGCTTCCAGTTGCTGGCTGACTACCGTGACAACCGTGACACTAGTAATGTTAATAATGTCATCCAGCCGTAGGCATCGGGATAAATAGCCAGGGGTGTGAGGAGAAGCATTGGTCGAAATAGCTGATCAACGTGACAGAGGAAACCCATAAATCATCTGCAGATTTCCGAGTGTCAGATGTGTCCCCCAGTTCTCTAGACAGTAGACACACCTTCCCACAATGCTGGTATGTTTCGCAGTCAACTTTTTGGCAAATCGTGAATGTTGATTGGTATGTTGGTAATAGTGAATCAACCGAGTGGTTAATTGCTGATTAGTCCCTTTGAGTTTGAAGTGGTGAGTCAGAAATCAGCACCGTCCAAATGGTTCACCGTCCGGCGACCCACAGTGAGGACGGAACCTGCTATGCGAGCTCTGGGCGTGAGGAGCACGCTTCACTTGGCACCAATCAGAACTTGGAGGAAGCTGCAGTTGCCGAGATCCTCTCTAGGGGCAACTTCAAACTAACTCTTATTCTTAAAACGGTTATGATCTTGAGATGGTTTGTGCCTTCGGGTATAGTGTTACCTAGGTGTTGTTTACGTTGGCCCATTTTCGTAGGCGTAACAATTATTTTCGGGGAGTGGGGATCTAGCCAAAGTAAGTGACTATTAGAGGATATAAATGAGAAGATGGGGTCCAGAAGTGAGACCAACTTTTCCCGCGCCACTTCCCTCGACATCCTCTGTTTCAACATGTAATATCACCCTAATAACATTGAAAAAGGAAGCGGCAATAGCAGTATCACATGACCGGAAAGCTGATATCATTGAGAGCGAGATGCAGCAAGCTGATGTCAGGTTACTATTTGCCCCGCGACTTGTCGGCGAACCGGCCAGGGGGACGTAGCCATGAGCATCGCCTGCCAAACCCAATCACCCGACGACTTGACTAACTTAATTTCATTGCAGTGGCAAACATTCGTATCGCTAGATATGGGCAGGGCCTCTTCACACCAGCTACTGTCGCATGTATCTGGTGGTACGCCCTCCACAGCAGGACTCTTCAAGCTGACAGTAACCACACCGAGTCCCTCTTCCACGAGCTGTGCTTACCAGCGAGCATCCCTGTGTCCCTAGGACCCCTAGGTGTTCCTAGCATCCCTAGGACCCCCATGCAACCCCACGCACCCATCCCGCTGTGGATCTAGTACCCCCATGCAACCCCACGCACCCCTCCCGCTGTGGATCAATTCCCCATACAACCCCACGCACCCCTCGAGTCTCTTTGCTACAGGCGTTGCGCACAAATCAATTCTCAATTATTTCTAATCTTGACACAGTATTTATACATAGGTGTGATGGAATTTCATAGTGAATGTAGCTGTAGTAGTGCTACGTGGTCGCATGCTACAGGAGTTGACAGGTGAATAAGTAGGTAACCCCCTCATCCGATTAGAAACTAATTGAATTAGTAAATTGAACCGATAGGCAGGTCAGTCTTGGACGCGCACTGTTCAAAGGAACATGGAAAGCTATCATTAAAACCAATTAATTAGTTCGCATTGGATGCAATGTGAATGATCAAGTAACAGATTGTGTTGGATTTCATCGTAATCATTATTCAATCAAGATACTTTTTACAAGTTATCTAGGGTCATGAAAGAACTAGTGAGCTTCTTAAAAATATACTTAGGACTGTGCTTATCATCTTGGCTTACATTAGGAAACGCACAGTAAGTTCAAGTGGCAATGCTCCTCGCATATTTTTGTAACTTGCGATAAACGAGTTAATATTTTGTGTTGATGTGCCTAGTAAGATAAGGGGTGTGGAAATGATGTCAGACTCAGGGCCCCCAGTACATCATGAAACCTCATTATCCCTGCGAGACATACTACCAGTGAATCCAAAACACTACGACAAAAATCGAGCTCCAAAATTCCAAGGGCAGCCGACTACGGTCTACTTCCACGTGACAGTTCTGTCTCTTGACTCGATAAATGAAGAATCGATGGTAAGGTTTCACCTGACAATTATTTATCCACAGTGCACAGTGCGCTACCCTTCGTCCACGATACACATATAGCTTCTACTTGGACAGCACAACTGCTGACGAACATATTTGCAAAATGGCTTTGTGCAGTGCTATGCCTCGTATCTCGTAACGATCGAATATGGATGCCCATTTCTTGAGATTTTCCGTGAAACGATATCAAATTCAATTGTAATGCAAGCAGATGAATTGAGCTGGGTATAAACATTGCAAATCACGGCCTTGGTTTAGCAGTATTGTTACATTATATGTCCAAGCTCAATTGAATGCCTACGCTATTAAACGAGCAGTCTTGTGCCTTTAAGCGCGCCCCCTCTCCCCAACAAAGAAAGTCAATAAGGATCAAAGTAAAGGATTGGTCATTGTAGAAAATTCACAACCTTAAAAATATAAAAAAATTAAATAAAATAAAAACCACGTTTCGTTACTACAGTGTGTTTGCGGAAAATGTGTGGGGTAAGTGGTTCTGCCAAGAAACCGTCCGTGAATAAACACGGAGAAAGCTTTCCTAATTTAATAGGGTGGAGTCCATTCGCCAGGTCACAGCGATTTTTCGCTGCTACTGTACAACCTGTTTCAAGTTTATTGTTGTAGCAGGAAATCAAAAATCAAACAAATCAAATTCTAAATCGTGTATTGAAAGTGTCTCTGAAATGTAAGGAAGAATTGTAAAACAAGTGACTGTGGTTCAAACAATAACTTAAGCATGTGAAAGAGATGTATTTTCTCTGTTTAGACGTACGTAGCCGATATCTTCCTAGCCCAGAGCTGGCGTGACTCTCGGCTTCGTCTTCCTGAGTACATGAGCGAAGAATACCGTATCCTTGACGTGGAATGGCTACACGATATCTGGAGACCAGACTGTTTCTTTAAGAATGCTAAGAAGGTGACATTTCACGAAATGAGCATTCCTAACCATTATTTGTGGTTGTACCATGACAAGACCTTACTATACATGTCCAAGTACGTGAGTTGCTGTTTCTTTCCGATTTCGTTCTTGTACTCATTTAAAACCTGTTGTAAACTTATTATTAAGTATGGTACATTTCAAATAACTGATGATGATGACATTAAGTCTTAACTTAATCTTAAGAAATACTGTGTATATTTGCATCTTCTAAGACTAAACTGGACACGACCTGCATGTTATACAAAGCTTTGGGGGCCATGGTTTAACTTTCTGTCTAGCATCATGGAGTTCTCTTAGAAAATGCATTAAAACTCTAATTATTTTGGGGCAAACAGATTACAGAGCATACAATCTCTTTTAGGCTCACATTGGTGCTTTCATGTGCGATGAAATTTGAGTCGTACCCACATGATACCCAAATTTGTTCGATGAGTATTGAGAGTTGTAAGTATAAACGAACTACCGAAATACATATATAGACATTTTGAAATACAAATTACTGAACTTCATAAGAACATTTCAGACATCTTTTGTGAAATAAACCTGATTAATTTGCAGTATCACACACCGTTCACGATTTGGTGTTCATCTGGAATATGACAGACCCACTAGTAGTGAACCCAGAAATTGAATTGCCCCAGCTTGACATCTCCAACAACTATACGGCAGATTGCACGATTGAATACTCGACCGGTGAGCTACCATTAATATAACAATAACTCTTAGTAGGCATAGTTTTTAAATTATTATCTAGACCTTATGGTGAGCTGAAACTGATTTAGTTAATATGTATTTACGTTTCAAGAAAATTGCACTATTCAAGTTTGAAAAAAGAAAAGCGGGGAAAATGGCTCATGCCGTCCCCAAGCAAGTGAATGTTTAGTTCGGAGAATACTAGGTTAGCAAGCTTCACCTTTACTCTCACTTTAAATTGACAAACGTATTAACACAGATTTTCATTATTTTTTAACAGGAAATTTCACGTGCCTTGCAGTTGTATTCAACCTTCGACGACGTTTGGGCTATCATTTATTTCACACTTACATTCCTTCGGCTTTGATTGTTGTAATGTCATGGATATCCTTCTGGATAAAGCCTGAGGCTATCCCAGCCAGGGTTACTCTCGGGGTAACATCTCTCCTCACTCTGGGTAAGAAAAACAACTACTCTGTGGGTTTAGGTCCGGCATTCGATCATCCGTGACCGAATGCTGCGTGGTCTTCTTTTATTTTCATCAGTCTTAAACCTACCATGACTACTCATAGGAAATAAATGTGATTTGCCAAGATGTATCCGGCATTTCATTCTGGCAGCAAGCATAGAGGTCCTTATCCCATGTCCGGGTGTGTGCAAATTTGCTAACTCGGTGATAATTTACCTGAAAACTCTCGGATTCTTACACTTTCAGGGCGTATTGCGTATTTGTTTGTAAGTTTCTGCGAAACCTTAACAAAAGAAATACACCCGTTTGATTTGATTAGAGCATTAGTTTTATTTAGATATTTAGATATAATACCAAAATATCCTAACTGCGTTATTATTACCATTCCCGAACATCATTGCCTGCCATTTCGTTACTTTCTGGGGCAGAATTCTAGGTTAGTTTATAGATGTGTTCTAGAAATTTGTTTTTGAAATAATACGTCGTTCCTCTTTCTTTCAGCCACTCAAAACACACAGTCTCAGCAGTCGTTGCCACCGGTTTCTTACGTGAAGGCGATTGACGTGTGGATGTCTTCTTGCTCTGTCTTCGTATTCCTTTCACTGATGGAGTTTGCCGTTGTCAATAATTACATGGGTCCAATAGCAACAAAAGCAATGAAGGGTTACTCTGAAGAAGATCTAAGATCTGCAATGGATGACTTTAAGGTGAGCATAAATAAGCCGTGTGTGAGTTTCAACACTTAACGCCTGATAGCTAGGGGGCACTTTGCTGGAATAGAGATGTTTTTAGTGGGTGAGGGGGACGGGTGGGTGTTATACCCTGTCCCAAAACTTATGAGCAGTGTTTTTTTTTTCAAGTGGAAATTTGGAGGGCCTTTGTGCGATTTGTTCTTATCTTGTAAAATGTCAACATGTCAACCCATCTAACCTGTCCATCTAACCTGTGTTGCACTAACCCCCATCCCTTCCCATAAGGTAAACACTAAAAATATAACTGCAATGAATTGACAACGCAGCCCCATCATTCAACTCCAACAGCTGGCAAGTTTTTAGAGGTTATTCAAATGCGTGAACAAAGGTGAGTTGTGTTTTTTTTTGTTTGGTTTTTCTGGCATTTCCGTTAGGGAGCTGTCACCAGCAAGCGGATTATGGAAAGAAAGCTAGACTGGAATAATGTGCAACCGAGTTGTTTGAACGTTATGCACCTGCGTGTTTGGGACAGGTTAAGTTTTAATACGCGTATTCTGACTCATTTTTATAGCAAACGGCGTGATTGTGTGCCTAAGATTGCGTTAGAAAGATTGATTGATTGTTGGGGTTCAACGACGTACTTGTAAGCTAGCCTAGCCTAGAAGGGAGAAAGGGAAACCAGGTGCCGGCACATAGTCTAATCCTGTGGAAGAGCACCAAAGGGATCACCGACTTAACGTCCCTTCCGAAGGACGGTAAAACTCGAACAGCAGGATTCCTCCACAAATCCATGCTGTCGAGAGGTTGATAAACAAGGCGAGTGAAGTTGCTGTCGAGAGGTTGATAAGCAAGGCGAGTGAAGTTGCTGTCGAGAGGTTGATAAGCAAGGCGAGTGAAGTTGTTGTCGAGAGGTTGATAAGCAAGGCGAGTGAAGTTGTTGTCGAGAGGTTGATAAGCAATATGAATGATATTTTTTTCTAACGACCAACCCTCTAGCCTCTCTGCCAAACAGAACTGGTCACGTGTATAATGGTCAGTGGTCACCCATCCAAGACCTGACCCAGCGCAGTGTTGCTTAACTTCGGTGATCTCACGAAAACCGGTGTTTCCAACACGGCAAACCGTTCTGTTCAAAGCCCAGCAAAGCTATGTCATATTAAAAATCTGGAAACCTCGAGATGGATCCAGGAAAATTACCAAAGCAGTGCTGCCATTTATTGCACCCAAATTCTTGAAATCCTGGCTGAGTCACCGTTTGCTAACAACCTTAATAAAACATGCTTTGTATAGATGTTAATTACTAAATTATTTACGGTTTTAGGAGTTGCCCCCTCACTGCAGGAGCCCAATGCGGCCCGTGCCCACGATACCTCAATACCCAACGTTTTGTCACGGACGAGAAACAGCCCTCTTCATCGACAAGTTTTCCAGATTCTTCTTTCCATTTTCGTTTTTCATCTTGAATGTTGTATATTGGTCTACTTTCCTTTAATCTTTGTTTCTTTGCCATAGTGTTCGCAATTGCTAAATAAATCGTGTTGATGAAGTGAGTTCTTTTATTTAGTGAAATAGGTAATGACTTATGTTGTCTGGCAGACTATCAGATGAGTTCCTTATCAAGAGGAAAAGGAAAGAAATTGGCTTTATAAGAAAAGTCATAGAAGAAAAACATAATTATTACATTTTGTTTTTACTGAATTAATTTTTATTTTATCAATGATTATCGCAGATGATGAACACTTCCAATGAAATTGGTGTTTTTCATTTGAATCAGTCACAAAATTGTAATAACCAGTGCTGTATTAGGTTGATAACAAAATTAATCTACAGTAATCACTAACTAATCACTCATTAAATAGTCATCTTGTATAATAACCAAACTTTCAGAGTATGAGGCATAACTACATCTTAGAGTTCCTTCCCTTTTTTAGATCAGAGAATTAGAAATCATGGCAGACTCACTCAAAATAAATACCCCAAATCACATTACAAGATTTCTGAGAAAAATCACAATGCCCATGTTGCTCTCAATAATTTCATCAATAGGGCTGCCACCCTTTATTAAATCAAAATAGATACCAAGCAGCACAGGTATTGAAAGTTCCAGTTTTATCACTCAAATTTGGAGAAAATTCACTTGTATTCTCCCATGACATTAACACAGAAAACTCTTTAAATCCCTTTGCCACTTAGATCTGCCTTTTCTCTCCGTCACTCCCAGGTCCCCAAGTTTGAAGTTCTGTACATTGAAGGTTTATTGGGCACTTTGAGAAACAAATTAACTCCTAGGAATTAATTTGCTTTTTTAAGCACACAGGCAATAAACTATGGAAAGGATACAAATCAGGGAGATTGATGGCTCCAGTTCTGGAGAAAAATCTGAGGTCCAGATATATTTTTGACCAACTCAACACATCTGAAATAATAAAGGGGTTGGATGAAGAGACTCAAAATGAATTGTTAATTCCATATGAAGATTTGTAAAGAAGACATATACAAAAAAAACAAGATGACAGATGATGTGCTTAATATATATAGGACAGTTCACAGACCAAAAGAAAATCATACAGCTGTGCCAAATTTTACATTTCCTGGTCAGTTTTGGATAATTCATACTGGTTTACAGCCACACTGATTGCAATACATCCCTCCTCACCCCAAACAAGCAAAGAAAAGATACTAACAAAAAAATAATAATATCAGCTTTCTCCATGAGACACCTTTCTTTATGTCTTGCTACTGTTCTTGAATGCCGCTCAGCAGTGTTTGGAGTTATGTGAACTTGGTCGGCATACTTCGAAGACCTGATCTTACAGTCCAAGTAACTCAGAAATAAAGAGAGACATTTTGTTGTTGTGGCGACAGCAAATGCAGCAGCATGCAGGATACACCTCACAGCTAAACTCTGTAAACTAAACTCTGTGCACGAAGCTGTACAGAGTTTACACTTGTAAAGCTGCCACAAATCAAACAAAAAGCGTAGTTCTTTTGGTCCACGGCTAGCATACCATCAGACTTATTCCAGTCACGGGTATATTGCATTTTCAAATAAATCTAACAACCTTTTTATTCCTTTTCTGAATGTACATGTTAAGGAAAGAATATGCAGTTTAAACAAAAAACAGGGAACATCAGAAAGTTTTAAGATGCATAGAAATTAAAATTAGGTAATTAATTACAGAGAGCAGAAATAATGCGTGTGAAGGTTTGTCAAGCCATTGGTCTTTGAATCGCAGTTAGTGGACACTAATTATTTTTAAAAGGCAACTTGGTTAATGCAAGCTCAAGACTCGAAGTCAATAGACTTGAAATATTGATAGAAGATATCAAGAATCCAAGCATGAATGTCAATAGGGTGCCAAGAGGTTTGATATTGATTGTAGTGGAGGAGGAAAGATAGAAGGACAACTATCTGAAGGTTAGTACAATATTAGTAGATACAATGTTACCATGTGACCTACGTATAAGAATCTTTACTAGAATAGGCCCTTACATAGATAATTGCCGTCGCATGATGCACTTGTTGAGGAATTTGTGGGAAACCTAAGAATTAAGACATTTGTGCGAGTTGGCTTTGTCATTGTTGGAGAAAATTTGAATTTATTTTCTAGCGACGACAAACGCAACTTGCCGAAACGTCTAAATTCTCAGGTTTTCTACAAATCTCTTGACAAGTGCATTAAGCAACACCAATTGTTCTCTCATGTTAGTTGCACTTTCTTGCTCTTTTCTCACCAAGGATACATTTGTTCAGAGAGTTTGTAGATGGGCTCCATTGATTTGCTCAACTCTTCACATTTTGCCATGAGTTGATACATAGACTGAAA
Organism: Protonemura montana; assembly: GCA_947568835.1. NCBI lineage: Eukaryota > Metazoa > Arthropoda > Insecta > Plecoptera > Nemouridae > Protonemura > Protonemura montana. The sequence goes on from OX387604.1 coordinate 28,968,072, forward strand.
GAAATAATAAAACACTTTCAATATGATAAATACCTTCATCAATTTGTTTGGCTAAACAAAAACATCATCTGAAGACTACACGTAAAGGTCCCAACATCTAACAAAATGCACTTGCAACAGAATTATTCAAGAAAACTCAAGTAAACTCACTTTAATATTGGAGTCCACGGCATCACAGGTCTTACAAACAGCATCCCTGTAAGTCTCTAGACATTCCACTGTAAGCGCTGAAACCTGTCAAAAATAAACAATCAATCAACAGTGTAATCATGTAATCAAACCTGTAACAGAGATCTGTGATCAACAATGTTTATCAAAACTGGTTTGGTTTGAGTCATCTACAGAGCTATGTTTTAAGGGCAGTCTATTTTATCTGCCTGTTTATTTCTGCAGAATTATTCCTTCAGTTTTAATTGAGCAATTTTATGGGCTTAGGAGGTGGAACATAAGTGGAAATTGGGACCCAACAATAAACTCTGGGTGTCTGGTCTCAAAGGATTTTCTGAAATAATAAATCCCTTATTTCAGTCCAAGAAAAAAACGAATTTCTTCCAGTAAAATTAGTTGATAGAAGCTCAGGTGATGAAGATCAGCTTTTTGTACTACAGATAGTTCAATGGTCCACTTAAGGTAGATAAAACGAACGCATACGTAAAAGATATCGTGAAATGAACTACAATTATCGTATGCTAGTTAATAAACGTACTTACGCTATGAAGAATCCCCGCAAGATTTTCCGTGAGTGTATCAACAGAGGTAGCGACTCTTCGAACGTCTGCCTCCAGGTCGTTGAGGATGTTGGGATCGATGACAGGAAGTTGAGGCATCAGAGCTTGTCTATAGAGGCACGGAGATGACACCCTCATGCCAGGAAATGCAGGAACATCTGAAATTAAACGACAAAATAAATTTAAAATTATATGCAACCTATGAGATGACATTATTGGTAGGATAATTCTTACACTGATAGTTTATGAATTAGATATTTGCTAGAAAGTAGACTTAGGCAGATTGTCTATTCTTCATTTACTTTCATTTGATCTGTTGTAATAAATTAATTTGCTTTCGTCTCAGTTCAAGATGTTATACAAGTTATCACAACTCATTGAACTAACTTTGACCATTTTACAAAAGCACTTCCAAAATTGTAAAAAGTTATAAAGATAAGACAGCCATAACAATTCTTAATGAATTAACTGTGATCCGCTAAAAGCTGCTTCTATAATCTCTCATTACGATGTTGATATTTCTTGACATATTTTTTAAAATACCAAAAAGAAATTTATTTTTGAATATAAGTTTAGTAGGTTCTCACATCTGTTAGATTAGCTATCAAATGGTACTCACCTCCAATTTTTGTGACTGGACTAGAGAGCTTAATTTTACTTTCTAAATCTTCTGCTACAAACAAGACCATGTCACCTTCAGTGGTCACAGTTCCATCAAGATGAAGATCACCTAAAGTTTTTTGAAACGTAAGATTTCCAGAAGCTTGCGCTAAGCTACCAGAGCTAGCATTGTAGCGAAGTAAGTCTAATTTGTCAGGGCGTCTACTGTCAGAGCCCTGCACAGACTCATCGATAGATTGTACTCTGCGTTTCGTGGCAAAAATATCAGAAGATATTGAAGCACCCTCAAATGATAAGAGGTCATCTAAAAGATGTGGTGATGACTGTGAGTCAATGGATATTTCAGAATATGAAGATGTCATGTCATGGACCTGAAAATTAATACAAAACACATTTAAGTCCTTAAAAAGTCCTAGCAAAAAGAAAAAAACAATAAATTCAATGCAACCGAGATAACTATCTGTTATTTTTTTAAATATATGGATTAGAGAATGTATTGTTTCCTACTTTTTCTTCCATTAGATCGATAGCTGATGGGCCTTCATTTCTTGGTGAATTTAATTCGAAAGTATTAGATACTTCACCACGAAAATCATTTTTCTTCACAGATACATGACTCATGTCATTTTCTATTGAAGCCATGGCACAGTAAACTACCTAGAGGGGCACTTCTCCAAAAAAATCTGAATCCACTTAAAGTTTTCGCTTAACACTTTTTAATTTTAGAGCCATATAACAAACGCAAAATGAAACCATTCTCTGGTGTTTTGATACCTGAAACTGACGTCATAGTTCACGGGAATCTTTGTCATATCATCAGTGATCCTTAATTGCAAACCAATTAAATCATTTTAAACCACACACAAAATTAACAACATATCGCAAAATCGTACGTGCACCATAAAGCAATGCACTTAATATCTGTACAGTAGGTAACTGCGATATCAAATTATAGTCAGCTCAAATGCAGTTTGCTTTGCAGTTCACTATAATCGCGGAAAAATCACACGCAATATAATAATATCTTGGATAATGCAGTGACAGATAAACAGATGGTCTTCTACAAAGACTGTCTTTTACAAGTCAAGTCGTTCTATCTGTCAAACCAAAGTGTCAAACTACATCCTTGCGAATGACATCGTTATTTTACGGAAATACCCGACTGATTTTACCGCCCACGAGATTTGAAGCCGAATGAACTGGCACTATCATTTGATTGGTCGGCCGTCTTTAGCCACACTTTTCGCCGCACAGTCTTGCTTTTCGTTTATTTGCTAATAGTTTTGGAGGCGCGTTGTGGGTGAAGCAATCTTAAGTAAGGACGTTGAACGGCGCCCAGACGCCTCGAACAGGCAGGTAATCGAACAGTATATAAACCTCCTTTTAAATTCCCATGTAATTATCGAGACAGCATAATTATTGAATTCTCGCTATCTGTCTGACTAATGCCGTTATCTTTTTTCAAATGGCCATTTGATGTTTTTTATGAGGAGGTGCATCTGGTAAAAAAACTCTAGTCATCGTGGACTATCTCCAGCAATCGTTATAAAGCTATAGTGTGATCCAAAATGATAATTTGTTTTCATGTGTAAATTAGGTGCAAACCCATTGTTCTGCAATGGAGTTACCTACAGTATCTGCAATGGAGCTACCTACAGTACCTGCAATGGAGCGCATTGAAGAAACCATTTTCAAGCACAGAGTTGCTATATTCAGTAAATCATACTGCCCATATTGTAATCAGGTGAGTCACGCAGAATTAGTTGTATGGTTTCTCGATCTGATCAATACCCTGTCACTGTTCTTTTACATTGTCAATTGTCTTCACTACTATATTGCAAGATATACAACTTATAAGCACTTACACATCAAACGGACTTTATGTTTTGCATACGAGAATCTCCCTTCAGAGTTTCGTTTTGTGTCTTCTGACGGGGCATTTGGTATCTATAACTGCAAAATAAGTATATAAAATGTGTTTGCTAACGGCAACTTTCAAATTTATGATGTACTGGTTTTAAAGTTATGTGCAATACTTTCAATTACATAAAATCTATTTATAACCTTCATGGCTAATGCACATACTTTCATTTCTATTCCAGGTGAAAAAACTGTTTGAAAGCCTTGATGTTGCTTTCTTTGCACTGGAATTAGATTTACTTGGAGGTATGTTTTATTTTTTTTTTTTTATTTAAATCTGTCTAGCAGTTAAATAGCTTAGAAGGTAGTATTTTGAAATCCAGCTGACTGACCTCTTACACATTTTCAGAGGAGGGTGTCGAACTACAAGATGCTTTGTTTAAGAAGACCAATCAGAAATCTGTGCCGAATGTTTTCATTCGAGGCAACCACATCGGAGGATGTGACAGCACGATGAAAGCGTACAACGATGGGCGACTGGTTAATTTGCTTGAAGGAACCAATGTTGTCTATGATTATGACCTGGTCGTAATTGGTGGAGGGTCAGGAGGATTAGCTGCATCCAAGGTATTTATGTTTTTAAAATGAAAATTATCTTCAAATTTTTCACTAGCAATTTTTCTAAAAATCTACATCACATGTAATTGATATTTGAGCATCTTATTTCATTACTATTTAAATGAAGAGATAAAGTTATGACGTGGCAAGTTCTCTGCCCTCTTTTTCTTTTTTCTTTCACGGAGAGAATACTTGAGGGTCTCTGAATAACTGAAAAATTGTGTGCGTTCAAGAGCGATATAATTTCCAAATAGCAGGCTTTAATTATTTCCATTAATTGTGTGTTGTTCCAGGAAGCAGCTATTCTCGGTAGGAAAGTTGCTGTTTGTGATTTTGTCGTCCCTACTCCAAAAGGCACGACATGGGGCCTAGGGGGCACGTGCGTCAACGTGGGCTGCATTCCCAAGAAGCTGATGCATCAAGCTTCTATTGTGGGCACCAACATCAAGGAAGGCACTCTGTATGGCTGGCGGGTCCCTGATAAAGGTGGACATCAATCCATTATTTCTCAGAAACACTTGCCAGTTCCCAACTTGTTTCTTTTAGCTTAAAGCTAACTGAATGGATTGTAAAATATTGCCATTTTTAGAAGTTAATCCTGCTTTAACGGTGAACTTAACTGAGCTTCAGAAAAGTGTTCACAATTGAAACTGTTATCTGGTAAATCACTTGTTGTTTAGTAACAAATAATTGTGATGAACTTATCATAATTGTGTTTATGTTTTAGTGGAGCATGACTGGACCATGATGGTTGAGGAGATCCAGCAATATATCAAGTCTCTGAACTGGGGCTATCGTGTAGCTCTCAAGGACAAGGGAGTGACATACCTCAATGCTCTTGCTGAGATTATTGACCCTCATCGCATAAAAGTAAGACTTATTTGTTTATTGTCAAACTTTATACACAACCAGAGCAAAATTGTCCGTAGATTTTGTAGGGTATCTGCTAAGCGAAATAAAATGTGAAACTGTCGAGAATGATGGTTAAAATTTTTGTAATTTACTTTCTTCTCCTGTATACATTAATACAGACAGAATTTTTAGATTTATGGTTAAGATTGCACCATACCTATGAATATTTAGTTGATTACTTGTATAGAGGGCACTGTTAAACGTATCCTGGGGAGTGATACGGGACGTGTTGTGCATTTTTCCTTTCCACACATTTTCTACCGTAGCAAAAGGGGAGTGTATCACGTGGGTGTCTAGCTATGCGACTGGAGATTTGATTTGGAACAAAACACTACTGAATGTCTAAGCCGATTTGCGATTAAAATGATCCGAGAATCCCTACTACCAAAGCCATTCTCAAAAATTGATCTGATGCTTATAATTTATTTTCAAACAGTTTAAAGTCACCATGGCCCTTAGCTTCAAGATCTGATTTCAAATCAGTTTGAATTTTTGTTCTAATGTTGAAACTTCCCTCTCTAGCATCAATTTGTTGTACAAGTAAGGTTACTGGACTGCACGTGCCCTGTCTCCCCAAACCGTCGTAATCGCCAGATGATGTTATTAAAAATACACCAGTGCAGGGATTCCTAGAAAAGCAACATTGAGATAAGCGCCCGTCAAGTTTCGAGGGAATTTTGGCAATAGCGGTAAAACAGTCCCTTTTTATTTGGTCAATTGCAAAAAGAATATTGATTGGAATCGATTGAAACTTGCAGGATAGGAGGAAAAAATGTACCAAAGAGTTTTGAATCATATTTTTAAGACAATCGATATGGCAGCTGCTAACAAAAGAAGTGAAATTGTAGAGAAATGTTGCATTGTGAATCAAAAGAGAGAATTAGCTGATAAAAATCAGAACAAATTGCCATTGCCTAACCTCAAGACTCTATTTCTTCTATTGTAAATTGTATCTTTCTGCAGTTTTAATCACTATTTGAGCAATGGAACAGATAATTTGTCTTTTAGACTTACCAGCACATTTTTTATGAATGGCAATTAAACAAATATAATATTGATGTGAAATTGAAGCAAATAAAATGAAGATATTTTCTGAACTGTATTGACAAACCTTACATATCTCGGTTTGTGACTTGATCCAACAGTTGACGGATAAGAAGCGCAAGGTGACAGAGATCACCACCAGGCACGTAATCATCGCGGTGGGTGGCCGTCCCATGTACCCAGACATCCCAGGGGCACGAGAATACGGAATCACGTCTGATGATCTATTTTCCCTGCCGAAATCTCCCGGCAAAACACTGCTGATCGGAGCTTCGTACATCGCGCTGGAATGTGCTGGTTTCCTAGCGGGTCTTGGATACGATGTCACTGTGATGGTGAGTTGATTATATTTCATTTCAAAATGCTTATGCTTTTCTTGTATGCTAACTCTTGCTCTAGAAAACAACCATCGTTCTATCGCCATTGCCCATTGTTCTCGGACCTCCAACTGTCTTTGATAGCCATACGGTTGAAATGATGGAATAAAATTTAAGCTACCTTTGGCATTTTAGACCTTTCAGTCTAGGTTTTTTTCATATGCATGATTGCAAGGTCTTGTCTCTCAAAATTTTACTCAATCTCCTGTGTCATAGTGCTTGGTGGTTTGTAAGCAAGGTTACCAACCCAAGGAATACCGTGGTTTGTAAGCAAGGTTACCAACCCAAGGAATACCGTGGTTTGTAAGCAAGGTTACCAACCCAAGGAATACCGTGGTTTGTAAGCAAGGTTACCAACCCAAGGAATACCGTGGTTTGTAAGCAAGGTTACCAACCCAAGGAATACCGAGGTTTGTAAGCAAGGTTACCAACCCAAGGAATACCGTGGTTTGTAAGTAAGGTTACCAACCCAAGGAATACCGTGGTTTGTAAGCAAGGTTACCAACCCAAGGAATACCATGGTTTGTAAGCAAGGTTACCAACCCAAGGAATACCGAGGTTTGTAAGTAAGGTTACCAACCCAACGAATACCATGGTTTGTAAGCAAGGTTACCAACCCAAGGAATACCGAGGTTTGTAAGCAAGGTTACCAACCCAAGGAATACCATGGTTTGTAAGCAAGGTTACCAACCCAAGGAATACCGAGGTTTGTAAGCAAGGTTACCAACCCAAGGAATACCATGGTTTGTAAGCAAGGTTACCAACCCAAGGAATACCGTGGTTTGTAAGCAAGGTTACCAACCCAAGGAATACCGAGGTTTGTAAGTAAGGTTACCAACCCAAGGAATACCATGGTTTGTAAGCAAGGTTACCAACCCAAGGAATACCGTGGTTTGTAAGCAAGGTTACCAACCCAAGGAATACCGAGGTTTGTAAGTAAGGTTACCAACCCAAGGAATACCGAGGTTTGTAAGCAAGGTTACCAACCCAAGGAATACCGAGGTTTGTAAGCAAGGTTACCAACCCAAGGAATACCATGGTTTGTAAGCAAGGTTACCAACCCAAGGAATACCGTCGTTGAGTGTAGGTTCTAGGTAGAGAAACAGCGTCAATGTTACAGTCTCTGCGTGAAAGATGACCGCCAAATGACTACCTTACCGACAAAAATGCAGAGTACCGGAACATCACGTTAAGTGGAGCCACTGTCGTATGAAATTTAATTTCAATATTTCTCGTAAGTTAACTCGCTTTTGAGACTTTTCATGCTTAAAAAATCTCCATCAATGTTTACCTCAACGATTGATAAACACGTAACGATATTAAAAAGCGAGTAACCTACGAGAAATATCGAAATTAAATTTCATACAACAGTGGCTCCACTTAATGTGATGTTCCGGTACTCTGCATTTTTGTCGGTAAGGTATTCATTTGGCGGCCATCTTTCACGCAGAGACTGTAACATTGACGTTGTTTCTCTAACTATAACCTGCACACAACGATGCCGTGGTTTGTGAGGAAGGTTAGCATCCCAAGGAAAACCGTGGTTTGTGCTTGAACAATGTTAACAAATAATTGCATTGTGTTCAGAATTTTAATTTAAATCCCACACTAGGGAAGGGTCGGTAGAATTGTTTATTCCTTTGAGAAGGTATATTTTGTGCAAAATAATACGAGTTACTTGGCATAATATTAACACTGACAGGTAATTTGATCTCCCTGCTCCAAAATGTTCCGTCTCCTTTAACCTTTACGGTTAGGAGGTTTGTTAGTGCCACATTTCTAGGTACTTACCTTAGGAAAGGATAAAGTTAGAAATGCACACGACTAAACGTTTGGCGGACACTTATCTCTCGGATTGTGTTTTAGGTGCGTTCGATCCTGCTACGAGGGTTTGACCAACAGATTGCCAACATGATCGGTGAGCATATGAAAAGCCACGGCGTCAAGTTCATCGAGGGATGCGTTCCGACGGCAATTGAGAGCGTTGAGACGGAACCAATCGATGAGTCTGACCCATCTACCGAAGTCGAGTACTCACCGCCGTTGTTCAAAGTAAGTCAACAATGCTTTCTTTTCAGGCAAAATAAACATTCATTTATTATAAAGCACTGGTTGTTGGTAGACTTTAACTTTTTAGTTCTTTGCTTGTTCTTTGTTATCTCAAATGTGTGAGACAACATACTGTTAGACCACTTGGAGGATGAAGATTAAAATATTCATGTGTTTCGTGTTCGAAAAATGTTGAATTCTTGATTTGGATTTCGTGTATTGGAACTTTTCGATTGGAATCTGTGTTTGTTTCTATAACCTTGCCATTTAGAACACTTTAGTGAGCAGAACTCATTTTTGTTCAGCGAAATAGAAACGTTCAAAACATTTATTTTTATAATTCAACAATTAATTACATAACAGTTCGCAAGAATTTTAGCACATGCTGCAGCTTGATATACTTTGATTAAAAGCAAATTATCTGAATTTTCACTTAATGTGAATACCAAGGCCTGGCGTTGTAATTCATTTCGCATTTCTTGTCCGTTTTACAGGTTCTTGGGACAAAATGTGATGATTCTGAATACTCTGATGAGTTCAACACAGTGGTATTTGCAATCGGTAGGGAGGCTTGCACGAAAAACCTTGGGTTGGTGTCGGCGGAAGTCACCCACGACAAGCGGTAAGTTGTTTACAATGTCAAACTGGCCCCAACTTTTGTACCATGCGAACTGATTGCATGCTTGCGTCATCAATGCAAGAGTAAAGCCTCAATTACTGCATTTCAATGTATAATCAAAACATCTCCCATTACAAAATTCTGTTATAAAAAGAGAAAGCCTGACAAGCACTCTAATCAAGGTTTGATAAAACTAGATATCAAAGAGAATTCAATGCGTTGACTACGAATTGGAATCATAGTCGTCTGATGAGACCTAGAGACTGTGTGCTTTGATGGTAAAGTTACTTAAAATGAATCTCAGATGTTCTTTACATTTGTTTTCAGGAACGGCAAGATAATAGTTGACGAGAAAGAACAGACTTCAACAAAGAATGTGTTTGCAGTCGGTGATGTGCTTTGTGGCAAACCGGAGCTGACTCCTGTTGCTATTCAAGCTGGGAGACTTCTGGCTAGGGTAAGATCTTCAGTTCCTAGTTTTAAGCACAAACTATGCATAAAGATGCTATTCAAGCTGGGAGACTTCTGGCTAGGGTAAGATCTTCAGTTCCTAGTTTTAAGCACAAACTAAGCATAAAGATGCTATTCAAGCTGGAAGACTTCTGGCTAGGGTAAGATCTTCTGTTCCTAGTTTTAAGCACAAACTAAGCATAAAGATGCTATTCAAGCTGGAAGACTTCTGGCTAGGGTAAGATCTTCAGTTCCTAGTTTTAAGCACAAACTAAGCATAAAGATGCTATTCAAGCTGGGAGACTTCTGGCTAGGGTAAGATCTTCAGTTCCTAGTTTTAAGCACAAACTAAGCATAAAGATGCTATTCAAGCTGGGAGACTTCTGGCTAGGGTAAGATCTTCAGTTCCTTATTTTAAGCACAAACTAAGCATAAAGATGCTATTCAAGCTGGGAGACTTCTGGCTAGGGTAAGATCTTCAGTTCCTAGTTTTAAGCACAAACTAAGCATAAAGTTGCTATTCAAGCTGGGAGACTTCTGGCTAGGGTAAGATCTTCAGTTCCTAGTTTTAAGCACAAACTAAGCATAAAGTTGCTATTCAAGCTGGGAGACTTCTGGCTAGGGTAAGATCTTCAGTTCCTAGTTTTAAGCACAAACTAAGCATAAAGATGCTATTCAAATCGACAGAATAGTGGCAGTAATGCTAAACAATGACATTAATCTGCCCCAACAGTTGGTATTTAAGTTTAGTCAGAGTCTCAGTGATAATTTGAAACGTTTTGCAGAGTTTGCAACCACAAAGTGTGGTAGCAGTAGGTGCCGTCCTGTGGCTCTTACGGGTGGCCTTTTTTAACAAACCTCAACTACAGATGACTCGTAATATTAGTAAATGTTTATCAATCGTTAATGTTAGCACATATTTGATTGTAATCCAGTTTCAAATGTGAATCACCTGCAAAAAATAAGGATATACAATTTGTTTATTCTCAAAAATATGGTGACTCCACACAGCAGTAGCTTCCATAGTCGTCGGAATTTTAGTCAATAAGACGTATTATTTTAAGACTGTTAAACATTAAAGCTGGGACTCTTAACTAATATAGATTAAAAATAAGTTGTACAAGTCCATCTAATAAAAACTTTGACTGCGCTGGTTATAGGACTGGTCACACTGCACTGGTTATAGGACTGGTCACACTGCGCTGGTTATAGGACTGGTCACACTGCACTGGTTATAGGACTGGTCACACTGCACTGGTTATAGGACTGGTCACACTGCACTGGTTATAGGACTGGTCACACTGTGCTGGTTATAGGACTGGTCACACTGCACTGGTTATAGGACTGGTCACACTGCACTGGTTATAGGACTGGTCACACTGCACTGGTTATAGGACTGGTCACACTGCACTGGTTATAGGACTGGTCACACTGCACTGGTTATAGGACTGGTCACACTGCGCTGGTTATAGGACTGGTCACACTGCACTGGTTATAGGACTGGTCACACTGCACTGGTTATAGGACTGGTCACACTGTGCTGGTTATAGGACTGGTCACACTGCACTGGTTATAGGACTGGTCACACTGCACTGGTTATAGGACTGGTCACACTGCACTGGTTATAGGACTGGTCACACTGCACTGGTTATAGGACTGGTCACACTGCGCTGGTTATAGGACTGGTCACACTGCGCTGGTTATAGGACTGGTCACACTGCACTGGTTATAGGACTGGTCACACTGCACTGGATCAGGTATTGGATGGGTGACCACAATACACATGACCAGTTCTGTTCGGGAGAGAGGTTGGAGGGATGAAAGTTAAGCAACACTGCGCTGGATCAGGTATTGGATGGGTGACCACAATACTCATGACCAGTTCTGTTCAGGAGAGAGGTTGGAGGGATGAAAGTTAAGCAACACTGCGCTGGGTCGGGCATTGGATGGGTGACTATCATACACATGACCAGTTCTGTTCGGTAGAGAGGTTGGAGGGATGAAAGTTAAGCTACACTGCGCTGGGTCAGGTATTGGATGGGTGACCACAATACTCATGACCAGTTCTGTTCGGGAGAGATGTTGGAGGGATTGATGTGTACAATAATATATGCCTTGCTTATCAACCTCTGGACATTATGGATTTGTAGAGGAATCCTTTTGTTCAAGTTTTACTGTCCCTTGGAAGGGATGTTAAGCCAGTGGTCACAACAGAAGTGGGCTACGTGCTGGCATCAGGTTTTTCCTTATCGCTTCTCTGCTACATGAGGCTTATCATCGTTATCATCATCATCATCACCTACTCATTCACTGCCGTTATAAAACCAGGGCCAATTGATTAATCAATGGACTCTTTCGCAGAGACTGTACGACAATCACAACGTTCTGATGGACTACGTGAACATCCCTACGACTGTGTTCACCCCGCTGGAGTACGGCTGCGTCGGATTCTCTGAAGAAGCGGCCATCGAGAAGTATGGCGAAGACAACATCGAGGTCTACCACAGCCACTTCCAGCCACTCGAGTATGCTCTCGGTGGCAGAGACCCGAACAGCTGTTATGCTAAATTGATCTGTGTCAGAAGTGAAGAGGATTTGGTTGTTGGCTTCCACTATCTGGGACCGGATGCTGGAGAGGTCACCCAGGGCTTTGCCATCGCTGTCAAGCTGAAAGCCAAGAAGGCAGACTTTGCTGCTCTTGTTGGCATTCACCCAACTTGCGCCGAGGTGAGAATTTTGGGAAAGAGGTATTTCTGTGAATGCTAAATGACACTAGTTGGCATATTTCCTAGTTTTTTTTTTTTATATCAGTTTGCAGATATTATTTTTGTTGTTATTTGGGTTTGGCAATGGGTGATGAAATGCTGGACTCCTGCCAGCTATTGGCTAAATCTGTTTATATTTGTATGTTTTACATTAGAGGGGTTGAAAGTTTTGATTGAGTGTAGGTGGAATTTAGATTTGCACAGGATGAAGAGGATGTTTGAACTGAATTATTGCTGCCAGGAAATTGTAGAGACTAAGATTATACTTTTTATTTTCAGGTATTTACCACTATGTCTGTGACGAAGGCTTCAGGGGCAAGTGTTGACAAAACAAGTTGCTGAGGTTAAAGTGAGCTGTTTTCTGCAAAGATAAACAGCATATGTTTGTACCTTACTTTGAAATTCTAGCCTTTTAAAGGTTTTATGACAACTTGACCAAAAACCTTATAATGAGGAGGGTAAAGTTTGATGAGAATCAGAGTACTGTACATAATTTTCCACAAATGGTATTATCAGTACTTTCTTTAGAAGATAACCAAGCCTGTGAAACAACCAATAGAACAAAACTATACATTTATTGTTCACTTCACTTCAAAATTGCATGGTAAAGTGGCATTTCATGCCGTAGAATCAATTTGTAATTACATTATTGATTTTTGATAGCACTTCTGCTGTAAAAATTTAAAATGATTAAACATTGAACCAATTCAACCCCACAAACTGTTTCTATTTGTTTTATTTATTTTGTTCTCACCACTCACTTGCATACTAAGAAATTTGTAGTTGACATGGATTTCTACTTTACACTCTTCAGTATTGAAATGTAGAAGTTCTTGAAGATGATGGGCACTTCTTCTTCATTGATGAAATTTAGACTTGGCTTTGAACTTGAGAATGGATTCTCCATGGGTTCAAGAATAACTTTGAAGTTATTTGGAAAGTGTTGTTTGATTCGTGCGACATCTAGTGGAAGCTCATGTGCTGTGTAGGCAGTGACCACAACGGGAACTGTGGGGTCTCTGAGCATCATCTTGATAGTTGGCAGCCAAGTGTCACTTCCAGCATAGCCTGTGCTACGATACAGTCCCGCATTGAACGCACATATAAGTTCTGGTCGGCTGTATTTCGACGAATTGGCGTAATCGTGGTAAAATGTGCCAGGGTGGAACTCGTAGTTGACTTTTTTTCCAGTTTGTCGACAGTGATTGCAACACTTTTCGTTTTGGATCATATCTAATGGTCGTTCTTTTAACTCTGGGCCGACAAATATGATGTTTAGAGTGACTAGATTTGGTAATAGATGAAGAAGGAGGACCTCCCATTTGTTCACTGTGTCTGCTTCAAAGTGTAACTCTGCTCCTACCAAGTGAATTGTTAGTTTCTGTCTGGTTTCCAGAGGAGGACTTATGTTGCACTTTTGCAGAGAAAATAGAGCCGATAATGGACAGGTGGCGATATCGGTGACAATCGAATAAGTTAGCCGATTCCATTGCATGCATATTCCTGAGCCGAAAGCATTAGGGAAGAACATCTTCATATTATCGGACAATGGCTTGTACTCCGTAAATATTTTATTCGGAAGAGTTGGCTGTAGCATCCCGTTTTCAGCTTGATAAAAAATGATATCTCTGTAAAGACTAAATAAAGGGCACCACTTCTTGTGATGGACATTCAAGTGGTCTGGCTTGCAAAAGTGAATGTGAAGACACTCTCTGCAAGCTGTCAACTGGTCCCGTTCAGCCACATGGCATGTCTGACAATTTGGAGTATAGAAAAACATCTCCCGCTCCCACAATTCCATCGGCCGACTCATGAGTCGAGCGCATTGGTCAACACTCTGGATTCGGTATTGTCTGTACTCATCTGCAGACAGCCCGGTGGAATTCCCGTATAGGTACGTAAGTTTTTCCTTCTTAGACACCTTACAAATCACTTTACAGAGCTCTTTATGTTTGGACCAATGCTCTACTTGATGATCTTTTGAACAATAAAATATCATTTTGCAATTATTGCATCTCTTTAAACTTGTGTTATCAGTGGATTTCACTGATTTGCACACTTGGCAGGCATATGCTTGAAATACTTCTCTTTGCTGCAGGACATATTCTGGCTCCTCGTCTCTATTTATCAGTTGGTCTTCATCCAACTTTGTTCTATCAAAAATATCTGATTGCTGGCCAACAATTTGCACCTTTGACTCCTTAACTTGGCTTTGTTGCTTTTCCTTGACCAGAATTTGAAGTTTTTTGCTCAAAAGGGTTTCTACCATCGCATCCATTGCCTCAGCATCCCTGTTCCTCAGCTCCTCTAGAGGCACCAGACTACTAGGCGTGGGTAGTTCTTCAGGAAGGCATTCCTCGGGGGTTGCCGCCAGTGGGGATTGCGTCTGTTCTGAGCATTGGGGATCGTTCGATGATTTGTTGAAAGCTTTTCGTGGTCTTTTCTTTCCCATTGCTCTGCCCTAAACAGAAAATTCCGTGATAAATTGCCTAATTCAATAGTGCATTTTTTTTGTCTTTCTAGAAGCATTTGTTGTGGCATTGTCAGTAGCTTCCTTAACAATGTTCCTCAGTAATGTTCTCTAAATACCTACTTCTGAACTTGTGACTTTTTTTTCTGTCTAATCAAAACCACAGTCCGCCAGGCTTTTTATAGACCACAATACAATTGCCAGCAACCTGCTGCTATTATAGCTAGCTCCAAATTCCCGGGCGAGTCATTTATACTAAATTATTCATCAATCAACTTCACTAATCCTAAAAATAAACCACTGCATTACACTGAACAGAATAAATTGATTGGGTCAGGTGTAAATACTTAATTCGTATTCGAAGATGCTATTATCTCGATTCAATACTTCTATTAGCTAGATGCACCAAAAGAAATTTGTTTCTTGATAAGAATGAATACAATTTTCACTTATTTAAGTATTGATAAGAACATTTGATCTCTATTTTAGAGATAACCTATTTTTTTAGATGGCTCGGATATTTATGATCGATTAGCATAATAACAATAAACAGATAAAATACCTGCGTTAGTTCTTGATCATCTTCAAAATAATGGTAATTCCAGATTTGTTATTTTAACACAAAAACTAAAGACAATATAAAATGAATCTTACTTTTGTCTGGGAGAATGGTTATTAGGTGCAATCACGTCTAATTTTCTTAGAAAACACGTCTAAATGTTCAATCAAAACGCGAACCGAATTCACACTTCGGAGATGAAATCGGCAGACTGATATTTTATCATTGTATCACCCGCCAAATAAAACTGTAGTTGAAACGCGCTCTAGTAGCTAAATAAGATACTAACCATAGCCTGGTTGGGTCGGTCAAGAAACTATCTTCATTCCGAGGAACTGTCATTCGTTTGTAATCGGAGTATTTTGTCGGCATCAAGTCGGCATTATTCGGTGGGTGCAATGCTGTGGGTGCGAGTTAGCTTTGGTATAGGCTGTACAGCAATAGGTTTCAACGCCTCCGGGAGGCTGGGTCATACGCTATTTAAATTCTGACGTTAGGGCTCGGGAACAATGGATAAGGCTACCAAAGCAATACGCAGGTAAAAATATCACGCTAAAGCTGTTATTAAATGCTATGAGTCTGTCGTATTCAATAATTAGGTATTGCTGAATCATAATAAATGTGTAGTCAATAGAGATGTTATTATCATTTTAGGAGCAGCATAAAACTGAAGTCCATTGCATCTGGTGGTGGTCATCAGGATTTGAATTTAGCCTTATCACAATTAAGGGATGTGCGATCTACTGCCAAAGTATTCATGGCAGCACAGACGACAGCCTCTCAGGATTTACTTCGATGGTCTCAAGCAAATGAAATGAAAGCGGTGCAAGATACTTTCATACAATTTGCTGAGCTGAATACTTTATGGTCTCTGGCTCAAAAGGAATTTATAGGTAAGTCAGGGTTGGCATACTAAATTGAATCATAAATTAAAGATAAATTTAATCTATCCATCCTTAAATATATGGTTGGATAATAAAAATGCATAGTACAAGTATTAAACTGCATTGTTATGAGTAGGAAGTATAAGTGCTTGCTATTTGATAGCATCATACGATAATAGCATTACCCAATGGTATATCATCTTGGTATCATCTTGGTATCTTATCAACCTATAGTATGTCTCCAACTGCCATACAATTTAAAATTTCCAAACCAAAATTAAAAATTGTATGGCTTTTTTCACCAGTTAACAATAAAACTGCCATTGACAAAATCTCTAGCCATGGTAACCATGACAACATCATTTGTGAAATGTCTTTGTTCATTGAAAGTATATTGAAGCAATTGTAGTTTTAAGAAACTGACTGTCACAACAACATGTTTGTGTTTCATTATGACAAAAAAAAAAAAAAAATCATTGTTATTACTATCACAACAAATGTCACTTCAGTTAAATTTTAGGTAGCACTACTTTAAACTAAACTAAGTATTTACTTATAGAAATGGATGCAAAATTAGCACCTCAAATTTCCTAATTTTTGCATGTTTTATCCTTTTCAGATCAATTTAAAAAATTCATTCATCAGTTTGAGATGATACTGGAAGGTGAGCAACACCTGGACCAAGCCCGGAGTAATGTGTCGGCATTGGAAAAAAAAGAAATGAAAATCAGAAAAGAATTAAGAACGGCATCAGCTTCACAAAAATCCATCTCTGAAGATATGCGACAACTGGAAATAAAGCTTGCACAATCGGAAAGGTCAAAAGACCTTGCTAAACTTGAAGGTACCTTTGTCATAAATTGTTTGTTTTGTCATCATATTGTGTCTTGCAAGGAACAATATAATAATGTTTAACAACTCTCAGTTTTAGACGTAATAAAAGAAAATGAGGCTGTGAAAATAATTCGGGTCAAAGAAGGTCTATCAAAGCTCTCTGAATCATTTATGGAACTTTCTTCGAAATGTCAAATTATCTACGCTGCCAACAAGGAGCTTGCTCAGCTACTGCCAGATGTTCATGACAAAAATATTCATGAACTTCACTATCCAGGTAAATTGTCTACTCATGGGTATAGATGTTATATTGGTATGATAATGATTGATGGTAGTCAATATCATTCCATGGTAGTCAATATCATTCCATGGAGTCAATATCATTCCATGGAGTCAATATCATTCCATGGAGTCATGGTGGGGCTACTTTTGTTTCTCTTCGAGTGGCCCTCTAATTCAGTCCATCCCACGGGTTTTTGCTGACACTAAATGTTTCCTGAATATTACTGGAGGTTGGAACATGGGAGCTAAGAAAACTTACAGTTTAACAGATATCTACCACATGCAATTAGTAATTGTCAATTACCGCAAGTCAATATAGTACCCAAAATAGTGACTTAAGCAATGCACACAAAATGTGTTCATCATGCCACATCGATAAGTGTATTAGCCGCTTCCAAACTCGCTAGTTACCAGTGGCAGTGCATTAGAGAGAGCAACTAGTTCATGGGTACGTACAGAGACAGAGACGTAGATAGCGTTTGTTACGCCTGCTGAAACTCTGAAATCTTTGTACTGCAACAAGAAGTAGAAACCTCTTCATAATGTAACAGTATCACTGTCACCTGCCCGCCACTTCTGATCCCTATGGCATACCCCTATGTATCCCTATGTGCACTATGCACCTTACACCGTTGAGTGTCTCAGGTTACTGTTGTTGCTGACCATGCAACTAACATCTAAATGTTTATCTACCTGCTGGGACAAGGCAGAGCTGGGCTGGAGTCTGAACCTTCAACATCGATTTGTACTCCACCAATAAATATCATTAGCCCATCAATTTCTCCACTTTTAAAGCAAATATATTCTCTCTCCCTCCACAGTCACTGAATATGTTTCACCCGGATTTCTTTATTACATGATACATGACCACCAAAAAAAAAACTGAACCCCAACTGTGTCAGTCAAACATGAAGAATTATTTATGTATTTTAGGTAAATTTGCTACCTCTGTTCTAGGTTCGTTTGCAGCCGAACAGGTTGTTTCCAACGCAAAAGAGCAAGTTCAGCAACGCAATCGACCACAAGGAACAATGTCACCGAGTGCTCCCTTTCATGATGAACTGCCTCCGCCGTACTCACCAACTGGAAACCAATCGTTTCGTTCACCAGGCTGTAGCTCCTTCACACAATCACCAAGCACAAATCCATTTGAAACTGATGACACTCAACATTCATATTCTAGTCGACATTCCCAGCCATTTTAATGGGTCTTTTCATATACCTACTCACCTAATATTTATACAATTTAATTTTCATTGAATTGAAAAAAACTTAAATTATTTTTTTTTACATTTACTCAATGGCTCCAAACTTAAAAGCTTGTATGTGGTTTTAAAATAGAGCAATTTTATACAATTCTACTGTTAGTAGAAGTAGTACCTGAGGTAGTAGACATAGAATTAGTTACATTTATCCATTCAATTTAAACTTTACGGAAAATGCATTTTATAGCAATTAAAGTGGAGAGAATATGCACAGTTTTAAATTGCAGAGTTTTTTACTTTTCTCAACTTGATACCCACATTAGAAACTGGTTATACTAAGGTAGTTTTAATTAAAATCAATTTCATGTAAATCATGGAGAGTGAAATAGTACCAGTTTGTAGCCCTATAAGTGAGTTAAATTTAGCTATATAACTTTCCTAGCTGTCGTGTTAACACTGTTGCAGGCCTTATATAAATCCTCGGGCTATTGTTTTCGCAATGTCATCAGTCGGAGATAATGCAGACAGTGATATGATATCATATACTCATAGCAAATTAAATGGCTGACTCAGTGCACCCTGGGTTTCACTGGGAGCGGTCTGCGTGTTCGACTGGGCCTGTTACTGCCCCAGTGCAACTTTCACGTGTTCGCCTGGCAGAGTTGCTCGCTATCGGGTCACTCCCATGCTCTTTTTATGCTACGAGAGTTGTTAAACAAATTAACGAACAGACAGCTAGTGTTCACGTATTCCAGTAGGAGTGCCCTCGCTTAGAGCTGGTGCAAACCCGGTGGAGAGCCAGCGGAGGCCTTTGAGCACGACGTCATCGAGCAAGTTTCAACCCCTAACTGGTGCAGGCTAGTTGAAAACGACGTCAGTGTCCCTTTGAACTAGCCCGCCATTTCAAAATGGCCGCTTTAAGAGTGCCGCACTGTTGCCACATTGAGTTAGCGTTATTTGTGCAATTCCGCGGTCCCACAGTTAAAAAATGTAGTTTTATAGGTCATAGAAAAAATTAAGCTAAATATTTCTTTTGGTAGAAAGATGCGCACTGTTTTTATCAAAGGTAATCTCGTCGGTTCTTGAAAATTTTTAATTTGGGTGACTTTGAACCATCTGGCAACCCTGACTGCAAGCTCGAACACAACATGAAGTTTAGGGTTGGCTTCTTTAAGAGGACTGAAAATATACTAAAGTAGTCTCTTGGTACCGGTAGGGCTTCAACATGACTTTATTTTGCTGGAGACCGATCAAAAACTTTCTGAAGTTACGTTGCAATACACAGTTTCCCGTCATATCATTAAAACCCTTCAGTAGTGGTGAAGTGCAAGTTTGCAATGACGAGCTAACCTCAAAACATGCGGATTCCAAAGTTCCTATTCATACAACCAGAGATTTGAACTATCCTCCTAGATATCGGAAACCTCGACAAGCGTGGATTGAAAATATGGATTCCGTATCTTCAAAGAAACTGGGCATCATTGATTTACATCCGCTTATATTTGGATCTCAGCCAAGAATAGACCTGCTTCATCAGAATGTCGTTTGGCAGCGATCATATCGTTTCGTTTGTTACGCTCACACGAAAACCCGAGCCGAAGCACGTGGAGGCGGACATCGACCCTGGCCCCAGAAGGGATTGGGCAGAGCTCGACATTCGAGTATAAGATCTCCTCTCTGGCGGGGCGGTGGAGTTGCACATGGACCGCGGTCACCAACCCCACACTTTTTCATGCTCCCCTTTTATAATAGAATTCTTGGCTTAACCTCAGCGTTTTCTGTTAAGCTGGCCCAAGATGACCTCCATATCGTTGACAACCTGGAACTGCCAACTGATGAAACAACTTTCATTGAAGAACTCATTGAAGAAAGAAACTGGGGTCCATCTGTTTTAATAGTTAGTGCTACAGATATCATGCCGAAGAGCATTGCCTTGGCAACAGATTCTGTAAAGCATGTCAATCTTATGCCGGTTTATGGCTTAAATGTATATAGCATACTGAAACATGATACTCTGGTATTTACTGTTGATGCTGTAAACATAATTGAAGAAAGGTTACTCTTCCACTTAAATAGAAATGAAACAACAAGTGTTCAAAAAAAGTTCCATGTAAATCAAGTGGGTTAGTTGATATCTATTTTATCCTTTTGTCAAGCTACGGATTCATAAATAACTTTTCCATCATTGAGTTAATAAAATTAATATTAATTGATTTAATATTTAGAGATTCAGGATGAATATGCTTGTAAATAAAACAAAAATAATAGCCAACCTACTTCACATGTATTTATTTACCTACCTTCTGTTTATAATATAATCTGATTGTGTCAAATTGGATTGAGCTCTACTGCCGTAGCCATTGAGAAAATGTTAGATGGTCTCCACTACAACTTCAAAGTCGTATATCTCTGAGCTCCTCAATTCCACTCACTTTGTTCACTGCAGTCCAAATGTGAGCCTCTCCAATCAAGTTCCATGAGGGTGGTCATCTGGACATCAGATGTCATATTGAAACAATCTTCAAACTAGAGTGTTAGTTGCTGGAAAATTGGCTGGCTGATTTGCTACGATCTGCTTTGCTTACACAATCTCCTGTGTCCAATCGACACGGTAGTCACACTGCTTCTTTGCACTTGGTCTTCACTATGGCTATCACAAAGAAATGAACACAGAATTTGCATTTTCATCATTGTTTGTCACAACTTTTAATGTAGGACTGCCTCAAGGGTCTATGATAGTCCCTTTGCTCTACAATCCGTATACAAATGACATGCCAATTAAAATCACGAAAAGTAACCTGAACCTTTCCTCGATCACTACAAACAACACCACTATGCTAATTCAAGACACAAACCAGGCACTATCACAGTTGCATGGATGGTGCCAATCCAACTCTCAATCAAAATAAAACAGAATATGCAAAACATTTCAGGAAAATATAGAAACAACTAGTCCACTGACCTGGCTCAACAAAAAAAAATTATGGAGATATTAGGGAACATAAAGTGTCTTGGGCTGTTAGTAGACAGTGAACTGAGTTGAATCTTACATAGCCACATGATTAGCAACGAGATCGCATCCAATTGTTACTTGATTAAAGAGTCCTGTAGCTTCGGGCGACATTTAGCATTTAAAGTACAGACTATTCTAATTATTTTTTAACTATGTCTAAGCCAGAAGTTCAGCTTCTCAATGGGCAATAGCTCCGAAGGTCCTAGCAGGTACTAGCAGGTACTAGCAGGTACTAGCAGGTACTAGCAGGTACTAGCAGGTACTAGCAGGTACTAGCAGGTACTAGCAGGTACTAGCAGGTACTAGCAGGTACTAGCAGGTACTAGCAGGTACTAGCAGGTACTAGCAGGTACTAGCAGGTACTAGCAGGTACTAGCAGGTACTAGCAGGTACTAGCAGGTACTAGCAGGTACTAGCAGGTACTAGCAGGTACTAGCAGGTACTAGCAGGTACTAGCCGGTACTAGCAGGTACTAGCAGTTACTAGCAGGTACTAGCAGGTACTAGCAGGTACTAGCAGGTACTAGCAGGTACTAGCAGGTACTAGCAGGTACTAGCAGGTACTAGCAGGTACTAGCAGGTACTAGCAGGTACTAGCAGGTACTAGCAGGTACTAGCAGGTACTAGCAGGTACTAGCAGGTACTAGCAGGTACTAGCAGGTACTAGCAGGTACTAGCAGGTACTAGCAGGTACTAGCAGGTACTAGCAGGTACTAGCCGGTACTAGCAGGTACTAGCAGGTACTAGCAGGTACTGGCAGGTACTAGCAGGTACTAGCCGGTACTGGCAGGTACTAGCAGGTACTAGCAGGTACTAGCAGGTACTAGCAGGTACTAGCAGGTACTAGCAGGTACTAGCAGGTACTAGCAGGTACTAGCCGGTACTAGCCGGTACTAGCTTACTTACTTACTTACTTCCCTTACTTCTTGGATTTCAGGCTTCTAGGCTAGACTAGGTCATTCATGTGTGCCTCAGGGCGCCATTAAATACCATCTGCAGCACGAGTTATGGAACAATGAAATTGACTTGTTTCCAGTAGCTTATTTCTACTGTTATGTAAAACACGTTCAACGAATTGCAGAGTTCAGAATTGAATGTGCTGGAAGCTAAATTTATCACAATATCGTTGTCTTTGGGCAAACTTTAACCTTCTTGATTTTTAGAGTACTTGCTGTTCTTTTTGGGAAACATCGGCTGTTTGGAAATGGTACCTATTTGAAGTCACAAAATCGCAGACATTGGATTGGGGGTGCTGCCACAGCCGCATATGATTTATATTTATACTTATTTGATTTGCATTTTGTTTATTTTGCTTATCTTAGCGAGTAAAAAGAATACGGTCAGTATTAATAATCGTGGCTTGTGACATTATTGCGCAATAGATTATTGTACATCATAGACCATTGTTTTGTTTTAGGCAGAACAAAATCTGTCTACGATTTTCCTACAGACTTTTTTATTATTAACAACACTATAACCGCCACCGGGGTTCGAGTCCGGGTTTGGGCATACATTTTTGAGACGGTTATAGTGTTGTTAATAATAAAATACCCCGCGCATTGCAAGCGTTTGCAATTTAAATAAGATTTTATTCTAATTCCTTAAGACTCCTTTCAATTTTACCACCTTTCCGGATACTTTAGTTTGCTTATTAGCAACCAGGCAGCAGCAGGATCTACGGACCTTGAGGGTGAGCAATCGCACGAAAACAGAGGATAACACTGGGCAGGCCCACACTAACCTTTGTTACCAGGCTCTAGCCTTGGCTAAAGTCACTGCGAGTTATGCTGCACTGTTTTTGCAGTCAAGTGAAGTGCTTCGTAATGGGATTATGGCCCTACCAGTGGTCGTACGCGTATCTCTCCAATAACTTTCGTTAATAGTTTCCTTCGCGAGAAACGTTTCCTATGATTTGTGAAACAGTCACAAATGCACATAGCTGTCATTAGTGGTCATCCCAGGTTAGGGCCCTGCTACATTATGACAGTCAGTGATTATAAAGTTTGTACCCATGGAATGAAGTGAAATGTGTCAGGTCTTGGATGTTCAATTTTAAATCCCCTCATATTTCGGTGTTCATAAATGACTAGGTATCTTCACTCACAGTCTGCAGTTCAGCGTTATGGTTTCAGTGACATTTTCCTGACCTAATGAACCGCAGATCTGCCACTCGACCACATTTAGAGTGTTTTCAAAAAATGTTCATCTTCTATTTCTATTAAAATTTAACTGCTTAACTGAAAACGTAGAGCCATGTACTGCCTACCGACAACAAGGCAACTAGAAACCTTGCAATATGAATGCACGATCTCAAATATTTGAATTGGTAAGTGTATATCTACTTGTTGCACTGTAGTTCAATTTAGACTTCGGCTTAGTTTGTTGTTAAAAAGGCTGTGATGTATTCTAACTTCGATTAAAATAGTTAACTTTTTAATCTATGGTTCTATTTCCCCAGAAAAAATATTTGGCATATTTACTAGGTCTTGCGTAACATTTTAACACGGAATTCTATTTTACAGACAGTGGAAGGGCGACAAGTAGATGAAGCTGTTGCCAGCATATTCCACACAGTCTTGTTTCATCGTTCATTAGGGAAGTTTAGGTACAAGCAGGAAGGCAGCTACTCAGTTGGTACAATCGGCTATGAAGACGTTGATTGTGACTTCATCGACTTTACATATGTGAGCTAAAAAGACAATCAATCTGCATATGATCTGGATTGTATTTTTGTACATATGTATCAAGTATAATGCTCTATTTAACCGTAATATTACTTTTGGCATTGTAAATCTTACCGTATAGTTATACCTATTGAAAGGGACAAGCAAACTACTGCTGAACTTCCTTTTCAGTGCTTACCAATGCTAGAGACAAATAGCACAGGTCATATTATGATCCATGCAAAACAGATCAATTGGTTGATTAATAACACTAATGCGTAATTTTTTGTTTAGGTATGCTGTGCGTCTGATAACTTGGATCAAATCCTGAAGAGGGAGATATCAGAGTTCTCTGAAGTTTTGCGAGGAAATGATGCCCCTGGATCTGGTCAAATTTCCCTGGAGTTTTTCCAAAAGAAAAAAAATAGGTGGCCTTTTCAAGCCGAATGCATACCGTGGGAGGTCTGGACAATTCGTCTGGAACTAATAAAATTAAACAATGAACATGGTAAAATGAACATATGGTGCATTAATCTTAATATCATTATGTAGGACCCTGTTTTTCAGATGAACACGCAAGTTCAATGGCAATATTGGAGTGCATAAACTATTAACTAAGAGGTCTCTCTCCATCTCTGTATCTCCTAGTTGCAGGTGTGATCATCTTATAATGACACATCTTGCTAAATACCTATTCATTACTACAGAATTAATTTTAAATGGTAAATATTAAATGCAATTTAGTTGTCCGACATTAATAAATACCTTCATTTTCAGAACGGCAAGTTTGCAGAGAAAAAGTCGGTGATTTGCTAACTGAAAAGATTCTTTACATAGCAGAAGTGATGAATAGACACGATTATGTTCCAAAAATGCCCAATCAGTCTGAATTAGATCTTATATTTGATACGAGTTTTTCTGATGTACAGCCATACTTATTTAAGGTATGTTCATTTTTATTTTATTTCAATTTGTGAGTTGATATCGTGGGAGGAAAATTCACTCGTTTTCATACCTCATATCTAAAACTAATTCTGTTGGTTATTAGTCCCAAATTCACCACAATTCACCATAAATTCACCACAATTCACCATAAATTCACCACAATTCACCATAAATTCACCACATGGTTTGGTCGATAAAGCAATGTTGGCAATGTTCCCAGAAATTAGAACTATTGCTTTTTCTTCTGTAGAATCGTTGAGTGTACAGGTTTTAGGTGGAGAAACAACGTCAATGTTACAGTCTCTGCGTGAAAGATGGCCGCCAAATGACTACCTTACCGACAAAAATGCAGAGTACCGGAACATCACGTTAAGTGGAGCCACTGTCGTATGAAATTTAATTTCGATATTTCTCGTATGTTAACCTGCTTTTGAGACTTTTCATGCTCAAAGGATCTTCATCAATGTTTACCTCAACGATTGATAAACACGTAACGATATTAAAAAGCGAGTAACCTACGAGAAATACCAAAATTAAACTTCATACGACAGTGGCTCCACTTAACGTGATATTCCGGTACTCTGCATTTTTGTCGGTAAGGTAGTCATTTGGCGGCCATCTTTCACGCAGAGACTGTAACATTGACGTTCTGTCTCTACCTATAACCTACACTCAACGGTTCCATACACAAAGTTGCACACCGGCCCCTCAACCGTTAACCTGACACTGGACTTAGTAAAAGAAACGCTAATAAGTTTACATTTCAAACTTAAATAAAAACGTATTTTAATATTTTGATTTCAATTTTCAATTATTTCACCATAAAAAATATATGGAAAACCAGAATTTCGATTTTGGGGTAAAATTGTTCTAAAATGTTTTAAAAAATACTTGTCGGGGTGGCTTGTTGAAAAAAAAATCTTTGGAGGTCCCGTTTCTCACCTTGACTCAAATTGGAAACAATTTTTGATCCTTGGTTTTCTGTTTTCATCAATATCTCACATTTGAAGCAATAACTGTTCTCGGATATGTATACAAAGTTGAATGCTTTCTCATTTCACCTGCTCTTGTTCAGAACAAAGAAGTACAAATCACAATAAATTAGTTTTCATTTGTTTTACAATATATTTGTGAAGATTGGAACATACAACCAATAATAACAACCAGTTCTGAATCACTTGCATATGAATGCCATGACGGCATTCATGATTGATATTCACCTGAGTGCACCAGCCCAAGTTTTCGTTCTAAAAGATACTGAACTTATTGCCCGGCTATAGAAGCGTTTAGTAAAATCTCGAGTGAAACTTTGCTGTGACAGTAAATTGTCGTTGAGCAAATCAAGTGCAGCAAAATATTCAATTTCATTTACCTCACATTTGTTTGCACTCTAGTGGCTATTTACCTGCTCCAATTTCAACTAAATTTGCAGAAGCACATTTTTGTGTTCTGAACTTAGACCTATGTCTTTCAGCACAATTTGTGAAATACTTCTGTAGCTATTCAAAATTTATGAAATTTTTCAGATTTTGTATATACTTTATAAAAGTGTTTCAAATGTTTTCACCAAACTTTGCAAAGATAAAAAATATATCAAAATTAAGTAGTTGCAACGTTTTTGAGCCTGCATGCGTTAGCTTTCTCTTTTAATTTACAAATTTCCGACGTCATTTCAATTTTTTGCAATTTTGTTTTGATCTGTAAAACTGATCGGCTTGTAATTTCAGCAACCCTAAATATCGCTAGGCTCATCTTACAAGACAACTCAAATTGCGTTCGTGAAACCCTAGTAGCTAAGAAATGGATCCAGAAAGATCTAGAACGCCACTGTAGACACAATAAATCAACCAAGATTACCTCCTATTATTCAATTGTACCCTCCGATCTACATTCTGGTTTTATATACATGAACAGGCTATTCAGGCTATTCAGGCTATTCAGGCTATTCAGGCTATTCAAGCTATTCAGGCTATTCAGGCTATTCAGGCTATTCAGGCTATTCAGGCTATTTAGGCTATTGAGGCTATTCAGGCTATTCAGTAGCTCTTTTAACAGGCATTAAACTCACCTCTGTTTTTTTTTTCTCGATTTAGGTGTCGTTCACAACATCTGGTCCATCAAATACCTCTGTCGGAACAACAATGAAAAAACTTATTAAGGAGACTCTCTCACTGTGATACATATTCAATCATTGAATTGCAAATGAACACTTTTTATATAATATTGCTCTGTACGTAACGCAGTACGTAACCTACTTAACTAAGTAATTTAGCGCTCATCGCCTTTTTAGCGGGTTAGTGAAAATGTGAATAAATATGTATACACGCATAGCTCCAAGTTATTTGCATCGAGGCTTCAAATTCGGTTTGTAAGTATAAAATACAGGTCTGGTAGGTTTAGACCACCGTTGGCCTATGCGATTCGTAACTTCGGCTAATGTTTTTGAAGTTCGGTCCTCGAATATTTTCTTGCCGTCTAACATACATTTTTAATGTGTTTATTTGTTTAATATAATTATACAAGCTGCAATTTTTTAACCTATACAATTGTAATGATTTTAAACTATTTTAATTATACAAACCACATGTATAGTGGTGTGTACAGATGTTTTCTTTGTATATAGGTACTTAGGACTTGTTATTTTTTTTTGTTGTTTTAGTAAAATGGTCTGTTTTCAGTCCTAGCTCAGCTCCTAGAATATTTAACCATGAAATCAAATTATAATTATGTTGAATGTTCATTTTGTAATCAATGCAGTTGGACAATATATATGCTTATGTTGTCTGTGACCAGCTACAATAGCAAATTAGTAGAATGAAATATGCTTGCATGGTTGCTTCATAGTTCAGCTGGATTTCTGTGTGTAATAATTAATATGGTGATGGTTAGTCAGTATCTAAACATATATTTTCACAGTTCTACCTATTTACCTTGGAAAATTTGCAATTTGTTTGTTAGAAAAGATTTTGGGTTGCTCTGGACAAGAAAGGTAGTGAGAAGTATTGTTCCTAAATAATTGTTTGGGCTTTGGTCTTACAAATTGTTTAGTTTTGGATTTCTTTGTCTCTTAACATATTCCATTGGATGGGACTCGAAGTGGTCGTCTAGTGCTAGTGTCAGGAATCTCCTTTGTAGGATGAGTGCAGAACCTGTGATATTTTGACCACCAAAGTTTTTGTTGTTTTTATTATTTGTTTTACAGTGTTTTAAAGCAGCAGTTCACAGCATGTGAAGGGAAAACTGAAATGTGTTACTTCAAATTGATTTTAATTAGTTGCAGACTCAAAACTTCTTATTTACTTAAGCCCGTATCTCTTCTTGTCCAAAGGAACCCACTATTTGAAGAGTAGAGTAATCAGCAAATGTTATTATTTAGTTCTACATTTCCTTTGGCTTACTGAATGAGGGGGTTTTTAACATTTGTATTGTACAATGAAATTGTAGTTTTTATTTTGTTGCTATAAAATGTATACCAATATAAGCAATATTTTAATTTACATTTAATGAAAGTGTAATTTTAATTTGACATGTCTTAACATGATGTTGATTGTGACTTTAGATATAATTTTATATGACTTGATTAGCCAAATATTTGGACGGTAGTACTTCTAGTCTTATTTTTTAAATTAGGTAATATAGACATTAACGTTCTGATGCTGAGTAGAGGTGTGATTTAGCAATACATTCAATTCTGCTCCATACTTCCTGTCTTGCATTGCAGTTTTGGTTTGGTTGGGTGAGAGTGAAATGAGTTGTAATGAAACAGAACGTATATGATATGATCGTAAAGATGGCAAAACCTCGAGAGAAATAAACTGCAAAATTCTGGCAATCAAGCAAACGTATATCAAGTCCCAGGTTAACCTCTAAGCTGACACGGCTTAACTGCAGGGTAACCATTTCCAGAAAATTAACACATTTTCATTAGTTTCCGTATCTGGCCCCAATTTGGCCTCAAAATCATAGATTTGCACCGAAATAAAAAATTAGAAGTACCTTTTTTAAAGCCTCTCAATCCTCCATAAGAGATCTTTAGATATTCCATTCTAGAGCCCTTTGCGCAGAAGACATTCACATAAAATCTGCAGATGTGACGGAAGTCGCATCAAATCTGTTGGTTCTGTTGGTTCTGTTGTTGAATCTGTTGGCACTCCAATCCATTTCAAACTTTTGGTGTGTGATCTTTGTTCTTACAATGTTTTTATGTACATGTTGGGTTCCAAATCTGATACCTGTATGCATTAAATATAAATTAGAGTTTGAATCTGTTGTTTCAGAGAAATGAATGCAGATGTTCCTTGGTTATGTTTCCCTGTTGTGCTTAGCACTTGATAAACAAACATCTGCAGCAGCTTAATACAAAATAACTTTGTTATATTCACTTAATAATATAATGTAATTACATAGTGATCTTCAAAACTAGATACCTAAAACAATGCGCATCGTACGACTTATTTATTTATTTATTTGTTGATATCAATTGTAAAATGGAGCAGGTCATGCTAAGGGAGCTGTATTTTATACAATATGTTTTCATTATTGGGCCTGTACAATTCATTTAGTGATTTGGTGTTTGGTGCACCTTCACTTCCAAGTATGTAAAAACATTTGTTGAACATTTCTCAGCGATTATCAACTGTTGACCTTGGCAATGGCAATTCAATCTCCATAATCTCCATAATAAAAGGTAGGAAAAAATTGAACACAAGAATGTACATGAATGCATGAAACAAATCATATAATATTATATAAAAAGAGGGGTTGACAAATAACATGTTTTTTTTTTGTTCCTAGTTTCCCTTGGCTTATGTTATTAGTTATTACTAGTTAGGGTTGTTTTCTGAATAGATTTGGTTTCAAAATATAAAATGTTTTAATCTATCAAAGGATTTTAAAGCATCTTTTATAATGATTCTATTCTTCAGCATTTTCCAGTGGATCCAGCTTAAGCAGCATAGGCTTTGAGGTGGTTCATATCCTTCTGCCGGCATTTGAACGTTGTCGTTTCTTTCTGGGTTGGGTAAAAGGTTATATTAAAAGTGCTTGTACGTTCTAAGCTTGGATCATATGTCTGAAGTTGTCATATCGATAACACATAAACGGTGGCTGATGTAGAAGATTGATCAAACAGCACCTTTGTTACCTATATCACCATGGTAACTAAACCAAATTGAAGAATTCATTTTTCCATTCATGAGTGAAGAAATATGTTGATAGATCTAATCATAAATAAAGTTTATGAAGTCTTACATTTTTATATATATGTTAGCCATAATAACTTCTTAGATTCATCAATATCATCAGGTGAGATGTGTTTTCTAAAACTGCAGGAAGCTGGCAAGACATCTATTCTTTTGCCTGTAGCACTGTTGGTCAAATTAAAGGCACTTCACTAAAGGATTCTGGTATTTTTAAACTAATTGATTATTGCCTTTGTGCGCAGCACACAAAAACCCAAACAAGTAATGTCGGAAAGCGGGAACAGGCAAGCCAGTCAGTCAGGTGGTCGAATGCGGCAAAGACTAGTCCGTGATTCTGTGGATTTTAGCGTGAAGGGACCAGTGTCCATCAACTTTGATGAAGAAGTGTTAGCCCCCGGATGTTCTGTCCTCGATCTACTATTAACGTCACCATCTTCGGTAAGTCTAGTGCATTTGTTATCTCAATTTATCATTTAAATATAGCCACAAAGTCCTTTTCTGTAAAAATTATTAAAAACATGTGCACAGAAAAACGTGAATGGTAAATTTGCTAGTACATTTTTGTTTTCCTACATTTGTTTAACTTTCAATTAACACAAGTGAAAAAAAAAGACCGATTCATAATACATCCACTAGTCATAAGACAGAAGAAGTACTTTTTGATTAAACTGGAAAGGAACGTCATTTAATATTTGGTTAACAGGAGATCATATCCAGAAACTTTCTTCAACTGAATGCCCTATCACTTCTATCACAGAATGCTTAATAAAAGTAAATGCATCATGTTTCCTCGTTCAGGTTCGGGAACTAGTGTTCCGCAACTATTATACGGCTTGGCTTACTCTTCTGGTTCGCTTCCATTCCAAGGATCAGCCAGGGAGCAGTCAATCTTGCAATGATGCCACTTGGGTTCTTGGAATATCTCACAGGAAATTGATGCCTGTGCCACATTTAGAGGATGGTTCACAGGACCTCATTTCTATTCTAGCATCTGAGGTAGGTAATACCTGGTAATACCTGGTAATACATACATATGTAACTGTTTATTTCAAAAGGTACAGTCATAACTTGATGATATCATGCACTTGATGCCTGTCTTAACTGGAAATTAAATTCAAAGAATTTTCGTATTAATCATATTCTACATTGAAGTAAAATTAGAGAAATTTGAAGCAAGTCTAATACTTTGGGAATGGCCAACGTTCTAAATTTCGGAAATGAATTTCTATAATAAGTTTACATTAGCAGTGACTTCTTGCTTGCCTCATGATGTTTATTGTATTTTTTCCAACTCTGTTCCAGAGTTTAGTAGAATGGCAAAACATTGTGGCGATTCGTTTGGTGCTCCGTCAACCTTCAGCGATTTGGAAGACGTTCCATGTTGAAGAATTGAATGTGTACAGCGATCTCCCGCGCCGCAACATTCAGCGCATGGAGTCTACGAGGAGCCCGTCGCATGGACAGGTAATCCTTAGACTCATGTTTTAATGTTTTCTGTTCAATGTTTGTGTGCGACTTTCATTAATACCAATTCTCTAGGCCAGTGGTTGATTTGTTTTGAAAAAAAGAGTGAAATCTAACGAAACCATTTTTTCCATGAAACCAGTTTACTTTTATTACGTCCAAAAAGCAGATCAATATTACTCATTTTTATGAAAAATGTAGGCATTTTTTATCTAGGTACCGCCCTAGGTTTAGGGCGCTTTACAAGAAACCAAAAAAATATTTCAAATGAATCACTGGCAAAAATGTATGATAGTTGATATTTTCTAACCGATACCCTAACCGATACTCTCAGAGTTTGTAATCATTGCTTATTATACTCCAACTGCGACCACGTCACTTAGATATATGGGTCTTTGCTTGAACTTCTTCGTGAACAAACAAAAGCAAGTCTGAGCTTTTGCAACAAGAAGACTCAAGCACAAGAGGGTGCTAGCTCTAAAGAAAATGTAAGTATTTTCAACATGTTTCCAGATAGAACCAGACCTTGGTTGCAAGTCGCCTTCTTTTTGAGAACATTTATAAGAGTAATATATTTAATAATAAAATCTTTTTTCTTTCAGCCCCAAGTTGGATATGAATTTTTCAGTTTACCACAAGTGTAGTTTGATTAAGTTGCCAAGGAGTTTAATTTCCAAAATTGTGTTGGACCATCATAAGATTATTTCTGTTATTTATATTTAGGTACAAGAAAAAGAATTTTGTAACACAACATATTTAAGAGTTTATAATTTAATAAAAATACATCAGCATAAAACTCCTTTGTAATGTCTCTGTTTTGCACTGCATTATATTTTCAAATATTAATAGTATTTTTCCTATAATATTATCTGAGTATTACAAATTCACATGGTCAATGAATGTATGCTATGCTTAACTGTAGTTGGAGGTCTTTCTCATGGCTTGCCAATATCTTTGCATTTATATTGTCATTGATTCCCAAATATTGTTTGCATTCCCTTATAACAAGTAATGGGAACTGCAAACTACTGGGGGGATTCATTAATACAAAGACAGATCACTTATTATAAATAGTATGGCCTGTTATGAAGAACTATTTTCCTGTTATCACCACTTGAAGAGACTGCAGTCAGAGGTGGTCAGGGCATATTTCAAAATAAAGCAATCTTCAGAAAACTGTTGACAGCAGCTAGAAAAGGGTACCCTCTCAGTAAATATTTCACTCGATTTCTAAAGACATAGGACAGGTACCTGTATTTTTGGATCTATTCAAAGTAGGTAAAAACACTAAAAAGGGACAAACAAATTTAGAATACTACATCTAAAGTAGCTCAAATTCGCCGGCAAAATAACAATGCACCTCCTTACAGTGAGGAATGTACTATGGTAAAAGTCCTAACGACAAAGGAAATGGTTTACAACGTTTTGCTAATACAAAATTACCTCCAGTCTTATATTGTCATTCCACTCAACTGTTCAGACTCATAACAAAAAACAGTTTCTCTGATTGCCTGAACATATACATCATACTGAAGGCGTTCAGCTCGGATCATCTTGCTGCTGTCTCCTGGCTTGAATCTTTCTGCGTAGTGATAAGAGGGTTGAAGGGCTCGCTCCTGTCCCGGGCCGCACGTGCTTTCCCGTCAAAGGACGTGACTGCCTTCGTCTTAGTTCAGCCGCCTCTTCTGATTGATCTTTGGCGTCTTCAGTCATCGAAGCATTCGTCTGGCTCTCTGCGCCCCCAATCTGTAACAAACCACGATGAGTGATGCTTGCAATGTACTGATTGATGATTATTGTCTACACGTGTGGAATAGTGTGCGAAAACTCCCATGTGCGAGTCTTGGGCCAGGACTAGCAAGCAATCGTGTGCGATTGCGGCAAAGAAGGTCAAATCTATCTAGGCTAGTAGGCTTGAACCTCGCCGCTCCTATGCTTTTTTAAATATTGCGATTTCGCCAAACGGCAAACAGTCAACGTTTAGGAATAGAATTTTGATATTGCGACATTCGGCACATATTTTCATCGGGCGCACGTTACCAAATGAGCGCTGCAGGTGTTTTTATTTTTTTTATTTATTTATTTAATTTTACTGTCAGCAGTTAAAATACTTTGAGTAAAAAGATCATACCTGTTCATCTAGAGGCACTTCTCTTTCTTGATGCAATGCAAATTGTCGCAGCATTTCTTGCGCTTGAAACCGGTGCAGAAGCTGGGAATAATAGCCGATGTAGACCCAAGACGGTTGCATTGTCCCACCATATTCTGAATGCCGGTGGTTTAATAATCCTGATCCTACTTGAAACTGTTCGTCAGTTTTATAATTGCCCGGAACATTAGTTGTAGCTTCGGTAATACGGGATTCGCTCATTGATTTGTTTCTTTGGAGTGTAGAGAGAGGAGTTAGTTGGGGCACACTTCTGGCTCTGTCCAATTTGCAATGGGCCCAGCGATCATCCACAACGCTTTCGTGTCGCACACGTTTTCTTGTTCTCGTCGTCGCTGTTCCAGAATCGTTGTCGTCGTCTTCGTCTCTCTTATTTTCTCTCCATTCTTCCTTGCTCCGGTTACGATCTTGAGTTTCTGGTTGAGAAAACGTACGTTGCGGTGGCTTTTTTCTTTCTTGGCAAAACGATTGATAATCGGGGCGCAGAAGACTGATCGGGATTAAGGGTGGCATTGGCTTTTTATTGACTTTACTTAGATCTATCGGTTGTTCCTCCATTAAATTGACCACCCCGTCAGATTCTGCTGCCATCATATGCGAGACCATTGGATCACCGAATTGATTTCCTGTAATGAAATATGAAAAACATTTTAGCTATGTGATTTCACACGGCAATAAATGAGTGGCTGGTTAGCACTGGACAGGGGATGTGACAGTCGTTATCCTTAATCTTTGGAAGCACCCATCAGTAGGTATAGGGCATGAACTCTGATCTGTCCCATCACTCGATCTATAATGCAGTGTGCATCAGTATGCGATAGTATGTACTGCTTGCCAGCGCCTCAGATCAACGAGCAATACTAGTGAATGGTAGAGTAGGCTTCCTATTAAGAACCTGACATCATGCCTACCAGACTGGCAGTCGTCTGACCTCAAATACCAATCAAGGAAGTGGTATAGAGTTAGTCATGCAGCTATAGCAGTTATAAGCACCTAGCAAACTGATTATTCGCGCAATTGATTTCACATACACAATTCATGTACATTCAATTCCTAGTTATTTGGAAGTATGATGTTCAATAATTGGATTATAATTGAAATAGTATGTGTCAAACACGTCACAATTATTTTTAGCACTTTGCTGTTTTTTTTGTTACGCAGCGCAGGTTAGCGACCCGATCTCCGTTGTTTCGTGTATAAAAGCGAACCCAATTCCCTGCTTGTTCGTGCGTTCATAGATTTCCCAGCTTCCCATATGCTCCTATCACAGTTCATGTATGATGAATTTCTCGTGCTTCTCTGATCCTCGCGTCGCATTCGCTCACTACGTTCTCCCCAAGTTTGCAACACAGATAAAACGATTTTGCACGGCGTCAATCACAAAAGGAATTTGGTTTCTTTTTGACATAAAATTCGAATTGATTGAAATACCACCACGAAGTTACTGACCGCCAACAAAACATTTGTTTTGGTTAACAAATTCCAAGTGTTTACCTACACGCTGATTAAATACTATTCTAAATTCACATGCATGACATTAAATAATATATCTGCTCACCTGAACATTTGCTTTTGCACTGTCACAGAAGCAAAACAAAAGAATCTTGACTAACTTCACTCAACTCCACTTGAAAACATACTACACTTCGGCGATATTTTATAGCAGAAGAATTCACGCCGCACACCGTACACTAACTTTTAATAATTCACAATTAAACTGAGATTGCTGCAATTTATGTTTGTTATTTGTGTCTGTGTATGTACCACGTTCATCTCCTTGCGGCGAGGCGAGTGTTTCAAATGGTTTCGATCTTCGATGGATGGTTTTTAGTGCAGACTGCTGCGACTAAGACTACAGAAAGTGGCACCCACCCGGTCAGGATCGCAGGCCGCAGGTCTTCTATTCTTCTCCAGTCTGTGGCCGGTGGTCAGGTAGGTGGCGCAGTTTTGCACTCGCGACAGCGTCTTGGGTAGTGTGGTTTCTAGAGAGCTAGGTAGGCTCCTTACGTCATCCTACCTTTCCGAGACCGAGGCACCAGAGAGGCAAAGAAACCAGATCCCGGCATCTAGTGGAGTATAAGAAAGTACAAAGCGGTATAGGAACATTACCCGGCGAAGTTTCCTTGCTTTTTTACAGTATTTTTTTTTATAATAAGACTAGGATCGCCATAGTTTTATTAAATACGAGCAAGAAAAGTGCGTCAATTAATTACAACAATTAGTTAATTGCGATTTTTTTAATTTAGTGAAATATAGGACACGTTTTGTAGCAAATACTTTTTGAAACAGTCAAAGCTGCCGCGCAATTTACGCTAGAATTTTAAGTGCTTTGAAATCTTAGTGTAGATTCATCAGTTTTTGGGCAAAGAATTAGGTTAGTACGAATAATTCGTACAACTAACATCCAATCGCTCGATACCGTTATAGAAACAATTTTATTGCGTTTATTTCCAACAAATAAAAAAATACGGTAAATAAAAAACCGAAATTTATCATACGAGATTGGTTACAACAGGATGTACAGTTCGATATTTTAAATAGTCTACCATTGGCGGATTTTCGTGACAGATTGTCTAGGAAAATGATTCCAATACCTTATACCGATAACGCAATATACTATCATATTTACTAGAGTCGTTTGAAATGCTTAGCGTGAGCATAAATATCTACTTTTATATCAAATAATCGACGTCAGCCTATAAAATAATGATCGGGGGGGGAAGCGTTAAGCCGGTGTGTCATGCAGGTGTTGTAGATAATTCCGCTTCCTTCTCTGGAAGCCCGTTTAACGTTGGTTCATCGTGTACCTTCCTACCTACCTACCTACCTACTAGGACAGGTGAAGTGATGGCGAAGGTAGTGTACGGCCCTCCATTCGCCATTCGGCATTCTGGTATCGGCAGCCATTGATAGGTGATCGCTTTGCTGAGCCTCTGCGTTTTATACGTTCTCTTGTCTTCAGAATCATCGAACAACGAAGTAACTTCGGAGGAAGAAGTTGTACAAAATACGTAAGTGAATTTTTATTTCGTCAGAATTTATTTGTTAAAATTTCCCCCCCTGATTATTTGCTTTCAAAAGAATGATGCACATTTTTCTGTGTCATGGTGTTGCAATATTGCATTACGATCATTTATAACCTCCTATGCTATGGAGTAATAAGTTACTTGCAAAGTATCGGTAAGATTTGCAGCTTTAAAACTTTAAAAAGGGGGGGGGGGGGGGATTTTTTGTCTTGCTTTTGCATGAAATCGTGTGACAAGAGTAGGTCGATTTAGCCGGCAAATCGTGAGCTTGCGATTTGAATATTTTACTATAGGAAATAGAAATCAATACTAAGAAATAATACAGCACTCAGCAGATTGATTGTTCCTCAATATGATATCCGAGTGTCATTACCGGCATTCAATAAGAAAGCAAATCCGTGGAGACCAGCACAAAACCGTTAAAAATGATACCGTTGGTGATTCTTTCCCCTGCACAGCCTCTAATTATACGATGAAAATTAGTTTGGCCACATCGTTAATAAATGAATCGAAGCTCATTCTGTGCGTGCCGTTAATAGTCGATGGGTGATTGGGAATGAGTAATTAGTAAGTTGATGATCAGGCATGGCGAGTTTTGTTCGATGGCAAGGTGAGGGCGCGCAAACTCGCGTGTATTCGAACCCTCGCAGCTCGATGTATTGCCCAATCCCAGCCAAGGCCGGACGGTCGTAGCCAGGCCTGCCGTGTTTGCCGTGTTTGCACCCCTGAAATTAACCCCGACCGCAAGCCAGCTGAAATCCGAATCGCTCTATCTAGAGGAAAACGTACTCTGACTATTAATGTGTAAATAATACCGTACTCGGCATTAATAATGCTGACGGTACATTCATTAACGTAACAACATTGTGCCGGTGAAATGCATTGCAACTGCACTTAATGTTTGTACGGTACACGCACGCGGATTTGAAATTGGACAATTTCATTCTTCAAATCATAACCTCCACGCCAGCGATTCCCTTAACTGAAAAGAGTCTAATTTCGAATACCTACACTTAGAGCAAGGTCTAATGTGAGTGTAGCTGCTATGTCTATGTCACGGTGGCTCGCGTAGTCTTCGACCGAGACCATCAAACTCGAAGGCAGGAACTGCGCTCGCCTGCTCTTATTACCACCTCAGTCCGTAGACCCTACCATAAAACCAAGCATATTCCAATACCAGTTCGCAGTTGATGGGAAAGATCGTAAAAACGATAGGAGTTAGCTGTAGCAACAGCAACTGCAACAGCCTGCATTCGTGCATATCTTCCATAGTCTTTTTGTTTATTTTCCCTAGCTAGCCGATGAACAGTTGTAGGCTTAGATGGTAAAAACTGCAATCAGTCCGCTCTATGCAAGGTTCTAGTTCTAGGTCTGGCAGAAGGACCAGAAATATAGTTGGCAGGTGGATGCTCCTTTATGCGCTCACCTGGCCTGCCTGGCTCAATTGTTCTGCTGCCTGCCCTATCTGGCCTGGCCACTCGACTGCAGATCGCATCTGATGTCTGACATTACTTAACAGGACGTCCGGTCTCTAATCGGTGTACACTCGTGTCGGAAACTATCTGCAGAGGACCTTCGGTCATATAATCTAATATGTCCATAATATTTCGTGTGGGATTTTTACTTTTACGAGACTGTCGGCACCGAATGGAATTCATCTGGTGGTGTGCATGTTTGAAATATATGTCGAATCGCTTGACGTCTATCGAATCACCTAAAGAAATAGCGGTCGTAGCAACTTTCTACAGGTATTTTCGTCTCAAACCTTAGATAATTATCCTCGACTCATAATTGTACGTATTGCGGTGCAGACGCTTTCATTACGCAATTTTAATGTTGAAGAACGAATAGGTGTAGTATAGTATAGTACGTTTTCTTCTTGCGTGCGTATAGAGTTAACCTGTTTACCAACGAAGGAATGGAAATGCGTTTTTCTGGTACGTTTCCTGGAATGGCAGAATAGTATTCATTGCCCGGTGACCTTTGAAAATTAATCTAGTTTCCCTTTGTGCACCCTCAACGCGCAGAAAGCGAGGCGCGGGAGAGCTCGGCTGGTAGCGCGCGGTTACTCGGACAGCGGGCTCCAAATCGTCGATGATATGATTTCACGCTGGCCGACAAGGGGAAAAGGGAGGACATGCGTGCTCGCTTATCGTGGATAGCAACTGGTATTTAAACCAACTCTGTAAATACTGAAAAACAGCTCGTCGAGACCAGCATATTGTTTTACAAGGAATTAGCCATGTTTTATCTCCGTGGAATCACGAGGGCTCGCTAAGTTTCGATTTTTCCACCGTCGTTCGTCACACGAAATTGGCTGGTGCGGAAAACAGAATGATTCCAAGTCGCGACCAAGGCCAATTTTTAGGTTACATGAGGCACATAGTCGGAAAATGGTTGCATTAATGTGTGTCATAATCAGTCTGTCGACTTGAAACGCTTTTATTTGTCCGTTCGGTAAGATTGGACAGACAATGAGTGATCCAAATTCAATTATCTAAAATTTTTAACACAATTGAAATGATCGCGTCCTGCAAAGGTTCTTTGACCCGGTTTCTTCATCCGGTCTTCCGTGGTTCTGCAGCTCCCATAATTCAAGTGTTGTTATCAAGTCAAATAATTTGTAGTCAAATAAATCAGTTTGAAGTTTTGAAATGAAAATCAGGAGAAACGGAAGGTAGGCAAGGGATGGCTAGCCACGAGGCGTCTGTGAACGCGCCGGACAGACAGGATAGCATATCATCGCCGGCCAGTGACCGGTGTGGTTGAGTTCGTGTTCTCTCTCTACTAGCAGCCCGCAACGCTTTCGGCCACAACAGAAACGGTTGATAGTGAATCTGTAGCAAGATAAAACTCAGTAGGGGTAAGCCAGATCTTTTAATTTTCATTTTAGGCAATATTTTGTCCAACCCTGGAAAAGACCTTTCTGGTGCACATTTACGTGGAGCCCGCAATCGATTGGGTTTGTTCTGTTTTGTGATCGTGAACCTTCAGCAAGGACAGAAAAGTAATCTGAATTCGTGAGCACTTCCTATCTATCATTTGAACCTTTGTTTGATGACGGAATGATTGACATGTTCGCTATTGTCAATTGGTGACGTGTTGTGATATGAATTTCAACAAGGAAAATCAATTCACACATGGTACTGTGGTAAGAAGAGAGACGGCAAAGCTGAAAACGTCATTTCAAGGCCCTACATTTCCTATCTAAAGACATTGCTTCGAGTAAAACGCGTGAGAAGATTACTACCACATCGAGGTCACTTTATCCACTTGTTTTCGGCTCACATAATATTGTTATTTTAAATCAGCAGAGCAAACGCTGTCCCTGCAATCAAATAACCCAACTGTATCTTTATAAGGAAGAGTTATTACACACGGTAAGCGTCGCAGGGATTTAAAAGCGAATTGAGATGCAAGTAGATTATATGGAAATTAATAATTGTTTGCTTAATAACTTTCGGCCAAGTAATTTTAATTAACTCTTATTTTGTTGTTAGCGTTGTTACTACGGTTTTGCACCCTAAACTTTAAAACTCGAACGGTCGAAACATATTTCGTAACGGCTCCACTATGTTGAATGCCTACCCCTCTACTTCCTCTTTAAAGCATGTACCTCTTAGGAACAGCCGTGCCACCCTAAAACTCGAGCACACACGTGCGTTTCCTAAGTATTTACTGTCATCTACTATACCTACATATCGTGCATCTGTGTCTCCCAGTCTCGGAAGGGATTCCCCATAAATGCGGTGGATAGATTTTATTAGTTTGACAGTCTGAGCTCGACAAGGTGAGTCATACCACTTGAAGTATGTAACTCTTCTAGGCGTTGCACTCGGTGACTAGCGATCTTGGCTAGGTGTCAAATCGCTATCTCGTTGCAAATCTAGTTGCATTACCGCATTCAAGTCAACGCCAAAGCACGCCTGTCTCCTCTCAAAATCTAATGTATACCGTTTAAATCAAATGAGTATTTATTTCGATATTGCAGCGCGTTAATTTTCGATGTTTTGTGTTTGTTCTGTGTATGTAAGTATTCCCCTATTTTCTGTAGGTAAGTGATCTACAATCAGGAGCTTAGATATCATAATACTTGTCAACCTCTCGCCACTCTTGATCCATGCCATACAATTGAGCATTTCTAGTAATGGCTGACACGTCACAACCTTTGCTTCATTTATGCACAACTCACAAGCTGAATCTGACCCCCACACCACACCACACCAGGTCACAGGAGCTGAGGAGCGCTCTTATTGGTCACGACTTCTGTGACTCTGTGTGTTATATTTTCCAAAGTTTTTCTAATGTCAAGATCGTGAATGTAGACAAGGTTTCGTTTCTAGAAATTGTTCCAGGTTACACCGATATCTAATCGATTCTGGTAACAGTAGAAAAGTAAATGTATTTTGAATGTGCGGGGGTCACTCTTTTCATCCGCTCGTGAGTTGGACGGTTGGCCCACAGCCCACGCAAGGCTAGCTGGCTACAACCATCGTTATTGATTTCAGGCAAATACTGTAGCACCTTATACTAATGGCCGAAGATATAAATTAACTTTGGCATTTACCAATGTTAACTAGACCAAAATGTGTGTACTCACTAGGAAGGTTACTGAAATTAGTGATTATTGTTAATTACTTTCATAGAAAGTGATAACAGATATGGACATCACTGTCAACACAGAGCTTATTTCATTTTCGTATGGGGCCGCATTGCACCATTTTCGGTCCTCGTGTGCTTTCTTGTTTATTGATCTGAATAGAGCCCCTCGTGCTAGCACTATATACGCTTGGCTTTCTGGTTGCTCTTATGTGGCTATACGCAGCCAATGAGCTTGTGAGACCTTCCTACCATGTTTCTTGCATCTCAGCTCTGCGCCTGCTAGTATGAAAAAAATACACTTACTCTGTTGGTAGGGATATGCACTTTATTGACAAAACATTGCCGAATCCAATCGCAATAAGACGCGAAGTTCTATATCACTCCACTGTGATTTATTTGATGCCGATTTCAATCTTTTGAGCCAAACACTTGAGGCATGGCTTTGATCGAGCTTGCTGAGATTTTCTTGTTTTCGGAATCGTTCTTTCCTAGATACGTAGAAATTATAATCTCATGGTTAGGCTACGATGTCGATAATGGACTACGGTTTCACAAAAAGACGTCAACATCGTTCCAAGCGGTTAGGCATCGAGTGAGATGCATTCTACCGAATCCAGTTTCAGACGGAACAATGCGACTAGCTTTATTCAAAAACCAGCCATCTTCTTGCTGGGACTTAACATCACAATAAGAAAGGTTTATAAGAGCAATAATAATTACTAGTTTCCTAATCGCGTTAATCACGTGTTCAATTGCACTGCGTATCGTAAGTTTAACATCGCAAACTCTGGAAACCATGCATTATTTGTTAGTGCGTTTTCGCCGATTAATTTGAACACATGGCTTGGTTCAGCTTATCTATGCCACGAACTTCCCTTATTTATTTGATCGACATTGCTCTACACTTTTACATGAAACAAACAACATCTACTATCTGACAGCTGTCCCTCGTGAAACATTTTCTAGGCTTGCAGCGACAGCATTATTCATTTCAACAACTCGCAATTTATGCGAAATCCATTAACTGAAACACTAGTACTTAGTAGGTAATAGGTATTGCAATCGCACCACTTGATTGTATCCACGTACATTGTATTTAGGTATAGGTAATGTACGATAGCTGATACTTAGCATTATTTTCATTGAGATTCCTAGATTCTGACAAGTTGATCTGGTTAGTGGTTGCTTGGGTTTGTGTTAACGACGCTTCGGTGGAGCGGGGTAGAGAGGAAGGTACACAGGAAGGTACACAGGTCACAACTTCACATGTTTTGCTCTGCTGAACGTCCACGGTCTTGCACTCTTGTAGCACTCGTAGACTTAGATGTAACTGCTCGTTACCCAGCTAGCTCTACCTGTACATACATACACCTGACCTGAAGGATGCGTGGTCCTACACCGACAAGACAATATGCACCGATGCCTCTCGTAACGATCCCGCCTTCTCGGCTTCTTCATCTCAAGTCATGCTTCATGGCTGTTTAATCCTCTACTGGCTACGTCACCTGCACTCTTAATTGCTCTCTGAGGTACGATTGTCCGTTAAAGATAGGCTTGCATTTTTTCCTCGGTCGCTTTGAAGTAGTTGGATTACACGAGGAGGATATGACTCGGATGTTTGCTTTTTACGGTTCGCTCGTAATCA
The DNA here is from genome assembly GCA_947568835.1 of Protonemura montana. NCBI lineage: Eukaryota > Metazoa > Arthropoda > Insecta > Plecoptera > Nemouridae > Protonemura > Protonemura montana. The sequence continues at coordinate 29,011,074 of OX387604.1, forward strand.
AATGTCGGTTTGTTTTATCACTGTGTGATTAGTTAATAATTTACGCCGCGTCCATTTTTAACAACATTTTTTTCTAATCAATTTTGAACATATTTTGGGCGAATCGGTCGAGTTGCGATTTGCCTCGGTTGTTACTGGTTGTTACTGGTTGTTTAACCACACAGAATCGCGGTGTTCGTTTCACCACGTGAATGCGTTGCTTTTGAGATGGTTCCTGTCCACGTTTTACGCCTCGACGAACTCATGCGTGAGTCGTGCGTGCAGCGTGCCGATGCGTGCGATGGGCTTGCTCTCTTCCTCTTTTCCTCGACATTGCAACCTCATAGAATTCGAAACAGATTTTACATGGACACTTCACACGGAGGTTCGCTATGCTGGGATCTCCTGTTAATTGGATGTATTCCTCTCAGGGAATAATTATTGACATTTTCTGCCAGAAGCTTGTTTTACTTTCAAATAGTGTACAGTTTAATTTCAAGTCGCATGTCATTGTCTCCGGGTGGAAGTTCTTACTGGGTAGTAGTTACCGGAAGTCTTAATAACCGTCGTAAAGAAAGAGTCACATGCACGTCATTGGAGGACCACATTGCAGTTTTGAATGCAGTCAGGCCTACTTCTTGCAAGACGTTGGCACTCAACTGGCACCGTGACACTCCGCTTCTTTAGTGTCCAGAAAACGAGAGAACAAAAAAAATGAAACTTAGTGGTATTCTTTAATACTTCCATTTGAAATGGGACTGAATTGTCGGACTCGCGGGATATAATTTTGTTATCCAAACTATCTGTGACGGACTGAAAATGTGAAATGTGCTCTTGTAACTGTTTATTAATGTTCGTTTCTTTTCTTTTTTAGGACCAAGACAGAACCGATTACGGTATTGCATCTCTCGTCGCACATATCTACTGGGCCCAGTCGTGGAGAGTGAAAAGCAAGTTTCAGCGTACTTAGTTGCTGAGTGCACGAACTGACTGCAATCGAACCATTTGAAAAGGTACGTTGTTCAGAAAATAATCGTCCTCGCGTAGTCCCTACCCCCTCTCTTCGCCAAGCTCCGGCATAGGCTATTCACTAATGCGATATCATTATCATATATTTAGGCCTACCGTTATCGACTTTTGGTGGAAATACTATACGGGCATTCGTTTTACGCAGACCCCTATGCGCGACCTATAATTATATATAACTTAGATATCCCACCCCAATGACGAGGCACGGCTGTATAAGGTGAAGAAGCTTTACGCACGTCGAACATTACTTTTGTCTCCATTGCGCTGGCCAACTGGTTAGTACACCTACCTTTATGTCTGCGTCGGCGACATGCAAAAAGCAGACAAATGAAATCTTACACCTTCACTCCTCCCTCCACCCGCATAAAAAGCGAGCTTTTCTAAAAAACAAGCCAAGTTTGACGAATTTTTGTCAACTGTCGATGAAAGGAAGTTGCCAACTACCGACAAGACACACCCCACCTTTGTCGTCCTTTCGAGGTGTGTCGCTTTTTTCTCTTGTTTTTGTTTTATTTGTTTCCTAATTTGTGAATTGAAGAACCAGCTTCTTAGGTCAGCCATGCCCATTTCCTCACGAGTTTCTGGTACATTGCCCATGTGTAACCCATCTGGCTAATACATAACTCTTGACGTAGCTAGCTTGCTGGTTGCTGGTTGGTGTGGTGGTGTGCTGGTGCGGTCACCGACTGTTCCGATGCTTTGTTGTACGTTGTAACTAAAGCAGCAGCAGCAGCAGCGATCTGCTTCGTTTCACCTCCTAATACCAAATTCACGGTCAGCTAAGACGATACGTTTTAATATAACAGTAATTGATTCAAATGATATACACAGAGAAATATAACGGACGATTCAAATCAATAAGTGGTGCCGTAAAAATATAGTGTGATGCTTATTGCGAGAAACTCAAGGAGTATAAAGTAGGTAATAATCACTAATAGGTATATGGGTTCCACATCGTTTGTCGCTTGTCGATTTCTGCTTTCTTCAAAAAAAGAACGGCTGTTAACGCGTAAGTTATGAGTGCCATCATAGAATTTCCTGGCATAAACCCGGGCAAAGTTTTTCTGGTTTACATGTATGACGGTACCGGGTGGTTATCCCATACTGTACAAGCAACCTTCAGCATCGACGTACCCGCATTTCCTTGCATATCCACCGCTATAGACTCGGGGCAACGAATCGCTATCGTCGCTAATTTGATCGGTATCGTTCCATATCAATTTGCGACTAAGGGGTATATGCACTTTTCATGTGAGTCGGTTGGCTCGTGTTGAAATGTAGTTTAAGCAAACGGAATAGTTGCAAGTTCATTATATAACCCTCGTTATTGCGATTGGGCATAATAAGCTTACGTGTCGGGAGCACCGATGCATGTCCCCGGTTTCCCTTCACAGTGTTACCCCCTCCCCCTCCCCCTCTCCCTCTCTACCAACCATCATTCTCCTGAAATAGTCACGGTCAAGACCTTCCTTCCGAATGAAGAAGCTCTTCTTCAGTTGTTGCCAGACCCTTGAGGTAGACGACGCTTTCAGCGAGTCCGATTGTCAGTACTAAGGTACGACGCCGCCACTACCATCGCCGCCACTACCATCGCCGCCGCCTCCGCTGTCTACCGTTGTGATCATGGTTCAGTCTGAAGCTGACCTCTGTGAATGGCACTGGAAGAATTCACGGGGTTTGGAATACACACCCGTGACTTTCAAGTGTCATCCGCTGTGGTTTTGCCAATCATCGCAGAGATTCTCTCGTCACCAAAGCTTTACTAAGCTATCAGCGTTCACCATTGGATTGATATTTATATTTCGTTTTGTTGTAAATAGCTGTTAATATTGTTAATAATAACAACAATGATAATGAGAATAATTGATAATAGCTATATCCATATATATCTACGTGTATGTAGACATATTGCCCCTTCAACTGTTTCCTATGGTGCCAATGAAAAAATACCACAGAGTTCTGGCACCAGGCTATTTATTATGCTTCATGTAATCCTATTTCCAATATGTCCAGCCTTCCAGGTAAGAATTCCTTGATTCGCAAAATGCGCAAGCCCAAATCTACCTATTATCATCGTCCTAGATTGTTTGATCGTCTTTACTGCGCCGGCGTCACTCCGGCTATTGGTTAAAATTATAAAGGGGAAAACATAACGATCAATATTTTGCCTAGCTTGCCACCTTAATTTATTTTCTGGAAATCAAAGGCTAAGTCGGCGTTATGTGGTCGTGATTTCAACTGGTCAATTCTGGAGCTGGCGATAGTTTCGTTTCGGATTCGCTTCTTTCTGGCTGGTAATGTCTCCTATTTTCTTTCGACTTATTTAGCAAGCGCAGCGTATTGTAATGCCTTCGGTTGTACTCATGTACGATAATGATAAGTACTGTTAGGACGAGACTAACTTAGTTTGTTTCTCAGATAGTGCCGTTAAAGTGGTTCAAGAACTTGGTGAATCTTGTGTAATTTACGACATGGTCGAAAAATTTTGTGCGCCGCGCAGATATGTAATTGTATGTTTTCCTTTCCGTACTTGTTTCATTCGTACGTTCGAACCGCTTCACATGTGTCGCTCTCGTGTTATACCAATGGTTCGATCGGGGTTGTGCGTTTTCAAATCCCTAGGCTTTGGAAAAACGCCCAATGGTGGACTGCTCTGCTTTGCTCTATTGTCCAAACACTAATATTGATCGGTTAGCGTGTTTTTCTACTTTTTCCTTAAATATATAATAATGGTTGACGCAACTGTTAAAATATTTCGTCACGATTGCAATAACGACGATTGTATACGATTGTTCGATCTTCTGCATAAAGCTTGCCTTCTCGATAACGAATCGCTGTCATACATTGCCATATCCACTAGATTACTGCCATTTGTTTTTGATAGCTATTTTGAAATTTGATAGCTATTTTGACTGCATTATGAAATTACACAGAAAGTAACGTTTTTTTTTTTCATTTGTTGCAGGTGGCCGATGATTCTGGCGGGCCAGCAGGCGGACGCGGCGCTGACGCTAAATGAACACGATCTATCCCCGATATTTATGAGGTTCCTGTAGTCCTTGGCACTGGAAGAATTCACAGATAGTTTTGAATCGTGGTTCTCCTGGTGCCATAGCTTACGGATACCATGATTGCTTGAACATATCTGCAAAGAATTTCACGAGCGTGTTTGTGCTGTGTTAATATGTACAAAGAAATGCGACCGAACATCATTATCTTGAAGCTCTGAATAAAATTACGTTAATTAAAATGGCATAATACATTTTTAAACCATTGTAATAATTTCCACTGCCTGCTCCTTAATTACCCTTTTCCTCTTAGTCTTTTCACTCAACATGTTTGTTTGAAGAACCATGTGAAGTTTTTCAAAGCTAATTAACTACAACGAGACTTGCTGTTTATTAAAAGTCCTTTTCGACCCACAACATTTTGAAATATTTTTTTGTACAGTTTGACAATTTGATGGGTTTGTTTAGTGGTCCCCAACCCTGTCAAGTATATAGGTGGCAAGATGCAAGTCAGACTTATATTTTGGAATCCAAAGAAAATTTATGGATTTTCTACAGCGCTTTAGTATAAGTGAGTACTTTTTGTTTGACGGTTTCCAAAACGATACTAACATGTTTGGAAGATAGCACGTCCACGGTAGCACAAATTCAATAAATAATTTTTGAATTTCCTGCCAAAATATGACGTCAGAGAGAAACATTGCGAGCTAGGTTCGAAGGGTAGGTACCAGAGCGCATACACACAATAACTTTCCGATTATGTGCGGATCTACCCGAATAGACTGGCAGTGATGTAGCCGCCATTACGGGAATGCTCGGGGATTTGGGTTGGATGACTTGTAAAACGCGGCGGTAGGAACCATTATAACCTTACTTTGCTGACTGACCGACGCATATTTAGTTTAGGCAGTAAACATTAAATTGTACGAATCGTGGAGAACGCACTGTTCTCCAAGTGCTATATCTTTGTAACGACCGCAAAGTATTGTAGTTAGCAGACTGAATAAGATTTGAGAAATAACTACAATGGCTGAAAATAAGAAGGTGGATCAAAAACCGACCAAGGGTGGTGTAGAGAAGAAAGGAGAAGATGAAAATGCAGATTTGGTAAGCTATAAATCACTAACTATGGAATTGTGGACTAAATGCTTATGCGAGCTGTTAATTAATAGAGTTAAATAGGAAAGTACTTGAGCGAAGTATATGTGTCCTGCCACAAATGTTGATGACCCAAAGTAACCTGACAGCTGACTTGCGATTTGCAAGTACAAATAGTGCCTGCTTGAGATATGCTTTTGCAATCTTCTGGCAAAAACCAAAATACGTTTTTGTGGCTGACGTCCTCTTGTATAACTAGTAGACTTAGTTCTCATGACTGACTAGCCTAGTACCAGGACTGGCCTGCCCCCATTCTTAGAAGGACAGGTACTAGGTATTTTTGTTCGATTGTTGCAGTCTGAAGAGGATAAACTGCTTCAAGAGGAACTGAACATGCTTGTGGAGAGATTAAAGGTTAGTACATATTTTGTAATGTTGTGAAGGAAACCAACACATTGTAGTTAGTAAACTGAAACTAAACTGAAATTAATTTTGTTCTTTTAGGAGGAAAACCAAGAGCCATACTTAAATGCCCTTCAAACTCTCTGTGGCCACATTCGTGCGTCGACTACCTCTATGACCAGCGTTCCTAAGCCACTTAAGTTCATGAGATTGCACTATGACACGATGAAAGAAGTCTACGACAAAATAACAGCTCCCCTGACGAAAGAATTTTGTGCTGACGTAATCTCTGTCTTGGCTATGACAATGAGCGATGCTCGTGACTGTCTAAAGTATCGGCTTCTTGGCTCAAAGTGTGAAGTTGGTGACTGGGGACATGAATATGTCCGTCATCTGTCGGGAGAAATTGCTGGGGAATGGAGCGATATGACATGGGAAGACTTTGAACTTCGTCTGAAATTAGTCAGTCTGGCACGCCAAATAGTCCCGTACAATATGGCCCACAATGCTGAGGCTGAGGCCTGCGATTTATTGATGGAAATAGATCGCCTGGATTTGCTAGAGCAATATGTTGATGAGAGTGCATACCCCCGTGTATGCCTTTACTTAACAAGGTTTGTACAGTTTTACATTTGCTTTCTTTAGTGCTCAAAATATCTTACCTGACATCGGATGAAAGAACTATCTTTGCAAATGTTGGACTGGATCTCCTTCTGATTGTTTGCAGCTGTGTGCCATACGTCCCTGACCCCGAGAATACGACTCTTCTTCAGGCTGCTTTACGTCTGTTCAAAAGGTTTAATCAGTATCCTCAGGCTCTCCGACTGGCCATGCAACTTAATGATTCACAGCTCATCGATGAAATATTTAACTCCTGCAAAGATTTGTAAGTTGCAAATGATGTTTATCTCTTCATTATATGTATATTTATATTTTATACGCATTGTAATAAATACTGGTTTAAAAAACCCCCATTGAATTGATGGGAAGTTGTGCAGCTGGTTGGATCACAAAATAGGGTGGTGGTTTGGTAGAAAGTAATTCAGCATCAAACACAGACCCACATGACTTGTTATTGTAATATTTTCAACCTTACTATGTAACTCGTTTGGATCATTTTTCAATATTTTGGGATTGCTTGCAGATCGATCCAAAAACAGCTTGCATTCATGCTAGGAAGACAGCAAATTTTCTTGGAGCTTAATGAGAGCACCGCAGAGTATGACGATCTGGTTGAAATCATGTCCAACGCTCACTTGAACAACCATTTTTTGAATCTTGGACGAGAGGTAAGCTTTTTGTCAGTTGACTTCTTTGCTGGCAGCAAATTATCACACTGATATCAAATACCTATGTCCTGCTTTCTCAGTTGGATATCATGGAACCAAAAACCCCCGAAGATGTTTATAAGTCTCATCTGGAAAACTCGCGGCCTTCGTTCGGCGGCGGTCAAGTGGATTCCGCCCGCCAGAATTTGGCAGCTAGCTTTGTCAACGGATTCGTAAACGCTGCTTTTGGCCACGACAAGCTCCTCATGGAGGATGGGAACAAATGGTTGTACAAAAACAAGGAACATGGTAAGTCCTGGGAGTTAAACCAGCCAAATCCAGAAATATTTAATTGGTAGTATTGGGACAACGTTTTTGGAATAATATATTAAACTTCATCTGGCCTTAAAACCAACGCAAGTATCCAGTCATAGAATCAGCAGCACAAATAATTTACTTCATAAAATTTAAACCGTTACAGATTAGTCAATATTGGTTGATGATGGACATAGCTTTTACAATTGATTTCTGTGACCAGGTTTTAAGGCTTTCATCAAATGATACATGCTAGGTATGTTTGCAAGTTGCCCACCTATGATATCATCGAAAACAAACACAATTAAATGCCATATAATTTCACCCGCATTCTCTTACGGAAAGTTTGATTTGAAAAACTAGGCAATAGACTAAGATACGACAGCATCAATCATAACTCTGTTGTGGTGAGTATTGCACTTGCTCTGTCGAGATTTGACTTGTGGACCTAAAAAGTCAACGTTTCGTCGGCGCAACGTCTTTAGGACTTCATTACTCTCTCAACAAGAATCCAGAGCTAGTATCCAGGAAACAAATAAAGAATTGAATACTTAATAAGCACTTTAAACCCTTTGTCATAAAAAAACAGACCAGTGGGTTATTAAATAAGGGTAGTGAAAAAGCAATTGTAGTATTTGCGGTACCCATTAAGAATGCACCAGGTATCACTGTGTCTACTCATGAGTGAAAGAGGGATGGGAATCAGTGTGCAATGGCAAGAGGACACTTTGTCTTCTGTCACTTCGCCTAGTTATCCAACGTGTATTGCCCTACCATTAATCAAGAGTATTTAGAGCCTCCTCTTGCAAGTTCTTGAAAGTATGCCATGAAACACGATTGACACCAACTTCTACTCACAGGAATGCTAAGTGCGACTGCATCTCTTGGCCTCGTCCTCCTCTGGGACGTCGACGGTGGCCTTACGCCCATCGACAAGTACTTATACTCTGCCGAAGATTACATCAAGTCCGGGGCTCTGCTCGCGTGTGGCATTGTCAACTGTGGCGTTCGCAACGAGTGCGACCCCGCCCTGGCGTTACTCTCCGACTACGTGCTTCACACCAGCAACGTGATGCGTATCGGCTCCATAGTCGGACTTGGACTCGCTTACGCTGGCTCCAACCGCGAGGCCGTTCTCAGCCTGCTCACGCCCGTATTGAACGATCCCAAGTCTAGCATGGAGGTCGTTGGAATGGCGGGACTGGCCTGCGGAATGATATCGGTCGGCTCGTGCAATCCAGACGTCACAAGCTCCATCATTCAGACCTTGATGGAGAAGTCTGAGTCAGATCTTCAAGACACCTACGCTAGGTTTTTACCGCTGGGTCTTGGATTGTGTCATTTAGGTGAGTCAGCTTGTTTGTATTTGCAGGCTTAGGGAGTCAATACTTCCAGTATTTTCGTCAACATGTAAATTCTAAGTCAATCTAGCCCAAATTAAATGACATTACTCAAATCAACTTTCATACCAATATTGCAAAGTACTTGAAAATAAACCTTAAACCTATCTCAACAACATGAGGTATCTTTCTTGTTTCTTAACCGTGTATTTAGCTGTCTCTGTGAAAAAAAAAACAAGGCAGAGGGTGACTGATTGCAGAGAAGAATAGCCATTGGCTCAGAATGACTCTTTTGGGATCACAAAATAGAGGAAGGTGTTACTTAAGTTGCAAACAATGTTGGCTGCCTCTCGTCATGGCAAAAGAGGAGTGATGTGATTGCAAAACGATTCACTTTGTTAATCTCAGCGCTATTTTGCTTAAAACTATTTCTGGATATTTTTTCTTCTCGAAATGTTGTTAACTTTCAGATTAAGTAAAAAGAGCTATACTTTTTTGTAAGCTTTTTAAATACAGAATCCTTCTATAATGTCCTTCGATACAAATTTGACAAAGAGCTGTACAACGTGTGTTACTGTAATAAATTGTTCCAGCTGTAGGAAGGAGAGGGAGAGATGTGATCTTGGTCTGTCTATTGTTTGCAGGGCGTCAAGAAGCTGTTGAAGCAATTATCGCTGCCTTGGAAGTTATTCCCGAACCTTTCCGTTCAATGTCGATGACGATGGTGGAGGTCTGCGCCTATGCGGGTACCGGCAATGTTTTGAAGATACAAAATCTGCTGCACATTTGTAGTGAACACTACGAGCCCAATGAAAAGGTTTGATCATCTCAAATGTAGACGCCATAAGAAGGTCAACATCGTCCATGCCATTCTTAATAAATAATCTACTTATCATATTCTTTTAGGACGACAAGAAAGATGATAAAAAGGACAAAAAGGAAGAGAAGAAGGACGATAAGGACTTGTCTTCGCGCCAGGGTATTGCAGTCCTAGGAATCGCTCTCATCTCAATGGGAGAAGATATTGGAAGTGACATGGCTTATCGCACATTTGGTCATTTGGTAAGCTCACAAGACATGCCTTTGTCCTGCCATTCAATCTTTGTTCTACTTTAAGCCAAAGAGAAAAATTACTGTATAATTCTGTAGCTTGTGTTACATTTACCTCTAAGAGTTGGTTGGCAGGCTCCTCGTTCTCTTCTGACTTATACTCATGTGGTAATGAAAACGATTGCTTTATTGACCAGCCTTGGCCGATAGAAATCTTTTAGCTTCACCAAACAGCTTTGCTGGATATCACTATTAGTGGCATAACTAGGTATACCTGAGCCCAGGGACAAGATTTTTCGCCTGCCTTGCCGGTAGTTACGCCACCTTGTCAGTGGTTACTTGTGGCCAATTATTTTCTTGGCGATATTGCAAGTCTTATGAAAGGATGATGGTTAACTTATTGCTAGCGAACCATGTGAAAGCACTAAGGTTGGTTCATTTCATATTTCCTTCGACTTACAGCTGCGATACTGCGAGCCCGTAATCAGGCGGTCGGTACCACTTGCCCTGGGCCTGATCTCTGTGTCGAACCCGAAACTAAACATACTCGACACGCTCAGCAAGTTCTCGCACGACAGTGATGCTGAGGTAGCCCATAACGCCATCTTTGCAATGGGTCTGGTAGGAGCTGGAACGAACAATGCTAGGTAAGCCGGCTGACAGTGATAAGTGATAACCTAGAATAGTGACAATCTTCCTTGTCTCCAATCCTAGGTCCAGATTTTGAAAGTGAGTTCGTTTTGCACATACTACAAGTAATATTTATTGGCCAATTATCCTGGTGACTAGCTATCCTTTTGATCTTGACTTCTCACACTTTTTCTTGTCTCCTGGAAGGCCCAGCCATTGAATTTTTGGTTCTGAGCCCATAATGCAAAGCTGTTTTGAGAGCTCTCTCGTTTTGCTGCCAAGGAACCATGCTCGAGTAGATTGGATGTCGTTCTGGTTATTCGAAGTGTGTTTGATCAACTTCATGCATTCTTCTACGTATATCCTAAAAGCTGAAAGATCATCCATGCCATGAAACTCATAAGGTTCGATTCCTTAAGTGGGTATACTCCACTTTTGCTAAGGTAATTTTTGTTGCCAACCTTGAAACAAAAGACTTTCAAGCATCTGAGATTCAATGGTAGATTCAACTTTTAGTAGCCATGGAGATGCTTAGATCGCCTGACAGAGCTTCTCAACTCTGCTATCTTATGTTACCATGGGTATATCATGGCCTAGCATAGGAGGTTCAATGGTAGATTCAACTTTTGGTAGCCATGGAGATGCTTAGATCGCCTGACAGAGCTTCTAAAATGTACCTTCTTATCCTACCGGGACCATACAAAGATTTCATCAAGCGTAAAAACGATCCCATTGCTAGGTCGTGCTATTCAAGAAACTAATGTATTTTTATTTCCCAGGCTTGCTGCAATGCTACGCCAGCTCGCACAGTTTCATGCCAAGGACCCAAACAACCTCTTCATGGTGCGTATTGCACAGGGCTTGACTCATCTGGGCAAGGGAACGCTCACGCTAAGCCCTTACCACAGCGATCGGCAACTGCTCAGCCCGGTCGCCTTGGCTGGCCTGCTCGCCACACTCGTCGGATTCCTTGACGTCAAGAACAGTATGTCAGCATTTAATTAGTTTCCGTTGCCAAGTTCAAGTAACTCCTGGTGACCCTTCATTGACCCTTTCTTTGCAGACCTCTTTTTTGTGTAGTAATATTTTTGAGTTCTATTGTTGGAAATAATTGGGTTCTGGTTAGATTTAGTTTGTTTGTTTTGTATTTGTAGCTAATCTGTTCTGCTAAAAGTATGTCAAATTGCCACTAGAGCTCTGCTGTAGGGGGCTGGTGTTAACCAGTATCCTACTAACTTAAAAATTGTCTTAGCTCATGGATTGAAACATTAAAAAAAGTTACGTAGAATGTTGATCTGCTCCTTGAAGTGAATAGACAATTTCAGAAGACGACTACTAATGTGTGCATCTTTTCAGTAATCCTCGGGAGGTCCCACTACCTGCTGTTCACGCTGGCAGCAGCTATGCAGCCCAGGATGCTTGTAACATTCGACGAGGAACTCAACCCCTGTGCAGTGCCCGTCCGTGTCGGACTGGTAAGCCATTCAGAACCAATCTAATTTCAACTTACAAATTCTTGCCACTAGGTTTCACGTAAACCATTGGTCTGATCTATTAACTATTGAAGTTCATAAATATGCTAGGATAGAGGTAACGACATATGTTTGCTAGATTTTAGCTGGTTATTAGTGATATTGGTTTGACTTTTTGAAGGCTGAGAAGTCATGCTTGCTTGCCTGATGAGACTTAGTAAGAAAGATGGTAAGGAAATAGTTTTGGCCACTAAAGGTAGTGTGCTGTCTGGAATGGTACCACCCTGGCAGTTTGATCGCAAAACGGTTTGGGATAAAACCTGAAACCCCACGTGTCGAGTTCAGAAAATATTTTGATCTCCGACATTTCTTCATAGACCAGATTTTTTTGTGCCCATGAACAGTAACACTGTATTCTTCGGTTACTTTGATGTCATTCTTTGCCATAAATGTTTGCTTATCTTGTAAATGTACAAAGTAACTCTTTATTGCAGGCCGTCGATGTCGTAGGTCAAGCCGGAAAGCCGAAGACCATTACCGGGTTTCAGACGCATTCCACGCCCGTCCTGCTAGCGTTCGGCGAACGAGCCGAGTTGGCGACTGAGGAGTATTTACCCCTGACACCCATCATGGAAGGATTTGTCATCCTGCGCAAGAACCCGGACTACAATCCTTAGCGTGCATTAACTAACTGGTGAATGGATTCAATGGATAGAAGAGTGAATGTTGTTTGTCCGTGTTGATAGATTGAGGGATTCTTTTAACTATTGTCGCACACTTGAAACTTCTTGGTCGACCTTCTACTCTTCTATCTATGAAATCATTGAATCCATTGTTTTGAAAAAAAAATCTTCGTTAAAATTGTATAGAATGGTAAATTTTTTGTATGCTGATTGGTATTGCTTGTGCGTGTATCAGAATTAACCTCTGCTGTTGGCTTTGTGTGGTTCAGGTGATTGGAGAGCAAAGGCAAGAGTTTGGGAAAGGCTAGTCAGGTGGACTTGATTTCCCGCCGAAGAGAAAAAATGTACGTGCCAAGCCCATGCTGATTTACCTTATCAACTCATTACTGAAGAATGCTAACAATCAAGCTTTTTCTATTGTGATCTGTCCAAGTCATTCTAAGCCAGCAACAGAGGCAACAATAGTTCTCAATAAACATTTTGGTATCCATATGCTAATAACAGTAATTTACTTTATTTAACATAATAAATAATTTTCATTTGACAATATGTGATTCCTTGGTATCTATAGGAATTTGACATCCTTGTATGTTCCTGTAAATTCAGAAACTGTTTCCAGCTATGATTTTATTTGCCATAGATTGAACTATTAAAAAATCATCTTCCTCGAGATCCATGGCTAGCCTTAGATAACATTGAAGATCCACAGCTTTTATGCTGGGATGATCAGTCCCCCTGAAAATGAAGAGGCCGGCCTATTAGTCATTCCTTTGTCTCCGCATGCACTTCACATATAGCAGTATATTTCATTTTTCTCACCTGATTTTCTCTTTGAGGTTAAGGAGGGTCAGAGCTAAGTTTGTAACCTTCTTCATGAACAATTTTGCCATTTGTTTCCATTGATTAGTTGGCAGAATATTCAAGTCTGCTAGAAGCTCTCGCACCAGCTTGCTGTTGCAGCTTTTTATGGGATTGAACATGTTTCTGCAAGAAAAGAATCAACATGGTTGGAATAATATCTGATTTACAATCGACTTGAGACCGGGGGCTGAGGTACATTTTTTAAATTATCTTGGCAGTTTCATTAGTTTTGGAAAGAGCATTTGCAGAAGTGACAATAATCAGAAATTAGCTGCATCGAATTTGAAATAGGCCATAGAGAAAAGTTGCCTGAACATCGAAACACAAGCCGTGGGTTCCAAAACCCTGCACCCGATCCATTTACTTCCAATCCAATTACTTATGCTTGGCTTATGCCATTAGCCAAGCATAGTATCCTAACTTTAACTGATAACAGTTCTAACTCGGATTCTTAATTTTTGGAAATATCGGTTCCAGTTCTGTTCCGAGACTGATAAAAACAAGGAGTTCGGTAATTTGTTTCCAGTTCTGTGATTGAAATTACAGTTCCAATAACTGTTCCTAGAGCAAATGGGTCCCAGGACTACATTAGTTGCAATGATTTTATATCTTTTTTTACAAACTGTGCACTGTAAAGTTACCTCCGCAAAATGTTTCCATTGGCAACCTCTGACCATACTTTTCTAGTAATCCTATGCAGAACTTTATATTTTGGTTCTGATTCCAGTTTTTATGAAATATTAAATAACTATTCTGATTCTGGTTCCACCATAAATTTGGTTCTTCTCAGTTCGGGTCCCTGCCTTTGTAACCGCGAGAGTGACAGCAGCCTAAGCGATGTGATTCCTCGTAACCCCATATCTCCGATCCTCCGGAACGTTGTGCTCTACCTTTTTCAATTCCCTTATTTATAAACAGCGAGACTCACTGGTGCCGTAGGTGAGTGTGGTGTTTTGCCGTCGACTGCTTTACTGCATCAATACTGGTGACTCGTGTTAAATCAATTGCAGTCACCTGATATGGGTTAGCAGCAAGATCCTCAGCACATAACTGGCGACACCCATACTCATCCAAGAGCAAGCCCTGAGGACAGAAGGCATCAGATACCTGGTTTTAACAACTATGTAAATTTGTAATTTGTGTTTTTTCACATAAAAGAATGGTAAAGCTAAAAACTTTTAATTTGCACACTATTATGTAGTGTAAAATGTTAAGTGTATGCTATGCCATAACTTTGGGGAGATGAAATTATCTGTTTCTTTGAGGTTTTGTTCAAAACATTGTTATTACTTTGTCTAGCAGTCATTTCTTCCATGAATTTTAGTTAATAAAACATAACTGTTACTTTAAGAGGGTGTTTATCAAACGTTATTTAAAAATGAAATGTTTTTTAACTTGTTTTCAGTACAGGTGGCTGAAAGCAAATACAAACTTAGCAACATTCGAAGCCCAACTTGGCAACGACGAGCGTGTTGCTTGCGTTGAGTGTCTAGGTAAAGTCAGAATGCCAGTATTAATATGAAGCTTTCTGCTGAGGAAATGAGCCGGCAACAAATGGTAACGGAGAATGATATCCGGTGGAACTTCAGGCCATCCTTTTTAACAAACCTCTACAATTAAATAATAATGATTCAAAGTATCAATGCATGGTTTTCAATCACTAAGGTTAGCATTAACACACATTTATTGAGGCACGTGAAAGCTGTGAGAATTAACGTCATGAAATGTTCGCGTCAAAATCGTTCAAAATTTTACACAAACTGTCATCAAAATGTTCAAGCCAAAATGACTCGAAAGGAAGGTGTCTCCACCTCCATTTTTGTTAGGAAAGTAGCCATTTTCCTCACAGATAGTTTAATGTTAGCGTTATGGTAGTACAGTACTAGCAATATATGATTATGCTATATATTTACCTGAAGAAACAGGCCCATATGATACGGAAAATTGTACAGAAAATTGACGAATCGGCAGAAATGCAATTCTCTTTCTTCCAAGAATAAGGCAAGGAATTTGATTAGCTGAAATGCACAAAAAATATTGAGTAGTTTATCATCACACAGTTCAAAGATCCTTCATTGCATCGGTTAATGAACTTACTGCATTAATGTCTGTAGGAGATGTTCCCATCACAACAGAACAACCAGACGTCTGTAAATGGGAAACTAATGCTCGCTCAATACATGGAAGAATCAGGACTGTTTTTTCACATTCACCCATGTAAGGCAGAATTTCCATACGAGACCGAAAGATCGGAGAAAGCGAAAAAAGTATCTTGTCGAATTCAAATATCCGATGTTCGACTTGTTCATTAGTTACAAATGCGTTTCCACTTTGGTTGAGCTGTGAAAGGTAAAAAATTAAAATCTAGCATTGTCTTTTGATATAACAAGTTATTTTGGCAATATTCATGAAAAGCACTCTGTACTCAATTATAAGCACCCATGTATCAGCTCTTTTAGTTTAGGTACTTTATAAAAATAGATTGTTACCGAAAGGATCAGTTGGTGCAATTGATCAGCTAACCGTCTCAGCCAGAGTTGGCAAATGCGATGAACATTCAAGTAGTATTTGTAGTTCTTGTATTTCACAATCAGCGCTACCGAATATGGTATGTTCAGCAGTTTATTTTGAACGGTGAACACAAGAGAATGAGCTACAATGTCCAAATCAGGCACTATGAACAAACTGGTATTTTTTTCTTTAAATGTTGAAGACGTCGTGACACCATGTGGAGAATTTCGTGGATATGCTGCCGTTACACCCATGTAGTTGACTGTGTGACCAGTCACATACTTGATTGCTTTCATTAACATAACATTTTTTTTGTGATAGCACGAAGCTGGTTCTTCATCATTATAGTAGTTACTGTCAAAGCCTTCCTGTAACCAAACATGAACAGTCTGGGGGCCAATAATATCATCCCACTTCGAGAGAACAATCCCAGTGATTATGCCATCTTCTTCTCCTGGCAATGTGTGAGAACAAGAGGAACTCGCCATGGCAATGTTAGTAGGCATTTGCGGCCGTCCAGCGTAAATTAGTTCAGTTGTGGTATCAATGGTTGTGGTCTCCTCATCCATTTTTAGACGGATTAAAAAGTTTCCTTCTTCTTTTACACTATTCGCAACATTAGCACTCATGGACAGTGATCGTATCACAGTGTGGTCATTATCTAGACCGAGATCGGTTCCACCACACGTACTTGAAGACTCCATTCGATCAATTTTATTTTAGCTCGCACTCCTACCTGTTAAAGCGTGCGTTTTCATACGCTTGACAAGTAAGGTTATAAAGAGGATCACATGACGGATTGAGAGCTTTGGCTCTTTGTCGCTAGATGACGATGTATACCAATCGCACGAAAGCAGAGAGCCCATCATTCGCTGTATAGGTTATGTGAGATTTATTGGTGACACACGTACTTAATTGTAAAATTAACAGAGCTTTTTGTAAAAAAAGACCGCCTTTTAAGCAAAGAAGCCCGTTCAAGCACATTTAAGTAAGTACCAATTAGTTCATAACTTTATCAGTTGGAGCCAGCTGGAGTTAGGTCTTTTATTTTGGCCACATGTTTCTTCATGCTTAAGAATAAGTTAGCACATTCAATGTCAATTCCATTTGAACCCTTAGATATACGATTGAATTCTCCAGAGACTGTTTTGGTTTGCTCCAGCTGATCTCCCCATATCGAATTGGTTGTATAAGTTCCCCTTTTTTAGGACCATGAGTTCGCAGCGAGGAAATACTGCCCGTACTCGTCCGCAAAAACACAAGAACTCGTTTGCTTTCAAGAATGATTTACATGACAAGACACCATTGACCAAGTTTCTAAATAACCTGCAAGTGGTTAATGTTTGTGAGAGGTGCAAGCACGTGTTGGAGTGGAAAATAAAATATAAAAAATATAAACCCATCACATCAGCCAAGAAATGCACTAAATGCGATCAAAAAGAAGTAAAGCATGCATACCACATTATGTGCACTCCTTGTGCTAGAAACTTGAATGTTTGTCCGAAATGTGGAATCAACAGAGAAATTGTTCAGAAAGCTTTCAGCGTCGAAGAACAGATGGCTTCAGATCTGGAAATGCAGCGAACAATAAGGATGCTGCCAGAAAGAAAGAGACGTACATTCATTAGATACTTGAAGAAGAATAAGAATCCTAAAGAATCAGGTCAGTAGAATCTCATGTTTTGCAATTTTTAACATATATAAGTCCTCATCGCAGTTAAGCTTAATAAAGACAAAATTATTTCTAACCAAAGATAAACGGATAAAAAAATGTGCAAGAAAAAATAACGTTTGAACTTTTGAACAGATTTGATACCTACATGTTTTGACTAGTCTGATTTTTAAAAGCTAGATCCCATTGTTACTAGGTTCACTTAATCTCGGCCAGGACTTCAACTCGTCCAAAATCAAAATCAAAAATCGTTTCAAAAACCATTTCAAAATCATCAAGGATCAGAAGATTCCTTCCTTCATCTACTGACATTCTACCCCTTACGATAGCTTAAACTAAGCAGCTTGGATGCAATACTAAATTGTTTTACACGTTTCACCAGTTTTCTTGGTAAATCTTAACTTAAGTAACACCGTTGAGTGTGCAGGTTCTGGGTAGAGACAGAATGTTGATGTTGAACCGTTGAGTGTGCAGGTTCTAGGTAGAGACAGAACGATACTGTTAAACCGTTGAGTGTGCAGGTTCTAGGTAGAGACAGCACGTTAATGTTAAACCGTTGAGTGTGCAGGTTCTAGGTAGACAGAAAGTTAATGTTAAACCGTTGAGTGTGCAGGTTCTAGGTAGAGGCAGAACGTTAATGTTAAACCGTTGAGTGTGCAGGTTCTAGGTAGAGGCAGAACGTTAATGTTAAATCGTTGAGTGTGCAGGTTCTAGGTAGAGTCAGAACGCAATGTTAAACCGTTGAGTGTGCAGGTTCTAGGTAGAGACAGAACGTTAATGTTAAACCGTTGAGTGTGCAGGTTCTAGGTAGAGGCAGAATGTTAATGTTAAACCGTTGAGTGTGCAGGTTCTAGGTAGAGACAGAACGTTGATGTTAAACCGTTGAGTGTGCAGGTTCTAGGTAGAGGCAGAATGTTAATGTTAAACTGTTGAGTGTGCAGGTTCTAGGTAGAGACAGAACGTTAATGTTAAACCGTTGAGTGTGCAGGTTCTAGGTAGAGGCAGAACGCAATGTAAAACCGTTCAGTGTGCAGGTTCTAGGTAGAGACAGAACGTTGATGTTAAACCGTTGAGTGTGCAGGTTCTAGGTAGAGACAGAACGTTAATGTTAAACCGTTGAGTGTGCAGGTTCTAGGTAGAGACAGAACGTTAATGTTAAACCGTTGAGTGTGCAGGTTCTAGGTAGAGACAGAACGTTGATGTTAAACCGTTCAGTGTGCAGGTTCTAGGTAGAGACAGAACGTTGATGTTAAACCGTTGAGTGTGCAGGTTCTAGGTAGAGACAGAATGTTGATGTTGAACCGTTGAGTGTGCAGGTTCTAGGTAGAGACAGAACGTTGATGTTAAACCGTTGAGTGTGCAGGTTCTAGGTAGAGACAGAACGTTGATGTTAAACCGTTGAGTGTGCAGGTTCTAGGTAGAAACAGAACGTTGATGTTAAACCGTTGAGTGTGCAGGTTCTAGGTAGAGACAGAACGTTAATGTTAAACTTTTCTGCGTGAAAGATGGCCACCAAATTACCACTTGACCGACAAAAATGCAGAGTACCGGAAGACGCCGTTAAGTGGAGCCACTGTAGTTTGAAATTTCATTTTGATATTTCTCGTAGGCTTTTGAGACTATTTTTGCTTTAAAGATCTTCATTTATTTTTACCTCAATGATTGATTTACATGAAATGATATTTTGAGTCGTAATTATTTAATTGTAGAGATTTGTTTAAAAGGCTGCAAGCGCCATCTGTATACGTATTCCCTTACCACGTGTTGCCAGCTCGTTTGTTCCGCAGGCAGCTCAACATTAACGTTCTGTCTCTACCAATAACCTGCACACTCAACGGCAACACTGCGCTGGGTCAGGTATTAGATGGCTGACCATCATACACATGATCAGTTCTGTTCGTGAGAGAGGTTGGAGGGATGAAAGTTAAGCAACACTGCGCTGGGTTAGTTGGATGGGTGCCCGTCATACACATGACCAGTTCTGTTTGGCTGAAAGTAACTACAATTTTACTTGCATTGCTTATCAGCTTCTCGACAGCATAAATTAGTGGAAAGTTGTGCTGTTTGAGTTGTACCGTCCTTCGGAAGGGATGTACAGCCGTTGGTCCCCTTCGTGCTCTTTGATAGAAGTTTGATTTAAAGCCGGTACCAGGTTCCCTCTTCTCCCTTCTAGGCTAGGTTCATTTATTACCATCCATTTATCAGTCATCAGTCTATCTGTCAGTCACAGATACGTTTAGACCGGGGTCAGTTGCCAAAACGGTTTTTATTAAACTCAAGAAATAAATCAAAGTAAATGTGATGCGCTATGTTTTATAAACTTTGCTCCCTCTCATTTGGGTAGAAGAACAAACCTTATCATAGGAATTTTAAAATTGTAGAATTGGATTGGATACTGTTCTAGCACTTTGTAGAATTTCTACCAATTACAATCTTCTCTCGTTGGCCGGAAGTAAAAGCTGATAGTGTTACTCAGGCTTACCACTGGAAAATTCATTTTCTATTCTTGATTTTACACAAAATCAACAGGAATAAAATGGAACATTTTTTTCCAGAAAAAACAGAAGATGGCCAGGAGGCTTCCACGGATCGCACGATTGAAGTCATTAAAGCGAAACTAGAAGCTTTGCGAGTCCAAGTAGATGGCGAAGACGATGATTCAGATTCATCTGATGATATTGACCCAGAGAGTGAATAAATGGAAAAATTATGTGGAATTAAAATTACGCAGATGTACCACACTTATGGGGACACTGCTATGTGAAATCATTTCTTTATTTGAGTGTAGAAACATATCGTCAAAGCGCAATGGCATCCGACAAAACACTACCTACAATAATGAGAATGTAGGGAGAGCAAAGGATAATGAGAAATGTCACACCATGTACTGTCATTTATTGTAATTTACTATCATGTACTGTTTACTATGTTTGGGTTATCAGGATTCTTTCTCTCAGCAAGTGGGAAAAACTGGCTTATCAAGGGTCAAACATAAGAAATTGTTGAGGCTACCAATGTTATTAGGAAAAACTAATTGAAATGGGTTTTGAATGCTAAGTAAAGGACAACAAACTTTCCCGACATTTCGTGACGTGTACTAGTTACTTCTTCAAATGTTATTCTCCATCTTTGTAAGTTATTAAGATAAGTATCAACAAAGCAATAAAAATGTGCATAACTTAAACTTTTGATAGTGTTAATTAAGAAGAAAAGAGCGAGGGAGTGCAGCTTACCAGATTCGAATCTTATCTTTCTAGAAGTCAACTGCTCTAAAATTATGCCGAAATGTCAAAGCGGTCAAAGTTCACAGAAATTCTGTAAGTTTCTCGACAAGTGCACTACGCGACGCTCTCTCATTCCTTCTTTACCACAAACATTATCCAGTCTTTTGGCAAATTGGCGTTGCTGGGTTCCCTTCGTTGAGAAACTTCTGTAGTTTCCATTAATTGGAATGTTTTGACGAGATGTTTTTGGTACGCTTCAACCATACTCACATTTTTCACCTGCTAAGTCTTCCAAAGCAGTTGGTGGAAAAAGAGAGTACCACACATGCTGTTGGTAAGAGAGAGAGAGAGATGGAGCTAGAGATGGTTATGACAGACAGCTGCTTGGGTGAAACAAGGCTAGTAAAGAGGTCTGTACTTTCTGTACTATTCCAGCTTGTAAGCAAGGCCAACTTTGCTGGGCTACATTACCTCCATTACATTACTGTTTACTGTTAACCGTAGCAATTGTTAACTCAGGATGATGCATCTGTGTGAAGTATGTCTTTGATTACATACAATGCATAATTGATTTGTTAAATTTTTCCATTACTTACTGCATCATTACTTGAGTTGTAGATAACACTTGTTTTCTTAATTTAACTTAATCTTATTTGGTGGGTTGAGACAATAATTTGCAATTTCTTCCATGGTAACAAGATCTTTAAATTTGGGGTAGGTTTCTTATTCCTTTTCATCTCCTCCTTCAAATGATCAAGCTCTTTGGAACATGCATTTATACTCATGATTCTAAGCCGAAATAAATTGCTGAAAAATCAATTTTCTTGTGGCATTATTATGTTAGCAATCTCGAGGAAGTCAACAGATGGATAGCATCGGGCAAGTGAGAAGAGCAAAATGCAGACATCCAACATCTTTCTTGCTTATGGAGTCTTCTTGATGCCGTTTCTATACTTTTTAAACTTAAATTCTGTCTAAATGACAGGGGAAGTAATTGGGATAGTACCTTTGTCACCAGAACGGCGGACATACTTTTGTGAAGCACCACACATTTTAAAGAGTTCAAATTGTAATTAGTATGACAAGTTAACCAATGAGCTCTAAGCAACATATGTGTTTTGAGAAAACTTCAGATTAGCAATTCAGAACGAAAGATGTAACAATCGGGTAAATAGACCAGAACATTTGGCAATAATATCGGTGTTGCTTTGTTCATCTTCTGGAAGGTAGACTATCCTCAATGCATACCTGCGCGAAAGTTGCCGACGTTTGTGTAGAAGGAAGACGTCAAGATGTGGGTATTCCTTACGTGTCAATGACCAGCGTGACGATCGTGACCATCCCACTCAACAAACGAACCGTAGTGAGGACTGACACCACCTTCGATGACATACATCTCAAACCCACACGGCTCAGGTGGAGTCAGGAGCTAAGAGATCTGCAGAATATTGCAGAACTTGATGTCTTGTAATTATGGTAGCAAATAGCTAAACACTGAAAAAAAAATGGCAGGAACAAACTCAACAATTGCTTCTGGTAAGTCTAGTTATACATATGGGGTTCTATTTTTATAATTTAATGGTGCAGACGAGTAAGAAGAACGAATTTTATCACAATGCTCCACAATTTTCCTAATGGAAATGCATCTTAAAACGTGTAATGCGTACTCTAGAAGACATTTTTAAGTAAATGTTTGCAAGAAAAACGTTCTTCATAATGTATGTGTCTTAACATATTTAATTTTTGTAGAGAGAACTCAGATCACGGAGCCGTACATGAGTTCAGAACGCACTGAATCCCTTCCGCTGAAGAAAGTTACTGCGCGAGAGCCGTGTGTAGGAAGTCTAAGAGTAATTGTCATCTGTTTCTTTGTCTTAACATTGGTAATAACGATTGCTCTGGCTGCGCAGATACGCACTGGAGACTTTCAGGTGAGATAGACTTGTCTTCTTTAGATGAATAACGTTGTTTAGTTTTACAACATGAACATCTTACATGAAGTTCAGAAGTTTATTTGTGTTGATAACACACCTCATGTGCAGTCCCGTGGGTTTTTCTTAGAACGAATGCATAACAACAAAATATTCTTTGAACAAATTCTTTAATTTTCAACTAAGGGGTCCTAGTGGTCTCTAGTCTCTAACATTTATTTTTATTTTATTTATTTATTTATTATTCATCCCAATTGAATTGTTAAACAATATTGGACATGTCAGTAAAAAGTAAAAACAGAAGTTGATAAAAGTACATATAAAAAATAACAATAAGGTGTCAGAATGATAAAAACTCTTGTACTCTTGTACATTGATTGATGAATTTGTGGCAGCTTGTTCCTCATGGAAGTGTGGCTACCGACAGCAGTGAATGCTCCATCATCGGAATCAACGTTATGAAAAAAGGTGGTAATTCGGTGGATGCTGCAGTTGCAAGCACCTTGTGCATGGGTGTTGTCAATCCACACATCACAGGGATTGGCGGGTAGGTTTCTTTTAAACTAAACATGAAGTAGTAACACTCTAGGAAAACCTATGTCTTACATTTTCATCCATTTGCAAACATTATTTGTAACATTACTTGTAACATTATGTAAAATCTATTATTTGCAGGGGGGGTTTTATCATTATATATGATCATCGCAAGCAAAGTGTATTAGATACAATCGATTTTCGTGAAGTTTCTCCTGAAACTGTTGGATCCGGTGCAAGTGACCCAGGACTGGACGTTGGAGTTCCAGGTCTTGTTAAAGGTCTTGCGCTAGCACAAACACTTCATGGCCTTCTTCCTTGGGCTGATGTGGTTATGCCTTCTGTACTTCTAGCAAGGTAGTACACACATTTATGTTAATCTGGATAATGAATTTCACTGAGATTATAATTTGTAATTGGTTTAGTTTTATTTGTTTCTCGCACAGTGGCGTCCAGTACAAATAGTATAAATTCCCCCTTGTTTTGTTGGGTTACATAAAAAATTTCTTATTTCTAAGTTACATATCATTCCTTACAACTAACATCTTTCAATCTTAATTTTAAACTGTTTACATTTGTTGGCCATGGATTTACTTTGCTTTCTGGCATCTCATTCCAAAGCTTGGTTGCTCTGGAATGTCATGTGTGGTGATCATTTGTCACGTTTGATTTCAACAGAAATGGTTTCCGTGTACCAGAAAGTTTAATATCTGCCCGCTTAAAGTTGTCTAAAACAGATGGGCTCGGAAAAGCAAAGTTGCGTCAATTTGTTGAGCAGTTAGAAGCTGGTCAAACTTTGCAGTCTCCTCGTTTGGCTGCGACTTTGGAGTTAATTGCCACCAAGGGCCCTGAAGGTACCATATCAAATATACATCCCAGTTTCATTAACATTATATCTAAATATTTTAATAATCAGACATGAAATTTTAATTTTCTTAAATCAGAGTTCTTTAGTCAAGTTAATATCACATTGTTTTTTTTGTTTTTTTTAATTTCAACAGTATTGTACAACGGCAGTTTAGCCGATCAAATACTATCGACCGTACGATTGGGGCAAGGGTTCATGAGTCAACGCGACTTGTCCAATTATACCCCAGTGCGGGGTCGGGCGCTTGTCACCCCGTTCAGAGGATTCAATGTTATAACTCCTGACAGTCCGTCTGGTGGTCCATTTCTCAACGCCATGCTTAGTTCACTGAATGCTACTGAGCAGGCAATCACTCCTCTACAGATAGTTCAAGCAATGCAGTACGTTGTCAACGCTCAATCAGCAGGCGGAGGTAATTTCAATTGATGCTGGCGTAAAAGATGTTTATCCAATTTTCCAGCAATTAGTGTCCCGTTTTAGTAGTGTGGGCTTTAGTTGCTTTTCTCCTGGAAGTCCTAGACTGTTATCCACTTTTATAATTCCCTTGTTCACTTTTATCATGACTCAAAAATATTTCATGCATATGTTAAGATGGTTGGTAGATTTACTATCCTTAACAGAGCTTACCATCCATCTCAAAACCTCTGTCTTTTTGTCTGCATACAACACTAAAGCTTCGGCAGATCAGTATGTTGATTTATCCTAGCTAATCACGACATTTTAAACCAAGAAATTCTAGCTTGTGCAATAGAATGAATACCTATTAATAACTGTATGCACTTAAGTAGTCTCTTGAGCATTTTAAACTTGTGATTTTGCAGATCTTACAAATGGACCCATTGATAGTACTTGGAATTTCCCTGAAGCTGTTGGCTCAAATGTTGCAGTAATCGACTCCAACGATCTTTACGTTTCTGTTGTCAGGTTGGTTTTCTGATAAATTCACAAACTTGTTAACGGTTATATCATTCTAAAAGTTGTTCGACGGATTTACTTACTCCGTCAAATTTTGTGCTCAGAAAGTACTCGATGGCTTTACACACTTGTATCTTTGTGGAAAGTAAAACATACCAAATATTGTTTCAGCGGGTTAAACACAATGTTTGGGTCAGAGCTGTTAACGGATGGTGGCTTTATCTTAAACAGTGCCCTTGCAAGTTTTGGTTCTGGGAGTAATGCAGAGGGTCCAGGCAAGAGACCGTTGTCGTTGGCAACTCCTGTGATAGCCGTGGAGGCAGGGATTATATGTGGTCGGAGAGTGGTGTTTGGAGCGGGAGACTTTGCAGTTGCTGCTCAAACCCTCGTGCAAATTGTTTCTGAGATGAACATAACCGACAGCGTTGAGGCACCGAGATTTCGGCTGATCAACGAGAAGATGACGTTTGGTCTTGAATGTAAGTATAATTATGTATACGCTCTTTAAAGAATAGGTGAGGATTAAAACTTCACGATTTCAAGCATCTGCTCGGCTCTTTCTGAAAAGAATTTGAATAAATCAATATCTACTTGTTAGTAAGGGAACGTAGTTATGTCAGTCTATGTGGCGGTGAATAAGTGAGAGTAAGCGCAACACATCGAAGAAGAAAAAGGCTTCATGTGGTGCACTTGTCTGAATTTGAAGGTTTTGGGAAGTAGTCGAGTTGCCACTTGTAAAGAGAGATGTCTGTCATCAGCCAACAAAGTCTAACTACCCGAAACATGAAAATACAGACAAGTGCATCACATAACTACTTGTTTATCTTCGGTAAGTTACCCTCCCTCTCTCTTATCTTCTTCACCAAAACATTATCCAGCCTCTTGGCACCATAGTTGCATCATTTCAGTCAAGCTATGATTCCGGTGCTAACTACATTCCCACAATTTCATTTGCTTGTGATAAATTTTACGAGGCCCAGTTCTTTTGTTTGATTAGTAGAACTTGAAATTAGTTGTATCAGATATAAGTTTTTGAAAGTGGCTATGTAATCCAACTATATCATATTTTCATTATATTCTTTTCAGCTGGGCATGAAACAAAAATGAGCCTGTCAACAATAGATGGGGTGAGAGCATTAACCTACAAGCTTGAAGATATTGACAAACCTTACCAGAGCTGTAATATAGTGGAGCAGATTAAAGATGATCTTTCATCGCATTCTGATTCAAGAGGACAAGGGTTAGCCTATAGGTTTTAAATCTTGACCAAGACTTAGTTCTTCATCCAAGAATCTCACCATCAGATGTCTGAACAAAAACAAAATATATTTTGAAAGTGAATCTGCAAAGTTTGGTGAGATATAATATATCGTGTAGGAAGTATTTATTTTAATTTATTGAAAAGTATGTCTTTATAATAATGATTCAGGCACTGCACTTAAAAGGTATGCAATTTCTGTGTCCATATTAATTAGGAAAAAATGTCTTGAAGACTTTCAGTTGGAAAGGGCAGAAATCACAAACTAAGTATTCTGCTTGAATACCATGTCACAGTATTATGTATTTATAAATTATCAGTTTAATACATGTTAAAAGAAACAAACCTGTCAAATGATTTCACTGCAAAAATAATACATCCAATAACGACAGCTCCCCAGAATCGTTATTAATCGTACACCAGAATTTTGATAACATTTATAACATCAAAGTGCTTCAAGCACCATATTAATGTGATTGCTAAATAAACATGCTCATCAAATGTTATGCATGGATAAGAAATGTCCATGATTTTATGAAAACTTTATGACATGAGCTTTAGTAACAATTTAATAAAAAATAGATCTGCGACCATAAATTATATTGCAAGCTCCACTTAACCTGAGAACATTTTTAAAGTTGATTTAGTTATACATACCAATAACTTAGAGTAGTACAAATATATACCCAATTGTTAAGTAATTCCATCACACGGCAATGGTAAAGTCTTGATTAGCACTTGCCATAGCAAACAGTCTTAATTTACGAGTAGAGTCGATATCACACTCAGCTTCGCTTAGTTCTCGGCCGTCAGAAAACCCAGTTGGCGGTTCGAGCTTACGCCCCAAAACAAAAGCAGTGGGAACTTTCCGATTTATGCAGCCACCATTCCCTCTGTTAAAGAAAACAGCTCGATTTAAAAAGAAGACCAAATAATGTCAGCATAGGATCATAAAACATGTGTTGTCCAGATTTGAAAAGAACTTGACATATAAAGCCACAAAAATAAACAAGCGTTTTGTGACTCAATATTTATCGACTCTGAACGGTGAAAGTCTATTGGGCATTGCACCAATTTTGTCTGCAATGTGTTTTATTTTGATATAGAAATCATAAACTCACGGGAAACTCTGGAAACAATGTTACTTCATGAATCAGTTTATCCACTTTTTAACTAGAACCTAACATTGTGACTTGTAAGTGCATTTTTGTGAGAAAAAAAGCTCACGTTTTGCTGAAAAGAAATGTTACGTACCTACCTTAATTTGTTATGCCGCGTCCTTGGAAAAGACTTGCGTTCACAGATTGGAGACGGCTCTGTTGACGTACTGGATTCGTGCGTGCGACGAAGAAAATCTGTTAAAACAATGAATTGTTTCATAAGTAAACAACTGGCTTTATTGATTTAACTTTTGAGGCAAAACAGATTGTTTCAAGTTTGCAAACAACTTATTAGTTCATTTCAATGTGTATATATTTTAACCCTTCAAAAAATAATTCAATCATTTTGCCTTAAATGTAACTTTATTTGATAAAAGCAGATTTTGTGTTAAGGCTCTTTTATTATTTGAAATATTAAACTATCTAAGTTCTAAAGCAATATTATACCCACTTATTTGATAGACATTTCTAAATGCTTGTACTCGTGCACTTCAAGATAAAATTGAAAGGAATACTAACTTACTATGATGAATAGGCCCTGTTGAGTGGTCGAGATGATTGGAGGATTCAGTGCGACTGGAGGTTCCATGTTCCGTATCACTGTCGGATCCAAGGGTGTCGTACTCTTCGCTCTCAGACTTCAAATTCTTTACTTTATGGTGACCTCTTGACCTCACCTTTCCATCACACTGAAACAAAACCAGTTCTGATTATTACGTTTCATTTATCGCAAATGAATTGAGTTTGGACAATTTTACCCAAAATTTGCATAGAAGCATAATTTGTGTTACCTGATTTCCTTGATTTGACAATGGCCTTGGATTTTCAAGATGAAAAGTTGCATAAGGATAAATATCCTCAGAATATTCTGAAATTATGCACGTAATGAGTTAGCAAGCGATCAATTAGAGGCAAAAAAATGTGGCTAGACATTTTGTGTTGATGCCAAAACACAACCTGGTATTCGCTCCAATCCCGGTGGAGACTCGAGACCGTGTATGTGCGATTTACGCACTGTTGCGTAATATTGCTCGCGCTGCTGCAAGTTTTGCTTGTTTTCCAGCATCGCTTCCTCTGCTGTATGAGTCTCGTGCGTGACTACGTTGTCCGTGTCAGATTCTAGAGAGAAGCGACATCAAAATCATATACTATTTCGTTTTCTGTCATTTATCATTTTGTGGAGATTTTCTGCTGTTTAAACAATGATTTAAATTTCCAGTCAAATTTTAGATCTGATGAGTTATGTTTATGAAATTTTAGTGGAGTCGTACTCATTCTCAAGCAGAAACAGACCCCCACCAGAGCAAGAATTAATGCCACAAGAGAAATAAGCGCAGGGGCCAAAATGTGGGTGTCCAAGTACACGGGCAGGTCGGTACCCATATCAGTGGACACTTCAGATACACCTGGAACGAAATAATACAGGTGAGTGGTTACGCTACACAATGTTGACAACATTGCTATGATTATTTAAGAAAATCTATGCAGATTTCAAGCCAAATTCTAAACAAAAATGTGTATTATGATCTTTTGACGTGATCAGGTCACCATTTGACTTCATATTATTTGGACAAATTCTCTACCAATATAAGTAATTATTAACAATGTTTGAAACCTTTTCTTAAGCGTCTGGACGGTTAGCAAGTTTCATGTTATAGTTGCACTTTTCAATACTTCCAAGAGGGATGAGTGAATGGCACCATGTTTCTCATTATTGTCCAGGATGAATTTTAGTAATTCATTTTCAAAAGTATCAAGTATCAAATTGTAAATATGACTTCATTCAGTGCAAGTAAATAAACAAAAGTTTCAATGGTTTGGAAACATTTTCTTCCTCTGGAGTGAATTACGTAGATGATACGTATTTGTGTAAGTATAATACTCTTGCTTTCTGCCTTGTCTGCTTGTAAAGGTAATCTTAGCTTTGTGTTTGCCAAAAAAATCAGAGCTAAAAAGGCACCAAGACTTCCTAAAAGTTTACTTCTAATTTTCTTTTAGACCAAAATCAAAGACTTAAGTGGATATTTTATTTTGCAACAGCTTGTCCAAATGCTTTGTCGTATATTTCTTTACACATTCTGCTTGATTGATGTTCTTTACGCTTAGCAAACTCTAACTTAATTAAGAGACAACCTTTTGAAGGTGGCTGTTTTAAGATACCTCCGAGTGTTGTGAAGTCGAACTCTGCAAGTGTTGATCCAGCTGCATTGTATGCTGCCACTCGAAGGGCATACCGCTTGCCAGCAATTAGTCCTACCAGCACCACGTCCTTTTGTAGAAGTCCTGTGGTACCATCTCTTGCTGGAAATTAACAAGCCAATGATGCCATTGATGAGATCACCTGTGAGCTCAAGTCTCATTTTTACAAGCTTTTTGCTATTTATGATCATCACTCGAATTATTTCAAAGTGTTTGTAGTTTTATATTTTTGTTGTTTAGGGCTTAATAATAAATCAGGTGTGATAACTGAGGCAGATTTATCGTGGGTAATTAATTGGCTGAGGCCACGTTAAGTTTGAGTCGAGGTAAGAAAAAAAGAGTTGAAAAAATGAAATCTATCGTATCAACCAAACATCATTATCATACTCTCATGTCCAAGAGGAGGTCTCTTCAGGTGTAACAAAAAATTTAATTGTTATTTGACAAGAACATACCAACAATCCAATCGTGGCTGCCCACCATTTGATATTCAACGATGACGTTTTGGATTGGACATCCTCCGTCAGGCCAAACGGAAGATACAAATGTGGCTGACGTAGTATTGACTCGGAGAATTCTGCCTTTTGGTGGGTGTCCCGGCTTCCCTCCCTTGGTAACAGCCGTCTCCCGCTTGCTCGAAATGCCGATACCAATCTTATTGAAAGCTAAACAAAAAAATGAAGGCTTATAATACTTCTGAAGGTTGGTATAACAAACCCCAAACAAAATTTGAACTAGCTTTAAACAAGGTCAACGAAGTTTCAGTTGAAGAGAGCTTTGTTCAGAAGAGAAAGTTGTTTGTGAATTGAAATACCTGTCTTAAGTAGCTTTTGTGTCTAGAAAAATGGGGATTTATGTGTTAATCAAGATTTTAATTGGAACTCATAAAAATTAGAGTTATCTAATACTCATTTGACTAGTCTTTTATACCAGCTAGCTCAAACTGATAGGACGTTCCGCAGAGAAGATTGTCCAGTAGAAACGTGGTTGCTCTCCTATCGATGTTGATTTTTTGCCATTCATTGGAGTCTCCCTCTACGCGATACGAGAGTGAGAATCCTCGAACAACGGAGCCTCCGTTGTCTCCTTGCTTCCACTGCAGCTGTACTGATTGATGTGTCGCTGCTGTTGCGAGAAGCAACGGAGCTATTGGCGGAACTAAATCGAAACAGACGATGAATTGCAACATTACAAATTTGCATATGGGATGTAGCAGTACATTTCAATACTTCGACTGACCTATTACATGATTTTTCAGTCTTTGGGTATACCTACTACTTTAAAATATTCATTGTGGTGAAGAAGGGAAGAAAGCGGGAGTGCAACTGACCAGAGAAGAAAATTAGCGTGGTGCACTTTTAACAACATTTCTAGAATTTCTAGAATCTTAGAAAATCTAGAAATTTCTTGACAAGCACACAATGCAACGTCAATTTTTTCTCCAGTAATTTGTGTTCCCTCCTCTTTTCTTTGCCACCACATCAAATATCCAGCCTCTAGGCACCATATTTTCTTAAATATGTTCAAGTATTTAATATGCTAATGCCCAATTGTCACTTTGGTAGTGACATACGGTCCTCAGTTCCAGTCGAATGCTAAACATGGTTCTATCCTTGCCAGATCCTTGCCAGATCCGTCCGTGAGTGACTTCTTGCACATTGGAGGCATAATAGCCGTGTACTAGCCTCGGTGATTGTGTACCTCACACTTCAGTGATTCGACTTTGATGCAAATTTAATGGATTGAAAAGTTCAAGCCGATCGACTTTAGCGCTCAAGATTATCCGTGACTTTCTTTAAACAAGCAGCCCTCAACTCTCCAGTTTGTTTTTTATTTTTATTTCCTTATTTCTTTAAGACGATGTCTTTAAACAAACAATGACAGACATTGTGAAAAGCAAGGCTTTGTTGCAATAACTCTGCACATGAATCTGTCATAAATCTACCTTCAAGATTTGAGTGACGAACTGCTCTCACCTTGAACCTGTAGAGTATACATGATATAGTCTGAACCAAGACTGTTTCTTGCATGGCAAGTGTAGTTCCCTTCATTGTTTCTTTGAACACTTTGTATCACTAGCGTATTGTCTGATGTTTGGCTCATCCTGAAGATTAAAAATCAATCAACGATAGCTATTTACAGTGAACTTAGGGAAACAAACAGATTTTTCTGAATACTGACGATGAAGATGCAGTTACCTGAGATTCCTTATTCTTGCATCACCGACCCTCCATTCTGTTGTAGGCCTTGGCACTCCAATGCAAAGACAGGCTAATTTCAACTCCACTTTCCAAGGAACTACGACTATTCTTCCAAATGAAACGATCGCAGCTGGAACTTTACAAACAATGGCAGTTGAGATACTTTTTGGTTTAATGTGGACTCAAGTTAAATATTACATTAATTGGCGCAAGTAAACGAAACGGAAAATAATTGGAAGAGGAGTAGAGGGAATAAATCAGTCACTGTAAATTGAAATAACTCACACAACTGACTTACCATTGGTGCCACCAAACTTTAATCGAAATGGCTGTGTGCCTGTTCCTGTGCCGGCTTTACTCGATGCTACCACCCAGACTTCATATTCATATGCACTTTCCAGTCTGTTGAGTTCGTAATGCAATTGAAGAGGTGAAAGAATTGTCTTGTCCACTTTAAGCTCTCGCTCAAGTTGAAGTTTGCGAACATAAACGGTATATTTCGTGATTATGCCATGGGGCCGTCGGGGTGGAAGCCAGCTCAAAATTGCTGAGTCAGACCCACTGACAATCGACTTTATGCTCTCAGGAGCATCAGGAACTGTAAGGAAGTTCACGTTAACCCTTGAAGGACTGTACATCTAAAATATTTGGCCACACTTTAAAACCTACCCGCTTCTTCCGTTTTGCAATAGACAGGCAAACTGCTGACTCCATCGCCCATTCTTGTGAATGCTAGTATTTGGAGACTGTAGTTTGTAAATGGCTTTAAGCCGTGGAGCACTGTGGTCAACGACGTAGTTGTTTTACTTTCAAGTTCAACTGCGTCTGTAATGAAACCCACGCTTAGCATAACCCCATGAGTAGACAACAGTATTTTAACATACGGTCTGAGTGAACCAGAAGTAGTCCCCAAGGAAAATTTAGGAATCTGGGTGCACTTACATTTAAATTGTCCAATTTTTTTAAAAAAGTTTGGAAGTTCTAACGATGCAAAATGATCGGGTTTCAACAGCTACAATATTGTCTGGTACCTAATTACTAATTTTACTCACCATACCAATCATCGCTGGGCTCGTAGACGAGCTTGTACCCTTGCACGAGGCCGTGAGTTAGATGTAAGGCAGGAACTTGCCAGTTAATCTGGAGGCTGGATGGGGTAAGGGCTGCGCAGGTCACCCCTCGAGGCGGTCCACTAGGAACTGGACAGACAAAAATAAGAAAATTCTCACTGTCTAGTCGTCAGTCAGTGCAGAACCACCTATCAGAACTTAGGTTTTCAGTATAAGTTTTTTAGTTTAGTACAGTTTTTTTTTTAAGACTGCCCAGCAATATACAAATTAGTGCCAGCCACATGCATTTCCTCTGCTTTTCTAGGTAAGGTTGGGTTAGGTTAGGTTAGGTTAGGCTAGGTTAGGTTAGGTTAGGCTAGGTTAGGTTAGGTTAGGTTAGGTTGGGTTAGGTTAGGTTAGGCTAGGTTAGGTTAGGTTAGTCTAGGTTAGGTTAGGTTAGGTTAGGTTAGGTTAGGTTAGGTTAGGCTAGGTTAGGTTAGGTTAGGCTAGGTTAGGTTAGGTTAGGTTAGGTTAGGTTAGGCTAGGTTAGGTTAGGTTAGGTTAGGTTAGGTTAGGTTAGGTTAGGTTAGGTTAGGCTAGGTTAGGTTAGGTTAGGTTAGGTTAGGTTAGGTTAGGTTAGGTTAGGTTAGGTTAGGTTAGGTTAGGTTAGGTTAGGTTAGGTTAGGTTATTCATCGAACACTTGCCATTATATGTACTTCCTTCGCTATCACTAGTGCCATAACCGTGACGTACCATCATTTTAGTGTAGGTACCATAACGCTAAAACAGTTTGCCGTGTTGGAAACACTGGTTCTCATGAGATCACCGAAGTTGAGCAACACCAAGCTGGGTCAGGTATTGGATGGGTGACCATCATACACATGACCAGTTCTGTTCGGGAGAGAGGTTGGAGGGATGAAAGTTAGTACAGCAACTTCACTTGCCTTGCTTATCAACCTCTCGACAGCATGGATTTGTGGAGGAATCCTGTTGTTCGCGTTGTACCGTCCTTCGGAAGCGACGTTAAGCCAGTGGTACCCTTGGTGCTCTTTGACAGGAGTAGGCTACGTGACGACACCGGGTTACCCCTCGTATCTTCTAAGCTAGGTTAGGTACATTATCATCCTCATCATCAGCTTCTCATTCACCGACGCCATTAGACCAGTGCCACATGGCCAGATGTCAAAACAGTGCGTCGTTAAACACCATAAATAAATTGGGCGAGGATTATGATTTGTGGTGTTGAACGACGCACTGTTTTGAGGAGGGGAAACCCGGTGCCGGCACGTAGCCTACTCCTGTCGAAGAGCACCAAGGGGACCACCGGCTTAACGTCCTTTTCGAAGGACGGTACAACTAGAACAACAGGATTCCTCCACAAATCCATGCTGTCGAGAGATTGATAAGCAAAGCGAATGAAGTTGCTGTACTAACTTGCATCCCTCCAACCTCTCTCCCAAACAGAACTGGTCATGTGTATGATGGTCATCCATCCAATACCTGACTCAGCGCAGTGTTGCTGAACTTCGGTGATCTAACAAGAACCGGTGTTTCCAACACGCCAAACCGTTCGGTAATTAGGTAAGGAGACTTAGAGGGTAGACCTGAAATTTGTTACCACGGTGGTATTTCAAGTTTAAATTTGTTACCACTTCAACACAGAGCAAAACCGTTAAACACATATCAACATAGGCAATTTTTTTTCGATTTGAAGTGCAGATAGGGTGAAAGAGATTTCAGTAGACAGGGAATAAATGTTTTCAGGGGGGGGGGGGGGGTTAATTCCTCGTTGTTTCTATTTAATACCGCTTCAAAGCTGTAGGTAAATGCACTAATGGCGTGTATCATTTGGAAGTGTTAATTAATATCTAGTTACATTTTTATAAAAAATATCGAAACATTTCACGTGGACATATTTCAGGCGTGAGGGGCAAAATATTAGTACAGGAGATTGTTAATCCTGCAGCAGAGCGCACTAAACAACAGCTGAATCGTGTTTCATTTTGTTTAAACTCCCAGAAAAAAATGAATTTAGCCTCATTCTATTAGCTGTTCCCTACCAATTAACTCCCAATCACCACTATTTTACCTGAGCTAAAAAGGTAGTAAGAGCTCTACAAACTGTACACACTTCTTGCTTCTATATCACAATAAGCACGATTATTTCTTCAACCAGCCGAACTGATTGTAACTCACCATCTTCTAGTGTTGATGCCGTTGCTGGATCCGACATGGGTCCTTCCCCTTTGGCATTGAATGCCTGTACCA
Organism: Protonemura montana; assembly: GCA_947568835.1. Taxonomy (NCBI): domain Eukaryota; kingdom Metazoa; phylum Arthropoda; class Insecta; order Plecoptera; family Nemouridae; genus Protonemura; species Protonemura montana. Next base: position 29,046,000 of record OX387604.1, read on the forward strand.
CGACAGAGTAGGGGGTAAACTTGTTTAGTCCTGTAAGTCGAAGGTCACTTGGCAAGTCGCTCCCCACAGCTGATACCACTGTCCAGTTGTACGACTCGTGCTCATCACTGCGAACAAATCATACAATTCATTTGTCACAACATAGCACTGTCTCGACAGCAGGCTCGGTGATACTGATCAGGTGAAGTGAAGTGAGTGAAGCGAAAATAATTCTGCATTGAAGGTCAGTGGCTGAACGTCCATTCAATAGACATTACCAATCTCATTATAGAAAGATATTAAGCCTTCAAATCACTAGATAATAAATACCTCTAGTACTGCATCCATGCAATGTGCATGCTATCGAGATTAGCAAAGCAAATGAAGTTACAAAAATTGCACTACAACAATGAAACAATAGTGTTGACAATCTCTTTAGCCCCTCACCCCAATTGGATTATTGTATTACAATCTTCACTCATCCACAATCTTTGATTGCACACTTTTGTGTTTCGCGAATCACGACCTATCACGTACATAACTTATTGGGCCTACTTTTAGTCAATACCCCGAGTCAAAACCAAAGTGAACCACTAAAAAATGACATTGGATTAGCCCTTGGAATGCGGAATACAAGGATAAAGACCAAACATGGACAGTGCCACACAAAACCCAGGGATACCAACTCAGCAAGACCCTTGGGCAGCAAAACTACGATTTTGCTCGCGAAACAGAAACCCTAAACTACCTGAAGCCTTGAGCGAGATGTGATTCCCATATGATAACCCGTAGGGAGGCCAGTGACACATGGTTTGGCAAATAACTATTTTGCCTGAAATTAAATTTCGAGCTGGATTATGTGTTATTATCAAATGTGCTGCTATTATTTTGAGAAGTGTGGTCGTAGTTATCAATCTTGATACGATTTGTAGGCGATGATGGACCCATAGATGTACGAACTCGCGAGATATGTGAGTATCGGAAGGAAATCAGCATATATGAGGTCAAGGATCTAGTAAACTCGGAGTGCAAGTTCCCGCTCACTTAGCATTTATAGCTAAAGCTTGGATTAGTTCATGGTTATGGTTGGCGGGGGAGGGGGTGTCGAGAATCGCAAATTAAATCTTTTTTAGGCGTTTAATTAAGACTGTAGCAAAATTGCAGAGCGACCCTGTAATATAATATAATATAATATCATAGATGTAAAATAGATTTTATAATACACACTTTAAATATGGGCGATCTAAACATTATCACGTGAATTCGAAGCGGTTTTTTTACCTGGAGGTAACACAATGATAAGGTAATTGCAGGTCAATTTCCTCGTGTCCGGTGAAGTCAAGTACCAGACCTGGTATAATTGCATAGAAAGTTGATTTTTTAAATGCTGTATTAATGGTAATAATAGTAATACTGGTGTTAATGTAAATGGTGGTTTCTGAATGTTTAAACATTTTCGATTGGGTTTTTGGTGTGACCATTTGATAAGGAATGACCCGTTTATCTTGGTTGGGTAGGTCAGAGATCTGATATGGAATGACCCATTTATCTTGGTTGGCAAGGTCAGAGATTTGATATGGAATGACCCATTTATCTTGGTTGGCAAGGTCAGAGATCTGATATGGAATGACCCATTTATCTTGGTTGGCAAGGTCAGAGATCTGATATTGCCTTTTTGTTGTATTAGGTGGCTCGTTGATAGACGAGTCTAGCGTTGTGGGGGAGGGGGAGGGGGGGGGGGGGGGGGGATTAACATTGCAATCGCACCCTCGCAGAATCATGATTTAAACTAAAAATGCTCGTTCAGTTGTGAACCTTTACTGAAAGACAATATTCTTCGCAAATTCACACTGAATTATTACTATTACTATCAGCGAAGAACAAATGATAAAATGCTTTTCCTTATTTCTAAGTCAGCTGAAGTTTGATCATTCGCCTGGTTGATTGATCTTTAGTGACGCATTCATTTCACATTTGGTCGTGTGATACAAGTCTAATGGTGTCGGTAAATCGGACAGGCTGTAATTAAATATTGAAGTTTACACTTTTAAATGGAGGATGCCACAAGATGGAGTCACTGTTATTTCAAGTTTTGAGTTGAATTTAATTTCGTTATTACTCGCCCATTATTCGCATTTGAGACTGGTTTACACTCAATTAATCTTTATTAATGCTAATCTCAACGATTGATAAACAGAAATCGATATTTTGAATCGAAATAATTTATTTGTAGAGTTTGTTAACAAAGGATTGCCGCACGCGCTATTGGGTAACCACGTGTTGCTAGTTTGTTCGCTCGGCAGATAGTTTAACAGTACGCTGGCCAGTACAGTACATGTAAACTCTATGGTTGAATTGAAAAAAAAGTACTACTGAACTTGCGATCTAACAAGTTTATGGCTAAAATGTAATTGTTTGACCCTGCTTGATTGGATCCAATTCTAGGTTTTCATAATACTATGTCTGCCTTGTATTCAAGAGGTCCCAGGTTCGATCCTAGTGACCGGCTATCCTGGTAGTGAGAGCGCCATGTCTGCCTTGCATTCAAGAGGTCCCAGGTTCGATCCTAGTGACCGGCTATCCTGGTAGTGAGAGCGCCATGTCTGCCTTGCATTCAAGAGGTCCCAGGTTCGATCCTAGTGACCGGCTATCCTGGTAGTGAGAGCGCCATGTCTGCCTTGCATTCAAGAGGTCCCAGGTTCGATCCTAGTGACCGGCTATCCTGGTAGTGAGAGCGCCATGTCTGCCTTGCATTCAAGAGGTCCCAGGTTTGATCCTGGTGGCCGGCTATCCTGGTAGTGAGAGCGCCATGTCTGCCTTGCATTCAAGAGGTCCCAGGTTTGATCCTGGTGGCCGGCTATCCTGGTAGTGAGAGCGCCATGTCTGCCTTGCATTCAAGAGGTCCCAGGTTCGATACTAGTGACCGGCTATCCTGGTAGTGAGAGCGCCATGTCTGCCTTGCATTCAAGAGGTCCCAGGTTCGATCCTAGTGACCGGCTATCCTGGTAGTGAGAGCGCCATGTCTGCCTTGCATTCAAGAGGTCCCAGGTTCGATCCTAGTGACCGGCTATCCTGGTAGTGAGGTCACAAGCCTTGTTTTCTTAGTATGATCCTCGATCTTGGCTTAGATGTAAGACATGCATCTTAATTTTGGAGCTGGTTTGACTGAATTTGACTATTTGTAATTCCTATTGAAACACAGTTTGAAGATATGACCATAATTATGATTGAAGAACATGCTTCTCTGGATGCCGTCCTTGATTTTCTAAAGATTTCACTGTACTCAATGGTGCAACAACAAATCTCATAGATTCAGAACAAAACCCAGCTGGAAAAATTGAAAGCAGCCATTTGCTTCAACAAATGTTCGACTCCTTACCTAATTTTCCTGTAGCCGACGTTGTACCCAAGCAAATCCCCGTGCCGTAGTTCCGTTTCCGGAGGCTGCCAGGTGAGCCTGATCTGCTGCGAAGTGATTGCCTCGACCACCACGTGCAAGGGTGGCCCACCAGGGGGTTCCATGTCGGTCGCCCCTTGCAGAATGTCGCTAGCGGGACTTCGTCCCAGCTCGTTTTCCGCGAATAACCGGAAGTGGTAGGTGGTGGACGGTCGAAGATCGGGTACCAGTGCTACTTGGACGCCGCCGGAAATCACGAGCTGCGAGTTGTGTTCGTGCCAGAGATCTGGAAAGGGTGATGAGGGTGATGAGGACGATGAGGGTGATGAGTAAAACGAACCTCTTTCATCCATACCTGCAGCTGACCTGGGGGTTGGGGTGAAAACAACGAGTTCTGTCAATAAAGCGATAGATCAAACATCTGTGCACTAATGGTTAGCGTTCGGATGCCGGTTGAGCAAACCTGACTCTCCTTGGAGCTTAAACAAATACGCTTTTCTTTCAAGTTGCATTCAATCAAAACATACGACTTGACGTCTTCTTTGGATTCTTTGGATTCTATGGATTTATTTCACTATCCGCAGTTTTTTTTCAGTTGAACACAAACCATTGACTCGTCTTTATTAGCAAGCTTTTGGGACCAAATGCTACAGATGTCAGAAATGCATCTTCGTAGAGTTTAAAGCTGGCCACTTTGAAATGAGTTAAACAAGACGAGTTAAACAAGATGAGTTAAACCTCAGATGGGAGAAAAGTACTTAATAAAGCTGATCTGTGGTCTGGAGCATAAGTTAAACATCAATTATTCGTTCTCAATAGACTTAAGTAAGCGTCGGTGGGAAAAGAGAGAGAGAAATGTTTGTGATCGCCTCTGAACGCAGCCCGCAGAGCAAACCTGGCTCCTCCACTGAACATAATGTGAAATTTGACAAATGCATCAAATTTCAAGTGAAAAATTCCTTGAATGCAACTCGTAGAATATCCTTGATGTGCCATCCGCGAAGAGAGTTTATATTATAAAGCTTATAGCAACAGAACGAGCCTCAAAACTTAGAAATAAAAACAACACAATTGCACAAATTGAGATTGTGACATTTTCTACTGAATTCTTTTTTGTAGATACTCAGATTCTCAGAATGATTTAACTAAATATTTTTACTCTCATGTTACTCGTTCACTGAAATGTTGAACACTTAAAACTCGTTGAAAGCTTCAACATTTTTATTCATCTAAAACTGTCTGAAGTTAATTAATGTACATACCACTGGCTTCTTTATACTGCAAATGATATGACGTGATCATCGCTCCAGAATTAGCGGCCCATGCCAGAAGTAGCGACCTGCTCGAGTGTTCGGCCACGTGTATATTCCTCGGGAATCCTGGAGGCTCTTGTACAACCAGCCCAATAATGGATTGATCCTGACCGAACGCATTGCTGGCTAAACAGGTGTACTCTCCACCATCACTAGGCGCTGGATCAGCGATGCTTAGCTCAGATTTTGTGCCAGCAGCCGAGCTCAAAACAGTTTTCACGATGTATCTGAAATATTAATCCCTGTTTTAACAGAGCGATCAAGGCCTCTGAGCTTTACAGCGACGAGCAATCATTGTTTTTAATGCAGATGCTAGTAGCGTATGATGGGGTGCCGGAGGCCTGAAGAGCCAATTATGAGGTTCATTTTCTGATCAAGTTAAACCATTTTTCGGTTCTCTCTCTAAAATATTTGCTTGAATATCTACCCGCTGTTTTATTCTTTAGTCGAACTGATTTGAACCGCCATCAATTTGTCCGTGAAGCAAGCTGTAATACCGGTAATACTGTCTTCGTGTGGGAACCGCGCTGCAAGCAAGTTAGTTTCTCGTACGCAATTACGGTACTTGTTTCCTCTTATGGGGGAACAGGGGATACTAATATTGGGTATAATTTCTTATACTGTGCTGATAGATGCTCGCGATTTGACACATAATACATAATCAGTAATCGTGACGTTTCTGAATGCCACTGAATGCTACTTGATAATTACCTCCATTCACGTTTGTAAACTACTTATCACCGAAAGCATTAATAAAACTGAAGCTGAACAGTGGCTATCCGTGATTATATTTTGTTCAATGGGATTGCTATTATATTATTTTTGAATATCAATTCTGCTATTGGTATTTTTTGCTCGGTTCTGTAGAAGGATTCATATCAATGATATTATGACTTTTATTTCCGTGGGGGGAAACTGTTCCTGGCTTTTTTATTGCTACAAATGCGCACAAAATCGTTCGCCATTTCTTATTGTGAGATTATTATAGAATATAAACATATGCAAATTGTTTGAATTTTACAGAAAGTTTTTTATTAGTGAGAAGCAGCAGATTTGATGAAAGAATTTTACAGTATTCCTTTCGTTGTACGAGATCTGTGATAAAGTTACCGTGACATTAATTTACCTTGACAAATTCGTTGAAAAGATTGTGTTTTTGATTGTAATTGCACGCTGTTAAGATGGAAATCTGACTCAGGGTTGTTTCCAACTCGCATGGAATATCCATTAACCATTATTAATATTAGGTAATATTAGGTAATATTAATTACCTGGAATGATATCCCGAGTCCTGATCGTGGATTCGATTTCCCTGAAATCTCCAGGTGATGGTAATCGGGCTGTCACCTTCCGCCTCACAGGAAAGGTGGACGAACTCCCCCTTTCTTGCAGTCTCCTGCTTTAGACGGGACTTGAATCGAGGTCCGGCTAAAATGTGAAGACCCAAGAGAAGTTAGCTGAGAAGTAAGTACTTATGTACTTTAAGGGGTTGTTTTTCGATGGCTTAGTAAGAGGTTTAAAGTGACTTTGACTTGCAGGCTAAAATATGGCTAAAATCCCCCCTGCAAGACTATCAAGTGCTACTGTTATATAATGGTACATTTATAAATGTGCTAGAAATAATCAATCTCTAGAAATTATAATTATAAGCTTGTTATTTTAATTTAAATGGTGTTTCGTGAGCCATAGTTTTTTCAGAAAGGTCTGGAGAGTCAGATTTAAGTCCGAGTTAGTGAATGTAATTCGATTATGTCTTTGTATTCAGTGCTAACTCAACGGATCAAAGCAAAGATTTTACTGAATTGTTGGGAAGGAACCCGAAATCTGTTGAGATTTTTGGGGAAGAAGACGCGTTTATCCAGGTGTTGTCACTGGCTGCACTTTATGTTGCATTTATGTTGCATTTATGTTGCATTTATGTTGAATTTATCTTGAATTAAATGCATATTTAATTAAACAACTCTTCACAACGGCAAAATGGCTACGAGTTGTAACAAATAATTTACACGTGACAAGATGGATGTCTCAGTTCACAACAATATCTTCTTCAAACATTTTTTGTAATTGAAAAAGATGAGTTGCGTCATCCCTCTTCAATCGACTGGAGACTGGACGATGAATGAAATAATATGACATAATTATGTTTATATTTGATATCGTGTAGTATTTATTAACCACCTAATATTATACTCTATATCTGTGATTAATAAAGCATTGATCGGACGATTGTTTGTTTTCCTACCGTGAACTGTTAGTTTGATCACTTTGCTGAGTCCGGGTCCTATACCATTCCCGGCCTGGCAGAGATAATATCCAGCGTGTTCCAATGAGACGACGGGAACTGATAACGAACCGTTAGCAAGATGTTGGACGTGTTGACTGTGTGCTCCTAGCTCCCTGTACTCTCCGGGTTCAGACCCTGTAAGCAACACAAAGAAGGTTCATCGAGTGCTCGACTTATTTACTCAATCTATTTACTGTTGTCTGAAAGGCAAGACGAGGTCCGAGGTCTCGAAGTCCAAATCCGAACGCGGATATCAATTCTGAGTCGAAATTCAATAAGACCAAATCCTAAGACAAAGACTATGTCTTAATCCACACGCGATCTCAAGACCAAATCCTAAGTGTACATGACATTTACATTTAGACTTTGCGTAAATCCAAAGCAGATTTAAAGTCCAAATCCGGAGGCAAAGAGTTTCAATCCAAAGACAAGAACCAATTTAAGTCTAAATGCATTAAAACCAAATCTAAACTTGAAGGTGAAGACCAAATTCAAACTTGAAGGTGAAGACCAAATTCATACTTGAAGGTGAAGACCAAATTCAAACTTGAAGGTGAAGACCAAATTCAAACTTGAAGGTGAAGACCAAATTCAAACTTGAAGGTGAAGACCAAATTCAAATGGAAAGATTCAAGATTCAATGAAACCGTAATTCGGGACCTTCGTTCGTTCTAGCAGAAGAATTTTTAAAGTGTTTAATATTTGTAGCAAATCTTATCCCAATCTTTTAATTCACTTATTGTTCAGCATATAAAAGTGTAGATGTGAACTTCAAGTTTTGACAGATCTAAAAATGGTACATCTGCAACGAAATCAGGTAACACAGGAGTATATCTTCAGACAGACCGAAGAAAACACTTTATATGAACTTGGCTCTAGTAATTTTTCAACCCAGAAAAAAAGAAGTAATTATTTATCCAATAGGTTTTCTGACATAGTTGAACCAGTCAGCCTAATAGCAATCTGTTGTGGAGCTCGTCTTTTGACGTTCACTCATTACAAGGGATTGTCTCGAGCTATAAACTGAAAGATTCTTACCAACAGCTTGCTTCCAATTCGTGATCGGATTTGGAAAACCATTAGCTTGACAATCCAATAAAATTGAATTTCCCAAAACTGCACTTTGGTCATTTGGTTCAATCGTCCATCGAGGAGGTACTGCAAAGCATCAATAAAACATCAATAAAACATCAGATACATCAAACTCCATAAACTATAATTATATAATTGTATCTTTGTGAAAATACTTGCAATCTTAAACATGTGTTGATATTGAATTATATTTAAGACATGCTTCATGCTTATTTCTCGCGTCTTACCGGCAACAAATAGGTGAGCCGTGAACTCAGCTTTACCAGCATTATTAGCAACCAGGCAAGTGTAGTTACCACTATGGCTGGAGGTAACACTATTTATCGTAAGTATGCTAGAGAAGGGCGCATATTCTCCTACATTAATCCAAGCCTCATTTGCTTGCCCCAGAGGTGTGCCGTCTTTTTGCCATGAAATATTGAATGGCCGGTCACCCTGACTTGCCGTGCACATGATCTGAGTACGCATTCCTTCCGTAACACCTTCTTCGAAATAAAAAGGAGATAGCCGAGGAGGGACTGAAAGATTCAAAATAAAGAGAAATCGAACAAAATATAAAAGAATATAAAATAGCATCTTGAGAGATTGCTTAAAACCATTGACAAGGATTTTTAGGAATTCGGGTTCAATTGTTTTTGATTTCAAATGCTATTCCGATTGCAATATTTTTAATGTGAGCAGTTTTGATTCAAGATTTATCGATTGTCAGGCTTAACTTACTTGAGACTTTTTCCAGGACATTCTTTCATAAATGCGCTTAATTTCCCTAATTTCTTTGAAACTGAACGAACCGTTCACGTCTCGTACCTAATAAGAAAAATGCTTTAACCCAACGTCCTATTTGATTGGCCTTTCCAACGCGAACTGAACAAAAATAGTTTTAACAATGTCAAAGACCTACGTTTCAGAAAATGCAAAAAATCCCGCTGTAACAAGTATTTCTCTTTTCAGAAACCCTAAAAGAGACTCACGTGACTAAAACACAATGTTCCTAATCAAAGACCCACCGAGAACCTCAATAATACATAAGCGGCTCAATATTTCTGAACTCTTCTGAACTGAAACAAACAGAACAAACAAAACAGAACAAAACAAACAAACCCCCTCTTTCTCTCCCCCAATAATGAGAAAAACGCGATATTCGATTACTTCAAGCAAAATCGCTCAGCAAAAAATAGCTAAGAAATCAATCACGTGGTCAGGGTTCCGAGTGAGTGTGATTGTTACGGTAAAAAGGAGTGGTGTGTTTCCTCTTAACCTCCCTCTTAACCTCCCCCTCCCCCCCGCCCCCTAATTTTGATAACTGAGTACCGACCGTTCACTCGCAGCAGTGTAGTATGGGTAACAGCAGCTGCAGCGTTGCTCACTTGACAGGAATAGTTACCGGCATGTGACCGGTCTAAGTTTACGATACTCAGAGCACTGGTAAAGTCGTCGTATTGTCGAATCGTAATGTTGTTGTTGTTGTAGTTGTTGTTGTTGTTATGGTTGTTGATGTTGTTGATGTTGTTGATGTTGTTGATGTTGTTATGGTTGTTTATTTGGAGTGCATTCATGCTATCTTTGAGCCAGGAGAAGGTGAGTGGTATATCACCAGTGACAACAACACACTGAATGCTGGTGCGGTCACCTACGTTTAAATCTTGCGCAAATTTAAAGGGCGTGATTTTAGGTGGCACTGAAAGATAGAATTCAAGGTTTTGATAATATGTTCTGGGGTTAGGCGCCAAAAAACATAAAGTTCAATTTCATTGCGGTGTTTCTTTTCTCTTTTTTTTTAACGGATATAAATATTTTTTTTAGAGAGAGAAAATGTTTGTTCACTGTCAAAATTTGGGAGCAAAGTGTTCGCTGTGTTTGATACATAATGGATATGGTGAGGCCAGGGTGCAGATCCTGGGTTTGATTAGGATTTGAAGGAATGTCAATAAACAGCAAGAATTTATTCATGTGCTAGGTACTAGAGAAATCCGAACTGTTCATGTTGGCTCAACTGGAAGCCGCAACATTGATATTTTAAAAGGCTATTGTGAACAGATTTTTAATTTAAAATTATCCAGAAGTAGCTTTAACTTTGCTTCAATCAAAAATATGTTTGGTCCAACTTAATTTGAGTTAATTTATTAATAAAGTGAACAATTCTAAAAAAAAGAAAGCGGTTTATCATTAATTTGAGATATTTGTAAAAACTCACCAAGGACGCGGATTTCTACCGCTCTTTGAGATGTGTGATTTTGTTTATTTCTTGCCCAACAGGTGTATGATCCTTGATCGGCACTTCTTTGAACGTTATCTATCGTTAAACTGCCGTTAGTAACACGCTGCCGAATGTTACCCGGCAATCGAACCCCATCTGTAACGAACCAGGGAAATGATTAAACATTTACTAAACTTTGTACGTGCTTACAAATAACGTTAAGTTCTTCTAATTGACCCCATGAAACTCCCAAATAAATTACTTGTACAACTATTATACATATTCAAACACTAAGCTTTCATAGTGCGTCATATCGTTGTAATTCACTTAATAATTCATCACATATGCAGGTTATTTTGAGTGACAAAAAGCTGCATCTGATGCATTCATGGCCATGTACTGATTTTCCGGATCATGAAAATAGGTTTGTAAGTCAAATTGTTTTGACTAAATAGTCACATGTACACGTTATTGTCCTTTTTCTTTAGAAATCTCGGTAGCTAATTTAATTATATCGTTCACTGAGCAGGCTATTCGTATGCTAAGAATTTTGTGTAATGAAAAGCTTAAATTAATTATGTAACAATGAGGATGTAATTTGAATTCCGCCCATTGCAAGATTAATTCATTGTCACAGCCGCTATTAAGCTTGCTAACAGCGTATAAAATACCCAAATCCAATATTGACTTATTTGCACAGTTTAAATATTAATATTCGAAAGGAGATCACCTTTTTCCCAATTGACTAGATCGATGGGGTATCCAGCTACAGGGCACTTTACGGCCAGCTGTTTCCCAGCTACTGAAGATATCACTGGCATGGGACGTACGTATGGTAGACCTAAAGGAGCAATTAGTATGTGCATTATATTACTGTTTCACCTAAAGAGGCTCAGATCCTATATCTTAGCCGAACCTTCATGCCAAGATGCTAGAGCGAAGGAAGATACACTGCAAATGGGTGGGTTTATGTGACCTAGCAATGATTGGGGGCTTTCAAAATAATACAGCCTTCTTCTACAGGCCACGTGCTGCTAAGAAAAAGAATCACAAAAATAAAATCATCAAATTGGACGCATTGAATACGACCTATTCTTTGGTTCTATTTTTAGCAATTCTCTTTTCAAAGATTGCTCACGGACAAGTGAAACACAGCGCGTCTCAATTCCATTATTTTACAGAAGCAAACATCTAGAAAATGAATCAATGTTGATATCAGTGCATTCAGACGCGAGACATTTACGAGATGAATAGGCACAAAATATCTTTTGAGGAAAGATTTGCCGGGCAATCATTACCCCTCTGGATTTAGTATTCTTAAAATACAACCCGTAGCTTTGGCTGAGAGATGGTTTGTATCCCGGGTATTCCGGGGGAGGAATGAGGGAAGGCAGATGAGGGAAGACAGTCGTATAGTTTGGTCAAAGAACTGTCCCGGAATCCATGTGGGAAATCACGGGACACTGTAAACCACGTTGAATATAATTGAAGGGGCTGCTAGATCTACAGATAAACGAGTTATGCTATTGGCATACGTGGTATGTGTTTGAATTCTTGTGGTGGCAATGTTAGATGGGTTGTAGTTTGGAAGACATCTGCGAACGGTAATAGTGGTGAGAACATTTTCCCCCAAAAAATAAGTGGATGCTTCTGGAAATGTCGGTAATAACGTGAAAATTGTTTTCGAGGTTCTTATTAACCTTTTTATTCGAAAGGATTTAATAGGGAACATAGAAGAGAAGTGCGCTTCGATAAATGTATCTGACTTTCGGTTTGAAACTTAATAAACTCAGTTCCGGTTTGATCAATTTCTTCGATTCCAAGTTAAGCAATAGGACAGAAGCATTTGAATTTGAATTGAATGTGATTGGAAACCGCTGTGGCATTTGTTTCATCTACCCTTTGTCACTGTGAAGAGAGAAAAAGGAACAACTGGTTCTCACGGAAACAAACTGAGTGCAAAACAGCAAACAGACCGATTGATTTTGCTGCATTATGGTAAGATTGTTGAAGCTTAATCGGATTTCCGTGAAGTTAGCTTTGTGAATGCGAATCATGTTTTAAAATGCAAAAGCTTACCATAAACGTTCAGTCTGGCTGCGTGACTGGCGCTTCCCGCCTTATTCTCAGCTGTACACTCGTATTCTCCACCGTCTTCCACCTTCACACTGGAGATGTTTACGTGACTTATAACGTCCCCAAACGGAGTTACATACTGGCCAATCATCAACCTGGAACAGTTCAACAACCCGAGTTGAGAGTAATTAGTATGAAACCCGAGCTTGTTTTTAGTACCTACTTGTATTACTTAAAACTTGTTTAACAAATGTGTATTGAATATCTTGTGAATCCAAACTTGTTAGGAAAGTTGGAGGATCTGCAAGACTTCACCTAACCATGAAAATATTCGCGAAGTGACATGCAATACCTATTTTAAAAAAATATAGTTTTATTTAACTTTTAATGGACGTTTTTATGACAACTGATATTTTCTTGTAGTATTGCCTGCACTTTCTTAAGGATGGTGAGATAATAAGGCTGATAATTTTCTTCTGGGTTCCTAGGTGGGTTCCTAGGTGGGTTCCTAGGTGGGTTCCTAGGTGGGTTCCTAGGTGGGTTCCTAGGTGGGTTCCTAGGTGTGTTCCTAGATGGGTTCCTAGGTGTGTTCCTAGGTGGGTTCCTAGGTGGGTTCCTAGGTGGGTTCCTAGGTGGGTTCCTAGGTGGGTTCCTAGGTGGGTTCCTAGGTGGGTTCCTAGGTGGGTTCCTAGGTGGGTTCCTAGGTGGGTTCCTAGGTGGGTTCCTAGGTGGGTTCCTAGGTGGGTTCCTAGGTGGGTTCCTAGGTGGGTTCCTAGGTGTGTTCCTAGATGGGTTCCTAGGTGGGTTCCTAGGTGGGTTCCTAGGTGGGTTCCTAGGTGGGTTCCTAGGTGGGTTCCTAGGTGGGTTCCTAGGTGGGTTCCTAGGTGGGTTCCTAGGTGGGTTCCTAGGTGGGTTCCTAGGTGGGTTCCTAGGTGGGTTCCTAGGTGGGTTCCTAGGTGGGTTCCTAGGTGGGTTCCTAGGTGGGTTCCTAGGTGGGTTCCTAGGTGGGTTCCTAGGTGGGTTCCTAGGTGGGTTCCTAGGTGGGTTCCTAGGTGGGTTCCTAGGTGGGTTCCTAGGTGGGTTCCTAGGTGGGTTCCTAGGTGGGTTCCTAGGTGGGTTCCTAGGTGGGTTCCTAGGTGGGTTCCTAGGGTGTTGAAAGTAGTAATATGGACCATTAGAAGAGCAATTAGTGTCAGCGGTAAACCTATCTTACAATTTTTTAAATAGACAAAATTAATTCTTCCCTAAAATAATTTGAGTTTCATAATGAAATGGGTGTGGGCATGATTAAAAATGATTGAATTTTACACATTTTCAATTCCCGGGAAGCCTAACTCTGGGCCTGGGCAAAGAATCTTTTGGTATAGGTCGAAATCATTAGTACAAATACGAGGGATTTCTTCGCAATCGCAGATGAGAGAGTCTTAGAACATTTTAGTGTAACAAACTATTATATTATAAATACTTTTAGTTGAATTTAAAGTTTATTTTGAGTTATTAACATTGGAAAGCTCATTTTATGAACAATGGTATCACAATTAAAAACACGCTCGTGAAATCGATATGTAATCAGAAAACAACCACTTACACTGAGCATTCTAACTGTGAAACTGCAAGTCAGTATTTTTACCTTTCCTTTTCACGTTTCAGAAAGTATACCTTCAAATTATATTTTTGCCTGCTCCGCGTTTTTTTTTTTAAATTATACGGGAGCAAAATGCCTAGGAATGGCACAGTTCTTGAGTTTAGCTTGAATTTCATTTAGACTAAAAATAGAACGCAATGAACTTATCTTTGCTAACAGCTTTTCAACTGTTATGTATTTTAAAACCTTTAAAGAGGTATTAAAGAGAATATGTTCTAACAACATTCTTACCATGTATCTCGAATAATATCGTTAACATCTAGTTTAAACACTGACAGTTTCATCCTATATGCCCAGCTTGTTTATATCAGGAAGCTATGAAGATAAACGGCAACGCTCTAAACCTTCTCTCGCTTGATCTATTTACCTTTCTGAGTGAGGCAGGAGAAATCCATCCAGAGTCCAGGAGATCTGAGGTGTTGGGTTTCCAGAAGCGCTACACTTCAAGGACACTGAAGGTCCCGGTTGCAGAGTCTGCTCGATAAACTTGTAAGCCAACTGAGGGTAGACCTCTGAAAAAAAACTGCGTGGTGAGCACAGCGTACCAGAGGTTAAATAGTAAATACACGCTTACCTAATCAGAGATATCAATCGACGTTCACTATTAGAGCTGGGCTTGAAGGTTTACATCATTTGCTTGGAAACTTGAAACCGGTACGAGATAGAATGTCATGTTGGTATAGGCGGCTTTATTAGTGATTGCAAGTTATTTAATTAGAGACGACGGGAAATGTACACAGTTGATGCACATCTATTTGCGCGTCGGTATAATTTGTACTTTGCAATTTGTAATTTGCAATTTGTAATTTGCAATTTGTCAAACTGTGTGATTCTTTCTCCAGTACATGTACGTCGGTGATTTGTTTGATCTGTACGGTATTTGAAGTTATGAAGTAAAAATTATCAATTCTCTTTAATCTTTGAGTTATTTTCAATGTTTCTATAATGACATTTGATGGTAACTACTTGAAATCGTCAAATGTTTAAATTTAGTTCATACCTTAACGAAACAGCCTTACCAATCACCTTAAGCGATATTATTAGATTTAAATCATGGCAATTCTAAATTCTATCTTCAGCTCGTGAAAGCAAATTAGCTACATTAATTACCTCCCAAACTGATTTCCGCTGAAGCTTGTGCCATCTCTGCTTCATTCCTCACAACACACTGGTACATGCCCCGGTCTTCCTTCATGACCGAAACCAATTGGATCCTTCTCTCATCAAGCATTCGTATCCTTGCTCCCGTTCTCAGTGGTCGCCCATCTTTCAGCCAAAACACGCTAGATTGGGGGAAGCCAGTCGCTCCGCAAGTTAGTTCTGCAGACTTGCCCAAATCCACACTTTGCCTTACAGGATGGAGATGCACTTGCAATGGTGCAGTTACGCTCAAGTGCACTTCTAGAACTTCACTGCCTTCTGTATTGCTTGCATTGCAGTAGTAGATGGCTGCATCTGACTCCTGAATATTGGCAATTACTAGCGTTCCATCATGTACTATGTGCCGAGCTGATGCGTCTTGAGTAGATTCGTGAAGATTAAGACGATAAGACCAGCTGGAAAATTATCATGTAAATAAATAGATTGTTTGATCGTTTACGCATGAAAATTCGTAGAAAATTGATATTTTCTAGCAGCGAGCATGAGAATGGGGAAATCGTGATTTCAGTAATTAGTGCGGGCAAGATTGAGTGCAACAATGCAAGGTGGGTTATCTGTATTTGCTAAACTGATGTGCTGGCATTTGACGGAGGCGTACTGCGTACCTGTAATGAGGCCTGGGGTTGGCGTATGCTACGCACGGTATCACCACCGTATCATCCAGCTTGGCACTTTCAGTTACTCGCTTCTCATTTAAAATCGGAGGCACCAATTTATCTCTGATGTCTGGTAGAAAGAAGACAGTGCATTATAATGAACGTCGCCATTTAATTACAAAATACAGGAATGTTTTACAAACACAAACAATGATTTTCGTCGTGCTTCTTACTAGAGGAGTCGCTTAAAGACAATTCTATATTAAAATATGCAAGGGGACATCAAGTGTTACACATTTTATTAATTAGTGACATGACTTTGGATCGTGAGCTTTAAAGCTAGAAGACTCTCAATTCTAAATCTGCTGAACTACCCCTTTTTATCCTGCGTCTTCGTCCATACCGCATTATAGCTCTGTAAGAGAGGGTGGTATTTAGCGACTCGACTAGTAATGGGCAAAACGATGATGAACTCCCGTTTTCAAGGCATACAAGAAGTAATTTGCTCAGATAGCAGATAGCAGGTTGCAGGTTGATTAGATATATACACGAATAAGCTTATAACAATTACGGCTAGACATCAACAACTGTGCCTAGGAGCAATATTCCCAGACTACTAACCTACCAATTACAAATAGCTCCGCGGGCAAGAGCTATATGTATGAATAAACAATAGTAGTCTTCCACAGCATGACTGTTAGCTTAATTGCAGTCCCATTATACAAGTCCAGAACAATCCATTGTCCAAAATTGACCTCAAAATTGTCAATTTGGGTAATTTCGAATCATGATAAATGCTAACATAATTTAACATTTTCTATACCTTTTACAAATATCACGTATTTACTTTCAAAAGATGATGAGCCTGTAAAACATTCTTGTGAGTTACCAAGAAAAGAGAGGTGACTCTTTCAACTCAATCATGTTCCAAACATAGAAAATATGGGGTGAAATAGTAGTTTATTCCACGATGTTGACATACCTGTCAGTTGGATTCTGCCGGCATTAGGACTTGTGACTGCTTCCTGAGATAATTGATGGTGCGTTCGACACCTATAAGTCTTCGTGGCGTCGACTCTGCTAATGTTTAAGATCATCAGCTCACCCGACGGTAGCATATGGTATTTGCCATCTAGGGGAGATGCCATGAAGGTATTAGGTACCTTGGAATGAAAGCCGCTTGCATTATAAGCGACATTAATCATGATGTGATATAAACGATGTCCCCGACTGACTGAATTTAGTGGGGTAGCCTAATTGTAATCATCATATTAATGTCGGAAAGTTATCTGAACAATTGTTAGGCGGCTCATCTTAGATGAAATTCTCGATGACTATTCTTAAGTCCAAGTGCCTTTGTTGCTATAAAACTGAATTTTATTTATCGAGCACACTTTTAATCGAGTAATGCTCCACTCAATTTGATGATACGTTTTTATTGGTCACAAATAGGTTTTAACAGCTTTTCTCTGTCCAACAAAGTCTTATGTTATTCTATCCACAATTGTTTGCTGAATCGAAAAGAAAGGCCACTCACTAATAAAATAAACATTGCTCAGAGAAAGTTAAGACAATAAAGAGTAACTCATTCTCTGGCATCATCTGCTAGAATCTAGATAGATGTTCACAAAAGAAAATTTATGTGAATGGCGGTGCACGATAAGAATTCATCAACGCATCTTGAAAAAATGATTCCCAAGCTAACTAAAATAATGGAGGCACACCGACAAGCAAGGTTTATCTTATTGCTATCACGCGAACTCGCTGCTGGAATTGAAATAAAGCTAATGTTGCTAAAGCTGACGGCAACATTCAGCTAAGAATCAACTCATTCCATTTAATTTTCATGTATTCAAACTTTGTACAAGAATCAATTAATGCCGTGTGATATGAATTTGTACTGCCACAGCGAGAAAGGATGTGCTAACTTTAATCGCTTACTTATACACCAGCACATTTGATTCTAGAGTGGATTTATCTACGTCTATGGACAAAAACAAGCCTGCTTTGAAATTCGGATTGCGGGTGAAGTATGGGATCAGAGTCCGTGTTCGTACAGTGCTATACTACATTGTGAAAGCGTCTTTCATCTGTGATTGGGGGGGGGGGGGGGGGGGGGGGGGAGCCCCCCGTGGCGGGACGGTGAGAGGGGGAGGGGGTAGGGGTCGTTCACTAGCCTGCGCTGTCATCCGCAATCTACTCTTTAAAAGCATGCGACTGTAATCACAGGGAGTGCACGCTAACGCAAAATGCGTGTTTTCTAACAATAAATTAAATATTCGCATCATTAGCAATCCCATTTCGCATTGCACTGTACTGGGTACTTCTATGAACAAATACTGTAACCACTGTAACTATTAACCAGTCTGTCTTTCCTAGAGTCGACTGTACGTAAGAGATGACAACTGGCTTTTGTATTATTATTTTTCAAATCAGAATTTGCGTTGAAAAGTTTGGTAATTCCAGATTGAAACATTTTTCTCCATCCCATCGCCGATTTTCGTAATTACGCTGGTTAATTACGTCAGCAGGTTTTAAATGGGGTTGCTTTCCAGCACTGGTTTTTCACCTCAATCAGACAAATATAGAAAGGTTTATATGTGCGCTATCTTGGGTTGTGCATCTTTAATTAGCGTGCGATCCTTATTAGAATAATCACTCGGCTGTTCACGTGACTTCTGGATTGTAAAACCATACTAATTAAAGCTGCCCTCGTCGAAATCGGAGAGAAATTTACGTGGAGATAAACAGCTACCACTTTTATAAGCAAAACTCTTCTTTTTTTCTAAAACTTTCGGCATTAGGACGCAGAAAAGTTGCTAGAAACTTTCAAACAAACTTTGTTTGCGAAGAGTGGAGGTGCCGTGATTGAGCACAGATGCAAGAATAACAATTTTAATAAAAAGAAACTTATACAGAAATGATGTTAAAAATTAGAATATTTAAATGATAGCATGCACTACTGTAATTATCGGCTTTAATAAGTCGAACAAATAAACAATTCAGTTTAAGCTGTAATGATGACTAGAATGTGATTTAGGTTATGTTTTTACCAACGAATTATGTCTTACCACTGACTGTTGTTGGGTATATGTTGAGAGATGGTTCCTGCAACCATGAGGTGACGCGTACATACTCTCTCACGAACGATGGAACACTGCATCTGATGATCACGTTGTTGCCCAAAAAACCTCCGGGGCTTTGCACTTCGGGCTGGTATCTTTGGTTGACGACTAAAACAAACAAATCGAATCAAAAAACGAAAGACCCTAGAGACCGAACAATTTGTTGGGTTTCGTGCCGCCATTGAATGTTCGCATCCTCTGAACCAAGTACCAAATTATGAGCGGGTGGTCTAGCTGGGTATATTCTGATAAAGAGAGAAACATGATAAACTCATATTCAGCTTGGTTTTTACTCACGCTCTTATGCGTTCTATTTCAGTGATGAGGTTTCATTTTTGAATTTTTTTGCGCATGATCTTGTACTTTTTTAATCAAATGTGCCCCATCGTTGCACAACGAGTAGCTGCTAGGCTTCAAAAGTTGTTCTACCATTAACACCATTAACAGCCATACCATCGGCCGTACTTCCTCATCTGCCACGTTTTATAAGATCAATGATCTATAATTGAACACATTTCGAAATCGATGCTTTTCTGGATAAATATGGCATTTTCCATGGCGTTGCAAACGTACGCATAGCGCCAACTTGCAACTTGACTTTTTGGAAAAGTATAGTAAGAAATAATTGGGAATAACATGAGATCAGTGAAATCAGATATGGTTAAAAGTCCCGGGCCAAAAAAATATGGTTTGTGTGTCTTGGGTTTCCGAACCAACTGGTATGCCCGATTATACCTACACAAACCTTATTCGAGTGAGCCTACACACGACTATCAAGTTTCCACTAGCTTAGTGATAATCGAGGGGAATTGGCACAGGACTCGGGGGCTCGTGGACCTTCCATGCCTGAATATATATTCCCAAATTTTCCAGTGAATTCTGATACGAGTTACCGTTGGGTTGAAGAATATAAGAAGTAAGAAAGCTATCAGATTAAATTTGGGAACGTAACATTTTGCCAAACAAACATTACTTTTCTATATTCACTTAGCTGCAAAAGTGCATTTCAATGATAATAAAATTGATTTTAAAATAATGAAAACACGTTTTTACTGCAAACAGGTTTTTTACTTTTGCTAATTGCTAGAACGTATAGGTAAAACAATTTTCAGACTTTTTTTTGTTGCTGTTGTTATTTTCCTCACAGAAACTTGACGATCGAATGAATAAAAAGAATAGCATGCTATTGTATGGCAAATTTGAGTTGTGGCAAGCGCATCGTTATATTGTGCAAAACATGAGGTTTCTAGTATCGCAATGAAAATAGCAGCAGCGAGGAATCATTTGCGATAACGCCCGCAGACTTATGGTTATTGTGGTCTGTCAACTGAACCAAACCGAAACCGAACCAAACCTAACCACACCGAACAGTACGACAGTAGAAGGCGTAATTGCTTCAGCTCGTACAGTTATTTTACTTGTGAAAGCGGAGAAAAATAACAACGCTTCATACCGGCCCTCACTGTGAACAAACATTGTTACACAACGCTAATAACAAAATAATAAACAGTTTCAATAATACTGAATGTGGATTCTGGGAACTGTGGGAAAAATAAATAAGAGTCAACTCGATTTTTCATCTAACCGCAATAATTGATTTAGTCACTTTTGAAAAACACAATTCATGTTACATGTACCAAAACCGACTGAGCCCTGGCTCAGTCGGTCAGTCGGATATTCAAACCCATCTTCGTGTGTGGTGAAGATGCGGTGAATTAATACGTTAGTTTTAATGAGGTTATCATAAGAAACGGTTTTAGGAGATGCCAGCTTCGAGCTAGGACTAGTGATGTCCAGCTTGTACACCTCTTTATAGTTTCAAGTTTCGGTCGGCGAGCCTAGTTGCGGTCTAGAGAAGTGCTCGAGTCTCACGAACCACTCGAAATGTGCTCGACGTTCATTAGGAGAATGTAACACAAGATATACGTACGTGTTTTGGTTAGCTTTGACTGGCTGTGCGAGCTTTGCATTTCTATTAGCTATTGCCTGTTTCATTGATTTGGTTGGCTACATTTACCCAGCTAGAATTCTCTATAGAATATTCCACTGGTCGCCCCAATGTCATGGTACGTATCCATCTGCTTTATATGTTTAGGTTTCGGTACCTTACACTAGCCACTGGTGTGCTACATTACGTTTCGGTATGTAACAGGCTTATGGAATACGATTTGGGTTCATAGGGGCTGTGCAAAGAGCAGGGGAGAAAAGGGGAGGGGAGGCTGGGGTGTACTGTGTGGGTGGCTGGGCATGTTTCGGTTTGAAAAGTCGGATAGTCGAGTCTTATATGGCCACTCGCCACGAGTGAGTGCTTTTAGACTAATCAACTCTCCTCGAACTTTATGGGATGAGAACACAAACCCGAGCTCAGAATCAAGCCGGCAAACGGCGTAAAGCTCTGTACGGCAAGTTGCGTCGAGAGGAACCGGGGACAACTATACATGGATATGAACAAAAAACTTGGCGCCAATGATAACCAACTTTCTCTATTTACATGGGTGCATGAACCGAACAAAGTTTCTCTTTGGTGGATAGCGTGGCTTTTTTTCTTCTTCTACAATATCTTGTATCTATTCGTTTTGCTGTAATAGAATATATGCAAGCAGTAAGCCAAGCGGAGAGAATAAAGATTAAGTAGAGTTGGCAACAGCATTAAGAAAACTGGGGGCTAACATTAATCAGTTGCGACCACAAGCGATTCAGTCACTAGTCAGCTTCAGGGTAGTGGAGAATGCCATTTACTATCATGGCCTACTGTAGGAAACACTTTGAAAAACCGATATCTATCAGGAATCGAGGAAAATTCTACAATATAGAGCAGTTACAAAGCAGGACCGACAGAACAAGCGAAAAGGAAACATTAACAAATCTCCGACTTGATACTTTTTCTCGAAGACTTCCGAGAAAACGCAATTTTCCACTTCCTCCCCGCGATTTCTCAAAGCCAATACGTATGGCACACAGTATAAAAGAAAGCGTATGATAATTTGTAACCAACCTGCTCTTATGGTGACATCTCTGCTGACTATAGCACCAACGCTATTGGAGACGACACATCTGTATACAGACCAATGTACATCCTGTCGAAACGCTTCAGCATCGAAAGGGGGGAACAGCAATGAGCCATTGCTAAGGATTAATCGAACACGCGGAATCGACGTGATTCCTCCGTGATCTGCAGTCAACCATTCGACACTGGGAGAAGGGTTTCCTCGCCCGACACAATCCACTCGGCCCCCACTTGTGCTGGTGAACTCTGCTCTGGCTGGGGGCTCACTAACGAAGCTCGGGCCCTGAGTGTCGTACAAGGCATCCAGCCCTAGAACAAAATAAAGTAACAGCCACGATCAGATTCACCTTCGAGAGTCAACGAAAAATCTGCGCGTATCAAAATAACATCCCGTTTGATCTATATGGCTAGTTGCAGTTGTACCTCACCACAAAATATTTCATTTTTTATGTAACGAATTTGCTCATTTAAATGACAATGGTGTAGCCACGTTCGTAAAGCTTGTCATACTCGTAACTTTTCCTTAGTAAGGGGGGTGCGGGGTGGAGGAGTAGTGTCCACGCATGCTTGCATAAACCAGAAAGCCCGTGACATGCGACGCTATGACAAGTATGCCCCCCCCCCCCTAGATTTACCCGCAGTCCCCCACCCCCCTCCACAATGCCATACCTCCTCTTGCAAACTATGATAGCATTTCACCACATCGGTGGATCAGATTGTAGCTCTTTTCTTTTTCGCGGCGAAACGAACCTCTTGTCAGCACAATATCACTTCCCCCTTCAAGATTCTCATCTCATCTATATAGCAATGGCACTTGCAGAGATCAGGTCCCACACTTGACTTTCAATCCTTCCTCAACAGCTCTTGCGCCCAATGCCCCATGCTAGCTGTCTTCGCGAACTTGATAATCGATATTTAACTGTCAGCAGTCAGAAGAGCTAGAAAACTTGAGAATGCCAATCAAAAAACCTCTTACTTCTTATTGTTGATTCTGCATAAATGATTCGGTCCCCTGGCGGCGCTAGAGATTCCCCTCGTTGCTTGTACCAGACGGCTTTACCGTGACTTTTCAATAATCGCTGAAAGAACATTAAAATGGCTTCGGTACTAGAATATGCTTGAAGACTGTTTAAATAATTTATATTTGGTATCCATTTCGAAATTACACATTTATTTCTCTCGATTACTACCCATTTTTCTATAGTTGGCAATAGCCACGTGGTTTTGGATAATTTTATAAATGTGAGGTTAAGTCATTTGACAATGCCATCGACCATCTGCTTTGCATTATTCATGTCTTTCATGTGGACTGCACTTAGCTGTGGTTACCCTCATATTTTAAATCTATGTGGAACCATTGATTTACGGAGGGACATCCCTTTTAGAGTAAAGATCAATAAGATGAACTCGGAATTTCAAATTGTGTAAAGAATCGGAAATGGGGAAAGTCTAGATCCGGCAGTAAGTCAGTACAAGGATTTCTTTAGTTTCCTTCCATTAGTCATTTGCAACATACTTAGCGTCAAGATAAAGCTGAGGCCACTAGCCTGCCCGGAAATCAAGACTGTCTGACAGAATTCAACCAATGGAAATTTCAGGGGTTGGGGGCGAGGTGGTAGAAAGTGGAAGGATTGTCTTAAACTTTTCGTGGAGTCCACAAATAAATCGAAACTATATGGCGTCTAGGCTGCCAGAGTAATAATACGCGACCAATTTATTCGCAGTATTGGTGGTTCGTAGATACTATTTCATTTGCGGGTCATTCCATATCAAATACCCGTCACTCAAAACCTTCACTATCTCAGAATTTGACGAAATTTTCAGGAGGTTTATAACACCGAAAATGAAAACCCAATTTTTGATGTTTTTGCCATACGTCTAGCGGTTTGGCCGTGGCAGGGGATGGAAAAACAAAATATTTTACTGTTTGCCCCGCACGGCCATTTACTATATTCACTCTAGCGTTTGAACAAATAAACTTAAAAGAATGGGACTAGTTCTAAAATGATAATCGTGCTTTAATTAACAAGAAAAATAAATGTATTGCTTACTTATCAAGTTTAGGGGTGAGAAAAATCCACCCTTAAATGTCAACTTTTAATAACTCAAAAGTATTTTTTTTTCTTAACGTTTTTTCTTCAAGCATCTCCTGCTTATAATCTCTTCATAAAAAGAAAGATTCATTAACAGCCGTATTATCATTATTTATGATTTGTTTTATTGCAGAGATTTGTGTGCATTTAGTTGTGTTTCTGCTGCAAGTCTGTTAGCATGGTTCAAGCAAATCACCCGTAAATTGATAGATTATATAATTTTTCAATTTAAAAATTGTTTGTACTTCAAAGATTTTTTTAACTCACTCATTTTTTCGTGTCACTCGGACCTATCACTCTTGAAAATCTAAATTTTGAAAATCTCTTTTCTTACAAGGAAATTTGTCCTTGAATTGGCTATGAAGCTATTGGCTATTGTCCTTAAGGTTTGAGAGTACGATTTCTGGATGTGCATTCGAGTGCCACTCGCCTTCTTGACAGAAACATAGACTTTCTTGCCCGGCATGGCTCGGCTCACATCGTCTGAATTGTAAAAAGATTTTACTTGGTCAACTGTGGCTCGGTCAATTGCTTTTCTTGGCTTCGGATTCGGGGTTGACAAAATTCCCTTTTCCTGGACGAGCTTTTGCCTTGCGGACCTTGCGGACCTTGCGGACCAGGGGTGGAAAAAAAATCTACCCTGAAATTTCAACCCTAAATAACTCGAGAAGTAATTATTTTTTCTTGACGTGTTGTTTTTTCAAACATTTCTTGCTGATTATCTCTTCATAAAAAAAGAATTATTAACAGCCGTATGATCAGAAGTTATGATGTTTTTCTTGTATAAATGTGGATGCATTTAGAAATGTTTGTGCGTGTATTTGTTGAGCATGAATCATGCAAGTTTGTCAACCCCGAATCCAAAGTCAGGAAAACCAATTGACCGAACCACAGTTGAACGAGTGAAATCTTCCACAATTATCAAACCTTCTCTCAAACCTTAAGGACAATAGCCAATAGCATCATAGCCAATTCAAGGACAAATTTCCTTGTGAGAAAAGAGATTTTCAAAATTTAGATTTTCAAGAGTGATAGGTCCGAGTGACACGAAAAAATGAGTGAGTTAAAAAAATCTTTGAAGCACAAACAATTTTTAAGTTGAAAAATGATATAATCTATCAATTTACGGATGATTTGTTTGGACCATGCTAACAGACTTGCAGCAGAAACACAACTAAATGCAAACACATCTATACAATAAAACAAATCATAACTTCTGATAATATGGCTGTTAATTATTCCTTTTTTTTATGAAGAGATAATAGGCAGGAGATGCTTGAAGAAAAAACACGTGCAGAAAAAAAAATTGCTTTTTGAGTTAGTAAGGGTTGACATTTAAGGGTAGATTTTTTCCCCCCCTAAACTTGATAAGTAAGCAATTAATGTATTCTTTCTTGTTAATTAAAGCACGATTATCATTTTAGAACTAATCCCATTCTTTTAAGTTTATTTGTTCAAACTTCACACGCTAGAGTGAATATAGTGAATGGCCGTGCGGGGCAAACAGTAAAATATTTTGTTTTTCTATCCCCTGCCGCGGGCAAACCGCTAGACGTATGGCAAAAAACATTTAAATATGGGATTTTCATGATGGTTTTTAGACTCATGTCTACTTGATTTATACTTTGCACTAGTTTTCAGAAAAACTATTTGAAATGGGTTTTGAATGCTAAGTAAAGGACAACTAAATTTCCCGACGTTTCGTAACATGTACTAGTTACTTCTTCAAGGGCTAGAGCGCCCTTTACTTAGCATTCAAAACCCATTTCAAATAGTTTTTCTTATAGGGTTTTCATTTCCGGTGTTCTAAACCTCCTGAAAATTTCGTCAAATTCTGAGATAGTGAAGGTTTTGAGTGACGGGCACTTGATATGGAATGACCTGATAGTGAAGGTTTTGAGTGACGGGCACTTGATATGGAATGACCTGATAGTGAAGGTTTCGAGTGACGGGCACTTGATATGGAATGACCTGATAGTGAAGGTTTTGAGTGACGGGCACTTGATATGGAATGACCTGATAGTGAAGGTTTCGAGTGACTGGCACTTGATAAGGAATGACCTGATAGTGAAGGTTTTGAGTGACGGGCACTTGATATGGAATGACCTGATAGTGAAAGTTTTGAGTGACGGGCACTTGATAAGGAATGACCCGATAGTGCAGGTTTCGAGTGACTGGCACTTGATAAGGAATGACCTGATAGTGAAGGTTTTGAGTGACTGGTACTTGATATGGAATGACCTGATAGTGAAGGTTTTGAGTGACGGGCACTTGATATGGAATGACCTGATAGTGAAGGTTTTGAGTGACGGGCACTTGATATGGAATGATCTGATAGTGAAGGTTTTGAGTGACGGGCACTTGACATGGAATGACCTGATAGTGAAGGTTTTGAGTGACAGGCACTTGATATGGAATGACCTGATAGTGAAGGTTTTGAGTGACGGGCACTTGATATGGAATGACCTGATAGTGAAGGTTTTGAGTGACGGGCACTTGATATGGAATGACCTGATAGTGAAGGTTTTGAGTGACGGGCACTTGATATGGAATGACCCGATAGTGAAGGTTTTGAGTGACGGGCACTTGATATGGAATGACCTGATAGTGAAGGTTTCGAGTGACGGGCACTTGATATGGAATGACCCGATAGTGAAGGTTTTGAGTGACGGGCACTTGATATGGAATGACCTGATAGTGAAGGTTTCGAGTGACGGGCACTTGATATGGAATGACCCGATAGTGAAGGTTTTGAGTGACGGGCACTTGATATGGAATGACCTGATAGTGAAGGTTTTGAGTGACGGGCACTTGATATGGAATGACCTGATAGTGAAGGTTTTGAGTGACGGGCACTTGATATGGAATGACCCGATAGTGAAGGTTTTGAGTGACGGGCATTTGATATGGAATGACCTGATAGTGAAGGTTTTGAGTGATGGGCACTTGATATGGAATGACCTGATAGTGAAGGTTTTGAGTGACGGGCACTTGATATGGAATGACCTGATAGTGAAGGTTTTGAGTGACGGGCACTTGATATGGAATGACCTGATAGTGAAGGTTTTGAGTGACGGGCACTTGATATGGAATGACCTGATAGTGAAGGTTTTGAGTGACGGGCACTTGATATGGAATGACTCTTGCTCCTTTAAATCTTGCGTGGATCTCTCCACGATCTAATCACTCTAAGCCGTATTACTTGCGGCCTCAACGGAAACTTGATCGGAAGTTTCATAGCTTCTGAATCCTACTTAATTACTCAGTGAATTTAAAAAAAAATTACCAAGTTCAATAATGATCTTCATCTGGGTTGAAACGATTGATCTAGATAATCTAATAAGTAACCTGATCTGTCAATTTTTTATAACCTATCAATACGCAAAGTTTTTTTTTATATTGTAACGTGAATAATTATACATTTAATGGATCTAGCGAGATAGATGAAAATAGCTCATGTACCTTCGTGAATTTAAGGTAATTCAAGGGCCTTGACTTTGGAACAGTTTGCAAGAATCGGTCGTTGGTTGGAGGCCAGGTTGTTATGAAGCTTCTACGGAACAACGGCCGGATCTCCCCATGCAGGCTTATTCAGAATGTAAATCCGAACTTCATGGACACGCGCTATGGAGTATCTATTGGCAAAACGTAATCAGGAATCGAATTGCGATACAGAGGTGGATGGATTTTCAAATGGGTCACATAACTGTAATGCATATAGATTTGCTCCAGTTTGTTTTCCACGATGAAATATAGATAATAAAATTAATCCGGAAAACATACAGTGTCTTTACAGTGTCTTTACAGTGTCTTTACAGTGTCTTTACAGTGTCTTTACAGTGTCTTTACAGTGTCTTTACAGCGTCTTTACAGTGTCTTTACAGTGTCTTTACAGTGTCTTTACAGTGTCTTTACAGTGTCTTTACAGTGTCTTTACAGCGTCTTTACAGTGTCTTTACAGTGTCTTTACAGTGTCTTTACAGTGTCTTTACAGTGTCTTTACAGCGTCTTTACAGTGTCTTTACAGTGTCTTTACAGCGTCTTTACAGTGTCTTTACAGCGTCTTTACAGTGTCTTTACAGTGTCTTTACAGTGTCTTTACAGTGTCTTTACAGTGTCTTTACAGTGTCTTTACAGCGTCTTTACAGTGTCTTTACTGTGTCTTTACAGTGTCTTTACAGTGTGTTTACAGTGTCTTTACAGTGTCTTTACAGTGTCTTTACAGTGTCTTTACAGTGTCTTTACAGTGTCTTTACAGTGTCTTTACAGTGTCTTTACAGTGTCTTTACAGTGTCTTTACAGTGTCTTTACAGTGTCTTTACAGTGTCTTTACAGTGTCTTTACAGTGTCTTTACAGTGTCTTTACAGCGTCTTTACAGTGTCTTTACAGTGTCTTTACAGCGTCTTTACAGTGTCTTTACAGTGTCTTTACAGTGTCTTTACAGTGTCTTTACAGTGTCTTTACAGTGTCTTTACAGTGTCTTTACAGTGTCTTTACAGTGTCTTTACAGTGTCTTTACAGTGTCTTTACAGTGTCTTTACAGTGTCTTTACAGTGTCTTTACAGCGTCTTTACAGTGTCTTTACAGTGTCTTTACAGCGTCTTTACAGTGTCTTTACAGTGTCTTTACAGTGTCTTTACAGTGTCTTTACAGTGTCTTTACAGTGTATTTACAGTGTCTTTACAGTGTCTTTACAGTGTCTTTACAGTGTCTTTACAGTGTCTTTACAGTGTCTTTACAGTGTCTTTACAGTGTCTTTACAGTGTCTTTACAGTGTCTTTACAGTGTGTTTACAGTGTCTTTACAGTGTCTTTACAGTGTCTTTACAGCGTCTTTACAGTGTCTTTACAGTGTCTTTACAGTGTCTTTACAGTGTCTTTACAGTGTCTTTACAGTGTCTTTACAGTGTCTTTACAGTGTCTTTACAGTGTCTTTACAGCGTCTTTACAGTGTCTTTACAGTGTATTTACAGCGTCTTTACAGTGTCTTTACAGTGTCTTTACAGTGTCTTTACAGTGTATTTACAGTGTCTTTACAGTGTCTTTACAGTGTATTTACAGTGTCTTTACAGCGTCTTTACAGTGTCTTTACAGTGTCTTTACAGTGTCTTTACAGTGTCTTTACAGTGTCTTTACAGTGTCTTTACAGTGTCTTTACAGTGTCTTTACAGTGTCTTTACAGTGTCTTTACAGTGTCTTTACAGCGTCTTTACAGTGTCTTTACAGTGTCTTTACAGTGTCTTTACAGTGTCTTTACAGTGTCTTTACAGCGTCTTTACAGTGTCTTTACAGTGTCTTTACAGTGTCTTTAGCTTCACACAAAAATAATGGAGTCGCACTTGCAGTATTTTTGCATGGTAAGAGAAAATCAACTTCCTCACTGAAATCTTGAGGTGTCACAAGCATGTGTTAGTTTGAAAAGATTTGCATTCACTCTCAAAATTGAAATTCTTGGGAATCTGTCATATAAATTTAAAAGTAAACAAAAATTCCGCTGATATGACGCTGGAAAATGTATCGTAAGTACTCAATGCTCCTGACTTTTGGCAATAAAAGCGCGGATTAGGAGTGTTGAACTTTGTTAACATATAATGACCTCAAGAGCCTGAGGATGATCTCAGGTAGGAAAGAATATTTTTCATCTCTCAGGAGGCGAACAGGTAGTAACGAAGTAACGCAAAGCGCAGAGAACCAATTTTCTCGAAATTTTCTTTCACATAAACACATTCTACCTCCAATTTTCTTTACAAAAACCTTTCAAATGGAACTTTGCCTCTTGAAACGTAACTACAAATTGTATCAACATCTTAATTACATTTCTTTCTCTTCCTTTATTTTATGTCAAACATATTTTCTTGTTTGTTCAACGGCTGCGACTTTTCGTTTCAAGATTTTCTTATAAAAGAAAAGCAGAAGGTTATGCAGTATTTTCTTTGTACAACTATCATGCTGTGAGCAGCAAATACCCATGTGTTTCGAATATCATATTTCCATCTCTTCCGAAATCCTATTCCAAGAAAATGGTATTAATAAAACAATAAATCACCTTGGGCATCCAATGTAAGGTACTCCACAATTCCCGTTCCATGATCTGAACCCAGAGGCAGCATCAATAATAACACACCACAAACCCCATTGTCCATCTGAATATTACATAGAATATCGACTTGAATGTTGCATATAGTCTTGACTTAAAATCAGTACATTCTCAAGCGAACAAATGCGGCTTGCATACGCTGCTCGAATAGCTGCTCGGTGGTACACATGTAAACCGTGAACCATGGACCTAACACCAAGAACCCACTTCACCCTTGACTCAAGATCGACGGGGGCACATGCAAGTTTGCACCCTGCTCACTCTCCACTCTTCACTAAGAGGGTTCATCTGCCTTGCCACAGGCCCCGTTGTCAAGCAACAATGCATTCCTTTGTTTTGCAGCCCACCGCTCTCTTTCATGACGAGACAGGCAAATAAAGGCAATCAGACGTGCTCCATACAACACTGAATTCACTCCAGGAGACCTCGTTTTGTATCAGATGATCATGGCTCCATATCAAAGCGATTAATTGCCTATATGTAATGTCACGGAGCGAATCCCACACGAGGAGACCCACACGTGATGTGGAACGGGGTGTAGGAAATACTAGGGCAACATGAAATCGTGCTCGTGGAAAGAGCGGAAATCGGAATCGAACGTGGTGCATGCCGTTGTCTAGTTTTGAGGGGCTTTAAGCGATTCACTGATCAAACCGAGGATTACTAGTTTAATTGCTATTCGGAATTGATATACTTTGCAAATTTTGAGGAACGATATATGGTGGAGTAGGTTTATTTATAGCTTCATACATATGGTTATAAATTGCTAAGATTGATACTGTTTTTGGAGTGAATAGCGCAATCGATTCTGTCAATATCTACTCGAGATGGAACGCGAAGAAAATTGGAATGCCTCCGTAGTTATTAAAGAATGGCGTAGAATCTTGAAGGCATTTAATCTCAGTGCTACCTTAAGCAGACACCTTCTAAAAGCTGTCAGTGCTCGAGTTACGTCCCTGAGTACAAGGCAGCAAGATGTAAAGAAAAAGAATGCGACTTGAGACGAACGCGACGAACGTAGACCGTAACGTAATGTGGGATTACGTAAATGCAAGGGCGACCTTACGTTCGATAAGGATTTCAGTTGATGGGAAGGCGAGGTGTGCGTTATTATGTGGCATGTGCTACAGGGATTCGCCCTGTGACTCCCTCGGGATGTCCCTCTCGCGTGGGGTGGTGGGGCAAGGGGGCTAGGGGTCCTCTAGCTATATCGAGATCGTCTGCACTAGCATGGCCGGTACGAAAGTACGAAATGCGAATGGGCCATGCTGGAGATAAGAGCACGCACCACCTAAATCTGTTGCCATAACTTGAACATAATCGTGAGGGCGTGGTGATGGTGTGACGAGGTCTTGCATACGTGCCACTCAGTGCACCCTGCAAATAGTACGGCGAAACTGCCAGCGATACTAACGCTGGGAATTAATGCAAATGTTTTGGTACTTTTTTTGGGGTTGTGTTTAAATTGGATGAAATTATTTCTTAAATTCATTTTTTGTTTGTTAATGAGAATGTGTATTGCATGACGAATTTTCCTTTTAAGCCCATGATTTTCTGATGCTCACAAACGTAACATAAGCCAGGATGGCTTTTGTAAATCAATTATAGCTCATCCTGATCAAGAGTGACAGGTTTCAGCAAAATAGAGGGGAAATCCATATTTTTACAAACTGCAGCCTCCATAATCCGGCCATACATTGAAATTAAAGAGATTTAAAGTTCTGAGCTGACTTGAAAATGTTAGAAAGTTGTTTGAAGAAGAAGATTATTTTTAGCGCCTTAGTACTAGATTTCCATTGAAATCCAGTAAGATTTTCCAAGCAACTCTCTCACGCAACGAAGCGGCTTCTTCTCAAGCGTGCTTGTGTTTAAGACAGAACAGGAACGTCAGGTCGGCCGACACGGTGCCACATCGCGGGCAAGATCGCGGCATTTTCGGGCTAGCCCCTCTGCCCGGTCATTCTCCGTCGAACCACTGTTCTGGTTTCGCTACCAGGATTGTTTGAACAAGCGAAGCCACGCCGTCCGGAATATTTGCATTGTAAACAGCCAGCGAAGAGCAAACATTACATTCAACTACTATGTGCTCCAGTTCTCTTCACTTCTCTTCCTTTAACACATCATACACATGCACCCTCGCTGGCTCTCTCATTTCAATTGCAGGCTTTCAAAAGCAGGGGCACGTACATGAAGTATATAGTACTGTATGATGGTAAAAAATATTAAACATGACGAATAGTACTGCCATGGAAGTTATTAGTTATCCCTTTATTTGCTCAGTGATGCATATTCATCAGATGGACTTTTCAACCATGATGTAGGTAGGAGAGATGTCATAATCAGCACTTTACACAAACTTTGAAAATATTGCAAATAACGCAAGATTTGTTAATTAGGTGGATTAAATTCTTGTCAGGTTGGTCATCGACTCATTGTATTTAGTGTTCAGGCTTGAATTGAAAATGCTGACACACATTTACAATGAGACGCAGGGCTTTTCCTGGGATGCATTTTCCTGCAATGCCAGCTAAGCACGTTTATGTTCGAATTCGGCGCTGTTCTGTGCACTGCCAGAACTACGAGGCATCTCTTGATGAACAAGTAGTCAGCATTCAGTAGTGTCAGTTCCAGTAGTAACCATCAATCGGAATAATCTACTACCATTGGTACTACTGGCTGTAAAGGGAATGCATTGCTACATCTTCTTTTACTTTAGACTGGCAACTCTCTATAACCTCTATGCTTTACTGATATCCCTGCTGAATGCTGATCAAATACAATCTTATGTTATAGCATGTAAAACATGATCATGCAAGTAATTCAGCATACGACCTGTAATAACGACCATCTTACATAAAGAATCATCAGAGCAAAGCGATCATTCGAATGAAGAAAAAAATCGCATACGAATATAAATCTGCAAATGATAATAATAATCTGAATGAATACTCATGTAGGTGTTAGTTATCACAACATCAATGCATTTAGTATTACTATAGATTAGCTGGTAGGTGAACTACATTAATTCGTGGCAATCGTGATGTGTTCGCTTGATTATAATCGACTAGTCACATAGATGTGTATTTGCGGCCAAATAACAACAACTGAGTGCGATTGATAGCTGACCATGTCTGCGTCCCCAAATGCGTATGCCAGCAAATAGATCAGATTTATGGCATAGTTTGTGGGAATCAACGTTCTCGCACCCCCTCCCCTCTACACCCCCACCCCCCACTCCCTTCTCATTTTGAACCCCTTGCTTCCCCAGCTCCCGTCCGACCCAGCAGCCAATTTCCGATAGTGAGTCTAAACTAACAAAACTTGAGAGCACCGACCATCGGTGTGTGCTTCGGGGTACCAGGGTAGTTAGTTACGAGACCAAAACAATGGTTTAGCCACATAGCGCGAACAGTTCAATGCATGCCACACGCATTCTTTAAATCAGAAAATTGGAAAAATGTTCATTCGTGTCAGTTAATAAGTTTGACATATTGCGTATGGTTTCTTTCACATGATAAATCATCATTATCATTAATATTTATATGAACGGCAAACTCTGTTCTTTACCCTCTGGGAAAGCCATACCAGAAAAAATGAATTATAGCACACATACGCACCACATCTGTCTAATTCGAGTTTGAAACACAAAACACGTAGCGTACAGCATCTTAATTATCGTGAGCTACGTTATATAATTACCTCATCATTCAATTAATGCCCACCGTTTACTAAATTATCCTTGTGGTCACACTATTTAATGAGTTTTCTACTTTGGTAGTGATTTTCAGTGAAACTGGAATTCACTTGTACTATAGGTACACAGAGCCAGTATAATAATCAAACGTTCTGCCCTCACTTTCAGCACGGCAGACTCAAAATACCGGTCAGGATGTAACAAGTTCTCATTTCCGTTTTGGCCAGCAATGTCCTTCCCGTGTTCTAAAAACAACATCACTGTTCTCTCTCGGTCCCTTCCCCTCCTCCCACCCATCTTCTTTCTCTCTCGTTCTAATAAAACTATTGGAAATGGAACGGCTACGAGTCACTCATCCACTCGCTCACTCACGCTCATTCCAGTGGAAAGTCACCCGCACTGGCATCACATTCTCATACAAAAAGCTAGCTATACACAATCATCTTCTGGGGTGTTTTCCGTTGCTGTTTGTCATTGTTTCCGGAGGTCGGTCGCTCTGGCTGGCTGGCTGGCTGGCTGGCTGGCTGGCTGGCTGGCTGGCTGGCTGGCTGGCTGGCTGGCTCGCGCAAGGAAGTAGGATAGTTCTATCCCTAGCTGGCCTGCCATGCTATACTCGCTGCTATACCTCTCGGGGATGCTCTGGGGAAATCTCCTAGCTTTGGAAGGATCCTGTATTACGGTCTGAGCTGAGTTTTATAGTAGAGAGGACGGAAAGGGTGGGTTATGTCACAGTAGCATACGGACATGGTGTCAATATTGAGTGACAATCCACCCACCCACACCGTACCGAATCCCCTCGCATCCCGCACCTTTGCACCGCCACCACCACCACCGTGTGTGACTGTGTTGGTGAGTGTGCGTGTGGATTCGAACATGATGAAATATCGTACTCTTTTCGTGAACGTTTAGGCGCGTGGTTTCACTCATGGGCCGCTGCCCAGCTGGGTCTTGCATCGACCACGGGCAGCACTCATATTTCGACGGGCCAAAGTTATGAGTCATCGGGCTAAGCTTCAAGATTCAGTCTTTTGAATAAAACTTAGATCTTTCTTGAAAACTTTTGTCGAGGAGAAATTCATTGCATTTTAAGGATTATGAAAGGCGATAAAATAAAGACCGAATGTCTAACCACGTCTGACTGCATCTTTTTCATGCTCGCAGTTCATCTTGGGTTGATCTCGTAGTATACGTACCGGGCGGAATTGGGTGGGGTGGGTGAGGGAGAAAGGGTGGGGGAGGGAGGTTGAAACTGATTGATTGCTGAATTATTCAGTTTACAGTGACTTCATTTGCTAATTTTTGTTTCTACGTTCGCTGTGCATGCCGAGAAATGAGCACAGAGTAGGCTACAGATATTTCATGAACATCAGCTCAGCTTTTCCAAAGTTATTAATTTTATCAGTTTTCCTGTTAGATAGGAAGTAAAGGGAAATTGAATTGTTTTGCGAGAAAGTAGAAAGTAATTTCTAACACAATTCACATGCCATCATGGCGGCTATTTATTGCCGCGCAAAGCTCAAAGATGGTAAGCGCCAGTTTGTAAGGTGAACAGCTGGTATGAGTCTGATGGAAATACGTCGAATATGGTGAAAAGCTGGTGGAAAACGATTGCCTATCCGGAAAGTGACAATTCCAAAAGATATTTGAACCGTTATATTACTTCGGCGACTTGCTTGGAAACGAAATTTGAACAATTCGGGCAGCACTGGTCTCAAAGTTAAGATGCTCTTGCGCGTGCGCTCGAGTTCCAAATATTTAGTAGGTATAATGCTCGAACGCAATGGACGCGACTGTCGAAGATAAGGCCTAGCGATTGCGAAACACATTCACTTGTTTCCATTCTATTTCCTTGTACAGACGTGATAGAATATTCTATTCAAAATCCTTAACGAACAAAATATGACCCTTGACATGATGAGTGAAAAGATACGTGGGATAGAATCATAGAATCGCAAAAACAACAAGAGAGGTTATTCTTTTGACTTCGTAACTAGACGAGCAGCGTTTGAAAAGCTACGCTCGAATGAACTCCGAGGAAAGGGACCCAACCTTATATCAACAGTCTCAACACGGCACACACAGACCACCGAATGAATTCGAACCCAGGCCTTCATGGAAATATCATCCCGTTTTATCGTTATTGCCAATATCTTTAAGGGTCGACCAAAGTGTACAGAGCAAAGCAATAACTCTGTAGATGTCACGCAATAGTGAATGGTCGCATGAGTTACGGAGATGGGTAGATACCAGGCTAACCATAAGCCTAACCAACCCAACTAAAGCATTCCGAACTTGTTAGCATCTTGCAAATGGTATCAAATTTTATGCGCGGCACAAATGATTTCTTTCAAATGCAAAATAGACAAAATAGATAAACGACAAAACGTGTGATCAGTGAAGCATCTCTCGCATTTTTAGATAGCGAAGGAGTTGAGCTGGAAAATATGGCCAGACGAGGTAATCATTTTATACACTTTTTTGCGTTCATAAATATACTTGATAAATGTTCAGTTGGAAGCCTATTGTTAGGGTGTTGCAAGAAAATAGTCTAGCTTCAATAGGATGTTCATCAGTCAGGAGAGGTGATGCTATTGCTAAGTTTCTGAGCGTCTTGAAAGGAAAGACAAAGCAGACAGGGAACCAGTCTAGCGGAGATTTTGATAATATGATGGATGGACAACAGGATGGATGGGTGGATAGAATAGATGGATGGGTGGAGCTGGACCATCTTTTCTTATCATGAGATTCTCAGAGAAGCTGAACTTATCATTAGCGAAAGGGTATGAGTTTGAGTTGGCCAAAATTGCAAGCTGCGTGCCAAAATTAAATCTCGGTAATCTAAAAAGTATGAGAATTTGCAGAGAATTTTCGAATATTTTGGAACTGACTCTAACTTTTAGGTATCAAATAAAGTTGCCATTTGACGCACATTCGCAAGCGACGTGATCCCTCGGTGATTTTATTTTGAATTTGGCAGAAATGGAAATAAATCTAATTTCCTGTATGATGATTGGAATTTCGTGGACAATATTAAAGAGATGCACAGCAGAGTTTAACTAGACTTAACATACCAGGCCCATTCTGCCCGCTGGTGAACTTTGCTGGTGTAGTATATGTATATATAGATATATATATATATAAGCTTGATTTATTTTTATTCGAGGTTCACGACTTTTGAGTCAAAGGCACTCGAGGGATATGCAAATGAAGTGTGCTGAGTTGGGAAGATGTGTAATGCGACGGTATAAATGACTGTGAATATTGTACGCGGTGCATGTAAAGACGGCCATGGCTCAACGCACGCATGATTCAAGAGTTGGCACAATCTTTTCGAATGGCTAGCGCAGACATATTCTATAATCATTCAGGTTTCATTTGGTGTATGGGAAGGAAATATTCACAGCCGTGAAAATAGTGTTACGCATATTACGAGACTGCAGATCATTTTTATATATAGTTCATACGTTTTGTATAAAAATGTAAGGGATAAGGTGCTTTACAAGCCGTTTTCCTACACACCATAAACTCTTTGTGTAAATTACTTGGAGTTTCTACCGTGTACGAGTCGAAGTGTAACATTTTTGTTGGAAACATCAGCATCTTTCTACAAACGTCAGAACTGCGAGCAGGAGTGGGAAAGTATGTCTGCAGCTGAAACCATCATCCGATGTTATTAAAGAAATGATCTGACCAATACAGACCAGTGGATTATGGAAGACTGCAAGGAAAATCATTTCTCTCTGGCGTTTTGTATGAATCGAAGGAAGCAAACGTTCCCCGTGCACGATTTATCATTCAAGGCAACGTAGGCAAGCCTTCCAGGGAGGAAATCTAATTTGAAATCTATTTATCAACAAGGTGTCGAACGGAACCACCACTAAGAGTAAAAAGATGGTATGCATTGAAAATATTCTGTCTATCGATTGGTGAACGGTGAAGTATAAATCCTGATTTTCAATTCCCAACCTTCAGGAGGCTGCTGCTGTAACGTTCAACAGAACGGCGCTGTGCTGATGTTGATGTTAAATATTTTCAACACGTGTAACATTTAGTGTTGAGCAATTAGATTTGTTAAGTAATATGATTAGATAACTGATTACTCAACACCAATATTTTATTAAGTGACGACAAAATAAACTCACTTAATTTCAAACTATTTTTCTTTAAATCCCTGGTTCGTCGCTGCAATCTGTCGAAGTGAAATGCTCCAAGGCAAATGTTTGAGGGAAGAAAATCGCGTCAGACATTGGCAAGTGACAACCAGAAATGTTTAAAATTATACTAAAATTGCATCTCCATAGATACTTACAAACGTTTTTACTGGGTTAGGTTAGGTTAAAGACGAAGTAAGCACCGGCACATCGAAATGAAATGTCTCAGCGACTTGGGACTTGGGAATTGGGAATTGGGGTGTGACAATGGACGTTATTTTCACACATAGTTGAAAATGTCATTACATTTTCAACTATGTGTTTACTTAACTTAGATCACGTATTTTCAGTTCTAGATAAAAGCGCGTGAACAGCGCGTTTAATGGCATTTTCTGGGCGAGTTTTCCAGCTCCTTGACTTACAGCTCCTTGACTTACAGCTCCTTGACTTACAGCTCCTTGACTTACAGCTCCTTGACTTACAGCTCCTTGACTTACAGCTCCTTGACTTACAGCTCCTTGACTTACAGCTCCTTGACTTACAGCTCCTTGACTTACAGCTCCTTGACTTACAGCTCCTTGACTTACAGCTCCTTGACTTACAGCTCCTTGACTTACAGCTCCTTGACTTACAGCTCCTTGACTTACAGCTCCTTCACTCGCGCTTCCCTTCGTTAAGAAGTTTGCTATGTAACTTGCACCTTGAAAAGCGAGTGATTTATTATTGTTCAATACAGGTAGAACATTATTTTGATTGCCTTGTTTGCCAGTTAAACGAACGTTTGATTTACAAACAAGAAGCTCATTTAAGTAGAGACAAGTGATAATCACTACAAGTTGTCGTGCGTTTTAACCGTTCAAATAAACTAGATTTTTTGTAAACTCAAAGAAGTAAATGATTCACAGAAAAGATGAGAAATGCAAAGTCTATTGAGAAACGGATCCAATTAGTGAACATAATTTCGCATGAGCTTTCTCTGCAATGCGTGTCAGTTGAAAGATAATGGGAAATAAGAATAGGAGCGGAAAATGCGAGCGTACTTTATGGAAGAATAGAAAATATTAATTGGGAAGGAAGACTCCGTAGAGTGAGGTAGAGTGAGGTAGAGTGAGGTAGAGTGAGGTAGAGTGAGGTAGAGTGAGGTAGAGTGAGGTAGAGTGAGGTAGAGTGAGGTAGAGTGAGGTAGAGTGAGGTAGAGTGAGGTAGAGTGAGGTAGAGTGAGGTAGAGTGAGGTAGAGTGAGGTAGAGTTAGGTAGAGTGAGGTAGGGTGAGGTAGGGTGAGGTAGAGTGAGGTAGAGTGAGGTAGAGTGAGGTAGAGTGAGGTAGAGTGAGGTAGAGTGAGGTAGAGTGAGGTAGAGTGAGGTAGAGTGAGGTAGAGTGAGGTAGAGTGAGGTAGGGTGAGGTAGAGTGAGGTAGAGTGAGGTAGAGTGAGGTAGAGTGAGGTAGAGTGAGGTAGAGTGAGGTAGAGTGAGGTAGAGTGAGGTAGAGTGAGGTAGAGTGAGGTAGAGTGAGGTAGAGTGAGGTAGAGTGAGGTAGAGTGAGGTAGAGTGAGGTAGAGTGAGGTAGAGTGAGGTAGAGTGAGGTAGAGTGAGGTAGAGTGAGGTAGAGTGAGGTAGAGTGAGGTAGAGTGAGGTAGAGTGAGGTAGAGTGAGGTAGAGTGAGGTAGAGTGAGGTAGAGTGAGGTAGAGTGAGGTAGAGTGAGGTAGAGTGAGGTAGAGTGAGGTAGAGTGAGGTAGAGTGAGGTAGAGTGAGGTAGAGTGAGGTAGAGTGAGGTAGAGTGAGGTAGAGTGAGGTAGAGTGAGGTAGAGTGAGGTAGAGTTAGGTAGAGTTAGGTAGAGTGAGGTAGGGTGAGGTAGAGTGAGGTAGAGTGAGGTAGAGTTAGGTAGAGTGAGGTAGGGTGAGGTAGAGTGAGGTAGAGTGAGGTAGAGTTAGGTAGGGTGAGGTAGAGTGAGGTAGGGTGAGGTAGAGTGAGGTAGAGTGAGGTAGAGTGAGGTAGAGTTAGGTAGAGTGAGGAAGAGTGAGGTAGAGTTAGGTAGAGTGAGGTAGGGTGAGGTAGAGTGAGGTAGAGTGAGGTAGAGTTAGGTAGGGTGAGGTAGAGTTAGGTAGAGTGAGGTAGAGTGAGGTAGAGTGAGGTAGAGTGAGGTAGGGTGAGGTAGAGTGAGGTAGAGTGAGGTAGAGTGAGGTAGAGTGAGGTAGAGTGAGGTAGAGTGAGGTAGAGTGAGGTAGAGTGAGGTAGGGTGAGGTAGAGTGAGGTAGAGTGAGGTAGGGTGAGGTAGAGTGAGGTAGAGTGAGGTAGAGTGAGGTAGAGTGAGGTAGAGTGAGGTAGAGTTAGGTAGGGTGAGGTAGAGTGAGGTAGAGTGAGGTAGAGGGAGGTAGAGTGAGGTAGAGTGAGGTAGAGTGAGGTAGGGTGAGGTAGAGTGAGGTAGAGTGAGGTAGAGTTAGGTAGAGTGAGGTAGAGTGAGGTAGAGTGAGGTAGAGTGAGGTAGAGTGAGGTAGAGTGAGGTAGAGTGAGGTAGGGTGAGGTAGGGTGAGGTAGAGTGAGGTAGAGTGAGGTAGAGTGAGGTAGAGTGAGGTAGAGTGAGGTAGAGTTAGGTAGAGTGAGGTAGAGTGAGGTAGAGTTAGGTAGAGTGAGGTAGAGTGAGGTAGAGTGAGGTAGAGTGAGGTAGAGTGAGGTAGAGTTAGGTAGAGTGAGGTAGAGTGAGGTAGAGTGAGGTAGAGTGAGGTAGAGTGAGGTAGAGTGAGGTAGAGTGAGGTAGGGTGAGGTAGAGTGAGGTAGAGGGAGGTAGAGTGAGGTAGAGTGAGGTAGAGTTAGGTAGAGTGAGGTAGGGTGAGGTAGAGTGAGGTAGGGTGAGGTAGGGTGAGGTAGAGTGAGGTAGAGTGAGGTAGAGTTAGGTAGAGTGAGGTAGAGTGAGGTAGAGTGAGGTAGAGTGAGGTAGAGTGAGGTAGAGTGAGGTAGAGTGAGGTAGGGTGAGGTAGGGTGAGGTAGAGTGAGGTAGAGTGAGGTAGAGTGAGGTAGAGTGAGGTAGAGTGAGGTAGAGTGAGGTAGAGTGAGGTAGAGTGAGGTAGAGTGAGGTAGAGTGAGGTAGAGTGAGGTAGAGTTAGGTAGAGTGAGGTAGGGTGAGGTAGAGTGAGGTAGAGTGAGGTAGAGTGAGGTAGAGTTAGGTAGAGTGAGGTAGGGTGAGGTAGAGTGAGGTAGAGTGAGGTAGAGTTAGGTAGGGTGAGGTAGAGTGAGGTAGGGTGAGGTAGAGTGAGGTAGAGTGAGGTAGAGTGAGGTAGAGTTAGGTAGAGTGAGGAAGAGTGAGGTAGAGTTAGGTAGAGTGAGGTAGGGTGAGGTAGAGTGAGGTAGAGTGAGGTAGAGTTAGGTAGGGTGAGGTAGAGTGAGGTAGAGTGAGGTAGAGTGAGGTAGAGTGAGGTAGAGTGAGGTAGAGTGAGGTAGAGTGAGGTAGGGTGAGGTAGAGTGAGGTAGAGTGAGGTAGAGTGAGGTAGAGTGAGGTAGAGTGAGGTAGAGTTAGGTAGAGTGAGGTAGAGTGAGGTAGAGTGAGGTAGAGTGAGGTAGAGTGAGGTAGAGTGAGGTAGAGTGAGGTAGGGTGAGGTAGAGTGAGGTAGAGGGAGGTAGAGTGAGGTAGAGTGAGGTAGAGGGAGGTAGAGTGAGGTAGAGTGAGGTAGAGTGAGGTAGGGTGAGGTAGAGTGAGGTAGAGTGAGGTAGAGTGAGGTAGAGTGAGGTAGAGTGAGGTAGAGTGAGGTAGAGTGAGGTAGAGTGAGGTAGAGTGAGGTAGAGTGAGGTAGGGTGAGGTAGAGTGAGGTAGAGTGAGGTAGAGTGAGGTAGAGTGAGGTAGAGTGAGGTAGAGTGAGGTAGAGTGAGGTAGAGTGAGGTAGAGTGAGGTAGAGTGAGGTAGAGTGAGGTAGAGTGAGGTAGAGTGAGGTAGAGTTAGGTAGAGTGAGGTAGAGTGAGGTAGAGTGAGGTAGAGTGAGGTAGAGTTAGGTAGGGTGAGGTAGAGTGAGGTAGAGTGAGGTAGGGTGAGGTAGGGTGAGGTAGAGTGAGGTAGAGTGAGGTAGAGTGAGGTAGAATGAGGTAGAGTGAGGTAGAGTGAGGTAGGGTGAGGTAGAGTGAGGTAGAGTGAGGTAGAGTGAGGTAGAATGAGGTAGCGCTTGGAGGCGTGTGAGTTGCTTGATGATAAGACACTTCTCATTGCAGACTATTATTTGTTTCATGAGAAATATCGTGCAGGTCACGGGACGTGGGGGGGGGGGGGGGGGGGGGGGGGGGGGGGGGGAAGGGTAGGGGGGGCAGGGGTGGGTGCAGGAACTGGGTAACGCTAGGTGCGTGCAAAAACACGCTAGCCACCACACAAATAATATAATATTCACGAACATTGTTATTATAGAAATGTTGTGGGATTCTGAGCCTCACAACGCTAACATGCGAAACTTTGCTCGGATAAATTACACGTTTGTGCAAAACGAGCTAAAGAATGCCTAATAAATAACTCAAGAAATAACGTAAAGTATTTTGTGATTGTTGTGATTGTTGTGATTGTTGTGATTGTTGTGATTGTTGTGATTGTTGTGATTGTTGTGATTGTCAATCATGATGCACTTAACTGCATCTTATATTGTTAAAGTGCATTGTCAATCATGATGCACTTAACTGCATCTTATATTGTTAAAGTGCATTGTCAATCATGATGCACTTAACTGCATCTTATATTGTTAAAGTGCATTGTCAATCATGATGCACTTAACTGCATCTTATATTGTTAAAGTGCATTGTCAATCATGATGCACTTAACTGCATCTTATATTGTTAAAGTGCATTGTCAATCATGATGCACTTAACTGCATCTTATATTGTTAAAGTGCATTGTCAATCATGATGCACTTAACTGCATCTTATATTGTTAAAGTGCATTGTCAATCATGATGCACTTAACTGCATCTTATATTGTTAAAGTGCATTGTCAATCATGATGCACTTAACTGCATCTTATATTGTTAAAGTGCATTGTCAATCATGATGCACTTAACTGCATGTTATATTGTTAAAGTGCATTGTCAATCATGATGCACTTAACTGCATCTTATAGTGTTAAAGTGCATTGTCAATCATGATGCACTTAACTGCATCTTATAATGAACGTACAATTTATTCTGAAATATTCTGTCAACTTCAACGTGGTTCACTTTCACTCAACAATTTCTTGATTTCCTGAGCAGAATTTCTCTGGCTCTTTTTTCCAGCCTCGTTCCCCGTGCAAATTCTTTGCAAGTAGATCACCGCGTGAAATGTAATACATGTAAATATTGATATTTATAAAAAGGACCGCAGCTATGAGTTTGATAAATACTTTGATTGAGATTCACTGCGAACATTTTCTGAGAAAATAGTGGAAAATAATGAAGTTGAATAAAAGACTTCCAGGAAGTGAGAAGCAATGAAGGTTTTTAAAGATTTTCCTTCCTGTTTCCGCGGAGGACGCAAACTGTGTAAGTCTCAATTAAACCCTTTCTTGTTAATACTTCAATTAGAGAAAATAATTATTTTAAATTTGCTCAAAATGATCGAAAATTAATCTTAATAGAGCACAGTAGTAGCTTGCAATGATTTGGCGCCGCGTCTTGAGGACTTTGAAATCTACGTTGCGACGCTTTTCAGGGCACCTCCACCTAACATGGCACCTCCACCAAGCATGGCACCTCCACCAAGCATGGCACCTCCACCAAGCATGGCACCTCCACGCAAGCATGGCACCTCCACCTAACATGGCACCTCCACCAAGCATGGCACCTCCACCTAACATGGCACCTCCACCAAGCATGGCACCTCCACCAAGCATGGCACCTCCACCAAACACGGCACCTCCACGCAAGCATTAAACAATTACCTTTTTTTGTATGTTTCCATAAATTTATGAAACCTAAAATATCTGCTCCGGTTTCAGTGAAAAATCGTGTAAAATAAATGCATTTACTTTTTAAAAATCGAACACAAAATCATTCAGCTGAGCTGAAAATCTGCTTGAAAGCTTAAAAATGAAACCTACGTGTGAAAAATTGAAGTATTCTACAATCAAGGTTTGTTCGCGAAAACCTCTCATACGGTGCAATTTCCTGTCAAAAATACGCTTTATAATAATCGAATTCCATGAATGTAACCAAGAGCTACGAATTACACCGTGAAAATGTAGGACGATTACAAACAAGAATAGAATCCCTCCTGGAAAATGAGATGAAAATTGACCCAAGTTTATTTCATGGAGGAAATGAAGCTTAACTTGAATGTAAATTACGTGCAAGAAGGTTACGCTGCGACTTCGATATATGACATAATATGAAGGCTAAAGACTAAAGAGAAGAAATTATCTAATTGAAGTTGGTCTGAACTGGCCATCATTAGCTTCAGCTAGAAACCAGCGGCGGAATGCGATTTTCCGTCCGAGCGGACGCAGGTCCACTTGACTGCACCCTTTCTAGCCGACGAGCGGGCGCTGGTGGTGTGCGCCCACATCACCCCCATCACCCCCATCATCACCCCTCCCATCACCCCCCCCCCCCCCCCCCCCCCACTACCCCACTCCCAACCCGTGCAACCGCGTGTGTGTTGCCGCCCAACCCTATCTTAAATGTTCGCTAGTTTTCACTCATTTCACCCGATAATAAGACGAGTTCACAAAACCAAACCCAACAGTTTGCCCCGTGTTGGAAACACAGGTTCTCGTGACATCACCGTTAAGCAACACTGCGCTGAGTCACCGTATTGGATGGGTGACCATCATACACATGACCAGTTCTGTTCGGGAGAGAGGTTGGAGGGATGAAAGTTAAGCAACACTGCGCTGGATCAGGTATTGGATGGGCGACCATCATACACATGACCAGTTCTGTTCGGGAGAGAGGTTGGAGGGATGAAAGTTAAGCAACACTGCGCT
This sequence comes from Protonemura montana, assembly GCA_947568835.1. Taxonomy (NCBI): domain Eukaryota; kingdom Metazoa; phylum Arthropoda; class Insecta; order Plecoptera; family Nemouridae; genus Protonemura; species Protonemura montana. The sequence goes on from OX387604.1 coordinate 29,090,833, forward strand.
GGATCAGGTATTGGATGGGCGACCATCATACACATGACCAGTTCTGTTCGGGAGAGAGGTTGGAGAGATGAAAGTTAAGCAACACTGCGCTGGGTCAGGTATTGGATGGGTGACCATCATACACATGACCAGTTCTGTTCGGGAGAGAGGTTGGAGGGATGAAAGCTAAGCAACACTGCGCTGGGTCAGGTATTGGATGGGTGACCATCATACACATGACCAGTTCTGTTCGGGAGAGAGGTTGGAGGGATGAAAGTTAGTACATCAACTTCATTCGCCTTGCTTATCAACCTCTCGACAGCATGGATTTGTGGAGGAATCCTGTTGTTCGCGTTGTACCGTCCTTCGGAAGGGACGTTAAGCCGGTGGTCCCCTTGATGCTCTTCGACAGGAGTAGGCTACGTGCCGGCACCGGGTTTCCCCTCCTCCCCTCTAGGCTATGTTAGGTTCATCATCATCCTCGTCATCATCCACTCATTCACCGACGCCATTAGACCAGTGCCGCATGGCCAGTTGTCAAAACAGTGCTTCGTTAAACACCACAAATAATAACAAAACCAAACGCACGGAAACTAAACGAACAAATACATTTGAAATGTCCAAAGTATTTTTGTTGTAAGGAATTTTGTTATATGTATTTATTTTCCTTCCATTCAGTGTGAATGAATGTGAATTAAGACGGTCGAGTGGGTTTATTCTTCCGGTTCAGAATGCATCAAAGCTAAAGAAATGAGTTTTGTCTCGAGGACGACATTAGCTGTCGAGCCAAGAAAACAAGATTGCAGCTTTTCACGGACGATCGAGAGGAAAGTAAGCAAACTCAAACTGTTGACCCCATAAACATAGATCACTCCTCAAGATCCCACCAACATACCTCCCTTAGATCACTAGATCACTTTCCTAGATCACTTTCCTAGATCACTCCCCTAGATCTCTCCTCAAGATCCCCCCAACATACCTCCCTTAGATCACTAGATCACTTTCCTAGATCACTTTCCTAGATCACTCCCCTAGATCTCTCCTCAAGATCCCCCCAACATACCTCCCTTAGATCACTAGATCACTTTCCTAGATCACTCCCCTAGATCTCTCCTCAAGATCCCCCCAACATACCTCCCTTAGATCACTAGATCACTTTCCTAGATCACTTTCCTAGATCACTCCTCAAGATCCCACCAACATACCTCCCTTAGATCACTAGATCACTTTCCTAGATCACTTTCCTAGATCACTCCCCTAGATCACTCCCCAAGATCCCCCCAACATACCTCCCTTAGATCACTAGATCACTTTCCTAGATCACTTTCCTAGATCACTCCCCAAGATCCCCCCAACATACCTCCCTTAGATCACTAGATCACTTTCCTAGATCACTTTCCTAGATCACTCCCCAAGATCCCCCCAACATACCTCCCTTAGATCACTAGATCACTTTCCTAGATCACTTTCCTAGATCACTCCCCAAGATCCCCCCAACATACCTCCCTTAGATCACTAGATCACTTTCCTAGATCACTCCCCAAGATCACTCCCCAAGATCACTCCCCTAGATCACTCCCCAAGATCACTCCCCAAGATCACTCCCCAAGATCACTCCCCAAGATCCCCCTAACATACCTCCCTTAGACCCATAGATCACTCTCCTAGATCACTCTTGGAATTAATTTGTTGGTCGCCTGGGCCGAGGCACGACACGACCCGCAAATGCAAACTAATATCTTGTCACTGAAGCTCTCGACACTGAAGCTCGAGACACTGAAGCTCTCGACACTGAAGCTCTCGTCACTGAAGCTCTCGTCACTGAAGCTCTCGACACTGAAGCTCGAGACACTGAAGCTCTCGACACTGAAGCTCTCGTCACTGAAGCTCTCGACACTGAAGCTCTCGTCACTGAAGCTCTCGACACTGAAGCTCGAGACACTGAAGCTCTCGACACTGAAGCTCTCGACACTGAAGCTCTCGACACTGAAGCTCTCGTCACTGAAGCTCTCGACACTGAAGCTCTCGTCACTGAAGCTCGAGACACTGAAGCTCTCGACACTGAAGCTCTCGACACTGAAGCTCTCGTCACTGAAGCTCTCGACACTGAAGCTCTCGTCACTGAAGCTCGAGACACTGAAGCTCTCGACACTGAAGCTCTCGTCACTGAAGCTCTCGACACTGAAGCTCTCGTCACTGAAGCTCTCGTCACTGAAGCTCTCGTCACTGAAGCTCTCGACACTGAAGCTCTCGTCACTGAAGCTCTCGTCACTGAAGCTCTCGACACTGAAGCTCTCGACACTGAAGCTCTCGTCACTGAAGCTCTCGACACTGAAGCTCTCGTCACTGAAGCTCTCGACACTGAAGCTCTCGTCACTGAAGCTCTCGTCACTGAAGCTCTCGTCACTGAAGCTCTCGACACTGAAGCTCTCGTCACTGAAGCTCTCGTCACTGAAGCTCTCGTCACTGAAGCTCTCGACACTGAAGCTCTCGTCACTGAAGCTCTCGACACTGAAGCTCTCGACACTGAAGCTCTCGACACTGAAGCTCTCGACACTGAAGCTCTCGTCACTGAAGCTCTCGACACTGAAGCTCTCGTCACTGAAGCTCTCGACACTGAAGCTCTCGTCACTGAAGCTCTCGTCACTGAAGCTCTCGTCACTGAAGCTCTCGACACTGAAGCTCTCGTCACTGAAGCTCTCGACACTGAAGCTCTCGACACTGAAGCTCTCGACACTGAAGCTCTCGACACTGAAGCTCGAGACTTATGAATTTGCACGACTCCATGGCTGTGCAAATACCGTGATATACGTGACATATTCACGTATGAACATATGAAGCTTCAAGCTTCAAGCTTCAAGCTTCAAGCTTCAAGCTTCAAGCTTCAAGGTTACGAAATACTGCTCCTTCTGGTTATTTCATTTCATACTCGTAATTTAATAGAATATGAGTTAACTCGATTGCCGATTACAATTGCCGATTGATTGGGGGTCGCAACACACATGGCAATCATCGGATTGAAAGTTCAGAGAAAAACCCCGCCTTGGTCTAACCAGACTCATTCATTTGCTAAATTAGAATAGTATGAGACGAGGAACTGGTTTAATTTCTATTGTAGAAACTAAACCAATGTACTGAGCTCTCCATTTTTAGTTGCAAAGAGTTTAATTAGATTTGGTGGAGCTTTACACTTTCGCTAGCAGCAGCACGTTGTGGGAAACGCAGAGGCCTTTGAAAGCAACTCCCAGCACTACTTCTCTCATCCACACGATGTGGCGTGGGGCAGACTTGAAACGTACGAAGGGCCTTCTAGAACCTACATAGAAACCGCAAACATGGATGGACCTTACCTCGAGGTCGAGGTAAACCCTCACCATAGAATATAGTCGTCTACTTGGCGACCTCGTGCTCATTCAGAAGGAATCGACACTTTAACCTTTATTTATGCACCCAAGTTTCACTCTTAAACAGGGTATGAGTGAGTCATGTTGTATAATTAAAAAGTAAATCTATAGCGCTCTTTGATTCTGATGTTTGGTGTACGTAGACCATATTATGTGTTCATATACTTTCAATGGATAGTCATTCGCCGTTTCCTATAGAGATTACTTGACCATTTTAAGCCATGATAAGCATGGCTATTGACTAAATATTCTATGCTACGTAATTCAAATTTCATCGCATACAAATGAAAAAAAAAACTTTTGGCCCTTATAAACCTTTTTAATATAATATTTTGTGTGGATTATGACAGAGTGAATTTGGCGTATCAAGTTAATAATTAGTACAGTAGCAATTATTTCGATGATGACTGTATAAAAATGGCAGTATCATAGAAGCAAAGTTATTGGTTGTAATAATATCCCAGAGCTGCCGTAAATTAGCTAAAACTTGTATGTGTGTGTGGCCGTAATAACTGCATCACAGAGATATTTCCCGAAAGCGCTTTGATCCTCGACTATTTGACTTTGAGAGTAAATCAATTTCGAGATAAGCGCATTATGAGCAGTAGGTAATTTGTAAAGCTTGGCGTGGTATTATCGAGCTGAATAAATCTGAATGGTTGAATGCAATCGCCACTCGCTCATTAAGCAGATTGTTATAATACTTGTAACTATAAATGTGTGCATGGTAGTGACACGCCCTATCTTTGTGTTAATCTCTTGTTGGCCAGGCAGTCGGAAACTGAACCTACATTGGGTAGTAGCCGCTAAGCGAAAAGCAATTCTGTTGGAGAGGAAATCAGCTCCGCTGGTTTTCTTTGGATGCTACAGTTATTTATGACTTGATAATTAATTGATTATAGATTAGAGGAAAACTGCGCCTTATTTGAAATAAATGCTTATTGAATTCCGATAATTTACGCAAATGATCATTTTGGTTCTAACCTAAATTGGTAATCTGCATTTTGTTTGATTTTTGTGTGTTAATTTTGGTAAACTTATGGCTTGGAAGTTCCCATTCAAATATTAAACACCAGTTTAATGCAGTAATGCTTTTTAATTATTTTTTTATTTTTTGTGTGCTTTGTCTGTTTACTGTATATCTCGTTGAAATATTGGGTTGAACGTGAAACTGGCTGATTGCGGATTACGGACATTGTGGACCGCTGTGCCGGTGTACAGTTCCAAGAGATGGCTGTCAAAAGGTTAGTTGGAGAACAACTTGCTTTCATCATCCAAACGTTTCAATCATTCATTCTGTGATTCATCTCATTGCTCTGAATTCAGCTTATGAGATCGATTTCAACTTGGTGCTCATTCGATGCGTTCACAAATATTTGATCCTAATGAATAGTTCCCAAGAGTAGACTTCGAGACTTCGAGACTTAATGGCCGTCCCGGGCGAACCATTTGACTCAGAGACAAAAAAATAACAAATCAACAATAGAAATTATGTGGTCACCATCGTACAAAGTTTGATTGATTTCTGAGAGGTGACGGTTTTTTGGTCGGTTGATTTGACATGGAATGACTTCTGCGTATGTAGCTCTGCAATAGCCATCTCCTTAACCTCACTTAAATTAAGAGAATTTACAGATTCACTACGCTGAGATATACGTTCATAAATTGTGGCTTTCCAATCAATCTAAAACTGTATTCTATATCGAGTTCATCCATTTATTTTCAAGCTATTCGTTATAAACTCTACCAACACAAGAGAAATTTCAATAAAAATCCAGCAAAAGACATGAGCAGCTAGGGATAATTCTTTTACACCAGCCATATCTCAACCAGCTTGCAATTTTCTTCCAATTATCTGTTTCATCCCGACTTAATTACAAGTGCAGAATGTCATTTCATTTATCCTCTCAACTCAACTTATTCCCATGACAGACGCCATGTGCATTACGTAATTCCCACGTCTATCTATTGCAATCTATTGCACAAATGCAGACTCAATATTAGATTTCCTCACATAAATGTGGGTGCATCTCACGCAGTGTTGTTCTATGTTCTCGTCATAATCACATGTTTACCAACCATGTATTTTTTTTTACAAAACTTTTCACTATGTAACGAGAAATGTAGAAAATGTTCCTCTCTCCCTTCCTTCGCTTCGCTGATATCCCGCCATTCCTCCCACAAACACATGGGTAGCTAATTTTACGCGTCCTTGCTTCTTAAAAGCATGCTTTCAATGAGTTCATGTAGGATCATACTCTGGAAATTTCAAGATCTTTCTTTTGATGTTTGTTTCGTTGATCAATTAAGACTAAGTTATGCTATCATTCGTTTATCAACACATTTATTTGGGTTTGTTCGTAGACACACTAAGACGAGCAGATCGGGACGTTATGAAACTATCCCAGTATTTCCTTAAAGTTCGAAGTAAATCCCTAGCAACAATCATAGTCAGGTTCGATCCGTGTTCACACAGATCCTGATTAATAGGGTAATCGTCCTTTTTCCAGCCCAGCTGTGAGGTTTAACATTTTCCAGCCCAGCTGTGAGGTTTAACATTTTCCAGCCCAGCTGTAAGGTTTAACATTTTCCAGCCCAGCTGTGAGGTTTAACATTTTCCAGCCCAGCTGTGAGGTTTAACATTTTCCAGCCCAGCTGTGAGGTTTAACATTTTCCAGCCCAGCTGTAAGGGGAAAACATTTTCCAGCCCAGCTGTGAGGGTAAACATTTTCCAGCCCAGCTGTGAGGTTTAACATTTTCCAGCCCAGCTGTGAGGTTTAACATTTTCCAGCCCAGCTGTAAGGTTTAACATTTTCCAGCCCAGCTGTGAGGTGTAACATTTTCCAGCCCAGCTGTGAGGTGTAACATTTTCCAGCCCAGCTGTAAGGTTTAACATTTTCCAGCCCAGCTGTGAGGTGTAACATTTTCCAGCCCAGCTGTGAGGTTTAACATTTTCCAGCCCAGCTGTAAGGTTTAACATTTTCCAGCCCAGCTGTGAGGTGTAACATTTTCCAGCCCAGCTGTAAGGTTTAAAATGTGTACATTGGTGCTGCACAAGAATTTTAACTCTTGGTTTTGTAAACGATAACTTTTTTTTGTAAAAGTTCGCATTCTACTAAATTATTGGACAGGGATTTTCCGGAGATTTTCACGCTGAACTACGTCTTAGAATTTGGCGGAGCTATTTACTTCCTTAATATTATTTTTTAATTAACTAACGATAAAAACTTTCCTGCGTTGGCGTGACGTTGGAAGTCACGGTGGAGTGGGACACGGTGGAGTGGGACACGGTGGAGTGGGACACGGTGGAGTGGGACACGGTGGAGTGGGACACGGTGGAGTGGGACACGGTGGAGTGGGACACGGTGGAGTGGGACACAGTGGAGTGGGACACGGTGGAGTGGGACACGGTGGAGTGGGACACGGTGGAGTGGGACACGGTGGAGTGGGACACGGTGGAGTGGGACACGGTGGAGTGGGACACGGTGGAGTGGGACACGGTGGAGTGGGACACGGTGGAGTGGGACACGGTGGAGTGGGACACGGTGGAGTGGGACACGGTGGAGTGGGACACGGTGGAGTGGGACACGGTGGAGTGGGACACGGTGGAGTGGGACACGGTGGAGTGGGACACGGTGGAGTGGGACACGGTGGAGTGGGACACGGTGGAGTGGGACACGGTGGAGTGGGACACGGTGGAGTGGGACACGGTGGAGTGGGACACGGTGGAGTGGGACACGGTGGAGTGGGACACGGTGGAGTGGGACACGGTGGAGTGGGACACGGTGGAGTGGGACACGGTGGAGTGGGACGCGGTGGAGTGGGACGCGGTGGAGTGGGACACGGTGGAGTGGGACACGGTGGAGTGGGACACGGTGGAGTGGGACACGGTGGAGTGGGACACGGTGGAGTGGGACACGGTGGAGTGGGACACGGTGGAGTGGGACACGGTGGAGTGGGACACGGTGGAGTGGGACACGGTGGAGTGGGACACGGTGGAGTGGGACACGGTGGAGTGGGACACGGTGGAGTGGGACACGGTGGAGTGGCACACGGTGGAGTGGGACACGGTGGAGTGGGACACGGTGGAGTGGCACACGGTGGAGTGGGACACGGTGGAGTGGGACACGGTGGAGTGGGACACGGTGGAGTGGGACACGGTGGAGTGGGACACGGTGGAGTGGGACACGGTGGAGTGGGACACGGTGGAGAGGGGGACGGTGGAGTGGGACACGGTGGAGTGGGACACGGTGGAGAGGGAGACGGTGGAGTGGGACACGGTGGAGTGGGACACGGTGGAGTGGGACACGGTGGAGTGGCACACTGTGGAGTGAGATGCGTGGAAGGCGTACAGAATATTGTCTTAAAGCTCAAAATGTAGGTATGTCATCTTTTAAGGAATGTGACAAGGAGTCGCTAAGAGCTAAACATTTTAAAATGTGTGAATCCTACAGATAAAAATGATTTGCGCTTAACTTGACAACCTGCAGACACCAATATCCGGTTCCGGTTTCTGAGTAGCATTTGCTGTCCTCGAGAAGATTGTCATGGACAAGTGCACTTACTCTTATTAGACTTCCGCAAGACGGAGATCGCAATAAGAAACATTTAGGAAGAAATCTAGAGCAGGCTTTAAACAATTTCATTTGTGTTTTCGTGAGATTACCTTTAAACCTGCTCTGGTGATCTCTGTTCGTGCATGTCACGTGATTTATTTTCGGAAGCAGCAAACTTCACTCCGCTCTGAGTATAATAACGACATCAATCGACTTCTTCTTTTCGACTTGAAGCAGAATACCGTGAAAAGAAAGTTGCATGGAAATTGCTGGAACCCTTTTACTTCTAGCGAATAATATTGCAGTTTGCACTCAAATGGGTTATTCTTCACTAGGTAGGTAGAAGGCCATGGGTAGAAGGTGTGTTGAGACGTATAGTTTATAAAGTAATGTTTCATTATTTTAGAAGATCGATGCGCTGTATTAAGAGTGTGTCTACACAGATTGAACATTACTTCTTTTCTTAATACGCGCAGCTAGTACCGAAAATATGATTTGAAAAAAGTGATAAAGTGCTATTCTGCAATACAAGCAATTTATCACATTTAACGGAGATGGGGGGATCAAAATTACTCTGCTCATTTTGATATCGTGATAATGCGATAATTTATCTAACAGATTTTACTAATCGATCTAGGGTAATGAACGGGTTTACTAATTATTATGTCCGAAATGTTTGTTACTGAAGAGAGAGGAAAATAGTCACGGGCTTTACCTGAATATAATCCGGCTATTCGCATCTCTGTTCTCCCAGCATCCAGGCAAGCTGGCTCATCGTGTAATAATTTCAGAGAAAAGTATGCAGAGCAGCGGTACAAGCAACGAGACATGTTCTGAATCAGGTAACTGGCATTTTGCCGTAATCAGGTCTTCATCAATGCAATAACAACACTAGATAACCACGCAATATAATTGCAAGAGCGATGCAACGTGTTTTGCTTTGTATATCTGCCATGGAGGGCTATCTGCCATGGAGGGCTATCTGCCATGGAGGGCTATCTGCCATGGAGGGCTATCTGCCATGGAGGGCTATCTGCCATGGAGGGCTATCTGCCATGGAGGGCTATCTGCCATGGAGGGCTATCTGCCATGGAGGGCTATCTGCCATGGAGGGCTATCTGCCATGGAGGGCTATCTGCCATGGAGGGCTATCTGCCATGGAGGGCTATCTGCCATGGAGGGCTATCTGCCATGGAGGGCTATCTGCCATGGAGGGCTATCTGCCATGGAGGGCTATCTGCCATGGAGGGCTATCTGCCATGGAGGGCTATCTGCCATGGAGGGCTATCTGCCATGGAGGGCTATCTGCCATGGAGGGCTATCTGCCATGGAGGGCTATCTGCCATGGAGGGCTATCTGCCATGGAAGGCTATCTGCCATGGAGGGCTATCTGCCATGGAGGGCTATCTGCCATGGAGGGCTATCTGCCATGGAGGGCTATCTGCCATGGAAGGCTATCTGCCATGGAGGGCTATCTGCCATGGAGGGGTATCTGCCATGGAGGGCTATCTGCCATGGAGGGCTATCTGCCATGGAGGGCTATCTGCCATGGAGGGCTATCTGCCATGGAGGGCTATCTGCCATGGAGGGCTATCTGCCATGGAAGGCTATCTGCCATGGAGGGCTATCTGCCATGGAGGGCTATCTGCCATGGAGGGCTATCTTCCATGGAGGGCTATCTGCCATGGAGGGCTATCTGCCATGGAGGGCTATCTGCCATGGAGGGCTATCTGCCATGGAAGGCTATCTGCCATGGAGGGCTATCTGCCATGGAGGGCTATCTGCCATGGAGGGCTATCTGCCATGGAGGGCTATCTGCCATGGAGGGCTATCTGCCATGGAGGGCTATCTGCCATGGAGGGCTATCTGCCATGGAGGGCTATCTGTCATGGAGGGCTATCTGCCATGGAAGGCTATCTGCCATGGAAGGCTATCTGCCATGGAGGGCTATCTGCCATGGAAGGCTATCTGCCATGGAGGGCTATCTGCCATGGAAGGCTATCTGCCATGGAAGGCTATCTGCCATGGAGGGCTATCTGCCATGGAAGGCTATCTGCCATGGAGGGCTATCTGCCATGGAAGGCTATCTGCCATGGAAGGCTATCTGCCATGGAGGGCTATCTGCCATGGAAGGCTATCTGCCATGGAGGGCTATCTGCCATGGAGGGCTATCTGCCATGGAGGGCTATCTGCCATGGAGGGCTATCTGCCATGGAGGGCTATCTGCCATGGAGGGCTATCTGCCATGGAGGGCTATCTGCCATGGAGGGCTATCTGCCATGGAGGGCTATCTGCCATGGAGGGCTATCTGCCATGGAGGGCTATCTGCCATGGAGGGCTATCTGCCATGGAGGGCTATCTGCCATGGAAGGCTATCTGCCATGGAGGGCTATCTGCCATGGAGGGCTATCTGCCATGGAAGGCTATCTGCCATGGAAGGGTATCTGCCATGGAAGGCTATCTGCCATGGAGGGCTATCTGCCATGGAGGGCTATCTGCCATGGAAGGCTATCTGCCATGGAAGGCTATCTGCCATGGAGGGGTATCTGCCATGGAGGGCTATCTGCCATGGAGGGCTATCTGCCATGGAGGGCTATCTGCCATGGAGGGCTATCTGCCATGGAGGGCTATCTGCCATGGAAGGCTATCTGCCATGGAGGGCTATCTGCCATGGAGGGCTATCTGCCATGGAGGGCTATCTGCCATGGAGGGCTATCTGCCATGGAGGGCTATCTGCCATGGAGGGCTATCTGCCATGGAGGGCTATCTGCCATGGAGGGCTATCTGCCATGGAAGGCTATCTGCCATGGAGGGCTATCTGCCATGGAGGGCTATCTGCCATGGAGGGCTATCTGCCATGGAGGGCTATCTGCCATGGAGGGCTATCTGCCATGGAAGGCTATCTGCCATGGAGGGCTATCTGCCATGGAGGGCTATCTGCCATGGAGGGCTATCTGCCATGGAGGGCTATCTGCCATGGAAGGCTATCTGCCATGGAAGGGTATCTGCCATGGAAGGCTATCTGCCATGGAGGGCTATCTGCCATGGAGGGCTATCTGCCATGGAGGGCTATCTGCCATGGAGGGCTATCTGCCATGGAAGGCTATCTGCCATGGAAGGGTATCTGCCATGGAAGGCTATCTGCCATGGAGGGCTATCTGCCATGGAGGGCTATCTGCCATGGAGGGCTATCTGCCATGGAGGGCTATCTGTCATGGAGGGCTATCTGCCATGGAGGGCTATCTGCCATGGAAGGGTATCTGCCATGGAGGGGTATCTGCCATGGAAGGGTATCTGCCATGGAGGGGTATCTGCCATGGAGGGCTATCTGCCATGGAAGGCTATCTGCCATGGAGGGGTATCTGCCATGGAAGGCTATCTGCCATGGAGGGGTATGTGTCGTTGATGATGGGTATTAGAGCAAATATTGTTATGTAGTACTTTGAGTGCTGTACTTTTAAAAGAATAATTTTTTCCTGGTTGAAAGTTTCGTAGGTCAAAATGCCAGCAAATTACGTATGCTTTTGTTTAAAAATATCCGAAGGAAACAAATTGAAGCATTTGCGCGGCGAAGTAAAAAAACTTGATTTGACTAACAAAAAGCTTAACTGCCTGTCGTAGAATTTGTCAGTTTTTTCATGTTTCGTATCGAACTGTAGGAGAATAAGAACGTGTTAGTTGGTCCATCGTTTGAATTTAGAATCTCAGGGACTCTGCGACGAGTTAATGTTGAACGTCGGATGGTTGGAATAATCAACACCAATATACAAACAATATATAAGCCAATATATCAGCAATTCAACTGCATAAATCTGTGTTTCAACTTTCAAATCGTTTATAAGCGGTCGTATTTAGTGTCATAAATTAAATTATTAGCCACACGTCAAAAATCGACAAGAAATACAAATACAAGTAAATAATCGTGGTGCTTACCTTGAAGTAATTGTAAAGTAATCGTGATTAACAGCATCTTGGCAGACGAGGAGAACACATGGTGCACGCGGGCAGACGGGCGCATGTTGGCGGCAAGAACACCCTGTCTGGAGCAGCGTTAGCACCCTACTGAACATCAAGCCGCTCTACCCTTGCTCTACCCAAGCTCTACCCTCGCTCTCTGATGCTTGCCTCGACATGCCCAGTTGCGCTGGCCGCATCGGGACTCGGCCGCATCGGGACTCGGCCCAAAATTGCCACGCTTTTCATTCGTTTGATAAGGGCTTAACAAATCCGAACCTTTTCAGAGACCTAGTCGATGCTCATGCATTTATATTTGCTTTTATTCTGATTAAAGATAAGTATTTTCACTTAGGTAAAGGTTTATAGGATTTCAAATATTTAACAGTACGTTACATTATTTATAGCTTAGCAGACGCCATAATTCCAAGTTAACGAGTTGTTAACTTCTCAATTAGCTATTCAAACAAGTGTCTTCATTTTCTTTACGTGAATGCCTTCATCCATACTATTACAAGTTTTTATTAACCTTATATAAAAGCCTTAATCCGTTACCAAGCTGCGAAATAGTTTTTATCAGCCTGGCTGGCTGGCTGGCTGACTGGCTGATATGTCTCATTGCTCTAAATCTTTATAGAAATCGTGAAATTTGGTCGAAAACGCTGGCGCTAGGGCTAAATCAGTTCGTTATTAGGGTTTACATCCCGTTGTGACATTTTCACGGCGATTCGATCGGGCTTTAGCGGTGAAATGTTGAAAATGAACAAAAAAATCAACGGCAAATGTCCGACAACAATGCATTTTTCACCATCAATTCGTAGCGCGTAGCAACGGAATAATTTGTAATTGTAATCTCAATTTTATTGCAACCTTGAGCTCTGAATTTCCGTTGCTACGCTACGAAAGGGGCGGCAAAAATATATTTTCTAAGTACTGAAATTGCTAAACTGAATATACTGAGATTACTGAAATCAACTCAAATTTACACATCACTCTTATCTGTCACCTAACACATGGTAGCTGCGTACGCAGCGGGTGGGTCTACTAGTTTTATTTTAATGATCTTTTCAAAAAAGCCCGATTTCAATTGTTGACAATTACTTTACGCTACGTTTGTTTTTCATCTTCGTGGAAACAGACAAGTTTACGAAATGTTACATTAAAAGAATAATACAAATGATTGAGATATTTTATTATTATTTAATGGGAATAATATTGCAAACTACTTCTTAAATCATTCTATTTCGCTTTTTGAGAGCAAGAAAGTCTTGCACAAGTACAAGTGGTATATGGCCTCAAAAAACTTATCTGCTGTATTATGAAGTCATCGCTCAACTCTCTCTGTTGGAAAAGTGGTGGCTAAAAGCAAATTTCCTATCACATTTCCTATCACGGAAATTTGTCATAAAAGTTCGAAACCTAAAAGTACTAGACTAGAAACATTGATTGAGAAGAGTAGAGCAATTGAATTACTATTTACCTCGATTCCTAATCATATTACTATTAAGAGTTATCAAACACATGTGGTTGAATATACATATTGACCACTTTGAAGTTTCAGCCAGGTTGGTGTTCTCATTTATCACAAGAGTCTCAGACCACTTTTGTAATTAAACCATGTGCTCTGTTTGAAATAAACGAGGAAAACCGCTTGATGACGAGCGCAAATTAGATGAAAAGTTTGATAGAATCATTACTATGAGTGGCACCCATCTCGAGAGCCCGACATGAGACGAACATGAGAACTAAACGCGAACCCTCCTTTTAACAGAGAAAACGCCGACGTGAGGTCGACACAATTTCTCTTGCTTTCTTCAAATGTTCGACTCGTGTTTCGTGTTTTATTTACAATATTTACATATTATGAATGCTTCAAATTTCTCTATTGGCTCGTAGAACCAACAAAATTTTGATTGGAATAGAAATTATTTGTGGGGAAATGTATATGAGATGGTATTTGGAAATGATATGGTGGGAAATATCAGATATGGGTTGGAGTTGAGAAAGCGATTGCACGAACAGAAATTCGAAAATCATCTGTTGATGGATTTGAAGAGATTAAAACTGAAATCCCTCTTTATTTAAACAGATCTGCTATGTTTTGGTTTCATCGGCTGATACGTACTAGATATACTTTTATAGAAAAAAATCTCTTGGGGCAGAATCTTCGGAACGGTTTCCCTTTGCAAATGGGAAAAATTCATGAGCTCGTACGTATATCCGCTCGTGACAAAGTACTCACGCTCACGGAGAGATATTCAGTGTCAACGCACATTGACATTTCGGTGTTGCATTAAAAAAAAAGCAACACCGGAAAAATGCTTCAGGGCATCAACAAAACCACACCGTGTCACATACACGTTACCCATCGATTGCAAAATTATTAATTGCACTTTTTACTTTCAGTTCGTGGTTGTGCGCTACTCTGGTCAATCATATACACGCACATAACAATACTCACACACTACGACTAAAAACCGTATGAAATGGGTATTTGTAGTAGTGGTTTATCATTTCCTTCAATTAGGCTTGTAATCGTTATGTTGGTTGATGAAGCGCACATTATTTCATATTAGTCAACTAATCAATATGATTTTCACTGAAGTTTAACAGAAAGCTCGATGGTAAATCATGTAGCACGAATACGCGCAACATCTGGGGGATGCATAATTATTACGTGGTTTTGCTCAAAGGACTTTCATACCCTCTTTCCCTGTTCCCCTTTCTGCCCCAACCCATATTACAACCCATATTACAACCCCTGGGGTTGATGACAGAGAACACATTGATCTGTTATCGGAACCACTCACAGAACCTGCAGGCAAACATGAGATAATACACATTTGTGATTACGTTTTACTTCATTCCTTTTTCAAATAATTTAAATCACATTTCCGTGATCCGTGAAATAAAAGTAATTGAAAGTTGACTCGCTGTTCCGTATACGTCTCCAGCAAACGGTTCGTTGTGTGCTAATATTTTACGTGGACCACGATAGGAACGAAACGTATTAAAAGAAGACGCGATGGAAGTTCGCTTTTATTTGATATGATTGGTTTCGACATGCAGTGAAGAGTAGCACAAACATTTGCATATAACCCTATCATGATAGGTTCTGAACGAGTCGGGACTAGCGACGTTGCCGCTCTGCTTCCTTGCTCTAGTTTCAATCACAACAACTTTCATTATCGGATGGTTGGCATAATTGACACCCTTGTGTTTACACCCTTCCCTTCCACCCCTCCTGTGGAAAGCTGAGCGGCACAAGATTCCAGATAGGAAATCATGATGACTGGAAAGTAGCTTGTGAAGAAAACCGACAGAATTGTGCTTGGAATTGTATTTCTTGCTTGCAAGTTCTTTTATCTTTGGAAATGTTATCGATTTTCCTAATCAATATTTCAGTCGATTTATTTTTGTGGATTATCGCACGATTTCAAAACTAAATGTAATATATACGAATTGATTTGATTCTGTTATTTCTGTCTCATGAGAAAATGTCAG
The DNA here is from genome assembly GCA_947568835.1 of Protonemura montana. NCBI lineage: Eukaryota > Metazoa > Arthropoda > Insecta > Plecoptera > Nemouridae > Protonemura > Protonemura montana. The sequence goes on from OX387604.1 coordinate 29,106,230, forward strand.
CTTCTTATGCCTAACAATTGAAAATGTAAAATTTCTTTTTACATTTCTTCTTATGAGAGTTGTGTTTGGCGGAGTAATTTGAAGCGCACACGTGGCTCAAGAATAATGGAACTACTTTGTTAATAACCAGCTGCGTGAATGGTTGATTCTCTAATGCGATTTCATTTTCCATATTTACTGACTGCGTGCTTTCTTATTCTCACATCTTTGCTAAGGAGCTGAACGCAGAAAATAAGTTTTCTTAAACTTTCCTCTAGACTTTTACTTAGTTCAGTGCCGATGAGGGAAGAGTTAGTAATAAAGTAGTTTAACATATGTGTTAAGGCCACTGCGCAATATGTTTGGCGAAATAAGTAATGGTATGCGCTCTGCCTAGAGGTGGAAGGGACGAAGATAAAGCTCGAGAAACCTAGAGTTAGGAAAAGAGAGAGAGAGTACAATAATAAGTACAGTGAGGGAAGCTGGCAAATATTCAGCTAGCTAAAGCTTTAGCAGGGGTCGGCTCCAAGGGCCCTATGAATTGTATTAGGGTGGGGGTCGCTGGAAATACAAGCAAACTCCATTACCTTCACTACCCGCACACCAAGCAATATGAAAACACAGAAAACATTTCTAAACATAAGTAATATAAAATTCATTAACACTACTCTAAATAGATAAAATATGTAATAGTGCGGGGTAATAACGGAAAATGATATTAAATGACTTGTTCATTAAAACAGATTTATAATTTCTGGTTACTCTTACTTTAAACATAGCGCAAAATGATTAACCTACAGTTCTTTGTTAACGAGCTTTATTTTCACGACCTAAAATAAATAACATTTGTGAAAAAATGACGCTAGAAAATGCGTGCATGCCATATACAAAAACAGTGATTTCATTTACGTTGGGGATATATTTTTCTAGCACATGATAAAATGGTTTCCCGGCGCTGAATGCTTGATGCTTTTATAAAATCTCTTTGACGTTCCAACTCAGGAAGGGCCGATAGTTTCTCTTTGAGCTCGACTCGATTTTGAGCTTCTCTCGATTTTGAGCTTCTCTCGATTTTGAGTAAGGGTCCACATTATGATGTTTGCCCAAGTGTAAGGCATTGGGATTAGCTGTGCAATGAGGTATTTTCCTTCTCAGTATTTTAGATAACACAGTGCTGAGCGGGGGAGCTGACTTCAGACACTCGAAACGTTGTTAGCAGTGGCGTAAGGACTTGTCTCCGCAGTGGTGTATGAAATAGTTGACATACCTCCGACCCGGCGTACTTGTGCATTAAGTGGCGCATACTATTTTCAGAACTAGAACCACAAATAAAAATGGCCGACACAAAGCCTTCTTACTTGTTAGCTATTTTGGGGGGTTTTGCTTAAATAATTTGTGCGGGGATTCTTACTGGATACTATACTGTTATGTATACAAGATATAAAAAAAGCAAACTTTTATCAAGGTCTAACACTGATTTACAGACGTATTTTTTTATATTTATTTTCATTTTTGTCATGTTGGTTTTAAAGATACCGGTTGGCCCTAAATCTGTGCCTTAGCTAATTTTGCAAATACCTAAGCATGTCCTCCTGACCTCCATGTCCTCCTGACCTCCATGTCCTCCTGACCTCCATGTCCTCCTGACCTCCATGTCCTCCTGACCTCCATGTCCTCCTGACCTCCATGTCCTCCTGACCTCCATGTCCTCCTGACCTCCATGTCCTCCTGACCCTCAGGCTCAATTTCAGAGCAGGGGTTGGTTACCGATTTGATTAAAAGTTGACGCTGGATTCACATTTCAATTCACGATCGTGAAACAGCTGTCTTTGAGCTCAACACGGGGACAGATCGTGAAACAGCTGTCTTTGAGCTCAACACGGGGACAGATCGTGAAACAGCTGTCTTCTGAGCTCAAAACGAGGACAGATCGTGAAACAGCTGTCTTTTGAGCTCAAAACGAGGACAGATCGTGAAACAGCTGTCTTTTGAGCTCAAAACGAGGACAGATCGTGAAACAGCTGTCTTTGAGCTCAACACGGGGACAGATCGTGAAACAGCTGTCTTTTGAGCTCAAAACGAGGACAGATCGTGAAACAGCTGTCTTTGAGCTCAACACGGGGACAGATCGTGAAACAGCTGTCTTTGAGCTCAACACGGGGACAGATCGTGAAACAGCTGTCTTTTGAGCTCAAAACGAGGACAGATCGTGAAACAGCTGTCTTTGAGCTCAACACGGGGACAGATCGTGAAACAGCTGTCTTTGAGCTCAACACGGGGACAGATCGTGAAACAGCTGTCTTTGAGCTCAACACGGGGACAGATCGTGAAACAGCTGTCTTTTGAGCTCAAAACGAAGACAGATAGTGAAACAGCTGTCTTTGAGCTCAACACGGGGACAGATCGTAAACAGCTGTCTTTGAGCTCAACACGGGGACAGATCGTGAAACAGCTGTCTTTTGAGCTCAAAACGAGAACAGATCGTGAAACAGCTGTCTTCTGAGCCAGCAGAGTTTCCTCTTATAACTTGGCTTTAAGTTTGTCATGTTGGCAGCAGAGTTTCCTCTTATAACTTGGCTTTAAGTTTGTCATGTTGGCAGCAGAGTTTCCTCTTATAACTTGGCTTTAAGTTTGTCATGTTGGCAGCAGAGTTTCCTCTTATAACTTGGCTTTAAGTTTGTCATGTTGGCAGCAGAGTTTCCTCTTAAAACTTAGCTTTAAGTTTGTCATGTTGGCAGCAGAGTTTCCTCTTAAAACTTAGCTTTAAGTTTGTCATGTTGGCAGCAGAGTATCCTCTTAAAACTTGGCTTTAAGTTTGTCATGTTGGCAGCAGAGTTTCCTCTTAAAACTTGGCTTTAAGTTTGTCATGTTGGCAGCAGAGTTTCCTCTTATAACTTGGCTTTAAGTTTGTCATGTTGGCAGCAGAGTTTCCTCTTAAAACTTGGCTTTAAGTTTGTCATGTTGGCAGCAGAGTTTCCTCTTAAAACTTGGCTTTAAGTTTGTCATGTTGGCAGCAGAGTTTCCTCTTAAAACTTGGCTTTAAGTTTGTCATGTTGGCAGCAGAGTTTCCTCTTATAACTTGGCTTTAAGTTTGTCATGTTGGCAGCAGAGTTTCCTCTTAAAACTTAGCTTTAAGTTTGTCATGTTGGCAGCAGAGTTTCCTCTTAAAACTTGGCTTTAAGTTTGTCATGTTGGCAGCAGAGTTTCCTCTTAAAACTTAGCTTTAAGTTTGTCATGTTGGCAGCAGAGTTTCCTCTTATAACTTAGCTTTAAGTTTGTCATGTTGGCAGCAGAGTTTCCTCTTAAAAAATATATATTTCTACTCTGCTCCTAAAGATGATATCAAATGTGATATGAAAGCAAAAACAAGTGGCATTTTGTTGAGTAGGAGTGAAGCGTTGTGATGACAGTCATTAGATCGTGATCTCATAATGAATGGATTGTAGATGATCGTTAGTCTCTTACTGGTCATTAAACTTTGCGTGAAACGTGGTGAAACCTTAAACGCATTATTATCCTGAACTCAGCTGATGTCCTTGATATTTCTCTAGGTTTTGTGTGCCATCGCAGTCGTCGGAATCTACGCAAACAATGGCGGCCTTGATATTTTTATAGCTAGTGTTCACATGTAAATTGATTTGTGGTGTTTAATGATGTTCTGTTTTTACAATGTGTCTGTTGGCACTTGTAAAGTGGCATTGTTGAATGAGTAAGTGATGATGAGGAAGATTTTGAATATTTTCTAGTCTAGACGGGAGAAGGGAAACCTCGGATAGAACAACAGGAATCCTATGTGCAGAGATCGACAAGCTTGGCGAGGAAAGCTTATAGTATCTTTAATCTCTGTACCCGCCCTATAGGTATAAGTAGGTAAAGTAGGTATATCTCTATACCTACTTTAATCTCTATACCCGCCGTCCCAAATATGACACCTCTCATGAGTCATGATTCATCCAGTTATGAGTACGATATCCCATGCAATACCTGACTCAGCGCAGTGTTGCTTAACTTAAACATGTCGGTACCCAGGGGTGCCAAACAAGTTTGAGTTGTTAGCGATAAAAAATCCTGGACTGGCTGACTGATTGATTGATTGATTGATTGATTGCTTGATTGATATATAAAAAGATGTATTGATTGATTGATTGTCTGATTGATTGACTGATTGATTTTCCAATTGATTAATTGATTCATTGATTGATAAATTGACTGATTGACTGATTGATTTATTGTGATCAAATATCAAGACCAATCAATGCCTTATCACAAAATCAGGTGCGAGTTTATGCGATTCCATGAATATTTTTAAAACAAACTGTATTTGTAGTTAAAGAGATTCTACTATTTTTAAAAACATATAAAAACAATATGCTAAGCCTACAAATTTAGTGATATTATCACGTGTCTATGAACGTTCCTAGGGTGCTTCTAAATACCTCTGGCCTTGCTTTTCGCTACGTTGACTTTCATGTCGCGAGTCGGCGGGTCGGTGGTCGGAACGTGCGCCACTGAAATTGTTGATCTAGCGTCTACCAGCAGAACTGTTTGAAAGTTGTGGCTAAACCCTCTTTACCTTAAGTTCAGCACAATGTATTCTCCCTTCAATCTTACTTTGTACATGCTACATGTACATGCTTATAGCGTTCGTTTTCACAATATCACAATAGAAGCTAATATTTGATTAGAATGCATTAGAGGTTAATGTCACGCATTCAAATTAAAAAGTGTACGTTTTTCCCGATTTGTTTTTGCTACGAATATATGTTTCCATGCGCAATTTTAAATTACTTTATTATTATTTATTAACAACATTTCGTAAAGTCGTAACTCATAAAAAAATGTCGTATGTGACTTATCATTAATTTAACCCACCCTCGATTCGTGATTATCAAAACCTAATTGAGAGAGATACATGCGATACATGCGTGCAAGCCAATACGCATTAACGATTTGTGGTCGCCCATAAAAAGCCAAAATGAAACCACCCACGCTGAGTCACATACCCCAAAACTCGAGCAAAATCTAGGGATCCACTCCGGCAGTCGACCTGACACTGGCAAACTTTCGGTGAAAACCATGTAATAGTAACAGCTGAGAGAGGTTCATTGTAAAATATAACATTACTTGTTCCCGACTTCGGTCAGATATGTAATGATTCCTCTGAGAGAGTTTCGCGTGTCGCCAGGCACTACGTCAGACTGAAATCCCAAGATAGCATAGGCCCACCTCATGCCCCTCACGTCTGCATCTTATTCTACTCGGCTAGGACCTCGACTCCCTGGTATGCCCCGGTGGACATTCAAGAATCAACACTGGAACTTCACAGCAACAAAATTCAATTGCATTGCATGAAAGTTTCATGATGTTTCGACAATACACAAGCTAACAGAATCACCCAAGAGGAATGAATGGCTTCGAAATATTACTCATTTATGATGTAGATCAAAATTGACGAGCATTTTTCTGCTTTTCTTTTAAAACATTTGTTTAAGATGCTGTAGGTCGGAAAGTTCACGTACCTTTTTAAGAAAAGTGTTTTGTACTTTAATTGTGCGTGATTCACGTTTGACGTTTGATTCTACGAGTTTCAAGCAGAAATATTTCCCAGGATTGAAGTTATGAACGATTTTCATATTGAAGTTAGATGTGTAGCCCAAAAGACATAGCTTTTACTACTTATATTTCAATTAAATGAACGTTTATAATTTAAAAGGAAAGATCTTATTTCAAGAAAAAATGGATCGCTTTTGGTCATTAAATTGTTCCGTAGCGTTTCTCGCAATGTATCCAAACAAAAGATATAAAACTTTCCCTACCTGAAACTGATCACATAAAATAATATGTTTGTTTTCTTTTGTCAAAGATAGGGAAATGAACATTTTAAATGAAGAGCTAATAAAGTACAAACATAGACATTCACAAGTGTAAACCTTGTTTTCTATTTCACGTAATAAATTATTCCATATACGAGTACATGTTTGTTATTTCAATCAGCATTGCAAAATCAACTACTAGGCTTCTATATTCTCTACATCCTTTCATAAACCCCTTCAACCGACATTGTTGTATGCATTAAATACAGCCTCGTTCACATACACAATAGCATGTCCTTGCTGATGCTGGCCTGGGATTCAGAACCCCCAATTCCACCAGGGTTAAGTACTGGTGTTTTTTTATTACGAACCGTAATGTGAACTACTACTACTTTTGGACCTTACTCTCTCTCTCTACGGACAAATCTCTACTTTCCCCCAAAGCTCTTAAACCTCTGTTAGTGCAGGCTGTCTGTGAGGTAGTTATTAAAGCGATATCGACATACAATAAGGTCTCGCGGGTGAAAACTGACATAACCATTCTACGTGGAAACAGAGTTTTATCAGAATGATCGTCGATCAACATTGCTTGGTTAACTGCCAAAACAACACATCATAATAAAGTGAAGCAGGACACGCAGTTCGATATGGGTAGATAATCAAAATATATTTCATTTGACTATACGGGTTCCTATGGGCTTGCCAAACCATTTGAATGTTGATCGCTGATTTCTAATCAATAATATGACCGTGCCATTCGCAAGCCCATGATCATTTGGGCGACTTTCCCGAGTTTCCCGAGTTTCCCGAGTTTCCCGAGTTTCCCGAATGATGTGCTCTGTGTGCATTATGATTCGCGAAAACTTGATGCACGCAGGAAACGCGTAAATACGCGTAGATAGTGGTTTCACATTGCCGTAGAAATGATGTGAGCTGAGTCAAATGTTACATTACCCCGGCCAATGCCATGAAAATCAAGTTTCTGATTAAAGCTATCAAATGTTCTAACTGCAAATCCCTTCAAATGATATTAATTCTAACTTGGAATTTGAAGGGACACTGTTAGGAATGGAGTAAATCGAAGAAGACATATGTTTATATTATATACAATTGAATCACTTTTTATTCAAAGCTATTCTCTTTCGTACAAGAACATGGTTTACGGTAAATGTTTCAGTAGAATTACATTGGGTCAACCATGGAACGATACTTGAGCAGACACGACACTATTTTTCAACACTTATATAATAGAAAGAAATAGTTAGTTATGAAAATATTTTCAAACAATACATAACCATAAACAATAACATGGAATTTTTCATGGACATATATTATCTCATTTCATCAATCAAGGACATATTTTATTCGAAACAAATTCAAACCTCAGTCACGTTTGCCGTTTAATTAACTGTCAAATTTATCACACAGCTATAGTGAAATCACGAACACCTAGCTTGGGTGTTCGAATTCTTCGTTTATTTGATTCTAAATCACATTCAGCCTCACTCAGCTCAATCGCGTCCGTAAATCCTGTTGGTGGTTCCAATTTGGTGGTGAAGAGGACAGGGGAATTCCTCTGGCTTCTGCTCCAATTTGCTGGCCTCTGCTGTGCCGCCTTGCCGGAACAACCCGCCAACTGTAACAACCTAAAACCCGTTCGCACAGGCATGGGACGCACATTATGCAATTGCCAAATTCAGCCAACTACCAGCATGTACAATGCGTACACATGCACAATGCGTACATGTGTACCTACATGGGCTCACATAGAGGACATATGCAACTACATAGAGCCTTACTTTATCAAATACATATCGATTCATATTACGTAGTATAACAACGTTACGTATTACAAACATTTGCATAAGCCGGTAGCGTTAGCCGGTAGCCTGAGTTTCCACAAAGATTGTATTCTGGTGTTGAGGAAAAACAGATGCACCTAAAAATATGGTGAATAGCTAATGTAGTGTGGTAACGATTCCTCTTATCGAGAATGTTTCCCGCTTATTGCTTTCCTATTATTGGATTGTGTTATGGTGACTATTGAACAACTGATATAAATCAAACTACTGAAATATGTATCAACTGTTATTCCACTTGTGTCTGGCTTACTTTTATTGGTTGAGAAGTCTCAACTCGCAGCAGTATTTTATATTGAAGACAATCGTCTTAGAAACTGGGATATCAAAATGGTAAAGTTTGAAGTTCTCCGATTAACCGTTTTTCCTCCATACTTATGGAGGAAAGTAATTCTTTAAAGAATACACTTAATAAATTTCCCTTTACCGGGTGTGAGGAAAATGTTCCGGATTAAATTAACTTGTTAAAGCTTATATATATTCCAACGAACGAGTATCCTTTCGGTAATAGAAAAAAATTGGAAGTTCTTCTTACTTGGGTCGTGATCTCCTCGGGAAGGATTTCCTCTCGGCATCGGAGAGTTTAGACTCGGTTCCCCGCAGTATGACGTCTGGACCACATGGAAAAGACAGCATCCCTCGTTAACTGTCAGCAACCGCACAGAAGCACTCGTGCAAATATTTAGGACATCGATTTCTGACCATTCCATTTATGTTTTTTCTGTTCCATCCAAAATACAAAAAAAAAAAACACGAACGTGAGCAAAAACACGAAGGAAAGCATCATGCTAGACAAAAACAACGAACAAAGAAACAAATCAACACAAAAACACAACGTTACCAAAAGTGTACTAAAATGTCGCAGCGAAAATAAAATGCACACATGTGTAACATGCCGCTTCTTCCCCAACAAACCTTGATTTTGATCTTGATCAAACTTACTCTGGCGATTAGTGTGTTCTTGGTATCCCGATCTTTCCTTCGTCGGTTCATCGAGTTGATTGGAAGATTCTGTGCGACTTGACGTTCCTCGTTCGGTGTCGGTATCCGAGCCTAAAGTATCATACTCTTCACTCTCAGACTTGCTTTTCCGCTGTTGGCAGGCCGGTCCCCAAGTCGACCCGGCTTTGCACCTCGCTACCTCATAGTGGTCGCAGTGAGGCTGCAACGACAGGCAGCGATCTCCTCATTCCCCAATTCAATCAACTCGGCAATTCGTCAGTCCCACAGGATGTTACTTAGCTATATAGAGCAGACTTCAGTCAAGAGCTTTTCAATCAACGAAAACTATATCGGAACAATCAGTACAAGGTAATAATATAAATTAGGTAGACTTGGATTTTATTACTTGTTTTCTTTCTTTCTTTATTCTGGAAGTGTATTTTCTTCGAAAAAGTATCTTCATTCAGGGTCTTTACCTTCAATATCAACACAGTCTTGCAACGGGCAAGCTACATTTGAAAACATATTCAATTGATTTACAGTTTATTTCATCGTCATATTCCAAAGTGACACCCTTAATAATTTAGCCTACTTGCGAAGCGGCATGTTACGTTTTAAGTGATCATTTTGTGTGATATGAGGGTTAGCATAAATATGATATAATCTTTCAGTGAATTCTATTGAGAAATCACTGACCTCTCTCATCTGCAGCGTGTCTGCCTCTCGATAAAGGAAGGTTTGCAACTGCGGAGCTCCAGATGTGCATCTTGTGTCAATGCCAGTCGCTTCATTCAACTGGAAAGTGGCGTAGGGGTAGATATCTTCCGAGTATTCTGAGAACAGTCGCAGAGAGATCACTGTTAAACAATAATTAGTTTGTTTAACTGTTAAAGCTGCGTGTATTACAGCAATGCCAGTCGCTTCATTCAACTGGAAAGTGGCGTAGGGGTAGATATCTTCCGAGTATTCTGAGAACAGTCGCAGAGAGATCACTGTTAAACAATAATTAGTTTGTTTAACTGTTAAAGCTGCGTGTATTACAGCAATGCCAGTCGCTTCATTCAACTGGAAAGTGGCGTAGGGGTAGATATCTTCCGAGTATTCTGAGAACAGTCGCAGAGAGATCACTGTTAAACAATAGTTAGTTTGTTTAACTGTTAAAGCTGCGTGTATTACAGCAATGCCAGTCGCTTCATTCAACTGAAAAGTGGCGTAGGGGTAGATATCTTCCGAGTATTCTGAGAACAGTCGCAGAGAGATCACTGTTAAACAATAATTAGTTTGTTTAACTGTTAAAGCTGCGTGTATTACAGCAATGCCAGTCGCTTCATTCAACTTGAAAGTGGCGTAGGGGTAGATATCTTCCGAGTATTCTGAGAACAGTCGCAGAGAGATCACTGTTAAACAATAATTAGTTTGTTTAACTGTTAAAGCTGCGTGTATTACAGCAATGCCAGTCGCTTCATTCAACTGAAAAGTGGCGTAGGGGTAGATATCTTCCGAGTATTCTGAGAACAGTCGCAGAGAGATCACTGTTAAACAATAGTTAGTTTGTTTAGTTGTTAAAGCTGCGTGTATTACAGCAATGCCAGTCGCTTCATTCAACTGGAAAGTGGCGTAGGGGTAGATATCTTCCGAGTATTCTGAGAACAGTCGCAGAGAGATCACTGTTAAACAATAGTTAGTTTGTTTAGATGTTAAAGCTGCGTGTATTACAGTTTCTAGGTCCATTTAACAGGGTTCTACGATTAAACGAATTCCGTAATGAAGCTGCAGTCGTAATCTACTGGTGTCTCCTTGATGCTACATTCTAAAGCCAACGTATATACGAACGTGTGTAAATATCTCGACATTTATCAAATAATTTAATAATCGTGTGAGAACATTCTGAATTAGAAACTACGTTAGTGGAGAGAGATTTAAAAAATCAGTAATTTTTTTCCTGTAGTTTATGGTGGGATACAGTTCCATAAAATAAGGAATTATTTAATTTAACGACATATAATTTACTTATCTGGCCTTTCATCTTCACCATATGTTACTAATAATATACATGTGTGCAGTCATTAAGAATGTATTTTGATTTTACTACAGGTATTGTATATAAATTATAATTGTTTATTATTATTTTTGTTTGACTTCGTTTCGTGTCTTTTTTGCGCATGTATTATAAGACGAACAAGAGTACATACATTTCTAAAACAAACAAGAAAACAAATTTCTCTTCACAGATGAGCCCCAAGTGGTCTTCATTGAATTTTGTAACAGTGGATGTAATTAAAATTAGAAATAAATTGCAACTGTGATGTAATGGAAATTGGTACGCGTTCTACTTATTGAAGTAACTGTTAATGGAATCATCGATTAGACAAATATTTTGAAGAGAACGATAAGTGTGTAAATCCAGAGATGTAAAAAGATGCTGTAATCATTGTCAAGGTAAAGTCTGCTTCAATATTATTATTATATAATGCATTATTAAATAACTCAGTTGTAATGTTTAATCTTTCACGGGTTGAAACTTTCAAAAGCCTTATTTATTTATTTATTTATTTTTTATTTTTTATTTAAGTCAAAAAGTTCTCATACTGTAGGTATACCTATGCAGCAGAACGTACAGACTATTTTTAAGAATTAAAACTAAGAAATAACAACATTTCGTAATGTATTTGATTTTGAAACCCAAGAAGAAGAACCTTCAAACTTGACTTAAAATCATACAAATTGTAACGTTGGAATTCACGACATGATATTTGAGCAAGGCTTGAATAAGTAGTTGAGTATTGGATACCAGTGTCTCTGAACAATTTCATTACATTATTTGTGTGATTCCTTGTATATGTCTTCACTAGTTTTCAATTACCAAACATTTCTTTGCTATATAATTGAAAAGCTGAGACATTTCATCGTCAGAATGACCTCATTCGAATTCTGAAGTCTGGTGTATTAAAGCTTATGCTTATCACTTTCCCAAAGTCTCACCTGGAATCCTTTCCAAGGACGCAATTTCTCTGACAGGCGATCTAAGAGGCTTGCGAACAGTGGCGTAATATTGTTCTCTTTGTTCAAGATTCTGCTTGTTGTCGAGAGCAGCGGCGGATTGGGCCTCATGAAGGCTTGCAACTTCGCCACGCTGCATTCCTCCAACGTGTCCTGCAAGGATCCAGGATTAGTGTGAGGTCCTTATTAATCATTAATCATTCACTCATCATTGACTCATTAATCATTACTTACCAATACATGGATCATGTGACATGGATCATGTGACATGGATCATGTGACATCATGTGACATCATGTGACATCATGTGACATCATGTGACATCATGTGACATCATGTGACATCATGTGACATCATGTGACATGGATCATGTGACATCATGTGACATCATGTGACATCATGTGACATCATGTGACATCATGTGACATCATGTGACATCATGTGACATCATGTGACATCATGTGACATCATGTGACATCATGTGACATCATGTGACATCATGTGACATCATGTGACATCATGTGACATCATGTGACATCATGTGACATCATGTGACATCATGTGACATCATGTGACATCATGTGACATCATGTGACATGGATCATGTGACATGGATCATGTGACATCATGTGACATCATGTGACATCATGTGACATCATGTGACATCATGTGACATCATGTGACATCATGTGACATCATGTGACATCATGTGACATCATGTGACATCATGTGACATCATGTGACATCATGTGACATCATGTGACATCATGTGACATCATGTGACATGGATCATGTGACATCATGTGACATCATGTGACATCATGTGACATCATGTGACATCATGTGACATCATGTGACATCATGTGACATCATGTGACATCATGTGACATCATGTGACATCATGTGACATCATGTGACATCATGTGACATCATGTGACATCATGTGACATCATGTGACATCATGTGACATCATGTGACATCATGTGACATCATGTGACATCATGTGACATCATGTGACATCATGTGACATCATGTGACATCATGTGACATCATGTGACATCATGTGACATCATGTGACATCATGTGACATCATGTGACATCATGTGACATCATGTGACATCATGTGACATCATGTGACATCATGTGACATCATGTGACATCATGTGACATCATGTGACATCATGTGACATCATGTGACATCATGTGACATCATGTGACATCATGTGACATCATGTGACATCATGTGACATCATGTGACATCATGTGACATCATGTGACATCATGTGACATCATGTGACATCATGTGACATCATGTGACATCATGTGACATCATGTGACATGGATCATGTGACATCATGTGACATCATGTGACATCATGTGACATCATGTGACATCATGTGACATCATGTGACATCATGTGACATCATGTGACATCATGTGACATCATGTGACATGGATCATGTGACATCATGTGACATCATGTGACATCATGTGACATCATGTGACATCATGTGACATCATGTGACATCATGTGACATGGATCATGTGACATGGCAAGTTTTTTTTTGTGTAGTTGAAAGTCGGTTGGTTGACAAGGGTTGGATAAACACAGCGTAATTTATTGTGTTTGGGGACATGAATCATCAGTGATGTTTAACGACGCACTGTTTTGACATCTGGCCACGCGGCACTGGTCTAATGGCGTCGGTGAATGAGTGGATGATGATGAACCTAAACTAGCCTAGGAGGGAGGAGGTGAAACCCGGTGCCGGCACGTAGCCTACTCCTGTCGAAGAGCACCAAGGGGACCACCGGCTTAACGTCCCTTCCGAAGGACGGTACAACTCGAACAACAGGATTCCTCCACAAATCCATGCTGTCGAGAGGTTGATAAGCAAGGCGAGTGAAGTTGATGTACTAACTTTCATCCCTCCAACCTCTCTCCCAAACAGAACTGGTCATGTGTATGATAGTCCCCCATCCAATACCTGACTCAGCGCAGTGTTGCTTAACTTTCATCCCTCCAACCTCTCTCCCGAACAGAACTGGTCATGTGTATGATGATCACCCATCCAATACCTGACCCAGCGCAGTGTTGCTTAACTTTCATCCCTCCAACCTCTCTCCCAAACAGAACTAGTCATGTGTATGATGGTCACCCATCCAATACCTGACCCAGCGCAGTGTTGCTTAACTTTCATCCCTCCAACCTCTCTCCCGAACAGAACTGGTCATGTGTATGATGGTCACCCATCCAATACCTGACCCAGTGCAGTATTGCTTAACGAGAACCGGTTTTTCCAAACCGTTTGTTGAGCGAACGTATGATTTGCAAGTGACAAGTTAATTTCATTGTGAGACGATGCTTTGTGTGGAAGTGCCAAGTTTGCTCTGCGGGCTGCGTTTAGGGGTTTAGTTTCTGAAACGCCTTGGCATGAATATTTCAGTAGGTTTATGTGAATTCAATAACTGTAGAATCTTTCCACTGTCAATGAATTAGTTTTCAAAAAATGTAAGTGCGGGCTCCGTTGAAGGGTTTAGTTTTTAATCGTTTTAAGAAGCATCTTAATGGTATTAAACTAATTAAGTATTTAGTGATATTGGGGTATTTCTTTGACTAAACATCGATATTAATTTCAACGTAAAGCAATTACTTTTGACCAAGCAGTAGTAGACGGTTGATATGGCGATGATGGCCGCTACCAAGGCGACTGAGAATGGAATCATAAGTCGTAGATCAAGAAAGAATGGGACCTCGTTTCCTCCTCCAATGTGGTTCAGACTTGGAGAGATGGTGCCCGATCCTGGAAAATAACACAGCTTCCATTACCTGTCTCTATATGCAATCATATCAATCTTAATTTATTCACTAATTGTGTATTTGCATGCGGCGAGAGCATGGTGCAATATCAGAAAATAATTCATTTCTTTCATCTGTCTGACATTTCAAACGGTTTAATAATGTGTCGCGATTGTTTGAAGATAATTTGGGTTGAATGTATATAAATACAAAAGAAAAGAGTGTTAAAAGGTGAGAATAATTGCTCTAAAGGTTTTGCAATTAGTCAAACTAAAAAAAAATACAACGTATGAAAAATAAATTCCACCTGGACATAGAATTTTGATCGTCATTGATAAGTGAGCTACGTTTTATTGTTTTTAAATGAAAGAAATCTCTAAATTGAAAATTTCCCAATTTTCAATGCACAATTTGACCATTTCTTTTGAAGGGTTGTGAGTCCCGTGAGTTCTTGTTTTGCCTACGCTTGGCTACGCTCGGCTATGCTCGGCTACGCTCGGCTAAGCTCGGCTACGCTTGGCTACGCTCGGCTACGCTCGGCTACGCTTGGCTACGCTCGGCTACGCTCGGCTACGCTCGGCTTCGCTCGGCTTCGCTCGGCTACGCTAGGTTTGCTATGGGTGCCATGCTAGGTTTGCTATGGGTGCTAGGTTTGCTATGGGTGCTAGGTTTGCTATGGGTGCTAGGTTTGCTATGGGTGCTAGGTTTGCTATGGGTGCTAGGTTTGCTATGGGTGCTAGGTTTGCTATGGGTGCTAGGTTTGCTATGGGTGCCACGCTAGGTTTGCTATGGGTGCTAGGATTGCTATGGGTGCTATGCTAGGTTTGCTATGGGTGCTAGGTTTGCTATGGGTGCTAGGTTTGCTATGGGTGCTAGGTTTGCTATGGGTGCTAGGTTTGCTATGGGTGCTAGGTTTGCTATGGGTGCTAGGTTTGCTATGGGTGCTAGGTTTGCTATGGGTGCCACGCTAGGTTTGCTATGGGTGCTAGGATTGCTATGGGGGCTGCCCTTGACCGTGGTCCAGTTACCCCATGACTAAATATAGAGGTCAGTTACCTTCCTGGTCCTGTCCTGGTCTCAGCACAGGAAGCGTGTGAAAGCGATATTCCTGTCTTACACTTCCCGCCATGTTGTTTCCTCGCACTCGCAGTTGGTACACAGTGTTTGGCTGCAGACTTTTAATCGAGAAACTGTCTTGCTGCTGGACGCTGTTAGATACTGTTAGAAGATAAGCACAAACATGTTAGTTATTATTGTTAGATTTCTGGCATAGTTGCTTTAGTATGAGAATGATAGGCAACGACATATTGTTGAACAATATAAATTGTATTAATATTTTTTTGCATTTTATCTCTAGTATCTTTATAAACTTTGTTTACTATTCTTATTAGCTACAAAACAACTTGATGTCTTAAGGACATTGAAATGTTATCGAGGAAAATTTGTTATTATTCATACCTAAAGTCCACCTGTCAATAGAATTTCTTCTGTACTCTATCTCGAAGAAAAGCATGGGGCAACCACCATCCAGCCACTTATCTAATCTTACATTCGCTACAGTTGAGTTCGTCTCAACGAATCCTTCGACAGGGGCTGCCGAAGGAATTGTTCCCTCTGTGGCTGCCTTTACTACCTGTAATTTAAAATGATTGCAAGTATTTTCTTTTCACTTCGTTAATTGCAGATAAATAGTTAGGCCCGCTTACACAATGACTGGTTAAGCAGTTATTAGTTCGTTATGTCGTTACCTCCATTGCGACAGGCAATCAAATGCCATGATTCGAACTAAACGAACCATGAGTAATTAACCATTCACTGAAAAATCGAACCTTACATTATAATTCCTAATGAACTACTAACCTCACTAGAATTACCAGTAGCAATCTCATTCCTGGCGGTTACTTTAAACTGATAAGATGTTCCGCATCTTAGATCCCTAAGCACGTGACCGGTACTATGTCTTTCTAGGACCACTTCCTCCCAGTCTGCGTTGTCTGCGTTAACTTTGAAGTAGAGCATGAAGGCCCGGACAGGGGAACCCCCGTCATCTCCCTGCTTCCACTGTAAAGTAATTGTTGTTGGTGATGCAGACGTCGCGTGGAGCAGTGGTGCAGAAGGAGGAACTGTAAATTATGCAAAACACTGTGATTAGAACTTTGTTTTCTTGGAAATTACAACACACAAATAGGTATTTACGAAGGGTGTGTGTTTTTTTCGTCTGGCTTCGTTCATCAGTGGCGTCCCATTTCCTTTGTTTTACATTCCACATGAAGCTCGAAGCGTTAAGTCTGATTCAAGGATGTTGGCGAGGGAATTATTGGAATGGGTTACAACGACAGTTGGATCCTTTTGGGGAAGTAAAACTGCACATCATTTTTTTTGTGGGAAAATGTAAAACAATGTTTTAATATTTACTTAAATGATTTATTATAAAATATCGCGTTATTTTCAAATGATGGACAGACAAAAGGTTTGAATTGTGAAAATAAAATCCGAATAAAGTTCCATAGTTGACTTTCAGGATATAGTCAATAATCAAGATCGAGTCCGGGGGAACTCTTTCATGAAATCATTCGGTTCTTTCTCTGACATCGTGATTGGATTGGACCACTTTCGAGAAGGACGAGAAGGGGGCGAGTGTTGGGGGAAGATGCTCGCTAGAAGTCGCCTGTCGTATAATATGAAATGGATTCTATAATAAGATCGGCGTCTACTGCGGCAAAGGAACTATCCAGCAGGAAACTCATTGAAAGCCACCGATAAAGGAGTAACTTTGCTTGTGGTAAATCATTAGCGTGAAACTGAGAGTAATATTATCTTACTTTGAACTGTGAGTCGGTGCACGATTCGGTCCGCTCCAAAGCGGTTTTCAACATTGCACGAATAGTTGCCACCGTCTTCCCTCCTGAGGTCAGTGATGTGTATGTCCCCCTCAGGAACAAACACCAATCTGATGGACAAAGTTTGCTCGGATTAATGAGGCACACGAAATCCAGAAATCTTGTAAACGTTGGTAAGAAGCATGTTCACTTTTAGGATCAGCTTTTTTTAGAGGTGTGTTTACAAATCAATATTCTGTAAGCAAAGCAGTGTAACATTGATTCGCTGTTTGTTCTCATCAACAAACATACGTCACAGCAGACAACAGATCAGCTGACAGCTAGTTTCTTAACAAACATACGTCACAGCACACAACAGATCAGCTGACAGCTAGTTTCTTAACAAACATACGTCACAGCACACAAGAGATCAGCTGACAGCTAGTTTCTTAACAAACATACGTCACAGCACACAAGAGATCAGCTGACAGCTAGTTTCTTAACAAACATACGTCACAGCACACAAGAGATCAGCTGACAGCTAGTTTCTTAACAAACATACGTCACAGCACACAAGAGATCAGCTGACAGCTAGTTTCTTAACAAACATACGTCACAGCACACAAGAGATCAGCTGACAGCTAGTTTCTTAACAAACATACGTCACAGCACACAAGAGATCAGCTGACAGCTAGTTTCTTAACAAACATACGTCACAGCACACAAGAGATCAGCTGACAGCTAGTTTCTTAACAAACAAACGTCACAGCACACAACAGATCAGCTGACAGCTAGTTTCTTAACAAACATACGTCACAGCACACAACAGATCAGCTGACAGCTAGTTTCTTAACAAACATACGTCACAGCACACAAGAGATCAGCTGACAGCTAGTTTCTTAACAAACATACGTCACAGCAGACAACAGATCAGCTGACAGCTAGTTTCTTAACAAACATACGTCACAGCACACAAGAGATCAGCTGACAGCTAGTTTCTTAACAAACATACGTCACAGCACACAACAGAACAGCTGACAGCTAGTTTCTTAACAAACATACGTCACAGCACACAACAGATCAGCTGACAGCTAGTTTCTTAACAAACATACGTCACAGCACACAACAGATCAGCTGACAGCTAGTTTCTTAACAAACATACGTCACAGCACACAACAGATCAGCTGACAGCTAGTTTCTTAACAAACATACGTCACAGCATACAACAGATCAGCTGACAGCTAGTTTCTTAACAAACATACGTCACAGCACACAAGAGATCAGCTGACAGCTAGTTTCTTAACAAACATACGTCACAGCACACAACAGATCAGCTGACAGCTAGTTTATTAACAAACATACGTCACAGCAGACAACAGATCAGCTGACAGCTAGTTTCTTAACAAACATACGTCACAGCACACAACAGATCAGCTGACAGCTAGTTTCTTAACAAACATACGTCACAGCACACAACAGATCAGCTGACAGCTAGTTTCTTAACAAACATACGTCACAGCACACAAGAGATCAGCTGACAGCTAGTTTCTTAACAAACATACGTCACAGCACACAAGAGATCAGCTGACAGCTAGTTTCTTAACAAACATACGTCACAGCACACAAGAGATCAGCTGACAGCTAGTTTCTTAACAAACATACGTCACAGCAGACAACAGATCAGCTGACAGCTAGTTTCTTAACAAACATACGTCACAGCAGACAACAGATCAGCTGACAGCTAGTTTCTTAACAAACATACGTCACAGCACACAAGAGATCAGCTGACAGCTAGTTTCTTAACAAACATACGTCACAGCACACAACAGATCAGCTGTTAGCTAGTTTCTTAACAAACATACGTCACAGCACACAACAGATCAGCTGACAGCTAGTTTCTTAACAAACATACGTCACAGCACACAAGAGATCAGCTGACAGCTAGTTTCTTAACAAACATACGTCACAGCAGACAAGAGATCAGCTGACAGCTAGTTTCTTAACAAACATACGTCACAGCACACAAGAGATCAGCTGACAGCTAGTTTCTTAACAAACATACGTCACAGCACACAACAGATCAGCTGACAGCTAGTTTCTTAACAAACATACGTCACAGCACACAACAGATCAGCTGACAGCTAGTTTCTTAACAAACATACGTCACAGCACACAAGAGATCAGCTGACAGCTAGTTTCTTAACAAACATACGTCACAGCACACAACAGATCAGCTGACAGCTAGTTTCTTAACAAACATACCTCACAGCACACAAGAGATCAGCTGACAGCTAGTTTCTTAACAAACATACGTCACAGCACACAACAGATCAGCTGACAGCTAGTTTCTTAACAAACATACGTCACAGCACACAAGAGATCAGCTGACAGCTAGTTTCTTAACAAACATACGTCACAGCACACAAGAGATCAGCTGACAGCTAGTTTCTTAACAAACATACGTCACAGCACACAACAGATCAGCTGACAGCTAGTTTCTTAACAAACATACGTCACAGCAGACAAGAGATCAGCTGACAGCTAGTTTCTTAACAAACATACGTCACAGCACACAACAGATCAGCTGACAGCTAGTTTCTTAACAAACATACGTCACAGCACACAAGAGATCAGCTGACAGCTAGTTTCTTAACAAACATACGTCACAGCACACAAGAGATCAGCTGACAGCTAGTTTCTTAACAAACATACGTCACAGCAGACTACAGATCAGCTGACAGCTAGTTTCTTAACAAACATACGTCACAGCACACAACAGATCAGCTGACAGCTAGTTTCTTAACAAACATACGTCACAGCACACAACAGATCAGCTGACAGCTAGTTTCTTAACAAACATACGTCACAGCACACAACAGATCAGCTGACAGCTAGTTTCTTAACAAACATACGTCACAGCACACAAGAGATCAGCTGACAGCTAGTTTCTTAACAAACATACGTCACAGCACACAAGAGATCAGCTGACAGCTAGTTTCTTTACAAACATACGTCACAGCACACAAGAGATCAGCTGACAGCTAGTTTCTTAACAAACATACGTCACAGCAGACAACAGATCAGCTGACAGCTAGTTTCTTAACAAACATACGTCACAGCACACAACAGATCAGCTGACAGCTAGTTTCTTAACAAACATACGTCACAGCACACAAGAGATCAGCTGACAGCTAGTTTCTTAACAAACATACGTCACAGCACACAACAGATCAGCTGACAGCTAGTTTCTTAACAAACATACGTCACAGCAGACAACAGATCAGCTGACAGCTAGTTTCTTAACAAACATACGTCACAGCAGACAACAGATCAGCTGACAGCTAGTTTCTTAACAAACATACGTCACAGCAGACAACAGATCAGCTGACAGCTAGTTTCTTAACAAACATACGTCACAGCACACAACAGATCAGCTGACAGCTAGTTTCTTAACAAACATACGTCACAGCACACAAGAGATCAGCTGACAGCTAGTTTCTTAACAAACATACGTCACAGCACACAACAGATCAGCTGACAGCTAGTTTCTTAACAAACATACGTCACAGCACACAAGAGATCAGCTGACAGCTAGTTTCTTAACAAACATACGTCACAGCACACAAGAGATCAGCTGACAGCTAGTTTCTTAACAAACATACGTCACAGCACACTACAGATCAGCTGACAGCTAGTTTCTTAACAAACATACGTCACAGCACACAAGAGATCAGCTGACAGCTAGTTTCTTAACAAACATACGTCACAGCAGACAACAGATCAGCTGACAGCTAGTTTCTTAACAAACATACGTCACAGCACACAACAGATCAGCTGACAGCTAGTTTCTTAACAAACATACGTCACAGCACACAACAGATCAGCTGACAGCTAGTTTCTTAACAAACATACGTCACAGCAGACAACAGATCAGCTGACAGCTAGTTTCTTAACAAACATACGTCACAGCACACAACAGATCAGCTGACAGCTAGTTTCTTAACAAACATACGTCACAGCAGACAACAGATCAGCTGACAGCTAGTTTCTTAACAAACATACGTCACAGCAGACTACAGATCAGCTGACAGCTAGTTTCTTAACAAACATACGTCACAGCACACAAGAGATCAGCTGACAGCTAGTTTCTTAACAAACATACGTCACAGCACACTACAGATCAGCTGACAGCTAGTTTCTTAACAAACATACGTCACAGCACACAACAGATCAGCTGACAGCTAGTTTCTTAACAAACATACGTCACAGCACACAAGAGATCAGCTGACAGCTAGTTTCTTAACAAACATACGTCACAGCACACAAGAGATCAGCTGACAGCTAGTTTCTTAACAAACATACGTCACAGCAGACAACAGATCAGCTGACAGCTAGTTTCTTAACAAACATACGTCACAGCACACAACAGATCAGCTGACAGCTAGTTTCTTAACAAACATACGTCACAGCACACAACAGATCAGCTGACAGCTAGTTTCTTAACAAACATACGTCACAGCACACTACAGATCAGCTGACAGCTAGTTTCTTAACAAACATACGTCACAGCACACAACAGATCAGCTGACAGCTAGTTTCTTAACAAACATACGTCACAGCAGACAACAGATCAGCTGACAGCTAGTTTATTTATTTATTTATTTATTTTTATTTAAGTCAAAAAGTTCTCATACTGTAGGTATACCTATGCAGCAGAACGTACAGACTATTTTTAAGAATTAGAACTAAGTACTATACTAAAACACAATGACATACAATGTTGACATTCTTATGAACTAATAATAAAGATAGTAATAACACAGGTAATAATAATAATACTACTGATATAATAATGATAAAAATAAAAACGAAAATAATGATAGAAATAACAACACTTTTTTACAACTTTACATTTGGACATCTAATTGCTGATTTGAATTCGTCCACAGTATAAAACACATTTTTTACGAGGAACTTTTTTAATCTAGATTTGAACTTATTTACAGCTAATTGTTTAATATCTTTAGGTAATAGATTAAATAAAAGAAGGCCTGTCGGTTTCACTTGTTTTTTTAATACAGTTAATTTTTCTCGAGGTAGTTTGAAGTTGTTTTTATTTCTAGTCCTATGGTTATGGTCATGTGCAGAAAAATGGTCCTGATTAGTTTTTATAAAGGTTAGAAGTTGATAAATGAAAAGATTAGGCATTGTCATTATCTGTAGTAATTCAAAATATTTGCGACAGGATTTTTTAGGTTTTAAATTTAGCATAGTACGGATTACTTTTTTTTGGAGTGTGAATATTTTTTTGTGATTTTGAGAATTACCCCAGAACATTATACCATATCTCATATGGGACTCAAATAGGCCATGGTAAGTCATTTTAAGGGTTTGTTTAGGAACTATTTTTTTTAGTATTCGGATTGCATAAATTTGTTTAGAGAGTTTATTTTGAAGTGATTCTATTTGGTGTTTCCAGTTTAGTTGCTCATCTATTTCTATTCCTAAAAATGGTGCCCGGTCAGTTATTGCAATATTTTCCCCATTTGCCGTTACCACAGGTAAAGGTTGGGATAGGGAAATATTACCTTTTATTTTGAATTTTATAGTCTGAGTTTTTTTAGAGTTTAGGGTTAATTGATTATATTTAAGCCACTCGCAGAGTTCCTCCATTGCTTTAGTAGCTTTATCCTCCGTATTTTTTAATAGCTGATCGGCAACTAAAAGACTAGTGTCGTCAGCAAACATTGTTAATTTAGCGTTAGTTATATTTATAGGTAAATCATTAATATAAATAAGGAACAATAGGGGGCCCAGAGTACTCCCTTGGGGGATTCCTTGAACAATAGTTAATTCGTTAGAGTAAAAGTTTTTGATTGTATTATTAGAGTCTACACCATTTATAATTACTGACTGTTTTCTGTTACTTAGATAAGATTTAAACCAATTGTTAGCTGTTCCTCTAATTCCATAATGGTATAGTTTTAATAATAATAATTCGTGGTTGACACAGTCAAAAGCTTTACTTAAGTCACATAGAATCCCAATTACTTGATTTTTTGCACTTAATGCCATAGTCACGTCTTCCATAAAATTAAAAATTGCTGTTTCAGTAGACTTATTTTTTAAAAATCCATGCTGTTCATTAGTGAGTATATTAAATTTTGTCATGAATCCTATAAGACGTTTAAACATTAGTTTTTCTAGTATTTTTGAAAACGGATTTAGTAGTGAGATCGGCCTGTAGTTACCAATAACGTTTTTCGCTCCTTTTTTATGCAGCGGGAGGACTTTGGCAATTTTAAATAAATCAGGGAACGTTCCAGTCGCAAATGACTCATTACAAATTTGAAGTATTGGTTCTAAAAGGTATGGAGAGAAATTTTTTATTATTTTAGATGGTATATCATCAAGTCCCGATGTATTTTTTTGTTCATTTATAATTTGTCTTACCTCCGTATACGTAGCAGGAAACAAGAACATTGATTGTTTATTTGCGGGATACTTCTGAAGTTTAATAATCGCTTGTTTTGGATCAAATTTAGGTATGCTGCTATCAAGTTTCGCACAGTTGATAAAATATTCATTAAATTCATTTGCAATTTCTGTTGGTGTATTTAGTATTTTTCCATTGATTGTTATTTCTGTAATCCTACTTTTAGTTCTAGTTGTTCTACCTATTTCTTTATTTACTAAATTCCAAGAGGTTTTCATGATATTTTTAGATTGTTTCAATTCCTTGTGAATGTGTTGTCTCTTGGCTGTTTTAATTGTTTTCCTTAGGACGCATGAGTATGTTTTAACATGACGACTCCAGACCGAGCTATTGACTTCTTTTCCTATAATTATTAGGCTTCGTTTGTGTTTGCAAGAATTTCTGATACCTTTTGTGATCCATGCGTTTCTTCTACGTATATTAGGATTAAGTCTCCTGAGTGGATAAGCTTTGTTGAAGCTAGAATTAAGGACATTTGAAAAATGATAAGTTTTATTGTTCACATTATCCTGTTGAGTCACTGTATCCCAACTTTCGTTCATCATAAGTGCTGCCATCTTTTTATCATTAAAAGCAAGGTAAAACCGTTTCTCAATGTAATTAATAGGCTCCCTAAAAACGTCATTGTTATCATTTGAATTTAAAACGTCCAGTGAAAGAATAATTGCTTTATGGTCAGACAGACCATTTTCTTTAACTTTGAGTTCTAAATTTGTTAGTTCCAGGTTCGTTAAAATATTGTCTATACAGGTAGCCGAAGAATACGTGACTCTAGTTGGTTGATTAATAGTTAGTTTGATATTAAAAGAGTTTAAAAGTGAGCGTAACTTATGTTTGTTTTGACAGTTTCCAAGCATATTCAGATTGATATCTGTACTGATTAGAATTTTTCTTGTTTTATTCTCCTGCGTTATCATGGTTAATAACACTTCAAGTTTATTTATAAATTTTTTAAAGCAAGCACTAGGTGATCGGTAGATGCATAGAATAACTGTATTCAGTTTCTCGAGCTCGATTGCTGAACACTCAAAGACTTTTTCTTCGCTCAATCTTACAATATCCAGTCTAGTTGAAAATTCAATCTTATCTCTAACAAAAATACAAGTTCCTCCATGAGAGTAAATTTCTCGTGAGAATATTGATGCAAGTTTAAAGTTTGGTAAGACAATGCAATCTGCTTCATTCTTTTTTAGCCAATGCTCTGTCAAAGTGATAATATTTACATCTAAGTTTAAATCATTGATTGCTATATCTAATTCATTAATTTTAGAACGAATCGAACGGATATTTTGATAAAATATTGTGATATTGTGATATTTGAAAGATTTGGTTTTGCTTACATTACTATTTGATGGAAAATCGCTATTTGTGTCGTCGTAGTTTGTCCACTGTGTACCTGCTAGCGTACCTTTTCCACCAGGCCGGCGCTCAATTGTTATGGATTCACTCACACCTGTACATACGTCTTTGATGAGCGCGCTATTTCCGCTGGAGATGTCCTAGCGTGGTACCTGCTGCTGCGAGATAACGGTTGTCTGCAGCGAGCTGTCAGTCGTCTTCGCCTCTCTGATTCTTTGACTTTGTCTTGTCAGGTTATTGATACAGGAAACTAGGCCCAGCTGGGGTGGCTTGGGTTGGTAGGCTGGCCTGATCTTGGTTTCGCGGCTACTACGTTCACAGCACACTACAGATCAGCTGACAGCTAGTTTCTTAACAAACATACGTCACAGCACACAAGAGATCAGCTGACAGCTAGTTTCTTAACAAACATACGTCACAGCACACAAGAGATCAGCTGACAGCTAGTTTCTTAACAAACATACGTCACAGCATACAACAGATCAGCTGACAGCTAGTTTCTTAACAAACATACGTCACAGCACACAACAGATCAGCTGACAGCTAGTTTCTTAACAAACATACGTCACAGCACACAAGAGATCAGCTGACAGCTAGTTTCTTAACAAACATACGTCACAGCAGACAAGAGATCAGCTGACAGCTAGTTTCTTAACAAACATACGTCACAGCAGACAACAGATCAGCTGACAGCTAGTTTCTTAACAAACATACGTCACAGCACACAAGAGATCAGCTGACAGCTAGTTTCTTAACAAACATACGTCACAGCACACAACAGATCAGCTGACAGCTAGTTTCTTAACAAACATACGTCACAGCACACAACAGATCAGCTGACAGCTAGTTTCTTAACAAACATACGTCACAGCACACAAGAGATCAGCTGACAGCTAGTTTCTTAACAAACATACGTCACAGCACACAAGAGATCAGCTGACAGCTAGTTTCTTAACAAACATACGTCACAGCACACAAGAGATCAGCTGACAGCTAGTTTCTTAACAAACATACGTCACAGCAGACAACAGATCAGCTGACAGCTAGTTTCTTAACAAACATACGTCACAGCATACAAGAGATCAGCTGACAGCTAGTTTCTTAACAAACATACGTCACAGCACACAAGAGATCAGCTGACAGCTAGTTTCTTAACAAACATACGTCACAGCACACAACAGATCAGCTGACAGCTAGTTTCTTAACAAACATACGTCACAGCACACAAGAGATCAGCTGACAGCTAGTTTCTTAACAAACATACGTCACAGCACACAACAGATCAGCTGACAGCTAGTTTCTTAACAAACATACGTCACAGCACACAACAGATCAGCTGACAGCTAGTTTCTTAACAAACATACGTCACAGCAGACAAGAGATCAGCTGACAGCTAGTTTCTTAACAAACATACGTCACAGCACACAACAGATCAGCTGACAGCTAGTTTCTTAACAAACATACGTCACAGCACACAAGAGATCAGCTGACAGCTAGTTTCTTAACATGTCACTGTCAAACTGACTTTGAGAAGTTCTTGTCGACACAAACATGCTTGTTTCCGTTGATGCATGTTTGTTTTAAATGAAAAAGGTCTAATGGAACACATTGATGTGAGATCCTAGCAGACTGTGCTGCCCTAAACTGTTATTGAATTGTGAAGTTCTGTAAAGTTTCAAGAATGTGCAAACCCGAATGAAATGAAAATAAACCGAAATCGAATGATGATGGTAAGGATAAAACTAATACCCACCCAATTGTAGACCATTCTTAGAGACTGGTGATGCAAGGGATTTTAAGTTTGTAACTTAATTTTTCTGCGTTTGTTTTCAATTGGCTATTTGTTTGTAGTAACAGCTATTGAAAGTTACCTGTGAGACGGCAAGAGCTGCTGACCCCATTGCTTCCAAGTAACTTTCACTTCAGGGGCACCAACATGAAGGCAGGGTAGGTGAACCTCCCCCTTCCAAGGCACAGTGAATTGCTCCCCGAATGTCACTATTGCGGCTCGAACTGTTCAAAGTGAACGGAAATGTGGTTAGCACAAACCTGATTGAAATCAAACGAGCACTCAGTGGCTCTTATCAGTGACCTCATTTAGCGGAAATTGAGTCTGACTTTGCAAATTGTTAAGATTGTTAGAATTGTTACAAACATTTATTGATACACAAAGTGCAAAAGTTTTAATTGAGTAGGAAAAGAAAGAAAATGAATACTGTTTTCCATATCGTTATTATAAAAATCGACAAAAATACTTCTAAACCTTTCAGTACCTTTCAGTACCATTCAGTACCTTTATTACAAACACATTTTTGATTACTCATTAGATTACCTAAGACTTCTAAAATGTATTTGAATATTGTGTAAACTAGGAGAGTTCTGCTAGGTGAACAAGCTTCCATTAAGTACAATTAAATATAACTTCTCTCTAATCCCAAGAGACTCGTTTTAGTTTTTGAAGTGCAATAACAAATTGGGTCGTTTAAACCAAGTAAGTCTGAGAACAAGAGTGCATTACATGTAGCTGATAGGATATAACAATCTTGAAAAAAATAAGTGACACAACTAAATCATGAGCATAGAATACAAAGTGTCGGATTATACCAATCAATCAGCCCCATCACCTACCTTCACCCGAAGGAGACAGCTGTTTCGTAGGAGAGTATGGACCCTCCCCAACTCTCGTTACAGCGGCCACAGCGAATTCGTACCTCCCTCTCCTAGACAATCCCTCTGCTTCATACCGCGTTGTCATCGCAGACAATCTCTTGCTGACTTTACTCTCACTGATGCCGACAGTACGTATTTGAAGAGTATAAGAAGTGATCACACCGTTGGCCTTGCCCGGAGGTAACCAACTAATTATTATTCCAGTTGAAGAACTAGTCACAGCCTTTATGTCACCAGGAGCTTCCGGGACTGGAAAAAAAACAAAAATTGAGCCTCAAACAAATGAGCAAATGAGTACGTTCAACTTTTCAAATATTTTTGGCTGTTGAACTAACCATCTTCTTCGGTACGACACGATATTGGAGCGCTAATGGCACCATCGCCTGCCCTTGTAAACGCTAGAACCTGAATACTGTAGTTGGCGTGCCTTTCAAGACCATGGATCACTACTGATGGACCGGTGCTTATCTTAGTTTCCGACTTTGATATTGCTGAAAAACAAACGAAAACAAACTTGAGCTTTAGTTTCCCACGAATTCGACGGATTTACTTTGAAAGTCTCCGTCGCACGATATTCATGATTTTATTTTACTCACATTCTAAATGGTCCAAGCTTTGCCACAATACTTTGAAGCCTTTAAGAACTCCGTGAACTTTTGAGTCGGATAAAGGTTCCCAAGTGATTTGAATACTTTGAGAGTTCAAAGATTCGCACTTAACGTCTCTCGGCGGTGCGCTTGGAACTGAATTGAAATACAATATTAATACCAAGTAACGAATCAATCTGAAATAAAGTGAATAGTTGAAGAAAAAAGAGACGAACCTCCTTCAAGCGTTGATATTGTAATCTCATCAGAAGTAGGTCCTGGACCAAGCCCATTATAAGCCTGAATGACAACATTGTACCTCGTGAACTCACGCAATTCACTGATCAAATATTCACCCCGAAGAAATACGCTTTTGTACTGAAACTTGTCAGGGTGTTGACGCTGTTCCTTGTATCCTATGTGATAGCCAAGAATATCGCCGTTGCAAAGTTCGGGTTCGGGGGGATCCCAGATAATTCGTAGCTCCGTAGGACCAGTTGAGTCAACCCTGACGTTGGTAGGTGGTCCACTAGGCTTCTCACCTTCCGTACTCACGTCTAGAACCTAGAGAAGAAAAGTGACATTTTAGAGGTATTTTTTCTGATACTAATATCGAGGATGACCTCTTTGATCGGTCCCACTCTTTAAATGCTGGGTTTAGAGCCGTGGATCTGTGTATTAATTTTTCAATTTAAAAATTGTGTGACCTTGAAAGATTCTATTTACTCAATCATTTTTTCGTGTCACTCGGACTTATCACTCTTGGAAATCCAAATTAAAAAAATCCTTTTTTCTTGTAAAAAAATTTGTCCTTGAATTGGCTATGAAGCTATTGGCTATTGTCCTTAAGGTTTGAGAAATAGCACGTACTCTCATGATACTTTAAATTATATAATACATAAAGAAAAAATTCATCTTCATCATCATCCACTCATTCACCGACGCCATTAGACCGGTGCCACATGGCCAGATGTCAAAACAGTGCTAAGTTAAACATC
Source organism: Protonemura montana (assembly GCA_947568835.1). Lineage (NCBI taxonomy): Eukaryota > Metazoa > Arthropoda > Insecta > Plecoptera > Nemouridae > Protonemura > Protonemura montana. The sequence continues at coordinate 29,135,552 of OX387604.1, forward strand.
ACAAATAAATCACTCAGAATTGAGAAGTGTCTCTAGTGCTAAGTTAAACACCACAAATCAATAAATCAGAATTGAGAAGTGTCTCTTTCTACAGTGAATGTCAAGTGTTGAGATGAAATGATAGGATTCAACTCACATCGCTTGGCTGACTCTTGCCAATCTGGTTCTCTGCAAACAGTCGGAAAGTATAGATGGTGGCCGGACGAAGCCCGTCAACTGTCGCTGAAGCTTGGTTTCCAGGAACGCTGACTCGTGAAGTGTGCTCATGCCACAGGTCTGGAACACAACACCAAGGTTATTTCTGTCCCATGACAAACCTTATGTTAAAGTCACCGCACTTTGTTGGGAACTTTGGCGGTTGGTTTGGAAATTAAATGGAATGCAGCCTTTTACTTACTAAAATTATTGGTTTGTTTGTATTTAAAAGTCATGTGAAAATAATCAAGTGTTTATGGGGACTTTTTAGAGTTCCTGGCAAACTTGCCTAGCAATGGAAGCTGAGTTATTACAATTGTTGTCTTAAGCTCAGTGAATTGTGATTGAATTCTTGAATTATTGAAACCTGGCTACACAGCGAATGATTGGTAATACGTTCACAGCTGGATTAAGCCTGTAATTACAAAAACCTTCACCGAAATTGTTACAGACAGTTTTACCTTTTTCTGTTTTGTATTCTATCGAGTACTGAGTGATCGGACTGTTTCCATCTAGACTTAATATCCAACCAAGTTTCACAAAACGGCTTCCTTTGTCGATGACATGAACATTGCGCTGAAGATCTGGAGGTTCTGCGGAACAAGAAACAACACATTCACGTTTTAATTCAACTCTTTCAGTGATCAGTCAAATCACCTCAATAAATCATTTATATTTAATAGGATTCAGGAAACAAAATCACATTTTTTATTCTTTAATTTGGGTTGGTAAAAACTGTTGAAGCAACTAAGAAAATCTCTTTTCGTGCACATTTTCCGGAAAATCCACTCTAAACAAATATGCATGAAAACTAAATAAAAATAATAATAGAGGTTTTTCATAATGGTCGGCTCGAGTATTTTTTAAGTGAAGTTTAGTAGTGTTGACAGATTGAAGAAATTTGCAATCTACAGTTGCTACGAAAATTATGTTTTTTTTCTAAAAAATACTATAAAAACGCACTGAACAGGATTTTTTACAACGCGTGTAACTATAAGGCGAAACAATATTTTTAATTTTGAAAACCTTCAATCTGTTGCCAATAGTGTGATGAGTCGCCTAGTTTTTGTTTCGTCAGGATCGGACAAGTGGTTTGGCCGTTTAGTTGTATCCAGTAAACCTTGATATGGACCTAAGTAAACTCTCACTCCAATATACCTGAGTAAGCTCCCACTCCAATATACCTGAGTAAGCTCCCACTCCAATATACCTGAGTAAGCTCCCACTCCAATATACCTGAGTCCACTCCAATAGACCTGAGTCCACTCCAATAGACCTGAGTCCACTCCAATAGACCTGAGTCCACTCCAATATACCTGAGTAAGCTCCCACTCCAATAGACCTGAGTAATCTCCCACTCCAATAGACCTGAGTAAACTCTCACTGCAATAGACCTGAGTAAGCTCCCACTCCAATAGACCTGAGTAAGCTCCCACTCCAATAGACCTGAGTAAGCTCCCACTTCAATAGACCTGAGTAAGCTCCCACTCCAATAGACCTGAGTAAGCTCCCACTCCAATAGACCTGAGTAAGCTCCCACTCCAATAGACCTGAGTAAGCTCCCACTCCAATAGACCTGAGTAAGCTCCCACTCCAATAGACCTGAGTAAGCTCCCACTTCAATAGACCTGAGTAAGCTCCCACTCCAATAGACCTGAGTAAGCTCCCACTCCAATAGACCTGAGTAAGCTCCCACTCCAATAGACCTGAGTAAGCTCCCACTCCAATAGACCTGAGTAAGCTCCCACTCCAATAGACCTGAGTAAGCTCCCACTCCAATCGACCTGAGTAAGCTCCCACTTCAATAGACCTGAGTAAGCTCCCACTCCAATAGACCGGAGTAAGCTCCCACTCCAATAGACCTGAGTAAGCTCCCACTCCAATAGACCTGAGTAAGCTCCCACTCCAATAGACCTGAGTAAGCTCCCACTCCAATAGACCTGAGTAAGCTCCCACTTCAATAGACCTGAGTAAGCTCCCACTCCAATAGACCGGAGTAAGCTCCCACTCCAATAGACCTGAGTAAGCTCCCACTCCAATAGACCTGAGTAAGCTCCCACTCCAATAGACCTGAGTAAGCTCCCACTCCAATAGACCTGAGTAAGCTCCTACTCCAATAGACCTGAGGAAGCTCCCACTCCAATAGACCTGAGTAAGCTCCCACTCCAATAGACCTGAGTAAGCACCCACTCCAATAGACCTGAGTAAGCTCCCACTCCAATAGACCTGAGTAAGCTCCCACTCCAATAGACCTGAGTAAGCTCCCACTCCAATAGACCTGAGTAAGCTCCCACTTCAATAGACCTGAGTAAGCTCCCACTCCAATAGACCGGAGTAAGCTCCCACTCCAATAGACCTGAGTAAGCTCCCACTCCAATAGACCTGAGTAAGCTCCCACTCCAATAGACCTGAGTAAGCTCCCACTCCAATAGACCTGAGTAAGCTCCTACTCCAATAGACCTGAGGAAGCTCCCACTCCAATAGACCTGAGTAAGCTCCCACTCCAATAGACCTGAGTAAGCACCCACTCCAATAGACCTGAGTAAGCTCCCACTCCAATAGACCTGAGTAAGCTCCCACTCCAATAGACCTGAGTAAGCTCCCACTTCAATAGACCTGAGTAAGCTTCCACTCCAATAGACCTGAGTAAGCTCCCACTCCAATAGACCTGAGTAAGCTCCCACTCCAATAGACCTGAGTAAGCTCACACTCCAATAGACCTGAGTAAGCTCCCACTCCAATAGACCTGAGTAAGCTCCCACTCCAATAGACCTGAGTAAGCTCCCATTCCAATAGACCTGAGAAAGCTTCCACTCCAATAGACCTGAGTAAGCTACCACTCCAATAGACCTGAGTAAGCTCCCACTCCAATAGACCTAAGTAAGCTCCCACTCCAATAGACCTGAGTAAGCTCCCACTCCAATAGACCTGAGTAAGCTCCCACTCCAATAGACCTGAGTCCACTCCAATAGACCTGAGTCCACTCCAATAGACCTGAGTCCACTCCAATAGACCTGAGTCCACTCCAATAGACCTGAGTCCACTCCAATAGACCTGAGTGAGCTCCCACTCCAATAGACCTGAGTAAGCTCCCACTCCAATAGACCTGAGTCCACTCCAATAGACCTGAGTCCACTCCAATAGACCTGAGTCCACTCCAATATACCTGAGTCCACTCCAATATACCTGAGTAAGCTCCCACTCCAATAGACCTGAGTAAGCTCCCACTCCAATAGACCTGAGTAAACTCTCACTGCAATAGACCTGAGTAAACTCCCACTCCAATAGACCTGAGTAAGCTCCCACTCCAATAGACCTGAGTCCACTCCAATAGACCTGAGTAAGCTCCCACTCCAATAGACCTGAGTAAGCTGCCACTCCAATAGACCTGAGTAAGCTCCCACTCCAATAGACCTGAGTAAGCTCCCACTCCAATAGACCTGAGTAAGCTCCCACTCCAATAGACCTGAGTAAGCTCCCACTCCAATAGACCTGAGTAAGCTCCCACTCCAATAGACCTGAGTAAGCTCCCACTCCAATAGACCTGAGTAAGCTCCCACTACAATAGACCTGAGTAAGCTCCCACTCCAATAGACCTGAGTAAGCTCCCACTCCAATAGACCTGAGTAAGCTCCCACTACAATAGACCTGAGTAAGCTCCCACTCCAATAGACCCGAGTAAGCTCCTACTCCAATAGACCTGAGTAAGCTCCCACTCCAATAGACCTGAGTAAGCTCCCACTCCAATAGACCTGAGTAAGCTCCCACTCCAATAGACCTGAGTAAGCTCCCACTCCAATAGACCTGAGTAAGCACCCACTCCAATAGACCTGAGTAAGCTCCCACTCCAATAGACCTGAGTAAGCTCCCACTCCAATAGACCTGAGTAATCTCCCACTCCAATAGACCTGAGTAAGCTCCCACTCCAATAGACCTGAGTAAGCTCTCACTCCAATAGACCTGAGTCCACTCCAATAGACCTGAGTCCACTCCAATAGACCTGAGTCCACTCCAATAGACCTGAGTAAGCTCCCACTCCAATAGACCTGAGTAATCTCCCACTCCAATAGACCTGAGTAAGCTCCCACTCCAATAGACCTGAGTAAGCTCCCACTTCAATAGACCTGAGTAAGCTCCCACTCCAATAGACCTGAGTAATCTCCCACTCCAATATACCTGAGTAAGCTCCCAATACAACAGCAATAAACATTAGTTACTGACCTAATATGTAGAACTGTAGACTGGTTTCATCTCGACCGAAAGGGTTACTAGCCATGCAGTGATATCTGCCCCCATCTTCTCTCGACGCAGAAGCAATGCTGATTTCAGAGAGTAGACCTTCGCTTGAGTTGGTTTCCTTCACTGTGTACCTAGGACAGTCATGGAAATTACAAACCTTTCAAACAATCCGCTACCAAGCTCAAAAGTCACCCGTTTATCTTGCCAAGCAACTCTTTGTATAATACATGTAATTGAAATGATGTGAGTGCTGGACACTAACTAGAGATTTATGTGAAAATGTATAGATTTGAATTGTAAACTCTTGTGTGGTGAGGAAACACTGCGCTAATTGATGCGTGTGCGTAATGTTAAACGCACTGATGCGTATGGACCTGGAATGTGCTGGATAAATGTGTGCTTCGGACAGATAGCGGGAACGATATGTAGGCGTGACCGCGGGCTCTGACCGGGAAGGCAATACAGACTCGAAGAGAGCTTTGCAATGGGAATGTGATGCTTTGTCTTTGAGTATAGATTTTGGATTCAGGTTTCGGATCCTGTAACACCCTACAGGTTTTGTCGTGGTTTTTCATCGCTGTTCGGATTTTGCTCCAAGAAGATTTAGGGTCGAGTATAATAGTTATGATCGTGCTTAGAAAACAAGACTCCAATACTTGTAATTATTGAAATGATTTGCTAGAAATTGACCGTTTCTAACGTTATTTTCTTTAAGTTTCTTTAGAATGTAATTCCTTACGGAGAAAGTTTCAAAATAATGTGCCACATTTGTAACTATCCAGTTAATACCATGAAAAAACTTCTTTTCGTCCTTGTTTTAATCAAGATACAGCCATATACCCAGACAAGACTTTAACTGTATGAATCTCCATATTCTAACTTAATCTGAATAGAGAGCGCAAGGTTTACCTGTAGTGGGAAGACGCTAGGTCAATAGTTGAGCCTGCTTTTCGCCAGACTAATTTCAAGGGATGGTCGCCACGTACTTCACACTTCATAGCCGCTGGATTTCCCAGTCGAGCAGTCTCATTTGCATGTTTCACGGCAAAGCGAGCTGGAGCTGCAATCGTAAGGTTTACTTAAAGTTAAATATATTTCGTGAATAGATTAAGCAGTTTCGTTACAGACCAATTAACTTGGATCTCTAACGAAATCAAATGAGCATTGTTCTGTTGTCCAATTTTGGGATTGGCCCATTGAAAAAGTTGACGGTGAGATTTTCATAGATATTTATTATGTTTAAATTACCGTTAACGGTGAGATGTACAACTTTTCCGAGGCCAGCTCCGATACCATTTACAGCTTCACATAAATAGTAGCCTTCGTGTTTTTCTTTCAGGTTATGAATGAGCAATGATCCGTTTTTGAAGGCACGCATTCCTAGCGAAGGCTCAATGTCTCGATAATTTCCCGGGAGGTTTCCTGAAAATTCATTCATTTGTCTGAAAGTCGAGTTACAAAACGTTATTCTCGAGAAAATTACATTTTCTAAATGTTCAACCCAGGATTTAACGGTAATGCCGATTACGTGTATCCGACTTAAACTTGAAGAACCTCGTAGCTAGCGCGTGATGTAGTTTGATCGCTCCTCGAAAAAGAAATGAATTTAAGTTGAAAAATGTGGCTGGGTAAACTTACCGACAGCTTTCCTCCATGTGATTGTTGGTATGGGAAAACCATCTGCTTGGCAAAGAACGCTTAGGTTGGGCAAGCCCTCAGCAGCTTGCTGGTCCAGGGGTTCTGAGATCCAACGAGGAGGAACTGAAACATTCCAAAGGTATCACAACTCTGCGACTACCACAGACTTCATTCAAATTTATAATGAAAGCTGAACTTAACTTTTGAACATATTCTTACGTTATTTATTTATTTTTTTGTATTTCTGTTAATTCAGTAAGTCCATAAAGTAAGCGAATGTTTGGTGAATTGTGAGAAGCTTCAACAAACTACTGAATATAAACAACGTAGTGCTCGACAAATAACTTGCTTTTAGCCCAACAAATTAGTGACCAGCGAATTTATAAGCAAAATTGAAGCCAATGTGTTAATACGTGAGCGCTATGCTTAAAATAACCGTGAGAGGATAATTTGAAATAGCGTTGCATTTGCAAGGCGACTACCAATCAGGAACGGAACAAGGTGATTGTGTGGTGGGTGGGGGGGAGGGGGGAGGGGAGGGTGCAAGGGATCACTGTACTACTTTTGACTCGGCTGTAAGATTGGGATGGTAACTTCTCAGGAAGATTGTCTTAATCAATCAGAAGGCGGCAAAGAGTGTCTAACGGTGCGCATTTTGGTGCTTAATATGCTCTGATCAAGATCGCTGGTGTATTGTTTGAGTTAGCAATCGATTCACTTAAGTCCAACAATGTGAAACACCTGGTGCTTTGTGCCTGGTGCAATTACCTTGACCCAACATGTGCGTACTTGCATTGAGTTATTCGTTAAGGTGTAGAGAAGAAAGAGTAAAACAGTTATAACTACAAGTGAGGTAGGAAAGTGGTTGAAAAGAAGAAATAACGAAGAGTAAGAAAAGGTGTTGGCATACTCATGCATCGTCTGACAATTCCTTACGGAAGCAGCAGGCAGTAAACAAGTGCGTGTCGATTTGTGATAACCACATGCAGATTGCAAAGCACGAAGGCTAGACTGAATGTTTACCGCTGACAAGTAACTGCGCCGTGTGGGCGACCTCAGCTACCGAATTCTTCGCTAGACACGTAAAGTTGCCAGTATGCCTAGCAGTGAGGCTCTCAATAACAATAGTGCTAGAGTGAGCATCTATGCCTATGACCTTTAACCCCCATGTGCCTGTTGAGGGGATCGCATCCGAGTCTTTGTACCACGAGATGGTAAATGGAGGATCCCCCTTCTCAATAACACACGTCACTTGGGCTCGCACTCCTTCAGATAAATCCTTGTTAAAGGTAAAAGGGGCTATCCTAGGTGGAACTGGAAGAATCAAGCAGGTAATACAGAATCAGAAATCAGAGATCAGGGTTACTGATCGAGAAAGATAGGTAAGCTAGAGGTTGACAAGAACATTGCAGCAAACAGCCTCTGCATTACCATGGACAAGTAACAATGCTGTATGAACGGCGACTGCTGCCTCGTTCTTCGCCGAGCACGAATAATTGCCGTTGTCGGAGGGGGACACGTTGAGGATTCGAAGCGCCAAGTCAAACTCGTCAATCTGAATGATGGAAGTCGACGAGCCGGTGTCGCTGTTCGCGCCACTGACCAGCTTTTTGTCTCCTTTGCGCCACTCAATCTTCAGAGGAGAGTCACCGTCGCTGACCACGCACGTCACGTGCACCCTGGTACCTGCTTGGATGTGGGTGGGGAAGCTGAAAGGCTCTATTTTAGGAGGGACTGCAAAATATTTCAATCAGAAAAAGCTGGATGCCGCCGCTCTGGTGGTTGGGCTTGTTAGTGTTGTTAGTGACCAAGTTCGTCGTAGTCGGCCGGGGTGAAGGTTTCTGTTAAACCAACCGTGCCAGCGACTGAAACTGTATTCTGCCAGATCAATAAGTAGTTTAGTTCAAGTTTTAGGCGACAGATGGAGATGGCGTTGCGATGACGACGTCTACTCGCTACCTCGGAAAACACTCGGGAAATGCATGTATGTAATTTTCATAATTGGAGTACTTGGTACACTTATCAAGCTTGCTACAAAGCAAAGATATTGTCTAGCTTAAGCGGCTAGCACGATAAATGTGTCATCAGTTGAAATTTGCCATGGAATAAAGAGTGTACAAAGTTGGAAAACAGTTCGAAAACGGAGAAATGTTGAGATAATTCTTCTTTATCACTTTCTGGCACAAAAAACGTCTTCACCGATCATCGTTAAGATTGAACACGTTGTTATTGGTGCGAACATTTCCCCTGAAAATGCACTATCTTTTATGACGTATTTAAATGAATTTAAAGAAATACGACGAAATGGTAAAACTCATTTAGTTTCATGCAGACCCGTGGAAATAATTTAGTTAAAGTTAGTTTAGTTATTTAACTGGAGGTTAGTGAAGTGTGTTGCTTTTTAAACACATTTTGTTCACTGATTGTTGCAGCAAGCAAAGCACATCCGTTCCAAAAGATAAACATCTTCCGCCAAGATTTCCTGTCCCCTGGCTGACCTTGATCCTACCTAAACCAAGTGCATTACATTTCATTTTATGTGATTGACTAATCAAATGATAAATTACCCTCGCTTTGTTGTGAAATCGGAACAGGATTTTGCTTGTATTGAAATAAACCTAGACAAAAAAACACTCATTTAGCGATATTTGTTTGTGTAGACGAGACTCGTTTCTCTAATAATCTGTCGCAAATAATTTCCATTTAATAAGTAGGTCGTTTTCTGTCAACACGACTTGTTGATCCCTGCAATGAACTGGTTAGTTCTGTTCCAATAAAATCCCTGCAATGAACTGGTTGGTTCTGTTCCAGTGAAATCCCTGCAATGAACTGGTTAGTTCTGTTCCAATAAAATCACTGCAATGAACTGGTTGGTTCTGTTCCAGTGAAATCCCTGCAATGAACTGGTTAGTTCTGTTCCAATAAAATCCCTGCAATGAACTGGTTGGTTCTGTTCCAGTGAAATCCCTGCAATGAACTGGTTGGTTCTGTTCCAGTCCCTGCAATGAACTGGTTGGTTCTGTTCCAGTGAAATCCCTGCAATGAACTGGTTAGTTCTGTTCCAGTAAAATCCCTGCAATGAACTGGTTGGTTCTGTTCCAGTGAAATCCCTGCAATGAACTGGTTAGTTCTGTTCCAATAAAATCCCTGCAATGAACTGGTTAGTTCTGTTCCAATAAAATCCCTGCAATGAACTGGTTAGTTCTGTTCCAATAAAATCCCTGCAATGAACTGGTTGGTTCTGTTCCAGTGAAATCCCTGCAATGAACTGGTTAGTTCTGTTCCAATAAAATCCCTGCAATGAACTGGTTGGTTCTGTTCCAGTGAAATCCCTACAATGAACTGGTTAGTTCTGTTCCAATAAAATCCCTGCAATGAACTGGTTGGTTCTGTTCCAGTGAAATCCCTGCAATGAACTGGTTAGTTCTGTTCCAGTGAAATCCCTGCAATGAACTGGTTGGTTCTGTTCCAATAAAATCCCTGCAATGAACTGGTTAGTTCTGTTCCAAAAACCCCTTGCCAATTTTAAGATGATCGGATAATGTTTGTCTTTAGCAAAATGTCAAACTAGGAAATCTCTTTGCTTGGGAACAAAATGGTTTGACGATGAAAGCTTAATTCAGCGGCTTACGAAGGATTGAAAGTACAAAATTGCACTGATGTGCACTCAAAAACAATTTAAACTGCAATTTTGGGTGAGTGAAGATGAACAGGTTTCAAGTTGAATTATGCACTTTCCCAAAAGTTTCGGAATGAAACTGTAAAATTACAGTGCAATATTCCCATAATGCAGTTAAATGAAAATTCATATGAAAAGTCTGCACAAAGTTTTTCAATTACATGACTAACTATTGTAAAAAAAAAAAAAATGCACAAATATCTCATGTACTTTTTAAGCCTTAACCCTCATGTGAGTCTTCCAAAACCAACCACAAAAAGACATCACGATTTTACTCCAAGATATTTCGAAAGGAAATATCCAATTGATTTAAGATTGTTACTTACCCTTAACATCGATGTGTACGACTTGAGAGCTCTGTAATTGTTGCTTGTTGCGTGCAGTGCATGTATAACTTCCACCGTCCGACACCCTGTCAACCCCGTTCACCACCAACGTCCCGTCGAGTGATACGCTGTGACGCCTGCTAATGGGCAGCAATTGTCCATCTAGGGCACCAATATTACTTCACACAATTGAAACTCCGAAAAGCACTTACGAAAACAAAGCTCATTTAGATTATCACTTTGCTATTTAATTATTGCTGATGCAATGTGGATATTTAAAGAGCTCACAAGATTTTAATCCAAATATCACCTCGTTTTTTAGTTGGTAAAATAGTATAGCATAACACGAGATTAAAGCTGAAATGATATTTGCGTTGGAATACGACTTTAAAATGACGTTTTTATCTTATTTGATAACAAGATTCTAATTTATTTTCGTGTATATTACTTTTACCTTTTTCCCAAGTAATGGAGCTTATGGGGTAACCTGCAACCGGGCATTTAACAGTCAAGTCTTGACCTGCCACTGCTGCAATAATTGCCATGGGTCGCACCATCGGCGGTCCTGCAATAAACATTTGCAGAATTGCACTTCAAAAGTAATATCAGTGCATAGCACAATTTCCTACAAACTAACGCCACTTACTCCAGATAAAACTTATTTTACTCGAGAATGCAATGTTATCAGCGATTATGCTTTTAAAAGAGCTTTATCAAGTGTTAAGAATTTTTTAAGAGCAGAACCGACCAAGAACATGCAGAAATTGTAACTAATCTGGCCACAAAACAAATCTTAATCAGAATTTCTGTAAACTAGATTAATTACATCTAATTTATCTGGTCAATTTCCTCAAGAAACGCTCGAATATCCAGTAATGTTTGTGTACCAAGCGTTAAAATGCTTTTCCACTCGTCATTACAAACCCCAGGAGGTATCCTTACCACAAAAAACAAACACATAAAACAACCTTCATTTGCTCAGAACGAGAATAGAGTTCCATTAAAATCTTCAATTGCTTACTTTAATTGGAATTTCACAGCTAAAAACAAATAGCTCGTGATTCATCAATTATAAAGGAATTAAATTGTCTGGGTGATTACCGTAAATATTGAGTCTGGCGGAGTGCGAGACGGATTGAACCCTGTTCGTAGCGACGCATCGGTATTCACCTCCGTCAGCCACACGTACTGAACTCACATTCACGTGGCTTATCACGTCTCCGTGCACCGTCAGGTACTGGCCAATCATCAGCCTAATTACATCAGACACATCAGACCCATCAGACACATCAGACCCATCAGACACATCAGACACATCAGACCCATCAGACCCATCAGACCCATCAGACACATCAGACCCATCAGACACATCAGACCCATCAGACCCATCAGACACATCAGACCCATCAGACCCATCAGACACATCAGACCCATCAGACCCATCAGACACATCAGACCCATCAGACACATCAGACACATCAGACCCATCAGACCCATCAGACACATCAGACCCATCAGACCCATCAGACCCATCAGACACATCAGACCCATCAGACCCATCAGACCCATCAGACCCATCAGACCCATCAGACCCATCAGACACATCAGACACATCGCATTACTACAAGCGTCCAAGCTCAGAACATTAGTACCAAGGAACAAGTACAGCGGAACAAGTACAAACATAGCAATTAGGCAGAGTAACGATATTCACTCCAGGTTACGGAACTTAATTAATTTCTGATGTTTGATAGTGTCAAATAACTCGCAGCTAGTGAGAAGTTGCAAAAGGCTTTTTGTTGTTTACGGTTCATGTTAAGGAGCTGGAACTGGTGCAGGGCTGGTCCAGGTGCAGGGCTGGTACAGGGCTGGTGCAGGGCTGGTGCAGGGCTGGCGCAGGGCTGGTGCAGGGCTGGTGCAGGGCTGGTACAGGGCTGGAGCAGGGCTGGTGCAGGGCTGGTGCAGGGCTGGTGCAGGGCTGGTCCAGGTGCAGGGCTGGTACAGGGCTGGTGCAGGGCTGGCGCAGGGCTGGTGCAGGGCTGGTGCAGGGCTGGTACAGGGCTGGAGCAGGGCTGGTGCAGGGCTGGTGCAGGGCTGGTGCAGGGCTGGTGCAGAGCTGGTGCAGGTGCAGGGCTGGTGCAGGGCTGGTGCAGGGCTGGTGCAGGACTGGCGCAGTGCTGGTGCAGTGCTGGTGCAGGGCTGGTGCAGGACTGGCGCAGTGCTGGTGCAGAGCTGGTGCAGGGCTGGTGCAGGACTGGCGCAGGGCTGGTGCAGGGCTGGTGCAGGGCTGGTGCAGGGCTGGGGCTGGTGCAGGGCTGGTACAGGGCTGGAGCAGAGCTGGTGCAGGGCTGGAGCAGGGCTGGTGCAGGGCTGGAGCAGGCCAGGTGCAGGACTGGTGCCGGGTTGGTGCAGGACTGGTGCAGGGCTGGTACAGGGCTGGTACAGGGCTGGAGCAGAGCTGGTGCAGGGCTGGTGCAGGGCTGGGGCTAGTGCAGGGCTGGTGCAGGGCTGGGGCTAGTGCAGGGCTGGTACAGGGCTGGAGCAGAGCTGGTGCAGGGCTGGTGCAGGGCTGGGGCTAGTGCAGGGCTGGTACAGGGCTGGAGCAGAGCTGGTGCAGGGCTGGAGCAGGGCTGGTGCAGGGCTGGAGCAGGCCAGGTGCAAGACTGGTGCAGGACTGGTGCAGGGCTGGTACAGGGCTGGAGCAGAGCTGGTGCAGGGCTGGAGCAGGGCTGGTGCAGGGCTGGAGCAGGCCAGGTGCAAGACTGGTGCAGGACTGGTGCAGGGCAGGTGCAAGACTGGTGCAGGACTGGTGCAGGGCTGGAGCAAGGCTGGTGCAGGGCTGGAGCAGGGCTGGAGCAGGGCTGGTGCCGGGCTGGTGCAGGGCTGGTCCAGGGCTGGTGCAGGGCTGGTGCAGGGCTGGAGCAGGGCTGGTGCCGGGCTGGTGCAGGGCTGGTCCAGGGCTGGTGCAGGGCTGGTGCAGGGCTGGTGCCGGGCTGGTCCAGGGCTGGTGCAGGGCTGGTACAGGGCTGGAGCAGAGCTGGTGCAGGGCTGGTGCAGGGCTGGAGCAGGGCTGGTGCAGGGCTGGTACAGGGCTGGTGCAGGGCTGGTGCAGGGCTGGTACAGGGCTGGTGCAGGGCTGGTGCAGGGCTGGTACAGGGCTGGTGCAGGGCTGGTGCAGGGCTGGTGCAGGACTGTGGACGGGGGCTTGTGTGTCAGGTTAGTAGAACGGGCTTGGTTCTGACGACCGGCTAGCCTGCAGTTTTCACTTATCTTGGACTGATTCAGACCAAAATTAAACATTTCTTAATTTGATTGCATAATTGGGTAGAACAATAACAATTTATCCTAAAAATCGAGCGTTTTAATTTTGATTGGATCGTTAAATTTCAGCTGTGCGATAAACTAGAGGTGGGGTGATTTCAGAAGACATATATCGTGGCAGCCGAATGCTTTCGTGCATTCCTAAAATAAACTAATCTTATAAAGCCTTTTATTGCTCAATGCAAGGATGCTGGGCCCGAATCTATAAATCCAAGAAAACGATAGTTTCCACGAGGCGGTGACGCAGTGCGAGAGCCTTTCCAAATCAGTTACGTCTTCTTGTGGATTTGTTTGTCGCGGATTCAGATCGTTGGTGTGGAGTCTATCTTTTATTACCTGTCTGCTTGTGGCAGCGGAAAGCCGTCGAGAGTCCACGTGAAGTGTGGCTCTGGAATTCCACCCGCAATGCATTTCAAGGAAACCGACGGCCCAGGTGACATGGTTTGCTCGATAAACTTGTAGACCAGTTGGGGGGCCGCATCTGAGGAAACATACGAAGTTAGTGAGCTGAGAGAAGGTGGGGGCAGGTGGGGGCAGGTGGGGGCAGGTGGGGCAGGTGGGGGCAGGTGGGGGCAGGTGGAGCAGGTGAGGGCAGGTGAGGGCAGGTGAGGGCAGGTGAGGGCAGGTGTTAGTCAGGTGCTGTGCAGGTGCTGTGCAGGTGCTGTGCAGGTGCTGTGCAGGTGTTAAGTAGGTTTTCGGCGCTCATTCTGCTCTGATTCGTGTACGAGTTATTTTCTTCCCACGCAGTTTTCCGCGAGGCAGAAAGCTCCCTTGGTAAATGCCGAATGGTCGCGTATCTTGAATTAAATTCGGGGAAATTCTACCCCGGAAAAACAGAATGGCATGTTTAAGTAAAATAATAAATCTCGTCTACGGGTAGGATAAATTGGAAATCTCACTTTTGAAAATAAAGCGATGTCAAGAGAAACTTGGTGGAAAATTGTTTGTGAAAAATGGCAAATGGAATTGGAAATTTCCAGTTTCCAATGACGCTGCGAGGGGAAGAAAAATTAGAGCATTGTAAATTATGGTGAAAATATTTATTGCTGCCGTGCCTTTCTATAAGGGCAGCTGTCTAGCATTTGGGGCTGTCACCCGCAAAATAGGAATTTGTGGGAGGGGGACCGTTGGGGTCTGGAACAGTTTTGCGGCGACCAACCTATCGGTGCCTGCTTTGGATTGTAGCCAACACAGGCATGAAAGCAACCTACACTTGTACCCGTCCACAAGCTTTCTTATGTCGCCCTAGCTCAAGCTGTACCTACCAAGCTAAAGCAACTACTGCCCGTTTTAACCCCAGCCCCACCCCACCCCATCAACCATTAACTCTACACCATTTGTAACTGCCAGTTCATTTCAGAAGTGTTTCCTAGACGTGGACAAATTACCGTATTTACTTGCTCTCAACCTTGCCTCGACAGCATGTGGCTGCTGCGTTCTGCTGCCCCGTTCTTCAGCACGAGTGCAGCATTGTAAAACATATAAGCCCATATTTAAAAACATATGCTTCCTAAAATGATCAAATCCATCAAACTAAATTAGAAACTAAAATCCAGATTAAACTTAGCCATAAAGATTGGTGCAAACAGAATCTTGGAAGTTATCTCTTCCCATTACCTGCGTTTTCTTTAAGATTAATAGAGTTCTCAAGTGTTAATAAGATCCCTCGGGAACCCAAACATCCTGTTCATTTACAGAGCATAGCGCTCCTCGAATAATGCGTTTCTCGGGAATATATTGTTAGCATAATTACTATAACCTTTGCATTTATCACAATAAGCTCGCTCGTATTTTATTATTATCAACACTATAAACGTCTCAAAAATGTATGTCAAAACGGGGACTCGAACCCCGATCTCCGCCTGTCGCGGGTGTTGCTCTGAACCATTGAGCTACTTGGACCCCGATCTCCACCTGTCGCGGGTGTTGCTCTAACCCATTGAGCTACTCGAACTCCGATCTCCACCTGTCGCGGGTGTTGCTCTCACCCATTGAGCTACTTGGACCCCGATCTCCGCCTGTCGCGGGTGTTGCTCTGAACCATTGAGCTACTTGAACCCCGATCTCCACCTGTCGCGGGTGTTGCTCTAACCAATTGAGCTACTTGGACCCCGATCTCCACCTGTCGCGGGTGTTGCTCTAACCCATTGAGCTACTTGGACCCCGATCTCCACCTGTCGTGGGTGTTGCTCTAACCAATTGAGCTACTTGGACCCCGATCTCCACCTGTCGCGGGTGTTGCTCTAACCAATTGAGCTACTTGGACCCCGATCTCCACCTGTCGCGGGTGTTGCTTTAACCCATTGAGCTACTTGGACCCCGATCTCCACCTGTCGCGGGTGTTGCTCTAACCCATTGAGCTACTTGGACCCCGATCTCCACCTGTCGCGGGTGTTGCTCTAACCAATTGAGCTACTTGGACCCCGATCTCCACCTGTCGCGGGTGTTGCTCTAACCAATTGAGCTACTTGGACCCCGATCTCCACCTGTCGCGGGTGTTGCTTTAACCCATTGAGCTACTTGGACCCCGATCTCCACCTGTCGCGGGTGTTGCTCTAACCCATTGAGCTACTTGGACCCCGATCTCCACCTGTCGCGGGTGTTGCTCTAACCAATTGAGCTTCTTGGACCCCGATCTCCACCTGTCGCGGGTGTTACTCTAACCAATTGAGCTACTCGAACCCCGATCTCCACCTGTCGCGGGTGTTGCTCTAACCAATTGAGCTACTTGGACCCCGATCTCCACCTGTCGCGGGTGTTGCTCTAACCAATTGAGCTACTTGGACCCCGATCTCCACCTGTCGCGGGTGTTGCTTTAACCCATTGAGCTACTTGGACCCCGATCTCCACCTGTCGCGGGTGTTGCTCTAACCAATTGAGCTACTTGGACCCCGATCTCCACCTGTCGCGGGTGTTGCTCTAACCAATTGAGCTTCTTGGACCCCGATCTCCACCTGTCGCGGGTGTTACTCTAACCAATTGAGCTACTCGAACCCCGATCTCCACCTGTCGCGGGTGTTGCTGTAACCAATTGAGCTACTTGGACCCCGATCTCCACCTGTCGCGGGTGTTGCTCTAGCCCATTGAGCTACTTGGACCCCGATCTCCACCTGTCACGGGTGTTGCTCTGACCAATTGAGCTACTTGAACACCGATCTCCACCTGTCGCGGGTGTTGCTCTAACCAATTGAGCTACTTGAACGCTGGTTTCGTTAGACGATTTCAGTATATTTGATGAGAATGACGGATCTCCAAGGAGTAAAACCAAGAGGCTGTGAATACTCACAGTCACTCTGATTCTAGTGACGCTATACCACGTTACAACCTGTCAATCTCGAGTAACTATACAATTAATTCCTTGAAGATCAGTCATTCTCATCAAATACACTAAAATCGTCTCAAAAAGCCAGTTTTCCAGTAGCTCAATGGGTTAGAGCAACACCCGCGACAGGTGGAGATCGGGGTCCAAGTAGCTCAATTGGTTAGAGCAACACCCGCGACAGGTGGAGATCGGGGTCCAAGTAGCTCAATTGGTTAGAGCAACACCCGCGACAGGTGGAGATCGGGGTCCAATTAGCTAAATTGGTTAGAGCAACACCCGCGACAGGTGGAGATCGGGGTCCAAGTAGCTCAATGGGTTAGAGCAACACCCGCGACAGGCGGAGATCGGGGTCCAAGTAGCTCAATTGGTTAGAGCAACACCCGCGACAGGTGGAGATCGGGGTCCAAGTAGCTCAATGGGTTAGAGCAACACCCGCGACAGGTGGAGATCGGTGTCCAAGTAGCTCAATTGGTTAGAGCAACACCCGCGACAGGTGGAGATCGGGGTCCAAGTAGCTCAATGGGTTAGAGCAACACCCGCGACAGGCGGAGATCGGGGTCCAAGTAGCTCAATTGGTTAGAGCAACACCCGCGACAGGTGGAGATCGGGGTCCAAGTAGCTCAATGGGTTAGAGCAACACCCGCGACAGGCGGAGATCGGGGTCCAAGTAGCTCAATGGGTTAGAGCAACACCCGCGACAGGCGGAGATCGGAGTTCGAGTTGGGCATCCCCGTTTAGGTATCAATTGTTGAGACGGTTCTAGTGTTGATAATAATAAAATACTCCGCACATTGCAAGCGTTTGCAATTTAAATAAGATTTCAACTAAAAAAAAATCTCGCTTGTGTTCCGAAGTCAAGTTATCAACTGAAGAACTAGCTCGGGAAATAACCGACTCTATCGACCAACGTTCACGTGTTCCCTGTCCTACCACAGGTAAATGATGCGCTGAATTTAGCGCTCGTTCATTTAAAGTATTTTGTTGGTAGAACGATATAAATATTCAATGATGTTTGAGTGAGATTTTCAATTTACCTCGGTGACGCGCATTCCTCGTCTGAGTGCTTGTTACATAGTGGCAGTGCCGGGTTTTCACAGCTCGCGATAGTGCTTTATGTTTCATTGATGAATACTGCCAGTGCCCGAATGTACGCCGTGGGAAGAATGGGTGACACGTGGGGGGTAGAAGGGTGGAAGGGGTGGAAGGGGTGGAAGGGGTGGGGGCTCTCGTCTCTTCACAGGGGCGCGTGAACCTCAATGCGATATTTCTGTGAGCGCGTGCTCCAGCCAGCCTCTCACAGGCAAGCTTCTCAGAGGCAAGCTTCTCACAGGCAAGCCTCTCACAGGCAAGCTTCTCACAGGCAAGCCTCTCACAGGCAAGCTTCTCACAGGCAAGCCTCTCACAGGCAAGCCTCTCACAGGCAAGCCTCTCACAGGCAAGCCTCTCAGAGGTAAGCCTCTCACAGGCAAGCCTCTCAAAGGCAAGCCTCTCATAGGCAAGCCTCTCACAAGCAAGCCTCTCACAAGCAAGCCTCTCAGAGGTAAGCCTCTCACAGGCAAGCCTCTCAAAGGCAAGCCTCTCAAAGGCAAGCCTCTCAGAGGTAAGCCTCTCAGAGGTAAGCCCCTCACAGGCAAGCCCTCAGAGGCAAGCTTCTCACAGGCAAGCCTCTCATAGGCAAGCCTCTCACAGGCAAGCCCTCAGAGGCAAGCTTCTCACAGGCAAGCCTCTCATAGGCAAGCCTCTCACAGGCAAGCCCTCAGAGGCAAGCTTCTCACAGGCAAGCCTCTCATAGGCAAGCCTCTCACAGGCAAGCCGGCAACTGTCAAGTGTGTCGTCTCGTTATTACTCACACCAGCTCGTATTAGCGGAATCTTTTGTTTTCCTCAACAAGCCGCCGCGCGATTTCTCCCTTCCCCATCATTAAACAATCTCTTTGTCATAAGCGCATAATTAAAAATTCTTTACAACTCATATTAACATACAAGTAAGGAAGGAAAGGAAAAAAATGCATAGTCTATGAGATTGGAACAATACCCGGTGGTACTTACCTCCTAAACGCAGTTCCGCCGTAGACTGTACCATTTCATGATCATTTTTTGCAAAACATTGGTACATCCCTTGATCTTCTCGGGTGATTTCCGAGATGTGCAGCGAAGCACCCAGCGAAGCACCCGTGACCCGTCTCTTGTATGTTGCCACAATGGTCACCCCATCTTTAGCCCAAGTAATGGTGGGCTTTGGTTGGCCGGACACCAAGCAAGAGAGCTCGGCCGCCCTTCCCAAATCAACGGTCAGCTGATGAGGCATCAGATTCGCTTGCAGACTCGAAACGACGGATAAATCAAACTCGATCCACTCGGCTCCCATCGAGTTGTTTGCGTGACAAATATAACGTCCGGCGTCGTCAGCACGCGTGTTACCAATCACTAGGACGCCTCCGCGGGTGTGAACGTGGTCCATTTGTAGAAGCTGACCTGGCGCACGCTCCCACCTAGGAATACGTTGACGCTATCAATAACTTCAATAGAAAAGCAGATAAATTCAACTTTCCAGTTCACGGCAAGGGACAAATAGGAACAGCAATTTTATAGAAAACTTACTATCAGACGTGGGAATAACTTTCGGAGATTTTCAACGAGAAAAATGTAAAGAAAACTTGTTCGTACCTAAAGTCTGGTGGTGGAAAACCTTGGGCAAGACAGGTTAGAACAGCGGCTTCTCCTAGCTTTACTGGGCTCGGTCCTGGCGATGATCGGGCACTAAAGCTCGGTGAAACCATCGTTCTATGTTCTAAGAGTAACAGAAATCGTGTCAATGTGCAATCAATCAATTGAAAAGTTGCCTGAAATGTGGGTAGACTTGCTGACTAGTAAGACGATGATTTTATCTGCGTCAATCGCAGACATATTGTGCCAAGAGAGTGTTCGAGAGCGTGTAAATAGTTCGACTGGAACTCATAACCAACCCTATAATGTCGCATCGCATGGTAAGGGGAACTTTTCCTGCTCGAGTGAATGTTGGCTCAAGGAGCTCGGCTCGAAGGCATATTGATTTATTTTATTTTTCCACAACACCTTCAGTATCTCGTGTTATAATGTGCCCATCCTTAGCACGGAAGCAAGAATATAAATCATGGCTTACCATATTACCCTGGTCAATTTTCAAACAAATTCACTTCAATTTACTTCTAGAAAAATTGTAAGCTTATGCAATTTTCAAGAGTCAATGTCCCAAGTAGAAAGCAGGAAAGCAACATTTCCTTTAAAAATGTAAATTACGGTCCTTCGACCTCAACAATTTTCCGTGTACCAGCCGTAATCTCAAACGTTATTTTTTCCCAAATTGCACAGTGATGGAAGTACCCAACTAGGGCGAGAATAAAATTAGAGCGGGCAATATCCACCTTGTGTGAAGAGGTTAGCCGAGCTTGCAGCGACTGAAGCTCCGAGGGTGGAAGCCACAATGAAAAGCCCACGTCTACGTTCACGTTCACGTCCAAGTGCAGTGGAGGGGAAAGCTCGTAAAAATCGCGACATCATGCAATTTTCTTTTTCTTTTGCTTAAAGATGTGATCCGAAATCTGCATAGGCTTTCGCAAAACAGCCACTGCATTGGCGTACATCTAGCGTAGCACGGTACCCAGCCAGTTTCGAGGTAATAAGCAAACACTGGCTTAATACCCAGGTGGCACAATTCTAAACCGAGGCATTACCCAGGAGATTGATTTCCCTCAAAACTGTACTTTCCGCTTTATTCCATGCTGCAGTGGCAATTCATTAGTCAGTTGGTGGTGGGTACCAGATAGGTGTGGTATACACACTGCATAATCCGCGGATATTGATTTTGATGCAATCTAATATCCTTTGTTTCTTAAATCTCACAACAGCGAGTTACAAAACTAATTGGGCTCGGTTCAGGTATGAAACGTGGAGACACAGAGGGGAAATGAATGACAAAAAGCCAGGTACGCAATATATCTGCTAATATGGTTGCAAATTCTTGACGACACATTATTAGGGAATTTTTTTCTGTTAAATTGTTACTTAATAACAGGCAGCCAGCAACGTTTCGTTGGTACTCTCTTTCATTCTTCTTCCCCTACTATTATGCAAAGCACTTTGCTTCCATTACCGCTGGCTGGAGAGGTCTGCAATTAGTCTGGGCGTCCCTGGCAAATGGATAGGCCCATTCTTCTTGCGTTCAACACAGGACAGGAAACTGTTCCTCGTATACCTTCCATTGGTTTCGGTCGGGGCGACGCATACACCTCTTCACTCGACAGAATCCGCATTCAATTAATTACAAAGACAAGATGATGAACATCGATCTTGCCGTGAAAAATAAAAGTGTGGAAATAAAAGCTCGCGAGGGCTGACATTCAATACCACCTCCGATTTGGCTAATGTTCCACGTGTAATTGATTTGCAACCCTCTAGCGCAATTGCATAAGAACAGAGAATACCAAGCCGGAAAATCTACTTTATTTACGGCAGGGAAATTTCGAATTTTATCTGTGTGTGATTTAATGCCGTCGCCTTTCAAAATAAAAAACATAATATTTTCTGAGCTGGACTCGAAAAAGTTGAATGTGCACGATGTAGGAGATATATAATAGTGTGTATACGGACGGTACCAACCTGATAAAGATTAAAACTGAAAAACTGGTACAGCGAACTCGGATAGCTGTTCAAACTCTTGGATAAACTTCCACCGCATTTTTGATGGTCAGCAAATTGAGTGAAGCAAAGTTTAGCGTCGATTTGCCACGAAGCCGAGAATAAAGTGAGGAAACTGGCAGCAGCTGTTATAATCCCAGCAGCTTACTATTCTACCTCAACGCTAGCAGCAGTTAGCATCAAGCCAGCCAGCACAATCATCCGTTGATAATAATTGTCGTTAGCAGATAGCTCTTCTACTCGATATAGAATCAAAGCTACGTTGGTATCATCATTATTACACCATCGTGGCAAGAAAAGATGAAACCTTTATAAAGGAAGTAGATCTTCTCGCTCTGGATTTTTTTGCTTCGCTTCATCGCTGAGATGAGAGTGATTTCCTGCGCTCGGTTGAGCTTTACAATAATGATGAACAGTTGCAATAAGTAAGGTGCAACTTTTCTCGTTTCTCCCGTCTCAAGATGGGATGGGCTGGGCCGGCGCGTCGTAGACGTACAAACCTTTTAAGATGTAACAGTGAAATGATGCTGGAGAGATTTGTGAGCGAACAAGAGTGTGATCGCAAACGGTACCAGGGATATACGTGGGCATTGGGTGGTGATGCGGTGATGCGGTGATGGGGGGCAGTGGTGAGATCAACTTGTATGGTGGATGAGAGAATGAGGAGTGGGGGATCCGGGGAGGGGGTTGACGGGAAGCGGGTGGATAGGAAGAGATAGAAGAGGTTTGTTGGTTATGCTGCCAGAACACAAAAGCTCGACAAACCCTATTCCAGCCCGCAATATGGATTCCATTTTAAAAATAATTTTCAGCATCATTAACGTTTGCCTTGGTCTGCAGCGCCGTGGCGAGTGACTCTTGTGTGGATATTTGAGTCTGAAGGCAGTGAATGGCTTACTGGAGATGTGCTACGAACGAAGGGAGACTTTAAGAGGAAGCTTATTAACCCCAACTTGGGGCACGGTACATAGCAAGCCAGTCATACGCTTTGCTGCAGGAACGTGTAGACAACGTGATGGTTCTAGTGGGAGCACATACGCAAGCTAGTCGAAAATCTAAGTTAGATAGGAAATAATCAGCTGTGATTTACCTGGAGGAGCTAGTTATGTGCTTGAAAGCTTTCTTATAAGTACCTTCTAGCCCACGAAGAGGCAGAACTGTTCGTAAGCCATGGAGAGGCTTTACATGTTTTTCGCATAATGTGCAGAAAAAGCGTGCACCTAAAAGGGGCAAAGGGGCTAGGGGGCAAGTGTGTATATCGACCAATTCCCCTAAATTACAATGTTAGTTTACAGAAATTGGTGATATGCATTAGAAATTAAAAAAATTAAAATTTGGGAAAACTTTGTATCATTGAATTTTGTTACCTGTAATGATGACTCGACCATGGGTGGAAGATTCGACGGTCCTCCCCGTGATGCGGTGTACCGTTCTGCACCGATAGGTCGTATACCTGTCCCCTGACACGACTCCATATACCAGCAACTCCCCCGTAGGCACCATGTGGTACTTCCCATCTACCAACAGATTCCACAGCTCACAATAACGCCAGACACCAGCCGTTTCGAATCCACGGACTACACTAGATATTAACACATTCATCATTTCGAATTCTTATTTTTAAATTGATCTAGCCGTGAGCAAGTTTGTATACATGTGTGTGTTTCTGTGTTATAATATTGAGGTCGTGTTGCTGCGTATAGCTATGAGCCAGAGAAACAAATTCACAAAACATGCACATGGCTATCGCTTCATAGATGCATGTTATTGTTTCATGGCGGTTGATGTAACGCATTTCACATATTATTCAAACATCGGCTATTAGCATGTGGCCTGATATGAACGTTATATGGCACTAAGGGGTGGATAGGTGCGGGGAGAGGGTTAGAGTGGGGCAATAGCTAACAGGCTTGTGTGAGTGTGTGACCGTGTAAATATATCCAGACGATATAGCATCGATGCATGGACCTCAGCGTTCAGCGTCCGGGACCGACAGAGTATGGCATGGATATCCCAGGGGTCAGCGGCGGGGCTGGGCAACGTTAGCCTGCCGTCAGTGCCACCCCAGGCAAGTTGGCTCATCAAGCATGCTCCAATACACATCACGGTGATCGCGACACCAGCCCCCCTCCCCCCCTCCCCCCCTTCCCCCCTTCCCACCAAAACCCATCCAACCCACTACACCCACTGAAGCCAGCACCGCATCGACGTACATACAAACCTTCCCAATAGACAGCGACTAACCAGCACAATTCCATCAAACTCTAATAGAACAAGAAATAAAAAATGCGTAGTGTATGCCTCGTTATTGGTTGCCCAAATGCTGATGAGCACAAACCTTCATTATTTTCTAATACGAGCGCGGTTGATCACATATCATTGATCAATAGGAATTCCCAGCGACCAGGGTTTAAGGTATAGTCGAGTGTAGACCGCTGTAGCGTCGTTTTATTTCACTTCACCATTCAATTGCTCGCACAAAAATTCTGTCTTTTTTTTCAAGTGCCATTGAATCTCTTTGAACCAGTCGTTTGTACCATATCTATTATGGCATACATCCCAGTTCATCTCATTATATGAAACACAAAGCCTATTTTTATTTTTCTTGTTTTACGTTGCTTTCCGATCTCCATCAAAAGGCTTTTCCAAAAATGATTGCAACCTTGCCGTTAGAAATCAGGGATGTGGTAATAGTGGGAATAGGGAAACTTGAAAAGAACGCTACATTGTCACGCTTGGTTGGTAAATACCAAACGAATGTCTAGTTGTTAGCACAGAACTCACCGCTCTCTGAGGTTGGGTAGATGTTGAACGAGTCCGTGTCACGAACCCATGACGTTACACTGACTTGCTCCTTGACGAAAGCTGGGACCTCACAGTGTAAGGACGCGGTATTTCCCGCCAAAATGAACGCGTCGTGAACTTGAACGTCGTAATGTTGCTTTACAACTGAATTACAAAAGCATGCGTTATAACGACGCGTCAAACTTGTTCAAAAATCACATTCAAAAAGCAACATTTGAGGGAAAAATATGGAAAAGGTCGCTTATCACATTTAACCTAAGTAATTTCTAATGTTTTGTTTCTAATCATTTGTATAAATATAAAAAAGACTTGCCTGCTCTGACGTTGACTTCACCACTCAGAATTGTCCCTACTTTGTTGGTAGCAAGGCAACGATACACGGCTGAGTGAACATCATGACGATAGCTTTCGGCACCAAACGGCGGGAAGAATAGTGAGCCATTTGCAAGGATCTCACGGAGATGAAGAATCGGTTCCACTGATGTGCCATCTGATGTGACCCAATCCAGGGTGGGCACTGGACTCCCATGGGCTGAGCATTCGAGCAACGCGCCCGTATCGTTGGCAAATTCAACCACAGGCCGTGGTTCGCTGTTGAACAGTGGCCCCTGACTTTCCACAATGCCAGCACACACTGTAATCAAACGGAAACGGGAATGAAATTAAATTAAGATGTTTGAACAAATCACAAAAGTCCGATACTAGCTAGCTAAGCTTGGCCGCCAGAAAGTTTCGTAAAGAAGTAAGATACGTATAAAAGTCTGTTGAACGCGTTTGTTTCCCAACTATGTGGAATAACCACGGTTAAGATTGTTTCAATATTGGGTTGAAAAGAATATCTAGATTTAAAAGAATTCTTTGAATGCTTTAAGATAGTATTACTTTGCCAGGTTCTGTGCAAGTTTTATAAAAGTTAGTCTGGTTTTCAGGCGAGTACAGACAACAGCAATAACAATAATAATGCTTTTAGAGGTTTTACGCATTGCAAGCATCTTGTATCTAAAGCTTTTTTCTCGACAGTATAATTGTGTCAGGGCTAACTGTAAACTGTAAACTGTAAACTGTATTTGTAAACTGTAAACTGTAAACTGTAAACTGTAAACTGTAAACTGTAAACTGTAAACTGTAAACTGTATACACTCTTCGATCTAAGCGCAAGAGCTAAAGACAATGCAATGGTGCATCTGTGCCAAGATGGAACAAATTTCCCATGGGCACTCCCGCAAATAGTGTAGATAAGCATCGATCTTAAAAGATATACACTCAACACCTAATATATCCTTTAGGGAACCTTGAGCCCGTATAGGTGATGCAGCTTTTAAGCTCTTTATAAAAGTTCGCTTTTTAGCCGAAAACAAGAGATGAACAAGTTGAGAGGTTTATAGTCGCACGCTTCACCAGATAAGACAAAGTTATTACAACAAAATCCTGTAATATCAGTAAGGTCCAAGAGTTGTTGAAATATTGCTGCGAAGTCTTCTACAAATTCCCATGCCATTGCTTTCTGTAAAGCTTGGAGATGAAAATATATTTATTCCTTGTTTACCTCGACTCTAAATGAATCTATATTATTCCTTTATTTTTCTAAATTTAGTGACTTTATGTGACAGGGGAAATGGCACCGAGCTTGTTTTTCTAAATTTAGTGACTTTATGTGACAGGGGAAATGGCACCGAGCTTGTTTTTCTAAATTTAGTGACTTTATGTGACAGGGGAAATGGCACCGAGCTTGTTTTTCTAAATTTAGTGACTTTATGTGACAGGGGAAATGGCACCGAGCTTGTTTTTCTAAATTTAGTGACTTTATGTGACAGGGGAAATGGCACCGAGCTTGTTTTTCTAAATTTAGTGACTTTATGTGACAGGGGAAATGGCACCGAGCTTGTTTTTCTAAATTTAGTGACTTTATGTGACAGGGGAAATGGCACCGAGCTTGTTTTTCTAAATTTAGTGACTTTATGTGACAGGGGAAATGGCACCGAGCTTGTTTTTCTAAATTTAGTGACTTTATGTGACAGGGGAAATGGCACCGAGCTTGTTTTTCTAAATTTAGTGACTTTATGTGACAGGGGAAATGGCACCGAGCTTATTTTTCTAAATTTAGTGACTTTATGTGACAGGGGAAATGGCACCGAGCTTGTTTTTCTAAATTTAGTGACTTTATGTGACAGGGGAAATGGCACCGAGCTTGTTTTTCTAAATTTAGTGACTTTATGTGACAGGGGGAATGGCACCGAGCTTGTTTTTCTAAATTTAGTGACTTTATGTGACAGGGGAAATGGCACCGAGCTTATTTTTCTAAATTTAGTGACTTTATGTGACAGGGGAAATGGCACCGAGCTTGTTTTTCTAAATTTAGTGACTTTATGTGACAGGGGAAATGGCACCGAGCTTATTTTTCTAAATTTAGTGACTTTATGTGACAGGGGAAATGGCACCGAGCTTGTTTTTCTAAATTTAGTGACTTTATGTGACAGGGGAAATGGCACCGAGCTTATTTTTCTAAATTTAGTGACTTTATGTGACAGGGGAAATGGCACCGAGCTTGTTTTTCTAAATTTAGTGACTTTATGTGACAGGGGAAATGGCACCGAGCTTATTTTTTATTCACTAGCAAAGCTAAAAGCATTTTAACTTCATTGACGTTCTCAGTATAAAGCGACATAACGTTCCTATCTCACTTTATGCTACAGGCATCGCGTTGCAACGTTCTCTCTTCCTCCCATAAAAATGCACTAGATCCTTTCCTTCGTAAAGGCGCAGATTTTGGTTGATGAAACAGAGGGTGAGAGCGCGGTGGAGGTGGGCAAGGGGGTGGTGGAGGGCCGTGAGGGGGGGGGGGGCAAGCGTACGCTGGTGGAAAGAGGGTTTAAGGACTTTTCAATCTCTTGAGGCAAGCGATGTCAAGCGTAGACATAAATGCAAAATCTCCCTTCGCTCCCATCGCTCCTATTGGTGAATCAATTGGAAAAGAATCATTGAAATAAATTTCTGAAAAGCAAAGTGATATATTTTCCTCGGCGAGCAAAAGAGGTTTGAGTCCTTGTCAAGACTCAGTACAACCGAGACGAACCCAGAAAGTGTTTTCAAGTTGAGACATTTCTGCTATCAGATTACTAACGGCGTGTCTTGCAGCAGATAACAATCGTCTGAATATTTAAAAATATTCAAGATCGCTTAATTGAATTGAATTTCCATTGGTTACATATTAATGGAACGTGTCTGAGCGGGTAGCAGCCAGCAGGTCGAGCGAAGTAGGCGACGTGCCCGTCCCTAGTCGATCCAATTACCAAAATGTCTCCGTCTCATTTCACGGGTGGTTTGTGGGCTGTGAGCTTCACTGCCCCCTACCTGATGATAATCAGCCTCACGCACTTTTCTGCGGCGTTTTCTCCGACTTTGCTAATCGTCTGTTCGCTTCTAGCAACCTGCCTCTCAATTTCACCCGCTCACGCTCAAAACACTTCTCAACAGTCCAGACAAATTCAGTTTGTCGATTCGGAATCAAATAAATAGCAGAAACTGTTTGGCAGAAACTGTTTGGCAGAAACTGTTTGGCAGAAACTGTTTGGCAGAAACTGTTTGGCAGAAACTGTTTGGCAGAAACTGTTTGGCAGAAACTGTTTGGCAGAAACTGTTTGGCAGAAACTGTTTGGCAGAAACTGTTTGGCAGAAACTGTTTGGCAGAAACTGTTTGGCAGAAACTGTTTGGCAGAAACTGTTTGGCAGAAACTGTTTGGCAGAAACTGTTTGGCAGAAACTGTTTGGCAGAAACTGTTTGGCAGAAACTGGAGTACGTTGACTCATACGACAACAAAGAACTGAGAGAAGATCAGAAGCGCCTTGAACCAGTTAAGTCGTTGTAGAGAGCAGAAGTCACCAGTCAAATGTATGCGAGATTCCAAGAACAAGCGTTTGCCAACCCAATCGACACTGTTATGAAATAGCTTCACAATTCCCTTCATCTCAATAACACACCCCCTTTGCCCCCACCCATCCCACCCATCCCACCCATCCCACCCAACCCCACCTTGCCTCGAATCATCCAGCTGCATTCCTATCTTTGATTCCGCTACATCCATCTCACTTGAGTCTCACCGGCACCAGCATGTGTAAATATATTGAAAACAATGAAAACTGATATTAATTGGTTTTTGGAACACGCTCTAGCTTATTGGAGTAGGAATTCCATGCATATTTTTATATTTTGTTTATTTTTACCGAAATATTTCGGTATCGAAAAATGGTAAATTCATAACGTTCACGTTCAGGCTACGTTTAGCTACGTTTAGCTACGTTTAGCTACGTTTAGCTACGTTTAGCTACGTTTAGCTACGTTTAGCTACGTTTAGCTACGTTTAGCTACGTTTAGGCGATCGGGAAATTAGGTAACATTGTACAGTCAATGTACAATGCGTGAAGTCAGGTTGCATCATTACCCATAATTAGCTGCTTCTGAAACCCATTCTTGTAGTCAGTCCGACAGGATAATGTGCTTGCAAATTATTACATTAGTCACAAATGCAAATCGTGTGTATCCATTCCCCATCCCACTCATGGCCTCCCTTCTCATTCCAGATGCCCCATTCCACTCCATGGAACACTCCAACGTTCTGTGGATGGATTTAGATGGATACGCACACATTCGCTCAATGCTCCACTAATTTCAGGCCAGAAAATCAATTAATTGTAATTGGATACATCACAACTAGATGGTGTAATATTACAAAGTACATTGGCATCTAATATAGTAAGTTATATAGTAAGTTATATAGTAAGTTATATAGTAAGTTATATAGCAAGTTATATAGTAAGTTAAATAGTAAGTTATATAGTAAGTTATATAGTAAGTTATATAGTAAGTTATATAGCAAGTTATATAGCAAGTTATATAGCAAGTTATATAGTAAGTTATATAGCAAGTTATATAGTAAGTTATATAGCAAGTTATATAGTAAGTTATATAGTAAGTTATATAGTAAGTTATATAGTAAGTTATATAGTAAGTTATATAGTAAGTTATATAGTAAGTTATATAGTAAGTTATATAGTAAGTTATATAGTAAGTTATATAGTAAGTTATATAGTAAGTTATATAGTAAGTTATATAGTAAGTTATATAGTAAGTTATATAGTAAGTTATATAGTAAGTTATATAGTAAGTTATATAGTAAGTTATATAGCAAGTTATATAGTAATTAGATAGTAATTAGATAATTGTAAAGACATAAAATAAAAAACAAGTAAAATATTGGTGATAAAAGTATTAATTTTGTGCTGAATAATATTGTCGTGTTTATTAGAAACTTGAAAAGTTGTGCAATGTTTTGCAATGTTGTGCAATGTTGTGCAATGTTGTGCAATGTTGTGCAATCTTGTGCACAATCTTGTGCACAATCTTTTGGCAAGAAAATTTCGATCACTTTAGGAAACTGGAGAGAAGGATTTCTTGGAAGTTACAAAATGTCGCTCGTTCGAAATATTTCCTACTCAACTTTTAGTCTTTAATAGCATTTTGATATTGAATTCCTCTTCGAGCCGGTGGGTATATCGCTCTTCCCACGCATGTTGTTTCCTGTTTCCAGGATAGCTGTTGAAGTGGCGTATGACGCCGAATCTAGGCTGGTGATCCGTGATCCACGAATTAGCGTCTTCTGCTTTCAAGTGGTTACCACTTGCCACTAACGTCCCATGCCCAAATTGTTAGCCAATTTACGGTGGGACACTTGAAAATATCCAATTACGCATACTCATCAATTTCCCGTTTCTAACCTGCAATTTATATCGTAAGTACCATCGCAATGACTTAGCAGGTGCTTAACAGTATCTCAAATTTCGAACTAGAAATTAGGAAGAGAACCGTTTCAAGTCAGTTTTTGCCCAGATTTGGTAAAAGCTCTGTAACGGAACACGGAAAATCACATATCGCTGTAAACCCACATTGAGATAAATTGCATATTTCTTTAAGCTCCTTCAAAAATAAAGCAGGGAAGGGGTTTATACATTATAATGGTGTTAGATTGAAAATAGCGACTTATTTTATCAGCGTACTTCTTGGTGAAATCGAACACTGAAACGTAATGGTAGTACAGGCAGCAGGAAAATACCGAGAAAATACCAGGAAAATACCAGGAAAATACCCAATAAAGAGTAAAAGCAAGTAATTGAACAGTCTCTGCACTCTCTATGCCCTCTACAACGCCTCTACAACTCGTGGTCGAGCACATTTTCAATTGGTCTGTTGATCAAAGGGCTAGTCATCTGTGTATCCATTACTCTGCTCCACTCGCGGCTTCAACCACATTCGATACTGGAATTATGCATCAAGTGATTTGCAATAATTGCTATTGGCTGCACTACTCTTCGACCATGCACTCATGTTAAAACTAAAAACATCAAAGCCAAACAGAAAGTGCCAAGTAACGTTTTGGGTTAAAGGGTTACTTTTGATTTAGTTTCAAAGGAAATTCTGGTGACACTTATCAATATTTATTTGCTTATGTCAAAGATTTCACTAGTGGATCGTGGAAAAGTCATCAGATTTAGTTGAAAGCTCAGATTTAAAGCTGAGTTCGTTGGGTTTAAGCGTTAGCCCCTGAATGCAACCCGCAGAGCATTCCTGTTGAAATGTGTTTCTGTACCAGACGCATCTTAGCTTCTGGATGAAAGGAAAAAGTTACCTCAAAGAAAAAGCCACAGTTAGTCTTTCATTTATTTTAAAACAATGATTTGCGTGCAAACTTTTAAGTAGCTACAATTAATTTATTTTTAAAATATATTCCAGACAAAAAGATACTGTGGAGTGAGTGACAGGTAAAATCAATGAGGCGAGATGATGGTTTGTAAGTCCTCGTTTATTCAGACCGGACGGGTCACAGAGATTTCTAATCGGGATCCGAGCAGACTCGTTGTCGTTGCTCGAGGATCACTAATCGCTTTCTACCGGAACTGTTCGTTTCCGACCAAATCTTGGCACCACCCGCGCATCCCGCCACGCCGCGCCACCGGCGCGTAGTTCGAAAGGTGGCGGGAGGCATCCCCCACAGGACCCCCTCCCCAGTGTCCCGTGTGCATCGCGGAACACGATACCACGGTCGCGAGGCGTGCTGGGAAATGTACTCGACGGCCGGAGCGGGTGGTGACGACTGGAGCTGGAGCTGCGGCGTTGTCGCCCAATGTAGGCGAAGGTGCAGCGGCGTTGTCGGGCAAAATGTACGCCGGCTTGAGCCTGTCGATGGACACGACAACTCGCTGACCATTGCGTAAGATGGTTACACACTTGTCGTGGCGGGCGATGACCTCGAATGGGCCATCGTATGGCGGCTGCAACGGTGTGCGAACTGCGTCATGGCGCACGAACACGTGCGTGCATGTCGCGAGGTCCTTGAACATGAATACCGCGTGCTGCCCGTGATGCGAGGGCTGAGTAGGGCGCAGTTTCGCCATGTGCCGTTTCAGCTGGTCGGTGTACGCCGACGTGGCTTCTTGTGGCCCGGATGGAGGCGCAAGGTACTCGCCGGGGAGACGGAGCGTAGTACCGTACACGAGTTCGGCTGGCGTGGTTTGCAGATCTTCTTTCCAGGCCGAACGAATACCGAGTAGGACCCAGGGCAGCACATCCGTCCAATTGTCGTTCTCGTGGCACTTGATGGCTGCTTTCAGCTGTCGATGAAGGCGCTCTACCATTCCATTGGCTTGTGGGTGATGGGCCGCAGTTCGTAGGTGTGTCGAACCGGTCAGCTGGCTGAGGGATCGAAATAAATGAGATTCAAACTGTCGTCCTTGGTCCGTGGTTATTCGGAGGGGCGTGCCGAACCGGGCTATCCACCCCGTCACCAAAGCCGTTGCCACCGCGTCCGCAGTGATGTCAGGAAGTGGAATTGCCTCTGGCCAACGTGTGAACCGATCGACGCACGTGAGCAGGTATCGAAAACCGTTCGAGATCGGCAGCGGACCAACTAGGTCGATGTGTATGTGTTCGAATCGGCTATCTGGCGCTGAGAAACGGTTGATCGGTGCCTTCGTGTGGCGCGTCACCTTCGAACGTTGACACGTGAGACATGTCCTCGCCCACTCCCTGCAATCCTTGTTCATTGACGGCCAGACGTAGCGCTCCGTAACGAGCTTGCTGGTTGCCCGGATCCCGGGGTGTGACAGGCTGTGCAGGCTGTCAAACACCCTGCGTCGGAGTAATTCTGGCACGAATGGGCGCTGCCGTGCCTGCGAAGTGTCGTACTGGAGGATGATATCGCTGTCACCCAAACGTCGGTTACTCATCTGCAAGGACGTGTTGGAATGCAGGAAGTTGATGAGTTCCACGTCGTCCTGTTGTGCTCGCGCGATTTCTTCGTGGCTGACTGGGGCCGCGACGGCCTCGACCCTGGAGAGGGCGTCGGCTACCGTGTTGTCCTTTCCTGGAATGTGCCGGATGTCCGTCGTGTACTGACCGATGATGTCCAGATGGCGGAACTGACGCGGAGAGCACTTCTCCGGTCGCTGCTTGAACGCGAACGTCAGAGGCTTGTGGTCCGTATATACGGTGAAAACCCGCGCTTCCACCATGTGTCGGAAAAATAGCACCGCCTCGTAAACGGCAAGCAACTCACGATCGTACGCCCCGTAATTCCTCTGTGCTGCGTTTAGCTTACGCGAGAAAAAGGCGAGCGGCTGCCAGCCGCGGCTTGTTCGCTGCTGAAGGGCCGCGCCAATACTGGTATCGGAGGCGTCTGCTACAACAGCCAGTTCGGCGTTGAGGTCTGGATGGGCTAGGAGTGTAGCATTGGCCAGGCTGCGTTTGCATGCCTCGAATGCGGCCTCCAACTGCGGAGTCCAGGATATTGGTGTCTTCCCGGAGCTATCGGTGCCTGCGAGCAGGTCGTTGAGAGGGGCTTGTAGCCGGGCTGCTGCAGGCAAAAACCGTCTGTAAAAATTCAGCATACCCAGGAATTGGCGCAACTGCTTGATGTTGCTTGGTTTCGTGAAGGAAACTATTGCCTCCACTTTCTCTTCGAGCGGACGGGTACCAGAAGCGCTGACCGTGTATCCTAGGAAAGTAACCTCCGGTTCACCGAACACACATTTAGCGGAGTTCACTAAGACGCCGTATTCGGAGAGCCGAGTGAAAAGTTGTCGAAGATGTTCTTCGTGCTCGACTCGGTCGGTCGAAGAGACTAGAATGTCATCGATGTAGGCGTAACAAAAGTCCAGACCCCGCAGCACCTCGTCCATAAACCTTTGGAACGTCTGAGCTGCGTTCCGCAACCCAAAGCTCATGAACGGGAACTCGAAAAGTCCGAAAGGAGTGGTAATAGCGGTCTTACTGACATCCTCCGGAGCGACAGGGATTTGGTTGTATGCCCGAACGAGGTCGATTGTGGAAAACACCGTCTTGTGGGCCAGTACTTGTGCAAAATCCTGGATGTGTGGGACCGGATAGCGGTCTGGGATGGTGCGGTCGTTGAGGGCTCGATAATCGCCACAGGGTCTCCACTGGTCCTCTTTCTTTGGGACCAAATGCAGGGCGGCGGACCAACTACTGGATGAGCGTCGAGCGATGCCCGACTGTAGCATCGTGTCGAACTCTTTTTTGGCGATCCGCAGACGATCGGGGGCCAACCGTCGTGGCTTACAAGACGTTGGCGGGCCAGATGTTACCCGGATGTGGTGCACTGTTTGGTGTTTCACCTCGCCCAGGTTCCCCGCGGGACGAGTGATACCGGGGAACTCAGACAGCAGCGAATGGTACGCAGACCCACCGTAGACCGCCTTCACGTGATCGGGTTGCCCCGCTGATGACCGACCGGGTACAGCGAGCGATGTCGTATTGTCGGTGAGGCTTTGTTGGCGAATATTTACCGCGAGGTTATAAAAGGATAAAAAATCGACGCCGATTATCGGTTGGGATACATCGGCGATAACAAATTGCCAGTCGAATGACCGACGTAACCCGAGATCGAGAGTCAGTCTGAAGGTGCCGTAAGTCGCGATGATTGTGCCATTGGCTGCAAACAGCTGGTACGATGTCTTCTGACGCGGCCCACCTGTCTTCGCCCGAGGAAAAACGCACAGATCCGACCCTGTATCCACCAGAAACTGGAGTCGAGTCTTGCGATCTGTCACGTATAAGCGGCGTGCGGACGGGCAGAAGTCAGCCGCGGCTACTGTCTGCCCGCGGAGTTTTTTGATAGGAAGCTGCAAGGCTTCCTGCACTGTTTGGCCCGTTCACCGTACGTACGGTGGTACCAACAGAGCTCTTCAGCTCCGCGATCAGGAGACCTCCGTTGGCTCGTGGCGCGCGCGCGAGGTTTGCCGGTCAAGAGGACCGCGATCTGACGCGTCATGGCGTCGAGTTGCGCCTGGATATCGTTTCCCGGCGACTGGTCCACGCTCGTCACATGGGGCCGAACAGTTGCATTTTCGCTCACGCGATCAGCGACCCCCGCCAAAACCTCCAAGTCCTGGTTAGCCGACGCGACTAAAATATCCTGCATCCGCGACGGCAGGCGACTCAACCAAAGCGTATGCATAATTTTGTCCGGCACCGATGTCCCACCCAACTCGCGCAGATGCCGTAAAAACTCGGATGGCGTACGGTCGCCGATTTCTTCTCCCTGTAGCACGCGCCTGAGCTGCGCTTCGGGTGAAGGCGATAACCGTGCTATCAAAGTGCCCTTGATTTTGTCGTACTTGCCCTCGGTGGGTGGGGAGAGGATAATGTCACGCACAACTTTTGCTGCTGATGGTTCGAGTGCACATACCACCGCGTTAAATTTCACCGTGTCGCGCGAAATCATTGCCGATGCAAAATAGCACTCAATCTGCGCGAACCACAAAACGGGGTCATCCCTCCAGAATTGGGGCATCTTCATGGTCACACGGTCCACCATAGCGTCGGCCGCCGTCGCCATTGTTGACTTTACACTAACACTCCACGCGCAAACAGTTCACTGTAAACTCGCGTCGGGGTCACCACTGTGGAGTGAGTGACAGGTAAAATCAATGAGGCGAGATGATGGTTTGTAAGTCCTCGTTTATTCAGACCGGACGGGTCACAGAGATTTCTAATCGGGATCCGAGCAGACTCGTTGTCGTTGCTCGAGGATCACTAATCGCTTTCTACCGGAACTGTTCGTTTCCGACCAAATCTTGGCACCACCCGCGCATCCCGCCACGCCGCGCCACCGGCGCGTAGTTCGAAAGGTGGCGGGAGGCATCCCCCACAATACCTTTATCCTTCTGTAAGCCAAGCGTGTTCCTTTTATTAATTCAGAGTTTCCCCGGAAGCATTTTCAAGCCTTGGGTCTTGGAAAATTGATAAGAGTAGGTATCTTTGCTCGTGCAAACCTCCCAAGGGTTCCGGTCCACCATCTTTATGACAGTGAAAGCCCGGCCTATTTTCATTATTATGCGTTGTTTCACAAATGCCAGTAATAAGTCAGCAGCCGAGTCACAGACGTGTCATCAAATATCGCAGGCTTCGGGGTCGAGTTATACAGCAAAAACAGGGCTATAAATTGTGACAAGAACCACCAAAAAGTGGCCACAGGGTACGAACCCTCACCCTCACGCCCTTGAACACTCCCTTGTACAAAATTCACTTCGGAAATAATTTTGGTTCGCTTTTGGCCAGTGAAAAGCTACCAAATATCTTCTCTTAATACAACTTAAAAGACACGTAGCCGTCGTTGAACTCAGTCTTTATCTCATTTTAAACCTAGATCGTACTTGCTTCGTCGTTTGAAATCTTTGCCGTGTAAAACTTAGCCAAGGATTTTTGCAAATTAATTGTTAATTGCTGAACTAAAATGTTAAGCTTTACTACTTAAAGCTTAAGTGGTCTTCCCACTCACAGGATTCTTTCATATTTTGCTGCATCTCTGTTGAA
Organism: Protonemura montana; assembly: GCA_947568835.1. Lineage (NCBI taxonomy): Eukaryota > Metazoa > Arthropoda > Insecta > Plecoptera > Nemouridae > Protonemura > Protonemura montana. The sequence continues at coordinate 29,171,637 of OX387604.1, forward strand.
AGCCACGAGATTTCTCATTAAAAAAGACTCGATTTACAAACAGTTAAGAATCAGCAAGTTTTGTTTCTAAGAAGAGACTTTATGTTATAGCAGTTAAGATGATGTGTGAAGGTATTATTTCGAGGTCCCATGATAGCATGATGATCTTCTAAGTTGCCCCTGATGGCTTTCGTGCGATTTTCGTATTGCTGGGACATTAATTTGTTTACTGCCTGCTTTGATGCTCTACGTGAATTCTGGCAGCGGAGTTTTCGTGGCGATCTCCCCTCTTAGAGACAATTTACAGCCAACTCCCTGGTGAACAACGACTCGACGCGATGCTAGGAATTGTTTCACAAGGGCAAAGCTCGGAGCCTACTAACCATTTATTTAGCCGAAAAGACTTGGCTCAAGTGGACTATAGGTCATCTTAACAAAGCTGTACTTACTCTTGCAAGACCACACTTGCAAGACCGCACTTGCAAGACCGCACTTGCAAGACCGCACTTGTAAGACCGCACTTGCAAGACCGCACTTGCAAGACCGCACTTGCAAGACCGCACTTGCAAGACCGCACTTGCAAGACCGCACTTGTAAGACCGCACTTGTAAGACCCCACTTGCAAGACTGCACTTGCAAGACCGCACTTGCAAGACCGCACTTGCAAGACCGCACTTGTAAGACCGCACTTGTAAGACCGCACTTGCAAGACCACACTTGTAAGACCGCACTTGCAAGACCACACTTGCAAGACCACACTTGCAAGACCCCACTTGCAAGACCCCACTTGCAAGACCGCACTTGCAAGACCGCACTTGCAAGACCCCACTTGCAAGACCCCACTTGCAAGACGGCACTTGCAAGACCCCACTTGCAAGACCGCACTTGCAAGACCCCACTTGCAAGACCGCACTTGCAAGACCGCACTTGCAAGACCCCACTTGCAAGACCCCACTTGCAAGACCGCACTTGCAAGACCACACTTGTAAGTGTGCAATCGAAAAATGGAACTCGGTTTAATTTGTTAGAGTTCCTAATTTGAATTTTCAGCGAACCTTCTTGTCGTGATTGTAGCTCAAATATCACTTGAAATTCCAGTGAAGTGAAAGATGAATAATATCCGTCTTTCGTATGCAAACTCTTCAAAATCCCTCCCAACTTTCTGCTCGATTTCTCACTTTTTAGTCTCATATTTTTAATTGCGCGTCTGGTTTCCTTTTTTTAAAACAAACGTTGTAATTAGACATGAATTTGTCCAGGATCGTAACAAATATTGCTACTAACCATAATGTGTTTTATGTCTTGCGTAAAATTGACGCCGTATAAGAAAGTGGTGTGAAAGCGTGAAACTTTCTCTGCTTGATGAGAACATTGACTAAAGTGTAGGCAATCAGTAAAGCCCCTAATAAAGGAGACCGCCAGGCTCTCATGTGTAGGCCATGCCTGCTCTTGGGAGAGAACGGTCCCGAGCATGGATTGCTAGAATCTAGTTGAAACTCAGAATTGTGGGGCTTCAATCATTCTATCGGATTGCCTAGAGAATCCAGAGCTGCTAAAATTATCATCACCATTGAATCTTCACCAGTTCACCGTATTTTCATCGTATTGACACCGTATTGACACCGTATTGACACCGTATTGACACCGTATTGACACCGTATTGACACCGTATTGACACCTTATTGACACCGTATTGACACCGTATTGACACCGTATTGACACCGTATTGACACCGTAGCCTCCTTCTAGCCTCCTTCTAGCCACCTTCTAGCCACCTTCTAGCCTCCTTCTAGCCTCCTTCTAGCCTCCTTCTAGCCTCCTTCTAGCCTCCTTCTAGCCTCCTTCTAGCCTCCTTCTAGCCACCTTCTAGCCACCTTCTAGCCTCCTTCTAGCCTCCTTCTAGCCTCCTTCTAGCCTCCTTCTAGCCTCCTTCTAGCCTCCTTCTAGCCTCCTTCTAGCCACCTTCTAGCCTCCTTCTAGCCTACTTCTAGCCTCCTTCTAGCCTCCTTCTAGCCTTCTTCTAGCCTCCTTCTAGCCTCCTTCTAGCCACCTTCTAGCCTCCTTCTAGCCTCCTTCTAGCCTCCTTCTAGCCACCTTCTAGCCTCCTTCTAGCCACCTTCTAGCCTCCTTCTAGCCTCCTTCTAGCCTCCTTCTAGCCTCCTTCTAGCCACCTTCTAGCCACCTTCTAGCCTCCTTCTAGCCTCCTTCTAGCCTCCTTCTAGCCTCCTTCTAGCCTCCTTCTAGCCTCCTTCTAGCCACCTTCTAGCCTCCTTCTAGCCACCTTCTAGCCTCCTTCTAGCCTCCTTCTAGCCTCCTTCTAGCCTCCTTCTAGCCACCTTCTAGCCACCTTCTAGCCTCCTTCTAGCCTCCTTCTAGCCTCCTTCTAGCCTCCTTCTAGCCACCTTCTAGCCACCTTCTAGCCTCCTTCTAGCCACCTTCTAGCCTCCTTCTAGCCTCCTTCTAGCCTCCTTCTAGCCTCCTTCTAGCCACCTTCTAGCCACCTTCTAGCCTCCTTCTAGCCTCCTTCTAGCCTCCTTCTAGCCTCCTTCTAGCCACCTTCTAGCCTCCTTCTAGCCTCCTTCTAGCCTCCTTCTAGCCTCCTTCTAGCCACCTTCTAGCCTCCTTCTAGCCTCCTTCTAGCCTCCTTCTAGCCTCCTTCTAGCCTCCTTCTAGCCTCCTTCTAGCCACCTTCTAGCCTCCTTCTAGCCACCTTCTAGCCTCCTTCTAGCCTCCTTCTAGCCTCCTTCTAGCCTCCTTCTAGCCACCTTCTAGCCACCTTCTAGCCTCCTACTAGCCTCCTTCTAGCCTCCTTCTAGCCTCCTTCTAGCCACCTTCTAGCCACCTTCTAGCCTCCTTCTAGCCACCTTCTAGCCTCCTTCTAGCCTCCTTCTAGCCTCCTTCTAGCCTCCTTCTAGCCACCTTCTAGCCACCTTCTAGCCTCCTTCTAGCCTCCTTCTAGCCTCCTTCTAGCCTCCTTCTAGCCACCTTCTAGCCTCCTTCTAGCCTCCTTCTAGCCTCCTTCTAGCCTCCTTCTAGCCTCCTTCTAGCCTCCTTCTAGCCACCTTCTAGCCACCTTCTAGCCTCCTTCTAGCCTCCTTCTAGCCTCTAGCGTCTAGCGTCGCCGTCTGACGTCATCACACAGTTTTTCTTTCCACTTGTCACTGGACTTGTCGCTTGTGAAGTTATAATTCAATATGACACATGTTTCCATCATGAAACTTCATTGCATTGTTGGCTAATTGAGTTTCCGTTCATGGCGGCAATGCATCCGTGCGCTGCTTCTCGCTGTTGAATATTTAAAATATTTAATAGCACAGTGAAGCGAATGCATGGCGCAAGGTATTTGATAAGTTGAAATAAGGTTGAAATGAGGTTGAAATTAGGTTGAAATTAGGTTGAAATTAGGTTGAAATTAGGTTGAAATTAGGTTGAAATTATGTTGAAATTAGGTTGAAATTAGGTTGAAATTAGGTTGGAATTAGGTTGAAATTAGGTTGAAATTAGGTTGAAATTAGGTTGAAATTAGGTTGAAATTAGGTTGAAATTAGGTTGAAATTAGGTTGAAATTAGGTTGAAATTATGTTGAAATTAGGTTGAAATTAGGTTGAAATTAGGTTGAAATTAGGTTGAAATTAGGTTGAAATTAGGTTGAAATTAGGTTGAAATTAGGTTGAAATTAGGTTATAATTAGGTTGAAATTAGGTTGAAATTAGGTTGAAATTATGTTGAAATTAGGTTGAAATTAGGTTGAAATTAGGTTGAAATTAGGTTATAATTAGGTTGAAATTAGGTTGAAATTAGGTTGAAATTATGTTGAAATTAGGTTGAAATTAGGTTGGAATTATGTTGAAATTAGGTTGGCTGGTCCCGCTCAAGCGAAGGAATGCATGGTGGAGGTGCCAGTACAGTGTAAAGGAATGTTTCACTTCAGTCATTTAAGTAAACGGGGATCATAAAAACCACCTCAGAAAGTCACTTTTTGTCACTTTTACCCGAAATAACAATTTAATTTGCTATTTGTTATCTTTATTGTTCCTTTGAACGTACACTTGCCATGTTAAGAGGTAATCATCAGCTGTTTTCTGACTGTGCTTCATTTCCTAGTCTTTGTTGAACTCGAGCATAGTGAGAGGTGATGGGTGAGAAGGGGAGAGAAGGGGTGAGAAGGGGTGAGAAGGGGTGAGAAGGGGTGACGTGGTATTAGGACTGTCTGCGTCTCTAGGTACGCCCAATGCTGTGCCTTTAAAGAATCCCGTCTCCACAACGCAGTGAGGGCTACACAACGCAGTGAGGGCTACACAACGCAGTGAGGGCTACACAACGCAGTGAGGGCTACACAACGCAGTGAGGGCTACACAACGCAGTGAGGGCTACACAACGCAGTGAGGGCTACACAACGCAGTGAGGGCTACACAACGCAGTGAGGGCTACACAACGCAGTGAGGGCTACACAACGCAGTGAGGGCTACACAACGCAGTGAGGGCTACACAACGCAGTGAGGGCTACACAACGCAGTGAGGGCTACACAACGCAGTGAGGGCTACACAACGCAGTGAGGGCTACACAACGCAGTGAGGGCTACACAACGCAGTGAGGGCTACACAACGCAGTGAGGGCTACACAACGCAGTGAGGGCTACACAACGCAGTGAGGGCTACACAACGCAGTGAGGGCTACACAACGCAGTGAGGGCTACACAACGCAGTGAGGGCTACACAACGCAGTGAGGGCTACACAACGCAGTGAGGGCTACACAACGCAGTGAGGGCTACACAACGCAGTGAGGGCTACACAACGCAGTGAGGGCTACACAACGCAGTGAGGGCTACACAACGCAGTGAGGGCTACACAACGCAGTGAGGGCTACACAACGCAGTGAGGGCTACACAACGCAGTGAGGGCTACACAACGCAGTGAGGGCTACACAACGCAGTGAGGGCTACACAACGCAGTGAGGGCTACACAACGCAGTGAGGGCTACACAACGCAGTGAGGGCTACACAACGCAGTGAGGGCTACACAACGCAGTGAGGGCTACACAACGCAGTGAGGGCTACACAACGCAGTGAGGGCTACACAACGCAGTGAGGGCTACACAACGCAGTGAGGGCTACACAACGCAGTGAGGGCTACACAACGCAGTGAGGGCTACACAACGCAGTGAGGGCTACACAACGCAGTGAGGGCTACACAACGCAGTGAGGGCTACACAACGCAGTGAGGGCTACACAACGCAGTGAGGGCTACACAACGCAGTGAGGGCTACACAACGCAGTGAGGGCTACACAACGCAGTGAGGGCTACACAACGCAGTGAGGGCTACACAACGCAGTGAGGGCTACACAACGCAGTGAGGGCTACACAACGCAGTGAGGGCTACACAACGCAGTGAGGGCTACACAACGCAGTGAGGGCTACACAACGCAGTGAGGGCTACACAACGCAGTGAGGGCTACACAACGCAGTGAGGGCTACACAACGCAGTGAGGGCTACACAACGCAGTGAGGGCTACACAACGCAGTGAGGGCTACACAACGCAGTGAGGGCTACACAACGCAGTGAGGGCTACACAACGCAGTGAGGGCTACACAACGCAGTGAGGGCTACACAACGCAGTGAGGGCTACACAACGCAGTGAGGGCTACACAACGCAGTGAGGGCTACACAACGCAGTGAGGGCTACACAACGCAGTGAGGGCTACACAACGCAGTGAGGGCTACACAACGCAGTGAGGGCTACACAACGCAGTGAGGGCTACACAACGCAGTGAGGGCTACACAACGCAGTGAGGGCTACACAACGCAGTGAGGGCTACACAACGCAGTGAGGGCTACACAACGCAGTGAGGGCTACACAACGCAGTGAGGGCTACACAACGCAGTGAGGGCTACACAACGCAGTGAGGGCTACACAACGCAGTGAGGGCTACACAACGCAGTGAGGGCTACACAACGCAGTGAGGGCTACACAACGCAGTGAGGGCTACACAACGCAGTGAGGGCTACACAACGCAGTGAGGGCTACACAACGCAGTGAGGGCTACACAACGCAGTGAGGGCTACACAACGCAGTGAGGGCTACACAACGCAGTGAGGGCTACACAACGCAGTGAGGGCTACACAACGCAGTGAGGGCTACACAACGCAGTGAGGGCTACACAACGCAGTGAGGGCTACACAACGCAGTGAGGGCTACACAACGCAGTGAGGGCTACACAACGCAGTGAGGGCTACACAACGCAGTGAGGGCTACACAACGCAGTGAGGGCTACACAACGCAGTGAGGGCTACACAACGCAGTGAGGGCTACACAACGCAGTGAGGGCTACACAACGCAGTGAGGGCTACACAACGCAGTGAGGGCTACACAACGCAGTGAGGGCTACACAACGCAGTGAGGGCTACACAACGCAGTGAGGGCTACACAACGCAGTGAGGGCTACACAACGCAGTGAGGGCTACACAACGCAGTGAGGGCTACACAACGCAGTGAGGGCTACACAACGCAGTGAGGGCTACACAACGCAGTGAGGGCTACACAACGCAGTGAGGGCTACACAACGCAGTGAGGGCTACACAACGCAGTGAGGGCTACACAACGCAGTGAGGGCTACACAACGCAGTGAGGGCTACACAACGCAGTGAGGGCTACACAACGCAGTGAGGGCTACACAACGCAGTGAGGGCTACACAACGCAGTGAGGGCTACACAACGCAGTGAGGGCTACACAACGCAGTGAGGGCTACACAACGCAGTGAGGGCTACACAACGCAGTGAGGGCTACACAACGCAGTGAGGGCTACACAACGCAGTGAGGGCTACACAACGCAGTGAGGGCTACACAACGCAGTGAGGGCTACACAACGCAGTGAGGGCTACACAACGCAGTGAGGGCTACACAACGCAGTGAGGGCTACACAACGCAGTGAGGGCTACACAACGCAGTGAGGGCTACACAACGCAGTGAGGGCTACACAACGCAGTGAGGGCTACACAACGCAGTGAGGGCTACACAACGCAGTGAGGGCTACACAACGCAGTGAGGGCTACACAACGCAGTGAGGGCTACACAACGCAGTGAGGGCTACACAACGCAGTGAGGGCTACACAACGCAGTGAGGGCTACACAACGCAGTGAGGGCTACACAACGCAGTGAGGGCTACACAACGCAGTGAGGGCTACACAACGCAGTGAGGGCTACACAACGCAGTGAGGGCTACACAACGCAGTGAGGGCTACACAACGCAGTGAGGGCTACACAACGCAGTGAGGGCTACACAACGCAGTGAGGGCTACACAACGCAGTGAGGGCTACACAACGCAGTGAGGGCTACACAACGCAGTGAGGGCTACACAACGCAGTGAGGGCTACACAACGCAGTGAGGGCTACACAACGCAGTGAGGGCTACACAACGCAGTGAGGGCTACACAACGCAGTGAGGGCTACACAACGCAGTGAGGGCTACACAACGCAGTGAGGGCTACACAACGCAGTGAGGGCTACACAACGCAGTGAGGGCTACACAACGCAGTGAGGGCTACACAACGCAGTGAGGGCTACACAACGCAGTGAGGGCTACACAACGCAGTGAGGGCTACACAACGCAGTGAGGGCTACACAACGCAGTGAGGGCTACACAACGCAGTGAGGGCTACACAACGCAGTGAGGGCTACACAACGCAGTGAGGGCTACACAACGCAGTGAGGGCTACACAACGCAGTGAGGGCTACACAACGCAGTGAGGGCTACACAACGCAGTGAGGGCTACACAACGCAGTGAGGGCTACACAACGCAGTGAGGGCTACACAACGCAGTGAGGGCTACACAACGCAGTGAGGGCTACACAACGCAGTGAGGGCTACACAACGCAGTGAGGGCTACACAACGCAGTGAGGGCTACACAACGCAGTGAGGGCTACACAACGCAGTGAGGGCTACACAACGCAGTGAGGGCTACACAACGCAGTGAGGGCTACACAACGCAGTGAGGGCTACACAACGCAGTGAGGGCTACACAACGCAGTGAGGGCTACACAACGCAGTGAGGGCTACACAACGCAGTGAGGGCTACACAACGCAGTGAGGGCTACACAACGCAGTGAGGGCTACACAACGCAGTGAGGGCTACACAACGCAGTGAGGGCTACACAACGCAGTGAGGGCTACACAACGCAGTGAGGGCTACACAACTTAAGTCAGCCTGTGAAACCAGGCAGCAAATCACTTCTTTAAGAAACAAAAGAGGAGAATGACGAGTGTGCATTTTTGCTCAACCTTATGGAAAAGAAGACAAAAGCTACAAGCTGGCAAATTGCCAGGAACATGGTTTTCTTCGCAAGACAGATAGCCATTTTTATCATATATTTTTGTGTTTTGTTTATTTTCGAGCCAATCGAAGATTTCGTGACACCATGAATTCTGGTAATATCACCAAGAGTGACTTATGCTTGAACTTGGAGGCTGTGTTGGTTGCTGGGTGGCTGGGGTGGGGTGGGGGTGGGAGGGAGAGGGTGCTGGGTGCAGGTGGGGGTGGGGAATGAGGGTGCAGGGGGGAGGGCATATTGATGTGGAAACACGATGTCATAAAGTAGGTGCCGGAGCAAATTATCCCGCTCGAGGTTTCTATGCTTCGAGGAGGTCCACAACTCGCACAACTCGCACAACTCGCACAACTCGCACAACTCGCACAACTCGCACAACTCGCACAACTCGCACAACTCGCACAACTCGCACAACTCGCACAACTCGAAGTATCGCATCCCACTCCTACACTTATCTTCACGACCGAGAGCATCGCTCTGCGGCGAAGATGTTACTTTTAATCACAAGACGCTTCTCCATTTCCTCCCATCATTTTGGAAACACGCAAAGATTGAATCTTTCTCCGAACTGAAAGATGTAACGCGCTTTGAATAGTGTTGACACGCTATTGTGGAAATCCAATTAAGCGGCCCACTGAGAGGTACCTGGTAGTGAGTTGCGATCCAGAATCCTCTCGAGATCTCTGCCAGCCACTCCGATCACTTACCATCAGAAAAAAAATACGTGCTATGTCAACATTTTAATGATTTCCTTGGGCTTAACTTTGGATTGGATCCTCTTTTCAAAGTGGAGCCAGGAGGCAGGCGGAAACCAAACGCCTATGCATGATACGCCGATGGAAAATATAGAGCATGCAAATTCGGAATCGACGAATTGCTGAGCGGAACTTCACTGTGCCATTCCCGGGCCGAGTGATGGACGTGTTGGAAAATCGATTTCTTTTAATGACGTTAATTACAAATGGCAAATACATTGTCGGGCGTAATAACAAAGCCGTTCTTTGGGGGCGATCGCGCCCGATAGCAGCAACGTGTTAAAATACGTCATGGCAGATGACGAAACACAGGCCTGGCGACAGTTTGGCGGGGGTGTTGGGTGACATTACGGGTGGCCGGTGAATGGGACCCCCTCCCATTGGGGCACATTGGGGCACATTGGGGCTCATTGGGACCCATTGGGGCTCATTGGCACTCATTGTGGAGGCGCCCGTACGAGCGGACGATTGACCATCCTCGCTGGAATCCCGGTGACAAACCCGGCTCTTTTGCCCAACTAACAGCGCCGCTCTAGTCGGGAATTATTTGCGGTCCACATTCCGGATTTCAATTCGAGAAGCCATTTTATAAAAAGAGCACCACAAATTGAACGCGACAGGAAATTCGTTAGTCATTAGCCATTTTATCGAATGAATGGAGAGCGGTGTTGGTGGTGTTAACAATTTAAGCTGGAGCCCCGCTAGAGCCCCCCTCCCCACCACCACCTCCCCCTCCCCTATCCCTGTGCACCCTTTCATATGAGAGCCGTGCGTGTCAAATGAATAAGAAGATAAAGGAATAAAATTCACAGTCCACAATAGCAAAGTTTTCATGCGCGAATTATTTGATATTGCAGTGATTGTGAAGTTTCTATTCCACGCACTGTTCGTGTAATATTTGCCAGGATTTGCGAGACAGTACCGAAGCACTGCGAGACAGTACCGAAGCACTGCGAGACAGTACCGAAGCACTGCGAGACAGTACCGAAGCACTGCGAGACAGTACCGAAGCACTGCAAGACAGTACCGAAGCACTGCGAGACAGTACCGAAGCACTGCGAGACAGTACCGAAGCACTGCGAGACAGTACCGAAGCACTGCGAGACAGTACCGAAGCACTGCGAGACAGTATCGAAGCACTGCGAGACAGTATCGAAGCACTGCGAGACAGTACCGAAGCACTGCGAGACAGTACCGAAGCACTGCAAGACAGTACCGAAGCACTGCAAGACAGTACCGAAGCACTGCAAGACAGTACCGAAGCACTGCGAGACAGTACCGAAGCACTGCGAGACAGTACTGCGAGACAGTACCGAAGCACTGCGAGACAGTACCGAAGCACTGCAAGACAGTACCGAAGCACTGCGAGACAGTACCGAAGCACTGCGAGACAGTACCGAAGCACTGCGAGACAGTACCGAAGCACTGCAAGACAGTACCGAAGCACTGCGAGACAGTACCGAAGCACTGCGAGACAGTACTGCGAGACAGTACCGAAGCACTGCGAGACAGTACCGAAGCACTGCGAGACAGTACCGAAGCACTGCGAGACAGTACCGAAGCACTGCGAGACAGTACCGAAGCACTGCAAGACAGTACTGCGAGACAGTACCGAAGCACTGCGAGACAGTACCGAAGCACTGCGAGACAGTACCGAAGCACTGCGAGACAGTACCGAAGCACTGCAAGACAGTACCGAAGCACTGCGAGACAGTACCGAAGCACTGCAAGACAGTACCGAAGCACTGCGAGACAGTACCGAAGCACTGCGAGACAGTACCGAAGCACTGCGAGACAGTACCGAAGCACTGCGAGACAGTACCGAAGCACTGCGAGACAGTACCGAAGCACTGCGAGACAGTACCGAAGCACTGCGAGACAGTACCGAAGCACTGCGAGACAGTACCGAAGCACTGCGAGACAGTACCGAAGCACTGCGAGACAGTACTGCGAGACAGTACCGAAGCACTGCGAGACAGTACCGAAGCACTGCGAGACAGTACCGAAGCACTGCGAGACAGTACCGAAGCACTGCGAGACAGTATCGAAGCACTGCAAGACAGTACCGAAGCACTGCAAGACAGTACCGAAGCACTGCAAGACAGTACCGAAGCACTGCAAGACAGTACCGAAGCACTGCAAGACAGTACCGAAGCACTGCGAGACAGTACTGCAAGACAGTACCGAAGCACTGCGAGACAGTACCGAAGCACTGCGAGACAGTACCGAAGCACTGCGAGACAGTACCGAAGCACTGCGAGACAGTACCGAAGCACTGCAAGACAGTACCGAAGCACTGCGAGACAGTACTGCAAGACAGTACCGAAGCACTGCGAGACAGTACCGAAGCACTGCGAGACAGTACCGAAGCACTGCAAGACAGTACCGAAGCACTGCGAGACAGTACCGAAGCACTGCGAGACAGTACCGAAGCACTGCGAGACAGTACCGAAGCACTGCGAGACAGTACCGAAGCACTGCAAGACAGTACCGAAGCACTGCGAGACAGTACTGCGAGACAGTACCGAAGCACTGCGAGACAGTACCGAAGCACTGCGAGACAGTACCGAAGCACTGCGAGACAGTACCGAAGCACTGCGAGACAGTACCGAAGCACTGCAAGACAGTACCGAAGCACTGCGAGACAGTACCGAAGCACTGCGAGACAGCACTGCAAGACAGTACCGAAGCACTGCGAGACAGTACCGAAGCACTGCGAGACAGTACCGAAGCACTGCGAGACAGTACCGAAGCACTGCGAGACAGTACCGAAGCACTGCAAGACAGTACCGAAGCACTGCGAGACAGTACCGAAGCACTGCGAGACAGTACCGAAGCACTGCGAGACAGTACCGAAGCACTGCGAGACAGTACTGCGAGACAGTACCGAAGCACTGCGAGACAGTACCGAAGCACTGCAAGACAGTACCGAAGCACTGCGAGACAGTACTGCGAGACAGTACCGAAGCACTGCGAGACAGTACCGAAGCACTGCGAGACAGTACTGCGAGACAGTACCGAAGCACTGCGAGACAGTACCGAAGCACTGCGAGACAGTACCGAAGCACTGCGAGACAGTACCGAAGCACTGCGAGACAGTACCGAAGCACTGCGAGACAGTACCGAAGCACTGCAAGACAGTACCGAAGCACTGCAAGACAGTACCGAAGCACTGCAAGACAGTACCGAAGCACTGCAAGACAGTACCGAAGCACTGCGAGACAGTACCGAAGCACTGCGAGACAGTACCGAAGCACTGCAAGACAGTACCGAAGCACTGCAAGACAGTACCGAAGCACTGCGAGACAGTACTGCGAGACAGTACCGAAGCACTGCGAGACAGTACCGAAGCACTGCAAGACAGTACCGAAGCACTGCGAGACAGTACCGAAGCACTGCGAGACAGTACTGCGAGACAGTACCGAAGCACTGCGAGACAGTACCGAAGCACTGCGAGACAGTACTGCGAGACAGTACCGAAGCACTGCGAGACAGTACCGAAGCACTGCAAGACAGTACCGAAGCACTGCAAGACAGTACCGAAGCACTGCGAGACAGTACCGAAGCACTGCGAGACAGTACCGAAGCACTGCGAGACAGTACCGAAGCACTGCGAGACAGTACCGAAGCACTGCAAGACAGTACCGAAGCACTGCGAGACAGTACCGAAGCACTGCAAGACAGTACCGAAGCACTGCGAGACAGTACCGAAGCACTGCGAGACAGTACCGAAGCACTGCGAGACAGTACCGAAGCACTGCGAGACAGTACTGCGAGACAGTACCGAAGCACTGCGAGACAGTACCGAAGCACTGCGAGACAGTACTGCGAGACAGTACCGAAGCACTGCGAGACAGTACCGAAGCACTGCAAGACAGTACCGAAGCACTGCAAGACAGTACCGAAGCACTGCGAGACAGTACCGAAGCACTGCGAGACAGTACCGAAGCACTGCGAGACAGTACCGAAGCACTGCGAGACAGTACCGAAGCACTGCAAGACAGTACTGAAGCACTGCAAGACAGTACCGAAGCACTGCGAGACAGTACCGAAGCACTGCAAGACAGTACCGAAGCACTGCGAGACAGTACCGAAGCACTGCGAGACAGTACCGAAGCACTGCAAGACAGTACCGAAGCACTGCGAGACAGTACCGAAGCACTGCGAGACAGTACCGAAGCACTGCGAGACAGTACTGCGAGACAGTACCGAAGCACTGCGAGACAGTACTGCGAGACAGTACCGAAGCACTGCGAGACAGTACCGAAGCACTGCGAGACAGTACCGAAGCACTGCGAGACAGTACCGAAGCACTGCAAGACAGTACCGAAGCACTGCAAGACAGTACCGAAGCACTGCGAGACAGTACCGAAGCACTGCGAGACAGTACCGAAGCACTGCGAGACAGTACCGAAGCACTGCGAGACAGTACCGAAGCACTGCGAGACAGTACCGAAGCACTGCAAGACAGTACCGAAGCACTGCGAGACAGTACTGCGAGACAGTACCGAAGCACTGCAAGACAGTACCGAAGCACTGCGAGACAGTACCGAAGCACTGCGAGACAGTACCGAAGCACTGCGAGACAGTACCGAAGCACTGCAAGACAGTACCGAAGCACTGCGAGACAGTACTGCGAGACAGTACCGAAGCACTGCGAGACAGTACCGAAGCACTGCGAGACAGTACCGAAGCACTGCAAGACAGTACCGAAGCACTGCGAGACAGTACCGAAGCACTGCGAGACAGTACCGAAGCACTGCAAGACAGTACCGAAGCACTGCGAGACAGTACCGAAGCACTGCGAGACAGTACTGCGAGACAGTACCGAAGCACTGCGAGACAGTACCGAAGCACTGCAAGACAGTACCGAAGCACTGCGAGACAGTACCGAAGCACTGCAAGACAGTACCGAAGCACTGCGAGACAGTACCGAAGCACTGCGAGACAGTACCGAAGCACTGCGAGACAGTACCGAAGCACTGCGAGACAGTACTGCGAGACAGTACCGAAGCACTGCGAGACAGTACCGAAGCACTGCGAGACAGTACTGCGAGACAGTACCGAAGCACTGCGAGACAGTACCGAAGCACTGCAAGACAGTACCGAAGCACTGCAAGACAGTACCGAAGCACTGCGAGACAGTACCGAAGCACTGCGAGACAGTACCGAAGCACTGCGAGACAGTACCGAAGCACTGCGAGACAGTACCGAAGCACTGCAAGACAGTACTGAAGCACTGCAAGACAGTACCGAAGCACTGCGAGACAGTACCGAAGCACTGCAAGACAGTACCGAAGCACTGCGAGACAGTACCGAAGCACTGCGAGACAGTACCGAAGCACTGCAAGACAGTACCGAAGCACTGCGAGACAGTACCGAAGCACTGCGAGACAGTACCGAAGCACTGCGAGACAGTACTGCGAGACAGTACCGAAGCACTGCGAGACAGTACTGCGAGACAGTACCGAAGCACTGCGAGACAGTACCGAAGCACTGCGAGACAGTACCGAAGCACTGCGAGACAGTACCGAAGCACTGCGAGACAGTACCGAAGCACTGCAAGACAGTACCGAAGCACTGCAAGACAGTACCGAAGCACTGCGAGACAGTACCGAAGCACTGCGAGACAGTACCGAAGCACTGCGAGACAGTACCGAAGCACTGCGAGACAGTACCGAAGCACTGCGAGACAGTACCGAAGCACTGCAAGACAGTACCGAAGCACTGCGAGACAGTACTGCGAGACAGTACCGAAGCACTGCAAGACAGTACCGAAGCACTGCGAGACAGTACCGAAGCACTGCGAGACAGTACCGAAGCACTGCGAGACAGTACCGAAGCACTGCAAGACAGTACCGAAGCACTGCGAGACAGTACTGCGAGACAGTACCGAAGCACTGCGAGACAGTACCGAAGCACTGCGAGACAGTACCGAAGCACTGCAAGACAGTACCGAAGCACTGCGAGACAGTACCGAAGCACTGCGAGACAGTACCGAAGCACTGCAAGACAGTACCGAAGCACTGCGAGACAGTACCGAAGCACTGCGAGACAGTACTGCGAGACAGTACCGAAGCACTGCGAGACAGTACCGAAGCACTGCAAGACAGTACCGAAGCACTGCGAGACAGTACTGTGAGACAGTACCGAAGCACTGCGAGACAGTACCGAAGCACTGCAAGACAGTACCGAAGCACTGCAAGACAGTACCGAAGCACTGCGAGACAGTACCGAAGCACTGCGAGACAGTACCGAAGCACTGCGAGACAGTACCGAAGCACTGCGAGACAGTACCGAAGCACTGCAAGACAGTACCGAAGCACTGCAAGACAGTACCGAAGCACTGCGAGACAGTACCGAAGCACTGCGAGACAGTACCGAAGCACTGCGAGACAGTACCGAAGCACTGCGAGACAGCACTGCGAGACAGTACCGAAGCACTGCAAGACAGTACCGAAGCACTGCGAGACAGTACCGAAGCACTGCAAGACAGTACCGAAGCACTGCAAGACAGTACCGAAGCACTGCAAGACAGTACCGAAGCACTGCAAGACAGTACCGAAGCACTGCGAGACAGTATCGAAGCACTGCGAGACAGTACTGCAAGACAGTACCGAAGCACTGCAAGACAGTACCGAAGCACTGCAAGACAGTACCGAAGCACTGCAAGACAGTACCGAAGCACTGCGAGATAGTATCGAAGCACTGCGAGACAGTACTGCGAGACAGTACCGAAGCACTGCAAGACAGTACCGAAGCACTGCAAGACAGTACCGAAGCACTGCAAGACAGTACCGAAGCACTGCGAGACAGTACCGAAGCACTGCGAGACAGTACCGAAGCACTGCAAGACAGTACCGAAGCACTGCGAGACAGTACTGCAAGACAGTACCGAAGCACTGCAAGACAGTACCGAAGCACTGCAAGACAGTACCGAAGCACTGCGAGACAGTACCGAAGCACTGCAAGACAGTACCGAAGCACTGCGAGACAGTACCGAAGCACTGCGAGACAGTACCGAAGCACTGCAAGACAGTACCGAAGCACTGCGAGACAGTACCGAAGCACTGCGAGACAGTACTGCGAGACAGTACCGAAGCACTGCAAGACAGTACCGAAGCACTGCGAGACAGTACCGAAGCACTGCGAGACAGTACCGAAGCACTGCGAGACAGTACCGAAGCACTGCGAGACAGTACCGAAGCACTGCAAGACAGTACCGAAGCACTGCAAGACAGTACCGAAGCACTGCGAGACAGTACCGAAGCACTGCGAGACAGTACCGAAGCACTGCGAGACAGTACCGAAGCACTGCAAGACAGTACCGAAGCACTGCGAGACAGTACCGAAGCACTGCGAGACAGTACCGAAGCACTGCAAGACAGTACCGAAGCACTGCGAGACAGTACCGAAGCACTGCGAGACAGTACCGAAGCACTGCAAGACAGTACCGAAGCACTGCGAGACAGTACCGAAGCACTGCAAGACAGTACCGAAGCACTGCGAGACAGTACCGAAGCACTGCGAGACAGTACCGAAGCACTGCGAGACAGTACCGAAGCACTGCGAGACAGTACCGAAGCACTGCGAGACAGTACCGAAGCACTGCGAGACAGTACCGAAGCACTGCGAGACAGTACCGAAGCACTGCGAGACAGTACCGAAGCACTGCAAGACAGTACCGAAGCACTGCAAGACAGTACCGAAGCACTGCGAGACAGTACTGCGAGACAGTACCGAAGCACTGCGAGACAGTACCGAAGCACTGCGAGACAGTACCGAAGCACTGCGAGACAGTACCGACGCACTGCGAGACAGTACCGAAGCACTGCAAGACAGTACCGAAGCACTGCAAGACAGTACCGAAGCACTGCGAGACAGTACCGAAGCACTGCGAGACAGTACCGAAGCACTGCGAGACAGTACCGAAGCACTGCAAGACAGTACCGAAGCACTGCGAGACAGTACCGAAGCACTGCGAGACAGTACTGCGAGACAGTACCGAAGCACTGCAAGACAGTACCGAAGCACTGCAAGACAGTACCGAAGCACTGCAAGACAGTACCGAAGCACTGCGAGACAGTACCGAAGCACTGCGAGACAGTACTGCGAGACAGTACCGAAGCACTGCAAGACAGTACCGAAGCACTGCGAGACAGTACCGAAGCACTGCAAGACAGTACCGAAGCACTGCGAGACAGTACCGAAGCACTGCAAGACAGTACCGAAGCACTGCGAGACAGTACTGCGAGACAGTACCGAAGCACTGCGAGACAGTACCGAAGCACTGCGAGACAGTACTGCAAGACAGTACCGAAGCACTGCGAGACAGTACCGAAGCACTGCGAGACAGTACCGAAGCACTGCGAGACAGTACCGAAGCACTGCGAGACAGTACTGCAAGACAGTACCGAAGCACTGCGAGACAGTACCGAAGCACTGCGAGACAGTACCGAAGCACTGCAAGACAGTACCGAAGCACTGCAAGACAGTACCGAAGCACTGCAAGACAGTACCGAAGCACTGCAAGACAGTACCGAAGCACTGCGAGACAGTACCGAAGCACTGCGAGACAGTACCGAAGCACTGCGAGACAGTACCGAAGCACTGCAAGACAGTACCGAAGCACTGCAAGACAGTACCGAAGCACTGCAAGACAGTACCGAAGCACTGCGAGACAGTACCGAAGCACTGCGAGACAGTACTGAAGCACTGCGAGACAGTACCGAAGCACTGCAAGACAGTACCGAAGCACTGCGAGACAGTACCGAAGCACTGCGAGACAGTACCGAAGCACTGCGAGACAGTACCGAAGCACTGCAAGACAGTACCGAAGCACTGCGAGACAGTACCGAAGCACTGCGAGACAGTACCGAAGCACTGCGAGACAGTACCGAAGCACTGCGAGACAGTACTGCGAGACAGTACTGCGAGACAGTACCGAAGCACTGCAAGACAGTACCGAAGCACTGCGAGACAGTACCGAAGCACTGCGAGACAGTACCGAAGCACTGCGAGACAGTACCGAAGCACTGCGAGACAGTACCGAAGCACTGCGAGACAGTACCGAAGCACTGCAAGACAGTACCGAAGCACTGCGAGACAGTACCGAAGCACTGCGAGACAGTACCGAAGCACTGCGAGACAGTACCGAAGCACTGCGAGACAGTACCGAAGCACTGCGAGACAGTACCGAAGCACTGCGAGACAGTACCGAAGCACTGTGAGACAGTACCGAAGCACTGCGAGACAGTACCGAAGCACTGCGAGACAGTACTGCGAGACAGTACCGAAGCACTGCGAGACAGTACTGCGAGACAGTACCGAAGCACTGCAAGACAGTACCGAAGCACTGCAAGACAGTACCGAAGCACTGCGAGACAGTACCGAAGCACTGCAAGACAGTACCGAAGCACTGCGAGACAGTACCGAAGCACTGTGAGACAGTACCGAAGCACTGCGAGACAGTACCGAAGCACTGCGAGACAGTACTGCGAGACAGTACCGAAGCACTGCGAGACAGTACTGCGAGACAGTACCGAAGCACTGCAAGACAGTACCGAAGCACTGCAAGACAGTACCGAAGCACTGCGAGACAGTACCGAAGCACTGCGAGACAGTACCGAAGCACTGCGAGACAGTACCGAAGCACTGCGAGACAGTACCGAAGCACTGCAAGACAGTACCGAAGCACTGCGAGACAGTACCGAAGCACTGCGAGACAGTACCGAAGCACTGCGAGACAGTACCGAAGCACTGCGAGACAGTACCGAAGCACTGCGAGACAGTACCGAAGCACTGCGAGACAGTACCGAAGCACTGCGAGACAGTACCGAAGCACTGCAAGACAGTACCGAAGCACTGCAAGACAGTACCGAAGCACTGCGAGACAGTACTGCGAGACAGTACCGAAGCACTGCGAGACAGTACCGAAGCACTGCGAGACAGTACCGAAGCACTGCGAGACAGTACCGACGCACTGCGAGACAGTACCGAAGCACTGCAAGACAGTACCGAAGCACTGCAAGACAGTACCGAAGCACTGCGAGACAGTACCGAAGCACTGCGAGACAGTACCGAAGCACTGCGAGACAGTACCGAAGCACTGCAAGACAGTACCGAAGCACTGCGAGACAGTACCGAAGCACTGCGAGACAGTACTGCGAGACAGTACCGAAGCACTGCAAGACAGTACCGAAGCACTGCAAGACAGTACCGAAGCACTGCAAGACAGTACCGAAGCACTGCGAGACAGTACCGAAGCACTGCGAGACAGTACTGCGAGACAGTACCGAAGCACTGCAAGACAGTACCGAAGCACTGCGAGACAGTACCGAAGCACTGCAAGACAGTACCGAAGCACTGCGAGACAGTACCGAAGCACTGCAAGACAGTACCGAAGCACTGCGAGACAGTACTGCGAGACAGTACCGAAGCACTGCGAGACAGTACCGAAGCACTGCGAGACAGTACTGCAAGACAGTACCGAAGCACTGCGAGACAGTACCGAAGCACTGCGAGACAGTACCGAAGCACTGCGAGACAGTACCGAAGCACTGCGAGACAGTACTGCAAGACAGTACCGAAGCACTGCGAGACAGTACCGAAGCACTGCGAGACAGTACCGAAGCACTGCAAGACAGTACCGAAGCACTGCAAGACAGTACCGAAGCACTGCAAGACAGTACCGAAGCACTGCAAGACAGTACCGAAGCACTGCGAGACAGTACCGAAGCACTGCGAGACAGTACCGAAGCACTGCGAGACAGTACCGAAGCACTGCAAGACAGTACCGAAGCACTGCAAGACAGTACCGAAGCACTGCAAGACAGTACCGAAGCACTGCGAGACAGTACCGAAGCACTGCGAGACAGTACTGAAGCACTGCGAGACAGTACCGAAGCACTGCAAGACAGTACCGAAGCACTGCGAGACAGTACCGAAGCACTGCGAGACAGTACCGAAGCACTGCGAGACAGTACCGAAGCACTGCAAGACAGTACCGAAGCACTGCGAGACAGTACCGAAGCACTGCGAGACAGTACCGAAGCACTGCGAGACAGTACCGAAGCACTGCGAGACAGTACTGCGAGACAGTACTGCGAGACAGTACCGAAGCACTGCAAGACAGTACCGAAGCACTGCGAGACAGTACCGAAGCACTGCGAGACAGTACCGAAGCACTGCGAGACAGTACCGAAGCACTGCGAGACAGTACCGAAGCACTGCGAGACAGTACCGAAGCACTGCAAGACAGTACCGAAGCACTGCGAGACAGTACCGAAGCACTGCGAGACAGTACCGAAGCACTGCGAGACAGTACCGAAGCACTGCGAGACAGTACCGAAGCACTGCGAGACAGTACCGAAGCACTGCGAGACAGTACCGAAGCACTGTGAGACAGTACCGAAGCACTGCGAGACAGTACCGAAGCACTGCGAGACAGTACTGCGAGACAGTACCGAAGCACTGCGAGACAGTACTGCGAGACAGTACCGAAGCACTGCAAGACAGTACCGAAGCACTGCAAGACAGTACCGAAGCACTGCGAGACAGTACCGAAGCACTGCAAGACAGTACCGAAGCACTGCGAGACAGTACCGAAGCACTGTGAGACAGTACCGAAGCACTGCGAGACAGTACCGAAGCACTGCGAGACAGTACTGCGAGACAGTACCGAAGCACTGCGAGACAGTACTGCGAGACAGTACCGAAGCACTGCAAGACAGTACCGAAGCACTGCAAGACAGTACCGAAGCACTGCGAGACAGTACCGAAGCACTGCGAGACAGTACCGAAGCACTGCGAGACAGTACCGAAGCACTGCGAGACAGTACCGAAGCACTGCAAGACAGTACCGAAGCACTGCGAGACAGTACCGAAGCACTGCGAGACAGTATCGAAGCACTGCGACTCGCTGCCATCACAAGTTTTTTTTTTTGATGGAGGTTTTATATACTTTAGATACAATATAACGAAATATGCCAGGCTTCGTGTCGCTCGATAAACATGGGATTGTGTGGCATTTATAACGGCAAGACGATTATCTCAGCTTCTCTCATCGCGATCGAATACACAAAGATGGAGACAGGTGGATCAAGCCAACAAATGGCAAGAGAGTGATTTTTGAAAAATTGGTCCTTTGTCAAAATTCTTTGTCCTTTGAAGCTTCACTTTGCACAATCCTTGTACTCCAGTTAAGCTTTGGCAAAACAAGACAAAGACAGAAGTTGAGGCTTTCCTCGATCGTAAAACAGGATGATGATCGAATTTGCAATTGTGAAACATATGTGATTTTCCGTATTACGTGAATGGTTGAAAGTTGGATTGGGATTTCAATTGTCACTAAACTTCCCTTTCACTGTATAGCTTCGTTTGTGACTGTGACAAGCAGTCCCGAAATCCAATAGCGAAGTACGAAATTTGTGCGACACAAGCGTATTATTTACGAATCTGCTTTCATCGAAACATTCCATAACACGCACAGAGCTGTCGCGATTTGTCTGTAAAGTCTCTAGCTGTGTTCTATGGCATGTCTTTGAAGACAACGCCGACGCCGAGTTCGCTCTCGAGGCTCAGTCACGACCTAGGTTCGTATTGTCACGCCATGTTCCACGCCAACTGGCACTCAAAAGCGTCTCCACTCTCCATCCCCTCCATTTCAGACCATTACATCGCATTTTATCGATACCAACTACTACAACCCGTCAAATCAATAGGACCTGGCTTACCCAAATTGTGCGTTACCCTCAAACACAAGAGCTACCTTTGCCCTCCAGCTGTGCACGAAAACGCTTTTATACGATATGTTTTTGGAACGAAAAAATATGGTGGTAAATTTAATACTTCTGGTAAAATCGTGGATCACAAAGTCATGATTTCCTTGTGATATTTATTTAAGATGAAATTTGCCTCTACGATCAACAGTTTGACATTTTCCTGAAGTCCAAAGAAATTTCAGCTGAAGCGTTCAAGTTCACAGAGAGTGTAAAATTAGAAGATCCCACCAAACTCAACTCCCACCAAACTCAACTCCCACCAAACTCAACTCCCACCAAACTCAACTCCCACCAAACTCAACTCCCACCAAACTCAACTCCCACCAAACTCAACTCCCACCAAACTCAACTCCCACCAAACTCAACTCCCACCAAACTCAACTCCCACCAAACTCAACTCCCACCAAACTCAACTCCCATCAAACTCAACTCCCACCAAACTCAACTCCCACCAAACTCAACTCCCACCAAACTCAACTCCCACCAAACTCAACTCCCACCAAACTCAACTCCCACCAAACCCAACTCCCACCAAACTCAACTCCCACCAAACTCAACTCCCACCAAACTCAACTCCCACCAAACTCAACTCCCACCAAACTTAACTCCCACCAAACTCAACTCCCACCAAACTCAACTCCCACTATGTCCATGTTAAGTGCATTCATTGAGACTGCAGTTTTCAAATAAGACGTCTTATGGACATCACAAGCTTAAAGGCCGGAAAGTTGATGTATTTTGCTTTCATCCACTCTCACCTACAGTATGGCGTGTCAGTGTGGGGACACTCACCTAAAGCATCAAGATTATTTAAACTACAGAAAAAAGCGATGCGGATAATGGCGAGAGCAAGCCCCGACCCATGCAGTGAAATTTTCTATAAGGACTCATGTCGTCCCTTATTTAAAAAATTCAAAATCATGCCTTTTCCATGTATGTATATATTTAACTGTATCATGTTTATTTATAATCAGGAAAGAACCACTTCACTGACCTCTGTGAACGTGGAGAAACCCGACACCAGGAATAGGGGGTTGTTAGTGTTGCCCACTTCACTGACCTCTGTGAACGTGCAGAAACCCGACACCAGGAATAGGGGGTTGTTAGTGCTGCCCACTTCACTGACCTCTGTGAAACCCGACACCAGGAATAGGGGGTTGTTAGTGTTGCCCACTTCACTGACCTCTGTGAAACCCGACACCAGGAATAGGGGGTTGTTAGTGTTGCCCACTTCACTGACCTCTGTGAAACCCCACACCAGGAATAGGGGGTTGTTAGTGTTGCCCACTTCACTGACCTCTGTGAAACCCGACACCAGGAATAGGGGGTTGTTAGTGTTGCCCACTTCACTGACCTCTGTGAAACCCGACACCAGGAATAGGGGGTTGTTAGTGTTGCCCACTTCACTGACCTCTGTGAAACCCGACACCAGGAATAGGGGGTTGTTAGTGTTGCCCACTTCACTGACCTCTGTGAAACCCGACACCAGGAATAGGGGGTTGTTAGTGTTGCCCACTTCACTGACCTCTGTGAAACCCGACACCAGGAATAGGGGGTTGTTAGTGTTGCCCACTTCACTGACCTCTGTGAAACCCGACACCAGGAATAGGGGGTTGTTAGTGTTGCCCACTTCACTGACCTCTGTGAAACCCGACACCAGGAATAGGGGGTTGTTAGTGTTGCCCACTTCACTGACCTCTGTGAAACCCGACACCAGGAATAGGGGGTTGTTAGTGTTGCCCACTTCACTGACCTCTGTGAAACCCGACACCAGGAATAGGGGGTTGTTAGTGCTGCCCACTTCACTGACCTCTGTGAAACCCGACACCAGGAATAGGGGGTTGTTAGTGTTGCCCACTTCACTGACCTCTGTGAAACCCGACACCAGGAATAGGGGGTTGTTAGTGCTGCCCACTTCACTGACCTCTGTGAAACCCGACACCAGGAATAGGGGGTTGTTAGTGCTGCCCACTTCACTGACCTCTGTGAAACCCGACACCAGGAATAGGGGGTTGTTAGTGTTGCCCACTTCACTGACCTCTGTGAAACCCGACACCAGGAATAGGGGGTTGTTAGTGCTGCCCACTTCACTGACCTCTGTGAAACCCGACACCAGGAATAGGGGGTTGTTAGTGTTGCCCACTTCACTGACCTCTGTGAAACCCGACACCAGGAATAGGGGGTTGTTAGTGTTGCCCACTTCACTGACCTCTGTGAAACCCGACACCAGGAATAGGGGGTTGTTAGTGCTGCCCACTTCACTGACCTCTGTGAAACCCGACACCAGGAATAGGGGGTTGTTAGTGTTGCCCACTTCACTGACCTCTGTGAAACCCGACACCAGGAATAGGGGGTTGTTAGTGTTGCCCACTTCACTGACCTCTGTGAAACCCGACACCAGGAAAAGGGGGTTGTTAGTGCTGCGCACTTCACTGACCTCTGTGAAACCCGACACCAGGAATAGGGGGTTGTTAGTGTTGCCCACTTCACTGACCTCTGTGAAACCCGACACCAGGAATAGGGGGTTGTTAGTGCTGCCCACTTCACTGACCTCTGTGAAACCCGACACCAGGAATAGGGGGTTGTTAGTGCTGCCCACTTCACTGACCTCTGTGAAACCCGACACCAGGAATAGGGGGTTGTTAGTGTTGCCCACTTCACTGACCTCTGTGAAACCCGACACCAGGAATAGGGGGTTGTTAGTGCTGCCCACTTCACTGACCTCTGTGAAACCCGACACCAGGAATAGGGGGTTGTTAGTGTTGCCCACTTCACTGACCTCTGTGAACGTGAAGGAACCCGACACCAGGAATAGGGGGTTGTTAGTGTTGCCCACTTCACTGACCTCTGTGAAACCCGACACCAGGAATAGGGGGTTGTTAGTGTTGCCCACTTCACTGACCTCTGTGAAACCCGACACCAGGAATAGGGGGTTGTTAGTGTTGCCCACTTCACTGACCTCTGTGAAACCCGACACCAGGAATAGGGGGTTGTTAGTGTTGCCCACTTCACTGACCGCTGTGAACGTGGAGAAACCCGACACCAGAAATAGGGGGTTGTTAGTGTTGCCCACTTCACTGACCTCTGTGAAACCCGACACCAGGAATAGGGGGTTGTTAGTGTTGCCCACTTCACTGACCTCTGTGAAACCCGACACCAGGAATAGGGGGTTGTTAGTGCTGCCCACTTCACTGACCTCTGTGAAACCCGACACCAGGAATAGGGGGTTGTTAGTGCTGCCCACTTCACTGACCTCTGTGGACGTGAAGAAACCCGACACCAGGAATAGGGGGTTGTTAGTGTTGCCCACTTCACTGACCTCTGTGGACGTGAAGAAACCCGACACCAGGAATAGGGGGTTGTTAGTGTTGCCCACTTCACTGACCTCTGTGAAACCCGACACCAGGAATAGGGGGTTGTTAGTGTTGCCCACTTCACTGACCTCTGTGGACGTGAAGAAACCCGACACCAGGAATAGGGGGTTGTTAGTGTTGCCCACTTCACTGACCTCTGTGAAACCCGACACCAGGAATAGGGGGTTGTTAGTGTTGCCCACTTCACTGACCTCTGTGAAACCCGACACCAGGAATAGGGGGTTGTTAGTGCTGCCCACTTCACTGACCTCTGTGGACGTGGAGAAACCCGACACCAGGAATAGGGGGTTGTTAGTGTTGCCCACTTCACTGACCTCTGTGGACGTGGAGAAACCCGACACCAGGAATAGGGGGTTGTTAGTGCTGCCCACTTCACTGACCTCTGTGGACGTGGAGAAACCCGACACCAGGAATAGGGGGTTGTTAGTGCTGCCAACTTCACTGACCTCTGTGAAACCCGACACCAGGAATAGGGGGTTGTTAGTGTTGCCCACTTCACTGACCTCTGTGAACGTGCAGAAACCCGACACCAGGAATAGGGGGTTGTTAGTGTTGCCCACTTCACTGACCTCTGTGAAACCCGACACCAGGAATAGGGGGTTGTTAGTGTTGCCCACTTCACTGACCTCTGTGAAACCCGACACCAGGAATAGGGGGTTGTTAGTGCTGCCCACTTCACTGACCTCTGTGAACGTGAAGAAACCCGACACCAGGAATAGGGGGTTGTTAGTGCTGCCCACTTCACTGACCTCTGTGAAACCCGACACCAGGAATAGGGGGTTGTTAGTGTTGCCCACTTCACTGACCTCTGTGAAACCCGACACCAGGAATAGGGGGTTGTTAGTGCTGCCCACTTCACTGACCTCTGTGAACGTGCAGAAACCCGACACCAGGAATAGGGGGTTGTTAGTGTTGCCCACTTCACTGACCTCTGTGAAACCCGACACCAGGAATAGGGGGTTGTTAGTGTTGCCCACTTCACTGACCTCTGTGAAACCCGACACCAGGAATAGGGGGTTGTTAGTGCTGCCCACTTCACTGACCTCTGTGAAACCCGACACCAGGAATAGGGGGTTGTTAGTGCTGCCCACTTCACTGACCTCTGTGAAACCCGACACCAGGAATAGGGGGTTGTTAGTGCTGCCCACTTCACTGACCTCTGTGAAACCCCACACCAGGAATAGGGGGTTGTTAGTGCTGCCCACTTCACTGATCTCTGTGAACGTGGAGAAACCCGACACCAGGAATAGGGGGTTGTTAGTGCTGCCCACTTCACTGACCTCTGTGAAACCCCACACCAGGAATAGGGGGTTGTTAGTGTTGCCCACTTCACTGACCTCTGTGAAACCCGACACCAGGAATAGGGGGTTGTTAGTGCTGCCCACTTCACTGACCTCTGTGGACGTGGAGAAACCCGACACCAGGAATAGGGGGTTGTTAGTGCTGCCCACTTCACTGACCTCTGTGAAACCCCACACCAGGAATAGGGGGTTGTTAGTGTTGCCCACTTCACTGACCGCTGTGAACGTGGAGAAACCCGACACCAGGAATAGGGGGTTGTTAGTGTTGCCCACTTCACTGACCTCTGTGAAACCCGACACCAGGAATAGGGGGTTGTTAGTGCTGCCCACTTCACTGACCTCTGTGAAACCCGACACCAGGAATAGGGGGTTGTTAGTGTTGCCACAGCACAAGTTATGCCGGCAGTAAACTATACAATGCCTTGCCACCGCATCTTAAAGTAGGAAGCAAATGTAATTTTTAAACTCAACTTTATGACTTCTTGTTAGAAAATTGCTTTTATCCAGAGACGATTTTTTTTTTAAATGTAAAAGTTTAAAAAAAATGTAAACATTTGATGACTGTATAAATATCATTCTGTGTTTGATCATCCTGGACAAATTAACAACATTATTATTATTATTATTATTATTATTACTATTATTATCATTATTGTTATTATTATTATTATTATTATTATTATTAATTTTAACTCCGTATTAACATTTCTGTTATAACACCTTGAAGTCGTGAACTCTAGAATGTGCAGAATGTCTTCCCCCCCCCCCTCATCCCCCTCTTTTTCCTCGCACCAGGAAAGTTATGGATGAGCAGGGTCAGGATTTAAAAAATGAGCTTAAAATGGCAATCAAGGAAATGAGTTTCATTAATTTTTGATTTGTAAAATAGTAAACGTATTAGTGTAGGGTTCTCTCCACCTACACGCACCAATATAAGATGGTGCGTCTTAGAGCTCAAGGTTGAAATACAATTGAGACTTCCGCTGCTACGCTACGAATTCTATAGTGAATTCAATTTTTTCCAACTCTTTTTCTCCTGTGGTTTTCGGTATTTTTCGAAATTTCACCTGCAAAACCCGATCGAATCGCCGTGAAAATGTGACAGCGCAAGGAGAACCCAGAAAACGAACTGATCTTAGCCCAAGAGCCGACGTTTTCGACCAAATTTCACGATTTCATTAAAGATTTAGAGCAGTGAGACATCCCAGCCAGTCAGCTGTTTCAAACTATTTCGCAGCTGAATTGTTTGCGTGGATTTTATTGGTGACTGCTTTCCAAGCTTGGGGCAGGCAAATGGAGTAATTTATCTCCGTAACACAACATGGACATCGTGGTAAATGTTGAGAAGCTTTCAAACTCAATATTCAGTTCACTAATTGAGTAATTACAGTAATTACAGATAAGTTCCACCGTTGAGTGCATCGTTATAACTTGGCATGAACTATTCCCAACGATATGCTAATGACAATCATAGCAACATTCAAAAAGCATATTTCATTAAACAACAATTCATTCAATTTACAATATTAAATATCAACCAGACGCATACGCATTTAGTTTCGCAAAGACAAAACTGCCCAATGAGAACGCTACCAGCTGTTTTCACTTAATCACAAATCCTCGGTGGTACCAACCCCACCCAACTGACTTGCCAAAGTAACAAGCTCACAGGAGATCACAAATCCTCGGTGGTACCAACCCCACCCAACTGACTTGCCAAAGTAACAAGCTCACAGGAGATCACAAATCCTCGGTGGTACCAACCCCACCCAACTGACTTGCCAAAGTAACAAGCTCACAGGAGATCACAAATCCTCGGTGGTACCAACCCCACCCAACTGACTTGCCAAAGTAACAAGCTCACAGGAGATCACAAATCCTCGGTGGTACCAACCCCACCCAACTGACTTGCCAAAGTAACAAGCTCACAGGAGATCACAAATCCTCGGTGGTACCAACCCCACCCAACTGACTTGCCAAAGTAACAAGCTCACAGGAGATCACAAATCCTCGGTGGTACCAACCCCACCCAACTGACTTGCCAAAGTAACAAGCTCACAGGAGATCACAAATCCTCGGTGGTACCAACCCCACCCAACTGACTTGCCAAAGTAACAAGCTCACAGGAGATCACAAATCCTCGGTGGTACCAACCCCACCCAACTGACTTGCCAAAGTAACAAGCTCACAGGAGATCACAAATCCTCGGTGGTACCAACCCCACCCAACTGACTTGCCAAAGTAACAAGCTCACAGGAGATCACAAATCCTCGGTGGTACCAACCCCACCCAACTGACTTGCCAAAGTAACAAGCTCACAGGAGATCACAAATCCTCGGTGGTACCAACCCCACCCAACTGACTTGCCAAAGTAACAAGCTCACAGGAGATCACAAATCCTCGGTGGTACCAACCCCACCCAACTGACTTGCCAAAGTAACAAGCTCACAGCAAGAATCTTTCCGAAGCAGACAAAGACAGGTACAGGAACTGGTAACTGGTAATTGGTAACTGGTAACTGGTAACTGGTAACTGGTAACTGGTAACTGGTAACTGGTAACTGCTAACTGCTAACTGGTAACTGGTAAAGAGTCTGTGACGAGACTGAGAACGCATGGAAGCCCGTCAGGCAAAATCTGACCACTCAAGTGAAATCTTCTGATTGCTTGACTCATGGCTGATTACTCGTAGCTCAGCGCCGCTTTAAGGAACCGTTGCGAGACCAACCCCACCCAACTAACTTCAGTCCCCACCAACCCCACCCAACTCACTTCAGTCCCCACCAACCCCACCCAACTAACTTCAGTCCCCACCAACCCCACCCAACTAACTTCAGTCCCCACCAACCCCACCCAACTCACTTCAGTCCCCACCAACCCCACCCAACTAACTTCAGTCCCCACCAACCCCTCCCAACTAACTTCAGTCCCCACCAACCCCACCCAACTCACTTCAGTCCCCACCAACCCCACCCAACTAACTTCAGTCCCCACCAACCCCACCCAACTCACTTCAGTCCCCACCAACCCCACCCAACTAACTTCAGTCCCCACCAACCCCACCCAACTAACTTCAGTCCCCACCAACCCCACCCAACTAACTTCAGTCCCCACCAACCCCACCCAACTAACTTCAGTCC
The DNA here is from genome assembly GCA_947568835.1 of Protonemura montana. Lineage (NCBI taxonomy): Eukaryota > Metazoa > Arthropoda > Insecta > Plecoptera > Nemouridae > Protonemura > Protonemura montana. The sequence continues at coordinate 29,201,296 of OX387604.1, forward strand.
CCACCAACCCCACCCAACTAACTTCAGTCCCCACCCAACTCACTTCAGGGCGCTGATGCTTCCACTGCTATGCTTGACTTCTCATACTCAAGTGAATACTGGCGAGCTGCAAACTCAAACAGAATCCCAACTGGAGTTCCTTGGATTAATGTCGTCCATTCGAGCTCGGCACAAATTGCGCACCTAAAGAAACCAGTCTGCGTGCAAGTTCTAGCATCCACTGCGAACATTTTAATCCAAGGCATCAACACTCAGATCTAAGGCTTTGCTGAACGTCTTGACTAAGCTGAACATTATCTCCATTAGGGAAATCACCTAGAACGTCTTGCAGATGTCACCAGGGTTATATACGTTCAAATAATATTTGAGACAATCTCATCTCGACGATGGAGAGAAATGTATTTGCAGGCAGTCGTCCATTTTGAGAGAGAATGCATATGGAGATAAAGTGATCGAACAACAGTACTGAGATTTTGAACTTGATCTATCAAAGCTTGGAGGAGTCTGTCAGTGAGTCGGTTAGTAAGGCAGACGGGCGGCTACGTTTTTGGTACGACCATTTATCTGGGTGAACCCCATGACACCGGCCAGCCGCCCCAGAGGCCCAGAGGCCCAGAGGCCCGGCGGCCCGAAGGCCCGAACAAGCATCGTAGCTGCTCCCGCGATTCGTAACATTTCATTTGGTAAGTAGTCCTTAGGGTACCGGCTCACAACGAGATGCTGGTGGGAAAGATTCTTCCCGTGTGAGTGATTTACAGGCGCATAGTTGTTCCTTTGCCTCGTCGAACAAACATATTCTATCGAGTCTATTCAAACATGGCTCCTCCACGACATGCTTTAAACCCGGCTCCTCCACACCACGCTTTAAACCCGGCTCCTCCACACCACGCTTTAAACCCGGCTCCTCCACGACATGCTTTAAACCCGGCTCCTCCACGACATGCTTTAAACCCGGCTCCTCCACGACATGCTTTAAACCCGGCTCCTCCACACCATGCTTTAAACCCGGCTCCTCCACGACATGCTTTAAACCCGGCTCCTCCACACCATGCTTTAAACCCGGCTCCTCCACGACATGCTTTAAACCCGGCTCCTCCACACCATGCTTTAAACCCGGCTCCTCCACGACATGCTTTAAACCCGGCTCCTCCACACCACGCTTTAAACCCGGCTCCTCCACACCACGCTTTAAACCCGGCTCCTCCACGACATGCTTTTAACCCGGCTCCTCCACACCACGCTTTAAACCCGGCTCCTCCACACCATGCTTTAAACCCGGCTCCTCCACACCATGCTTTAAACCCGGCTCCTCCACACCACGCTTTAAACCCGGCTCCTCCACGACATGCTTTAAACCCGGCTCCTCCACACCACGCTTTAAACCCGGCTCCTCCACGACATGCTTTAAACCCGGCTCCTCCACACCACGCTTTAAACCCGGCTCCTCCACACCATGCTTTAAACCCGGCTCCTCCACACCACGCTTTAAACCCGGCTCCTCCACACCACGCTTTAAACCCGGCTCCTCCACGACATGCTTTAAACCCGGCTCCTCCACACCACGCTTTAAACCCGGCTCCTCCACGACATGCTTTAAACCCGGCTCCTCCACACCACGCTTTAAACCCGGCTCCTCCACATCCTATTTAAATTCTAATCATGTAACACGTCAAACAACAGCTGTCCTTGCAAAGTGAAGGATAGAAGGTAGTGACATGAAGGCAAGTGAAGGATAGAAGGTAGAGACATGAAGGCAAGTGAAGGATAGAAGGTAGGGACATGAAGGCAAGTGAAGGATAGAAGGTAGGGACATGAAGGCAAGTGAAGGATAGAAGGTAGAGACATGAAGGCAAGTGAAGGATAGAAGGTAGGGACATGAAGGCAAGTGAAGGATAGAAGGTAGGGACATGAAGGCAAGTGAAGGATAGAAGGTAGTGACATGAAGGCAAGTGAAGGATAGAAGGTAGAGACATGAAGGCAAGTGAAGGATAGAAGGTAGGGACATGAAGGCAAGTGAAGGATAGAAGGTAGGGACATGAAGGCAAGTGAAGGATAGAAGGTAGAGACATGAAGGCAAGTGAAGGATAGAAGGTAGGGACATGAAGGCAAGTGAAGGATAGAAGGTAGGGACATGAAGGCAAGTGAAGGATGGAAGGTAGAGACATGAAGGGAAGTGAAGGATGGAAGGTAGAGACATGAAGGGAAGTGAAGGATGGAAGGTAGGGACATGAAGGCAAGTGAAGGATGGAAGGTAGGGACATGAAGGGAAGTGAAGGATGGAAGGTAGGGACATGAAGGCAAGTGAAGGATGGAAGGTAGAGACATGAAGGGAAGTGAAGGATGGAAGGTAGGGACATGAAGGGAAGTGAAGGATGGAAGGTAGGGACATGAAGGGAAGTGAAGGATGGAAGGTAGGGACATGAAGGGAAGTGAAGGATGGAAGGTAGGGACATGAAGGCAAGTGAAGGATGGAAGGTAGAGACATGAAGGGAAGTGATGGAGTAAGTGAATCTATCGTTGGTACGAGAGTACGCCATATGGTCGCACGGTGGGCCGGGGGGCGGCTGGGGGGCGGCCGGGGGGCGGCTTGGGGCGGCCGGGGGGCGGTATAAAGGGGTGAGAGGGAGGTGGTTGAAAGTGTTACCTGTCACACCTCATAGAACCACACAGCCAGCTCGGGAGTGGATTCGATTAGACAAGCTTGCCTTGGCTGGTGCGTCTGGTGGGTTACAAAGCGCCAGTACACCCTGCACGTACAACAAAGGGAATTTAGTTCGCTTGAGAGGACAAGATGCATGCTTACAGAAGGGCATTAAAGAAATGTCTCTACTTTTATGCGGAATATTTTTCTAATGTTTTCTAAATGTTAAATTTTTCTTCCGGTGATCTTGAACGTACCGTTCTTAGCCTGTTTAAAAGATTTTTGAAAGTGGAATTTAGGACGCTTGAACGCTAAAAAAGTGTTTTCTTTGTTTTTGGTTAACTTCTGTACACGCTAAGAAAGTTAATGAAACGGTTCTAATTATTTGATTGTAGATATTTTATTTCCACATTTGCTTTTATCATGAAGAGTGTTTTCAAAGATCAGTCAAAGCTTGCAACGCACAAAATGATGCGGTTTTAAAATTATGTTTTATTTTGTTTGACAAAATGTGTGTTTGATTCATGAAGGACTTGAATTATCGAACTCATGCATTTAGATGGAGTTGGTCCTTTATCACGCTGATCAAAGATGCGATCAATTTAAGCGCTGCATTTAAGCGCCGAATTTAAGCGCTGCATTTAAGCGCTGCATTTAAGCACTGAATTAAGTGCTTGTTATAAGCGCCGAATTTAAGCGCCGAATTTAAGCGCTGCATTTAAGCGCTACATTTAAGCGCTGAATTTGGTCAGATGGTTGGAATTTGTTGCTTCGTCGCCTCGTGCTCAATCCTTCCGCTTTGTTGCGTCTACCGAACCCCGCCCCCCTCCCTGACCACCCACCCCCCCGCAAACCCCCACCACGGGCTGCCTGACGTCATAAGCATAAACTCATGCAGAATGCAATCAGCAGGAAATCCTTGTAACTTCACGTCTCACAGACTCAACCTTTTTTTACAAACTTTTTCTGATTTTTAACAAAGCATAAGCACGGACACAATTGTTTAAAGTATTGACATGGTCTCTATTGTTTAAAGTATTGACAGGGTCTCTATTGTTTAAAGTATTGACAGGGACTCTATTGTTTAAAGTATTGACAGGGACTCTATTGTTTAAAGTATTGACAGGGACTCTATTGTTTAAAGTATTGACAGGGACTCTATTGTTTAAAGTATTGACAGGGACTCTATTGTTTAAAGTATTGACATGGACTCTATTGTTTAAAGTATTGACACGGACTCTATTGTTTAAAGTATTGACAGGGACTCTATTGTTTAAAGTATTGACAGGGACTCTATTGTTTAAAGTATTGACAGGGACTCTATTGTTTAAAGTATTGACACGGACACAATAGTTTAAAGTATTGACAGGGACTTTATTGTTTAAAGTATTGACAGGGACTCTATTGTTTAAAGTATTGACAGGGACTCTATTGTTTAAAGTATTGACATGGACTCTATTGTTTAAAGTATTGACAGGGACTCTATTGTTTAAAGTATTGACATGGACTCTATTGTTTAAAGTATTGACAGGGACTCTATTGTTTAAAGTATTGACAGGGACTCTATTGTTTAAAGTATTGACAGGGACTCTATTGTTTAAAGTATTGACAGGGACTTTATTGTTTAAAGTATTGACACGGACTCTATTGTTTAAAGTATTGACAGGGACTCTATTGTTTAAAGTATTGACAGGGACTCTATTGTTTAAAGTATTGACAGGGACTCTATTGTTTAAAGTATTGACACGGACTCTATTGTTTAAAGTATTGACATGGACTCTATTGTTTAAAGTATTGACAGGGACTCTATTGTTTAAAGTATTGACATGGACTCTATTGTTTAAAGTATTGACAGGGACTCTATTGTTTAAAGTATTGACAGGGACTCTATTGTTTAAAGTATTGACACGGACACAATAGTTTAAAGTATTGACAGGGACTTTATTGTTTAAAGTATTGACAGGGACTCTATTGTTTAAAGTATTGACAGGGACTCTATTGTTTAAAGTATTGACATGGACTCTATTGTTTAAAGTATTGACAGGGACTCTATTGTTTAAAGTATTGACATGGACTCTATTGTTTAAAGTATTGACAGGGACTCTATTGTTTAAAGTATTGACAGGGACTCTATTGTTTAAAGTATTGACAGGGACTCTATTGTTTAAAGTATTGACACGGACTCTATTGTTTAAAGTATTGACAGGGACTTTATTGTTTAAAGTATTGACACGGACTCTATTGTTTAAAGTATTGACAGGGACTCTATTGTTTAAAGTATTGACAGGGACTCTATTGTTTAAAGTATTGACAGGGACTCTATTGTTTAAAGTATTGACACGGACTCTATTGTTTAAAGTATTGACATGGACTCTATTGTTTAAAGTATTGACAGGGACTCTATTGTTTAAAGTATTGACATGGACTCTATTGTTTAAAGTATTGACAGGGACTCTATTGTTTAAAGTATTGACTGGGTCGCTATTGTTGTGAAATATTGACATGGCCTGATCTGCGAAGAAGATTTTAGGAGCTAAATTGCTAAAGATATTTGTTAAAGATGCTAACGGTTGGTTAAGTCTGGTGTCTTTGTGTGGTTTGTTTGTCTTACCTTGTGCCAAGGAGAGAAGAGTGACGATCACGTGATAGTTGGCCGCCATCTTGTTCTTGTTGCTCAGCGTTCACCTCATATCTCCGAACATCGTCTCTGCAAGCAAAACAAGGAAATCAAATGTCGTGTCATGGCGTCGTTTCATGGCGTCGTTTCATGGCTTCGTTTCATGGCGTCGTGGCGTCATGGCGTCGTGTCATGGCGTCATGGCGTCATGGCGTCATGGCGTCGTGGCGTCATGGCGTCATGGCGTCGTGGCGTCATGGCGTCGTGTCATGGCGTCATGGCGTCATGGCGTCATGGCGTCGTGGCGTCATGGCGTCGTGGCGTCATGGCGTCGTGGCGTCATGGCGTCGTGGCGTCATGGCGTCGTGGCGTCATGGCGTCGTGTCATGGCGTCATGGCGTCGTGGCGTCAAAGTAAAGCTTACTTCCACTAATAAATCTTTCAGATAAGATTTCACGTTGAATCCATTTCAACTTTGACGGACCCGAGTTTAGCATGATTTCGAGTTGACATTTCCAGTCACGTGTTGGCCACGTGACACTTTATTATTTCCACTAACATGGACGGGATGCTGGATCAGCTGTTTTGTATGCAGAGTGGATTGTATTTTGATACAAACATTTCTTTCATAATTGCGCTATAGTTGTAAACATCAAATACTGACGAGTTGTAAACATCAAATACTGAAGAGTTGTAAACATCAAATACTGAAGAGTTGTAAACATCAAATACTGAAGAGTTGTAAACATCAAATACTGAAGAGTTGTAAACATCAAATACTGAAGAGTTGTAAACATCAAATTCTGACGAGTTGTAAACATCAAATACTGAAGAGTTGTAAACATCAAATACTGAAGAGTTGTAAACATCAAATACTGAAGAGTTGTAAACATCAAATACTGACGAGTTGTAAACATCAAATACTGAAGAGTTGTAAACATCAAATACTGAAGAGTTGTAAACATCAAATACTGAAGAGTTGTAAACATCAAATACTGAAGAGTTGTAAACATCAAATACTGAAGAGTTGTAAACATCAAATACTGAAGAGTTGTAAACATCAAATACTGACGAGTTGTAAACATCAAATACTGAAGAGTTGTAAACATCAAATTCTGACGAGTTGTAAACATCAAATACTGAAGAGTTGTAAACATCAAATACTGAAGAGTTGTAAACATCAAATACTGAAGAGTTGTAAACATCAAATACTGACGAGTTGTAAACATCAAATACTGAAGAGTTGTAAACATCAAATACTGAAGAGTTGTAAACATCAAATACTGAAGAGTTGTAAACATCAAATACTGAAGAGTTGTAAACATCAAATACTGAAGAGTTGTAAACATCAAATACTGAAGAGTTGTAAACATCAAATACTGAAGAGTTGTAAACATCAAATACTGAAGAGTTGTAAACATCAAATACTGAAGAGTTGTAAACATCAAATACTGAAGAGTTGTAAACATCAAATACTGAAGAGTTGTAAACATCAAATACTGAAGAGTTGTAAACATCAAATACTGACGAGTTGTAAACATCAAATACTGAAGAGTTGTAAACATCAAATACTGAAGAGTTGTAAACATCAAATACTGAAGAGTTGTAAACATCAAATACTGAAGAGTTGTAAACATCAAATACTGAAGAGTTGTAAACATCAAATACTGAAGAGTTGTAAACATCAAATACTGAAGAGTTGTAAACATCAAATACTGACGAGTTGTAACAAATACTGACGAGTTATTACAAAATATTGTAACTAATTTGATATTTTCTCAATGAAAAGTAATTCTTCGGCCCTAGGACGGGAATGCAAGGCCAAAATGCATTTATCTTGCAATCCCTATCAAAACTGAAGCAATTTCTTTCAAATATAGCGTCAGTGCTCAATGTTTTCAGTGCCGAAGTTAAGCAACAGTGCGCTGTCAGGTATTGGATGGGTGACCATCATACACATGACCAGTTCTGTTCGGGAGAGAGGTTGGAGGGATGAAAGTTAAGCAACACTGCGCTGTCAGGTATTGGATGGGTGACCATCATACACATGACCAGTTCTGTTCGGGAGAGAGGTTGGAGGGATGAAAGTTAAGCAACACTGCGCTGTCAGGTATTGGATGGGTGACCATCATACACATGACCAGTTCTGTTCGGGAGAGAGGTTGGAGGGATGAAAGTTAAGCAACACTGCGCTGTCAGGTATTGGATGGGTGACCATCATACACAAGACCAGTTCTGTTCGGGAGAGAGGTTGGAGGGATGAAAGTTAAGCAACACTGCGCTGAGTCAGGTATTGGAAGAGTGACCATCATACACATGACCAGTTCTGTTCGGGAGGGAGGTTGGAGGGATGAAAGTTAAGCAACACTGCGCTGAGTCAGGTATTGGATGAGTGACCATCAAACACATGACCAGTTCTGTTCGGGAGAGAGGTTGGAGGGATGAAAGTTAGTACAGCAACTTCACTCGCCTTGCTTATCAACCTCTCGACAGCATGGATTTGTGGAGGAATCCTGTTGTTCGCGTTGTACCGTCCTTCGGAAGGGACGTTAAGCCGGTGGTCCCCTTGGTGCTCTTCGACAGGAGTAGGCTACGTGCTGGCACCGGGTTTCCCCTCCTCCCTTCTATGCTAGGTAAGGTACATCATTATCATCCTCATCGTCATCCACTCATCCACTGGCGCTATTAGACCAGTGCCGCATGGCCAGATGTCAAAACAGTGCGTCGTTAAACAAAACAAAATAAATAGATGAACTGATTGAATGGAGATACGTCACGCAAGGAGAATTCCTGAACATCGACTTTGTGTTCAAGCGACTTTTGCTGGTTTCTTTCAAGCTTTTCATAACGCAACGCTTGCTAACTTATCCAGTGAAAATAACACTTGTTAGGATTTTCATAACACAACACTTGCTAACTTATCCAGTGAAAATAACACTTGTTAGGATTTTCATAACACAACACTTGCTAACTTATCCAGTGAAAATAACACTTGTTAGGATTTTCATAACACAACACTTGCTAACTTATCCAGTGAAAATAACACTTGTTAGGATTTTCATAACGCAACACTTGCTAACTTATCCAGTGAAAATAACACTTGTTAGGATTTTCATAACACAACACTTGCTAACTTATCCAGTGAAAATAACACTTGTTAGGATTTTCATAACACAACACTTGCTAACTTATCCAGTGAAAATAACACTTGTTAGGATTTTCATAACACAACACTTGCTAACTTATCCAGTGAAAATAACACTTGTTAGGATTTTCATAACACAACACTTGCTAACTTATCCAGTGAAAATAACACTTGTTAGGATTTTCATAACACAACACTTGCTAACTTATCCAGTGAAAATAACACTTGTTAGGATTTTCATAACACAACACTTGCTAACTTATCCAGTGAAAATAACACTTGTTAGGATTTTCATAACACAACACTTGCTAACTTATCCAGTGAAAATAACACTTGTTAGGATTTTCATAACGCAACACTTGCTAACTTATCCAGTGAAAATAACACTTGTTAGGATTTTCATAACACAACACTTGCTAACTTATCGTCCACTCATCGTCGAATACAGCTGAACATCTCCAATAATAATCTTGAATGTGGTGAATTTAGATGAAGAAATATCTCTGCAGGGTGGCACTGGCGCTGCACCTGCAGCAGCCCTGCACCTGCAGCAGCCCTGCACCTGCAGTAGCCCTGCACCTGCAGCAGCCCTGCACCTGAAGCAGCCCTGCACCTGCAGCAGCCCTGCACCAGCAGCAGCCCTGCACCAGCCCTGCACCAGCAGCAGCCCTGCACCAGCCCTGCACATGCAGCAGCCCTGCACCAGCCCTGCACCAGCAGCAGCCCTGCACCAGCCCTGCACCAGCCCTGCACATGCACCAGCTCTGCACCAGCCCTGCACCAGCCCTGCGCCTGCACTGCACCAGCCCTGCACCAGCACTGCACCAGCCCTGCTCCTGCAGCAGCCCTGCACCAGCCCTGCTCAAGCCCTGTACCAGCCCTGCACCAGCCCTGCACCAGAATTGCACCAGCCCTGCACCAGCCCTGCTCAAGCCCTGTACCAGCCCTGCACCAGCCCTGCACCAGCCCTGCACCTGCACCAGCCCTGCACCAGCCCTGCACCAGCCCTGAACCAGCCCTGCACCAGCCCTGCACCAGCCCTGCACCAGCCCTGCACCAGCCCTGCACCAGCCCTGCACCAGCTCTGCACCAGCCCTGCACCAGCACTGCACCAGCCCTGCATCAACCATGCATCAACCCTGCACCAACCCTGCTCCAGCACTGAACCAGCCCTGCACCAGCCCTGCGCCTGCACTGCACCAGCCCTGCACCAGCACTGCACCAGCCCTGCTCCTGCAGCAGCCCTGCACCAGCCCGGCACCAGCAGCAGCACTGCACCAGCCCTGCTCAAGCCCTGAACCAGCCCTGCACCAGCCCTGCACCAGAACTGCACCAGCCCTGCACAAGCCCTGCTCAAGCCCTGTACCAGCCCTGCACCAGCCCTGCACCAGCCCTTCACCTGCCCTGCACCTGCACCAGCCCTGCACCTGCACCAGCCCTGCACCTGCCCTGCACCTACACCAGCCCTGCACCAGCCCTGCTCCAGCCCTGCACCAGCCCTGCACCAGCCCTGCACCAGCCCTGAACTATCCCTGCACCAGCACTGCACCAGCCCTGCACCAGCCCTGCACCAGCCCTGCACCAGCCCTGTACCATCCCTGCACCAGCCCTGCACCAGCCATGCATCAACCCTGCATCAAACCTGCACCAACCCTGCTCCAGCACTGCACCAGCCCCGCACCAGCCCTGCACCAGCCATGCACCAGCACTGCACCAGCCCTGCTCCTGCAGCAGCCCTGCACCAGCCCGGCACCAGCAGCAGCACTGCACCAGCCCTGCTCAAGCCCTGTACCAGCCCTGCACCAGCCCTGCACCAGCACTGCACCAGCCCTGCACCAGCCCTGCTCAAGCCCTGTACCAGCCCTGCACCAGCCCTGCACCAGCACTGCACCAGCTCTGCACCAGCCCTGCACCTGCCCTGCACCTGCCCTGCACCTGCACTGCACCAGCCCTGCACCAGCCCTGCACCAGCCCTGCACCAGCCCTGCACCAGCACTGCACCAGCCTAGTTTCTAATCGTGTTATGGGCTGTGACTGTTAATGGTGAGTGGTGAGGGGGGCCCGGGAGGGGGGGAAACGATTAGAGGGAGACCAGGGATACCGACCAGGGATACGCTCTAACAACAATGGCTATTGGGGTGGCCGACACTTTTAGAAACCTTGGAAAATGGTTATTTTTCTTACAAAATCCTACCCGATATAAGAACCCCGCCCGAGAGACACCATCAGCACTTAGGTTTAATATTGTGTATCTTTAGCATCGCTGCTGGTATTTCTTGTTCCCCTAACAATTTAACTTTGCCGTATTTCTTGATCTTATCTCAGCAAGTATATAATGGCAGAAGACTTGTATTAATAATCAGAGCATGATGCTAGCTAATTACTTATAGGCGTTCCCCTGGGCGAAAGGCAACGAAAAACTGTCCAGAAAGTGCCACCACACTCTAAACTAGAAGCAATTGATGTAATTTATTGCTTGTGCCTGGATCAATGCAGCGACCTATAAATGTAATGCAAGTGGATTGAAAATATATCAAATGAAATGTGTCAATAAAATGGTTCAATTAAGCTCGGAACCAAACGGCTGTAGCTTTTCATGCTTCCAAACAGCAATTCTCATCAAAACCATCAATAACTATAAAACTCCCACCAAAGTCACTACAATATAAATAGCATGCACGGAAAATGATCCGATTATTCGGGAAGGCAAAATTTGAGCCTAGGCGAGATTGTGGCGAATAGGGACTAGGTGTAGGTGTATGGGCCCAGAAGGCTGACTCAATCCGTATCTAGGTAATCCTCCCTGGTACTTGAGCTGGAACTATTGCTCCCTCAGGAGCAGACGTCTGCGTGTATTAGCCTGAAGAGGGAACTGCTTTATAAAGTGGCCGAGAGAGCATCGATAACCTAGTGAGCAATCTCTCCACACATGCTCTTATGGCGAGAGGTATTGCCTCATTCTCACGCAGAGAGAGACTGATCTTATCAGCCAGCGAAAATCTTATTTAAACGCTTAAAAAAACTATGTTTAGCCTATTCCTTAATAGCTGAAACTTGTAGCTTGCAAATTGTCGTGGAAGTAACAGTTAAGAAATCCATTTGACTTGGTGTCATAGCTAACTTTCTTTAATTAAACTACCTAATGAGACAATACTTATTTACTTAAAAACTACTCGAGACAGTCTAGGGTTGCATGTCTACGTTTAAACATGCAATGACCTCAAAGAACCCACCAAATTACTCTTTGCGTCCCAGCTACGGTCACGCCGTAGCCAACAAACTTTACAGTCTGGAATAATTCACAGAGGGTGCCGCGGCATGTGCATATTGTAATGAAACTAGAAAGAGAAAATTCCTCTTCCTCGTCATTATTTCAAAATACAGACAGGTACACATAAAAACATTTCCACCCAGATTGCACTCAAGTGACTTTGACTTGCATTCTGCAGTCAAATTCCATTTGCTGCGGCTTCCCAGTTCTGATATCAGGTCGCCGGTTCTCAACTAGGTATAGCCAAACAACCGTAGCGTGCCTTCATCTAGCTAGACACCACGCAGCAGACCTGGCTGAAGATTCAGGACTATTCAGAACTATTCAGGACAATTCACGTACCCAGAGAGTCCCTCCAACAGAGGCTCTGGATGTGAATAAGTGATTCCCCATAAATTGTGTCCAGGCGTGCCCTGCACAGAACAATGGTTATGTTGTGATGCATGTTGGCAATGCTAAATGCACCCCTTCAATTCCAGGCGTGCATTGCTAAAACAATCGGCCATGCATAGCTACTGGCTAAATTATATTAAAACCAGAGTCAACTGAGTTTATGTATGCTTTTATTTGTCGAGGAAAAATGAGTTTACGTGTTTCCAAGCAAGTAGCAAGTGAACGGTGACTGGTGACTGGTGACTGGTGACTGGTGACTGTGTATTGTGTAACAATGCTGGTGAAGGGTGGTGGAGGAGGAGAGTCGGGAGTTTGATTAAATATTCATATGCATTGACACGTACAAAAGCACAAAAGAATGAGCTCAGTTAAAATTTTTTAGAAATAATTTAACTGTCAATCAAATTAGGCTTGGAAGTAAATAGTGTCAGAACGTGCTGGAAATATTCCGCAGATATTTAAGACTAATCGGTGTAATTTTGTTTTCGGCCACGAAATCTTGAAGATGTTCAATTCGTCTTGATGCTGTTAGAAAATGTTCGGTGGAATGTTTCGATGGAATGCATTTTCTGATGGTATTCTGGTGTGTTAAGCTTCTAGTTCATTCAAAAGTGAAAATCTGACAGAAAAATCGCTTGTACCAACGCACGTGAAATGAATTCTGTTTTTATGCCAACATCTTGTTGTTCAATATTTCCCCCTTCCAAGCGCAGGGGATTGACGTGAATTGCACCATGAGTTTTTCAAAGCCTGTGCTGTGCACGCTGCTGTAAAATGCCAGCCATAAAAGCAGAGAGGTTGAAGAAATAACCATAAAACCGTACATATTCAAACAGACCAACCGAACACAGAATACAGTAGAGGGAAGAATGTTGGCTATGTGTGGAAAACACTACAGAATTGCCAGGATTCTTTTCATGTATATTTCAATCACGGATTGATCTGATTCATTGTTGGAAAGAAATACAAATGTTGAAGTGGCTGCTGTCGATGGAGGTGCCGAGTAACAGCGAGTAGCGTACACAGTTCTTAATAATATATTGATAAACTGATATCAATTTGTTCTCAACTGCAGCTCATCACGCATTTTATAATAGATTTTCTAGAATCCAGCTAAAAACAATCACTTATTTCTTGTCACAGGAACAGGAAATCTAATCAGAATACTTTTATTACAAAAGAACAGCTGATGCCGACACTAAATTATAGTAAACGAAGTTTCAAATCATCAAAGTTGGACGAAACGGAATAAATCTACTCTTGGAATGTAAATTTAACGCCGAACTGTTAAGTGTTCTAACGGTTTTCCAGCACAAAAAATAGGCCATCCATTTGAAACAAAAAAAAAGAAGGCTTGTTTAGTTTTCGGATCTAAATTAAGTTTGGGTGAAGGGGGGAGGGGGGAGGAGGGAGGGGGGAGGAGGGAGGAGGGAGGGGGGAGGAGGTGGGGTATGTTTGTTCGGGGATCAAGATGCAAGAGCCTGCGAAGGAGATCGCCTCGAGTCCTTACTGAGCAAACATCTCAAGCAACAGGGATCTAATACTTGGCAACATTGAAGCTAAACTAATCGGACATCGTTTCAACCACCCATTAGCTCTGCTCCTAATGATGGCGTAAAGCCAACTCCAACCTCTTTATTCAATCACATATAAGACCAGTCGATCCCTACACCCACTACACCCACTACACCCCACGTTAGAAGCAATACACGCTGCGTTAGAAGCAATACACGATGCGTTAGAAGCAATACACGATGCGTTAGAAGCAATACACGCTGTGTTAGAAGCAATACACGCTGTGTTAGAAGCAATACACGCTGTGTTAGAAGCAATACACGCTGTGTTAGAAGCAATACACGCTGCGTTAGAAGCAATACACGCTGTGTTAGAAGCAATACACGCTGTGTTAGAAGCAATACACGCTGTGTTAGAAGCAATACACGCTGCGTTAGAAGCAATACACGCTGTGTTAGAAGCAATACACGCTGTGTTAGAAGCAATACACGCTGTGTTAGAAGCAATACACGCTGTGTTAGAAGCAATACACGCTGTGTAAGAAGCAATACACGCTGCGTTAGAAGCAATACACGCTGTGTTAGAAGCAATACACGCTGCGTTAGAAGCAATACACGCTGTGTTAGAAGCAATACACGCTGTGTTAGAAGCAATACACGCTGTGTTAGAAGCAATACACGCTGTGTTAGAAGCAATACACGCTGCGTTAGAAGCAATACACGCTGTGTTAGAAGCAATACACGCTGTGTAAGAAGCAATACACGCTGCGTTAGAAGCAATACACGCTGTGTTAAAAGCAATACACGCTGCGTTAGAAGCAATACACGCTGTGTTAGAAGCAATACACGCTGTGTTAGAAGCAATACACGCTGTGTTAGAAGCAATACACGCTGTGTTAGAAGCAATACACGCTGTGTTAGAAGCAATACACGCTGTGTTAGAAGCAATACACGCTGTGTTAGAAGCAATACACGCTGTGTTAGAAGCAATACACGCTGTGTTAGAAGCAATACACGCTGTGTTAGAAGCAATACACGCTGTGTTAGAAGCAATACACGCTGTGTTAGAAGCAATACACGCTGTGTTAGAAGCAATACACGCTGTGTTAGAAGCAATACACGCTGTGTTAGAAGCAATACAATCCGTCAAACTCGAATAACTCCAATTAGAGGTTGGATTCGTTGCTGTTTTCGGATGAAATCTTATTTAAATTGCAAACGTTTGTAATGCGCTTGCAATTATTACTAACAACAATAAAAGCCGCAAAAAATGATGCCTAAACTTAACTAAAAATACCCCGCGCATTGCAAGATTTTGCAATTTAAATAAGATATCATTCTTATGAAGCTAATGCGTCGCTCAAGATTTGCTTCTCAAACTTAGATGATAGCCAAAGATTTTAGGTACTAATCATTTTCTCATCTTTTTCAATTACTCGCAAGTTAAATTTTAATTTCTAATTAATTATCTACTACATTAAAATTTACTGCAAAAACGCTGATCAGCTCACAAAAGCAATTAGTCCAACGAATTAATAATTTCCAAATCTCTTTGGAAACCCGCCAGGCCGAGATTATACTCGAAAGCGAAGTTCCATTTCCGGTTCATATTAGAAATTAGAGACGCTCTGATGAGAAGCCATCATGAGAAGCCATCATGAGAATCCTTTGAGAGAAGCCTTGATGAGAAGCCTTCGTGAGAAGTTACCATGAGACGCCTTTGTGAGAAGCCTTGATGAGAAACTCTTAGCAAGCAATTGTTTCTACAACAGAATAACGCCTGTGATTGTTTCGCTGGAACTTTAATTGGTAGAGAAATGAGAATCGCAGCTCTATGCTTATGACGTGATTCTGTCGCGACTAGCGACGAGACCAGCTGCGACTTGCATTGTGTACCGCGGTTTGCTGGTAATAGACGGCAATTTGTACTCAACTTGAGTTTGTATATGTAGGGCTTCGGAGGCTAAGTCGAGGCATTCATTAATTAAAACAGCTGGATAATTGTCGCCCTGAATCTCGACCTGGCTTTCAGAGCTTTCAGAGCTTCCAGAGCTTCCACTGCTTCCAGAGCTTCCAGAGCTTCCAGAGCTTCCACTGCTTCCACTGCTTCCAGAGCTTCCAGAGCGTCCAGAGCTTCCACTGCTTCCACTGCTTCCACTGCTTCCAGAGCTTCCAGAGCGTCCAGAGCTTCCACTGCTTCCACTGCTTCCAGAGCTTCCAGAGCTTCCAGAGCTTCCAGAGCTTCCACTGCTTCCAGAGCTTCCAGAGCTTCCAGAGCTTCCACTGCTTCCACTGCTTCCAGAGCTTCCAGAGCGTCCAGAGCTTCCAGAGCTTCCAGAGCGTCCAGAGCTTCCAAAGCTTCCAAAGCTTCCAGAGCTTCCAGAGCTTCCAAAGCTTCCAAAGCTTCCAGAGCTTCCAGAGCTTCCAGAGCTTCCAGAGCTTCCAGAGCTTCCACTGCTTCCAGAGCTTCCAGAGCTTCCAAAGCTTCCACTGCTTCCAGAGCTTCCAAAGCTTCCACTGCTTCCAGAGCTTCCAGAGCTTCCAAAGCTTCCAAAGCTTCCAGAGCTTCCAGAGCTTCCAGAGCTTCCAGAGCTTCCAGAGCTTCCACTGCTTCCAGAGCTTCCAGAGCTTCCAGAGCTTCCAGAGCTTCCAGAGCTTCCAAAGCTTCCACTGCTTCCAGAGCTTCCAGAGCTTCCAGAGCTTCCAGAGCTTCCACTGCTTCCAGAGCTTCCAGAGCTTCCAGAGCTTCCAGAGCTTCCAGAGCATCCAGAGCTTCCACTGCTTCCAGAGCTTCCAGAGCTTCCAGAGCTTCCAGAGCTTCCACTGCTTCCAAAGCTTCCAAAGCTTCCAGAGCTTCCAGAGCTTCCAGAGCTACAGAGCTACAGGGCTACAGAGCTACAGAGCTACAGAGCTACAGAGCTTCCAGAGCTTCCACTGCTTCCAAAGCTTCCAAAGCTTCCAGAGCTTCCAGAGCTTCCAGAGCTTCCAGAGCTACAGAGCTACAGAGCTTCAGAGCTACAGAGCTACAGAGCTACAGAGCTACAGAGCTACAGAGCTACAGAGCTACAGAGCTACAGAGCTACAGAGCTACAGAGCTACAGAGCTACAGAGCTACAGAGCTACAGAGCTACAGAGCTACAGAGCTACAGAGCTACAGAGCTACAGAGCTACAGAGCTACAGAGCTACAGAGCTACAGAGCTACAGAGCTACAGAGCTACAGAGCTACAGAGCTACAGAGCTACAGAGCTACAGGGCTACAGAGCTACAGAGCTACAGAGCTACAGAGCTACAGAGCTACAGAGCTACAGAGCTACAGAGCTACAGAGCTACAGAGCTACAGAGCTATACAGGGCTAACAGGGCTAACAGGGCTAACAGGGCTAACAGGGCTAACAGGGCTAACAGGGCTAACAGGGCTAACAGGGCTAACAGGGCTAACAGGGCTAACAGGGCTAACAGGGCTAACAGGGCTAACAGGGCTAACAGGGCTAACAGGGCTAACAGGGCTACAGAGCTACAGAGCTACAGAGCTACAGAGCTACAGAGCTACAGAGCTACAGAGCTACAGAGCTACAGAGCTTTACAGAGCTACAGAGCTATACAGGGCTAACAGGGCTAACAGGGCTAACAGGGCTAACAGGGCTAACAGGGCTAACAGGGCTACAGAGCTACAGAGCTACAGAGCTACAGAGCTACAGAGCTACAGAGCTACAGAGCTATACAGAGCTTTACAGAGCTACAGAGCTATACAGAGCTACAGAGCTTTACAGGGCTACAGAGCTATACAGAGCTAACAGGGCTCTTGAAGCGAACCCCGGTAATGATATGGTGCTAAGAAACCCTTAGCTTTGCCTTGCAGCGGTTATCAAGCACGCTGTTAAAACTGCTAACTCACTGTTCAATTATAATTATTCAACATTACTCTGAAAGCCAACTTATTTTCTACACAATCTTCAACACAATATTGCGGCAAACTTATGCCATACCAGGAATTTTACATAAAAACAGCTTTTTCTATAAAATAGCGCTTTATGAAGGAAAAACTCGAGTGACAATCCACGTGAAACTGAGGTGGAATCCGAGACAAGCGTTCGTTCTGATAAAGATTCATAAGAATATTTATTTATTTGTGGTGTTTAACGACGCACTGTTTTGACATCTGGCCATGCGGCACTGGTCTAATGGCGTCGGTGAATGAGAGGATGATAATGAACCTAACTTAGCCTAGAAGGGAAGAGGTTAAACCCGGTGCCGGTACGTAGCCTACTCCAGTCGAAGAGCACCAAGGGGACCACCGGCTTAACGTCCCTTCCGAAGGACGGCACAACTCGAACAGCAGGATTCCTCCACAAATCCATACTGTCGAGATGTTGATAAGCAAGGCGAGTGAAGTTTCTGTACAAAACTTGACTTGACTTGTTGTTGTACTGACTTTCATCCCTCCAACCTCTCTCCCGAACAGAACTGGTCATGTGAATGGTAGTCCCCCATCCAATACCTGACTCAGCGCAGTGTTGCTTAACTTTCATCCCTCCAACCTCTCTCCCAAACAGAACTGGTCATGTGTATGATGGTGACCCATCCGATACCTGACCCAGCGCAGTGTTGCTTAACTTGCATCCCTCCAACCTCTCTCCCGAACAGAACTGGTCATGTGTATGATGGTCACCCATCCGATACCTGACCCAGCGCAGTGTTGCTTAACTTTCATCCCTCCAACCTCTCTCCAGAACAAAACTGGTCATGTGTATGATGGTCACCCATTCAATACCTGACTCAGCGCAGTGTTGCTTAACTTTCATCCCTCCAACCTCTCTCCCGAACAGAACTGGTCATGTGTATGATGGTCAGCCATCCAATACCTGACTCAGCGCAGTATTGCTTAACTTGCATCCCTCCAACCTCTCTCCCGAACAGAACTGGGCGTGGTTTAATGAATTGTCTAAGAATAAGTTGGAAAGTGTGTGGGAAGTTTTTGAGAAAGACGCGTAAATATAGAAGATTCTTTGAATTGAAAGGAGCATCATCTTGCTAATCCTACTCGTTGTACATTCCCAGAGCTTGATCACGTGCTAATTGCTAGAGTTAAAAAAATTCGGGTTTGTGATAATTAAAGGCTTTCGAGAGTTCTTTCCACGGATTTCAAGCATACAGTTTTGCCAATTTAATTAATGAAGCCGGAAGCCGGCAGCCGGAAGCCGGAAGCTATTACCATTTGTCATCACACGTACCGCTTTCTACGCCTGTACTTTAACAAAAACCAATTTGTACATCACGTACTTTGCTTAATAAGATTTCCCGCGTTTTATCGTGCAAATATAGCATAGGGCCTGGTGATGGAGACAGTACCAACTGGTTCACAGTGTGATGGAGACAGTACCAACTGGTTCACAGTGTGATGGAGACAGTACCAACTGGTTCACAGTGTGATGGAGACAGTACCAACTGGTTCACAGTGTGATGGAGACAGTACCAACTGGTTCACAGTGTGATGGAGACAGTACCAACTGGTTCACAGTGTGATGGAGACAGTACCAACTAGTTCACAGTGTGATGGAGACAGTACCAACTGGTTCACAGTGTGATGGAGACAGTACCAACTAGTTCACAGTGTGATGGAGACAGTACCAACTGGATCACAGTGTGATGGAGACAGTACCAACTGGTTCACAGTGTGATGGAGACAGTACCAACTGGTTCACAGTGTGATGGAGACAGTACCAACTGGTTCACAGTGTGATGGAGACAGTACCAACTGGTTCACAGTGTGATGGAGACAGTACCAACTGGTTCACAGTGTGATGGAGACAGTACCAACTGGTTCACAGTGTGATGGAGACAGTACCAACTGGTTCACAGTGTGATGGAGACAGTACCAACTGGTTCACAGTGTGATGGAGACAGTACCAACTGGTTCACAGTGTGATGGAGACAGTACCAACTGGTTCACAGTGTGATGGAGACAGTACCAACTGGATCACAGTGTGATGGAGACAGTACCAACTGGATCACAGTGTGATGGAGACAGTACCAACTGGTTCACAGTGTGATGGAGACAGTACCAACTAGTTCACAGTGTGATGGAGACAGTACCAACTAGTTCACAGTGTGATGGAGACAGTACCAACTGGTTCACAGTGTGATGGAGACAGTACCAACTAGTTCACAGTGTGATGGAGACAGTACCAACTAGTTCACAGTGTGATGGAGACAGTACCAACTAGTTCACAGTGTGATGGAGACAGTACCAACTAGTTCACAGTGTGATGGAGACAGTACCAACTGGTTCACAGTGTGATGGAGACAGTACCAACTGGTTCACAGTGTGATGGAGACAGTACCAACTGGTTCACAGTGTGATCATCATCATCCTCATCACCCAAAGGACTTATCAGACATGTTTGTACTAACGAACTTTCTTCTGCTTTCTGGTTGTACTCGTCATTAGTCGCAGACGGGTGTTGTCATGAATGTTGCATGAATTTAGCGCTAAGCAGTTAAGTGTGCCATTAAGAGACTGTTAGGAAAGTTAGAGACCCCCCCCCCCACCCCCACCCCCCCCCCCCCTCTCGGCACCTCCTATCAAAGCCCACCCCTAAGTGAAAGCTCGCTTATATCTATTAGATAGTCGGGAAATCACCTTATACCGCCATTTCCTTCGATCGCTAAACGCATTTCCATATCATTACAATTTCCCGGCGCTTTCCCGGCGCTTTCCCGGCGCTTTCCCGGCGCTTTCCCGGCGCTTTCCAGTGCAACAGCAGAACACGTGATGCACTCAAGAAGCGTTCATAGCACAGATAGTGTCGGGCACAATTAGGACAAGGAAAGATCACTTCTGATTGAACTAGAACAGGTTTAATTGTATGATGCTACTTTATCAACTGTTATGTTCAACAGATCAGAACTAGGACAGGTTTAATTGTATGATGCTACTTTATCAACTGTTATGTTCAACAGATCAGAACTAGGACAGGTTTAATTGTATGATGCTACTTTATCAACTGTTATGTTCAACAAATCAGAACTAGAACAGGTTTAATTGTATGATGCTACTTTATCAACTGTTATGTTCAACAGATCAGAACTAGGACAGGTTTAATTGTATGATGCTACTTTATTAACTGTTATATTCAACAGATCGGAACTAGGACAGGTTTAATTGTATGATGCTACTTTATCAACTGTTATGTTCAACAAATCAGAACTAGGACAGGTTTAATTGTATGATGCTACTTTATCAACTGTTATGTTCAACAGATCAGAACTAGAACAGGTTTAATTGTATGATGCTACTTTATCAACTGTTATGTTCAACAGATCAGAACTAGAACAGGTTTAATTGTATGATGCTACTTTATCAACTGTTATGTTCAACAGATCAGAACTAGGACAGGTTTAATTGTATGATGCTACTTTATTTAGTGTTATGTTCAACTGGTTTATGGGTCACTCTGTGCAGGAACTTTTAGGAAATCATCTGAGCAGACGATTTTAGTATCATTCAATAAGTAATAGTAATATATGTCGGAAACAGAAATCTCCGTTATTCAGCCGTTGTATTGTATTCCCATTTGTGCTATCACTTAGTGTTCCATTCAGAGGAAAATTGTCTTGTGAAAGTGTTTGGGAAGTGAATGTAAGTTTGTTCTATTTCTTAAGGCATCCAGTGAAATAAGAGATATGATTTAAAAAACTCGTTTTCCAAAGCGCAACTCTTTGTTGAGTGGATCCCGGATATTGATTACACGCGTAACTCAATTTGCTCGATGAGAAGTGAGTTAAAGCATTAAAGTCGTCGCTTCACACAATAGCTTACATTTGAAGAGAATTCCGCATGCTTTATCCCTGCGTCGCACCAGGTTTCATGTTTCAAACTGTACACTTGCGCTTAGGTGCTTTCACTTGCCGCTTTAATCGGGCACTAGCGTCCAGAAAGAAGCGGCTCCTCCAACATAAAGCACCACCGACGGTGCCATCACAAGGAGGACTCTGTCTCCACTCTGCACCCTCTTCTGCACCCTCTACTGTAGCCGACAGATTGCCGAGCAGCTCGCCTTCATATAAGCGATACTCTACCATCCTCTCGCCTCCCGCCTTGCACTTCCCTCCTCTCGCCGAACAAACCTCATGCTTTATTCAATAACACTCTTTTGTGGCTTTTTAACGTAAAATGGAGACGCGTCATATATAACATTATCTCGAGTATCCTACCTTCATACTTTCCTTGTCATAGTCACTAATTTCCTATCCATGAATGTGTTGGCAAATGTTGGGCATATTTCAATGAGTGAAGTCACTTTCATTTCGATCGAATCAGTTCAAGTGGCAGATTCAGGCTCATGAGCCAGGACTCCGGATTCAGGACTCAGGATTCAGGACTCAGGATTCAGGACTCAGGATGGATTAGGAAAATTGTAGCAGCTGTTATGTGTTTCTTGAGTTGATAAGTTGGAAATCCAGATGTTATTTATAACAAGACAGCTGACTCGTAAAATGCATGATCAATTATTTCGGGGAGATTTGGTTGGTTTACTTGGAAACCACTTTTTGGTAAGAGAGCGACGGAAAGCGTTGAACCAAGGAAATACTTCAACAATAACTTTGTGCTCTGAACATGTTGGAAAGTTTTCCTCACACTAACAGGTGGCGATACAAGACATGAAACTTGAAACATATTGACAGGAGATTTCTTCAAACACAGATGGACGCAAAGATAAAGATGGATCGAAATGACTTTGACAATTCAGACGAGGCAATAAAGAATTCGATTGGTCAGTAATAAATACAAATGTCAGTTGATTGGTAGAAGTGAAAAATGTGTAGTTGAAATAAATATACAGCTTCTAATACCCGTTGCAATGTGGTCCGGCAATTCCAGCTACGGGTCAAATGATCGTCACTTGCGCGGGAAGGTTGGAACATTTCGAGAGTCAAGTTGCAATGCCGCGCAATTCATGAAATAATTAATTGCATGGTAACACGGCTGACATTGCACGAGTTGCCAGCGCCGCTGCCTCAACAACTGACGGGAGGATTGAAAAATGGTATAAATAGAATTTACCTCCATTAATATAATTCAATTTTTTATATCTCTCTAAATTTAATAAATATGAGAGAAATTTGCTAAATTTTCGTCTAAAAGCAAGTGTTGATTGATGTGTTTTTAAGTTATTTATTAAAATACACAAATTGTTGATCAAAAGTTTGATATTTTGCACGAGATTAGTGTCCAGCTTTTTGGCTGATTGCTTCTTGCCATCTGGTCTTCCAACGATTCAGAGGAAATAATCAAAATGTTATTAGTCAATTATTTTCACTTAAGTAGATGACGGTCCAACGTGAGATATATATTAACTTGTCATGGCCGGTTAAGCACTTATCTATAATTAATTGAACTAAAATGATAAAAACACTAACACAAAAATAAATTTAACGATAAAAAACAATGAAAAAATGTACAGGTACAAGTGATCGACTCACCTAAACGAGAGCTGGTTATAATCACCAAACACAATGGAGCAAAATACACCACGAGTTTAATCTCTCGGCGTCAAGTGATGACCGTTAGCCGCGTCTTTCACCGCACTCGGCGTCGGCGTCGGCGTCGGGACGCTGCTCAGGGACGTCTGAATAGCGTCGTGGCGCGCCGCCAACAAACGCCTGCTGCGAGATTCATCCCTCGAGCCAACGCACGCGGCGTACAGCGTCGGCGCTCAGTGGATTACCCCCTGGTGCCGGCACACGCACACGCACACGCACACGCACACGCACACGCACACGCACACGCACACGCTAATACGAGCTGATCAGATGCATGTCATATAACGTTATTTTCTCGAGTACCAATTAGCTATTTCAGGTATATGGGAATTAGTCAAGAACCAGTACAATCATTATTTCTATTACAATTTTCAAGTTGAACTGTGGGATTACACGGAACGTCTTGCAATTAAAAATCAAATGAAACATCATTTAAAACCTTCAGGATTTGGAGCCACAAACTAGAACGCTTAACCTGTAAAATGTGGGAGTTAGTTTGTCATCATCATGGTAACCATGGTAACCATGGTAACCATGGTAACCATGGTGATGATTTTTAAACTCCAGCGGTTCAACTAAATCTCCTTTGCTTTGCGGGTCTAATCTCAAAACAGAGAGAAGATCTTTCAAATTAAGTTCGAAACAAGTTGGAATAAATGAAAATACGATAAATCATCAATGTTCACAATTTTCACAATTGTGCGTTGTGTGTTAGTGCGTGTACTTGGCATCAAGCGTAAGAAATATCCCTGTGTATTACGTTCGCTTTTTAGACATTTTTTGCTTTAAATCTTTTTTATTAGATTTTCAAATATATAACGGGCAACATGAGCGTGGCTTG
Source organism: Protonemura montana (assembly GCA_947568835.1). Classification (NCBI taxonomy): domain Eukaryota; kingdom Metazoa; phylum Arthropoda; class Insecta; order Plecoptera; family Nemouridae; genus Protonemura; species Protonemura montana. Next base: position 29,225,261 of record OX387604.1, read on the forward strand.
TACCTTTTCTCTAAATAATCCAAGTCAAAGAATTTTATAGAGGAAACTTCTAACCCCGGATAATATTGTATGTGATAAAGTTCGGCCCTAATATGTGTGGGAAACGCACAAAGAAAACCCACTCAAGGCAATTTATGTGTTTTCCAAAAACCTTTTCAAATACCGCATAAGGAAATGTTAAAGCTATAAGTTATTGGATCATTAGGATCAAAACACTAAAATACTAATTCCTTGCTACTTCATAATTGTAATCTTCAGATTCATAATCTTCTTGGAATAAACCCTAATAATAATATACGGATACCAATGGAATGGTAATATTGCTCTGTTTGTGACTATCACAGCTAATTAAATGAAAACGATATCGGGATTATTTGATGTGTATGATGTTTATATATAGTGTCGCAGCACCCTGGTCTCACTGCTATACTTATTAGCAATCAGTCTTTATTTGATGTGTATGATGTTTATATATAGTGTCGCAGCACCCTGGTCTCACTGCTATACTTATCAGCAATCAGTCTTTATTTGATGTGTATGATGTTTATATATAGTGTCGCAGCACCCTGGTCTCACTGCTTTACTTATTAGCAATCAGTCTTTATTTGATGTGTATGATGTTTATATATAGTGTCGCAGCACCCTGGTCTCACTGCTATACTTATTAGCAATCAGTCTTTATTTGATGTGTATGATGTTTATATATAGTGTCGCAGCACCCTGGTCTCACTGCTATACTTATTAGCAATCAGTCTTTATTTGATGTGTATGATGTTTATATATAGTGTCGCAGCACCCTGGTCTCACTGCTTTACTTATTAGCAATCAGTCTTTATTTGATGTGTATGATGTTTATATATAGTGTCGCAGCACCCTGGTCTCACTGCTATACTTATCAGCAATCAGTCTTTATTTGATGTGTATGATGTTTATATATAGTGTCGCAGCACCCTGGTCTCACTGCTATACTTATTAGCAATCAGTCTTTATTTGATGTGTATGATGTTTATATATAGTGTCGCAGCACCCTGGTCTCACTGCTTTACTTATTAGCAATCAGTCTTTATTTGATGTGTATGATGTTTATATATAGTGTCGCAGCACCCTGGTCTCACTGCTATACTTATTAGCAATCAGTCTTTATTTGATGTGTATGATGTTTATATATAGTGTCACAGCACCCTGGTCTCACTGCTATACTTATTAGCAATCAGTCTTTATTTGATGTGTATGATGTTTATATATAGTGTCGCAGCACCCTGGTCTCACTGCTATACTTATTAGCAATCTGTCTTTATTTGATGTGTATGATGTTTATATATAGTGTCGCAGCACCCTGGTCTCACTGCTATACTTATTAGCAATCAGTCTTTATTTGATGTGTATGATGTTTATATATAGTGTCGCAGCACCCTGGTCTCACTGCTTTACTTATTAGCAAGCGGTATTTATTTGATGTGTATGATGTTTATATATAGTGTCGCAGCACCCTGGTCTCACTGCTATACTTATTAGCAATCTGTCTTTATTTGATGTGTATGATGTTTATATATAGTGTCGCAGCACCCTGGTCTCACTGCTTTACTTATTAGCAAGCGGTATTTATTTGATGTGTATGATGTTTATATATAGTGTCGCAGCACCCTGGTCTCACTGCTTTACTTATTAGCAATCGGTCTTTATTTGATGTGTATGATGTTTATATATAGTGTCGCAGCACCCTGGTCTCACTGCTTTACTTATTAGCAATCAGTCTTTATTTGATGTGTATGATGTTTATATATAGTGTCGCAGCACCCTGGTCTCACTGCTATACTTATTAGCAATCGGTCTTTATCGCGGAAAAGCGATCTTATATAAATCCTGGCAGGAGACAGATTTACGAACGGATTGAAAGCAATTCGAGGAAAATAGCAATCAACAGATCAATCCAACATTGCAAAGTGAAACATTGATCGATGAACGAGAGGAAAATAAAGGAAAGGCTGTATTGGACTTGAAATACACGTACACCACAAAGTATTTTTGTTTGTATTTTTGTTTCGGTAGTCATGCCAGAAGTCGCTTTACTTTCAGAATAGGTTTTAATGCTATTTTAACGCTATTCAGCCAGGGACCTAGGATTGTAGGAGATCAAAAATATATCTTCTGGTGTACAAAAAAGTAAATTGGTAGATTTATATTTGTAACCGATTTATTATGACGCTGGCAGAGACATTAAAGGTTGAGTACAGTGTTTCTCCCAAACCCTAAGCTATATTTGAGCCATGAATTTCCACAGTTTATACGCGCAGAATTGTACAATTGAAGTAATTGTTTCAATCCCAGTTGTGAGTGCTGCGAATTGTTGCGAGGCTGACTTTCGTTGCTTATTGTATCTTCGTTCTCTGTGATTTTAATTGAATTATTACAGTTTTTACGTCCTTTTTCTTTCTACCAACAGATATCTGAAGGATTATGCTGAATAATGTAAAAGCCCATTCAGTGCTTAGCAAAAAGTATGGCTTATAAACAAATACTTGTGCAAATGCTTTACATTACATTTTGTTCCGTAAAATGCGTACAAAGGTAATAGGCCTATAGATATAACTGTCATAGGTAGAGAAAAGAGACGAGAGTACGCATTACGTCAAATCAACCGACCAAATAAACCATCACCTCTCAGAAATCGATTAAACTTTGTACGATGGTGACCGCATCATTTCTTTTGTTGACGTATTTTTTTGTTTGCCTCTGAGTCAAGTAGTTCGCCCGGTACGGCCCCGAAATGACGGGATGGCACTGAATTTTGGGTACACGCGCCGCATTTCTTTCTCAAACTGCGTCGGCTGTAGTAAAGATAAATTAATGAAAAAAATATTACTCGAAAGATATTGAAATGTTGTTTCATAAAATATAAATTTTGTTTAAAAAATTAAACATATATACCTTCACCCCCCCCCCCCCCCCCCTTATTTTCAACCCCTATTATATTTCAAAGTACTATTTTTATTTGTATGGAAACATTTTATTTAATAGTTAAAAGTATAAACTCTATTTTCTGAAAGTTTCAGATTGGGACAGCGAGGGAATTTTGAGATAAAAATTTAAAAAGTATCGCCGTGTATAAAACATCGAATGTTTTTACATGTGTTTACGCGTATATGGGAAAGTCCACACAAAATCAACACATCATTTAACCTGACCAACTTTTATGTGAAATAAAAGTACGAGGCTTAGAACAGACTTTCACTAATTTTTTCAAAATTATTTCCTGCACCGTTCATGCGCAGTAGCAGTCCGAACTTGAGCACTTTTCAGTGTTTTGTTTCGCCTTCCAAGACGTTTGGGCTTCTAGCTAACGACCCGTTAGAGATAACGAAAAAATAAAAACACCAATAGAAAGCTGAGAAAATTTTGATGAAGTAAAATTGAAAAAAAAACACATACAAATATAAAAACTACCCTTAAAGTACAAACATCCCCTAAATTGAGAAGAAAAACAATTTACCCTACAGAGCTAACAGAGCTAACAGGGCTAACAAGGCTAACAGGGCTAACAGGGCTAACAGGGATAACAGGGCTAACAGGGCTAACAGGGCTAACAGGGCTAACAGGGCTAACAGGGCTAACAGGGCTAACAGGGCTAACAGGGCTAACAGGGCTAACAGGGCTAACAGGGCTAACAGGGCTAACAGGGCTAACAGGGCTAACAGGGCTAACAGGGCTGACAGGGCTAACAGGGCTAACAGGGCTAACAGGGCTAACAGGGCTAACAGGGCTAACAGGGCTAACAGGGCTAACAGGGCTAACAGGGCTAACAGGGCTAACAGGGCTAACAGGGCTAACAGGGCTAACAGGGCTAACAGGGCTAACAGGGCTAACAGGGCTAACAGGGCTAATAGGTCTTGCAAAGCTCTAGGCGTGGTACTACACGGGGTTTGCTCCCCCCCCCCCCTACATGGGAATGGGAATGGGAATGGGAATGGGAACGGGAACGGGAACGGGAACGGGAATGGGAATGGGAATGGGAATGGGAACGGGAATGGGAATGGGAATGGGAATGGGAATGGGAATGGGAATGGGAATGGGGCACATTATAATATGAACAAACATCAGCAGTGGCGAGCAGAGCAATACATCGAAGTAAACAGAAATTTGCAAACGCATTGTCACTAATTTTATGGATCGGGCCAAAAAGAACCATCACATGTTTAATAAAATTAAAAGTAGTGGTATTTTGAGGGCATTTGGGCGTTTGCAGTTTTATCTTTGATAGCAAAGTTTGTTCAGACCTGTTGTTGTTGTTGTTTGTTTAATGTACTGGCCTTGTGCGAGAACCTAGCTTAACTGTTGACAGTAGCTGTCAATTTGATAACAAATCTTCACTTCATTTATTTTCAGATGTTTATTAATATCTTGATATTTTATTCAGCGGTTAGGCTACAATGCTAGGTTAGATTCATTATCCTCATTCGCTATTAGACCAGTACGAAAAGGATTGTTGTAAAAACAGTGAGAAAATTCCAATCGATAGGTTTTAAAGTCATACTTTATGGCTATGTATTGTTAATGTATTTAACCCATCTGCTCTTAAATTTAATTTTTTTTGATCGAAGAGCTAGAATTTTTAATCTGTCAGTAAAACGCATTATTTTTGCAGAAGCTCAACTCGTTTGGGTGTTGTGCATTTATTTGCTAATCATCATCACCACAGTGCTATTAAACAGCAATTTGTAATTACGGTCATAAAAGAAATATCACTCGTAATCACTCGAAATTTTTCTTTTTTCTAAATAGATATTTTGATGAGAGATTGTCTTAAATAAAGTCTCGTTGAAAGCAAAGTTCCAAGTTTCAAAAAGAGAATTACTTCACCACACGTCGCTTCTTTATTGATTCTGACTCGATTAAGTCGAATTAGTTTGGTCTAATGGTATGCTAGGTTCGCTAGTTTTCGAATTTGGTTCTGTGATTTTCGGGGAATTGAAACTGACGGAGGCGACACTATAAAATGATTATTTTTCTACTTAGACACAAATTCCTGGCTTTAAAAGATTATATGTATTTTTCCTCACAGGATTAAAAATGATTTAAGTGAAGAAGAACTATTTTCCAAACTTTTCGTTGCTCGTGGAGGCAGAAACTATAAGATAAACGTGGTAACGATAGTTACCATAAATATCCCATAGTTGTGTCCAAATAATCTACATAGATGCTACAGATGCATCACTTGGATATGTTTTCTAATGGCACTCCACTGTGCCCGTTGGTTTACCGGCTAGCCGCTGCAATCGCGCCCAGGAGGGGTATTGTCCTGGCGGAACCTACCAACACACCATATAATCCTGACACCCAAGGGATTTATTACTACTCATACACATTCAAAATGCTCAAAACGTTGAAACAAATTGCATTCCATACAGATTAATTAAATTTAATTGATTATCACTTACGAATATATGTTTATTTATATATAAACTACAACAATTACTTACGTAATGAATGTGATCCACCTTCAAGTTAAGGAAACATGGTGCGCTACCTTGAAATCATTGCAACTGTATTCTATCAATGTGATCCACCTTCAAGTTAAGGAAACATGGTGCGCTACCTTGAAATCATTGCAACTGTATTCTATCAATGTGATCCACCTTCAAGTTAAGGAAACATGGTGCGCTACCTTGAAATCATTGCAACTGTATTCTATCAATGTGATCCACCTTCAAGTTAAGGAAACATGGTGCGCTACCTTGAAATCGTTGCAACTGTATTCTATCAATGTGATCCACCTTCAAGTTAAGGAAACATGGTGCGCTACCTTGAAATCATTGCAACTGTATTCTATCAATGTGATCCACCTTCAAGTTAAGGAAACATGGTGCGCTACCTTGAAATCGTCGCAGAGTGTTTTACAGCGTTTAAAAAGCGTTTGAAAGTGTTGAAAAACGTTTAAAAGCGTTTGAAAGGCTTTGTAAAGCGTTTCATAACTTTTAAAAGGCATTGTTAACGAGTATTGAGCTTTTAAAAGCGTTTCTAAGCCTTAAAAAGGCAAAATCAAGCTTCAACAGACGTTTGAAAGTGTTTTTAAGTCGTTTTCATGCGTTGAAATGCATATATGAGCGTTTAAAGGCGTTCAAAACGCTTTCAAAAATGTTCCAAGCTTTTTAATATTTTTCAAATGCGTTATACAGCGTTAAAAAGCGTTTAAAAGTCGTTTGAAAGCGTTGAAGAGCGTTTAAAAGGTGCTGTACAGCGTTAAAAATGCGTTGTAAGACGTTTGAAAGCGTCCTAATGATATTATTAACCAAGTACGAACTACGAAGGTAATAGCAGGGCAGGTGTAGCAGAACAACATCGTGAGAGAGCATGAAGTCTTAATACTAAGTGCAGCCATTTAAGTGAATACATTTACGTCATTAGGTGATGTATAACTTTAAGCATGGAAATTCTCAATTAAAACCCAGTTACTGACCTATTCGCACTGCTGTGCGATCTGTGAGGATGTTATACGTTTTACCGCAGTTTTACCTTTCAACTGTTATTCTGTTATATTTGACAAAAACGAAAAATCTCGATTTGCAACTGTTATACTGGAGCTCGAATTGGGTCCATTCCAGAATCCACAGCCTTCATTATTGATCGTTTTCATTCAGCAAACAGGTTAAGATTTAATAATTTAGGCTCTTGCCCGAAACATACACATACGCCAGTACATGTAAATTTTTTCTAAGTTAAACTCATCTATATTTCATTCTTTTCAATCTCTTTTCTATTTGCAATCTCATTCCATTCCTTTTTTCAATCATAGTTCTTCTTTGTTTATTTAATCCCAGTTCTCTCATCTTCAATATCTCTTCGACATAGACCACCCCAGACCTCTCCCCTAATCAGAGTTAATCACCAAATAGTGCCCAGTACAGCTATCACCAAATTCCGAAGGCTCTACAACACCCCTAACCTTGAGTGGACTCCACACATCCAACACATAATGGGCAAAATCAAAAGTGCGTGCTTCCTTATAGGTCGACTAAAACGTATTGTCAGCCCACATATTCTAAAATTAGTTTACCAAGCCCACCTACATTCCCATACCTCATATTACCTTCTCTTCTGGGGCACATCTCCACAGGACAAGCGTATCTTTATTACCCAAAAACAAGCCATCCGCATAATAGCATGTATCTCTAAATAAAAATCCTGAAAACCCCACTTCCCCGCACTCAAAATTCTAATCTTTGCGTCCTCCCTAATCCAAATCGCCTGCTCCTACGTCCGACGCCACCCCCAACAATTCCCCCTAAACTCTTCTACGCCCCCGTACGCCACAAGAAGTAGACAAGAAATCCACTCAACCACCCACACCCACTCCCTCTTCAAACACAGCCCACATTAACTCTGCACAAAAATGTATAACCATCTCCCAACATTCATCACCAATTCGCCAACTCGCCCCATCTTTGACCCAACCCTCAAATCTTTCCTAATCCATAACCCCTACTACTCACTAGAAGAATTTCTAAATACTAATTATAATACTTAACGCAGAACGGAACTGAAATAGAATGGAATAGAACAGAATTGGAACCTAATGCAACTAAGGTTGTGCTTGACCTAAACCTATAACATTTAAACCCATTATTAATTACTATTAATACTACAATTATGTTCCTAATTTTTTTATCTTTATAGCATATGTTCCTTAGCACTTAGGCTCACACAACTACTATGTGATTGTACGCAGCATTAAATAAATAAATAAAAATATAATGTATCTTTCCTGTGGTCTTCCTTCTCCCCTCTTTCCACGCATAATAATTAATTCACACGGTAATCCCTTTAACTGCAGGTCATCGAAACATGTTCATTGCTCGTTAAGTTGCCAACATGAAATAATACCCCACAACTCACAAGGGCATCTGACCTGTAAAGCCAAGAGATATTGTTGAACCATTATTTTAGTTTTGGATCTGTCTCTATTTTTGGAAAACTGTTGTAGTCTGTTAATTGCTTTGTTTTTGTCAATTGTTTAGTACTTGTTTTTTGTTTTTTGTGTTTTTTATCTCATTTAAGATGCTTGATGCATTGATCATATCTAGACCAATAGAGGAAGAACTAAGCCTAGTCTATGATGTTTAACCGGTGCCATAAGCTTAGAGAAAGGAAAATCCTTAAAAGGCAACCGGTGATACACATAAACATCACAAGGCTGCCTATACGTAAGGTGGCCCATTTCTCTCAGCTGAAAGTGGCTAGAAGTAGATGAGAAAATGTCTCCAGTATCAGGCGCCCAGCCAACCGAGGAGTGTCACCCGTTCTCGCTGCAGCACTGTACGCGTGACGTCACACGCCATATGTTCGGGCTTTTAACGTTCATCGATTGACGTGATTAAAAATTAAATAAATCATTGGCGGCAGGTCATAACCGAAGTTGCATTAATTGTGAGAAAAGGACGAAAACAACTTGAACATTATCGGCATATTTTTAGCGTCGAGATATTCTTCTTCTGGCAATTATTAGACATTGAGTTTTATATGACTCTATAGTCTATAGTCTGGTTTAATAATTAGAGTGGAATAAATATAATTACAATGTTAGAGTTGTATGCAAATCAGGTATTTCAGAAATTGTACTCTCTTCCGAACCTAGATCTTCAGCGGCTGACACAGCACTCAGCTTTACCGATAACCATGAATTTGCAACCCCTTATTGGAGCATTAGTTGAAACTTTCAACTTACGCCTCGTGCTCCGAATAAAAAATGTTTCCCTGCGGAGAATTTTATTTTGAGACCTCCTGCACATTGACTACAGATTCTCACCACATGACCACAAGAGCCTCTACACTCTACAGGTGTTGATCGGATCTCACTGATCAAGATCAGTGCTTCCGTTTAGACGATAGAGTGCAAACAAATACATAGACTAACTTGCGGGTTGAAAGTCTACAATTGACTAGTAATCAAACAACACAAATACCCATGCCTCGCAGTGCAGGGCCACTCGTTTGCTCAGCAGAAAATCAATGGATTATTAAAATCATTCCTCCCAGAGAGAAAATTTTATATGAAAGCCCTAACTTTACTCGCCATGAACCCCTCGAAAGAATGGGAACCATACTTTAAGAGGTAGGTCACCCGTGGTATATCTCAGTGTCACTTTTAAACTTGAATAACTCCCACAGTTTCAATCTTGATAAAAAGACATTGACATATTTTTCACCCCCTGCAACACGATGGGCTACTTAGATTAAGTGCTGCAAACTTATTAGTTCGTTGACCTCCTCGGTGGTTTTTATGCTTAAAATTTGAATCAATTCTATTTAGAAGCAAGAAGAGCAAACACATGAACTGTCTAATTATTTTTTATTATAATTATGGTTATTTTTGGAATGAAGTAGAAGCAAGAAAGCTGGATAGACAAAGAAGTATGGAAGACGTTGGTGTATGAAATAGAGTATGGAGAAGATGGAACGAAGAAATTAAATCGATTTAAAAGAACATATTATATCCTCTTGATCCCCACAACATGGACATTTTTTATACTTAAGTTGAAAGGGTTTGTTCTTTGTATTGGTTATTTGTTGAAATGAGTTATGCATTAAGAGCTGTTCATTTATTTCAGTTGATAATTTATGACCAGGTAGACAGATTTATGAATTGCAGTGCAGATTTGGGGTAGGATTCCTATTTCATTTTCAGGCATTATTATAACAAACATATATATTTATTTTCCCATAATCTTTTACAGCAAACAACATTTCATTTTGATCAATGATCTAGGGCAATTATTTTGGTAATAATTCATAAATATGCATTTTTATAAATGAACAATTTCAAATCACTAAAAGATTTTGAATGTGAAAAACACAATATCAAAATAAAACATGTGCGTTTGATTGGGTGTTTTAACAATATAGGCACAATTCAGATCTAGGTCTGTTGAAATTGATAGTTGAAGTCTTTTTGAAGTTTTCAGAAGCCAAGGGGATTCTTTTGAGGGAAACTTCCATTTCCACATATATTCTTGGCAATGGTCGACATTTTTTTGAAATTTTCTAGGGTTCCAGCATCGCTTATTGAGAGTAAATCGTTCTGTACTCGCTCTGATGCCTGTGGGAAAAATACAATGAATATTTAATATTGTTTATAAGATTTATGATAATATTAGTTATAAGTAAATATCATATTTATTTTAAATATTTTTTAAATTGGAGAAGTTGATTTGTAATGTGCCAATAAAGGCAACAGCCTAAACGTTAACCAACAATTATCTTATATCACAGCATGCTACTCTCGCTTGGTAAGTTACATACTCTCTTTCAACCTTTCCGATAAAACTATCCGTTCAATTGTAGAAGTTAGGCTTCCTATTTAGCAATCAAATGTAAAACTAAGTTGGCGGTGGTTTCTCTGGGTTCTTTTCTTACTGAGTGTTCAAGTGTCTAGTCATTCAAGGACAAATGTTGAATAAGTAGCAAATGCTTGGAATTATATGTTGGAAAAAAAGTTGGACCTCCCCTGGCATTCAATATTCATTTTATTTTTTCTCAAAACTGGTGCAACGCATAGGAAAATATCTGCGACCCCGAAGAATTAAATGCAATTGCTGCTTCTTTTCTCCCCCCTCTCCAAAAAGAAAGGAATCATTGAACTATCCTCTGAGGTACGATTTCCTCACATTTACAATGAAAATAAATTCTGGTCAGAACTGAAGAACGCTTAAGACAAAGGAAATGACAGTTAAGTCTGAGAGCGTGAAAATACGTACCTCATCGCACCAGACCTGGGTCAACATCTTCTCGTGTTCGGCTGACGGCTTGTTTGTGTTGAGCGACATCGACGCCCGCGAAAGAACAACGACCATCGCGTAGATGTCGATGGCTGCGGAAGCAATTCGATTCAAGATGAACTGCTCCTCGACAATGCCCTTGCCGTACTTGAATAGAGCCGATTCGATTGTCTGGCCAAACAGCTCAACACTCTAAGGAAAGAACACAGAGAAAGATTACAGCCAATCTCTAAATTTCAATCTTATTTATGTAATGGGCATGACTGTAGCTACAATTATTTCCTGTATTTTAGTGACTATTAGAAATAAGAATTTAGAGAGAAAATACTATAAAACTGGTTCAAAACAGATTCATTTTTCAGTATAAAATAGGTCAGTCAGCTGGTTGATCTTTCCCATCAACCAAACAGAAGAGAAACGTGCTTTATTTTTCAAAACTATGAGTTCATCTTTCTATGCGGGGGTGGGGGGGGGGGGGGGGGGGGGGGGTGATTGCCTATTCATGCAAACCCCTGTAACTCATGGTTTTGAGTCTATAAGCTCATCACTGTGGATTGGGCAAGGTTGCAGGAGTGAATCAGCTACCCTGTTCGTGGCTTCCCGTGAACTATCAAAGGCTGTTCCCGGATTGTTCTACCACAAAATTCCACACCATCTTCTATCTCTACTCACTCTACTCAAGACAAGCCATCCTCGGCACTGCTACTTATCACATACCACACCCAAAATAAAAGACAAGCGAAAGCCATTACCTCCGAAGCCTGCTGCATAGAGGGTGCAAGCGAGGGGTGTACGAGATGAGCCAGAGATGGAGAGCTGCTCAATCCAACCTTGCGAGCTAAACGAGTGGAAGCTTGGCTGAAGATGAGGCCTAGGTTGGCTGTGGGGTTCTTGAACGCCTTCTGCAGCTCGCGCAAGTGTGCACCAGCAAACTGGATCCCTGCATGTAGAAAGAAACCTTGTCAGCTGGGTTAGGATCTTTAACTATGGTTAGCTGTGTATTCAAGGGTAGGCAAGGGTATTCAAATGTCAGCATAAACAGCTATTTACTGACTGAATTTATAGGAAGACTTCTAAAATTTTTCAAACATTTTAGGTCTATTTTGCTGCTATTGACAAGTATTTTACTTGGTATCTTTTGAGGCTTGACCAAGATTGAGCCTAGTATATTGTGCCTAGTATATTGTGCCTAGTACATTGTGCCTAGTACATTGTGCCTAGTATATTGAGCCTAGTACATTGTGCCTAGTATATTGAGCCTAGTACATTGTGCCTAGTACATTGTGCCTAGTACATTGTGCCTAGTACATTGTGCCTAGTACATTGTGCCTAGTACATTGTGCCTAGTACATTGTGCCTAGTATATTGTGCCTAGTATATTGTGCCTAGTACATTGTGCCTAGTATATTGTGCCTAGTATATTGTGCCTAGTATATTGTGCCTAGTATATTGTGCCTAGTATATTGTGCCTAGTACATTGTGCCTAGTACATTGTGCCTAGTATATTGTGCCTAGTATATTGTGCCTAGTATATTGTGCCTAGTACATTGTGCCTAGTACATTGTGCCTAGTACATTGTGCCTAGTACATTGTGCCTAGTATATTGTGCCTAGTATATTGTGCCTAGTACATTGTGCCTAGTATATTGTGCCTAGTATATTGTGCCTAGTATATTGTGCCTAGTATATTGTGCCTAGTATATTGTGCCTAGTACATTGTGCCTAGTATATTGTGCCTAGTACATTGTGCCTAGTACATTGTGCCTAGTATATTGTGCCTAGTACATTGTGCCTAGTACATTGTGCCTAGTATATTGTGCCTAGTATATTGTGCCTAGTACATTGTGCCTAGTATATTGTGCCTAGTACATTGTGCCTAGTACATTGTGCCTAGTATATTGTGCCTAGTATATTGTGCCTAGTACATTGTGCCTAGTATATTGTGCCTAGTACATTGTGCCTAGTACATTGTGCCTAGTATATTGTGCCTAGTATATTGTGCCTAGTACATTGTGCCTAGTACATTGTGCCTAGTATATTGTGCCTAGTATATTGTGCCTAGTATATTGAGCCTAGTATAAGCTTAGAGCCGTACAGTCTGTGACCTTCTTTGGAACCACACCATGATCGGAGCAGAGCTTGAGCTCGAATCATCGAAAACAAACACTCAATGGGATCTTGGCGAGCAGTGAGGAGGAAATAATAACCCTCTGCTTTCAAATCATTCCACAATTGGCACGGATGGTATTTCTGAGCCCTACGGAGCAAGGGGGATAAAGCCTGTCCTGCGATGTCCGCTTACACACCACCCAAGTATCAATGAATTTAGGAGCATTTTCTTTAGTGTTCCGCACAATCCGATTTTTCCTAGATATAGCACAATTATAAGGGTTCGAAACCAACATAACCGAGCTGTTGAGTGCGTCAAAGAGATTATTGAGGATGCCTATGAATTTAGCAGCGGACGATGCAGTTCTCGATTTTAACTCTCCGGTCCCAATCAACGTGTGTATTAACGCTGCCATTGACCCCGAGAGCTCTTGGACAGCCAGATTCACAGACATTCTGTTAAATTTATTACGTGCAATGTGTCGAGTGCTTAACTTAACATTGTCCCTAGCAAAGTTTGATTCCTGGTCTGTGACATAAACATCTCGCACATAGCGCCAAGACACTTGCTGGACAACACCGTCTAGCGCCACAAAGAAATCTTTGCTGATCAAATTGTTTCTGATGCTTTTAAACAAATGTGGCACGTCATAAAGAGCATATATTTTACGACCATTTGGGTGGTTGAAAAATTGTACCCCAAGCTCCAGATTCAACTTGTTCATTAGAGATTGGTTGTTCGGCCCCTGGTCACATGTGCAAGCACGAAAGACCGCACCCTCTTCAAATAGAGCCGTGATATTTTGTTTCACTAATTTCAACATATCATCCCCAGACACATTTGTGCCAGCCACAGAAAATGCCAAAGGCATCTTGTAACCAAGATTAAGGCCTTAAAAAATCGCATCTTCAGTTAACAGAATTCATCAAATGTTGGGAATAAGATTGACTCCACAAATAATTAAATATATCTGTTTTATGAATAATATGTGTGGAGTACGTTTTGACGCATTGTGAGTAAAGGTCGGTTTTACCGAAACCATTCCCAGCTAGTATTTGAAAACCTAGGTGAAACGGGGCCTAATATTTCGCTAGTCTGCAAAGCAAAAAGATTACACATGTTTGTGATTCTGAGTTTCTAAAAATAGTAAACTTTTTGAGCCTACCAGATGAACCTGGCTCGACCCAAAAAATGTATTTCTTAGTTAGCCTCAGGCACGTCGATAAAGTAGTCAAAAAGTTATTAGCAATCACCACTGGCGCTACCGTCGAATACGACGCCCTAGCGTGATTTCAGAACACCAACCATTTTCTAGCAGAAACTCGCCCTTTCCTTATACGACTCTACCTTACCCATATTCTTTTCTCTAAGGTATTAGTGTTCAATATTTGCTGCTACGTAAAATAATTGGGAAGTTTTTTTATGGTGGTGCATTAAACTAGACCTTTATAGTGGTAGTTCCAAGAATCCAAGAATCCAAGAATCCAAGAATCCAAGAAGTTAAGAAGGAAAATGGGAATTGATTAAAATTGATTAAAATTGATTAAAATGCTGAAAGGTTCTAATACAAAAACTTTCTGAAACAGTTGAAAATGTTTCCGAAATTAGCCATATTAAGTGCAACAATACCTGCAAAACCTGAAATTAAATGAAATTGCAGCACACAACACTACTAGTTTTAAAAATATCTGAAGAGTGAAGAAGTTCCGAACGATACTAGCCTGTAAGAGCGATGAAGAGGCGAAGAATGTCATTGGTGCCCTCGAAAATGCGGAAGATACGGAGATCTCGCAAGACACGTTCAAGACCAGCACTGCGCATGAAGCCCATTCCTCCGAGAATCTGTATAGCTTCATCGGTCACTTTCCAAGCAGCCTCTGAAGCAAACACCTATTGAAGCAAAGATTCCAGGTATAATAACATGCACAGTATGGCCTAAAGGCTTCTCTGCAAAGGAACACAATATTTCTCACATTTTTAGTAGGTTGATGATCATGCACCCCATATTCTAAAACACTTAAAATCACTACAATAGAAAGTGCCTGCAAGCAACTCTCCACTGATCTTATTTGAGATCCCGCAAGGGAAGGCGCAAGGGAAGGCGCAAGGGAAGGCGCAAGGGAAGGCGCAAGGGAAGGCGCAAGGGAAGGCACAAGGGAAGGCGCAAGGGAAGGCGCAAGGGAAGGCGCAAGGGAAGGCGCAAGGGAAGGCGCAAGGGAAGGCGCAAGGGAAGGCACAAGGGAAGGCGCAAGGGAAGGCGCAAGGGAAGGCGCAAGGGAAGGCGCAAGGGAAGGCGCAAGGGAAGGCGCAAGGGAAGGCGCAAGGGAAGGCGCAAGGGAAGGCGCAAGGGAAGGCGCAAGGGAAGGCGCAAGGGAAGGCGCAAGGGAAGGCGCAAGGGAAGGCGCAAGGGAAGGCGCAAGGGAAGGCGCAAGGGAAGGCGCAAGGGAAGGCGCAAGGGAAGGCGCAAGGGAAGGCGCAAGGGAAGGCGCAAGGGAAGGCGCAAGGGAAGGCGCAAGGGAAGGCGCAAGGGAAGGCGCAAGGGAAGGCGCAAGGGAAGGCGCAAGGGAAGGCGCAAGGGAAGGCGCAAGGGAAGGCGCAAGGGAAGGCGCTCTGGGGTTTGGAAACTGGTTTTGAGGATTGTCAATCAAACAGCAGGATTTCTCTACCAATCCATAACTAAGACATTACTTATCTTGAGATCATAGCTTCTACCAAATTACACATGTGTGTATCTGTTTGGTACGTCAATCTGGGAGCTGGAATCAACATTGCTCAAATATATTTCATAATTGATTAGTGCTTTTCCCAGATATTGCAGTTTTTTTTATCTATTTATAGCTGAGTATGGAAGAAGGTAAGTGAAACAAACAGCCTGTCGAGTTCAGGTTAAGAATAAAACAGAAGTGGTTGATTTCTAATTAGCAATTGCTTCTAATTGCTAGAGGAAATGGTTCACACAAGGTGAGAATGCATCAGTGGAAGGGGGAACACACTTTTTCTATGTGCCTTGAACGAGTTGTGACTAAACACTTGAACGCTTTTTCTTATCAAACTATCAGACAGATATTTTTGTTTTCAAGGCATATTTGATGCTAACCAATGGTAGAACAAATATTTCTATCTGCATACTAAAAAAAAGTATGTGAGTTTTACAACAAGCTGATGGGTCCTTGCACTATGACTATCAAATAATGCATTATTTGATTGACAAGACAGATAGTCAGTAAGTACTAAGTATTGATTAAAACTATGGATTGAGGGCAAGTGTCAGATATAAATTAGCCATTCATGGTTGGGATATCTGGTAAGATAATCTGGTAAGATAATCTGGTAAGATAATCTGGTAAGATAATCTGCAGACTAAATTCCATTGCTTAAACTAGATGTTTCCAGATAAAAATAAAACACGTGAGCCAAAAGCGCACCAAAACGTTTGCCAAATTATTATTGGTGCAAGATTTTGGAAGAACATTTTTAGAATTAACGCACGAATTGTTATGAAGAAAGAAAGAGGGAAGGAACGCAACTTACTAGAGAAGAACACTAACTTGTCACTTTCTTTGCATTACTCCCCACTTACCTTGGAAACAGCAGCTTCCAGATGATAATCCACTGACCCGGAATCCATGTTTCCCGACACGGTGTAAGCGATTGACTCTGTGACGTAATGAAGCATAGCCATACGAGCCAGCTTCTCTTCGATGGTGCCGTACGTGCTGATGAGCTTGCCGAACTGGAGTCGCTGTGTGGCATGTTCTACCGCTTGCTTCGTTACTTGCCGCATTGTGCCGCTCAGAGCAGCTCCCATTCCAAAGCGACCGTTGTTTAGGATTGCCATGGCAACCTGCAGAGCGATATGCAACGTTGAAACACATCAAAACAACTTTTACAGTGTGACGCTGCTTTTACGTTCAACTATTCATTCATTTAATGAAAAATATTACATCATTAAAGACTAAATTAAATACTAAATTGTGGAGAACTCGAAAACAAGTATCTCTACGTGTATGTCATGAAATGGATGTTGGCAAATTTTCTTTTCTTAAAAAATCCTTTGCATCTGCATCTAATATTTCTTGCATGACATGGACAAAAGGTGGCAGTAGCTTGGTAGTTGTTTAATTTGCTTTGTTGAAAGGTTGATACAGTTTCCAGGCAGAAGCTGAGATCACATCACTAATATGGTTGCTGTCTACTTCTAAGAGAAATTCCAGGCTACCAGAAAATCTTAGCTTGCATTACAGTTCTTAGGTCAATACCAATAACAATAATATAACAATAATCATAATAAAAATGGGACTTTAGTCCCGAAATGTGCCCGTTATTTGAGAAGGAAGTTAATGCACTTAATAAAATTCAACGATTATCTTAGGAACTTTTTAAACACTTGAAACTTCAGGTGTCGGCTCTTTAAGCATGGTCTCGAGGTTTATTAAACTTTCCAAGCAATGCGAGACAGGACACCTAAAATGTTTGCATGCAAAAAACCAGTAAATCTGAACTGATAGTCTTATTAATTTATTTCTGTCCGTCTTTCTTTTCTTTCTGTTTTCTAACAATGTACCTTGAAACCTCCGCCAACTTCTCCGAGCACATTTGCAACCGGAATCTTAACATTGTCGTAGTATACTTCCGTCGTGTTGGAAGCTTTGATGCCCATTTTCTTCTCCGGAGCACCGCTGGACACTCCGCCGAAAGCACGTTCAACCACGAAAGCAGTGACGCGGTCCACAGATTTACCTGGGATTGCATGATGGTTAGGTTAGGTTAGGTTAGGTTAGGTTAGCTATCAACGATACATGCTGGCAGCATATCGAGTTCAATTTCAAGGGAACTTTAATAACAAAACTGTATCGCAGTGAAATGAATAAACCTAACAAATGACTCTTCAGATCGTGTCCGGTGCAACAAATACAACACCCATCAGACCCAAGGTTAACACTTTTAGATCAAAGAAAAGGAAATCACAGGATAGGAAAAAAATGTAAAAGTTTAAAAAGCAACTTCAACAAGAATGTTCTAGTATTAGCCTGCCAAAGCTATGTTGACATTAGTCATTTAAGAGATATTTTTAACAAAATAAAGAGCAATATATATATATATATATACATGAGATATTATATGAGTCCCTAGAATTAAAAGCCAGGAGATAGACTATGTCTGAAATGAGGTCAATGATGCTTGCTTTTAGACAAAATAATTTGGGAATCAGCCAATTCTTATGATGGGATGGATGCAAGTAACAAATGTTTTGTTATTATTTGGGCATCTTTTCCAAATATATCTGTATTTGTGCTGATTTCATGTGAGGATTTCTATCAGCTATATTTGTGAGTCCAAACTCATAGCAGAACAGATGACAGAACAGATGACAGAACAGATGACAGAACAGATGACAGAACAGATGACTGAACCAACCTGTTTTATCTTGAACGGGAGTTTGAGCAAAAACTGTCATAATCTCAGCAATTCCACCGTTACTGATCCAAATCTTGCTTCCATTCAAGATGAAATGCTTTCCGTCGGGCGATAGAACAGCACGGGATCTGGTAAATAACACAAGCAAGTTGGTACAAAATTCATTTAAAAACCAGCGGCCTTTTTAGGCAAAAAAAAACACAATAGAAAAACAGAATTGCAACAAGAATGTTTGCAAGTTAAGAAGAAGTCTTTGTGGGGTAAGATGATATGGCAAAGAGTAAGTAATTTATTACATGTATTTAAATATTTTTATTCAACTGTCCATATATCCAAACAAAAAAATTGTAGGTCAGTGTGAACTGGAGCTAATAAATTGATGGCCATTTGTGGGAGCATTAATGCTCTGAATTTTAAGCATTTTCAGATGTGATTTCTTTTACACAATCTAATAATAGTGATCTAACATTCTAGCAGCTTGGACTGTGATCATTATTTCACATTAATCTAATCCTGAATTCATCTTAAGAACGAATAGCTAAAACAGAGGTGACTATCAAAATAACACAAGATATTTTTAGAGAAAATTAATGCCTTTGTTTCTTCGATTGACTTTCAAGAGTCCCCCACTGATTTGGATGCCCAACACCACAGTGACTCTGATGCCAGATATGAAATACTGCACTACCATCATTTTATACTATATTCCAGTGCCAATTTAGATGCCCATTGCAAGCCAAGCCAAGCCAAGCCAAGCCAAGCCAAGCCAAGCCAAGCCATTGCAAGCCAAGCCAAGCCAAGCCAAGCCAAGCCAAGCAATACATAAGAGTAGTTCACTCTCTCAAGAAGCTTGACAAGTAGAGCAGTCGTGTCTTGGATTAAGGAAAGAAGTTTCAATACCAAATTAAGACCCCCTGATTTCTCTCCATGAAATGTAACACAGATAAAAAATGACTACAAGATCAGAAAAGCAAGCCATGTGCAAGATCAAGAGTGCAAACCTAGGTAAGACCCTACCTGATGGAGCCAGCATCGCTGCCAGAAGAAGGTTCAGTCAGGCAAAACGCAGCATATTCCTTCCCAGTTGACACACGAGGAAGATAGTGTGCCTTTTGCTCAGGCGTACCAAACAGTAGAATCCCCTTGTCGAAAAAAAACAGTTGGTAAAGCAGGTGGAATCGTAGCGCAGTATAGGAATTGCTTGCCATCTTTTCAATCCACCTCACCAGGAACTTATCAATGTAATGAACAAACACATTTATGCAGAGAAATGTCTCTTTTTAAATTCCTGCTTGGTTGTTTTTATTGCAATCGGAAGGTGGAGAAATTGATTTAGCCAGAAAACAAGAGTTTTGCATGGCTATGCATGATAATTCCCACGCTGCAATCCCAAAATTCATTATTCCATTGCCCATTTTCTGTACATGAACAGTCAATCTCTGCTTTGGGCTCAATATGGCATACAAGGAGAAAATGCTTGCAATTGTCGAAGCAGTACATACTATCGATCATCCTACCTTAAATCCAATTGACTGATGTGATCCTAGAGTGATTCCAACCCCAAGATCGCTGGCCCCCACAATTTCCACGAGACGAGCGTACTGGGTGTTGGTCAGTCCAAGCCCTCCGAGCTCCTGCGGCACTTGAAGTCCAAAAGCACCCAATTCCCACAGTCCTGCTAGCGACTCTGCAGAAACCTGCTCATCAACATCATTCTTTCCTGCGTCGTTCACTTCCTGAAATTCAAGGATTAACAAGCTAACATTACAGGTATTAAACAAAGCACAATTTATGTATTTAATGCAATAAACATGGGACAGATAGAAATTTCCAGTGGTTTCTATTTGTGATTTATACTATTTAAATTATAAAATTACTTATTGGTAAAATGTCATTAGGTAGGTAGTGGCTTAATTCACTCAGATCTGTGATATGTGGACTCATTGAAATGCAAACACTTACAAGTTATTTTATTTGGTTTTTTGTACGTTTGTTCTATCTACAGACCAAACATATGTAGATATAATT
This sequence comes from Protonemura montana, assembly GCA_947568835.1. Taxonomy (NCBI): domain Eukaryota; kingdom Metazoa; phylum Arthropoda; class Insecta; order Plecoptera; family Nemouridae; genus Protonemura; species Protonemura montana. Next base: position 29,245,585 of record OX387604.1, read on the forward strand.
TTCAGAACAATCTTGAAATCTTGAAAGCTAATTCCCAAATTCCCCAATCTTTCCCGCAGCAAACATCTACAATAAATTAATGACGTCTGAAAATATCAATAAACGGATAAACGTATACCTATAATAACTACAATAACTCAAATCATGTTCCAGTTATGGATATGTCAGATTTAGTTGGAAAAAGTTTCAAATGTGCTGAAGCATGCAGTGAAGTCAAGGTTGAAATTCCAGGTTACAGGTCTTCTTAGGCCATCAATAATTGCAAATATTTTGTAGTTCACCACTTATTAGAATTAGTTGTAGGTATTTTTTTAAATCTAGTCTAGATAGAATATTGATCTGGACTTTAACATTAACTTTAAAAAGTGCACTATAATTGGCACATTTTACTATTTAATACAGATAATCTAATAATCTTATCATCAGTCACTGATTGATATCGATTACCGATTAGACAGGTTATTTTCACCTATCTAAGGTATTAGCTTCGATTTTCTAGCTCAAAAATTACTGATATACCATTCATTTCCAATGCCACTTGTCAATTGTTGGAGCATGCCAATTGTTGGAGCATGCCAATTGTTGGAGCATGCCAATTGTTGGAGCCTGCCAATTGTTGGAGCATGCCAATTGTTGGAGCATGCCAATTGTTGGAGCATGCCAATTGTTGGAGCATGCCAATTGTTGGAGCATGCCAATTGTTGGAGCATGCCAATTGTTGGAGCATGCCAATTGTTGAACAAAAACTGAGTGACGTAGGATATGTCGCCAATGTGGTTAGGTTGAATATTGCAGGAGAATATGTACCCAGAGTAAACAGAACAGTACCCAGCTATCAGAGTAAACAGAACAGTACCCAGCTATCAGAGTAAACAGAACAGTACCCAGCTATCAGAGTAAACAGAACAGTACCCAGCTATCAGAGTAAACAGCACCCAGCTATCAGAGTAAACAGTACCCAGCTCTCAGAGTAAACAGAACAGTACCCAGCAATCAGAGTAAACAGAACAGTACCCAGCTATCAGAGTAAACAGCACCCAGCTATCAGAGTAAACAGAACAGTACCCAGCTATCAGAGTAAACAGAACAGTACCCAGCTATCAGAGTAAACAGCACCCAGCTATCAGAGTAAACAGTACCCAGCTATCAGAGTAAACAGAACAGTACCCAGCTATCAGAGTAAACAGAACAGTACCCAGCTATCAGAGTAAACAGAACAGTACCCAGCTATCAGAGTAAACAGAACAGTACCCAGCTATCAGAGTAAACAGTACCCAGCTATCAGAGTAAACAGAACAGTACCCAGCTATCAGAGTAAACAGTACAGTACCCAGCTATCAGAGTAAACAGAACAGTACCCAGCTATCAGAGTAAACAGTACCCAGCTATCAGAGTAAACAGAACAGTACCCAGCTATCAGAGTAAACAGTACCCAGCTATCAGAGTAAACAGCACCCAGCTATCAGAGTAAACAGTACCCAGCTATCAGAGTAAACAGTACCCAGCTATCAGAGTAAACAGTACCCAGCTATCAGAGTAAACAGTACCCAGCTATCAGAGTAAACAGTACCCAGCTATCAGAGTGAACAGAACAGTACCCAGCTATCAGAGTAAACAGTACCCAGCTATCAGAGTAAACAGTACAGTACCCAGCTATCAGAGTAAACAGAACAGTACCCAGCTATCAGAGTAAACAGTACCCAGCTATCAGAGTGAACAGAACCCAGCTATCAGAGTAAACAGTACCCAGCTATCAGAGTAAACAGAACAGTACCCAGCTATCAGAGTAAACAGTACCCAGCTATCAGAGTAAACAGAACAGTACCCAGCTATCAGAGTAAACAGTACCCAGCTATCAGAGTAAACAGAACAGTACCCAGCTATCAGAGTAAACAGTACCCAGCTATCAGAGTAAACAGTACAGTACCCAGCTATCAGAGTAAAATAGCTGCTTACTCATATTAAGAGCGCAAGCTAAATTCAACCAATTATTTTGGACATTTTTTTTTTTCTTATCAATAACTGTGACATTAATTTCAAATTAAAATTGAGTAATAATATGAGTACAATACCAATCTTTGCAATACTACAATTTAATTTAATCAACTAAAATTAAAATAATAATAATGATTGTCAAGAGTATAAAAAAGATAAGGCTGTATAAATAGAGTGCCATCTCACACAAATTAGAAACAAATTATTGAGCCCTTCTACAATTGATAAGAAGTGCTAATAATCCAGCCATCACATGCTTGGGAAAATGTGCCTAGATATGCCGAAGAAAATGTGGCTGTCGGTGGATATGGCGGAATTATTCAACGGCACCTTGGACACACCCATGTTTGTAAGCTAGAGTACCTATATCTGTTATCTACAATATAGTAGATTCACAAAGATATCTTATCTTAGCTATCAAGATCACCATTGAATAAAACAAATGTTGATCTTTTGTCCTCTAGTGCATACAGCTAATGGACTGATAATGAATGAAATGTCATTGATCAATATCTTGGGCATATCTAGCTATAAGTGGTATTTAATACAAATAATCTGGACATCTCTCATGATCAAAGTCCACATAGAATATGGCAGTTGGTAGTAATTTCAGTTACCATGTCCCAGGCATGTGCTCAGATTTCTTGATGGTAATAATACACGAAGATATTGAAGTGCCTACGCTAGGAATATATATATATAGGAGGATATACGCTAGGAATATATACTACTTTCACAGATTTTTTTAAGTGATTCTTGGATTCAAAAGTAACAAGCATAGTTGGAAAAGTGAAAATCATCTAAACAGAAATCTTGTTGTTATTATAAATTACAGAATAGGCTCTAAATCCCATGCAAGACCATCAGAACTCTTTCACTTTAGAGGAAACCATTGGGGCATTCAAATGTGTTTGGTGTGGCAACATATATTACCCACCTTGAAAAACTTCTCGACAGGATCCACTAGCATTCCCAGCGTGTCACGTTGTTCCTCCGTCAATACCTCTGGATATGGGAAAACTTGGTTTGGAACAACTACACCACGGAACAGATTCATCATAAATGACGTTGATTCCCGTGGTGGGCCTGCCTGTGCTGATTTTTGTTTTTTGGCCAAGGGCTTCTCCGGCTTTTTTGATGTTTGGCAAGAAGCAGACGTCGTAGTGAGCCATCTGAAACATTTTGTTGCGGCATGATATACAGAGCACAATGTGTGTCTTGCCTCGTTATATAAGAGTATATTCTATGACACATACATCACAAGTAAGTGTCATAGTATCAGTGCAACTGACAGTTGGTTTGACCTAGTCCACCTAGAAAAATGCATGATGCAACATTTCAGTGATAAGATTAGCTCACAGGTGATATAAGAATGCACCAATAATTGCGTCAATTCTAGAAATGACAGTGAAGGTCTATATTTTCCATCAAGTTTATTTTTAATATAGATATTAATAGGTGGGTAGGTAGGAAAGGGAATGACTTCACTTTGTAAACAAAATAGAACTGCAATTTTTAAACGATTGCTTACCTAGAATTATTCTCGATAGACTTCACCGATTTATTGGTTAAGACGATAATACGTCGGTACTGGAACATTTTCCTGACTAAAAAAATATGTTAATCACAACGACACCCAGCAACTTCCACCACAAATGACAAGCACAAGAGTCCAATTTATCCGCTGCTCAGCTTTCACTACATTCGCTCAAAACAAAGCTACTTTAGCGCACCCTGCAGCACAATTAGGAAACCACCGATATTGTGGGAGGGGGGCCATTGGCGGGGAAAAACTAATTTCAAAGTCCTTTCAAGATTATTTTTTAACCTTATCAAATTTTCAGAAAGCCATAGTGGAGTTAGTTATTGATAATCAATATTGGTGATTAATCTGTTTGTTTGCTTTGTCATCAAAGTCAAGTGGCACACTTCTAATCAAAGTAATTGCTTCTTGAAGTTCTTTCTATAGAACTTGACACCAACTCAGATCACATGCATACTCATGACCAGTTCTGGTGGGGAGAGAGGTTGGAGGGATGAAAGTTAGTACAGCAACATCACTCGCCTTGCTTATCAACCTCTCGACAGCATGGATTTGTGAAGGAATCCTGTTGAATCCTGACGGTACGTTGTACCGTCCTTTGGAAAGGACGTTAAGCCGGTGGTCCCCTTGGTGCTCTTCGACAGGAGTAGGCTACGTGCCGGCACCGAGTTTCCTCTCCTCCCTTCTAGGCTAGGTTAGGTTCATGATCATCCTCATCATCATCCACTCATTCACTGGCGCTATTAGACCAGTACCGCATGGCCAGATGTCAAAACAGTGCGTCGTTAAACACCACAAATAATAATAATAATAATCAGATCACTGCAGTTTATTAAAAGTATTCTCTATCCCCTCTCCTCTTTATTATTTATATTAATAATCTTCCCCTTCATGTGCATTCAGGTGATCTCACACTATTTGCCGACGATATATCGCATCTCATAACAAGACCTAGGAATTCTCAATCTGTGCCAATTAACTTAACGTGTACCGCCGGTGTGGATGAGATACAAAAATTCTGTTTGTCTAACGACCTCTTTTTAAATGCCATCAAAACCACAACGGTGGAATTCCCTCCCAATTACACAAACAAGGTCAACATTACTTGGAACCTTGTCAGGCTTGCCGGAAGGTCCATACAAGAGAAAGAGCACACAATGTTTTTAGGCGTTATCATTGATAAGCACCTAAGCTGGAGTCAACACGTGCAATACTTAAGCCCTCTAATATCTTCAGGTTGCTATCTTATCAAACAACTCATGCAGGTAGCTGACTATCACACTGCTAAATTAGTTCACTATGCTTTTATCCAGTCCAGACTCCAGTATGGTATCATACTTTGGGGAAACTCACCTCACGCTACCAGACTATTAATTTGCAAAAACGAGCAGTGCGACTACTTGCCCGCGCTAGTAGAAATCCGTGTGCGAAGATATTTTATAAAGATTCCTGTAAACCCCTATTCATAGATTTTAAAATGATGACTTTACCATGTTTCTATATGTTCAAAAGATACCCTTTTTAAGCGGGTTTCAAACTCACTAATGCTTTACCCAATTACTTAGAGGAAAAAAGAGGTCCGCAGCTATTTGAAATTTTACCTACTTGACAAGGCATTTTATTCAGTGAAGGAATATTGTGAAGAGCTTTAATATATATTATGTATTATTATTTTTCATGTTTGTTTTGATATGTATATGTGTTGTGTTACGTGTGAATCTATGAACTGACAATTTCCAATACCCAGCCACGGGTCCAAGGAAATTAATAAAGCATTATTATTATTATTTTTTTTTTTTTTTTATATATTTCACAGCAGAAAGACACTAAGCTGCAGATATTTGCCAAACAAATTTATTTGAAAACAATCACAAAATATCATGCAAGACAAAACACAGCCAAAAGTGCACAAACAAGAAATATCTTAGCTATACCAAATGAATGTAAAGTGGCGCAGACTGGCCTAAAGTGCCAAGATTGGATCGCTCCCAGTACCTCAATCATTCCAGGCCTTTGCCTAACATCAATCACATACTATGTACTACTATAGCTAATAACAATTTAAGATATTATAGCTGAGCATCAATTTTGATAGGCTTGCAATTTGTTGTTTAGGATTTGAACTTTGGAGTATTCTCTTTAAAACTACTACACCAAATGTGCACTAATATGATAAGCACAAAAGCAAATTTGTGCTTTTAACCCAGCAGCACAGCATTATCAGGCATACCTAATTGAGCCAACATAGCCCCTGCATTGTCTGGTGCATAAAACCTTAAATTAAGGGTCTATGATACATAAGAAGTGTTACAGACCTATATTTTAAACAGCACCAAGGCTTTTCAAGCATGTCCGACCTTCCACATACGCAATTAGTTTGTACTAGACCTATCACGTGGGTGCAAGTTGTCAGATACCCAATTTGTGGTCAATTGCAAGTCAGTAAGTATGATCATCAAGTATTATGCTGGCAAACACAACATGTTATTAGCTTTGGTATTGGAAATTCTCTCTTTCTCTGTTAAATTATTTTGTTAAAACATTGCCGTGACTTTAGATCGCTGGTCGTCAAGTCAGTTACGGTTATTATTTTTCATTTACAACAAAATTAGGTAGGATTTATTATTAACATTTATAGCGGTGCCTGTGGCGGTGCTCATGAAGCATTCCTGGCAAAACTAGATCCTCTCTAAGCTAACTTCCTCTGCATCCCCAAGATATATAATTAGTTGCCAAGTCATTAATTAGCAAAACAGGAAATACATCTTAGTTCATTTTTACCTCTTTGTAAATCTTAGAAACTTTTTTTTTTAAGAAATGAATATTATAAAAGAAGCATTTTCAGATGTAAAACAATAATTCCAATAGGCATTTGACTGATTAATGCAACACTTGCTTTCAGGGCTGATGTAGATTAGAAAATAAATGTTGATACCATGTTATTTAATTGGGATGCAATCATTAATCGGTTTCCTTATTGATCATTAAAAAGTTCAATTCCCGGTAATCCTGATCTAAGTGTGGTTCTAATTCACATATTTTAGTGAAATATTTGTCAGAGGTCTCCCAAAACAATCTTAAAATATTCAACCAGGGTTTTAGTTGTCATTTATTTTATTGGAAACAATAAAACAAGGAATTTTATTCCTTAGATGAATTTTATGGAGACTTTTAAAAAAATGTATTAACCTTTTGACGATGTACAACTGCTAATAAGTATGTATGTTACGGATTGAAAATAAATAAATAAATAGGCTGGAGAGGCCTGTGATTTCTGATTCCTCGAGATCACATAGAAAATATTGACAACAACCTATCAGTTGCTTTAAAGTTTCAAGACCAACACAATACAAATGCAAGGCTTGTTTTTCAGAGAGCTCTAAAGAATAATATTTGCAAGTCCCTGCCAAGTACGATGTTGTAGAAGCTGGATTTTAATCAGGAAAACTATCGGTCAGTGCCCGTTATGTGGAAGAAAGGCACAATACAAATGCAAGGCTTGTTTTTCAGAGAGCTCTAAAGAATAATATTTGCAAGTCCCTGCCAAGTACGATGTTGTAGAAGCTGGATTTTAATCAGGAAAACTATCGGCCAGTGCCCGTTATGTGGAAGAAAGGCATAAAACAAAACAAATAGTTTTTAATTCTCTAAAATTCTTCATTAAGATACATTTTTTGATTGCAAGTAACTGCATCCTATTTATTCACTCATTTATTTCTTAATATAAAAAGTATCACATCAGCAATGCGATGAGATGACTTTCAAGCACCTCACGGGTTAAATGGCTGTCATTAGCAACAACAATTCCGTACGCAGTTTCTCCAAAATAATTTTCTGTAGTAATATCAGCACCTTTTTTCAGTAGCTCTTTGGCACAATATGGATGATTACCAAAAGCTGCAAACATTAAGGCAGTGTTTCCAGACATATCACATTGGTCCACCATTGCTCCTTCCGAAATCAATAAACGTACAAGCTCAAAATGTCCATAAGCAGCCGCCAGAAGGAGCGATGTTTCCCCTTCGCTTCCTTGGCGATTCACGAGAGCTCCCCGCCGGATTAATAACTGAGCAGTACGAACTTGACCATATGAACTCGCCCACATCAAGGCACTCAAGCCGTTGGAATCAACAATATCGATGTCAACGCCTGGCTCCAAATCTTCTTCGATGAGCTCTCCTTGGCCTGCCAGCTGATAAAAATTTCTTTCTGTTTCTTCAGTAGGGCTCTCGGTAGGTACATTACCCCTCTGAAGGTTGGTCAATATGACAGTGGGTCGATACGGAAGAAAAGCACTTTTACGAGTGCTATCCTGCCAGGTACCAGGGTACCACTGCCTAGGAAGCTGACTGCCTACTTCCATGTGATTCAAGTCGTGCGGAAATGAGTGGTTTCCCTGGTTTTCATTAATTGTTTTTGCCGAAAAGTTGGCACAGGTTGTAGAATGTAAATCCCACTATTGACTGAAAAAAAGTTACCACAAGAAATTAGATGTTATCAAGAACTTGCATAAGTTTCATTAATAAACACAAACAGAAAACTGTTATTGACATCATCATCATTGATCATTGTATAATCATTATCTTTGTGGTTTTTGCAACTTAGCAATTTCAAACTTCTCTCGGTCGTAGGTTTCAACTTCTTATCACAACTAACATTTAGATAAGAGATGCAACTATCAAATGATTAATTAAGTAACTATTATCTACTGTTTTAGCAGTTGAATGAAGTCACTACGGACACATTACATGTATCCTCTTCAATAATAACCACGTCAATCCTCTTTTCAAAGCTTGTAGGGATGTTTGTTATATTCAGGTTCAACAGATTTTTAGGCAAAGGTCAGATTAATTGAACTCTCACAAAATTGTGTGGACTTCCTTCAAAAAACTTTCTGGTACAGTGTAATAACTAATAACCAACAAGCGTCCGTTGAAGAAATCAAATTCTATCTACCTGATTAGAAAGAATTAGAGTCTATTATATAATAATAAACGTTTTAGAGTGTTGCTGACTTACATGTATGGCAATGATTTTCTGTAGCCAAATCAAGCTCAGAGACAAATACTAATAATAATAATAATAATAATAATAATAATAATAATAATAAATTGTTTTTTATGACAAAAGCTGTCCCTTGTGATATATTTGCTGCATAAGATTTATTGCCTCTCCCATGAGTATTTATAGAGTTAATTGGCTTGCAATCAATTAAGTACTGACTGCTAGCCTGACAGAAATTGACGATGGAAAAAAATTTGAACATAAAATCAGAGATTATTTATAGCAAGGAGAATTTTACTGGATGGAAGAGTTTTTAAACGATTAACATATGTTTTGATTATAAACGACGATGTAAGACCCGTGTAAATGAGTGTATTTTGATGAAAAAAATATAGATATATTTTTCAATGCTTACCATTGATATAGGTACTACATGTATCGATAATTTCAGTCATAATAATTTAATTTTCGAGGGTTGATGAAAAGTATAGCCGCATCGCAAGCGTTACCTTGTGTAGGTTCGCAGAAAGTTGAACATCAGCGCTAAGACTCTGATTAATTAGAAACCCAATTGTAGAACCAAAGATAATTTAATATACCAAAGAAAATGAATTTTGTTTTCTTTTATATTTATTTATGTATCATGACGTTCCTTATATAATCTATGTATTATCAACAGGAAATAAAGAGAAATTGAATTGAAAAAAAAAAAAAAAAAATTAAATAAAATTAAATAAAATTAACAGTAAGATGAAAACCAAGATAAAATTAGCAGACTAATAACTCATTCTACCTGTGCTTGGATAGAAAACAAGTGTATTCTATTTCTGTCTAATTATTTATGAAATAGATGAGTTTCTAAGTATTGCAGCTACCTTTTAGACCTACAAGATGATGAATGTTGGAAGAAGCTGAGCAACGACGTTCTTTGGAAGCTGCAACCCACACCAGGCTTTGTCCTTGGCAACATTCGATTCTCTGTAGAAATGACGCTGGCGGCAATCATTATCTCTGCTCTTCTAAAATGGGAAGAAAGTTTAATGTGATAAGACAAAAATCTAGTGAGTAAAAGTGGGTTTAACTTACAACAGGTGAAATATTCTGGTTAGATAAAATCTTTCTAAATCAGCCTTGATCAGGTTGAAACGGCTTGATCAGTGCCAAATAATGCACAGAAACGTACACCCCCCCCCCCCCCTCATGAGTCTAGTTATGATGTTCCGGTCTCTTAAAGCCCTAAAAATAAACGAAAATCTCGAAAGGGCCCCCTAAATTGGCGACCAGATGAGCCCGCCCACGATTGCAACTCTGAGGGCACCTAGTTCTGCTACTGACAGTATCCTGAAGTATATGCCACTAAAATATACAAATATGATGCTTTCACTACTCACACAACTTTAAAAACGGCCAACATACAGGTAACGCAGTAAGATCCTTTTCACCCGGGTAAAATTACGGCAAGCCGCGAAATCAAAATAGGTCTAGAAACTGTTCTCAAGACTGTAGCTCATTGTTTTAATTCGGCAAAAGATCTTTGGATCTCAATGATTGTAAGGAGAAAATTGATTTAATCCAAGGCAGCAATGCATCTCAGCGTAGAAATTATGGTTAAAAGAAACGGTCAGTGACATGGACAGCGACTCACTTCGGTGCACTCTGGTATTAAATTTGCACAAATATTTTGTTTACGTTAAAAAGCTGGTCACTCTCAGTTTTGGCCAAGAAGAGCAAAGCTAAAGCAAAGAGAAGATCCCATTACTATCAAGTTATTACACAAAAAGTATGTTGAAGTGGGTTCTATAGTTCTGAGACAAGGTGTACAGAGTTCTGATGGTGTCAAAGTACAACTCAAATAAAGAAAACGTTTTTTGTAGGAGGGAAGTCGTTTTCTTCAGGTGCAGTGAGTGCTGCTTTATGTTTTTTCGTTAGTTTTGGTTGTCGCTCACCTAGATTTGCTGATATATGTGTGTGTTGGAAACATACTATTTTAGGTTATTGGTCGGGTGACAGGCGCGATTATGAGCGGCATATTCAGATTGAACAAAACGGGTTTAGAAGATCCTTGACAAGCCTACAATCGTGCCCAAAGATTAAAAAATCCAGCAACAGCGCTTGATGTACAGATAATTTACCATACACAGAAATGTAAACCACATACAAATCTTGTGTACTGATACAACTTTATAGCAGTACCTCGAGTAAACAGGAACATTTGGACGATTTTCTGAAATGGTTAAACGGCACCCAGTACTCAATAAAGACACAATTTATTGGTAATTAAGCAAATCGAAGAAGCGAGCTATATGCTCCAAGCCCTACTTGTTTGCTAGGAAAGTCCACACTGACAATCCATCGCAATGCAGTAATTACAAAGTGATATAAAACAGTTAAATTGCAACTGTAATACAGTCATGCAGGCATAAATGGTGGTACAAAATGCTTTGTTGGCTTTAATTTCTCACTTATAAGCAGATGGCTAAATCAAATTTAAAATCTAATGCATCAGACTTGAAGTGAAATAAGCAAGCTACCCGATTTCCGATCAGACGAATTTTAATCGGTTGAATCTAAGCCGAATAAATACACTGTATGTTAAATAATTTTTCAGTTAGTATTCATTGTAGTTCAAAATAGTACAGGAAGTACAGTCTAGTACATGTAGTACAAGAACTAACACGGTTAAAACCTTTAGTACAGCTACAATTCACTGTAGTAATTGTGCGTAAGCTCTATTCTTAGGCAATACGGTAATAAAACAATAAATAACAAATACATGATTCGTTTGCACCACTCAATGAACGCTCAACGTTTGCACCACTCAATTAATACAAACTAGTAAAACATCTAATTATTTCCATGTTCATAGCTTTCCCATTGCTTTTAAGATTAATTTTAAATATGCATTTGCTACTAGCATTTGCTTTCTTAGTTCAGTTTGATAATACTTTAAATCACACTGAAATCGCTTACAAATTGCATCCAATAAGTCAATAAAAGAATGTAAACCATGTGTGTAATGAATTGTCAGTGAAGTGGATAAGCCATGCTCATTGCATGCATGCGCATTGTATATCGATGTATTGGTGGTTCAAACCAGCAGCAACTTGCAGTCTCGTAGTAAAACTCATAAAGTTGCTTCGTGAAATGTCACTGACTGTCCTATTAAATTACGAGGCATTGTCATTGTTTAAATATATCTGAAAATATTTCAAACCTCTATGTGGCATTACTTACATAAGCTGGTGATTAGCACTGAGGGAAAACCTATATGTGGCATTACTTACATAAGCTGGTGATTAGCACTGAGGGAAAACCTCTATGTGGCATTACTTACATAAGCTAATGATTAGCACTGAGGGAAAACCTCTATGTGGCATTACTTACATAAACTGGTGATTAGCACTGAGGGAAAACCTATATGTGGCATTACTTACATAAGCTGGTGATTAGCACTGAGGGAAAACCTCTATGTGGCATTACTTACATAAGCTAGTGATTAGCACTGAGGGAAAACCTCTATGTGGCATTACTTACATAAGCTGGTGATTAGCACTGAGGGAAAACCTATATGTGCCATTACTTACATAAGCTGGTGATTAGCACTGAGGGAAAACCTATATGTGCCATTACTTACATAAGCTGATGATTAGCACTGAGGGAAAACCTCTATGTGGCATTACTTACATAAGCTGGTGATTAGCACTGAGGGAAAACCTATATGTGCCATTACTAACATAAGCTGGTGATTAGCACTGAGGGAAAACCTCTATGTGGCGTTACTTACATAAGCTAGTGATTAGCACTGAGGGAAAACCTCTATGTGGCATTACTTACATAAGCTAGTGATTAGCACTGAGGGAAAACCTCTATGTGGCATTACTTACATAAGCTAGTGATTAGCACTGAGGGAAAACCTCTATGTGGCATTACTTACATAAACTGGTGATTAGCACTGAGGGAAAACCTATATGTGGCATTACTTACATAAGCTGGTGATTAGCACTGAGGGAAAACCTCTATGTGGCATTACTTACATAAGCTAGTGATTAGCACTGAGGGAAAACCTCTATGTGGCATTACTTACATAAGCTGGTGACTAGCACTGAGGGAAAACCTCTATGTGGCATTACTTACATAAGCTAGTGATTAGCACTGAGGGAAAACCTCTATGTGGCATTACTTACATAAGCTGGTGATTAGCACTGAGGGAAAACCTATATGTGCCATTGGCCCATTACTTACATAAGCTGGTGATTAGCACTGAGGGAAAACCTCTATGTGGCATTACTTACATAAGCTGGTGATTAGCACTGAGGGAAAACCTCTATGTGGCATTACTTACATAAGCTAGTGATTAGCACTGAGGGAAAACCTCTATGTGGCATTACTTACATAAGCTAGTGATTAGCACTGAGGGAAAACCTCTATGTGGCATTACTTACATAAGCTAGTGATTAGCACTGAGGGAAAACCTCTATGTGGCATTACTTACATAAGCTGGTGATTAGCACTGAGGGAAAACCTATATGTGCCATTACTTAAATAAGCTGATGATTAGCACTGAGGGAAAACCTATATGTGCCATTACTTACATAATCTGATGATTAGCACTGAGGGAAAACCTCTCTGTGCCATTACTTACATAAGCTGATGATTAGCACTGAGGGAAAACCTATATGTGCCATTACTTACATAAGCTGATGATTAGCACTGAGGGAAAACCTATATGTGGCATTACTTACATAAGCTGGTGATTAGCACTGAGGGAAAACCTCTATGTGCCATTACTTACATAAGCTGGTGATTAGCACTGAGGGAAAACCTATATGTGCCATTACTTACATAATCTGATGATTAGCACTGAGGGAAAACCTATATGTGCCATTACTTACATAAGCTGATGATTAGCACTGAGGGAAAACCTCCATGTGTCATTACTTACATAAGCTGGTGATTAGCACTGAGGGAAAACCTATATGTGCCATTACTTACATAAGCTGGTGATTAGCACTGAGGGAAAACCTCTATGTGGCATTACTTACATAAGCTGGTGATTAGCACTAAGGGAAAACCTATATGTGCCATTACTTACATAAGCTGGTGATTAGCACTGAAAGAAAACCTCTATGTGGCATTACTTACATAAGCTGGTGATTAGCACTGAGGGAAAACCTCTATGTGGCATTACTTACATAAGCTAGTGATTAGCACTGAGGGAAAACCTATATGTGGCATTACTTACATAAGCTGGTGATTAGCACTGAGGGAAAACCTCTATGTGGCATTACTTACATAAGCTAGTGATTAGCACTGAGGGAAAACCTCTATGTGGCATTACTTACATAAGCTGGTGACTAGCACTGAGGGAAAACCTCTATGTGGCATTACTTACATAAGCTAGTGATTAGCACTGAGGGAAAACCTCTATGTGGCATTACTTACATAAGCTGGTGATTAGCACTGAGGGAAAACCTATATGTGCCATTGGCCCATTACTTACATAAGCTGGTGATTAGCACTGAGGGAAAACCTCTATGTGGCATTACTTACATAAGCTGGTGATTAGCACTGAGGGAAAACCTCTATGTGGCATTACTTACATAAGCTAGTGATTAGCACTGAGGGAAAACCTCTATGTGGCATTACTTACATAAGCTAGTGATTAGCACTGAGGGAAAACCTCTATGTGGCATTACTTACATAAGCTAGTGATTAGCACTGAGGGAAAACCTCTATGTGGCATTACTTACATAAGCTGGTGATTAGCACTGAGGGAAAACCTATATGTGCCATTACTTAAATAAGCTGATGATTAGCACTGAGGGAAAACCTATATGTGCCATTACTTACATAATCTGATGATTAGCACTGAGGGAAAACCTCTCTGTGCCATTACTTACATAAGCTGATGATTAGCACTGAGGGAAAACCTATATGTGCCATTACTTACATAAGCTGATGATTAGCACTGAGGGAAAACCTATATGTGGCATTACTTACATAAGCTGGTGATTAGCACTGAGGGAAAACCTCTATGTGCCATTACTTACATAAGCTGGTGATTAGCACTGAGGGAAAACCTATATGTGCCATTACTTACATAATCTGATGATTAGCACTGAGGGAAAACCTATATGTGCCATTACTTACATAAGCTGATGATTAGCACTGAGGGAAAACCTCCATGTGTCATTACTTACATAAGCTGGTGATTAGCACTGAGGGAAAACCTATATGTGCCATTACTTACATAAGCTGGTGATTAGCACTGAGGGAAAACCTCTATGTGGCATTACTTACATAAGCTGGTGATTAGCACTAAGGGAAAACCTATATGTGCCATTACTTACATAAGCTGGTGATTAGCACTGAAAGAAAACCTCTATGTGGCATTACTTACATAAGCTGGTGATTAGCACTGAGGGAAAACCTCTATGTGGCATTACTTACATAAGCTAGTGATTAGCACTGAGGGAAAACCTCTATGTGGCATAACTTACAAAAGCTGGTGATTAGCACTGAGGGAAAACCTCTATGTGGCATTACTTACATAAGCTGGTGATTAGCACTGAGGGAAAACCTCTATATGCCATTACTTACATAAGCTGGTGATTAGCACTGAGGGAAAACCTCTATGTGGCATTACTTACATAAGCTAGTGATTAGCACTGAGGGAAAACCTATATGTGCCATTACTTACATAAGCTGATGATTAGCACTGAGGGAAAACCTATATGTGGCATTACTTACATAAGCTAGTGATTAGCACTGAGGGAAAACCTATATGTGCCATTACTTACATAAGCTGATGATTAGCACTGAGGGAAAACCTATATGTGCCATTACTTACATAAGCTGATGATTAGCACTGAGGGAAAACCTCTATGTGGCATTACTTACATAAGCTGGTGATTAGCACTGAGGGAAAACCTATATGTGCCATTACTAACATAAGCTGGTGATTAGCACTGAGGGAAAACCTATATGTGGCATTACTTACATAAGCTGATGATTAGCACTGAGGGAAAACCTCTATGTGGCATTACTTACATAAGCTGGTGATTAGCACTGAGGGAAAACCTCTATGTGGCATTACTTACATAAGCTGGTGATTAGCACTGAGGGAAAACCTATATGTGGCATTACTTACATAAGCTGGTGATTAGCACTGAGGGAAAACCTCTATGTGGCATTACTTACATAAGCTGGTGATTAGCACTGAGGGAAAACCTTTATGTGGCATTACTTACATAAGCTAGTGATTAGCACTGAGGGAAAACATCTATGTGGCATTACTTACATAAGCTAGTGATTAGCACTGAGGGAAAACCTCTATGTGGCATTACTTACATAAGCTGATGATTAGCACTGAGGGAAAACCTCTATGTGGCATTACTTACATAAGCTGGTGATTAGCACTGAGGGAAAACCTCTATGTGGCATTACTTACATAAGCTGGTGATTAGCACTGAGGGAAAACCTATATGTGGCATTACTTACATAAGCTGGTGATTAGCACTGAGGGAAAACCTCTATGTGGCATTACTTACATAAGCTGGTGATTAGCACTGAGGGAAAACCTCTATGTGGCATTACTTACATAAGCTGATGATTAGCACTGAGGGAAAACCTCTATGTGGCATTACTTACATAAGCTGGTGATTAGCACTGAGGGAAAACCTATATGTGGCATTACTTACATAAGCTGGTGATTAGCACTGAGGGAAAACCTATATGTGCCATTACTTACATAAGCTAGTGATTAGCACTGAGGGAAAACCTCTATGTGGCATTACTTACATAAGCTGGTGATTAGCACTGAGGGAAAACCTCTATGTGGCATTACTTACATAAGCTGGTGATTAGCACTGAGGGAAAACCTATATGTGGCATTACTTACATAAGCTGGTGATTAGCACTGAAGGAAAACCTCTATGTGGCATTACTTACATAAGCTAGTGATTAGCACGGAGGGAAAACCCCTATGTGTCATTACTTACATAAGCTGGTGATTAGCACTGAGGGAAAACCTCTATGTGGCATTACTTACATAAGCTGGTGATTAGCACTGAGGGAAAACCTATATGTGGCATTGGCCCATTACTTACATAAGCTGGTGATTAGCACTGAGGGAAAACCTCTATGTGGCATTACTTACATAAGCTAGTGATTAGCACTGAGGGAAAACCTCTATGTGGCATTACTTACATAAGCTGATGATTAGCACTGAGGGAAAACCTATATGTGCCATTACTTACATAAGCTGATGATTAGCACTGAGGGAAAACCTATATGTGTCATTACTTACATAAGCTAGTGATTAGCACTGAGGGAAAACCTCTATGTGGCATTACTTACATAAGCTGGTGATTAGCACTGAGGGAAAACCTATATGTGCCATTACTTACATAAGCTGGTGATTAGCACTGAGGGAAAACCTCCATGTGTCATTACTTACATAAGCTGGTGATTAGCACTGAGGGAAAACCTCTATGTGGCATTACTTACATAAGCTGGTGATTAGCACTGAGGGAAAACCTTTATGTGGCATTACTTACATAAGCTGGTGATTAGCACTGAGGGAAAACCTCTATGTGGCATTACTTACATAAGCTAGTGATTAGCACTGAGGGAAAACCCCTATGTGTCATTACTTACATAAGCTGGTGATTAGCACTGAGGGAAAACCTCTATGTGGCATTACTTACATAAGCTGGTGATTAGCACTGAGGGAAAACCTATATGTGGCATTGGCCCATTACTTACATAAGCTGGTGATTAGCACTGAGGGAAAACCTCTATGTGCCATTACTTACATAAGCTGGTGATTAGCACTGAGGGAAAACCTCTATGTGGCATTACTTACATAAGCTAGTGATTAGCACTGAGGGAAAACCTCTATGTGGCATTACTTACATAAGCTGATGATTAGCACTGAGGGAAAACCTATATGTGCCATTACTTACATAAGCTGATGATTAGCACTGAGGGAAAACCTATATGTGTCATTACTTACATAAGCTAGTGATTAGCACTGAGGGAAAACCTCTATGTGGCATTACTTACATAAGCTGGTGATTAGCACTGAGGGAAAACCTATATGTGCCATTACTTACATAAGCTAGTGATTAGCACTGAGGGAAAACCTATATGTGCCATTACTTACATAAGCTGATGATTAGCACTGAGGGAAAACCTATATGTGTCATTACTTACATAAGCTAGTGATTAGCACTGAGGGAAAACCTCTATGTGGCATTACTTACATAAGCTGGTGATTAGCACTGAGGGAAAACCTATATGTGCCATTACTTACATAAGCTGGTGATTAGCACTGAGGGAAAACCTCCATGTGTCATTACTTACATAAGCTGGTGATTAGCACTGAGGGAAAACCTCTATGTGGCATTACTTACATAAGCTGATGATTAGCACTGAGGGAAAACCTCCATGTGTCATTACTTACATAAGCTGGTGATTAGCACTGAGGGAAAACCTATATGTGCCATTACTTACATAAGCTGGTGATTAGCACTGAGGGAAAACCTATATGTGCCATTACTTGCATAAGCTGGTGATAAGCACTGAGGGAAAACCTCTATGTGGCATTACTTACATAAGCTGGTGATTAGCACTGAGGGAAAACCTCTATGTGGCATTACTTACATAAGCTGGTGATTAGCACTGAGGGAAAACCTCTATGTGGCATTACTTACATAAGCTAGTGATTAGCACTGAGGGAAAACCTATATGTGCCATTACTTACATAAGCTAGTGATTAGCACTGAGGGAAAACCTTTATGTGGCATTACTTACATAAGCTAGTGATTAGCACTGAGGGAAAACCTATATGTGCCATTACTTACATAAGCTGGTGATTAGCACTGAGGGAAAACCTATATGTGGCATTACTTACATAAGCTGGTGATTAGCACTGAGGGAAAACCTATATGTGCCATTGGCCCATTACTTACATAAGCTGATGATTAGCACTGAGGGAAAACCTCTATGTGGCATTACTTACATAAGCTAGTGATTAGCACTGAGGGAAATCCTATATGTGCCATTACTTACATAAGCTGGTGATTAGCACTGAGGGAAAACCTATATGTGCCATTGGCCCATTACTTACATAAGCTAGTGATTAGCACTGAGGGAAAACCTCTATGTGGCATTACTTACATAAGCTGGTGATTAGCACTGAGGGAAAACCTATATGTGGCATTACTTACATAAGCTGGTGATTAGCACTGAGAGAAAACCTATATGTGCCATTACTTACATAAGCTAGTGATTAGCACTGAGGGAAAACCTATATGTGCCATTACTTACATAAGCTGGTGATTAGCACTGAGGGAAAACCTATATGTGGCATAACTTACATAAGCTGGTGATTAGCACTGAGGGAAAACCTATATGTGGCATTACTTACATAAGCTGGTGATTAGCACTGAGAGAAAACCTATATGTGCCATTACTTACATAAGCTAGTGATTAGCACTGAGGGAAAACCTATATGTGCCATTACTTACATAAGCTGGTGATTAGCACTGAGGGAAAACCTATATGTGCCATTACTTACATAAGCTGGTGATTAGCACTGAGAGAAAACCTATATGTGCCATTACTTACATAAGCTAGTGATTAGCACTGAGGGAAAACCTTTATGTGGCATTACTTACATAAGCTGGTGATTAGCACTGAGGGAAAACCTATATGTGCCATTACTTACATAAGCTGGTGATTAGCACTGAGGGAAAACCTCTATGTGGCATTAATTACATAAGCTAGTGATTAGCACTGAGGGAAAACCTCTATGTGGCATTACTTACATAAGCTGGTGATTAGCACTGAGGGAAAACCTCTATGTGGCATTACTTACATAAGCTGGTGATTAGCACTGAGGGAAAACCTATATGTGGCATTACTTACATAAGCTAGTGATTAGCACTGAGGGAAAACCTCTATGTGGCATTACTTACATAAGCTGGTGATTAGCACTGAGGGAAAACCTATATGTGCCATTACTTACATAAGCTGATGATTAGCACTGAGGGAAAACCTATATGTGCCATTACTTACATAAGCTGGTGATTAGCACTGAGGGAAACCCTATATGTGCCATTACTTACATAAGCTGGTGATTAGCACTGAGGGAAAACCTCTATGTGGCATTACTTACATAAGCTGGTGATTAGCACTGAGGGAAAACCTATATGTGGCATTACTTACATAAGCTGATGATTAGCACTGAGGGAAAACCTCTATGTGGCATTACTTACATAAGCTAGTGATTAGCACTGAGGGAAAACCTCTATGTGGCATTACTTACATAAGCTAGTGATTAGCACTGAGGGAAAACCTCTATGTGGCATTACTTACATAAGCTGGTGATTAGCACTGAGGGAAAACCTCTATGTGCCATTACTTACATAAGCTGGTGATTAGCACTGAGGGAAAACCTATATGTGCCATTACTTACATAAGCTGGTGATTAGCACTGAGGGAAAAAAGGTCTGAATATCACTTCATAAAAAAAAGGCACTATCGTGGTCCAGCTAACATCTTATTCGTAAGATCGAGATTGTCACCAACGTGAACTCATAGGTAGGGACAGAATAGGGAGCGCAGAACTTGGTTGCAAGGTCGAATCAGCTCACGATAAGAGCAAACTTTTAAACAACAGCTCAAGCACTTCCTGACATTCAGAGCAAGACTACAGATGCAGCAAATATGAACTAAATTGTTGTGCAAGGTAGTACGCGGTGGTACTTTTTGGAGTAAAAAATTACTGTATTACTTTCAGACCGTATTTGTATCAACGTGCAGTGGCTTAGATGCATTTTTGTAACCCCCCACCCCCCTCAAATTAGTTCACAGACAGTGGCGTAACTACCGCCAGGGCAGACGGGGTGACCGCCCCGGGCCAGAAGTTGGGGGAGGGGGGGGGGGGGGGGCGGGGAGCATGAGAAAATGCTGGGATTGTAATTGAGTGAACGTTGATTTTTTAAACAATTTAGTTAGTTGTTTGCCAGACGCTGCTCACTGGGCCATAGTGGCTCCAATTGAAACGAAATAAGATATTTATTTCTTGGCTGGTCAGAGATATTTTTGATCACCTTGTGACTACTTGTGACTAAAATTCCACTGGTCAATACACCAGTGGAATTTTCAACATACTGCACCCGAACACAAGGACCCAATGATCCAAATGACGAGGTCCTCGATAGTACGTTTTTTGTTGCGTGTCAAAAAACGTACTTTGTGTAATGTATGGAATGATAGGTGCGGTCGTCGGACCTGGCCGACGGCAGGTAGCGCGACGGCGGCCGGCTCGGGCCGGGAGTCGAGAGCGTTGGGGAGGCAGTCTGGCTAGATCGAGCGAACTAGCAGTAGCGGTTGTGCTGTCTCGTGTACTGAATGCTGTATCGTGCACTGAATAAACTATCGTTAACATACTGGGTCTAATAATTTACATTGGCGACGAGAAAACGAACCAGTTGTCGATGACCCGTTGTCAGTCGTCCAATAACGGTAATCAGTTTTGTGCTTAAGATGGCGTACGTTGGTAGAATCAACGAGTTTAACCCCGACCACGAGGACTTGGAAACTTATTTGGAGCGGCTCGAATTATACTTCGAAGTCAATGAAGTTAAGGAGGAAAAAAAGTGCGCCTTCCTACTCCAGTTCGGGGGACCAAGCGTATACAAAACCGTTAAGTCGCTGCTATACCCTGTGGCACCCAAAACGAAGTCGTATGGGACAATAGTGAGCAAAATGAAAGAACACTTTACACCGGTAAAGTCGGTGGTGGTGGAGTGTTACCTGTTCAACAAAAGGAACCAGCTCGACGGTGAAGGAATAATTACATACGCGGCTGGGTTACAGCGTTTGGCGACCACGTGCGAGTTTGAGTCCCACCTAAACCGGGCATTAAGGGATCGTTTCGTGTGCGGAGTGAAGTCCGAAGAGATACGCCAAGCCCTATTGAACTGCACGGAGGAGTTAACGTTCGCGAAGGCTTGCCAAATGGCTCGTGGACTTGAAGCGGCACGAAGTAACGCGGTAGCAGTTGGCGACGATGACCCGTTAGTGAAGAAATTCGAGCGTAAACAGTCCGAGAAGCACCCCAAGTCGGGGGACAGTTACAAGTCGGGGCCTAGTCAATCGCAAGGCAAACGCGGGTTTGGGGATAAGAGCGAATGTCGCCGGTGCGGCCGGAAACACAGCGAGGACGGTTGCCCCGCTAAACAGTGGGTGTGCTACTCATGTCAAAGAAGAGGGCACACATCGCGAATGTGCCGGTACGGGAAGAACGTGAAGAATATCCAAGAAGACGAAGACCCAGGCGAAGGGTCAGAAGAGTCCGCCGAGGGCGACGACGAATCCGAGTCGGAAGTCGAGTCATCCTTCAAGCTAAATAGCGTGCGCCGAGTCGGCAAGGTGGAAGCTCGTGACGCCCCACTCATACGTAATATGAACTTTGGTCGGATGGACTTGCCCATGGAAGTGGATAGCGGGTCGCCGGTGAGCATCATATCTAAGACCACGTATGGAGCAGTATTCCGCCACATTCCATTAACGCATTGCGATGAACAATTGCGATCGGTTACGGGAACAAAGCTGAAGGTTATCGGTCAAATATCGGTCCTTTATAAGGGCCATAAATTGCCTCTTATTATCGTGCGGGATCAGCTGTCCACGCTTTTGGGAAGGTCATGGCTGGACCGGCTAGTACCTGCTTGGCGGCAAAGCCTAAGGTCAAAACGAGTGGGTAATATAGCGGACCAGAACCGCGAAGCAATAGTCGGTGAATTGAAGGCTAAATATCCGAGGGTGTTCAATCAAGATAATCATGGAGTCATTGAAGGATATGAGGCTGAGATAATATTGAAGGATAATTGTATCCCCGTGTTCCACAAACCGTATGACGTGCCATATGCATTGCGAGGAGCAGTAGAACAGGAACTCAACAGGTTAGTCGAAAGAGGTGTAATAGAACCGGTCAAGCATGGTGAGTGGGCGTCCCCTGTGATAGTGGTTAGGAAGAAAGATAAGGGGATACGTCTATGTGTGGATATCAAGGCTACAGTAAACCGTGCGGTGGAGTCTGAACACTACCCTTTACGAAACATAACCGATATCCTGGCATCCCTGACTGATAACCAATGTTTTACCGTGCTAGATTTGTCAAATGCATATTAACAATTGAAGGTATCCCAGCGGTCGAATGCCATCCTCACTGCCAACACCCATCTGGGGCTCTTCCGCTTTAATAGATTACCATATGGGGTGTCAAGTGCCCCAATGATCTTCCAGGCCGTGGTCGACCAAGTCATGAAGGGTCTTCCAGGGGTCCACTGCTATCTGGACGACATTTTGGTAGGTAGTAAGACGCGTACAGAAAACGTTCAACTAGTTAAACGGGTGTTGGGCCGCCTGGAGGAACATAATATTCGGGTGAATATAGATAAACGCAGTTTTTTTAGCCCGCGAGTGAAATACCTCGGGCACATCCTTGATGACAAGGGCATTCATCCGGATCCAGAAAAAGTAAAAGCGGTTGTGGACGCCCCCACCCCAGTAAATGTCAGTCAACTTCAATCTTACCTGGGGCTACTGAACTTTTACCATAAGTTTTTGCCTAACCTTTCGACCCATCTAAAACCCCTCCACCGATTATTAGAGAAAAATACCCCTTGGAACTGGAATACCGAATGCTCCTCGGTGTTTAAAACTAGTAAGGAGATGCTTGTGTCACACCAGGTGCTCATGCCGTACGACCCAACCAAGCCCTTGGTACTAACGTGCGATGCCCCGGCGTACGGGATGTTCATATCTTCCACCTTAAATTCTCACGAACGGGGATAGAATACAGAGTCGAGTAGTAGCCGCCGTCAAGTGAACATCGCTCCGCGATTTTACATCAGCGACTGTATGTCTGTTCAAGCTCATTGATATTGGTAAGCACATACACGTCTTATATGCACTTTGTTTCCTAAATGCCTTTCATTGCACACTAAAATATATCATTGACCTTCATTGCAAATCAATGATATTTGATTAGTTTATCACTTTTATTACTCTCTTATTTATAAATGACATGCGTATGTAAAGTTCGCAAACAATAGTTTTAACTTTGACAAAGTGCAAGTGAATGTGCAAGTGCAAGTGCATCAAGCCATCAGTGCCTCAGTCCACAAACGCCCCCAGGACGCCGTGAAGAGCCGCATTTTTGACACAAAACCATCAAATTCGCAAAAATCCATCATCGTCTGTACTGGTGAGTCCAACATTGTAACTGTTTTAGCATCTTTTTTGAGTCACACTCCCCTGATTGCTCATGCGACAGGTCAATACCCGCATACCTAAGCGAGGTTCTCTTGCATGACGCATTTCTTGTCAATGTTATGCGTCTCAAAGACTAGCATGGCAGCTCGTTTAGCCCAGTGGCTATCTCGGCAGCTTGTGTGCTAGGGGGACTGGGTTCAAACCCGCCTCGATCCAAGAAACATTTCTTTAACATACAAGTCAATAAGACGCTCTTGCACACAAGACAAATGTCTAAACAAGCCGTAGACTCATAAAACCGAGCCTGGTTATCTCTGGATAGGCCTTCTGCCCTGATTAGCTTAGCAAGCAAAGCAAGTACAGCTGCACTGAAGCAGCAAGTTCATTCCCCCGCACGGCCAATCGGCACGTGCAGCGACCCTTGCCTTTTCGTGCGCCAACTTCATCAACGGCTGCATGACCATATATGGTCATACATTTCACCATCTCAAGTCCCCTGCCGTGTGTTAATCAACCCTGACAACACAGCAGGTAGCCTCGCCAGGCAGACTCTTCCGCCCAGTAGTAACCGGCGTCGGAGCCGGTTGCCGCAGCGGATAGAGGTCCCAGGGAACCGTCCCGAACTCGGGTAGGGTACATTTGATAGACCCCCAAGCGAAAAACCGATTTTTACCACGCACAGGAGCTCTACCTCCACTAAAAAAATCACGAAATCGTCTCTTATACCTGACAAGATGTTCTGAACACCGTCAAAGACCACAAAAACCACGCTGCCAGACAACTCTCGCACGCATGCTATAAACGCTGCAAGCGAGCCTCAACGCGCCATGTGCAATCCAGCCCCTATAAAAAGAGTCTTGATCGATACCAACCTCTCCAGAGAGAAGGCTATAAACTCAATAAGAATGCAAGCTGCAGCCCTGAAGCCGATCTCAAACACTACATACTCAGGTCAAAGCCACCACCAAGCGGGAGCTATACCTAGAACACCCCCCAAGGCTAACAACCCGAATGATCACATCATCGACCTATCACGATCCCCTCGACATATTCAAAGTAAAATTAATGCCATCGCGAAATTATATAAACTCATCGAACTCCACCAGCTCGCATGGCCAACAAAATATGGGAAAACACAACTCTACTTTGAATACCATCCAGTCCACCGAATCACGATAAACGGCTAGAATAAGCCTAGACATAACAACAACAGAAACATACCAACATACCGATGCACCCAACTCACGACTACCAGACATGCCAGACATTGACACTGACATAACAGACGCAGTCGCAGTCGCCCAGAATAGGTCACCAAGCCAGCCAGACCTGTCAGTTCATGTAGCGTCTTCAGCGAAGAAGATAAAGAAGCACCAGGCTAGGGACTTCCTCAAAGACACAGCCAAACCACTCACCCAACCAGCCCCTTGAAACAAAACAAAAAGAAAAAAAAAGAAAAATGAACACATCCTCTGATAAGGAATTTGCGGCTCTCCCAACCGCAAATACCAGGCAGCTACAACTGGACTACACTCCTGCAATACCAACCAGCAACCCATTCGAGGTCCTAGCCAACCCCCTTCCTGATGAGGAAGACATGAATCAGGACAACCCAAGTCCCCCACCATCGAGACCAAAGAAAGAAACCCTACCCCCTCCGATCCATATGCGGGATATACCAAATTTCCTCAATTTAGCCAGGACTCTGCAAGGCATCTGCACCAACCAACTAACATTCGCCTCGTCTAACCAAAGCAACAAACGTCTGAAAGCTGCCAGTATATCAGATTTCCGAGCAATCACGGCTCACCTTACATCTCAAGGGATTAGTTTTCATACGTTTTCACTCCAAGAAGAGAAACGAATAAAACTGGTGATTCGTGGGATCGATGGATCGATCTCGGCTGATGACGTCAGGGTTGCCCTACGGGAGGAGCATGGAATCTCTGTGGATAAGGTAGCCCAACTGACCTCCTATCGTGATAGTCAGATTAATGATTAAGGACAGAGGCTGCGAAGACCTCTCCCACTCTATGTGGTATACGCTCAAAGCAAAGAACTGGCAAACAAAATAAGACGGCTGGAAAGGCTGTGCTTTTGCAAGATTGTCTCGGTGGATGACTTTCACTCCCCCGTCGGGCCGGCGCAGTGTTACCGCTGCCAGGTCTTTGGGGACACGTCGAGCTTTTGCGCCCACAGCCTCGCTGCCTAAAATGCTCGCTGACCCATGAGACTGTTCACTGCCGGAAGGTAAGGAGTGAACCGGCCAGATGCGCCAACTGTGCCCAGGCGCACACGGCCAACTACCGTAGGTGTCCTGCCTACAAGGAGGCTCGCAAACGCCTGGAGCAGGGCCTAAACCCTCCCAGAGCCGGACATACTAGGGGCAGGCCATGGCAAACCACGGACTACCACCGCGAGGAACCAAATACCAATGCCCGTGCAGACAAAGACCCCGACATGGGCAGCACAACTAATAATCTGGTCGACAAGCTCCCCCTTTCGAGGCAGACAGCGTGGGCAGCGAGCAATACTAGCAGAGCAGCTGAGCAAAGAGGACTTGACGGTGTCCCGGAGTCTCAGGCGGGGGTGTCACTGGCCGGCTCGCGGGGGATGGGGATCCCCACTGAGCATAAAAACCAAGCTTCTAACTCCCAATTGACTTTCATGAAGGAGACAACCACAGCCAGCTTTCCCTGTGGTGCCCCTGGCGGACGCGGGCGAGAATCTGAGCCAGATCGCACGAACCCGGAAACACAAAACCCCTTCATGAGCCAACGACCAACGACAGCTTCCAGACAGCCTTGGCTATGGCAGGAGAATAGGAACAATAACCTCCCTGGTCCGCAACAACAACCATTCCAGCAAGCCTATCATCACGACCCACAATTCCTGAACAGATGGGCGCAATGGGCTAACCAATTCCTAACTGAAATTATGACCGCTCCTCCTCAAATGAGAATACACATTATCCTGTCTCGTACCATGCCTCTAGCAATGATCCAATCAGCCATGCCCAACATTCAACAAAATGACTGCACACCCTAAACGAAATAAAGATCCAAAAAACCTGACGCTAGTGGCATGGAACTCCAACAGCCTAAAATAAAAAAAAATATGAGCTTGATCTTTTTATAAAACAACACAGGTGCAACATCTCTCTTATTAGTGAGACTTTCCTCAAACCAGGGCAAAATTTCAAACTCCCAAACACAGCAATTTATATAATTGACAGACAGGCACATGGAGGAGGAACAGCAGTAATTATTCGCCGCGGGATCCAACGCCACGAACTGACACTACCACCACTTAAAACAATAGAAGCAACAGCTATACTTGTAGAAACAGAGACTGGCCCAATCCGGGTAATATCAGTGTACAAACCTCCAAAAACCAAGCTGGACACCTCCGATCTAGATACCATCTTCTCCGATACAACACCAACACTACTTGCAGGAGACTTAAATTGCAAGCACACTGCATGGAATTCAAGGCTAACAAACCCAAATGGCAAAATTCTTTTCAACCATGCATCCCGTAAAGACTACATGGTCATGGGCCCAGACACCCCGACATACTACTCTGATTCAGGGCACCGACCAGATGTACTAGACATCCTAATAGCAAACAACATCAATTGCTTCATTAAACTAAGTGCAGTACAAGAATTAAGCTCAGATCACAACCCCGTCATAATAGAATACGGCAATGAGCTTGTGGAGGAGACACCACAACCAAAACACGATCTCCGTGGAGTGGACTGGGACAAATTCCAAGCCGAACTTGAAAGATCCGACTTTGGTAGACAAGCACCTGACAGCAGGGAAGAAATTGACAACAACCTAACAGATCTAACCAACAACATCACTGCCGCCATTCACGCATCCAAACCTAAGACCAAGAACACAAAAACCACAACCAGTCGCAACCTTCCCCCCCATATTATTCGGGCAATCAAAGCAAAAAACAAAATTAGGAAGGAATGGCAAAAGCACAGAGTACAAGCAACCAAGACCAGACTTAACAAAATAACAGCAGATGTTCAATCCCTAATCTATGAACATAACAACAAGACCTGGGACACTAAACTAAGAAGCCTCATAACCAAAGACAACTCTCTCTGGCAGTTAGCTAAATGCATGCTAAAAACCCATCAGAAAGTCCCCCCCCCCTTCATGGCCGTCACGGGATGGCTTACAGCGAAGCTGAGAAAGCCGAAGCTTTAGCAGACACGCTGGAGTCAGTCTTTACACCAAACAATGATCCCTCAGACATTGACCACATCCGTAAAGTAAATAAAACAACAAACACCCTAAACTACCAGACACCAGACGCCTCTGAAATCATTCCGGTAACTGCAAAAGAAATACAAGAAGAAATTCAACGCTTAAAAAATAAAAAAACACCCGGCTTTGATAATATCTCGAACCTAGTTCTTAAAAATCTCCCGTCTTGCACACTCGAATTCATCTCCAAAATCTTCAACTCAATGATAAGCCATAGCTATTTCTCCATTTCACTAAAACATTCAAAAATTATTCTTTTCCCAAAACCAGGGAAGGACCACACATTTCCACAGAACTATAGGCCGATAAGCCTGCTCACAGGCCTATCAAAGCTCTTCGAGCGTGTCATATTGTCCAGAATTCAGCTCCATATGAGCAACAACAACAACATCCTATGCAATGAACAGTTTGGCTTTAGGAAGGGACATTCAACGGAACAGCAACTGGTCCGACTGACGGAAATCATCACCAGGGGCTTCAACGCAAAACTAAACACTGGTGTGGTCTTCTTGGACGTAGCTCAAGCATTTGATAAGGTTTGGCATCAGGGACTACTATTTAAAATGTTACAATATAAATTCCCCTCATACTTGACTCTGTTGATCAAATCCTACCTTAGCAATAGAATTTTTCCAAGTGAGCCATGGAAGCTCGTTATCCACCACCAGGAAAATCAGGGCAGGAGTTCCCCAGGGATCACTTCTAGGCCCGGTGTTGTTCTCTCTCTTTATTAACGACATGCCAAGGACCGAAAAAGTGGAGATGGCTCTTTACGCTGACGATACTGCCCTCATCACACAATCAATGCGGGGTTATCTGGTAAGTCGACGACTCCAAACTGCGCTAGATGAGCTAGAAGTATGGTACGAGAAATGGAGAATGAAAATAAATGTAAGTAAAAGCAATGCTGTACTCTTTACCAAACGGGTGAAGAGCTCAATAATTAAAACCGAAAACATCACCCTGTTTGGGGAATTCATACCATGGGAAAAGGAGGCAAAGTACCTGGGGCTAACTATGGATAGTAGACTAACACGGGAAAAACACATTAAAAGAATAGAGCAAAAAGCCAAAGAGAGGATGGGAATTTTAAAACCAATTTTTAAAAAAGGACTTAACATCAGAAACGGAATTTTCTTGTACAGATCACTAGTTTGACCAATAATGACACATGCATGTAGTGCTTGGGGGACAGCCCACCATAACAAAATTAAAAGACTACAAACA
This sequence comes from Protonemura montana, assembly GCA_947568835.1. Classification (NCBI taxonomy): domain Eukaryota; kingdom Metazoa; phylum Arthropoda; class Insecta; order Plecoptera; family Nemouridae; genus Protonemura; species Protonemura montana. Next base: position 29,274,931 of record OX387604.1, read on the forward strand.
GTCCAAAACAAAAGTCTTAGAAGAGTAACCAAAAGCCCATGGTACGTAAGAAATACAGACATACACTGGCAAGCAGGAGTGGAAATGATAAAAAATAACATGAGATGCTTGGCAAAAAACTTTTTTAATAACACGACTAAAATTGATAACCCAATTATTAATTATATAGGCAAATACGACGAGTCAGAATGGACGAAATATCTAAGACCAAAGACAATACTTGCGCCTACAAGCAAAGCTTAGCCTTAGAAATAATAATCTTAACAATTTTAACAACTAGTAGTAAAATAAAACATAATTAATTAAATATCGAAAACCGCCAATTAAAAAATCAGATATCCAGAAAAGAGCAACAATGCTCGGGGCTGGAAGACCAAAGAGGTCTTCTGAGACCTCGTAATCAAAGGAAAAAAATATATATATATAAAATTCCGAACGGGGTTATGTAGCCGGGACTCGGAGGTGACGGGCAGAGATAGGAGTTGAGGTTGAAGCAAGACGCAATCGATGTGTAAAGATCCTCGTTTACTTATAACATCTTCACGTATAAACAAGCTGGCTGGGAGGAACGCTTGGCTGGCGTCCTGCTCGTCTGGCGTCCGAGTTCTAAGAGAGCGAGCCTGGCTCTCGCACTCCAGATATATCCATCAAAACGCTAGGGTTGCACTATACTAGCTAGGCGCTCTCTGATATTACTAGCGCTCTCTATAATGGTACTATGATACTCGGTGATGGTACTGTATCAACTGTAGTTGGTACAGGGATTCGTCAAAGTATTGTGTTTAAAGCCGGGGTCTGGACAAATATAATATCACCGCACTTTGTCAAGTCTCCCAAACTGCCCTGCACAATAAATTTTAAAAGAGCCACAATTATACATACAAATATTGCTAAGAACTTTGCAACGATGAACGGTTCTTGTCAGGAGTGTAAATCGGAATTCCGAGGTGTTATCCTTGTCGAACCAGAACCAGGTTGCGATGTATTTGTTAACAGCACCTATGAAGGCTTCTTCTGAAATGCACACTTTGAGTATCAGACGAAATCGTCTGACGAACAAAGAGTTTTCTTTCTTGACATTGCCTAGACCTTCGACACGGTCTGGCACAAGGTCTGGCACAAAGGTCTTGTTAGTAAACTTATAACTTATGATTTTCCTCCATAACTTATTAAAATATTATTACATGACCACCTTGCTCCGACAAGGCATAAAAGACCAAAGGCAATTCTTGCCTAGAAAAGAATAGTTTAGTATTTAAGTTTATAGCTGCTTTATACAGGTAATTGTATCTATAGTTTTATCAGTACTTCTAGTGAAATAATCATTCTTAATTTAAAAAAAAGTCAACGAAAAGAAGCACAATGACAGCTATTTATATTCATGACAACTAGGCAAGAGCCATAGGCTCGGTTCTAGAAATAAGACAGTGGGGGCTCCATCCCCTCACGCCAATGAAGTCTTGGTCTTGGCCGACGCAAAAATACATCCGACCATCACGATGCTCACGCAACTTGCGCCGACACTCATCGCGACCTTGATGCCACAAAATGCCTAAACATCCTCGGCAAACAAACCTTATGACTTGGAACGCCAACAGCGTATTACCGAAACGGACTGAACTCCACGACTTTCTCGACAGACACAGCATCGCTGTAAGACTAGACTGAGACTAGACTTTCACCACACAGACAATTTACCTTGGCACATTACGCGACATATCGGACAGACAGACCACATCAGAACCAACCAAACCAAATTGGAGGCGGCGTCGCCATCCTGGTTCGACGTGGCACTAGACACGAGGCGCTGACCGTACCCACGCTGCAATCGATCGAGGTCGTGGGCGTACTTGTCCACACAGACAACGGCTCAGTATACTGTCCCCCCCCCCCCCCCCAAACACGCCTACACAGGAAAGATATCGACGCCCTGCTTGACTCGCCGCTTCCTACGTTGATAGCCGGCGATCTAAACGCCAAAAACCCGGCATGGAACTCGCGGAAGACCAACGCAAAGGGAAAGAGCTTGCTTCGTCACTCCATCGACGCTGGCTTCATTGTCGCCGGGGCCGGGCCCACGGAGCCGACTCATTACCAGGGGAACCGAGTCGATAGCGCAGACGTCCTGGACATCGTGCTGCTCAATAACATCGGGCACACAGTAGAACTCGTGACACTCGCCGAGCTGTCATCAGACCATAACCCAGTACTGATTCGAATCGGGGAAGGAGTCGAGACCGAGACACCGGCATCGAAACGTGGGAAGTCGCAGACGAGTCAACATCGCTACGTATCGAGAAAACGAGAAGTGACCACGACGAGCAACAGATCAACGAGGCATCAAGGCAGAGTGGGTTTATTAATTTTTTTTTTGTGTTTAGAAGCGACTCAACCGTGTGGTCATTTTGCGCCTGTTAAAGTAGGATAAGATAATTTGAACATATTCCGCTCCCTTCAGGAGTAGGCATAACGCAATATTACTCTCTGGCCCAACGCGTCCCGGTACTCTTAAGAGGTGTGCCCGTCAGGCATCGAAACTATGCGAAAAGCCACGCAGTCTCCCCGCACAATGCGCAAACTGCAATGAAAAACATACGGCAAGTTACCGTGGTTGCCAGGTATACGAAAATGGACATGGATGGTATGAGACAATGGGCCCAGACGCTTCTGGACGCCCTCAACAAGGCCATCAGTGTCGACAGGCTGGCAATTATACTGTCACATGCCATGCCAATGGCTCTTGTCAACGCCATGCTCCAAACTCATAATGGCAGCACATCGAAATAGGCAACCACGAGCGCTGACCATTCTAAGCTGCAATGCTAACAACCTGAAGAACAAAAAAAAAGAGTTCGTGGAAGTTCTTCGCACACACCAGATAGCCGTGGCCCTCAGAAACCTACCTCAAGCCAGGCAAGAAACTAAACCTGACAATTCTTGCTGTCTATCGGAACGACCGGATTGGCTCCCAGGGAGGTGGAACCGGTATAGTGGTCAGACGAGATCCGACTTTCCGACAACACTTAGACCTGACACGAAACAAGGTCGTTGGCAAGCTAAATGCCCTTCGCCCGCTTCTCACCTCGAAGACGATGTCGGTAGAGCAGAAGACCTTGCTCTACACTGCGATCATCAGAACGACACTAACATACGGCTGTGCGGTCTGGGCAAACTGCGCTCAAAAACACCGAGCGAGTCTGCTGAAAATACAGAACCGGGCGCTTCGGGCCGCCCTACGACTGCCGATTTTCGCGAGGACAGCCGACATTCACCGGCAATGTGACTTGCCGATGCTAGACGATTTCATCGACCGACTGAACGAGAGCCGACTCAGACTGACTACCTGACTGACTGACAAGACCATCATTGACTTAGCTGGCTTTCAGCTTTGTCAGGTCACCTCTCATTCCCTGCCGCAAAAAAAAAGCACTACACCTCATCTCCTACATCCTGTACTTATTCGTCGCAACAAGACAACAACTCACATCTCTCCGCTCTGTTTGACAACTTTCCATTGCCAAACACCAAACAAACCCTGTGTGGGGAGGGCATCCCATGGGAAAAAGAGGCCTAGGATTATTAAGGCCCTAGATCACCCCCTAGACAATCTCCCATTGCAGACCTATTTTTTGAGCGTTTTTGTGACTAAACCGTAAGAGATAGCCTTACATGGTAAAAAGAAAATTGTTGATAAAGGATTGAGGAAGGTCAGTAGTGAGGTCGATTTTGGATTTTTTGGCACGAAGAGGCGTTAATCAAGTTAAAAAGGTGGAATATTTGGTAGTTTTGCAGTCTTTAAAAATAAAAACTAAAAGGAAATTGAAAAATCGGCCACGCTACTGACCAAATTTCATCCTTTAGCTACAATATTGCCGCTAGTTAATATGGTCTATCTTGAACAGCCTTGCCGCAAAAAACGCTCAAAAATATACTCTACATTTTCGATATTTTGGCTCTGCCCTGTGTTGTGCGAGATAGGCAACTTATCTTTCAAATTCTAAGCCCCGCCTCCTGCTGTCAATCTCTTGCTTTGGCTTGTGAGGGTTTGTGTAGCTGCTGCTGAGCACAGTTTATCTTGGTGAAGGGCATTTAGGTGATACATACATTTAGGTAGAAAAAGAAAAGCTGCCAAGAAGCGTGCTTCTAAAGCAAACCGTCCCGTGGACAAGGGTAGTCCGTCGACTTGGTCGTCGAAGTGAAGGAATGTTTTCAGTTCACATATGGGTTATTTTCTGAAAAGTGACTCCTTTCTGTCTCAAGTCATTTAAAAAAAAAATGAATCTAGTGGAGAATCTGTTGTGCTAGTTTTGAAGTGCATCAAAAACTGAACAAAGCAGACATATTTTTATCGTTTTCCAGCCACTAATTACTTAATTATTGCATTTTGAAAATATATGTCCCTATACCTTAACATGGAGGCCATTTTGTCGCAACTGCAGAATGCATGTTCCAGAAGGTAGATTTGGCCACTTATTAAATGTTCTCGTATCACAAATCGTGCTATTCATCATATTTTCATAAAATGCAATAAAAATACTGATTTAATAGCAAAAAAGTGAAATATGGACACCTAAAGGTCTGTCGCAAACATTCTGGTCATTGGTCTTACCAAGAACATTTATCTCAAATTTTCCCGCTTGGAATGACAGTTCATATAATTTGAGTGTTTTTAGTTGGCAACCATTTGTTTGTGACCGGGGTGGGCGAGTTTGGAGGTGCTGCTTTTTTTTTTCGAAAAAGTGATGTTGCCCTAAAGGTTGCAAGGTGAGAAAATATGCTTTCTATTCGTCATTGGTTTTGTAACTGCCTTATCTACATACTGACTTATTAGCTGTTTTAGTTTATGTCATTTTGTCTATTTTAGTGTCAAGTTAATGCTTGCTAGAACTTGGTTAGTCCTCGTACTGCCAACATAAATGAAATAAATAAAATATAACCAAATGTCACTGGTCTTACCGTCATTGGTCTTACCTTAGCTAAAATTGAAACGGTAAGACCAATGACTATACTAGTAAGACCACTGACAACTAAACGATGTACCTAGAATTTAATTCATTATTTGATAATAATAATACAATATTATCACACTTTTAGATGCCCCTATCATGCCGAGAAAAACAGCCACTTTACCACGCAAGAAAAAATGCTGATCCTGAGAAGCGGGCTGCATATCTGCAGAAACGAAAAGATGCATACCAGAAGAAAAAGGAACATGGGGAAATTAAATCCATTTCACAATTGGGAAGAAGAGATCGAAAGGCTCAAACGTCTAAATGGACCGAGAACCAAAGAAATCATAGAGCTAAGAAGCTGTTAAACAGACCCATTCCTGAAACCCCTTCATTTGACTCCGTGCTTGCATCAACATCAGGATCAAGTTCTGCGTCGTAAGTTTAAAGCAGAATAATAACTGTAAAATGCACTGTCGTATTAAATAACCGAAGGCATATTGTCAGGTAACAAAATATATTTCAACAAATTCAAATTAATAATTCAATCGTCATTTTCCATGTAGATCGCAAAGAAGCGTTGGCAGGAAAAAGATAAGAAAGGACCGATCGTCGTGCTACCTGCAAAATAGGAAGTTAACAGCTCTGCTGGAAGAAAAAGACAGAAAAATTCGACAGCTACAAAAAAAACTAGAGCGACTCAATGCCCGAAACCCAGATTCTGAGTCACCGAACACCAAAGTGAAAAAGTTGGTGGGAAGACGGAAGGTACCCAAAAGGGTTCGCCGGCAATTACTTATGCACGAAGCGATAGTATCGTCCTTCAGAAAGAACCTAAGCAACAAAACGCTTCCGGAGCGCAGATATCTGTTTTCCACAATACGGGTTGCCCATGCTTTACTGAAGAAATATCGTTGTAGAAAAGCCTTATTAAACACTATTGGCTGTGCCAACCGACAGATTGTATCACGAGAAAAAAAGAAAATTGTGTCACCAATCGTTGAACGAGTACACAATTTTTACCTTGACGATGATGTTAGCCGTATGGCTAACGGAAAAAAACTTACAATTACTCGCAATAAAGTTAAAATGCAGAAACGGTTTTTAAACGACACACTGCAAATGCTGCATAGGAAATTTCTTCAGAATAACACCAACTTGAAGCTATCTTATTCTCAATTCACAAGACTGCGACCCTTTTGGGTTGTACCACCTACCGAGGTTGATCGTGACACATGCATGTGTAAATCATGTGAAAATCCCCGACTTCTGCTGGAAAAACTTGTCAGTATGGGCTCATTGACAGACACTAAGTATATTTCAGAGGTACCAAAACTTGTCACATGCAATGTTAATTCAAGAGACTGTGCATATCGGGCTTGCCCGGACTGTAAAGAAAAGATGATCTCACTAGCCCCGCCTGACCAACCCGAAGCAGAGGTTGTAGTCCAACAATGGGTTGCCAAAAAGGAAGAGAGGCAAAAACTTTATGTTCGTGATGGAACCACCACTAAAATTATCGTCAGCCGTTCCCTAAAGGAGAAAATCTCTTTAACTTTCAATGAACTTGATAACGAGTTTCATTCCGCTGTGAGGAAATACACACGGCATCAGCACAATATCCTGCACCAATACTATCAGTTTAAATGTCTCCGAGAAAACTTAGATTTCTTCGAGTGTATCATACAAATAGATTTTTCCGAGAACTTTACGTTAAAGTACACCGACCAAATACAAGACGCTCATTTCGGAGCTTCGCTTCAGCAAGCTAGTCTCCACACGGGCGTTATACACATTCCGCAAATGGAAACTATATCCTTTTGCACTATTTCTGGAAACTTGCAGCACGGCCCACCTGCAATTTGGGAACACCTGAAGCCGATTTTGACAATGATTAGGTCTGAGTACCCTAACATCAGCCAGATTCACTTTTTCAGTGATGGACCGACATCTCAGTACAAGCAAAAATGGAATTTTTATTTATTTTCCAAAAATATTCATGAATATGGCTTTTTAAATGCCACGTGGAACTTCTGGGAGGCTGGTCATGGTCGTGGTGCTCCAGATGGAGTTGGAGGAGCGATCAAGAGAAGAGCCGATGCGATGGTACGCCTTGGTACCGATTTGCCAACTGCACAATTTTTTTTCCAAAAGCTTGAAGAATCTGAGACCACTATTAAGTTATTTTACATTGACGAAGAAGACATCTTCAGCGCTTGCAAGAACGTTGTAGCTTTAAAACCTGTTCCAGGAACGATGGCGATCCATCAGGTTGTGACAGGTGATCCATTCACCATTGGTTGCAGGGAACTTTCGTGCTTTTGCCAGCACCCTCTCAAACTGAACTGTCCTTGCTTTGAGCTTCGTCAGTTCAGTTTCCCACTCCCCGAAGCCGAACCTGAACAAGGATCGGAAGTCGACGAAGAAATAGAATTATTGGTAACTCCAATAGATGCTGAAGATGTTGATTTGTCAAATGCGGTTGAGGTATATGCAGAAGACGTTGTAGTCGACGCAAACAAAATGTACAAATCGTACATAAACCCTCCGAACGAGACACGGGAGCTTGTCGGCAATTGGGTGCTTGTAACGTTCGAGTCAAAGCTATATCCTGGGAAGGTCTTGTCAGTAAATGGTGATGGCAATATAGAAGTGTCTTGTCTGTGCAGAACTGGCAATGACAACAAGTTCTTTTGGCAAAAAAAAAAGGACATTATGTTTTACTCACTAAAAAATGTTGTCACAGTCATGACCGAACCAAATATTCTGTCCAGTGGACATCTAGAAATTACCCTGCCTCTGTGGCATGAGCTGGTTGAACGGGATCTGATATAGTACCATATCGATACCCTAATTGCAAAACCTCGTATTTGCAAATTTGGCCAAAATCTTATTAATGTTTCAAATATTTGAAAAAAAATTCCTTTTCCCGCCTGCAAAACCTCGTACTTGAATGACCAATAAAAACTGTTCATTTCACTGCCTGCTAAATACTCGTATTGGAAGTGATCGCGAAACGTCAGAAACAAAATGCGAAAAACCTCGTATCTGCTGGATCAGTGATCTGCTGTCGATCCAATAACCTCGATAGGCTTATAATATACCATTTCATAATATTATAATCATAGGTAAGTCACAATACTTTTTCTGTGTTTGATTTTAGTTAACGTTCAAGGTATTCTGTCCATTATACTTCTGTCCTCGCTCAATTTTTAACGGTAGGTATATTTTTTGGTTATGTACGTCGTATATCAATTGTAATTCACATTAACACTGCAGTTAAAGATTGAAATTTTAGTGAATCTAAAGACGATGTTTTCAAAGTGTCATGTTTAAACTAATTTTTGGCATTAATCTCTGGACAGATTATGGGGTCACGGCGTATCGGGCTTGACATCGCCCAAATTACTGCCGAATTGGTGAGTGGAGATTCGGACTTCGACGAAGAAATTTTCCTCCCAATTTTGGATCGTGATGTCACTTTCCTAGCTTCTAGTGAGCTGCTTCCTATTGATGGTGACATTTTACCAATTGGACACAGTACCCCGTCACCACGAGCTTCATGCAGCAACTTTAGAAAATTCAAGATAACTTCCCCAGAAGTGCACCAGAATTCTGACTCTGAAGTAGAAGATGACCCAGAAAAAGGCTCTGATTATGAATCTGATTATGAAACTTGTCATAACAGGAAACGTAAGAAGCATGCTGATAGCCGGAACTGGACAAGGACAAAAATTAAGAAACAACGGGTGAGAGGATCTCCTTACAATGGATGGAAGAAAGACACGGATACTGGAATCCTCAAGGCAACAAACCCAAGAAATGCAAGAGAAATGGGCTCTCGTTGTTCTTCTGAGAAATGCAAGGGGTCTAAGTCTTTTTCTTGCCACTCGATAACGAACGAAAGCCGGTCAAAGATCTTTGCGCAATTTTGGAAGACTATGACCTCGTGGAACATGCGAAAGACCTTTGTGGCCACAATGGTGGATAATGTGCTCACTAAGAGAGCCGTTGAAGGTTCTCGCCGGAACTTTTCACTTGTGTACCATTTGAAATTGGACAATGTAAAAGTTAGAGTCTGCAAAACAATGTTTTTATCAACACTCGCTATTGGTGAGTGGTCCGTCAGGAACTGGTGTCAGGCTAGCCTGGATGGGTCTGGTATTGTTGAACCAAATGCAAAAAAACAGCCAACCAAAAATCGTTCCGATGCTAATGCCATGTCATTAAACTTTGTCAACAAGTTTTTGTCAGATTTGCCCAAACTTCCTTCTCACTATTGCCGGGCTAGGTCAGAAAAACTTTATTTAGAACCCAATTTCAAAAGTAAAGCAAAGCTATTTGAAGAGTACCAAAATGCTTGTGCAACTCGTGACATCCGTGCGCATAGCCGTACTATATTTTCTAACGCGTTCGAGAAAATGAACTTGTCCCTATATGAAACCAAAAAGGACCAATGCGACACATGCGTCTCGTTTAGCCTAGGAAATTTGGAACAATCTGTCCACGCTGCCCACATCAAGCTCAAAGAAGATGCCAGGAAAAGTAAAACCTTAGATAATGAAATGTCCCTAAAAAATAGCGAGTTGGCAGTCATTACCATGGATGTTCAGTCGGTGAAACTGGCACCTTGCGTGAAGGCAAGTTCAATGTACTACAAAACAAAATTGTGCGTTCACAACTTCACCACTTTCAATAAAGCCACGAAAGAAGTGGTGTGTTATTTATGGCATGAAGGTCAAGGTGGACTGGATGCATCTAATTTTGCCACAATGATAACCGACCAATTGGCACACATGCTCGATACCAATAATTATAAAACGATTATCATTTATAGTGACGGGTGTTGCTATCAGAACCGCAACGTAGTTGTTGCCAATGCCATTTTTCACTTTGTGCTCATGAACAATATTACTGTTATTCAAAAATTTCTGGAGAAAGGCCACACGCAAATGGAGGTGGATAGCGTACACGCAGCTATCGAGCGACAACTGAAAGATACTGAAATATATCTGCCAACAGATTATATTGGCATTTGCCGAAAAGCTCGAACCAAACGCCCGTACACTGTGCAATATCTCGATTTCACATTTTTCAAGAACTACACGAAAGTTGCATACTTCTCTTCCATTCGTCCGGGAAGTAAGGTAGGGGATCCAACCGTTACAGACATTCGATGCCTTAGATACACACCTAAAGGCATTGACTTCAAACTCAATTTTGAAAATGATTGGGCCCGACTTCCAAAACGCCAAAACAACGGAGAGTTTGAGGTTGCACCGCTGTATTCTGGTCCGCTTAAGATCAAGCCAGAAAAGTTTAAACACCTACAAGAGCTAAAAAAGGTCATCCCGCAGCACGCTTGGTCATTTTACGACAACCTGCCACATTCCTAGGTGTTTGTATCCTTCATTTTTGTTACGTTTCAATTGTAATATAAAACAATAATAAATTATATTATCACATTAAAAAATTGCAAGAAAAATCATATACTGTTTGATTCTATTATGGCATGATGTACAAGCACGTAAAAACACGTACGTGCAGCATTTGGGTCGGATACTGAAGACGAAAACCTTGTATCTAACATTAAATATTAAAAAATACAGGAAATTTAAAAATGTGCTGATAATTTGATCTTCCATGTCTGTTAAATGTCAAAATAAAATATATATTAAAAAATAATAATAATTGTTATTTTAAATGTGTTTTTTCCTTCCCCTCAACATTTCACTTTTTGCAGATACGTGTTTTTGCAATTAGGGTATCGATATTGGTTTAATAAGTAGTTTCTCACTCCCTGAAGTGGGTAAGTGAGGCTTAGCAAAACTAATTTCTTGCCATTCCTTAATATTTCTATTAGAACCAATGTTACAATTGGTCCTACTTTGTATGGTCAAACATGTTTAAAAATTGTGTATTGTTGTGTTGTTGGGATCGATCAAGTTACCACTGATAATTTAAATCAAAAATGTGATTAATGAAAGTATTCTTGTTGTGCCAATGTCATTGATTTAAAAAATGAATCAGTTTTTCTATGTCAGCGGTAATACCAAATCTTATAAAAATAATCTTATGAAAATAATGCTGTGAAAATATTGTGCCTTTTAAATCAAGCTAGGAACATGTAACTGCATTATAAGGCATCACTGATAAATCTATGTATTGTTAAATAGTTGTAATTCTTTAATGGAAATAATAAAAAATTCAACATTCTCAATAAATTGTCAGTGGTCTTACCATCTTTTTTGGATAAATCACCATATAAGTCATTGGTGTTACTTTTCAGTGTCATTGGTCTTACCATCCATATTTTGAAATGCTTATAATTATTGAATTACTTGAGTTCCAGCTCTGCTAGTGTTCAAATTGATGATTTATTAACATATAGCTCACAACCAAACACTAACATTCCAGAAATACCACACATATTTACAAAAAAAACTTGTGCCAAAAGATTCACTTTCCAGAAAATGACCCATATGAGTTTTTTTGTGACGGCGGCCCCGAATGACACTTGACAGTGCGTTGTACAGACATGTTAGAGATAGTGTTTTTTGTAAATTGTTTTTCGAGGCCAATTTTTTATTTTTTTTTGCAAATTGATGTTAATTTTTAACTTTGTTTGCTCTTTGTGCTCGTTCGGTAGTTTTCACATACCATAAATATCTCTACGCTCATTTAAAAATTGTTTTTGGAATAACAAAATAAAAAGCACAATAAAAGACAAATGAGAAATAGGTTAATTTTCTTTTCTTTTATTGTGTTCGTTTGCTCGGAAAGGTCTGTTTGCTAACAGGTAGCATTCGCCCGTGCCCGTGCCTTAGGGCGCGCTAACATGGGGTCGCCACCTAGGCCGCCGCACTCAGGGTTTTGCAAAAACGAAGCTACGAAGTTCACGTCTCACAAGGCGACCAGCGCCAAAGTTGTAGCCAACACTTCAGGCTACACAGTAGTGTGATTTATTCATTTTTTTGCAAAATTTTCTGTTTTTAATCTATATATAGTGCGGTATTACTGGGTTTTTCGATTTTTTTAAACTAGTTTTAGTATTTTACGACTACCCTTAACTAAGTATCCCACATTATTACTACTTAAAATATAGTTATCATCAATCCGCGTCGATTGAGACTATGTAAAACTTTCTAAGCTAAAAAATGAAAGAGTTATTGGTTTTATTAGATTTTTCGATTGTTTACAAAATCGAAATCAAAATCGAATACATGTTTACTCCGCGTGGAGTAAGTAACTTGCTTGAAGAATTTACAACCAATAATATCACGATTTGCAGTCACGTGACAAGCAAAAGTTCAGCCCCTTTGAGCTTAAATCTCACACCCCCTGTCAATCAAAATCTCGAAAAGCAAAAGCCTTGCCAGGGATCTAGAGCGTTTAAGAAGTCGGGTGACGCTTGTTGACAAATTTTCCCTTGAGGCAAATAAATGTGAATTTACTATCTATATTTATTATCTATTATCTATACAATCTCCATTCTCTAATGCCGGGCTTGGGCGCTGGTACCGGTACCGGTAAAAAACGAACTTACCAATCAGGCGCAACCAAAAAGCGAGTGTCTGCTAAAAAACAGCTCATGCAATGCGCTTACTTGTCCGGCCAAAGCAAGCTTTTATTTGGAAGTAAAGAATCACCCGTGCAGATGGCTGAATCACTTCTAAACGAGCCATTAGGTAAGTGCACTGTGCGGCTATTCTGTGTGTGTTTATTGTTTTAATCGTTGCGTTAACTTTGACATTTTTAGCCCCAGCCGATATTGAGCTTGATGACGCGACAAGAGTGACTGAACCTCTTCGAAAAGAACCTTTACGTAAGTGTAGTTTAGCAGTTAGTTTTCAAGTAAGTAATTAAAATTAATGCGGCAAAGGACGTTTTGACACCTGAAGCGAAAAGTATTTACAGAGCGTTAGTGAGATCGAAACTTGATTATGGGTGCATTGCATTCGGCTCTGCCCGAGACAGCTACCTAAAACCGCTTAACACCATCCACAACACTGGAATCCGACTGGCGATCGGTGCTCTCCGAACCAGTCGGGTTGAAAGCCTGTACTGTGCGGCAAGCGAACCTCCTCTATCGCTCCGTCGGCAATACCTCATGACCGCCTACGCATCCAAGGTTCTATGTATGAAAAAACACCCCACCTATCAAGCCCTAATCGACCCTAGGTTCGCACCTCTATACGACAGCAAGCCATCCGCCACACTCCCAGAAGGGGTCAGACTTTCTAGAATATATATTAACTCAGAGTTCCATATCCCGAGGGTTTACCCTGTGGAACCAAGTCTGACTCCTCCGTGGCTTGTTGCAAGGCCTCTGTGTGTAATGGGTCTAACGTCGCTAGAAAGGTCCAGCACTAGTGATTTAGTCTTCCAAAAGAGATTCAGTGAACTATGTACAGACTTTAAAGATAGCGTTTTTTACTTTACGGACGGATCTAAAAAGGACAGCTCAGTTGGTAGTGCATTTATATCTTCCCCGAACACCTCACAAGGCTTCAGACTAAACGCTATGAGCAGTGTTTTCACTGCTGAGCTCTTTGCGCTATTAAAAGCCTTGGAGCATATCCGTCATCGACCCGAAAAATCCTTCGTCATATGCTCGGATTCTCTTAGCTCACTACAGGCAATTGGCACCTTGTATTCCCCACTATCGCTAGTCCAGGGCATTAATGTGTTTTTTTTGTCTAGCATCTCCTGCCTATTATCTTTCCATGAAAAAAAAATCGTTAACAGCCATATAATCAGAAGTTATGATATTTTAATTGTATAGATGTGTATGAATTTAGAAGTGCTTTTGCTTGAGTTTGTTGACCATGAACCATGCAATTGAATTCAGAGGCATTCGATTAAAATATGGTCCACCAAATCGAATCACCGAATCGAAAAACATATGCCGAGCTTGCGGGTAGAAATTCTGTGACACCACCCTCCCCACGGAAGAAATCCCAGAAGTCGTCAGATGAATCAACTGTCATAAGCCGAGGGGCAAATGGCAAACAAGCTACAGGCAACACAAAGCACGCGGCACACCATGTGAAAAAAACCGAGCAACGAACCGAGCAAACGAACATCGAAAATGCGGATTATAAGTTAGTGACTCGTAAAGACCACCGTGCGAACACTTTCAAGAAAACTAACGCAGTCATTGGGACAAGCAAACGTTGTGACGCTGCAGGTGAACATTGCCTCAAAAGTGCCCCCAAAAAGGCTTGGCTTCACGTCAGTAAACTAGACAAACAAACCACTGAAGATGATATGAGGAGTTACCTTTGTGGGGAAATTCCTGAAGAAGAGTTTATTATTGAAAAACTGGTAACGGTGGGAGACTTCAATGCGTTTAAAGTGTGCGCTAATTTTCTACTATTAGATCACTTATATGATCCATCGTTCTGGACGGAGGGTATCGCTGTGAGGAGGTTTTTTCTGTCAAGAAAGAAGCCAGGGAAAGGGACATAGAACAAGAAAGCAAAGCCATGAAGTTTGAAGTAACCCCAAGGGATCATGAGTTAGAAGATTCCAGAAGAAAGGAGGAGAAGAGGACACTACTACATGTGAATGTGCGATGCCTAAGAAATAAAACAGCATTGATTGAATCCAGCGTCTCGAATTTAGATGTCAACTTTCTATGCGTAACGGAGCACTGGTTACACGAAAGTGAATGTGAGTAAATCAATATTGAGGGATTCTCCTTGGCTGCTGCGTATTGTAGGAAAACTCATGTACACGGTGGGAGTATGATATTTTGTAGCAAAAATGTTAACTTGAGAGAGTCCCATGCCCTCAGCGCTCACAGTGTTAAAAGCACTGTGAACTAAACTAAACTATCGAGGATAATGCTAAGCACTTCCTAATTTGTATCTACAGATCTCCAAATGGGAACTTTAAAGTTTTCTTAGACACAATCACCAAATTACTCCATCACATCCCTAGCAAACATGCAAGGATCACAATTTGCGGAGATTTTAATATCGATTTCAATTCACCGGGTCCACTCAGGAAGGAATTATTTGACCTATTCATGTGTTATGGCCTACGCAGAACTATAAATGTCATCAGAGTGACAGCCACCTCAAGTACATGTATCGATAATATCTTTACAAACATCGTAAATATTAGTGCAATAGTGAACGTTGACCTAAACATAGCCGACCACCATGCGCAAATACTATCATGGAACTTTCAGGGTTCCACAGAAACCACCATACAACCTGAATCTCCCAACAGATGCTTTAGCGTAAATATTTGCGATACTTTGACATTGCTCATAAGCCAGGTAAATTGGAATAGTGTCCTTGTACTGACGGAAGTCAACGATATGTTTGGAAAATTACGCTTATATTTAATTCGCTACTCAATAAGGCGTTTCCACTGGTAAACCAAGCTCCATCCTCAGGGAACCTAAAAAAAGGGAAACTCTGCTGGTTCACACCACAACTGCGGGAGGCTAAGAGAAAGAGTACTTGCTTCCCACCTATACTCAAAACAAAGTGAGCAAGGAAAGCTTTTGCATGGCAAAATCAAAAAGAAATACGCCGCTGAACTTGGCAAAGCAAAAGTAAGTACAATGAAAACCTAATTAGAAATGCTCAAAACAAATCAAAAATGTCTTGGGCGATAATAAGTTCGAATATAAACTATAAGGACAATAAGGATATCCAAATCCACGTAAACAACAGACCGCTAAGCCCTCAGGACACAGCTGACAATTTCAATAGTTACTTTAGCACATCTGTCAATGACCTATAGGACTAACAAAAGCAGCACGAAATGTCACTGGCCCAAGACTCCCAACTACAGGCACACAGAAATCTAGTAACAAAATTATTTTCCTGAGACCAATGATGGGAAAAGAATTCTTCG
This sequence comes from Protonemura montana, assembly GCA_947568835.1. Classification (NCBI taxonomy): domain Eukaryota; kingdom Metazoa; phylum Arthropoda; class Insecta; order Plecoptera; family Nemouridae; genus Protonemura; species Protonemura montana. The sequence goes on from OX387604.1 coordinate 29,290,755, forward strand.
AAATACTCGACAAAGTCAGCAACAAAACAACAAGGGGCTTTGATGATATACCCGGAAAAGTCCTCAAAGCAGCTGGTTTTCACATAATGGAGCCACTCTTACACATAATAAACTCTTCCCTAGAAAAAGAAATATTTTCCGAGGCACTAAAATTGGCAAAGATTGTTCCAGTCTTTAAAAAAAACGACCGACAAGTAATCTTTAACTACCGCCCATTAAGTATTCTTTCTCAATACTCACGTTTCTTTGAAACCGCAATGAAAACAAGAATCGAAAGCTTCTTATTAGAAAACGATATCCTTAACGGCTGCCAACATGGCTTCGTGAAAGGCAGGTCAACGATAACAGCCATTAATGACTTAGTCAATAAAATAATCGAAGCACGTGACAAGGGTAAAGCCGCACTTGGTATTTATTATGATTTCTCGAAGGCGTTCGACACATTATCCCATCCACGCCTACTGCACAAATGAGCAATGATGGGTATCACTGGTATAGCCAATAAGTGGATTGCTTCTTTCCTTAAAGACCGTAAACAATCGGTACAATTAACCCAAAAGCGCATAACATACCAGTCTCAAGTAATTACTGTTAATATTGGAATCCCCCAAGGCTCCGTAATTTCGCCACTGCTGTTCATCCTGTACACGAACGATCTCCCGAGCCATACTGAGAGCGGATCTTTGACCTTATTTGCCGATGATACTACTAACCTTATCACTGCAAATGATCACAACAGGTTGGTAGAAATGGCGAATAAAGCAACGAGAGACATGGACGCATGGAGCCAAGCAAATGACTTGGTTATAAACAAGGCTAAAACCATATTTGTAGATTATTCTGGTAGCACCCACGCCCGAGAGGCAAGCGCGTACATTCGACTGCATGGCAAAAGTATTGCTCGCTGCTCCGACACGACATTTGTAGGAATTCAGTTGAGTGATGGCTCGGATTGGAGCCTACACATAGAAAAGGTGGGAAGTAAGATAGGATCCCTATGCCACCTCCTCAAACGTATTGTAAAAGTCGCAAACGTAGAAACTGCAAAACTTGTATATTTTGCACACATCCATTCACGTCTAAGCTATGGGGTGTCAATTTGGGGCAGCCACCCTAAAGCCAAACACCTGTTTAAATTGGAGAAGAGGGCGCTAAGGTACATGGCTAAAGCTAGCTATAATCCTGTAGCTCCCATCTTTATCAAAGATTCATGTAAGCCCTTGTTCAAGCATTTTAAAATTTTTACTCTGCCATTTTTATATATTTATTATGTTGTTCTGTGGAAGACAATTTGCATATTGTTACGTCTAAGCATACACACGACACTAGAAATAAGGACGTGGCAAAACCTATTATATATGTACATACGTACTTCACTAGGACCCCAGCATATGCTGGCATTATGTTTTTAACTCTTTGCCAGAGATAATTAAAATGGACAAGAGAAATTTTAAACACTCATTAAAACGACAATTAATGGATCAATGTTTTTATTCTATGGATAAATTTCTACAATATCATAGCAGATAAGAGAATTATCCGTGCATTGTATTGCATTACATTGTAAAACCGAAATATGTACTTTCCGATGTAATCTTTTAAAATCACATTCTATATTTTAAGCCATGACGAGTTCATATCATGTACTATGATCAAACCGAACAATAAAATAAAATAATTATTATTATTATTATGCTAAGTTTCTCATAGCATAAATATGGCTTGAAAAGATGTGAAGTTGGGATTGAGTCAAGTAATTAGATTTTTATTATAAGGATATGATTTTTTTGGGCCTTGTGTTAGAAACATGATAATATGTGGCTCTGGTCACAATACTAGGTCTGTGTTTCTGCCGTGCATTATGACCACGGATCTGACAAAATTCATATTTTACCTACTTCTATTGAAAGAATCTCACCACGAACACGTGCAACCCTTGCTACCTGTTTCTCTTTTCAACCCTTATGGCCGGAAGTTTAGCCGTGAGACAGCGAATTCAGTTGTCAGGTGACATCAGGTCAGGTCAATTGCATAACACTTAGCTCAGTGCAAGTAGACGAGTGATTCGAAGTTTTGTTTGCATTATTTTTGTGCGTCGTGTTTTGAGGGGTGTAAATAATACCGTTAGAAGTGTCTTGTGAACATGGTTTTAGTTAATAGTTATAGTATAGCAATAGTATAGTAATAGTTAGTTTATTTAATAGTTATAATTTTAGCGTTTAGTTTTGTATATTTTATGTGATTTTATCATGGACTCGTTTGTTCGAGCGAAGTGCTGCAATCCTTTTGAACACGTTTCCCACACACAGCTCAAGTCTCTCCTCAACGTCCAGCCGTGGATGATTGAAAAGATTTCCTCAATTCCAGAAGGAAGCAAAATCTGTGCCAAATGTCGGAAATATTTACGTGCCTAAGTGAAACCAATCAGCAGCGACTCTCCAGTGACGACGACGACCTCCAGCGATGGCGACAACTCGCAGCCCGGCTGCAGTGGTGCAAACGCCGAGAGTCAAGAATATTTTTTCCGACAAGACACTCCTTTGTCTAACATCAACGTGGGCTTGGTGGAGCTAGGGCAATCGCCCATTGTTAAGAAAAAGTTGGTGCAGTCCAGTTATCCCCGGAAGAAATTGAAGAAACTCGAAGGTGCACTTTAAAGAACCACCACCCCCGGCGCTGAAAGCGACAGTGGCCAAGATTCAAATGATGGTCGCGAAATGATTAATCAGCTGAAAGAGAAGTTTCACTCGTCCACATCCCACAGCGAGAAAGTGCATGTTCTAACTGTCCTCTCGAAGAGCTTGCTCTGTCCGTCGAACAGTGGCAGAGTTTCAAGCGTCCGAGCGCATGGTCCGCAAGGCAAAGAAGCTCGTCCTGGAAAAGGGAATTTTGACAACCCCGAATCCGAAGCCAGGAAAACCAATTGACTGAGCCACAGTTGAACTAGTGAAATCTGTTTACAATTCAGACTATGTGAGCCGAGCCATGCCGGGCAAGAAAGACTATTTTCCCGTCAAGGAGGCGAGTGGCACTCGAGTGCACAACCAGAAAAGGCTCGTAATTTCAAACCTTAAGGACCTCCACAGCCAATTCAAGGACAAATTTTCTTATAGGAAAATAGGATTTTCAAATTTTGCAGAGCTGCGGCTGAAGAACTGTGTGTTGCCTGGTGCCAGTGGGACCCATTAGGTGTGCGTGTGCACTATCCACCAAAACGTCAAGCTAATGATCATCGGTGCCGACTTGAAGTTGACAGTGGACAGGCCGTATCCGATCAAATCTTACCACAACTACCTCGAGCAGTTGGTCTGCGACAGTCCCCTACCCGAATGCCATTTGGGCGAGTGTGATCAGTGGCATCGAGCCGTTAAAGGAGCGCCTCACGCAACTGCTGGATGACGAAATGGTGGACAATGTAATCTACAAGCAGTGGATGCACCCTGCAAACGCACATCGATTCATCTGAGGAATTTGTGGACAGTTTTTGTGCAAAATTAGTTGCTCTGTGCCGCCACTCTTTTCTTGCTAAAAAACAATCTTCGCACCGATCGGACATCAAGTGCGGTCTCCTGCCCGGCGAGTTTTTGGTGATCTGCGATTTTGCCGAAAACTATGCGTTTGTGCTGCAAGACGAGGCCCAGGGGTTCCACTGGAACAATGCGTCCGCCACCATCCACCCCTTCGTGGCACATTACGAAGAGGGCGGGGAAGAGCGCCACATCAGCTTCGTTGTAATTTCCGAGAGCTTAGTTCACAACACTGTCGCAGTGTTTCGTAAAAAAAAACTCGTGAGCTTTTAGCGCGATAGATTTCAGACAGTAAATAAAATGTTCTATTTTTCTGATACGGAACTATCGAGGAGCACCAAGACACAGAACAGCTGCTATCCACACGATTTGCGTCATCAAAAGTAACCAGAAATAGGACGCACTTCGCTCGACTTAGCCACAACATGCACACCTACGAAAAAAGCCCACTATTTCAGGGGCAGGTTCTCTTCAACGACCTCCCCCTGGCGTTGAAAAACAAACGAGATACGAGTCAATTCATATACGACCTGAAGGAATTCCTCTGTAAGCTTTGCCCATACTCCCTTGAAGAATACCGCACCCATAAGGTCGTCTGACACTAAAAATTTTCTTGAATTACTGTCATCCTGTAAAAATTTTATTCAAATCCTACTATATAACTATAACTGATTTATTCCATAACAATATTTATGTATATTTGTATGTATATTTTGTTCCCGGAATAAAAAACCATTATTATTATTATTAATATTATTATTATTATTTTTATCCTAGGCGATTCCCAGCACGCTAAAACTGCATTGCTTCGTACCCGTATCTGAGCACTCAGTAGCCACGCGGGTGTTTTCCTCCTCGCCGTTGTTCGAGGAAGCCAGAGTGATGGGTCCGAGTGACACGAAAAAATGAGTGAGTAAAAAGAATCTTTAAGTACAAACAATTTTTAAATTGAAAAATTATATAATCTATCAATTTACGGGTTATTTATATAGACCATGCTAACAGACTTGCAGAAACACAACTAAATGCACACACATCTGTCGGAAGGCCCGAGGACCTTGACAGGATATAATCAGGTATTGATAACCGCTGCCACCACTGATCTATATTTATAGAGCTGACCAGAAGCTGCTAAGACTTTGCGAGATTACAGATAATTGTAAAGAAATGGAGGGTTGTTGGGTCGCTAGGTTTATGGCGCTATCTTGATCAAAGGTAATAATTGAAACTCACCATGGTAATAGTTGTCCGCCGTTCGGGAGGAATTGACGGGTACAGGTGTACCTGTACAGGAATACACAGGTGAAGTCAGGACTGCTGGTTTGATGTAGAAGGCGATTACTCGTTGAGACACAATATCGTAGGTTTATTCTCTTGTTTCGATGTTTGACACTTAGTTACACTTGTACAATTTACATTTGGTAAAACAATAATTCAACTCTCGCAATACAGTACTCTCTACTCGACGCTTCGTACTAGACTCCCTATATTCTGTGCTTGCTATCTATCTATGTCTTTCTGTCATGAGCCTTACCCCCTTCACCCTTATATATTGGTTGTTTATCGCCTGTCAAATAATCTAGTCCAAATCTTGTAGGTGGAAAGGTCTAATGACCGGTGAAAGGGATCTTTTATGAATCAGCCTTCCCATTGTCTAGTAATCATCTTTCCCGTTATTAGATGTTATTACCAACATCCGCGACGGGAGTTACAACCAGAATTAATCGACCGCTTCTGCGAAGTCGAGAAGGAAGCAAAGATGAGCCGGATATTAGCCGGCGCATGTCAAAGATAGATAATAATTATGGAGCTTAAACAGACTATAGAAACAAAAGTGCATAATAATTCAGTTGAAGGCACACAGTTTTGGAAAGATTAAAACTTATGTCCCGAACATGAGTAACGTGGTTGAAGCTTGAGCTATACAGCATTAGCTTGACTATTTTCAGCACAATAATGGACATTTCTTTCTTGAGCGCCCTGAATGGATGACAATAACATTTATCATTAACATTATCGTGTTTAGGCCAGGTTCTCTTCGAAGTCGGGAAAATAAAAGTGGCCTACAAGAACTTGACAATTTAAACGTGATGGATTCCGTAAGTATAAACCTAATTGGTACAGAGGGAGTTAAAACAGCCAAAGTGTAAAGGAGTCAACAATGGCACAATTGGCAACTATTGCGCGGGCATAGGGTTATGGTGGGGGAACGCCAACATTTTATTGCCGGAGATGGTCTTACAGTATGTTTAAGGACTAGTTAAGGTCTAGTCAAATTTTATATTTTGCTATTATGACAATTTCCAAAGCCTGTTAAAACATTAAAAATTATGTAATCATCTTGGCATGTATGTATACAATGGAAAACAAATAAACAAACAAACAAACAAACCTGCCACCAGAGTTCCAATACTAGCAGACGTGCAAGGGCGTAGCGCCGCCGCCACTTGTTATTCCGACAAGACAACCGTTTATTTTACTTATTATTAAAAGCAAATTTGCAAACAAATAGTATGGTTGTCTATGCGATCACAAGCGAATGGGCACAATTTTTCCACAAAACAATGCCAGACAAAATGGGATCTGCACCGTGAAGAAAAATAAACTGCTACGATACCGCCGAGATTCAACCTCAGAATAACAAAAATAATCGCGAAACTAGAGGAACATTGTTTCCGAGAGACTTTTTTCATACAAAATCAGCTGATATGACCTGACCAACATTTCGGGTCACCATTGAACCTAAAACAAGGTAAACATACACAGTGATCGAGGTAGATGCCGTAATCCTTTTACAGCTGATGCGTGAAGGCCGGATCAAAATTTAATGGAAAAGATTCAACATCTATAACCGCATTAATCTGACGCAACGCTACAAGCCTCCTGGCTTCAACTACAGCTCGACTTCTACATTATCGTTCGAGATTGAACATTAATGGAGATAGCTCTTAAATGCTGTGACCACGACGGTGGTTGGCCTGCCAAGCACAGATTGCGCGTGAAGAGTCTGGTATGGTAACGACCTAGCTATTAAAGTGCTCCGGTTTACCAACAAAACGACCATAGTAACCCAAGCCGAGAAGAAGACGAACATAGTTCCTTAAAAAAGGTCCTTAATAAGTGAATAACAACGAAGTAAGAAAAACGAATATACTTCAGTTTGCAGCAGGTATACAAAAAGGAGCCATAGTTATTACTCGAAGTGTTTGAGGAAGAAAAATGCCTTTGCTTCATTATCAAAAATCGCCCGACAAGGGACACCCACGTTCATGAGCTGGCATCTTCCTGATGTTGGCTGAAAATCCTAGCCAGGCAATACAACTTAAGTACACGTAAAACCGTGTACTACAGCCACCTCCAGGCACAGAGACAAAAAGTAAATTAACATAGGTGCCACCCTCAATTTATTCCCGCTTCAGTCCTCGTCGCCTTCTTTAAGTAGCCTAAGCCGAACATCATGAGAAGTTCAAAAGGAGACAACCCGGGCAAAATGCAGGGCATATTAACTTTTTTCTCATCTTTCGATGTTTTTCTACCTAAGAACCCTGCAATAGAAAAGCGACGGTCGACGGTCAAGAATGCAGTGTTAGTGCAAAGATTCCTGGCCGAAAAACATTGTGACAAAATGGATTTATACATAAGTATTCAATACGAGTTACATAATTGTTATCACCAAATCAAGGCATTATCAAATCATTTGTTACTGCTTATAAGATGACTTGTCTAGTAAATGTGAACCCGATCAGGATGCAAAAGCATTGCTTTTGTTTTTAGCTAAAGTCCTAACTTCGAATTTGCCTTTGGACAAACTATAAACCGCAGAGCTAGCGAAAATTCCCGCTGCGCCTGAAACAACACTTCCATTTTTGAAGAAGATGCCAACGACTGCATTGGAAACCAGATAAATAAAAGAAGGTGGCAGCCAGCATCGACAAAATGCAACGCGTCAGTGCGTCTCACGAATTGCTAAATAGTAGGCCATTTTTGTTATTTACATTTGATTCCTCTTCGAACAAAGCTGAGTCGAACGTCCTCAGTGCAAGCATGCTCCTGGACAAAATTTTAACTTCGTGTCTGCCTTTTCGAATTTCGTAAGCATCGTCATTCTGTATTTTATGGTGACCACAACGAAAACTGTACTCGGCACATTCTAAAACAGCCCATCAAGTACGACGAAAAAGAATTGGACATATTTGACGACTTAGCTTAAATCACACTCCAGTTTATTCTTTATAAATAAATATAGTTTAGATCAACAGCACGAGGAGCCGGTGTTCATTCGTCGAGTGGAGCGGCGAGACTACGCTAGAGGCAGAACGTTGGCTGCTTTTATACACGCCTCCTGCAGCCAGCCAACAAACTTTGTCACCAAGCCAGCCATGCAAGCCTCGGCTCGCAGAGGCGACGAAGGCTGTGGTTTCGTTACCTTTTTACCGAAAACACGTTATCAAAGCACAGAAAGAGGACATACTGAGGAAGGTTGGTTCACAGTGGACAAAATTATAATGAATAAAGAAAAATGAAAATACTCGAAGCATTTGGCAACGATGAGAAACCATGTCTCGCCATGTGTCCAACGGAAGAGTCAACGCACCCTAGCGGGCCATTCAACAGTATGAATACAACCAACAGAAAATGCATCAACAACGACAGGGGCAGTAGAAACTTCTGCCTGAACATTGCAGCAAATGAGCCTCAAAACCACTAAACGACTGCCACCAAATACCAAACAGAACAAAAGGTTAGATTGAAAATTATTGTACAAGAAAAAAAACCACAACTGCACTCGACACATTCTAAAACAGCCCATCAAGAACGACGAAGAAGATTGTTGCTGGTTATAATTAAAGGCAGATTTGCATAAGAAGAGAGCCTGCATAAATAGTATGGTTGTCTGTGCGATCAAAAGCGAATTGGCACAATTTTTCAACAAAACAATGCCAGACTTAGGTACACGTAAAACTGCTTTTATAAAGCGAGTCGCTTGCTTTTATATACCACGCCTCCTAGAAACATGTCCGTGCTTGGTGCCAACGGGCCGTGCCGACGCAAAACAATATCATGGGCCAACGGGTGACGTGTACTAGTTGAGAGCGGATAGACTGAGCCTACCTGCAGCGAGTCGCTTGCTTTTATAAACCACGCCTCCTAGAAACATGTCCGTGCTCGGTGCCGACTGAAAGCAACGCCATGTGCCAGCTCATCGTGAGCTTGGTGAAATGAAAAGAGACACAAGTTATTTTTGGAGGTTTCAACGGATATGGGAATATTTTGTTATCTCGATTATAAGTTGGTTAATAAAATGAAGAATATGAAATTATCCACAGCTTCAATTATGTGTGATATATCTAAAGTGGCTGGCTGGCTTTAAATGAAACTATATCAAATCGTTCAGAACAATCGCTCTCCCATTGACTCAGTTACTAAAGAAAAATGTGAAATGGAAATGGAATAGGGAGCAACAAGGAGCATTCGACTCATTGAAAGACCAAATCACTTCAGACGCCTGCTTAGCGCTCCCCGACATGAGCAGGGAATTTACCAAATAGACTGACGCATCACATGCGGTATTAGGAAGCTGTCTCATACAAGAAGGCAACAACGGACCCAGACCAATAGCATTCGCATCCCGCACCCTCACGGCGAGCGAACTAAACTACACAATATCCGAACTAGAAGCTCTAGCCGTGGTATGGAGCGTGAATCACTACCTACCATATGTGGAGATATCTCATTTCAATCGAAACTGATCACAATATCCATAAAACAATGCTATCGGCCGACTGGCCGAAAGGTAGGATTAGGCGATGGGCTACGGGAAAAACAGTGGCGGACTGCCTTGTCGACTACTGCACCCGGTACGGTTACTCGACATGGATCCGTAGCGATAACGGTCCACAGTTCGCGGGAAAACTGTGGACACAGAAATGCGAGTAATTTGGGATCACAACATACAAAACAGTGCCGTACCACCCGTGTGGTAACCCGTGCGAGAGGACCAACAGAGACATTAAGAAATGCCTAATAGCCCTCACTGAAAAACACAAGGACTGGGATAAACATATCAAGGCAATGCCATTCGCATTGCGTACCGCCGAACAACAAACAAACGGTTTCAGCCCTGCCGAACTGACATGCGGCGAACAGCTCCGGTTCCCAGCCGACTTGTCGACATCGGAGACCGACCCGCCAGAAACCAGCGCTTAAGCAACGTCGCTGTAACAAAAATTGGCAGCAATGACACAAATCGTCCGAAATAACAAGAGCGACGCCCACGAAACGCAGTGCCAAGCCTACGATAAGTAACATCGTCAGGCCGGGTTCAACGTTGGCCAACTCGTGCTCCGGACAATGCACAGAATAAGTGACGCCGCCAAGGGTTTTTTGCCTCCCTTGCACACATATGAGACGGACCATGGTCTATAGTAGCAAGGATGGGCACCAACAGCTACAAACTATGCGACCCCGTCACAAAACGTAAGGTGGCATTGTGCAATGCCGATCAGCTGGTCCCTTATACCGCCAAACAAGGGTATAACTTGCTTCAGAGAAAGTGACGACGCAAGGGAAAGTGTCACCAAGTCCAGGGAAACTAACGGGTGCAACGGGTAACTAGGGCCGAGGGTGGAAAGTTCTACACCCTTCACCGACAAAACAACATGAACTACCGTGTAGCAACAGTCACTCATGTCCCGAAAGCAAAATCAATCTGGGCAACACCATCGGGGCGGGAACAGCGCGCCAACGCGAAGCGAAAACCGGCGCAGCAGAGGAACCATCGGGCCCGCAGGAAAAGACACACGGACCAGACAACGACACCTGCCAGAGATGCGAACCTACGTCAAAGGGTTAGGCGGATCATCGCCAAAATGCGCACCACCCCGAGACTACTGTCACCTCTAAAGACCACACCGCCGGACACGCCAACACTCGACGAAACCCGAACCCCGACGCCAGACAAGAAGGAAACGTGAAACGATCGCCTCGCCGGCGCCCGACGACAACCAGTCGAACATACAAGCTACACGCAAGTACCCGGTGTACCCGTCGACAGGGGACGACACAACAGCGTTAGTATAGAACTAGACTAGGGACACAATGCCATAAAAATAGATAGATTTAGAGAGGTAAACCGTGTGCGGGCTAACAAAGTGATTACAATTAAGAAAAGACTCAAAAGAAGATGGACTTATTAATAACTACTTGGACTAGGATGTTAATCTTAAGCAACTTATAAGTGTAATTCACAACAATGTGGCTCTGTAATCTTTTGGAGGGGATATGATAACTTCAATATGGGGATTTTTTATTTAATAGGGGTGGTCCTACAAGGGGAAGCTAAGGCTTTCACTGGCTAGTCTCGAACCCAAGACAAGGTACTAGCGGGTGATCCGAGCAAAAGCCAGTGTGAACCCTTAGCTTTCCACTTGCAGCCCCTTAACCATGTGACCGGCCATGAGTAGTATGTGAGACGGGCGACTAGTTGGTCGACTGGAACGTACAAGTGGGCAAGGGTGCCCTGGAACTTGAACGTGACGACGAGCCTCTGTGTGTCCGTATATAATCTGTGTAATAAATATATACAATTAAGTCAGTGCTGTGTTGTGCTTGTAACCCCTATGAGTGACTGTCCCTTTCACCACAAACCTACGATGTCATCTAACTAACTTTGCAACAAAAATCTATATTTGTATCCATTGACGCATGAGTATTATGAAATAATGGAAAAGATAACTAAGAAAAGGACTGCTGGGCTTGACGAGGTTCCACCGCATTTAAAAAAATGCGCCAGTATATTTAGCGCAACCCCTAATGCATATAATTAATCGCACCTTTGCGACAGTTACATTTCCTGAGGTACTAAAGCTATCGATTATAGTTCCATTGCACAAAATAAGGAGACAAAACTGATATGAGTAATTACAGGCCCATAGCTCTACAATCGGTATTTTCCAAGCTTATAGAAAATGCTTATTGCCTCCGATTGGTTTCATTTATTGAGAAAAATGTAATTCTTAGCGAATGCAAACATGGACTCCGCAACAAGGCTTTCGATTTAGTAAACTATAACATCCTTCTCGAAAAACTAAAATGTATCGGTATAAGAGCTGTTGCAAATAAATGGGTCGAAACTTTCCTTCGCAACAGAAAACATATAGTCAGAATTACTCATCCCAAATGAATAGCACATTCTAATGAAAGTATCGTCAATGTAGGTGTACCCCAGGGTGCGTCGCAGACAGTACAGTGCAGTACAGTACTGAGTCTAGTAGTGTCCTCATTGATCGCCTGTGAGGAAACAGTCGCCCTGTACCAACTACTGTCCGGGTGTATTGCGGCCAATACCCGCCGAGCAGCTTATTTCTACAGCCGTTATTTCTGGTGCACATTTATGCTGCAAGTCAAATTAGACACCATTGGGACGTGCACATTTTTGCTTCCAGGCACATTGGACACTATTGGCTCGTGTACATCAAGCTGCATACACCGTGTAAAGAAGGGCAAACAAAGCGACAAATGGAGAGCCGAATTATGTATCACCATTCACTAACGCCATCTAGTTTTCACGCCTTATTTAAACGATGAAGGCTGCGTTCACCTTCACAAGATCACCTTGCCTGAGACATCAACAAATTAGAAATGAAGACATTAAATTATATTGTTCCACCATAATGCCAACCGAGCCACGATGAGAGCGACCAGACCCTACCTCCTCGAGCGACTTGGACAGACTGAACCCAGACCCGATCGCCACGCCGCATTTTATAGGCGACCGCCAGGGGGCAAAACTCTCCGTGCTCGAGCGTGCGCCTGGCGCTCAGAGGCCGGGAAACTTGTCGAGCACGGGACTCGCTGACGACATGATTTGGCATCGCACTGACCTTATACTCGAACCGGTTGCGGTCCAGTCGCACCCGTTGGACTACGCATGGTCCAGGCGTAAGAACAAAAGAGTGTACGTTCGGATTCTGGAGTACGTTCTGGACGCAGTGTTTCCGCCGCCACAGGGTGCCAACGTGACAATCATCTCCGATATTGAAAAAGTTATTCAAAAAGTTGCAAGAGCAGTTTTCTCCAAGCCAAAACAATTCGCTATTTGGTTTCCATTTAACCAAGTCACTTAAAGAAATCAGAAAAGACAACGACTTTCACAACTTGTGAAAAAAAAACAAAAGACCACTGACATTCAATCCTGTTGCGTATCTTTCCAGTAATAAACATTGAAAATTTCACAGAAAATTATATTTGAATAATCTTAGTAGTGGCGGTACAGCTTTGGTCTCTGTTGCAGGCCCCTGCTGAAAGCAAGCCTGGGTGTCTTCGGACATTTTGGCTTGAGCTTGTGACCCAAGTCTTTAGCAAGGAGACCATAGGCACCACACCATTCTGGAACGATAGTTCAAGGTACGGATACACTTGGCTTTAGGTCCCAAGGGCTGGAAAAAATCGAAGCTTTGAGCAAAATATTTGGTATTGCAGCACAAAAATCAACAAGTTAACTTTTAGCGATGAAGATGAAGAGATACGCTTTGTGCAGCACAATTTTGAGAATCCAAACAGTGTCAGACTGGCCAGGGCCCGGCCAGCTGGATTTTTTAAAATTTGATATTCGTGCTTAAACCCACAAATCAGGGTTCCAAGCAAAATGTTTGGAACATATCTAAGATCACTTTTGTAGACTTACGGAATAACACGGGCCTCGCGAAACCGACACAAACGTTTTGCATTTTTTTCTGTGCATGTTTTCTATTTTGAACCATGAAATCGAAGATCGACACTCACGTTTGATACCCTCCGTCGGCTGTCTACCTTGTCGACATGGTGTGCACTGGAACGACTTATACACCTGCTGAACGCAGCTAAAATGGCCCGTTTTTCAGATTTATAAAACTGGGCCCGGCCGGGTTTAACAAACTTCAAAGAAAACGTGTCCGATTCTGGCAGTGGCACTATGGCATTTTCAATCCCATTTTTAAGCACTCACTTCTCCATCCACTCCATCAAAATTAAAAATGCTTGTCTGACAAAATGCTTCATGGGCAGTTTTCAAATACCCAATATCGGGTAGTGTAAAGAACCATAAAATATTAGCTTTCTTAAGTATCATTGATAATATAATGACGATCACAAACATCACAAAATAAGTTATAGGTAGGTTAGTACGTATCCAGTGAGATTAACATATCAAAAATTGTACTACTATATAACTCGAAACATCTCTATTTCAAGGCATATTGCCAAAACATGTCTTATCTTATTTAATAATGTATAGTAGAATATTTCGCTCAGTTCTTCGGAGCTAAATATTCCACCCATCGTGTCTGTTGGTTGATGTCTGATGAATGCTCGGCTATGCCATTGTCACCCCCCTCCCCACCCATGTCATATTTTCTAACAATGTGATCCAACCAGATAGAAGTGACTTCAACAATGGTCCCAAGATTCACATTCTAGACAAATTATCGAATCTTTGTAAATATAGTACTGAACATTCGATATATAAAGTGATCGTTACATGGATGTTTATGCAAATCGCATTTGCAGGCCAATCTCAACATTCGATGTGACGAGCGATTGTTGTTGGTCCCATACGATTAGTCACTGCCCCATTGTCGTCGAACTGTTTGCGATTGCAGCCGTGTTTGTTCTTCTCTTTTCTCAATAGCTAGACAGACGTTTAAGGCCCTAGATCACCCCCTAGACAATCTCCCATTGCAGACCTATTTTTTGAGCGTTTTTGTGACTAAACCGTAAGAGATAGCCTTACATGGTAAAAAGAAAGTTGATGATAAAGGATTGAGGAAGGTCTGTAGTGAGGTCGATTTTGGATTTTTTGGCACGAAGGGGCGTTAATCAACTTAAAAAAGTGGAATATTTTGTAGTTTTGCGGTCTTTAATAAATAAAAACTAAAAGGAAATTGAAAAATCGGCCACGCTACTGACCAAATTTCATCCTTTAGCTACAATATTGCCGCTTGTTAATATGGTCTATCTTGAACAGCCTTGCCGCAAAAAAGCTCAAAAATATACTCTACATTTTCGATATTTTGGCACTGCCCTGTGTTGTGCGAGATAGGCAACTTATCTTTCAAATTCTAAGCCCCGCCTCCTGCTGTCAATCTCTTGCTTTGGCTTGTGAGGGTTTGTGTAGCTGCTGCTGAGCACAGTTTATCTTGGTGAAGGGCATTTAGGTGATACATACATTTAGGTAGAAAAAGAAAAGCTGCCAAGAAGCGTGCTTCTAAAGCAAACCGTCCCGTGGACAAGGGTAGTCCGTCGACTTGGTCGTCGAAGTGAAGGAATGTTTTCAGTTCACATATGAGTTTTTTTGTGACGGCGGCCGAATGACACTTGAAAGTGCGTTTTACAGACATGTTAGTGATAGTGTTTTTTGTAAATTGTTTTTCGAGGCAAATTTTTTTTTTTTTTTGCAAATTGATGTCAATTTTTAACCTTATTTGCTCTTTGTGCTGGTTCGGTAGTTTACGCATACCATACATATCACTACGCTCATTTAAAAATTGTTTTTTGAATAACATAATAAAAAGTACACTAAAAGACAAATGAGAAATAGGTTAAATTTATTTTCTTTTATTGTGTTCGTTTGCTCGGAAAGGTCTGTTTGCTAACAGGTAGCATTCGCCCGTGCCCGTGCCTTAGGGCGCGCTAACATGGGGTCGCCACCTAGGCCGCCGCACTCAGGGTTTTGCAAAAACGATGCTACGAAGTTTACGTCTCACAAGGCGACCAGCGCCAAAGTTGTAGCCAACACTTCAGGCTAAACAGTAATGTGATTTTTTCATTTTTTTGGCAAATTTTCTGTTTTTATCCTATACATAGTGCGGTATTACTGGGTTTTTCGCTTTTTTAAACTAGTTTTAGTATTTTACGACTACCCTTAAGTAAGTATCCCACATTCTAAGTGATGGCCATCACTCAGACGTCTTCATTGACGGCTGTATGGACTCTCTAAGGATTACAAGAACGAACTTCGTGACGTCACAGCACGATCTTAAAACTATAGCTTCTGTATGTCGGAGAGCTTTGAAACCTCTTTCAATCGATTTGTTGGAAAAAACCAATGGAAAGATGTAGACGGTGACATTCGCCTAACTATCGTATTTCCCCGTTTAAAAGCCAATGTAGCTCCGAAAAATACCAAATCGTAACATTTCTACATTTTGTTCTTGTCGTTCTTCGCCACAAGTCCTGACTGCGCATGCTCGCTGCGTGGAATTCCTTAACTCGAGTATTTAACATTTAATATCAATTTATTGGAGCTTTTTGAAAGTTGGATTTAGCCAAAATTGGAAATATATATGTAGCGTGTAATAAATTAATACACTTTTATAAGGGATGCATTCACCCTCAGTAGCCAGTGGCCAGTATTCAGTGATAGCTTAGGTTCATGCTAGTATTTGATCAATTATTTCCGTGGAAGGTCTCGCATAACCGGTAGTCTAGTGGATAGCGTACGAAGCCAGTTAGCTCAGAAGCTTCTCAAATAACGTGATGCCCGGTTCGTATCGCAGAGCACGTAAATATTTTGCTTTTTTCAGTTTTAAACTGTATGAACAGTGAATGTCTAATTTGATACAACCAGTAAATTTATTTATTTATTTATTTAATGCTACGTACAATTACAGAGTATTTGTGTGAGCCTAATTGTTAAGGCACTTATATCATCAATTTAGTTCCATATTTAACTTTTAATTGTATTTAAATATTCTTCTATTGAATAATAGTACGGATTTTGGATTAAGAAAGCTTTGAGAGTAGTGTTAAAGATGGTACGGGTTGGCAAATTAGTGATGGATGTTGGGAGATGGTTATAAATTGTTGTGCAGAGGTAATGTGGGCTGTGTTCAAAGAGGGAATGCGAGTGAGTGCAAAAATATGCAAAAATTGAATTTCCAGAAGTAACCACCCTTTAGCAAAAAGAATTGAAATAACCATAAAAAAAACGAACCAATTTGTTTAAAAAAAGACGACGTCTTCATTGATTGAGTGTACCAATAGGTACGAAATGAAGCCACAATAAACTTTGTAAATAATTGCCAGAACTAGAAACATGTAGCGTTCAAAAGAATTGAAATATACGTAAATGCAGACGTCTATCCCCTCCCTCCCCCCCTCCCCCAGCCCATGCACTTTGAAATTTCAATCCTTGTTGATTGATTGATTTGTGGTGTTTAACGACGCACTGTTTTGACATCTGGTCATGTGGCACTGGTCTAATGGCGTTGGTGGATGAGTGGATGACGATGAGGGTGATGATGAACCTAACATAGCCTAGAAGGGAAGACGGGAAGCCCGGTGCCGGCACGTAGCGTACTCCTGTCGAAGAGCACCAAGGGGACCACCGGCTTAACGTCCCTTCCGAAGGACGGTACAACTCGAACAGCAGGAATTCTCCACAAATCCATGCTGTCGAGAGGTTAATAAGCAAGGCAAATGAAGTTGCTGCACTAACTTTCATCCCTACAACCTCTCTCCCGAACAGAACTGGTCATGTGTATGGTAGTCACCCACCCAATACCTGACTCAGCGCAGTGTTGCTTAACTTCGGTGACCCAACGAGAACCGGTGTTTCCAACACGCCAAACCGTTCGGTTTCAATCCTTGTTTCCCGGGAGTCCATTCTCCCATAAGAGCAATGTTAAATTGCTGGTGATTTGTCAAAGTGCGGTCGTGCACGCACTCCCCGGCCGAGGCAACGTGCTCGTCTACTATTTGACTTGGACGAATTGTTAGTTCCATAAGAGCAATGCTAATGGCCATAGCCGAAATCGTAGTCTCGTAAGCGCAAAGTGATTATTACCTTTGGCTATTGTCCTAATTTATGCATGGGGATGGGGTGACGATATCGTGCGATGGGCTGGGGGAGGGGGAGAGGGAGGGGATAGACGTCTGCATTTACGTATATTTCAATTCTTTTGAACGCTACATGTTTCCAGTTCTGGCAATTATTTACAAAGTTTATTGTGGCTTCATTTCGTACCTATTGGTACACTCAATCAATGAAGACGTCGTCTTTTTTTAAACGAATTGGTTCGTTTTTTTTATGGTTTTTATTATATACACTAACGACCTTCCGAGTTCCGACCAAGGTGAGCACCGGATCGCTAATACTGTACGCAGACGACACAACGCACATACTCACCAAACCAAAGTACACCGACCCGAAACACAAACTAGAAAACACAGCGGTGAATGAAGTCGCCACTTGGTGTGAAAAAAATGACATCATTCTCAATGCTAATAAAGTGGTAGCAATCGACTTCGGTCCGAAACACATGCTAGAATGCCCAATAATATACGCAAAAGGGGACAAAAGAAAAAAAGTATTAAATTTAGCGACGAAACCAAATACCTCGGTATAACCATTGACAAGCACCTATATTGGACGGCACATATAAATAAAATTAGTCTAAAATTATCGGCAGGATGTTACCTAATTAAAAGAATAATGACGATCTGTGACATTAAAACAGCGAAATTAGTGTACTATGCCCATGTTAACTCGCACCTTCAATACGGGGTCATCTTATGGGGACAGGCTCCACAAGCGAAAAAGCTATTTATAACACAAAAGCTGGCAATTAGAATATTGGCAGGTGCAAGCCGAAATCCATGCGCTGAGGTATTCTATAAAGACAGCTGCGAACCCCTTTTTAGAAAATTTAAGATATTGACGCTTTACAGTCTATATATTTGTAGATGTATTTTATTTGCACTTGACAACTCTGGACAGACAAATGAAAACTAACAAGTACACTACAATCTCAGAGGCAAAAATTAACTTAAACCTAAAAAACATAGGCTGAATTTGTACGAAAAAAGCCCGACTTATGCAGGGAAAACCTTCTACAATAGCCTCCCGGCAGAGCTAAAAAAAATGGCTGGTGCACAATTTAAAAATAAATTGAAACAATGGCTAACAGAAAAATGCTTTTATAGTTTACAAGAATTATTTAACTCTAAGACAAAGAAATGAATGCTTTTTATCAACAACTTGGACAATTTTACATTTTATATTGTATTTTATGTTTTATTTGTATTTTATTGTATTTTATTATGACCTATCCAATATTAATGTATATTAATCAATCTGGACGAATAAAACTATTATTATTATTATTATTATCAAGTTGGAAGGTTGTTTCGGCAAACCAGAACGTGACTTGCCCAGAGTTCAGCGCAGACCATCTCGAAAAAAAAAGAGTCCTGTCAGGTAATGATTTATCGCACGAGCACACTCGACGCAACAAGTTCTGTTTGAAATGGTGTCCTGGCTGGAGGCTTGAGTCGACGACGTAGAGTTTTAAAATTCAAGTGCCACCAGTCCGTCCTGACAGCACGGCGATCGTTTTACCAAATATCGCCTCTGCTCTAAAGGTAGCATGCATTTCTCGACAAGCAATACCGCAAAACATATCTCAACATCATACCACGGCTCTGAAAACAACCATGCAACGACCTAGAGTTTGTTAAACAAAACATCTTCCTCTTTGGGGGGGGGGGGGGGGGGGGGGGGTCATGAGTGGACCATACAGTCAAGTCCTTCGGGCCAAAGTAGAGTCGATAATTTCAATTTTTCAATTTCTCTTTATTTCCTGTTGATAATACATAGATTATATAAGGAACGTCATGATACATAAATAAATATAAAAGAAAACAAAATTCATTTTCAATTACAATTTCAAGTACAATAAACAATTGTTTCTATACAATATAAACAATATAGATATAAAAAAAAGAATACAATGCTTCAAGATGCCTTGGGTTACATAGTCACATTAATTATAGTTTGAATGTACAAATTCGTCGATTGAATAAAAACATTGAGTAATTAGAAACTCCTTAAGTCTAGTTTTAAAATTTTGTCCTTCTTTAACGTATTTTGGTAAACTGTTATAGAACTTAGATCCCATTGAAGTGGGATCTTTACCATAGAAATTAGTTTTGCAATTCTTTAGTTTAAATCAGTCTTATTTCTTAGGTTGTGAGTATGAATATCTTGAATCTTTATTTCTTTATCATAATTTTTTCTTAGGAACATAATTGTTTGATATATGTAAATACTTGGTAAAGTAAGGATTTTTAGTTCTGTGAAAAATTTTCGACAGGAATCCTTATAAAATATTTTGGCACATGGATTTCTGCTAGCATTTATCATAATTTTAATTGCTCTTTTTTGAAGTGTGAGTAATCTTTTGGTATGCGGGGACCATCCCCATAGTATGATACCGTAGCCTAGTATAGAACCAATATGTGCGTGGTAGACCATTTTCAGGTTTTCAAAGGAAATTATGGGCCTAAATTTCCTTAACAGAAAGCAGCTTGAAGTTAATTTAGGGCATAATTGGTCAATGTGTGCTTTCCAGTTTAGATTGCTGTCAATGTAGACCCCAAGAAATTTAATGCTAGTTTGTTCCGGTATGCTCTTTGATTCGAGCTTGATTAACGGGCTGTTTAAGTTGGCTTTGTCTGGTTTATATCTCATGAAGGAGGTTTTTTTCTGGTTAAGAAAGAGGCAATTTACTGCGCACCAATCTTCAATTTGACCAACAGCAGCGTTTGCTTTACTAACCAAGCTATTGTGTGACGTGATTAGATGCGTGGTGTCGTCTGCAAAAAGGGTAAGTTTTCCTTCTGAGATGACACTTGGCAGATCATTTGTGAATAGAATAAATAATCAAGGCGACAGGTTTGACCCTTGAGGCATACCTAGATTAATAGTCTGTGTTTTAGAGTATAGAGTCTCACCGTTAATTTTTATCATTACTATTTGCTTGCGGTGTGCTAGAAACGAGTGGACCCAGTTATTTGCTACACCTGCTATCCCAATCTGATTTAGTTTGTGCAATAGAAGGTCGTGCTGAATGGTATCGAACGCCTTTGTGAAGTCGTAGAATACACCTGTGGCTTCATGACGGCTTTTTAAAGCCTGGAGTACGTCGGTTACGAACCCTGCTAGGGCCGTTGAGGTGGATCTGCCCTTCAAAAAACCATGTTGACAGTTATTCATAAGATCGAATTTTTCAACGACTGATATTACTCTGTTGCAGAAAGCCTTTTCAAAAATGTTGGAGAATACAGACAATAGAGCTATTGGACGATAGTTAGAGATCTGTTTTTTATCGCCGCCTTTGTGTAGAGGAATTACTTTAGCTATCTTGAGGTTAGTTGGGAACGTTCCCTGTTCGAACGATGTGTTGATTACATGAGTGAGTGGAGTAATTATGTATTCTGCTACATGTTTCAGCAAGTTTCCTGGTATATTATCATAGCCTGCTGATTTTTTTCTACCAATTTTTGTTATTATCTCTTCGAGCTCCTTTGGTGTCACCGGACTCAGGAAAATAGTTCTGTTCGTCTTCCTCAAAATTTTTTGAGGCTCTACTGACTTGGCTTTACGATATGCTGAAACGTTCCTGGCAATACTTTCAAAGTAGTTATTAAATGCATCTGGGATATTACTGGCCTCTAATTTATTCTGTGTGGTTGGATCATTTATATGAGCTAAATTTGATTGCTTGTATTTATTAGTATTAATGTTTGAATTGATAATGTCCCACCCAGATTTTGCTTTATTTGGGGCGTTTTTAATCTTGGTATTGTTTTCATGCCGTTTGGCGTTATTTATTGCTTTGATATGGTATCGTTTATCATGAAGGTATTTTTGCCGAATATTGTTATCACTGGATAGTCTATAGTGTCCATATAATATTTTTAGCTTTGCGCCTAGTTTACCCAGCTCAGGAGTATACCAGCTGTTTTTAGTGTGCGCCCTATTCTTAGTAGTCATCATTTTAAGTGGAAAAGCAAAATTAAATTCCAGTAAAAATAGTTTGATGAACTCATCATACATATCGTCAACGTTGCTGCATTTGAAGATATCTATATTTTTAGGTTTAAAGGATCTTCCAGGTGTAG
Organism: Protonemura montana; assembly: GCA_947568835.1. Lineage (NCBI taxonomy): Eukaryota > Metazoa > Arthropoda > Insecta > Plecoptera > Nemouridae > Protonemura > Protonemura montana. The sequence continues at coordinate 29,312,222 of OX387604.1, forward strand.
TTTGTGCGATATGGCTAGATTTTCCATTGCTTTTAATATTTATGGTTTGGCTGAAGTGGTCGGAGAAATACTGCATAACGAGTGAAATTCGAATATTTGACATCAGTTAGAATTATCTTAAATTCGTCGTAATGTGTAGCAGGCTTGCTTGCTCGATTATATGGGGAAGCATCCATTGTTTGCCATTGGGACATTCTGAAGAGGCTAATAGCCGGGAGAAGAATTACCAAAGTTATGTGGGCACGCCTGACCCATGGTGGAGACTGCTCAAAGATGGGTCAAAGTGGAGAGAGTTGGGTGCTATGGAACATTGGTGCAAGACTGAGCAATACCTTGCCACTTAATTGTACTTCATGCATCAGTCAATACTACTCTTCATTCTTTTTATCAACGATTTACCTGACCACTCGAATATTGGCAAACTCGTACTTTTCGCTGATGACGCGAGTCAACTCATCTCGGCTAACGAAACCCATGTTGTGGAACGAGCAAACACTGCTGTACAGCAAATGCAAAGCTGGTGCTTACAGAACAAACTTTTTCTAAACCAGGATAAGACCGTAATTATGCAATTTAAGTCATCCCAAAAGTCGGTGGTCAAAAGCCCACTAATCAGACTCTCGAATAAAAGCATTCCTCTCAAAACTGAGTCTAAGTTCCTAGGTATCACCATTCTCAATCTCAGATGTTAGGATGGTGCACACAGGGGTTCCTCAAGGAAGCTCCCTGTCGCCGCTGCTGTTCATTTTATACACCAATAACTTACCTAATTGCCTCGATATCGGGAATCTAACAATGTACGCTGATAACACCTCGCACGTGATAAGCGGGGACAGTAAAGAGGTGGTCGCACTTGCCAACACCGCGGTGGACAAAATGCAACACTTCAGTGCGTCCCACGAACTGATACTAAATGCCAAAAAGACGGTCTTTATGAAATTTGTAAATAAAAAAAAGGCTATATCCAGCAGTCCACTAATCCGTCTGGAGAGTAGAAGTCTGCATGAAGTTGAGAACGCTCAAGTCCTGGGTATCCAGATAACCAGCACTCTGGACTGGGCGAGACATGTGTCACATGTGGCGGCAAAAGTAGCCAGCGGTTGTTTCCTTGTGAAGAAAATGATGAAAATAGTAAACATAAAAGCCGCAAAACTGGTGTACTATACACATGTACAGTCGCATCTACAATACGGGGTAATTTTATGGGGTGACTCGCGGTACGCCGGTAGACCATTTAAGCTCCAAAAACGAGCAATCCGCACGCTGGCAGGAGCAAGCTGGGATCCCTGTGCCACAGTGTACTATAAGGACTCGTGTCGACCATTTTTTAAACAATTTAACGTTCTACCTCTGCCTTGCCTGTACATCTTCTACTGTATAATGTTCGTCGTACAAAATGATTGCAGATCACAAGCAAGTCAGAAGAGTAGAAGTACCCGGCACACAAATGTATTAACCTTGCCGAGGTTTAGACTAAAAAAGGTGACAGAAGGGCCGTTATATGCAGGCGCTAAACTTCTAAACGCCCTGCCTGAACGCATTAAAGTAATACAGGATCGGTCCTTCAGGACGAGACTCAGAGAGTTTTTAATGGACAACTGCTTCTACAGCGTAAAGGAATTCTATCATTTCTAGACTTGTTATTTTAGATGTATTGTAGATGTACTTACTTAGCTATTATTTAGTATTTATTATTATTTTTTTTTTCTTTTGTATTTTCTTTCTATTTGTAAATGTTTATCTTTGTAAATCTTTGTAAATGTAACACACCATGAACATCATGACTGTCTATATATCCCTAGGGACAAAAACCGACAATACATTATTATTATTATTATTATTATTATTGACAATACTCTCATCTGGGGAAGTCATATTACTGTTATTTGCAAAAAGGTGGCCTCTGGATGTTACCTAATAAAAAGACTGATAGAAGTGTCATCAATCGAAATTGTACGGTTGGTATACTTTGCCAATATTGAAGCCAGACTATCATATGGGATCATTTTGTGGGGTAGTTCCTCAAAGACTAAAAGGCTTTTTACACTTCAAAAACGAGCGCTGAGATTTATGGCCAAAGCCAGTACCGACCCTTGTGCCGTGATCTGGGTCAAAGACTCGTGCAGACCTTTATTTAAACGTTTTCAAGTAATGACCCTCACCAGCCTATATATTTTTAATGCGATAATGTTTGTAATTAATGACCAGAGCCTAGTCAAGACTAAATTGAATTCTTGTATTACCAGGCAAAAATGCCAATATAGGCTTGAAAAACCAAATATATCTATTTTTAAAAAAGGTCCAGTCTATGCAGGCTGTTTATTCTATAACGCTCTCTCCTCCGAGCTGAAAGAGAAGAGTGGAAAAGATTTTAAACGTAGTCTTAAGACGTATCTTATTGAACATTGTTTTTATGACATTGACGAATTTCTTATCACAACTTCATGTGTAAATAGATAAAACGTAATGTTAAATGGATGATTATGTGATGACTAATGAGTGGAATTGGTGCGATATAAATGAGTATTGTTATGACTTTCCTGTATGACACACTGTGTTCTTGTGGAATAAAAACAAATTATTATTATTATTATTATTATTATTATTATTATTTCCCACGCTTACATTTGAAACGAAACACAAATAAACCATAAGCATCCGTGTGCATGTGCGTGGGACTGGTCCCGGGAAGTTAACTCATGTTTCTTCACGAGAATGTAAACGGGAAGATCACAGTTTTTAGGATTGAAAAAAAAAGAAAGAGAGGTATGCGTTGAAATCGAAGACGTTTTATTTGTTTCCACTGTACAGAAAGATACCCAAGAAAGGTCATTATTCACTGTGCCAAGAACTAAGCCAGGCTAAGAATTACCAAAGCGTCTCTGGGAAGAATGATCTAGGCCACTCGAGACCGAGTGTGTTCACCTGTGCGGCGAGTTAAAAATGTATAGGACGAAAGGAAACTCCGTCAAATGAGACAAAAAAACAAAATGAGATAGTATTACCTAGATGCTCATAAATAATCTCTAATGAGAAGAATATATGGTAGTTCAACAATTATTGTGTAGATACACACATTAAAATAAAAAATAAGTCCTAGCGCCATTCAAGTGGCCGTGTCGGCAGCTAATTGATAACACGGTCAAAAAGTGCGGACAAAAGAGTCGAGCGACCCAAAGAGGCCAAACAATTGCGAGAGTTCTTCCACCGAGAGGACCAGGCCGACGATGAGTCCCGCAGAGAAAGATCTGCGTCATCTGCGCATTATGGTTCCGCAGCATGGTTTCCGTAAAAATAGATCCACAACCACAGCAATCATAGAATTCATCTCGGAAATCATGGACGCCTTGGATAGGAAAGATGAGGTTCTCGGTCTCATGTACGACTACAACAAAGCCTTCGACACGGTAAACCACACCACTCTACTAATCACTTCGGACGCGATGGGGATCTCGGGAGTTACCAACAAATGGATCGAATCATTCCTAAAAGATCGCAGACAAAGTATGCACATCACGGGTAAAGAAGGTACAAAGTCGTCAGAAGAGATCGTAGTAAACATAGGAATACCGCAAGGAAGTGCGCTCTCTCCTCTGCTCCTCATGCTGCATACCAATTTCCTGCCTATGGATGTAGTATGCCCAAACAGCATAACGATGTATGCAGACGACATTTCACACGTCATCAGCGCGCCTGAACATGTTTCCACAATAGCAAACCAAGCTTCAAAGGATTTGGCCGAGTATAGTCAGAAACATGATCTTTTCCTGAATGTCAAGAAGACTGTGGTAATGCATTTCAGGGCATCGAGAAAAAAACACAGCAGCAGCCCCCTTATACGTCTGGAAGGCAAGTCCCTCGAAGAAGTGACAGAAGTTAAATTTCTAGGCGTGAATCTCACTAACAATCTGGATTGGAACAATCATATAAAGTATATCGCACCTAAAATTGCATCGGCGTGTTTTCTAATAAGACGTCTTATGGACATCACAAGCTTAAGGGCCGGAAAGTTGATGTATTTTGCTTTCATCCACTCTCACCTACAGTATGGCGTGTCAGTGTGGGGACACCCACCTAAAGCATCAAGATTATTTAAACTCCAGAAAAAAGCGATGCGGATAATGGCGAGAGCAAGCCCCGACCCATGCAGTGAAATTTTCTATAAGGACTCATGTCGTCCCTTATTTAAAAAATTCAAAATAATGCCTTTTCCATGTGTGTATATATTTAACTGTATCATGTTTATTTATAATCAGGAAAGAACCACTTCACTGATCTCTGTGAACGTGGAGGAACCCCACACCAGGAATAGGGGGTTGTTAGTGTTGCCCACTTCACTGACCTCTGTGAACGTGCAGAAACCCGACACCAGGAATAGGGGGTTGTTAGTGTTGCCCACTTCACTGACCTCTGTGAAACCCGACACCAGGAATAGGGGGTTGTTAGTGTTGCCCACTTCACTGACCTCTGTGAAACCCGACACCAGGAATAGGGGGTTGTTAGTGTTGCCCACTTCACTGACCTCTGTGAAACCCGACACCAGGAATAGGGGGTTGTTAGTGTTGCCCACTTCATTGACCTCTGTGAAACCCGACACCAGGAATAGGGGGTTGTTAGTGTTGCCCACTTCACTGACCTCTGTGAAACCCGACACCAGGAATAGGGGGTTGTTAGTGTTGCCCACTTCACTGACCTCTGTGAAACCCGACACCAGGAATAGGGGGTTGTTAGTGTTGCCCACTTCACTGACCTCTGTGAAACCCGACACCAGGAATAGGGGGTTGTTAGTGCTGCCCACTTCACTGACCTCTGTGAAACCCGACACCAGGAATAGGGGGTTGTTAGTGTTGCCCACTTCACTGACCTCTGTGAAACCCGACACCAGGAATAGGGGGTTGTTAGTGTTGCCCACTTCACTGACCTCTGTGAAACCCGACACCAGGAATAGGGGGTTGTTAGTGCTGCCCACTTCACTGACCTCTGTGAAACCCGACACCAGGAATAGGGGGTTGTTAGTGTTGCCCACTTCACTGACCTCTGTGAACGTGAAGAAACCCGACACCAGGAATAGGGGGTTGTTAGTGTTGCCCACTTCACTGACCTCTGTGAAACCCGACACCAGGAATAGGGGGTTGTTAGTGTTGCCCACTTCACTGACCTCTGTGAACGTGAAGAAACCCGACACCAGGAATAGGGGGTTGTTAGTGTTGCCCACTTCACTGACCTCTGTGAAACCCGACACCAGGAATAGGGGGTTGTTAGTGTTGCCCACTTCACTGACCTCTGTGAAACCCGACACCAGGAATAGGGGGTTGTTAGTGCTGCCCACTTCACTGACCTCTGTGAAACCCGACACCAGGAATAGGGGGTTGTTAGTGTTGCCCACTTCACTGACCTCTGTGAAACCCGACACCAGGAATAGGGGGTTGTTAGTGCTGCCCACTTCACTGACCTCTGTGAACGTGGAGAAACCCGACACCAGGAATAGGGGGTTGTTAGTGTTGCCCACTTCACTGACCTCTGTGAACGTGAAGAAACCCGACACCAGGAATAGGGGGTTGTTAGTGTTGCCCACTTCACTGACCTCTGTGAAACCCGACACCAGGAATAGGGGGTTGTTAGTGTTGCCCACTTCACTGACCTCTGTGAAACCCGACACCAGGAATAGGGGGTTGTTAGTGCTGCCCACTTCACTGACCTCTGTGAACGTGGAGAAACCCGACACCAGGAATAGGGGGTTGTTAGTGTTGCCCACTTCACTGACCTCTGTGAATGTGGAGAAACCCGACACCAGGAATAGGGGGTTGTTAGTGTTGCCCACTTCACTGACCTCTGTGAACGTGCAGAAACCCGACACCAGGAATAGGGGGTTGTTAGTGCTGCCCACTTCACTGACCTCTGTGAACGTGTAGAAACCCGACACCAGGAATAGGGGGTTGTTAGTGATGCCCACTTCACTGACCTCTGTGAACGTGTAGAAACCCGACACCAGGAATAGGGGGTTGTTAGTGTTGCCCACTTCACTGACCTCTGTGAAACCCGACACCAGGAATAGGGGGTTGTTAGTGTTGCCCACTTCACTGACCTGTGTGAACGTGGAGAAACCCGACACCAGGAATAGGGGGTTGTTAGTGTTGCCCACTTCAATGACCTGTGTGAACGTGGAGAAACCCGACACCAGGAATAGGGGGTTGTTAGTGTTGCCCACTTCACTGACCTCTGTGAAACCCGACACCAGGAATAGGGGGTTGTTAGTGCTGCCCACTTCACTGACCTCTGTGAACGTGTAGAAACCCGACACCAGGAATAGGGGGTTGTTAGTGTTGCCCACTTCTCTGACCTCTGTGAACGTGCCGACACCAGGAATAGGGGGTTGTTAGTGCTGCCCACTTCACTGACCTCTGTGAAACCCGACACCAGGAATAGGGGGTTGTTAGTGCTGCCCACTTCACTGACCTCTGTGGACGTGGAGAAACCCGACACCAGGAATAGGGGGTTGTTAGTGTTGCCCACTTCACTGACCTCTGTGAACGTGCAGAAACCCGACACCAGGAATAGGGGGTTGTTAGTGTTGCCCACTTCACTGACCTCTGTGAAACCCGACACCAGGAATAGGGGGTTGTTAGTGCTGCCCACTTCACTGACCTCTGTGAACGTGAAGAAACCCGACACCAGTAATAGGGGGTTGTTAGTGTTGCCCACTTCACTGACCTCTGTGAACGTGTAGAAACCCGACACCAGGAATAGGGGGTTGTTAGTGTTGCCCACTTCACCGACCTCTGTGAAACCCGACACCAGGAATAGGGGGTTGTTAGTGTTGCCCACTTCACTGACCTCTGTGAAACCCGACACCAGGAATAGGGGGTTGTTAGTGCTGCCCACTTCACTGACCTCTGTGAAACCCGACACCAGGAATAGGGGGTTGTTAGTGTTGCCCACTTCACTGACCTCTGTGAAACCCGACACCAGGAATAGGGGGTTGTTAGTGCTGCCCACTTCACTGACCGCTGTGAAACCCGACACCAGGAATAGGGGGTTGTTAGTGCTGCCTACTTCACTGACCTCTGTGAAACCCCACACCAGGAATAGGGGGTTGTTAGTGTTGCCCACTTCACTGACCTCTGTGAACGTGAAGAAACCCGACACCAGGAATAGGGGGTTGTTAGTGCTGCCCACTTCACTGACCTCTGTGAAACCCGACACCAGGAATAGGGGGTTGTTAGTGTTGCCCACTTCACTGACCTCTGTGAACGTGGAGAAACCCGACACCAGGAATAGGGGGTTGTTAGTGTTGCCCACTTCACTGACCTCTGTGAAACCCGACACCAGGAATAGGGGGTTGTTAGTGCTGCCCACTTCACTGACCTCTGTGAAACCCGACACCAGGAATAGGGGGTTGTTAGTGCTGCCCACTTCACTGACCTCTGTCAACGTGGAGAAACCCGACACCAGGAATAGGGGGTTGTTAGTGCTGCCCACTTCACTGACCTCTGTGAACGTGAAGAAACCCGACACCAGGAATAGGGGGTTGTTAGTGTTGCCCACTTCACTGACCTCTGTGAACGTGCAGAAACCCGACACCAGGAATAGGGGGTTGTTAGTGTTGCCAAAGCACAAGTTAACACTTTCCTCAAAAGGGCCAAAATATGCCGGCAGTAAACTATACAATGCCTTGCCACCACATCTTACAGTAGGAAAAAAATGTAATTTTAAAACTAAACTTTATGACTTCTTGTTAGAAAATTGCTTTTATCACAAAGACGATTTTTTTTTAAATGTAAAAGTTTAAAAAAAATGTAAACATTTGATGACTGTCTAAATATCATTCTGTGTTTGATCATCCTGGACAAATAAACAACATTATTATTATTATTATTACCTCGCGGGTGGTGTGGATGTAAAGGCTAATTGAACACATAAACTGTACCAGCCTTAAATATATCCAAATGGAAGGGAAGCGAGGCTCCCTGAATCCAAGACTATCCTATCAATGTCGGGTGCCCTAACAACGGAGGTATTCGGGCACACACATAGGTGCCAGGGTTACCAATAACGATTTAAAATTGTAAATGATTAATTAAGCATATCACTGCCTATTATAAAATCCTTATTTCTACATGGCACTGTGCCTAGAAAATACAATACATTTGTTTGTACCCACTGCCAACACGATCACCTTGCCTCCTGAACCAAACGGCGAAGGCAAGCTGATTCAACCAAACTGACAACCAAGTCCTGGTGATAGCGACCAGACCCTTCCTCTCGAGCGACTTGGTCAGACTATACCCGAGCCCATTCGACACGCCGTCTTCTATAGGCGACCTCCAGGCGGCAGCACTCTCTTCAACGACGGCGGCCACTGCCAAGACCGACCCGCAACCCACGGTAACCGCAGCGTGGCCACCACCGCTTTTGACTAGAAGTGGGCAGCACAGGAGCAACTCTAGATGGTCGGAACTACGAAGACGGCGCCCTGGAAAACGCCAAAAGCAGCCCTGCGAGGAAACGTCCAATCACCACTTCACTTCACGATGAAAGGTTGCCCTCTCTCCTGACTGAAGATCATTGACCAGAATCTAGGGTCTAGTTGTTCACAAGAGGATCAGAATGTATGCCAGCGAAGTGTCACCAGGTGGCGCTGGAGTTTCGGGCCCATCGGACTAACTTCGACTCGAGAGGGTTGCTGTCCATTGGAGAAAGTAGGGGTTGAAAAGCAAGGCATCAGCAGGCCACGGGACCTGCCGAATCTCCGGTCAGGATCACCGACGGTGGGTAGGGTGAGGATACTCATAAATAATCTTTTATAAGTGAAATATTCCCTACAAATAGCAGTCCTATGCAAAACTGTTTTTCATTTACAATAGACATCCATTTAAATTAACAAATTAAAATCCTAGCGCCATTCAAGTGGCCGATGCGGCAACTCATTGTCAAAAGACGCCATCTCGAGCAAATTCCTTCGAGGCAAAACAACTGCGAACGTGTTTCCATCATAACCTAACAGTGACGATGAGAAACCTGCAGATTAACTGTTGTCAGTGTAATGCAGTAATGCTGTAGTGCAACTAGAGCCTCTAGTTGTATTCTAGACGCTATTGTAATCCTCTTCCGCGTCACAAAAAAGTTGAAGAAAATGTTGGGTCTGGCAAAAATGCATGGTGTCACATTTCAAGAAAAATACTTCTACTAATACAAAAAAAAAATGTTTTCTCGCGTTGTCTGTTTGTACATTTATCGTGTCGCCATTTTATGTAAACGCTCATAAAATATTTCGTTTCCTTATTTTTCACTGTGGGCGTGGAAAGCAATTTTATTATTTTCATGTAGATTTTTTGCCAAAACATTTCACCAACATACTCGGACAAAACAGAAGAAGCACAATCGCTGTGTTTCAGTGATTGGTAAGCGATTGGAGCCAGTGGACCAACCGTGAGACTTCCGACAAGTCTACCTTGCTTTTGTCGACTGCCTCCTGGAATCTACATCTAGGATATAAATGCCAGTAGGTCTTCTTGGTCTTCTAGGACCAACCGCTCTTAACCGGTTCACTCTTGAAAAAAAAACCGTTGGCAAAAAAAATCTTACTGATTTGCGCTAGAAAAGGCAATTGCTTCTCCTTTATGTTTCCTGCAATTATCTGGTGTAATTGCGTGAAATTACAATTCCGTCAAGTCGGTTACGATGGCAATGTTCGATACCGAGCTGATTTAGCGGTGAAATAGGACATAGTTAGAAAACCTCGCTTCGAAAAGTGGTGATTGGGCTCTGCTGGGCACTTGCCGCCGGAAATATGGGTCAGTCCCGAACAGGGCCCATTCGGTAGCCACCCAGGGATTGGGACTACAGCAGCATGTTGTCGACGGGTGGCTGCAATTGCACATGGAGCTTGCTGCTACTTTCACGACTTCAGGAGCGCTTAGGATCGCGTTATGCGATCAGATCGCGATTTAATTCTCGAGCCATACCTCATGTACCCAGAATTTGTGCTCTAGACATTGGGTAAACGTATCTGAAGCTAGGGATAAGACAGCAGTGAAAATGCAGTGTAAATAAGCCACTGGTTTGGAACACTACTGCAGCGGTTGACGAATCAGAACCGAAGAACCCTGTGTTTACAGCGCTAATCGCCAAAGAGACGAGTGCCGTTCGGCAGAAAAGCCGATTGGACAGGACCTTGCGCCTGTAGACTTGGTATCCACGCACCTGTGGTCAGGCAGAACGTAGCAGACGTGACTCAGCACTACTGTGGGAACTTCGACCAATTGAGTGTGTTCACCTGTACGGCGTGTTGAAAATGTACAGGATGAAAGGAAACCTGAATGTGTGCTCCAGATATTGTGCCTTCCTTAAGAGCACCGGATTGAAAAGCGGTGACAAGTCCGTGAGAGAATCGGTTCCAAAGAAAACCATGATAATCCACCAACTGCCTTACTGAAGTTGCATTATTTTGAAGAAATCTACTTGTTCATTAAAAAAATAAAGACTATTACCTAGATGCTCATAAATCATCTCTAATGAGAGGAATAAATGGCAGTTCAATAATTATTGTATAGACACACACATTAAAATAAAATAAACAATGTCCTAGCGCTATTCAAATGGCCGTGTCGGCAGCTAATTGATCGAGGTCAAAAAGTGCGGACAAAAGAGCCGGGCAACTCAAAGAGGCAAAACAATTGCGAGAGTTCTTTCACCAAGAGGATTAGGCCGACGATGAGACCTGCAGAAAAAACCTCTGCGTTATCTGCGCATAACCTCGGTGGTGGTGTGGATGTCAAGGCTAATTGAACACATTAATCCGGGACTACCCGATTGCCGGTCGGATGCTCTAGCAACGAAGGTACCCGGGCACACAGGTGCCAGCCTGGACTCATGGAGAGTAATGTGCCTGATATATGCTTCATTTCAGTACACCAATTTCTTGGCGTTCATTGTTACCAAAATTAAAATCTCAATTTTAATCGAGAAGTTTTACAGTAAGGTCTGCTTCACCTAAGAGTTTAGCTACAAGGGTTAAAAATAATGATTTAAAATTGTTACATGAATTACTAAGCATCTCACTGTCTATTAGAAAATCCTTGTATTTACACAGCAGCCCCAAAGAGTTTCTTTAAAATCAAGGACATTTTCAGGCGGCCACAATTTGAGACGGAACTCGATGTCCCCGCGGTTCCAGGGCAGCAAGTTCAGCCAGTACAAGTGTGGCAAGCACCGACTTTTATTATATTCTGAATGTCAAATTCAAAAGAAACGTTGATTAAGTCCATTTAAAACATGTTTCCAGCCAAAGTGAATTTCCCAATGGACAGATTGTTGGAATTGTGAGTAATTGTGAGTAATTGTTTTAGATAAACGATCCTAGGATGGTTTTTGTTTTTAGCAATCATGAGCCAGGCCAGGACAGAACCAGAGCAGATCGAGCTTCTAAGAAATAAGCGATAAAGATCCCAGCGACAACCGAGCCTACAAAGCGACGGCGACGCACACGACAAAGATATACGAATACTCGCCGGTCTTGTTGACCCGGTGGAAAGTGGGAGTTGTCTGGATGATCATTAATTAGGGATGGCTTCAGCGGTCAGATGGCCTACGCTTAACTTTGCTTCGTTTTGTAATATAGAGTAAAACAGTGTTCGCGACCAACGAGCTGTTGCCAGGAGGCACTACACTACGACCCTCCGGAAGTACCCCAAAACAACTAGAAGTACTTCAATTATATCGAGAATTTTCGGGTCCGGCCACGGCACAAACCATAGATTACAGACTGAAATGGGATGGCCATATTAATAAAGTTGCTTTAAAAATAGCATCAGGTTGCTTTCTTATTAAAAGAATACTAAAAATCAGTAATACTAATATCGCTAGAAGGGTATATTTCGCTCAAGTCCATTCCAAGATAAATTATGGAATTATCCTGTGGGGACACTCCTCATGTACAAGTAAACTTTTAACACTTAGACTTTTGGCAGGAGCAAGAGCTTGGATCCATCTACCCCAGGGGGCCAATTCACGAACAGGGTACAGCGAGAGCTAAGGAGGTTTAGGCGGGTACAAGGTATAAACACAATTCACGAACGTTTGTATCTCTCTGTACCCGGGGCTAAAGTTGGACCGCCTCCGAGGCGGGTACAGGTGGGTACAAGTCATTCCGCCATTTTGGATTTGAGTAGACTTGAGCCAGTATTTGACAGCTCGTTCGCTTCGTTTCTTGGTCTTTGGTTTCTTGTTTTGGTTGGTTTTTGTTGTTGTTTTTGTTTTCGTTTCTTGTTTGTTGTCACTCTTGAGTCGCGGCCAAGTTTTTGAAGTGCTTTTTTGGTAAGTAATATTGTCAGCAAACCTAACCTATTTTTATTGTGCTAATATATTTTTATTTCCTACCAAAAATTCTTCAACTTTAACAGAGTTCATTTCTTTCCACAGATGGCGGGGGCAGCTTTCGCAGTTGGGATCTTTGACGACGATCCAATGGTTTTCCATCGTATTAGGTTAGCTGATCTGACAGATCGCTATTTATTACAAACCACAAGGTTGAGCCGCAATTTGTTCGAAGAGGTTTTGCAAATGATCGGACCACAGCTAGAGAGACCAACCATGCGATCAGATGCGTTGCCCATGGATACGCAGCTGATAATTGCGCTTGGTTTCTATGCAAGTGGAGGGTTTCAGTGGCTTTCTGGTAAGTCAGTTTAGTTGCGAATTTTATTTGAGTTAGTGGAACATTGTTTCGCTCTCTTATTGTTTTTGGTTGTCCATTGAAACATACATAACTAGGATATTAATCCAACATCAACCAGCTTTACTTAAATTTGACCCGTATTTTCAGGAATGTGCGGGCAAGTGTCACAGCCGACCTGCAGCCGAGTGGTTGAGGAGGTGACAGCCGCTTTGTGCCAAGTGGCCCCGACTGTCATTCGGTTTCCGGTGACGGTGGCCGAGCAGGACGAGACGAAGATCGGCTTCCACCGAATTGCCGGGTTTCCCAACGTTCTGGGCTGCATTGACGGGACGCACATCACTATTCGCCGTCCTCCCGGTGAGCACCCGGAACAATTTGTGAATCGCCACCAGCGTTTCAGTATAAATGTCATGGCCGTCTGTGACGCTGGCATGCGATTCACCAACGTGTTTGCGGATTACCCAGGGAGCAACGGTGATGCATACATCTTCGCCCAAAGCTCGCTAGCGCGACTTTTTGAAAACGGAAATATCATCGACGGCTGGCTCCTAGGTACGTAGTAGTTTACCAGGCTATATAAGGCGGAGAAAACTAACAGCAGATGAAACTTGTAGTTTAATATCATATTAATTTCTCAGGTGACTCTGCATATGCCCTGCAAATGTGGATGATGACCCCGCTGAACCGTCCTGTGACCAACGCAGAGATGCGGTACCAGGCCACGCACACGAAGACGAGGTGTATGATTGAGCGAGCGTTTGGTCTGCTTAAGTCCCGTTTTCGATGTCTTGACGACTCGGGGGGGATCTTAAGCTATACGCCTCAAAAGGTCTGCCGCATCACCGTCGCCTGTTGCGTGCTCCACAATCTGTGCCTAAATGCGGGCATCGAGCACGAGATCGATCCAGACGTCGCTCTACACATTGCCGAGATGGCGGCCAACCCCCAGGCTGTACCTCGTGCCGGAGCGGCAGCTGCTAGGCAGCGAAGGCTGATCGAGGAAACAGCTTGGCCTGCATTACTCTAACAAGCAGTAATAACTGGTACGTTGACACATTTTCAAAATATCTCTTATGATAGGATATCAGGACAGTTTCCTGAAATAAATGCTACAATTTGTATTTCTTTGTATTAGCTTTTAGTTAATTTCTTTAACTGCTTTTAGATAATTTCTTTAACTGATAAATATAGATGTAGAGATGATATATAGATATATTTAAATATAGAGATAATAGTTTTCAACTAGATAGAGCATGGGGAACAATTTTACAACAGAAAAATGTTTAAAATCAAGTAGACATGAGTCTAAAAACCCATCAAAAAAAATCTACTTTCGAGAGTCAAATATTTTGCCCAACATTGCAGCAATCTCTCTTTGGATTTCCATCGCTTCAGCATGCTGTAGTGCTTGAGCCTGCATCTTTTTTTTTTTCAACTCTATTAGTTCCCCAATTTTTTTGTTTAGATCATCTTGGTTTGACACCACTTTATTATGAAGGTCCTCTTTCGTGCGCCTCGAGCGTACTCGCTTCTTGGGCGGTTCCATCCGTTCCATCGGTTCCATCGGCTCATCCACCTTGTCGTCGTCAGTCAGTGGAGGCTGTGGGTGGACTGGCTTGGATGACCCGGGCTGCGACATCACATCAATGTCACCTTCAAAAATTACCTCATCTTGAGTGAACATCCCTGAAAAGTGAAATCACACTATTTAGTTTAGTACAAGACAACTACTTGCACAAATAAAACTGTTAAAACTATCTGTTCAAGTGGTATATGATTTGTCAAGTTGTTTTATTAGTATGCAAATTGTCTATAGTTTTTAAATAGTTTGGAAAAAAGAATCTAAGAATAAGAGGAAAACGGTAATATGTAATTTAAAAATGGAAATATTAAGAAACATTGCAAATCGTAACCAGCTGTGTGACCTTACCCTGCATCGTATCCAGTCCCCCTAATCCTTGCAGAGACGATTTCCCGATCTGGGAAGAGACTACCTCTTCGGTGGCAGACAAGATCTTCAGGTCTGCGCACCCTCCCCCCGTTTTCGATATCTCCCTTTTGTTGTGTGCACATTTTCTCTTTGTTGCCATCTTCATATGTTTCCATTTTATTTTAATCTGTTGTAAATAGAATACACATTTAGTACCTTGAATGTTTTTAAGTTGACAGAGCAAGAATTGAATATGCAAACATGATTTCATGCGTCTTTCTCGGCTCATCTTCTATGGAATTTCTCTATAGAATTATGTTGGTTCAAGTAACTAGGCCTAGCAAAGAGGATGAATAGTCAGTAGGTGCACACTAAGCTTTCGAGCCCTTCGGGTTCTAAAGCGCAATGTGTATTGCAACTCCTTAGCATTATTGACCTCTACAAAAGATTCCATCCGAAGGGCTCGAAAGCGTACAAAGAGCGTAATGTGTACTGATTAATAGTATCATCATTCAGCTGTACTCACATTTTCAACTGTTCGTGTCGTTGTCCCAACCGCATTGACACACTCGGTCACCTGCTCCCACGCTACAATTTTGTGAGCGTGGGTCAAGGTGGCCGAAAACTCTCCATTAATGATCTTGCCTCGCCTGGCCACTTCAGCTGCGAGCACTCTTTGCTCACCAGCACTGAAGTTTGCGCTGCGGTCCTTTTTGGAAAGACTTTTGGAATTGGCGGACATCGTATGTAGGTGTGACGGTATGATGCTCAGAAATAAATTAGCGCTCAAATTTTGCTGAACATGCAATGTCCAAGTAGGCAGTAACCAGTATTTGAATCAAAGCCGCCAAATCTTTTGAAAGGTCGATTCTGATTGGTTGGTTCAAGGTTGTCACGAAGGTGGTGCTTAGTTCAAACTACCAGCCGGTTATCACTTAGTCCCGCGTTAGTTTTGCTTCGTGAATTGTCCAGGGTATGAAGTTGTACCTTGGGGCTAAGGTCGGACTAACTTAGCTCGGGTACAGAGAGGTATAGCGAAATGTTCGTGAATTGGCCCCCAGGTGTGTATTTTCAGGACTCTTGTAGACCATTATTTAAACGATTGTCAATTATACCACTGGCCTGCATATACATACTTAATATCATTATACTTGTCGTTAATAAAAACAATTGTACCAATGATTATAAACATTTAAGATGTACAAGCAAATTTAAAATATAATTTTGGCTATGGGAGTACATATTTTCAATAAATTACCTCAAATATAAAGATGTATAAGAATGATGAACAAGTCGTTGATATTTTAAAGAGGTTCCTTTTGCTGCATTGTTTTTATATTGTAGGTGAATTTATACATTTCAGTTGGATGAACATTTTAGATTGAGTGATTTTTTTTATTGTTATTTTATTCCTACTCCAATCAATCTGGTTGTAAATAAATACAAATACAAGAGCAAGTAATCCATTTAAAGCAAGGGAGTGAGGTTCGGCTTTGTCGAGCAACTAGCCAAGCTTTCTGCCAACGGTTGAACGATGAAGTTGCCGTTCATCTTGCCAATGCTGCTCCAGTGAACGCCTTTCCATTGACAAAGCTACCCGGAACCATTCGACTCGGAACACTATGCGAGCCTGCCAGTGTCTCGCTGGTATCTCTGAGCATAACGCCTCGCTAAAATGGCTGAACGTTTACGCATGCGTAGTTTGAGACTGGGCCCAGCGCACTGAGTGTCTGGCAAATATTGCCGAGTTTGAGCGTCGTCGCAGAGAGAAAGTTTTCGAGGGCAGCGCCTCCAGCGGATGGCCCTGTTGGCAAGCCACGGACGCCAGTGCCAAGGGGAGTTTGGCGCAATAGACGTCTGGTAAAGATGGCCGAGTCTGAGCGCCGACGCAGAGAGGAAGCTTTCGAGTGCAGCGCCTCAGACACATCAAGTGTCGTTTTTTGTCGCTGACCACTCTTCGCACAGCTTATTAAGCTTATTATTATTGACAAATTTCAAAGTCCAGTTGAGTTTTGTAAAATAATGCGCTCTCTCCTTCCTCTTGCGGCTCTTTATTCTTTTGAGAAGGTGTTGAAATTTCCTCACTAGGAGCCGCAAGGCCTGTTATTTCGATAATGTATTTTGAAAGAGAGCGCTTCCGTTGCTGAAAGTTTTCTCTTGCTACCGTTATGTTCGAGCTTGCGGCTCACACAGGCTCAACAACAGGACTTGGAGCTGAAGCAATGACACTGAAAACAACAGCGCGGTCTTTCATTTCTGCAAATTTGCGCTTGAACAGCTGATGGGGTATGTTTGCCAATGTGTTTGCCGTCATACCGTGCTAATTTCTGTGCTACATCCCGAAAGGCGAGCGAGTGCAATCCGGAGACCAAGAAAGAATGCGATCTTTTGAGAAGGCAGTTACCAAATTCGAACGAAAGTCAACGTGGAAGAGAAAACAAATTCCACAGAAAATTGAAGACGGGAAAATTTGTGAAGAATATGCAGCAAGCAGCGCTGAAATTGAATTCATTTGTAATGGAACATGAACAGAACTTCAAGACCCGTGATCTTAGTTCGATATTTTGAATGTTGAGGAATAGTCTTCTCGGTAACTTTTTTCTTTAACAGTTTACCAGCTCTAACGACTGGAACAGGTTCCAAAACCTGTCGAAAATGTGCTGGGTTTGCTCCCAATTCCATTGCGCCAACAATGGCGGTAAATATCGACCACGATAATACACAGTCAAATATACGTGTATCAATTTTTCAACAAATGGACGAGGACTGCGAGATCCTCGAGTCGGCCGTGCCAGGAAGATCATGACAGAAAAACTGAAATAAAAGTTAGAAGCACTTTCATGAACGTGAAAACAAGAAGCCTTGGGTCGGGGAACTTCTATCTTAAAAGTCGCCAACAACAATTGTGTTGTTGCCCATAAAGCGTGCATAAAGCATGTATATTTGCAAGTCTTTGAAGACACTAGATTAACATACAAGTTGTAGTAATGCATGAGGTGGTAACAATGAAAATATTCTTTTGAAAAATGCAATGGAGTCTTTCTTATTTAGTACCCTCGATATATGTGGTGTCTGTGCCACAAGGTTCAGGCCGTCGTGGCCTGGAGCGACATGGACTCTCTGGCGCCAAGTTGATGGGCCGACAGACTACCATGTTGCTTCCGCTCTACTTTCTTGTCGGGACCATCGCCGGTGTTTGAGATGGTCAACGACGTCAGGGGCAACAGCACGACTCTGAAGGTTGGAGGCATAGATCATGCCTGCCCCCCAAATTTATTGGCCAATCAACCTTTTCAAAGACCTGGCGTCGTGGGATAACCACGATCTTGCCCAAGTATAAAATACCAAAATATATTGGGATTATAAAGAGTATCATTGCTGATCATCTTCATACCTCGGCGGCCAAAGACGCATTACATCTTTTACGACTGAGCCTTCGACAAGGTAAATCAAAACAGACTAATAAAAAATCTAGTTATCCGTAGAGTGGCTTTTTGCTGTGTTAGCTCCGTAACAGAAAACCAGAGCCAAGTGGGTTAAATAAAAACAATATGAAATTGATATAGATCTATAAAGATATGTAAAGACTTTTCGTTTGTTTTGTTTGTAATGCTTTTTAATAATTAGCGTTTATATACTCACATAATTCTTCAGTTTCAAATTGTTTAAAATCAAATTGTTTCCGTATTCCTTCTAGAGCTTCCTTATTTCTTATACTTTCTGACACCTTTTATATCTGTTAAATAATGTATGTCTTTTCATGTAACTGAATCTCTGAAGCTGTGCGATAACTGGAAATAAAGCTTGGACAATCTGAAACAGTGTTGCAAGTTATGTCTTAGTTAAGTAATACGGATTGATTCAAGATGGCGGAAAGTGAAGTGACAAGGCAAGGGAGCTCCGTAGTAAACTCATTATATAAGTGTCCATAGTGTGCGAAAAAAGTGGTGAATGGCATTAAGAGCAACAGGTGCGAACAGCTAATACACGCAAGATGTCTGAACTCGAACACCAAAGTCAGTAACGAAGAAAACATAAAAAACTGGCAATGCTAAGAGTGTACGGCGCACAATATCAGCGTCATAGAGATTCTAAACAAAAGAGTCTCAGACCTTGAAAACATAGTAGAACAGACAACACCAACGTTTGCTACAATCGCCAAATACAACGGCAAAACATCAAGTCAGTCAGAGACACTAACCATAAAACTCAAAACAGCTGACCAAAACAGAGATGAAACAAAGAATGACGTCACATCCCTAATAAAACCGAGGAAGCTTCCAATTGGTTTACAAGGCATTCGTCAAACCAAAAACGGTGATGTAATGATTAGCTGTCCTAGCGGGAAATCAGCATCATCGCTTTTAAGAGAAGCCACTGACGTCCTAGGCGACAAGTACGTCACAACCATTACGTCTAAACTGAACCCCAGACTGAAAATTATGGACATAGCGATAGACGACATAGAAAACGGTACAACCAAGTAGGCGATCATTACCCAAAACCAGTTAGACCAAATAGACAAAAACTTTGTATGTAAACTTATAACCACGATAATACCAAAAAATGGACCAACATTTACGGTAATTGAAGTAGACCCGAAAACAAGACTCACCCTAATAAATGAAGGGAAAATAAACCTAGGATGGTGAAGGCACCGATTCTTTGATCACCTGCACGTATTGCAATGTTACAAATAGGCCGCATACAATCACTTAGCCCGGGATTGCACTCGCCCAAAAGTATGCCTCAGGTGCGGAAAACAACATGAGAAAAAGGACTGCCAGGCCTCACAACCAAAATGCATAAACTGCATCAACGCCAAACGTCAAACGCCCTATCATGACGCCAGAAGTCGCGATTGTCAATACAAGCTGAAACTTTTTTTTGCAAGTTTCTGTTTTTTAATTATCATTTATGTTAACAACTTAGTATGCTCACAAAACAATGGCAAATAAAACAAATGAACTGCCAAACTTTCCCTAGTGTATGACACAAGTTTTGCGCCTTTTTCTAGAAGGCGCTACCGAATTGACGACAGCGAGATGTCCAAAACCAAACAAAGTCGCGCTGGAGTTCCGTCCAAGGAAGTCACACAGTTAGACCTCATCGACTGGTCGAGTCGAGTGGTCTAGATCAGTCGAGCAATTGGGGACACCTACAAGACGGAGAATCGCCAATCGCAGGGATCGCCACGGATCACTTATTTATGATGACCATCTACCACAAACTCGACATAAATTACTGGAAAATCAGCGCCAGCGTCAAGGGACGTCAGATATTCACAGGCCCGCTTAGTAAACGCATGGTAGAATTGGGACGGAAACTAGATGCTTTGAAACCGATAATCAACGAACTCGGCCGGAAAATCAACTCCGCCCAACCACGAACGCGACAGATGATTTTGAATTACATTATGAGCGAAGCGAGCAGCTTTGGTTTGCTGGTAGAGGAGACCTATAATACCATAAACGAAGAGCGCTTGGATCTCGTTCAGTTCAATTTGATAGGTATAGAGCGTATCAAAAGTCTGGAGGAGAAGTACGGACGTTTGGAGCTCATCAAAGTGAGGGAATTTTCTCTGCTCGAACCGAAGCTAGGCCTGGACGTTCAGAACGGAGCTGGCGTCTCAGATTCCAGCCAACAGGCGAACAAAGTCATGGTAATGAGAGACATGGTTTACGATCTCGTTGATCACCTACGTAAATACACCACGTTCCATATCTGGTTCTTGCCAAAGATCAAGATGAGAGCGATGGAGATCATTGTCAGACAAGAGAGGAAAGATGTTCACGCAAACCTTGACGAAATCTTTCTGTTTGTCGGCTCAACGGACATCTGCAATCAGGTCAAGGCCGGCGATATGCTGACCGATTTAAACAACTTGCTGATAGCGATCAACGATGTAAACGGGGTCGGGGTGAAAATATCGGTGTGTCAGGGGCCGGGGACTACGCGCATGACGCAACCAGAGAGGCAAGTGTGTGATAGGTTGGAGGTAAGATGCGTAAAGGTTTACCCAGATATCAGCGTGCCCAGCCGTGCCATGTTGGTTGCAAATGTCACGCACGCTATTATGGATGCTCAACAAAGATAGACATGTTGAGCGTTGAAATTTAAAAAAATGCTGATAATTTTTCCTATCGTTGGATGGTTGTTGTTGTTGTCACCTACGCAGCTAGACATACAAATTTGTATTTAGTTCAACTTAGCCTTTTTACCTACAATTATTTCTTGATATCGCAGATAAGCATACACAGGTGAACCATCCGTACGGCTACGCAAGCTGTTTAGAAATCAGCCCAAGGAATGACACATATCAACCCTGGTCCTAACTGTTTTCACTTGTAGGGGAGAGAAATTTCGTAAAACTTTGCGGGGCTTCTCTAGCCCAGGACAGAATATCTGCGCTCGCATGTTCAGTACTTAAATTGCATATTACTTATCAAATTTCTCCTTGAACATTGTGTAACATTTTTTTGTTGGTTTTAAATTCACCATTAATTAATCATGTCTAGCTTTCTGTGTTAGCTGGTCACAGGCTTTACACAAATTTTATGCAATACACTTGCTAAAGGAAGCAAATGTCACGCTTGGGGCCAAATACACGGCCACAATTACACCTAAGTTCAACCGAGACTTAAAATTATGCGATGTGAACCTGGTGTTGGTGATGAGGAATCATTTATCGCTGCGATCATTATGCAAAACCAGTTGACACAGGTTGACCCTCATTTCCGATTGAAGCTGATAACAACAATACAAACTAGAAGAGGGCCATACACGGTCGTTGAGGTAGACCCGCTGACTAGGTCAAAGCTGCTTAGTGACGGTCGTATCAATATTCACTGGAAACAACACAGCATCCACGACCACATCCATATAGCGCAGTGCCATAATTGTGCAGGGTATAATCATTCAGCTCGTGACTGTAAATCTCGAAAGATCTGCCTCGCGTGCACCGGGAACCACGCAGAAACGGATTGCAAAGTCCCTAAACCAACATGTGCCAACTGTTTGAAATCCACCCACTTCAAAATCGAAGCGAACCACGACGCTAGGTACCGCGACTGCCCCACCAGACAGCGATTGCTGCGGTCAATGGAGCAAAGAATCGTTTATGAATTTATGAAACCAGGTCTGTCCTGGTCAGTCCTGGTCAGGTTCCTGTCTCACAGGAATATTTTACAGCACCAGTCTTCGTTCGAGAGTTACATTGTGCCTCAAAGCGTCACTCGAGTTAAGTGATGTTCTTATTTTCCGGTGATGACCAACAACTGTTTTATCTGCAGAATGACCACTAAATCTAGACGACAGAAATAATGAAAGATGATTTTTCTTTAAAACGACAGTTCACTAGACTTAACCGCCAAGGCTGCTCATATTTACGATGGACACCAACCATTGCTGGACGCATACCCATATGAATTATGAATCAGCTTTAATTGTTTACTCCAGAATGTTTTTAGAGGAACCGATCTGCCTGGACTTGGGTACCCTTGCACCTGGAGGCGGTCAGGCAGGACGTAGCAGATGTGACTCAGCACTACTGTGGTAACGTTGACCACATTAATCTTCACCACAGAGGGGAGCGCCATGCTGACTAAAAGTACGAGACCTGCTGCCACGAAGGAAATGTAATGCCTTTGCTCATGTACCCGGAATTTGTGCCATTGGGTCAACTTGTCTGCAGCACGGAAGAGGAAAGTAGTTACAATCCAGTTTAATAAATCAGTGTAACAGTCGAAGAATTAGTACCAAAGGAACCCGTGATTTACTGAAGTAAAATTATTGTTAAATGTGTTAATGTGAGTATTAGCTAGATGCTCATAAATTCTCTCCAATGAGACAAAGATTCCACTTAAATAGCTGTGGTTCAACGTTTGTTTTTCACTTGTATCAGACACGCATTGGAATTAATAAAAAAAAAACCAACGCCATTCAGGTGGCCGTGTCGGCAGCTCATGGTCATATGTCAATACATTAACCACGGTCAGAAAGTGAGGACAAAAGAGAGTAAGCCAGCTCAGTGTCTTTTGAGGCAAAACAATGGCAAGAGTGTGCTTGTGACAATTAGAACCATGATAACCGAAGCATTTCACTGCCTACAAGACAATCTTTAAATATCTCATCTTATCTATATGGCACTGTGCCAGGACAACACAATGAATTTGTTTTATACCCACTGCCGACATGAACACCTTATCTCCAGATACAAACGGCGAGGGCGAGCAGACTCAACCAAAATGACAACTGAGCCCCGGCAAGAGCGACCAGACCCTTCCTCCTCGAGCGACTTGAGCTGACTGAACCAGAACAAAATATCCACGCCGCCTTATATAGGCGACCACAAAGCGGCGGCACTCGCCGTGCTCGGGCGAGCGCCTGGCTCCCAGAGGCCGGGGAAATTTCACAGCGAAACTTATCAGGAATCATCACAAGTCATTTGCTTTGGTTGAGAGGTCGGTCGCCTCTTGGAGGTGGTTGCTGCTTTTGCAGTCGTGCCTACGTATTTTTTATTTTATTGATTTTTTTGGCTTTTGAGTCTCTTGTAGCTTGTAGTTAATTAGCTCGTGACTTGCTTGCTTGTGGAGATTCCTCGATGATCGAAGCATCAGCGAGCGGATTGGTATGCTCGACGTCTTGTCAAAGAAGTGGTGGCTCAGGCGCAGCATACTACTCGGTGACCAGCACTACGTCTCCAGCGTTCGGAAAAAAGTCAGTATATTCGTCGTCGTGTAAGAATGGCTTAAAATCATAGCAAATAAATCTGATAATATTGCTTGCTGTTCGCGCTAAGCCTGGATACTTCGGCCGGCTAGAAAATATTCTCGCCGGACAGTGTTTCAGTCCATGTCTAGATAATTGCTTCGGTAGTTTGTATCCAGTTGCAATGTTTTAAAGGATGAACAAATGCCTGTCAAGTCTTCTTTTCAGACGTCTTTATTGTATGCGTCTATAAATCCAATGTCTGTTCACAAAAACACAGGTAGTTCCGGATAGTAGGTACCGCGAGAGTAGGACGATTGCAAGAAAGAGCAAATGGCACGAAAGAACACGAATCTGAAACAGGTGGCCACATCAGGTGAAACACATCAAAGAGTTGAATGATTTATTCCAAAGAATTTAACTAACTCTTCAATCCCTGTTTATATCAGATGCCATCAGGTTTTTAAGGACAATCTCGACATATTTGAACAAAACCGAAATGCACTTAATAAAAACACGATAATAAATCTCGAAATTGTAAGAAAAAAATAACACTTTTTATTTGGGCCCAATTTTCTATAATCGCGTTCTCACCAAAACAAACGTTTAAAAAATCCGAGAAAACTTCAAAAATGATGTAAAGGACTTGTTTTTTTCAATGTCTTCATGATGTTGAAAAGTATGTAAGTTTGAATAACTCTGATTCTTAATTCCGTGTGAATAACATGAGAAAAATCATGAGCGTAAAGCGTATTGTTATTTCTAATGCACAATGTTCATAATTAACTATAGGCAATATCATAATCATACCAAAATATGATTGCCATTTTTATAAGAAATTTTATTTTATAATATAGATTAGTACGCTGGATCTTTATGGTCAACCATGTATTTTGATAGCTGTCAATTAATTAATAAATAAATTGATTTTCTCTCTCTGACATTGACAATTGCCAAAGCCTGTTTTAACATATTATCTGGCTAAACCCTGACACATCACATACATTACAATGGAAAATAAATAGTTGCAATTAATACGATTACTCGTCATTGTCCACACGCGTTAGCTTGGGTGGGTTAAAGTAAAATCAAACAGAAATTACAAATCTATAAAAAGTGTATTTAGGCAGGTAGACCTAGGCTCGGCCCAAGAAAACAGGCAAAAAACAGTTTAAAACACCGTGCGACGATACTTCTTAAAACAAACACTAACTGGAATACACAAAAACCAGCAACAAACGCACAATAGCGAGATTTTCTGCGACTGTATCAGTTGCCATGAGTACGGCAGCCAATGGGAATTCCCATTCGAGAAGATTTGTGAGCCCACACGGCACGGCGAGCTTGAGTATTCATTCTGACTTCAAGGTGCAGTCTCCAACAAAATGTCCCATCTTAAAAGCACACAGTTGAGATGTTGGATATTGTTACGGCAAACCAGAACGAGACAAGCCCAGAGATCATTACGCTGTACATCATTAAACTACAGAGCTTTTTTTCACTAGAATTTATATAGCACCGAATTCATGATCTAGGCGACATCATTCACACTTAAAAAAAAACATGAGTGAAATTTTCACTCTTTGAAAGTGTCACGACTTTTTTGACTCATTCATGAGTGAATTTTAGTTTTATTGACTCTTAAGAGAGTTGTTATCCCACTCATTTAGAAATAGTGAGCAGATTCAGCTCTTTATATGAGTAGCAGAGATCGTTGAATCATTATTAACTAGAGCGATGATAACTCACAATGACGTGAATTTGTAAACATATGCAGATAGATAGTTTCGTGCTTAAGCGACCGAATTCGTTGACAAAGATAATATCTGTACTAAAACACATGGGAAGTACAGGCGTCAGCAACCTCGGTCTGGACGACTCGCTCTCTTTCTCTCGTTCGGGTTAGCGCGTTCGAGTATTCATGCGTCACAACGCGCGAAAGTGTCTTCCAGTGAACGCATTTGTCCGTTACGCGGCGCGGTATGTGAGTCCAGAGTCCACCCACTATCGCCAGTATTCCTCTACGAAGTCATGGGTGATGTGGAAAAGTTGCAGATCGAGACCTTGCGTGTGTATTTAGTGGCGAATGGAGTCTCCGAGACGTTGGCAGACGCTATCAAAGGTAAGCCCTATTTTTCTTACTAAAATTGTAAAACTAGTGGCATAATAGAGGCTTATTAGTCAATTGTACTGAAATGAAATATGTGCCAAATGATCAGTTTCGTCACTATTCACTACCAAACACGGCCAAAATAATTCAATCTTGCACCACAGTCCACAAAGGTATTTGTTATTATGCATACAATGTATGTGTTATAGGTTAAAAGAAAGTAAATATGTGGTTTTTATAGGCTTCTTTTTTTGAAATAAAGCATTCAAAACAATCGGAATGTTCGAATGTCAACGAATATCGACGGCAAGAGAGCGCGGTAATAGAGCTGATTGTTTTCCATTTGTCCCCAACAGTGTTTCTAGTACCTACTACCTAGGCATGGCAACAACACTGATGAAGGATGCTAACTAATAATTATGCTAAAATATTGTCATGGGAATCAGGGATGACGCTATAGAGGCGCTTTAGGTCAGGAGAACCGGTTCCTTCGAAAAAACACCGTCTCCCTCTCACCTCTCTCACCTTTTGAACCGATCCTAAAACTCTGTAACAAGGAACTCAAACTGTTCTCCCTCCCAGTTCCGGATTCAAATGATCAACATCTCACAGTTACAGCTTTTGCGGACGATGTTAATTTCCTCGTCACGAAAGAAGAGGGTTTCGAAAAACTATATACCTTATTTATGCAATACACTGCCTGAGTTTTATGACATCACAAACAGGCAAATAAGCGCTAATGTGATTTTTGTAGCCGAAAAGTAAAAGAACGAGTTGTGCCCTTTAAAACCCATTGAATTGAAACATTTTGGCATGCCGACCTCATGATATGTCTGTATGCTACGAGGGAAAGTAATGCAATCAGTTCATGCCATTTTTTCCACTCACCTGCCGCGCGGTTAGCGAGGTTACACTCTGGTGCAAGCGATGGTTCGGGAAAGTTTAAAAACCAGGGGTCGGTTATACGGCTAGGGACTTGGTCGAAATGTCAGCCCTAATACCAAACGTATTTATTTGATGGGATATTAATTGTTCCTTGGCTAGCTGTAATTTGTTTTCATTAGTTGTTAAAGCTGAGTCTATAAATGTAATAATCATTGTAATAATCATTTTACTCATGGGATATTCCTTTTGCTCCTTGCAGGTCCATCTGTGAGCGGGACTAACAAACCTATAAGGCTAATTGCTATTCTTAAAATCAACTGAAAAAATCAACAATGGAAATTAACACACTGAGGTGTTTTATGCCAGGCGTCAGTAATTGGTGGAATTGCATCATTGAAAAAGCATTTTCACACATTCATGACCTTACTTTGCAGAAGCCGAGCCAAAAACTAGTTTGCTTTTATACTTTTTACAGAACCAATTTACAAAAATGTACCAATTACGAGTTTATAACGAGTTAATATAAAAAAAAAAAAACTCATCGGGGGCTGGTAGCACTCGATGTCATGTTACGCGCTGCTCAATTTGTGTTGTAGGAAAAAATGGCAAAATATTTTGACATAAATGATTGAACATTGACTCGGTATTGTCATAAAGTAACTGATGCAGATTTTAATTAAATTAATTATATGATCACATGACGAAATTTCTCACTGAGATAACTAGCCTCAGTGTCTGAGACAACTAGCATCAGTGTGTGAGACAACTAGCCTCAGTGTCTGAGACAACTAGCATCAGTGTCTGAGACAACTAGCATCAGTGTGTGAGACAACTAGCCTCAGTGTCTGAGACAACTAGCATCAGTGTGTGAGACAACTAGCCTCAGTGTCTGAGACAACTAGCCTCAGTGTCTGAGACAACTAGCATCAGTGTCTGAGACAACTAGCCTCAGTGTCTGAGACAACTAGCATCAGTGTGTGAGACAACTAGCCTCAGTGTCTGAGACAACTAGCATCAGTGTCTGAGACAACTAGCATCAGTGTCTGAGACAACTAGCATCAGTGTCTGAGACAACTAGCCTCAGTGTCTGAGACAACTAGCCTCAGTGTCTGAGACAACTAGCCTCAGTGTCTGAGACAACTAGCATCAGTGTCTGAGACAACTAGCCTCAGTGTCTGAGACAACTAGCATCAGTGTCTGAGACAACTAGCCTCAGTGTCTGAGACAACTAGCATCAGTGTCTGAGACAACTAGCATCAGTGTGTGAGACAACTAGCCTCAGTGTCTGAGACAACTAGCATCAGTGTGTGAGACAACTAGCATCAGTGTCTGAGACAACTAGCATCAGTGTCTGAGACAACTAGCCTCAGTGTCTGAGACAACTAGCCTCAGTGTGTGAGACAACTAGCCTCAGTGTGTGAGACAACTAGCATCAGTGTCTGAGACAACTAGCCTCAGTGTCTGAGACAACTAGCATCAGTGTCTGAGACAACTAGCCTCAGTGTCTGAGACAACTAGCATCAGTGTCTGAGACAACTAGCCTCAGTGTGTGAGACAACTAGCATCAGTGTGTGAGACAACTAGCCTCAGTGTCTGAGACAACTAGCCTCAGTGTCTGAGACAACTAGCCTCAGTGTCTGAGACAACTAGCCTCAGTGTCTGAGACAACTAGCATCAGTGTCTGAGACAACTAGCATCAGTGTCTGAGACAACTAGCATCAGTGTCTGAGACAACTAGCATCAGTGTCTGAGACAACTAGCCTCAGTGTCTGAGACAACTAGCATCAGTGTGTGAGACAACTAGCCTCAGTGTGTGAGACAACTAGCCTCAGTGTCTGAGACAACTAGCATCAGTGTCTGAGACAACTAGCCTCAGTGTCTGAGACAACTAGCCTCAGTGTCTGAGACAACTAGCCTCAGTGTCTGAGACAACTAGCCTCAGTGTCTGAGACAACTAGCCTCAGTGTGTGAGACAACTAGCCTCAGTGTCTGAGACAACTAGCATCAGTGTCTGAGACAACTAGCATCAGTGTCTGAGACAACTAGCCTCAGTGTCTGAGACAACTAGCCTCAGTGTCTGAGACAACTAGCCTCAGTGTCTGAGACAACCAGCCTCAGTGTCTGAGACAACTAGCATCAGTGTCTGAGACAACTAGCATCAGTGTGTGAGACAACTAGCCTCAGTGTCTGAGACAACTAGCATCAGTGTCTGAGACAACTAGCCTCAGTGTCTGAGACAACTAGCATCAGTGTCTGAGACAACTAGCATCAGTGTCTGAGACAACTAGCATCAGTGTCTGAGACAACTAGCATCAGTGTCTGAGACAACTAGCCTCAGTGTCTGAGACAACTAGCATCAGTGTCTGAGACAACTAGCCTCAGTGTCTGAGACAACTAGCCTCAGTGTCTGAGACAACTAGCATCAGTGTGTGAGACAACTAGCCTCAGTGTCTGAGACAACTAGCCTCAGTGTCTGAGACAACTAGCCTCAGTGTCTGAGACAACTAGCCTCAGTGTGTGAGACAACTAGCCTCAGTGTGTGAGACAACTAGCCTCAGTGTGTGAGACAACTAGCCTCAGTGTCTGAGACAACTAGCATCAGTGTCTGAGACAACTAGCCTCAGTGTCTGAGACAACTAGCCTCAGTGTGTGAGACAACTAGCCTCAGTGTGTGAGACAACTAGCCTCAGTGTGTGAGACAACTAGCCTCAGTGTCTGAGACAACTAGCATCAGTGTCTGAGACAACTAGCATCAGTGTCTGAGACAACTAGCCTCAGTGTCTGAGACAACTAGCCTCAGTGTCTGAGACAACTAGCATCAGTGTCTGAGACAACTAGCATCAGTGTCTGAGACAACTAGCATCAGTGTCTGAGACAACTAGCATCAGTGTCTGAGACAACTAGCCTCAGTGTGTGAGACAACTAGCCTCAGTGTCTGAGACAACTAGCATCAGTGTCTGAGACAACTAGCCTCAGTGTCTGAGACAACTAGCATCAGTGTCTGAGACAACTAGCATCAGTGTCTGAGACAACTAGCATCAGTGTCTGAGACAACTAGCATCAGTGTCTGAGACAACTAGCCTCAGTGTCTGAGACAACTAGCATCAGTGTCTGAGACAACTAGCCTCAGTGTCTGAGACAACTAGCATCAGTGTCTGAGACAACTAGCATCAGTGTCTGAGACAACTAGCATCAGTGTCTGAGACAACTAGCATCAGTGTCTGAGACAACTAGCCTCAGTGTCTGAGACAACTAGCATCAGTGTCTGAGACAACTAGCATCAGTGTGTGAGACAACTAGCCTCAGTGTCTGAGACAACTAGCATCAGTGTCTGAGACAACTAGCCTCAGTGTCTGAGACAACTAGCATCAGTGTCTGAGACAACTAGCATCAGTGTCTGAGACAACTAGCATCAGTGTCTGAGACAACTAGCATCAGTGTCTGAGACAACTAGCCTCAGTGTCTGAGACAACTAGCATCAGTGTCTGAGACAACTAGCCTCAGTGTCTGAGACAACTAGCATCAGTGTCTGAGACAACTAGCCTCAGTGTGTGAGACAACTAGCCTCAGTGTCTGAGACAACTAGCATCAGTGTCTGAGACAACTAGCCTCAGTGTCTGAGACAACTAGCCTCAGTGTCTGAGACAACTAGCCTCAGTGTGTGAGACAACTAGCCTCAGTGTGTGAGACAACTAGCCTCAGTGTGTGAGACAACTAGCCTCAGTGTCTGAGACAACTAGCATCAGTGTCTGAGACAACTAGCCTCAGTGTCTGAGACAACTAGCCTCAGTGTCTGAGACAACTAGCATCAGTGTCTGAGACAACTAGCCTCAGTGTCTGAGACAACTAGCCTCAGTGTCTGAGACAACTAGCCTCAGTGTGTGAGATAACTAGCCTCAGTGTGTGAGACAACTAGCCTCAGTGTGTGAGACAACTAGCCTCAGTGTGTGAGACAACTAGCCTCAGTGTCTGAGACAACTAGCATCAGTGTCTGAGACAACTAGCCTCAGTGTGTGAGACAACTAGCCTCAGTGTGTGAGACAACTAGCCTCAGTGTGTGAGACAACTAGCCTCAGTGTCTGAGACAACTAGCATCAGTGTCTGAGACAACTAGCCTCAGTGTGTGAGACAACTAGCCTCAGTGTCTGAGACAACTAGCCTCAGTGTCTGAGACAACTAGCCTCAGTGTCTGAGACAACCAGCCTCAGTGTCTGAGACAACTAGCATCAGTGTCTGAGACAACTAGCATCAGTGTGTGAGACAACTAGCCTCAGTGTCTGAGACAACTAGCATCAGTGTCTGAGACAACTAGCATCAGTGTCTGAGACAACTAGCATCAGTGTGTGAGACAACTAGCCTCAGTGTCTGAGACAACTAGCATCAGTGTCTGAGACAACTAGCATCAGTGTCTGAGACAACTAGCATCAGTGTCTGAGACAACTAGCCTCAGTGTCTGAGACAACTAGCATCAGTGTCTGAGACAACTAGCATCAGTGTCTGAGACAACTAGCATCAGTGTCTGAGACAACTAGCATCAGTGTCTGAGACAACTAGCCTCAGTGTCTGAGACAACTAGCATCAGTGTCTGAGACAACTAGCATCAGTGTCTGAGACAACTAGCATCAGTGTCTGAGACAACTAGCATCAGTGTCTGAGACAACTAGCATCAGTGTGTGAGACAACTAGCCTCAGTGTCTGAGACAACTAGCCTCAGTGTCTGAGACAACTAGCCTCAGTGTCTGAGACAACTAGCATCAGTGTCTGAGACAACTAGCCTCAGTGTCTGAGACAACTAGCCTCAGTGTCTGAGACAACTAGCCTCAGTGTCTGAGACAACTAGCCTCAGTGTCTGAGACAACCAGCCTCAGTGTCTGAGACAACTAGCATCAGTGTCTGAGACAACTAGCATCAGTGTGTGAGACAACTAGCCTCAGTGTCTGAGACAACTAGCATCAGTGTCTGAGACAACTAGCCTCAGTGTCTGAGACAACTAGCATCAGTGTCTGAGACAACTAGCATCAGTGTCTGAGACAACTAGCATCAGTGTCTGAGACAACTAGCATCAGTGTCTGAGACAACTAGCCTCAGTGTCTGAGACAACTAGCATCAGTGTCTGAGACAACTAGCCTCAGTGTCTGAGACAACTAGCATCAGTGTCTGAGACAACTAGCATCAGTGTCTGAGACAACTAGCATCAGTGTCTGAGACAACTAGCATCAGTGTCTGAGTCAACTAGCCTCAGTGTCTGAGACAACTAGCATCAGTGTCTGAGACAACTAGCATCAGTGTGTGAGACAACTAGCCTCAGTGTCTGAGACAACTAGCATCAGTGTCTGAGACAACTAGCCTCAGTGTCTGAGACAACTAGCATCAGTGTCTGAGACAACTAGCATCAGTGTCTGAGACAACTAGCATCAGTGTCTGAGACAACTAGCATCAGTGTCTGAGACAACTAGCCTCAGTGTCTGAGACAACTAGCATCAGTGTCTGAGACAACTAGCCTCAGTGTCTGAGACAACTAGCATCAGTGTCTGAGACAACTAGCCTCAGTGTGTGAGACAACTAGCCTCAGTGTCTGAGACAACTAGCATCAGTGTCTGAGACAACTAGCCTCAGTGTCTGAGACAACTAGCCTCAGTGTCTGAGACAACTAGCCTCAGTGTGTGAGACAACTAGCCTCAGTGTGTGAGACAACTAGCCTCAGTGTGTGAGACAACTAGCCTCAGTGTCTGAGACAACTAGCATCAGTGTCTGAGACAACTAGCCTCAGTGTCTGAGACAACTAGCCTCAGTGTCTGAGACAACTAGCATCAGTGTCTGAGACAACTAGCCTCAGTGTGTGAGACAACTAGCCTCAGTGTGTGAGACAACTAGCCTCAGTGTGTGAGACAACTAGCCTCAGTGTCTGAGACAACTAGCATCAGTGTCTGAGACAACTAGCCTCAGTGTGTGAGACAACTAGCCTCAGTGTCTGAGACAACTAGCCTCAGTGTCTGAGACAACTAGCCTCAGTGTCTGAGACAACCAGCCTCAGTGTCTGAGACAACTAGCATCAGTGTCTGAGACAACTAGCATCAGTGTGTGAGACAACTAGCCTCAGTGTCTGAGACAACTAGCATCAGTGTCTGAGACAACTAGCCTCAGTGTCTGAGACAACTAGCATCAGTGTCTGAGACAACTAGCATCAGTGTCTGAGACAACTAGCATCAGTGTCTGAGACAACTAGCATCAGTGTCTGAGACAACTAGCCTCAGTGTCTGAGACAACTAGCATCAGTGTCTGAGACAACTAGCATCAGTGTCTGAGACAACTAGCATCAGTGTCTGAGACAACTAGCATCAGTGTCTGAGACAACTAGCATCAGTGTGTGAGACAACTAGCCTCAGTGTCTGAGACAACTAGCCTCAGTGTCTGAGACAACTAGCCTCAGTGTCTGAGACAACTAGCATCAGTGTCTGAGACAACTAGCCTCAGTGTCTGAGACAACTAGCCTCAGTGTCTGAGACAACTAGCCTCAGTGTCTGAGACAACTAGCCTCAGTGTCTGAGACAACCAGCCTCAGTGTCTGAGACAACTAGCATCAGTGTCTGAGACAACTAGCATCAGTGTGTGAGACAACTAGCCTCAGTGTCTGAGACAACTAGCATCAGTGTCTGAGACAACTAGCCTCAGTGTCTGAGACAACTAGCATCAGTGTCTGAGACAACTAGCATCAGTGTCTGAGACAACTAGCATCAGTGTCTGAGACAACTAGCCTCAGTGTCTGAGACAACTAGCATCAGTGTGTGAGACAACTAGCATCAGTGTGTGAGACAACTAGCCTCAGTGTCTGAGACAACTAGACCCACACGTGGGGTTAAAAGTCTCAAACATTTTTAGGTCAACTAAGAGACATAGCAATTCAACTAACAATCAACGTTGGACTTCCGCAAGGCTCGGTTATTGCTCCTTTAATGTTTTCACTGTTCACCAATGATCTACCCACCGAAATTACAGAAGGCAAACTAACACTCTTCGCGGACGACACTACCCACCTGATTAAATCCTCTAATTCCGACAAATTATGTATGGAAACAAATTCAGCGGTCTCTCAAATTGAGAAGTGGGCCCGCAAGAACAATCTATTTCTGAACCATGAAAAAACAGTTGTAATAAGATTTAAGGCAAATCAAAAAGAGGAAAGTAGCACGCTTATCTGGATGAATAACAGAAGTATTGTGGAAGGAGCTGAAACTAAACTGCTGGGGATAATGATAGACAAAGAACTAAACTGGAAAAGTCACATCAACATGGTATGTAAAAAGATTGCAAGCAATTGTTTTCTTATAAAAAAATTAATGGATGTCATATCGCTAAGCCTAGTAAGAGTGGTTTATTTCTCCCATATCCAAGCAATTCTCGGATACGGCATAGCACTTTGGGGGTGGTCTCCCCACACGAAAAGGCTTTTCAAATTACAGAAGCGAGCGGTTAGAATAATGATAAAGGCTAGTCGGGATCCATGTGCGGAATTTTATTATAAGGACTCGTGCGTTACGTTTTTTAAAAAACTGGAAATTTTAACTTTGCCGTGTCTATATATGTATAGCACAATTATATATCTCATTGACAATTGTAGCAATATACAAACCATTGACGATGTGCACGATCATTATCTTAGAAATAAAAAGGACATCAGGCAAAACATGCATAAAATAGACAAATGGTCTAGAGGACCAACAGAAATGGGCGCCAAATTTTTTAACAGATTACCAGGATCGATCAAATGTAAAGATGGCCTGGCTTTTAAAAACGCACTGAAGGATTATTTATTAAAAAATTGTTTTTATTCGGTTGACACCTTTTTAGAACATAAAGAGTAACTTATACACTCTATGTAGATTATGTTATTATGTACCTGACTTTCCAAATGTTATTTTGTGTAACCAATTATGGAAGAAAATAAAATGAAATGAAATGAAATGAAAACTAACGGTCTAATAAATCGCAAAAAATTCACATTATAACCAAATGTGTATTAATCAATAAAAAAAAAAATAGCATAAGAATAACTTCATTTTGCTAAAAGATATGCACACATAGATAGATTCTGAGACAACTAGACCCCTCCTCCCCTACTCAACAGTTGGGAGAATGACACTATTCGCAGATGACACTAGCCAACTAATATACTCTAAAGAAAATAATGTTGGGGAGTTAGCTAACACAGCCACCTCGCAAGTACAAGACTGGTGCAAGCACAACAAACTTTTCTTAAATCAAAACAAAACTGTGCTGATCCAATTCAAAACTAGACACAAAGCATATGACAAAAGTCCTCTTGTCAAGCTACTAGGCAGAAGCATACCTATCAAAACAGAATAGAAGTTTCTAGGCGTAATAATAGATGACACATTAAGCTGGGATAGCCACTTAAATTACCTGTGCAATAAAGTAGCTACCTGCTACCTGATAAAACGGCTAATGACTTTAACTAAATTAGAAACGGTCAAAATAGTCTACTACTCAAACATCGAATCCCATCTCAGGTACGGCATATCGGTCTGGGGATGGTCAAATAAAACAATTAGACTGTTCAGATTACAAAAGAGGGCCATCAGAAACATGGCACTCGCAAGTACAGACCCCTGCGTGGAAATCTAGGTCAAAGACTCCTGTCGACCTCTATTCAGGCATTTTAAAATTCCGACACTTTTTAGCTTATATGTTTTTAATGTAATCATGTATGTATGCAAATATGGTATTGAAAGAAATAAAGGATGTACAAAACAAAACACACATTTTAAGCTAGGAAAACCGAAACTAACAATTTAAAAAAAGGACCATCTTACTCAGGAGGCTTATTTTAAACAACCTCCCAAGAACTTCCAAGAGAGAGAAAATGAAGATTTTAAAAAATGTCTACATTCTTATCTGATCGAAGGATGTTTTTATAATATTGATGAATTCCTTGCACCATAAATGTGTAACTAGTTAGTAGTACCTATTATTAAGTGTATGTACGTATTATATTATTTTCACAATCTTGACTTTCCTGTAAGACACAGTGTGTTATTTATGGAATAAAAACTTTGCGCAATATTCCTGATCAAAGCATCAAACAAACTGCTATGCAAACTTGGCTGCTCGCTCGCGTTTTCCCGTTCATTGTCCACGATCTTGTGGAAAAATATAATGAGAAACAAATCAAACTGATATCTTTGCTCCTTCGAATAATGGAGATAGTATTTAGCCCTGCCGTCAGCTTTGGACAGCTACAACAGCTAAGAATAATGGAGATAGTATTTAGCCCTGCCGTCAGCTTTGGACAGCTACAACAGCTAAGAATAATGGAGATAGTATTTAGCCCTGCCGTCAGCTTTGGACAGCTACAACAGCTAAGAATAATGGAGATAGTATTTAGCCCTGCCGTCAGCTTTGGACAGCTACAACAGCTAAGAATAATGGAGATAGTATTTAGCCCTGCCGTCAGCTTTGGACAGCTACAACAGCTAAGAATAATGGAGATAGTATTTAGCCCTGCCGTCCGCTTTGGACAGCTACAACAGCTAAGAATAATGGAGATAGTATTTAGCCCTGCCGTCCGCTTTGGACAGCTACAACAGCTAAGAATAATGGAGATAGTATTTAGCCCTGCCGTCAGCTTTGGACAGCTACAACAGCTAAGAATAATGGAGATAGTATTTAGCCCTGCCGTCAGCTTTGGACAGCTACAACAGCTAAGAATAATGGAGATAGTATTTAGCCCTGCCGTCAGCTTTGGACAGCTACAACAGCTAAGAATAATGGAGATAGTATTTAGCCCTGCCGTCAGCTTTGGACAGCTACAACAGCTAAGAATAATGGAGACAGTATTTAGCCCTGCCGTCAGCTTTGGACAGCTACAACAGCTAAGAATAATGGAGATAGTATTTAGCCCTGCCGTCAGCTTTGGACAGCTACAACAGCTAAGAATAATGGAGACAGTATTTAGCCCTGCCGTCAGCTTTGGACAGCTACAACAGCTAAGGGAAATGGTAAAAGACCATCATCATTTGTTAAATGAACTTTTTTCACACGTGAACAAAATCAACAAACAACAACATATTGAGCACTATGCTGATTGCATGGAGCAGTTTGGACCTATGGTGCGATTTTGGTGTATGCGATACGAGGCGAAGCACCACCTTATTAAGAAATACAGTTCTAGCTGCTGCAATTTCAAAAATCCTCCAAAAACAGTGATAAATATGTGTCAGTTTGGTCAATGTGCATTTTGAGGAAAATACCAACAAGGCCTTCGGGAGAAGGTGGAAAGGAATATTGACATTGTGCGGGAAATATCTTCATGTTTTGGGGTTGATTATCTCTTGAGTCTCGGCTTCAAAATATCTGACCAGGTTGTGTATGGTACGGAATACAGACCTGGATTAATGGTATGTACCAAAAGCCAGGAGCGCACGAAAACCGGCCTACCACGATTTGATGAAATCGTCGAAAATCAGTAAGTGTTCAGTAAATCCGCCATTCATCTGATTGTGCGCAATTGGGAAACACTGTACATGGAGGAAATTTTCAACGCATTCAGGGGGGAAAAGAGTTCACAAGACAGTGTGCTTGGCTTTCCTCTTCTATTTAATGTTGTTTATTGTTTGGGTGATCATACATAGATGATATAAACATAGTCAGTAATATAAACAGTCGATGCAATAAAATGAAAATAGAGAAAATTAACAAGTCATTACAATAAAATTAAAAGATAATAAATTAAGTTTGTATATGAAAATACTCAGCTGTTGAGTAGAGAGGGTTTATTTAATATTAAGAACAATTTAAGACTTCGCTGAAAGGCTGCGTCGTCTTCCTCGCATCTTATATGAGTAGGAAGGTGATTAAAAAAGGCTGCTCCAGCGTATGAGGGGCTTTGGCTGTAAAAGGCCAGGTTGTGCCCTTGGACAGCAATCTTGCCCTTCTGCCGGGTGTCGTGGTTGTGTATTTGCCTAAAGTAGTCTTCCTATACGCGGTGAGCAGCCCCAGACACAAATTCCATACGATATGTGTGACTGGAATAACGCAAAGTATGCTATTCGCAAAACTTCCATACTGGTCACCGGTTTAAGATTGCGTAATAGGTAAGCGGATGTTGCAATTTTCCTAGAAACAGTGCCAATATGGGTAGACCAATCGCGGGTGTTACTGATGGTCACTCCGAGGAACTTCGTTTCGCTGCTCTCTCGCAAGCTCTTGCCCAAGAGTTTAATGAGAGGGCTCGAGTCGAGTTGCCTCTGGCGGGTATGGAATTGTAGAAAAGTGGTTTTAGTGCTATTTACAAGAAGTTTCGCTGAGTCACACCAAAGTTTCGCTAAGTCTTGATAAGTTAGGCGACTTCCGCCCATTGGCTCTTTGGCGCGATTACCGCCAAAACAACACATCAGTACTCGATATTGCATATTTTAGCGACTCGGTACGGTTTTAAAAATACCAACAAGAGATTCATTATTATTATCTAATGATATATTGTTATATAAATTTGCAAGTGCACGAGCACTTGTAAATAGGTAGTATTTGTATTGTATTTATTTTTTATTCCATGATTGATCATATTACATGATATAAAGAGTCACAAAGTAAAATAATAAAACTAAAATATGTACATAAGTAACTTATGCTTATAAGTTCAATAAAAAAAAAATATATATATATATTCTGGTGATACACTTTATACCCATTGTTAATAATACATATTTATAAAATACAATAGTTTTAATACTTAATACTTGTTATTGTGGTGAAAATATTGATCAAGAGAGA
The DNA here is from genome assembly GCA_947568835.1 of Protonemura montana. Classification (NCBI taxonomy): domain Eukaryota; kingdom Metazoa; phylum Arthropoda; class Insecta; order Plecoptera; family Nemouridae; genus Protonemura; species Protonemura montana. The sequence continues at coordinate 29,350,322 of OX387604.1, forward strand.
AAAAAAAATTGTCCGTTAAAAATTGTTTAAAAGTAGCCTTAAAAGCTTCACCACTTTTTTTTTTAAAGGCGTGAGGAATTTTATTTGAAAATCTTGAGCCCATGATTAGCGGTCCTCGAGACCATTTATCAGTTTTATACAATTCAATTCGGTTATCTTTTTTGTTTCTTACATCATAGTCATGGACTTTGTCAGTAGTTTGTAAAATAGCGCGACTTTCGGGAGATTTTTTCTTGCCAGCTTCTTCAACTATTTCGAGAAATTCATTAATGGATAACCGGGAAAAGAAATATTGGTTTATTAATACACCTCTGAGCATTATTCTGCCAATTTTTGGCCTTATTCTCGGAGTCCACGATCTCCTTGGGAGCAGTATTAAAGAGCACATGAAATATATTTGCGGTTTCTTGAGGACCCATAGTTACTTTACTGAACTCTATTTTAATGTCATGGTGGTTCGTGTCTATCCTTTTGTTTGAGTTGGCGTTAATAATATCTCAACCCGTCTCAGCTTTATTTTGAACGTTTTCAATTTTTTCATTGTTCGATTTCTTATTTTGCTAACATATACATGGTTTAATTTCAGGTGAAGAAGTTAATGGTAAATCTTTCTGGCATTGACCGAAGAAGATCTCAAAAACGATTTCCAGGCCAAAGTTGGCCCCCGAAATCAAATCATGGTTCTAATAAACGCAGCCATCTGTGCTCGGGATGATAGCGTCGTGGATACTGCAGGCGAAAGTAGTAGTGGAGCGGCAAAAATACCGTGCTTGCTGGCGAACGTTGCGATTCTACGCCATCAAAGGCCGTGGTACGAATTACATATAGTAAAAATCTAATTTTCATTTAGATTTTCACTTAGGGGTTTCCGTGATTGCTGCCTTGAGGGCGCATCCAGATGGCGAAAAAGTATTAAAAAAATTGGATGAGCCGTTGCGCCGTAAAATGACCAACATTTTAGTTTCGCGGCTAATCACTACAGCAGGAAAGTAAGCATGGCATACTCTTAACGTTTTCTAAATTATTTTTAAATTGGTATACATTTTCTATAATTTTGTGAATTTTGTTTCAGTTATCCGACCACCGAGCAGAAAGTGCTCTTGGCAAAGGGGATCGAAGCTGTTTTCCGAGCCTCGCTTGCAAAAGCGATAGCTCCGGTCGCTTGCGTTCGGTCAGTATTGCTTTTTTTTTAATCTTTATCACCAATCTAATTACTACTAACTATCGCAATTTAAAACAAGATTTTTTATCTCACTCCTAATTTGCTCTGTTTTCGACACATTAATTTGACGCCTTGACAAATACAGGCTTCATTGCCAATCGATGCCGGACACTAAGAAAGACGCTGACTCCAACTAAATAGCGATACAAAGTAGCTAAAACAAAAAGTTTGGCTAATGATTCAGTTCCCAACGACCACGGCGTCTCGGACTCCGACGAACAAACCTTCAAATCCCTAGGTGGAAATGCATTTAAAGATGCCGTAGCTATAACAAATTGCCACTTACTAAATATTGAACCAACTAGAATAACGAAAACTAAAAGTGGCGCTTCATCAACAGTAATCGATAATGTGGTTACAAATAGCGCAGACGTTTCGTTTATTAAAAATTTAGAGCTTGGACTTGCTGATCATCTTGGGCAACTGGTACATATAAAAAGAGATGAACCTATAATTATAAACAATAACAAGGAAACTAAAAAGGTACTCATAAGGTCATTCAAACCGAGCAACGTTGATATGTTCTTATCTATACTGAGTGAGGTCAATTGGGAATCAACATTAAAAGCTAAAGAGGTCAACGACGCATTTGAACAATTCAGCCGTAGGTTTAAACACTGCTTCGACACAGCGTTTCCCTGCCGGCAAACTAAGAACAGAGGGGTAAGGTCGTCTAACAATAAAGTGTGGTACACGCCTGAACTTTTAAATAGAAGTAAAGAGGTAATAACCCGGTATCAATTGTCAAGAGCTACAGGCAGTCTCATGGATAAACTAATGTATACGAAAGTTCAAGCATTGTACTCATTAGAAATTAAAAATACTATAAAACAGTATAATAGTAAAATCATAACAAACTCTAGCAACAAGTCTAGGGCAGCTTGGTCAATTATTGATAAAAATAATGGGAATAAATGTAAAAAGTCAAAAATGAATGAGAAGAAGGAGTTGAAAATTGTAAATGAAGATGTCGAAATAACATCCCCAAGAAAAGTGGCTAATTTGTTTAATAAGCACTTTATTATATCTGCCGCTAGCGCAAGTAACACCATCCCATTGGTGAAGACCGCAATAGCTTCTAATAATAACTTTTTCTTATACCCTGTGACTCTAAAGGAATACCACGAAATTATGGAAAAAATTACAAAAAAACGGACAGCAGGTTATGATGAGGTTCCACCTAACATATTGAAAAATGCTGCTGTATATTTAGCGGAACCTCTTATATACATAATAAACACTTCGTTCGCGACAGGAGTCTTCCCTGAAGCATTAAAATTGTCGATTGTTTGTCCGATATATAAAAAGGGTGACAAAACAACACTGAATAACTACAGGCCAATAGCACTCCAATCTGTATTCTCAAAACTACTCGAAAATGCGTATTGTGCTCGATTAGTTGCATTTTTAGAGAGGTATGGGTTATTAAGTGAATGCCAACATGGTTTCAGAAAGGATAGATCCACTACGACTGCAATATCAAATTTCGTAAATCGATTAATGTCATCCATGCAAATGAATAGCAGGAATTACGGTATTTTCTTTGACTACACAAAAGCGTTTGATTTGGTAAATCACGACTTGCTATTAATGAAACTACAAGGTATGGGCATCCGCGGAGTGGCTAACAATTGGGTTCAAACATTTCTTAGAAATAGAAAACAGGTAGTGAAGATAACACATCAAACAATAGGAGTCACTTATTCTGATGAAGAGGTAATAAATGTAGGCGTGCCCCAGGGTAGTTCAATTGCTCCGATATTGTTCATAATCTACATAAATGAACTGGAAACTGCGGTGACAAAAGGCTCTCTGACTACTTTTGCAGACGACACCACAGTTCTCGTAAGTGAAAATGTTAGCTGCATAGTAGAAAATAGCAAACTGGCAGTAAATCAAATGACTGATTGGAGCTTAAAAAATGAACTTAAACTCAACACTGATAAGACTGTAATTATTCGTTTTAATGACAAACAAGATGGCTATATGACACCACTTTTATATATGAATGGGAAAAGCATTAGAGTAGTGGATGAGACGAAATTTCTCGGTGTGACAATAGACTATCGACTGAAATGGATAACCCACATAAATAATACTGCACAGAAAATATCGTCAGGGTGCTATTTAGTTAAAAGGATTTTAAAATTATGTAACTTCAGCACAGCAAAACTTGTTTATTTTGCATATGTCCATTCCAATCTCCTATATGGTATAGTCTTGTGGGGTCATTCACCACACATTATTAAATTGTTTCGACTACAGAAGAGGGCCATCAAATACCTGGCTAATGCAAGCTATGAGCCGACAAATCCAGGAGTGTATTTTAAAGATTCGACTAAGCCACTTTTTAAAAAATATGGAATTATGACATTACCATGCTTATATATTTTTACTATTGTGATGTATGTTATTAATAATAAGTATTTAACCAAAGAAAGTAATGATAAACACCACGATTATACATTAAGGGCAAAGATTAACTTATATGACTTAACAACAATAAATTACAGTAAAGGACCTATTGCATGTGGTGTGAAATTATTTAATCATTTACCAATGGATATAAAATGTAAAAGTAACGATAAAGATTTTTCAAGCAGACTGAAAAACTATTTAATGGGCAACTGCTTTTATTCTGTTAATGAGTTTATTAATAACGAGATTGTAAATATTGTGTGACTTTCCAATGTTATTTGTAATGACCAATCTGGAAATAAAATGCTTATTATTATTATTATTATTAATATTATTATTATTATTATTATACACTGACACGGACACTGGCACGGACACGACGACTTGGAAACATTTCCGATACGCGATTTAGTAGCCAAATTGGGCAATTTTAGTACTTAACCCATTAGTTTGCAGCTATAAATTAATGCGTTGACTTATTTATTTTCATGATTGAACTAGATATCCTATAAAACGTACACTGTAATCACCTACTACTTCAAACCAGCAGTCCTGACTCCACCTGTGTAACTTTACCTGTCATCTCCTCCCGAACGGCTGTCAACTATTACCATGGTGAGTTTAATTTATTACCTTTGATCAAGCTAGCGCCATAAACCTAGCGACCCGACAACCCTCCATTTTTTCACAATTATCTGTAATCTCAGGAAGTCTTAGCAGCTTTTGGTCAGCTCGGTATATTTAGATCAGTGGTGGCACCGGTTATCAATATCAGACTATATCCTATCAAGGTCCTCGGGCCTTCCGACACTTCCAAGAAATGAAGGAAATAGGCCCTTTGTTGTTGACCTCCAGCGGACGTGACCTTCTAAACCGGGATGGTTGACCCACCACTTCATAGCCATGCCATGGGGTCAATTCGACTTGGTGACTCAGGGAAGAGCGACCATATCTTGTAAGTGGCCTCCATTTTGTCATTAGGAATTACGTCCTCAGATTTAACCTCACCGCTATTTCCAATCATAAGCATGTCATCGTTATTCCCAAGAAGCTTAGAAACCGTGCAGACATGCGGCGTTTGTTTTTGTGTCACCGAAGTTCTCATTCTGCGTTGACAGAAGTGTGTGTGTGTGTGTGTGTGGCAGCTTATTAACTTGAAAACAAAATCATCTTGACATAAACCAAGAAAATTGTCTCGAAGAAGTCAACTCTTCATCGAAACGAAGACCATAATAATTTAGTAAGACCGAAACCAAGACACCATCCAGCCTGGCTGTTACAGCATTCAGCCAAGTGAAACTATGATATCGAGGAGAGACCACCTGTTGCATTCCAGGCTAACACGGCAATATAAGATAATTCTTTATTCTTCATTTTATAAACCAACTTATAATCGAGATAAAAAAAGATTCCCATGTCCGTTGAAATCTCCATAAATAACTCGTGTCACTTTTCATTTTACCAAGCTCACGAAGAGCTGGCACATGACGTTGTTTTCAGTCGGCACGGCCCGTTGGCACCAAGCACGGACATGTTTCTAGGAGGCGTGGTCTATAAAAACAAGCGACTCGCATCTGCCAAGCCCAGTCTCTCCGCTTCTCTCAACCAGTAATCGTTGGCCGTTGCCATGGCTTGCTAGGCTAAACTTTAGAAGTGAAAACGTTCTGTCAATAAATCCTTTTTAAAAATGTGAGATCGTAAAGGTTGCATTATCTGGATTATATTTAGTAATTGATAATTCAAGCCTACGTTAAAGACGACGTTAATATGAGCACATTTGTTGCATTGGGAATTGTGTCTGTCGGCTCAGCTCGGTGAACTCGGGTCTAGTCTTTCTTCAAGTGAACTTATTCAAGTTGCCAGCCGGTGCCAACACAAAGTGACCGATATAATCTTCTATTGTTATAAACAAATCACGGTGTTAAAAAATTGTATGACATGTATCAACATAAAATAAGTCATAACTTGAAAATAGAAAACAATCATTGGGATGCCAAGCAACCTTCGGATGTGACCACACGAGATCCCATTTTCACCATCAGGTTGGTTTTTCTTCATGTCTTGGTATTAGGGAATTCCCAGTATGCTGTAACGTAGTCAATGATTTCAAAGCGGGTCAGCCGATAGCAAGGGTAACGCAATGCTTCTACAGCGAGATCCCTGCCGGGCGCTTGTTGCCTCTGGGCGCTTTTTGCCCGGCAGGAGTTTCTCCGTGAAGTCTCCCCGGCCTCTGCGAGCCGAGGCTTGCATGGCTGGCTTGGTGACATAGTTTGTTGGCTGGCTGCAGGAGGCGTGTATAAAAGCAGCCAACGTTCTGCCTCTAGCGTAGTCTCGCCGCTCCACTCGACAAATGAACACCGGCTTCTCGTGCTATTGATCTAAACTATATTTATTTCTAAAGAATAAACTGGTATGCTTGGCACTGGAGTGTGATTTAAGCTGAGTCGTCAAATATATGCCATTATTTTTCGTCGTACTTGATGGGCTGTTTTAGAATGTGCCGAGTACAGTTTTCGCTGTGGTCACCGTAAAATATAGAATGACGAGGCTTACGAAATTCCAAAAGGCAAATAAAAAGTTAGGGACTTTTGCTCTAAACAGAAGCAGTGCTTTTGCATCCTGATCGGGTTTACATTTAATAGACAAGTTAGCTTTAAAACAGGAACAAATGATTTGATAATGCCTTGATTTGGAAATAACAATTATATAACTCGTATTGATTACTGAAGTGTAAAACTATTTTGTCAATGTTTTTCGGCCAGGAATCTTTGCACTAACAATGCATTTTTACCGTCGACCGTCGCTGTTCTATTGCAGGGTTTTTTGGTAGAAAAACCGATAGATAAAAAAAAAGGTAATTTGCCCTGCATTTTACCCGGGTTGTCTCTTCCTTTTGAACTTCGCATGATGTTCGGCTTAGGCTACTAAAAGAAGGCGACGAGGACTGAAGCGGGAATAAATTGAGGGTAGCACCTATGTCGATTTACTTTTTGTCTCTGTGCCCGGAGGTGGCTGTAGTACACGGTTTTACGTGTACCTAAGTTGCATTGCCTGGCTAGGATTTTCAGCCAACATCAGGAAGATGCCAGCTCACGAACGTGCGTGTCCCTTGTCGGGCGATTGTTAACAATCAACCAGAGGAATTTTGCTTTCTCAAACAGTTCGAGTAATAACTATAGCTCCTTTTTTATATCTGCTGCATACTGAAGTATATTCGTTTTCTTACTTCATTGTTATTCACTTATTGAGTATCTTTTTTATGCAATTATGTTCGTCTTCTTCTCTGCTTGGGTTACTATGGTCGTATTGTTGGTAAATCGGATCACTTTAATAGCTAGGTCGTTACCATGCCACTCTTCACGGGCAACCTTAGCTTGGCAGGCCAACCACTGTCGTGGTCACAGCATTAAAGAGATATCTCCATTCATATTCAATCTCGAACGATAATGTAGAAGTCGGGCTGTAGTAGAAGCCAGGACGCTTGTAGCGTTGCGTCATGTTAATGTGGTCATTCAATTATGATCCGGCCTTCACGCATCAACTGTAAAAAGGTTACGGCATCTACCTCGATCACGGTGTACGTTTACCTTGTTTTGGGTTTGATGGTAACCCGATATGTTGGTCAGGTCATATGAGCTCATTTTGTATGAAAAGACCATCTCGGAAACAATCTTTCTCTACTCTCTTCTCTACTTTCTCTACACACGTGGTGTTTGCTTCCATCTGTTTATATTCTCTACCTGCAATGACCAGACTCCTGGTCATCGGGTGTTTCATGAAGGTGCAGTTGAACATGGAGGCGTTTTAGATGCAACATCTAATAATTGTTCCACTGACAACATTCAAGGTGTTTTCTGTGTTGTTGGTCCCGTGTCGGTGCACTGTTTCTCGGCAGCCGGTCTTGTTGGCCTAACCAGTGGCGGCGGCGCTACGGCCTTGCACGTCTGCTAGTATTGGAACTCTGGTGGCAGGTTGTTGGCGTTCCCCCACCATAACCCCATGCCCGCGGAATAGTTGCCAATTGTGCCATTGTTGACTCCTTTACACTTTGGCTTTTTTAACTCCCTCTGTACCAATTATGTTTATGCTTAAGGAATCCATCACGTTTAAATTGTCAAGTTCTTGTAGGCCACTTGCATTTTTCCCAGCTTTGAAGAAAACCTGGCCTAAACACGATAATGTTATTGATAAATGTTATTGTCATCCATCAGGGCGCTCAAGAAAGAAATTTCCATTATTGTGCTGAAAATGGTCAAGCTAATAATAATAATAATGTTGTTTATTGTCGAGGATGATCATATTGATAAGTTTTATGTCGAACAATGCTTCTTTTATATTTTTTACTTGTCACTCTTTACTGTTCAGAGATTAAGCAAATGGCATAAGACGGTCATAGCAACAGGTCATGATGGTAATACAAACGCAGTACTCAGTCCAAAAATAAAATACATAACTCACTTGTGGCTCTTGCGAGGTAATCATTAATAGTATGCAAACATTCTCCGATTAGCCACCTCTTTAGCATGTGCTTAAAATCAAATGGTTCCTGTACTTTTGAATGTTTTTTTTACGTCACTGGATAGTCAATGAATAGTCAATGAATAGTCAATGAATAGTCAATGAATAGTTTGTATCCGGCCTGAATTGGGCTTTAAGTTGTGATTTTATGATTAGTAGAGTGGTTATTCTCCCGTTTGTCATGCCTTAAACTGTAAGACACTTTGGTATTATGCAAGTCGTCTTGTGCAAAATTGGTTAAAAGAACTTCTATAGTTTGTTACTAAAATAATGTCATTATTTAAAAACGAGTAAACACAATTTACACAAACACAATTCAATAGAAGAGTTTTTGCACAAAAAAAATACTCTTTGAAAAACAAGGATCTTAACTCGCATTTGCCAGAATGCCCAGATATTTTTCTGTGAACGGAAACTCTTCTAGCTGCCTGCGTATGAATCCATGTAGTGACACGTCATATTGAAATCTCCAATGTATGTGAGCATATGAAACTCATTGAGCAGTAAGCTCATCGCTGATTTCCCAGATATTCCGTAATAGGTAGCAGCCGCTGGAAACTCTTTACGGAATCCATTTATCCAGCTATGATTACAGACTCCCGAGGATTAGTCTGTGACTTTACTTTAATGCTCTGACCATCGTGTCTTAATATGTTAAAGGACTAGAAAGGTAATTTTAGTTTGATACCAATTTAGTAAAATTTACCAGCATTACGTTACTTTTGTTCAGAAAGGAATTGTTACATTCACTGTTCTTCTCTTGAATTAAGTCTTCAGAGTTTCTGGTATTTATGTAGTGAGTCGTGTCGTTTGCATATATACTCTCACATTTATGGGGAAGATCATCTGTGTTTGAAACAAACAACAAAGGAGTAATGGTTTTTTCCTGGGGGACACCTATATGTATTACTAGTTGCACTGATAAGCATATTTTGTTTCCTGCGTCCGCACAACCTGTATCTTCTTTTCTTAGAAAGATCACACCCAGTTAATGGCTACCCCGATATTCCTAATTGGTCCAGGTTGTGGAGAAAAAGGTCATATTGAACATTATCAAAGGCCTCTGAGTAGTCGTAGAAAACTCCAATTAGTGCCCCAATGTTGTTATTTGAGCACCTTTCCGACGAAGTCGACTAAACCCGTCGTGGTATATCGTTGGATTTGGCAACAAAGCTGCTAATCCTTCTCTGGAGATCTTACTGTATTTTCTGTGAGAATACCAATGTATTGGGTTTAAATGACCTAGTATTAATATATCTCCACTTTTGAAGCAAAGCACAATGACAATCTTTTTTAATCGTTCAATGAATCCACATGAGCATTCCACCAAACAGTCTCAATCATCCATCATCTTGATGCTTTTTTGATGATTCAAAAAAGGTTACTCAACCACCAAGCTGCTAGTGCTTAATCTCTAACGAGGTACATCGTTCAAAAGTTCATGTAGAATGTTCTGCATAACTTATAATACTATAATTCAAGAGGGCATGATTCAAATAAATCAACAGTCACCTTTGCTCACGGCTTTACTGCACCTTATGGCGTTTGTTGTATGGACATTCCACCATGCAGTCTTGAGTCGTCCATTATCTTAAAGCTTTGTTCTTAATTTTAACAGAAATAAAAACGCTTTACTCGACCGCCTGATCGTGCTTAATCGCTATTGTAGACAAACTACACACTTTCATGTGTGAAAGTAGATAGAACAGTCCCAGCTAACCGGCTGTTCAGAAAAAAGCTGTGTTCAAAACGTGTTCAGAACGAAAAGGCTGCTCAAGAAACAGTTTAGAATTTAAAACACTTGGTTTGTAGCGAGACTCTCATGCAGTTCGTCTTTCTTATGTCTCAGGCTGGTTGGATTTCAGCCGAGGATCTTGATCAGTTGTGCGCTTGCTTAAAAATGTGCTGCTTTTTTATTATGGCGTTCGCAATTGTAAATGGCATGACATATGATATGATTTTTGCTAACCGGTTTACCACTGGCTCTTATTCAAGGGCTTCGACGAGGGTCTGAGCCTAGATGTGGATGTCTTCGGCATAGGTGTGTGCTGGTTGCCCTCGAGTGCGAAGTGGAGACCATAATGGAGGGTAGACTTCTCGTGGTGCGTGAGCCTCTTGGTTCTATCTTGCATTCTTGGGCGTCTTTGTTGAAGATGTCTTCGGTGGCCTGAACTGGCGTGAGCCCGGCCGTCTGTCTCGGACCACTTTGAATGCAGGGCATCCACGGTAGCTGGAGACGCGGTCGCCGCTGCAGTTTGCGCATCTTCCTAAGGTTGCACAAACATTGTGGCTTGGCGACACAGTATCACGAAATGTGATCGAAATGCTGGCACTTGAAAAATTGAGCAGGTCTGTCCGGACTCTTGTAGTTTCCTCATGTGGCTTTCGCTTACAGCTTCGTTACCTTTCGAATTGAGGCGAAACCTTTTTGAGGTTGTGACGATAACAAAGAGTGCCAATTGTCTTAGCTGTCTCTTGCCTTCCTCGTCGTTCAGTGGGCGGTGGGACCGCCCACCAGTAGTAAGCTGCGCAACACTGTCAACCTGTCGGCCTTATATTCGTGAAAGGTGTCTCTTTCTTGTACTCTTTGGCGACCTGTCAATGCCACGGATCACCATTTTGATCGGCACATCTTTTTTTAGCACGAAGGAATGGCCTCATGTATTCTGCAGCGGCGGTAGCTCTGTGATGTCTGGGCGGGTGACAGACTCAACCTCCTTGTCAGACACGGCCTTCAGGGATGTGACAAGCTAAATAAAGTCGGTAATCCTTTTGAAAATAATTGGTGATGGCGTGGGGCCTGGTGGTATTGCCATCACCTTCATAGGTTCTTTTTAAAACGACTCATTGTTTTATTTTTTATTTCTAATGGAAATGTGTTATACAATTTCATCCCTGCACACGTGGAGCCTTTTCCAAACATTGTAAATATTTGCGTTGCTAGTCATTTTACATGTTTTTGTCATGTTAAACATGTCATGGCATGCTCGTTAAAATCTCCAAAAATGAATTGAATCTGGTGGATGGCTTGTTGGCATAGTTTGTTGGCTAGCTGCAGGCGGCGTCCATAAAAGCAAGCGACGCTGCGCATCTTGCCTAGTCTCTCCGCTCCACTCGACGAATGAACGCCGACTCCTCGTGATGTTGATTAAAAATATATTTATTTCTTTAAAATAAACTTGTATGCTAAGCACTGGAAGTACTTGTGAATAATCCAGTATATAGCGAAAACTATCCTAGGTTTAGGCATACTTCGCTTCTGGTGCCAAACATTCTGATGATTCAAGCTGAGTCGTCAAATATGTCCAATTCTTTTTCGTCGTACTTGATGGGCTGTTTTAGAATGTGCCGAGTACAGTTTTCGTTGTGATCACAATTAAATACAGAATGACGAGGCTTACGAAATTCGAAAAGGCAAATACGAAGTTAATAGTTTGTCCAAGAGCATGCTAGCACGGAAGACGTTCGACTCAGCTTTGTTCGAAGAGGAATCAAATGTAAATAACAATTATGGCCTACTATTTAGCAATTCGTGAGACGCACTGAAGCGTTGCAGTTTGTCTATGTTGGCTGCCACCTTTTTTGTATCTGGTTGCCAATCGTCAATCTTCTTCGAAAAGGGAATGGTAATTTCAGGCGCAGCGGGCATTTTCGCCAGCTCTGCGGTTAATAGTTTGTCCAGGAGCATGCTTGCACGGAAGACGTTCGACTCAGCATTGTTTTGCTAAAAAATAAGTTAAAATACTTGGTGGGTTGGTTGGTTACTTTCCATATCTTAGTTTCACAGTGGTCTTGAGTCAAGACCTTGAGTCAGGACTCTCAAAGAGTCTCTCGGAAACAATCTTCCTGTAGTTTCGCGATTATGTTTGTTATTCTGAGGTTGAATCTCGTGCGGTATCGTGGCAGTTTATTTTTCTTCACGGTGCAGATCCCATTTTGTCTGGCATTGTTTTGTGGAAAAATTGTGCCCATTCGCTTGTGATCACATAGACAACCATACTCTTTTAATGCAGGACTCTTCTTATTCAAATCTGCTAAGTAAACTTTGCAGCTAGAAACTAAAACATTTCTCCAGGCCAACACGACAATATTCGATAATTCCATATTCTTCATTTTATAAACCAACTTATAATCGAGATAACAAAATATTCCCATATCCGTTGAAACTTCCAAAAATAACTTGTGTCACTTTTTATTTCACCAAACTCACGAAGAGCAGGAACATGGCGTTGCTTTCAGTCGGCACCGAGCACGGACATGTTTCTAGGAGGCGTGGTTTATAAAAGCAAGCGACTCGCTGCAGGTAGGCTCAGTCTCTCCGCTCTCAACTAGTACACGTCACCCGTTGGCACATGATATTGTTTTGCGTCGTCACGGCCCGTTGGCAACAAGCACGGACATGTTTCTAGGTGGCGTGGTCTATAAAAGCAAGCGACTCGCTGCAGTCAGGCTCAGTCTATCCGCTTCTCTCAAACAGTGAATTGCAGCCGTTGCCATGACGTCTGTTGCTAGGCTACACTTTAGACATGAAAACGTTCCGTCAATAAATCCTTTTTGAAATATGCGAGATCGTATAGTTTGCATTATCTGGATTGTATTCAGTAATTAAGCTGTGTAAAAATTATCATGCCTACGTTAAAGACGACGTTAATATGAGCATATTTGTTGCATTCGGAATTGTGTCTGTCGGCTCAGCTCGGTGAACTCGTGATCGTGTTGCATAGAAATTACTGAAATCAGGCGTAATTAGATACTTTTTTTCTAAAGCCTGGACCTAATGGTCAAATACACTGAAGATAGTTGAGAGTGCTACCGAGATAAAGCAGTATGTGACATTTTGTATGCTGTGAATCGGGCGATTGCAAGATGGCAAGGGTAACTTAATGCTTCTACAGTAAGTTCCGTGCCGGGCGCTTGTTGCCTCTGGGCGCTTTTTGCCCGGCAGGAGTTTCTCCGTGAAGTCTCCCCGGCCTCTGCGAGCCGAGGCTTGCATGGCTGGCTTGGTGACATAGTTTGTTGGCTAGCTGCAGGAGGCGTGTATAAAAGCAGGCAACGTTCTGCCTCTAGCGTAGTCTCGCCGCTCCACTCGACAAATGAACACCGGCTCCTCGTGATATTGATCTAAACTATATTTGTTTCTAAAGATTAAACTGGTATGCTTGGCACTGGAGTGTGATTCAAGCTGAGTCGTCAAATATATGCCATTCTTTTTCGTCGTACTTGAAGGGCTGTTTTAGAATGTGCCGAGTACAGTTTTCGCTGTGGTCACCGTAAAATATAGAATGACGAGGCTTACGAAATTCGAAAAGGCAGATACGAAGTTAAAAGTTTATCCAGGAGCATTGTTGCACTGAAGACGTTCGACTCGCTTTGTTCGAAGAGGAATCAAATGTAAATAACAATTATGACCTACTATTTAGCAATTCGTGAGACCACTGACGCGTTGCATTTTGTCGATGTTGGCTGCCACCTTTTTTGTATCTGGTTGCCAATCGTCAATCTTCTTCGAAAAGAGAATGGTAATTTCAGGCGCAGCGGGCATTTTCGCTAGCTCTGCGGTTAATAGTTTGTCCAAAGGCAAATACGAAGTTAGTACTTACGCTAAAAACTAAAGCAGTGCTTTTGCATCCTGATTGGTTTAACATTTATTAGACTTGTCTCTTTTTGAACTTCTCATGATGTTCGGATGAGGCTATCCAAAGAAGGCGTACTTTGGACTGAAGCGGACTGAAGCGGGAATAAATTGTGGGTGGCACCTACGTCAATTTACTTTTTTTATATTTGTGCACGGAGGTGGCTGTAGTACACGGTTTTACGTGTACCTAAGTTGCATTGCCTGGCTAGGATTTTCAGCCAACATCAGGAAGATGCCAGCTCATGAACGTGCGTGTCCCTTGTCGGGCGAATGTTGATATTCAACCAGAGGAATTTTACTTTCTCAAACAGTTCGTGTAATAACTATAGCTCCTTTTTTATATCTGCTGCATACTGAAGTATATTCGTTTTCTTACTTCATTGTTATTCACTTATTGATTACCTTTTTTTGCAATTATGTTCGTCTTCTTCTCGGCTTGGGTTACAATGGTCGATTGTTGGTTAACTAGGTCGTGACCATGCCAGACTGTTCACGCGCAATCTGTGCTTAGCAGGCCAACCACCGTCGTGATCACAGCATTTAAGAGATATCTCCATTAATTTTGAATCTCGAACGATAATGTAGAAGTCGGGCTGTAGTAGAAGCCAGGACGCTTGTAGCGTTGCGTCATGTTAATGTGGTCATTCAATTATGATCCGGCCTTCACGCATCAACTGTAAAAAGGTTACGGCATCTACCTCGATCACGGTGTATGTTTACCTTGATTTGGGTTTGATGGTCAGGTCATATGAGCTCATTTTGTATGAAAAGACCATCTCGGAAACAATCTTCCTCTACTTTCGCATTTATTATTATTATTCTGAGGTTGAATCTCGGCGGTATCGTGGCAGTTTATTTTTCTTCACGGTGCAGATCCCATTTTGTCTGGCATTGTTTTGTGGAAAAATTGTCCCCATTAGCTTTTGATCGCACAGACAACCATACTATTTATGCAGGCTCTCTTCTTAAGCAAATCTGCCTTTACTAATAACATAAACAACAATCTTCATCGTCGTTCTCGATGGGCTGTTTAAGAATGTGTCGAGTGCTGTTGTGATTTTTTTCTTGTACACTAATTGTCAACCTAACCTTTTGTTCTGTTTGGTATTTGGTGGCGGTCGTTTAGTGGTTTTGAGGCTCATTTGCTGCCATGTTCAGACAGAAGTTTCTACTGCCCCTGTCGTCGTTGATGCATTTTCTGTTGGTTGTATTCATACTGTTGAATGGCCCGCTCGGGTGCGTTGACTCTTCCGGTGGACACATGGCGAGACATGGTTTCTCATCGTTGTTAAATGCTTCGAGTATTTTCGTTTTTCTTTATTCATTATAATTTTTTTCACTGTGAACCAACCTTCCTTAGTATGTCCCCGTTCTGTGCTTCGATAACGTGTTTTCGGTAAAAAGGCAACGAAACCACAGCCTTCCTCGCCATTTTGATCGGCACATCTTTTTTTAGCACGAAGGAATGTTAATATATTTGACTCCGCTACCGAGTGGTCTCATGGAGTCTGCAGCAGCGGAAGCTCTGTGATGTCTGGGCGGGTGACAGACTCAACCTCCTTGTCATACACGTCCTTCAGGGATGTGACAGGCTAAATAAAGTCGGTAATCCTTATCAAGATAATTGGTGATGTCTTGGGGCCTGGTGGCATTGCCATCACCGCCATAGGTTATTTTTAAAATTCCTTGTTTTATTTTTTATTTCTAAATGTAATTTGTTATGCAATTTCATCCCTACGCACGTAGAGCCTTTTCCAAACATTGTAAATATTTGCGTTGCTAGTAATTTTACATGTTTTTGTCTAGTGTCACATTCTCGTTGCCGGCTGGATTCAAAACTTGTGTACTGAGACCGCGGTGCAAAGACTTCAATATCCTCTTTTCGAATTTCACTATTCAAGAAGTCATATTTTCCTAATCTTCCAAGCTTATTCTTTAAGGTATTCATCAATACATCAAGTTAAGGAGAATTCCGCCTATTCTTGGGCAATCAACCGCTCGCTGGAAAAAAACAGCAACTTTTCGCTTCGAACCCACAGGTAGTGTTTGCTTCTATCTGCTTGTATTCTCTTCCTGCACGGCTTTACTTTTATTTCTAGCCTTATTGGTAATTACTAGTGCCTCTTTAATTCGTTTTGATAAAAATAATATCTCGAACACTTTGGTACAGTATTTGTTATTGTGTAAAATACAAACAGCCATTCAATTTGTTTCTGTCTGCTGTTCAATGCTTTCAAGTGTTCTGGGTTTATTTTATTCCTTGGATGCATTCCGTCGCCTGACGCACACGAACTGTATAATACAATAGTAAGGTCCTTAAGAATCAAGGTATGGCTTTCTTCGTTTTGGTGTTAGCTGCAGACCGAGAAAATTGGCTGGAGGTACAAATCTTGGCAGCCTTCAGTGGTTCCGGGTTCGGGACGAAGCGCAGAATCGAGGGCGATGTGGTGGCACCTTTTTACGTTCACGAATCGTGGAACTGTCCCTTCATTATAACCGTTATTTTGTTGCACCTCTCATTGGTCTGGTACCAATAGTCCAGTTTGGCTCACCTCTCTCGTACCTCTCAATTATCTGTCGGGAACTCATTTAGCCTCATGTTTGTGTTTAGAAGTTGACCACTGCAGCTTTGTTTTCGGTTGGAAACAGCCAAAGAAAATCAGCCAGTCGGATTTTTTTTCCGTTTGGAAGGTCGTTACTCAGTCGGTAACTATTTTTTATTAAGGAAGAGACTATTTCTTTCACTATAGCTCTGTATTTCCCTAACAGCGTCTCTACCCGACTTTATTATGTACGCGCTCTTGTAGCTTACGTTATGGGTTGTGTCATCTGCGTACAGAGTACCCGAAGCAACGCTCATGTTTTCAGCCAAGTTATTCGCAAATAAGACAAACATTAGTGGAGATATAATTGCTGCTTGGGGGACACCAACGTTTAAGATTACTTCCCCTGAGAGGTAGAACCTCTCTTTGTCTTCTGTCCGCACTATTTGTATTCTATCTTTTAAGAATGATTTCACCCAGTTATTGGCGACTCCTGATATGCCTATCTTATGTCATTTAAATAGAAGTAAGTCGTGGTTTATTGTGTCGAATGCTTTCGTATAATCGTAAAAGATGCCTATAACCTCCTCCTTATTATCAATTGTATTCATTATCTTTTCCACGAATTCAACTTGAGCCGTTGTAGTTGATTTATTCTTTATAACGCCGTGTTGGGCGCGGTTCATGAGTTCAAACTGGTTATTGAAATTATTTATTCTTTTGTGCATTGCTGATTCAATAAGTTTTGAGAATACCGATGTTAATGCGATGGGTCTTTACTGCTCTATTTTAGATCTATCTGCGTTTTTGAAATAGGGAATTACAACAACCTTTTTTATACGCTCTGGGAAGATATCTTGACTCGTTGAATCATTTACAATATCTACAAGAGGATTTGCTATATAAACCGCAACTGTCTTAAGAATATGACAGGGTATCTTGTCATACTCTGCTGACCGCTTTTTAGTTACTTTTTGTATTGTTTCATAGAACTCTTTCCCTGTCATAGGATATCAAAAAATGTTATGATTTCTCTTGTGACTAGATGTGTCTGTATACTTACTGAGTTTGCCTCTGGTTTTGATTAGATCAACATTTGAGCTAAAATAATCATTAAAGCAATTAGAGACGTCACAATTAGCAATTTTGATCCCTCTGTCATCCGTGAATATGCCTGCTATATCTCTATTTACTGAACCTTTTTTGTTATTGTTTATAAGTTGCCAGGAAGTCTTTTGCCTGTTGGTCGTGACTTTAATTTTCTTACGATTAAACTTTCGCTTTGTGTCTCTTCGGCAGGCTGTGTATTGGTGTTGTTTAATAAGATATAGCTTTCGACCCAGTCATTGGATTTTTGAAGTATGATGTGTAAACGCAAACATTTTTTTGTCTCAAAACTCAACGTTCCTCGGTATACCATTCTTTATGTCGGTTATTCTTTTGTTTCTTCTTTAGAGTTTGTTTGGGAAAGACCTCTTCAAACTCATCAGTGAATAGTGGACAAAATGCATTAAATGTATCATTTACATCGGTGTATGTATATATGGAATCCCAAGATGTCTCTCTTATGCCAGCTATAAACGCGTGCTCATTTCTTTCTGAGAAAACAAGTCTCAAGCTCAAGACATCGGTCCTCTGAGGATATTCGGTTTCCGGAATTACATCAAACCAACAAGATCAGATATTGTCAGGACGATACTGTTCATACGTCACATCGTCTTAAATTTCGAATAACGAGTAACTGTTCTAAAACACACGTTACGCCTTGCAGCGAAAATCATTCCACCGGGTCATCTACCTGGCAAGGTGACATATTTTTGTTTTCTTTGGTACGTAATTCATTACCCATGAAAGATAAAAGAAGAAGAAAGTATTATTTCCACCGACTTCGCTGAAAGATTGAGCAAGTTTCTTGTGTGGTAATTTTCTGCAGGAGCAGCGAAGATGAACCGAGTGTGTACGGTGGCTCCCACCGAAGCAGCGTCTTGTCAGAGCTAATACTTCCGGTGCACTTTTCAGTCGCTTGGTCCTCTGGTAAAAAAAAAACAAGATCCCACTTTGCGCATCTTTGGTGTCTCTCTGCGTTTACTTAATGGCTTGTGCGATTGATGGACAACATTGTGTGAGGCGTCACATCACGTTGCTCACGTTGCTTGGCACTACGATGTAACCTGGGAGCCAGCGGAGTTCCACGGTTTCAGGCCACCTGATTTCTTCGTTGCTTTCACTGGCTGCGAAATAATCGCAAGTAGTGATCTAGCGGCGAATATTTTTGATTCATGAGCAACATTACCGAGATCGAACATTTCATCGCAACTAACACAGAAGAAAGAAGAATTACTTTCTTATCAGACAAACATCCTTGTCCCGTTGTTATAAATTCGACATGGTTTTATAAGAGATCTAAAGCTGGCTGGCAAGGGAAGATTTTGACAGCTTTTAAATGAGATCAGACAGCTTCATGATCGTAGAAACTTACTTTTTTTAAGTGTAAAAAGTCATTTTTCGGCTTATTAATATGTTTTCCGTAGGATTTTGAACACGCATTTAATAAGTTTTGCTCTCTAAGAAATATTCCAAGGAATCGCGAATATTATTTTGTAAGTAGCTTACATCAATTGACTGAGCCGGATGACTGATTTTGATTCCATCTCATCCGGAATGCCCGTCCGCGCGACGGCCACGGCTCGCAGCGCGCTGATCAGTTTCTTCGATGAGATTGATAAGACTGTTTCATAAATGAACTATTCAGTTTAAAGCTCCAATCAGTGATGGTATCCAGGCCTTGGCGGCATATTCGCGACCTTAAGGTCAAGATTTACGCAGGACTTGCACAGTACCTGAAAATTTCTGTAATCCGAGAAACAAGCCAGTACACTATCCTCGTTGATCATCTGTGATGAAGCAGCCACCCTGTAACAACTCCCGTCCGGTTGAATCGCAGCCAATTCCTGCCGAGGTGCGCCCTCTGTTCCCGTTCAGCATTCGTCTCTTCAAGTTTGAACAATATTTGTTACACGCTAAGTCGCTTGTCCACGGCTGAACAATTATGTTTGTTTAAGTCAGTGTGGGCCTGACAATGGTTTTGCAGACCCTTTGCCTTGTAGCCGGTGACAGCGACTTGCTGCTGAAGAGTGGCCAAGGACCTAGTCAACGTGGGCCTTCCTGGTACAGGTGTCACATTGGCACACTAGTTTGGCACAAATCGTGCCCAATTCAGTGGTAACTGTTCTCGTACGCAAGAAAATTAAGAGTTGTCATCTAGAAAGGAAAAGCAATTTCCTACTGAGTTTACCAATATTTAACCAAATTCAAAGTTTCAGCTTCACTACCATTAAAACTCCAGCATGTCAAGGAAATATGGTCAATCTTTAATCGATGTTCTTTCCAAAAATGTCGGTAACCGACGGGGCGGCAATCTTTGCTTCCAGTCTAGAACTTGCTTCCAGTCTAGAACTTGCTTCCAGTCTAGAACTTGCTTCCAGTCTAGAACTTGCTTCCAGTCTAGAACTTGCTTCCAGTCTAGAACTTGCTTCCAGTCTAGAACTTGCTTCGCTTAGAATAAAATTGTTCTCAGCCCGGTGGCACAGCCCGTTGGCGCAGGCACGGACATGTTTGTAGGAGGCGTAGTCTGCTACTCGTTTCAGTCAAGCTCGTCGGTCTATCTGCAACGGCGACACAACGACGAGTTACAACGGCGAGTTATTACAGTAGCTTCGTGACGGATCATTTAATAAAGCAACTTAACAAGACCGCAACAATTTTATCTTTGCTCTCAAACTTGTTATTTGTTTGGTGTACAGACTGCATTTGAATTATTATCTCGCTGTTTTTTGGCAAGATCGACACCCAGTCATAAATTTCGGTGTCATTTTTCTCTTAAGTATTTGTGGGTACTAAAGATGTTGACAAGCACATCATTCTGGTAGCAGACTTGGTTTATCTTGGCTCGACAGATGCCTGAGTTAAACATTCCATTCTAAGAGCATGTACGGCACATTGCAGATATTGCCCTCTCGCTAATTGGGCCAATTCTGATTGGGACCAGCCTATGCAATGCCAAAACTGAAATAATATGAAAATATTATTTTATTATTGTAAAGAGTGTTTTCTTAAGTAGTCAATTGGCAACACGGCTTCGAGGTAACTTATCATGTTTATGTTCCACGTGGCAAACACCAAAGAATTTGTTTAGTTGAGATGTTTCCTTGGGTCTGTAATTCAGGACTCGTGACTGCTGTCGCCTGACTAAAGTCCGTACTGACTTCCAGGTCTCAGACTTTGCCAGGTTTCTTATCTCCTTGTTTCCTTTGCAAGCATCAAAGAACTTGTGTAGTTTATTTGTTTATTTTTGTTGGTGCCTACCACCATGCAACAAAACTTTCCTCGTAACAAAAGTGTTCTACGGTTTCAGCAGCTTTACAATGTGTCGGAAAAGTATTGGCTAAAAATGGGAAGGACAGTCTTGTTTCTTCTGATATTTTCTTGTTGCCAAGGAGAGCGTGCAATCATACTATTCCCAGACGTTCCCTTTTTTTTGGCGTTCGTTTTTTTTTTCGAGCACTTTTCTGCCCACGCTTTATGCGTGATACAATATATATTTTAATAATTTTATTGATATTGCCTATTATTGAAATAAATGTCCCCAAGCACCTTGGCAATCATGAAAGTTGCTCTGCTTCCTCGATGGTCGGATTGGGTGTCTTAAAAGTGTTCACAGCTCAACCCAGCCTTCATCAGTTTGCCTGGCTAGGCATTTTAAGCGTTTAAGAGCGTTTAAAAGGCGTTATAAGGCGTGAGAACTAGATTTCGATAGTGAATGATGGTACAGAATTCGGCTCTCCCTTTGTCGCTTTGTCCGCCCTTTCCTCTTTACTCGGTGTATTCAGCTCGTGTCCTAACGAACTTTGCAAGTTTTCTTATCTCGTTGCTATCTTTTTACGAACCGAAGAACTCGTGTAGTTTCTTTGTTTTCCCTATGGGTGCCTACACGCATGCAACATAAGGCTTCTAACAAAATGTACGGTTTCAGTATCTTCACAATATGCCAGAAAAGTATTGGTTTAAACAGAAAATGGAGTCGCCATTTTAGAGATGTGAATTTATTGCGGGTCTTGTTTGCCCCCTTAATTTGTTTCTCCCGGTTTTTTTATGTTTCCAAGGAGACGCATCTGGAACAAATGAATGCGTGTAATCAAAGTATCTCCCCATTTGATGGACGATGCCCCCTTCTCTTTTGCCGCCCACAGTGTTTTAAGAGCTGAGAAATTCATGGCATCGAAGCCATTTTTCTTTTCATGCTACCCTGCTGTTAAAATTCAGTGTCTTCTGGCTTGAGCTCGGTAAATTTCCACACAAAGCAGGGCAATCTTTGGATTTTATCCGAATTGGGTGAGAAATTGACTTGGATTCTGATTGTGACTTGCGACCGTGCTTCGACTGGGCCGTTATCTGGGCCGTCGATCAGTTTTACTATGATCTGTTCTATTTTTAAGAAGTGTTGTTTCTGAGGATCGCTATGGTTTACTCCTCGAGCTCTTTCAGCTCCAACCTTATGATTCGAGACTAAAATATGCTTGCTAACTTTGAACAAATGCCGTGAAAAAAAATTGAATTTTTATAATGAATATCTTATCACTTCATAATGTATCACACATCCCTGAGGCCGCGAAACATACTACCGGATACCAAGCTCGCAAAATCTTAAACGCGAGATGAGGAACCCACGGGATACACGCTCTAGCCTGGTTGAGGCTTATGATAAAAATGGCAAATCCAATTACAGAACCTCACAAGAATCAACTTCTTACTAGGGACTCCAATGGTGGAAGTAAATTTTTAAAATTTTAAAATTGGTTGTTCCAGGACCTACAGCCAAGTGTATTCGTACCTCGGCCTCGACAAGTCTCTGTGCGTGTTGCCTAGTTGTACGCGTTGTGTGCGGGGTGGCTGAGGCCATGGGTGTTTGTGTTGGCTGGCACAACGATTTGGAGACGGCTAGAGAGTAGACCATGTGGCGGCAATCGATGATATGTGGCAATATTGTGTAGCTCAACCCAGGACGCAACGATTTTAGACTCCATCCATGGCTTGTATCTAAAGCGTACACTACCCGTCAATTTAGTGCCACCTCACCTTGATTGCGTCATCAAAGCGCTGCACCAAGTTGCTGGCAGTGCAATACCCAACAAATACGTTGCTGTTGGGCCGACGTCGACGTTGAGTGCATTTTTCAAGAAGACAATAAATTATGAGGGCAAAATCATTCGCCTTGGCCACAAATATTTCTGTCTATAATAATATTTCTGGCCACCGACCAATCGCTGATGTCCTGTCCAAGGCGATATTTGATCTCCTAAATCGTGCCTGGAAAGTTCAGATTGATGGCGTTCCTCCATAAGGGTTCATATCCCTGCTCTTTACTTTTGTTTTATTTTTGTGTGCATAGTTTGTCTGTCCAAACAGGGTCCGAACCTTGCTAACTGGCAGGCTGTAAAATGCGGCCAGTATTATCAATTGGACCTTCTCAAGATCATCTAGTTTTTCTAAAAAATACTTAAATTGCTTCAGCAATATTTTCTTTGCAGCCTTTAGCGTTTCGGCCGGCATATCGTCAAGTGGACTGTGTTTGGAATCTGATCCTCTTGTCCTGTACCCTCTTCCGATGGAGCTTTATCAGTTGCGTGGCTTACTGATTGCTGTGAACTGCGGTGAAATGTCTGGGATGGCTCGCGGCAAATGATCCGTGTCATCTCTCGATAGGACGTGGTGTCCAATATCTTACCCGAAGGAATGTGATAAGGTTGCTATCATGAAAATAACACGCTCCTGATACTCGCCAGTGCAATTTAAAAAATTTCAAGGATGCTCATGTGTTTCGTGGTAACGTTTCTACTATTTAAATCCTCACAAATCCTCGCTAGTTTCCCGAATGAGAATCGAACAGCCAGAACATTCCGTTGGCTGCCCTGCCCATAGCAACCGATAAAGAAGCAGCTGTTTAAAGTCTACATGCTGAGCTCGTGAAAAACGTGACCAGAATTTTAAGAATGTTGGGCCAGGCCTCGCGGCTGGCGACGTGGGGGAGATTTTGTGGCCAGATAAAACCGTGTTGATGCTAGGCAACAGGTTTTTGAAATTCATGTGTTCACTCTCGCAACAGAGCAACAATTCCGCAGTTCATGGACAGCAAGATATCGCTTGCATATCGGCAGATAACGCGCACTCCAGTGTACAGCGTATCACCGGCTTCGAGGATTCTGTCCAACAAGTCTCTTTGACAGTTGGTCGGGCAAACGTGGTTCACCAGGGCGATTGCCCAAGCAGCCATTGCCCTACATTGCTTTCCTGCCTTGACAAATCGATCGTCTCCTTGGCTAGAGGAAGAACGCACATGTCGAATGCTCGATTCGTGCCAATCGCCGGTGTCCATCAATATCGTTCAGTTCGCCTGAATCTGAGATGCTGAGTTAATTAAGCGACAGTTTCATGGCTTCTTGCAAAGTCCATGCCTTCGTAGCCCAAAGGTAGCTGCAGAAAGAGCGTTAAAATGCACTCTTCGACCGTGTAAGATATCTGGCTTTGCCACATGGGTTAGCTGATATGCATCACTCGTCTCTGACAGCAAACGCACCCCCTCGAGGACTATCACCTTACCGTGGTGAGGGGGTTTGTGTGATCCAATGACCCGGGAGGCTCTGCCGGTGGGGAGGTTTCGCTCCCCATAAGGTCTCCTATACCGGACAGGCTCCCGGCGAGGATCCAGACAAAGAATGGTCCGGCCGCGCCGCTGTCGCGGGACACGGACTTTGGTCTTAGGAGGATCTGTGCGCTCTTTTTCTCTCCTCTCTTCATTTCACTATCTTCTCTTCGCCTCGCTTCTTGTTTCATTCCTTGCCACCTCCTGAAGCCCCCGTCTGCCTTCTGCGACAGCGGTGTGGCGCCCTCCCTTATGACGACCTGGCAACGAAACTGGAACAGATTTGGTTGAATGTCGAGTCGATGCAAGCTCCAGTACCCTGGTGACTTGGATCTGTGCAGGGAGTCCTCGAGTCTGCTTCCTTACCTCTTTACCTTCACTATCCTATATTCTTCTGTCTTCTCTTTCGGCCGACCCCCTGTACAGATCAGAACACTTGCCTGCGTGTTTGCCGTGCGCGGTCACCTGTACGGGTGGAAAAGTTTTTCTTGGGGGTTGAGGAGCTACCTCTCTAGTTCATAATGTGGAACAAATAGAGGGTAGCAACAACACACTTCTTTAGTTACCGCTTCACCTTAAACAGGAGGCTGGGGGCTAATCCACCCCCAGTCAATCGGCTTGCCTGAAACATTAACCTTTCACGCGTGGATGAGGATGGGGGCACCGGTGGCGTGATGGCCGTACCTGAGTCCCATCATTTACGGTCACTCGCGGCTACTGGTGTCCACTGACTATATCGTCCGGACAACCCCGGCGTTGAAGTTCAACGTCCCCCTGGTTGGGCTCCGTGGTGGGCAGGGCTCCAGACGACGAAATTTTCTCCAAACTGTATGGAAAACCCCAAAGAAAACCCTTCCCCCCCCCCCTAACTATTTACCAGGCCTCTTAGATAAGGCCATCAACGTTCATAACGTTCAATCGAACAATGCTAACTTTATTAATGCCTTTGACTCGTTTTTCATTATCACCCGACAAGACTCCAACAAAGACCTCACCTTCTCTGGCGTGAGCCCATTCAAGATTGAGAGGTTCCTGTCTGCAGACGTGGGAGAGCTTCGCTCTACCAAACGCCTCCGTGACGGAACCCTTCTTGTGGAAACAAACAAAAAAGAAATTTCAGATAGACTCACTAAACTAACTCTTCTGGGAACATTCAAGGTCTCCACCCTTGCCCACAAAACTCTGAACTCCTGCAAAGGAGTCGTGTTCAGCCACGACCTGCTTCAGATGGGCGAGGAGGAGGCCTTGTCTGAGTTAAAAAACCAAAGAGTCGTTGAAATAAAGTCGATCATTACCCGGAAGAGCAATATTCCCGAACCATCACCTCTTCACATACTCACTTTTAACACTACCGTTTTGCCCCGGTTCATCTTTGTCGGATTTATCCGTGTTGAAGTAAAGCCCAGCATCCCGAATCCTCTTCGATGCCTTAACTGCCAACGCTTTGGCCACGGCCAGCAGTCTTGTCGGCGGAGCCGGATGTGCGACAGGTGTGGCAGGTCTGACGCCCATCCAGACGCCCCGTGCGACCAGGACGCTCATTGTGCGAACTGCGAAGCTCCGCACCCATCCTGGTCCCGGGAGTGTCCCGTCTGGAAAAAAGAAAAAAAAATTTGCGAAATTAAAACCCTAGAAAATATCTCCTACCCTGAGGCAAGGAGAAAGTACAGTCTCCTCTGTCCAAGTCTGCCCAAAATAAGATCCTTTGCCCAAGTCGCCGCTCCACCTCCTGTCCCCGGTCCTGAGGAGGGTCATCCCTCGCGTTCATCAGAACTCAAGACTCTGATGGACATGATGACCCTTCTTCTCTCTGGGCAGGAGGAGAACAAGCGGAGGCTTGAGGAACAGACCAAAAAAATAGATGAACAGACGGAGCAGATTAAAATACTAAGGAGGGAGAATGAAGAATTGAAGGAAAAGAACAGAAAAATGGAAGAAGAAATGGCAACCTACCAAAAAACACCCACGGCGGCTCCGGGCCCTTCCCGGACACCTGGGTCTACCCAGGCAAAACAATCTGAGAGGAGAGAGGTGAGCGAGCGGAAAAGTCGGGAGGCAGGAGGTCGCTCGGTCAGTATGGAGTCCATTGATTCCCGAAATGACGAGATGGACTGCAGCCTCAGTGATGCCTCAGTGGTGTCCAGGAAGGGATCAAAAAAACAAAAGATCACCTATACTGGGAATTCTGGCTCCGCTAGTGACTTTTTAAAAAAGAAATAAGATTTATCTGTGATACTTTCTAGTCAATACTTAGCGACACCTGTGATATTTAACCATAGTTTTTTCCTCTGTGATATTAGCATTATGACTTTTATTTCATGGAATTCTAATGGTTTTAAAATTCGAAAGGACGAAGTTCGCTTATTAGCCTCAAATTTTAATCCCTTGTGTATCTTCATGCAAGAGACACATTTTACACCAAATGACTCGCCTGTTTTAAAAAACTATACATTTCATCGTTTAGACGACCTGACTGGGAATAGGGCGCATGGTGGAGTGGCTACGTTGGTCTCGGATACATTGGTGTCAAGTCCACTGCCACTCTTAACACCCCTCCAGGCAGTGGCAATCCGAGTCCACGTACCACGACCAATTACCTTTTGTAATATCTATTTACCAGAATGGGCACCAGCAACGCCCCCCAACCTACAAGACCTTATATCCCAACTGCCCCACCCCTTTGTACTGGTGGGCGACTTCAACGCTCACAGCCCCCTGTGGGGCGATTCAACAGTTGACGGTAGGGGCCGTATGTTGGAAACTTTTATCGATGACAACGTTTTAGTTATTTTAAATAATGGACAACACACCAGATTCAACTCTTTTAACGGGAGCTTCTCTGCAATTGACCTGTGTCTGTGTTCGCCCTCAGTGGCCCCTCTGTTTGAATTTTCGATTCACGATGATCTCTGCAACAGTGACCACTTTCCCATCATTTTAACTATCATGACCGACTTTCAACCCCCTACCTGCCCCGCTCAATGGAGCTTGAAACGGGCGGACTGGAAGCGGTTCGCTGGGCTTGCAAACCTCAATGCTTCACTCATGGAAACTGATGTGCTTAGTAAAATCAGAAAGATCACGGAGATTATTGTTAATGCAGCGGAGGAAACCATTCCACAAACATCCACTAAACCACGTCGCATTCCCGTTCCTTGGTGGAATGCAAACTGTGACGAGGCACTGAAGGCAAGGAAAAAGGCCCTACGTGTGTTTTCCAAAAGACCTACAGCCGAAAACCTGGAACGTTTTCGGCAGCTTCGTGCCAAGGCACGGCAGGTGATCAGGAACTCACAACGTCAATCCTGGCAAAATTATGTGTCGTCACTCACCTGTGTCACCCCCATCACGAAAGTATGGCACCGGGTTAATAAAATCGCTGGAAAGGGAAAGTCCACGACGATTGCGGGAATTGAAAGAAACGGACACCTGTTTACAGCCCCCATAGAGATAGCAAACTGTATTGGGCAACATTTCGCAGATGTCTCTGACTCTCACCACTACTCGGCATCATTCCAGTCCATTAAGCTCTCGGCGGAGCGCAGGCAACTGTCGTTTGCCTCTGCTAACAACTTGGAGAGTTACAACATGCCGTTTAGTGAGTGGGAGCTTGACAATGCCATTCGGACATCCAAGAACACATCTCCGGGGGCTGACAGGGTCCACAACTCGTTTCTTAAAAATCTTACACCTGATTCTCGTTCTATTCTCCTTTCTACCTTTAATGAACTCTGGACCTCTCAATCCTTTCCGGCTGAGTGGCGGCATGCAATCAAAGTGCCCATTCACAAAGCTGGCAAGGAAAGAAAACACGCCTCAAGCTACCGTCCTATATCTCTTACTAGCTGTTTGTGCAAAATAATGGAGCGGATGGTCAATAACCGTCTCATTTGGTGGCTGGAACATAAGAAGCTTCTCTCTAACCTTCAGTGCGGGTTTAGGAAGAACCGAAGCACACTTGACCATCTTGTTAGAATGGAGGCCGTGATCCAGAATGCATTCCTCATGAAACAACATGCAATCGGAGTCTTTTTCGATTTAGAAAAGGCGTACGATACTACCTGGAGATACAACATCTTAAAGAATTTACACCATTGGGGTTTTAAAGGACGACTTCCTACTTTTATTCTCAATTTTATGGCTGACAGAACATTTAACGTCCGCAATGGCAACGTTTTATCCAACAATTTTATCCAGGAAAACGGTGTTCCACAAGGCTCCGTCCTTAGCGTAACCCTCTTCGCAATCGCTATTAATAGTATAACAGACTGTGTCCGGTCCCCTGTTAATGCCTCCCTGTTCGTTGACGATCTGGCTATTATCTGTTCATCCAAAATCCTTAGCTCTGCCTCTCGGCAGATTCAACTGACTGTAAACCGACTTGTAAAGTGGGCTGACACCATGGGGTTCACGTTTTCAACTCTAAAAACCAAGTGTATGCACTTCTCCCGTCTTAGAGGGGTTTTTCCCGACCCAGAGATTGCCCTCTACGG
The DNA here is from genome assembly GCA_947568835.1 of Protonemura montana. Taxonomy (NCBI): domain Eukaryota; kingdom Metazoa; phylum Arthropoda; class Insecta; order Plecoptera; family Nemouridae; genus Protonemura; species Protonemura montana. Next base: position 29,378,850 of record OX387604.1, read on the forward strand.
TGATCCTCTACCAGTTGTTGAAAGTTTTAAATTTCTTGGACTGGTCCTGGACCGAAAACTTAATTGGAAGGAACATTTTAAGCAACTTCGTGTCAAAGGTTTTAAATGTCTTAATCTCTTACGCTATCTGACCAACACCCAATGGGGAGCAGACCGAAAGGTCATGTTGCGGGTCTATCGTGCTTTGATTAGATCCAAACTGGACTACGGATGCGTTGTATATGACTCTGCAAGGGAGAGCTACAAGAGGACCATAAATACCATCCACAACTCAGGCATCCGGCTGGCGACCGGTGCCCTCCGAACCAGCCGGATTGAAAGCATTTACTGCGAGTCTGGTGAACCACCCTTGGATCTCCGCAGGCAATACCTCCTCACGGCATATGCCTCCAAGATGGTGTGCATGAGAAGGCATCCTACATATCAGCCTCTTTTAAATCCGCGATTTCAGGCTATTTACGACGCTCACCCCAATGCCACAATGCCTGCAGGCATCCGTCTAAATCATGTGCTGGTGGACGCCTCCTTCCACTTACCTAGGACGATGTATCCACATGGCTTCAGTGCCACTCCTCCGTGGATCACTGGGAGACCTACTTGCCTCACCGGTCTGGCGTCGGATGGCAAAAACACGACAAGTCCACTTGTATACAGAAAAAGATTTGCTGAGCTCTGCAGAGAATACGAGGATTTTACCAAGATTTTTACTGACGGATCCAAAGACAACAACACAGTTGGCAGTGCTTTTATCTTAGATAAAGACGTTTCATACGGTTTTAAACTAAATGACAAATGTAGTATTTTAACCGCAGAACTTTATGCACTTTTACAATCTCTTAAATACGTCGAGTCAAATCAACGCGAGAAGCGTTTTTTAATCTGCTCCGACTCTCTTAGCTCCTTGCAAGCAATAGACACCCTGTATTCCCCACACACTCTCGTCCAGGGCATTCACTCACTCCTGGCGTCCCTATCTTCAAAGGGCATCAGGGTGGTGTTCTGTTGGGTCCCTGGACACGTGGGGATACAGGGAAATGAGCTCGCTGATAGGGCGGCCAAGGCTGCGACTGAGAAAAATGCTGTAGACAACGACAGGCTCTGTTTTAACGATTTAAAAAACAGCTTTAAATCATATTTTAAAAAGAAATTCCAAGAAATCTGGGATCTGGAAACAAACAACAAGTTAAAAGATATCAAACCTACCATTGCTCCATGGGACTCGTCTATCAGGTCCACGAGACGGGAGGAGGTCGTCCTCACACGCCTGAGGATCGGGCACACACTCCTAACCCACTCGTTTTTATTCTCACCTGACAAGATCCTACCTCGATGTGAGGCCTGCAATGATGTTTTAACCGTCCGACACATTTTAATCGAATGCACTAAATACGTAGGGATGCGCAGGCGGCTTAAGATCGAAAGCACCATCAGCCAAATCTTGGACGACGATCCCAAAGAAATAGACAAACTATTTGAGTTTTTAAAAGCCGCAAACATTTTACACAACATCTAGTCACTACTGTTACTTAACTTCATTTTTCTTTATTATTCATTTTTTAATCACAACTTATTATCAGGCGCAAAATGACCATGATGTTGACGCGCCTATAAACCCTACTATTCATTCATTCACAGCAAACGCACCGAGTGGCTTGTGTTGTTCTGCCCGAGCTGCAGTATTGCGCTGTTCTGCACGCTACGCAGGCGTCACATAACTGACGCACTCACTGCAAAGCTTAGAAAATGTTCTCTGAACGCTGCTCAGACCCGATGCAGACTTTTCGCTGGAACTCGTAGGTCTTCTCGGCTACGGAACTGTCTCGTAGCGGCAATTATGTCCTTCATACAGCTCGAAGCTATCTATCACTTGTCGCGCGCTCGGAGCAGTTCTTGAGGTTTTTGTCTGATTGGTTATTTTCGAGCACTCGGTCGGACGGTGTCGATGATGGATTTTCACCGCCTTGTTGGCGGCTGTCGTGGAATTGTTAAGTACTCGTTCTCGTAAAGCAGACGGGAGTTCACGTCGCATTAATTCTTTTGACTCCTCTGTCAACGTCCATGCCTTCGTAGCCCAAAAGTATCTGCAGAAAGAGCGTTAAAATGCACTCTTCGACCGTGTAAGATATCTGGCTTTGCCACATGGGTTAGCTGATATGCATCACTCGTCCCTGGCAGCAAACGCACCGAGTGGCTTGTGTTGTTCTGCCCGAGCTGCAGTATTGCGCTGTTCTGCACGCTACGCAGGCGTCTCATAACTGACGCACTCACTGCAAAGCACAGAAAATTTGCTCTGAACGCTGCTCTGACCCGATGCAGACTTTTCACTGGAACTCGTGGGTCTTCTCGGCTGCGTTAGAATCGACCCAACCTGTGGTTCGCGTACCGGATCGAATGCCGCATTCCCAAACCTGGACTCACAACTCCCGAATATCTTTGGAAACCTGAGTTACAGGTTGCACATGCAACTTTTGTTCCCACGGAGTCGCTCGTTTTTTTTTACAGTAACCGATGTAAAAATCGAATCGCGTCTCTTTATTTTTCTTCCCTAAAAAACGGCATATTTTGCAATCCATACAGTCGACCTTACTCTTACTGGTACTGTTCATTCTTATGAAACATTTCTGTTGTACAGAGAAGAATAATGTACTTAGCATCCATTATTTTTTGTTTCCGTTTAAGTCGGTGCTGTAGCCCACCCACTCCTGTCAAAAACGGATTATTTTCTTTCTCATACTTCACTGGCCGATAAAAATAATTATTTCATAATTTTAAAGATTATTTATTTTATATATAATGTCAACAGTTGATTTATTGCTGTAATAAATGTCAATGTACGTCTTTAGAATAGTACATTTCTCGAAATATTAGCCAAGTGCATTTCGGCTGTGAAATGTTCAGGGACCCGAACCGGAACCGGAACCGGAACCGGAACCCGAAAAAACCCGTATTTTCTTGGAACCGAAACCGGAACCAGAACCGTTATTATTAATTTCCAAGAACCGGAACCAGAACCGGAACCCTTATTAAATTATGGGTTCTTTTCGGTTCCTTAAAGGTTCCATAAAGGTTCCGAAGTTATATTGAGATTTCAGAAATTCAGATTATAATTATTTGCTTATTATGTTTACAACTTTTTTGTTTTTAATTTTTCCACACGAAAAAAAATGTTTCACTGGTTTGTTCCGAAAACATTTATTGACTCATCTTGTATCCACGATTTTGTTTGGGGAAAACACAAGGCATTTTAAACAACATATACGTCTTATGTATCTATAGCAACATTTTTAGGTACTATAATATTTACATTTACACTACAATTTTTCATTGTCTCTACCTTATACAATAAAAAATCTTTTACAGTAGAAAAACATTTTTCAAGTAGAAAATTCTTGAGCACAATTTTGAATTTCTTGTCCTTTTTGATTTGAAGATCCGCCGGCAATGCCCTATCAAGCTCACAACCCGCATAGGTGGGCCCCCTTTTATAATTTTGAAAAGCTGGTTCATCCAGTTTATAGTTAATTTTATGTATAGTGTTAAATAACCCTTTGCCTGTCCCCATCAGAGTGTAACCGTAAATCCATTTCTTTACATTTTTTACTTGAAAGCCTCAAACAAACTAACCCCTTGTCGTGCATGCTTTGTCTTATAGAGATGGACTAGCCTGCCTTTTTTACTCCGTACATACTCTGTAACTACTACTACTACTCTGTAACTCTACTGGTAAAGATAAATTTGATCAAAAAAATTATTACGACTTCGTTACACCCCTATATTTTATGCAACTGGCTTCGTGTGCTTTGAAACCCAATGTGAGGAAAAAGACCTGTCCCTGGCAGATGGAAAAACAAAACTAAGTGTCACTAAAAACCACTAAAACTTGAACCTGTACAACAGCAAAATTTAAAAAAATAACTCTTTATTTATCAAGTGGAACCGGAACCTTTTTAAACTTAAAGCCGGAATCAGAACCCTTATTTGAGAAAATTAGGAACCGGAACCGGAACCGGAACCCCTCTTCACAATATGGAACCGGAACCGAAACCGGAACCTTTAAAAACGTAAAACCGGAACCAGAACCAGAACCCTAATTTGAAAAAATTGGGAACCGGAACCGGAACCAGAACCTTTAATCATTTCGGTTCGGGTCCCTGGAAATGTTCATTCATTAAACATTCTAGATGGTGATTGTTCATTTCTGATTTTTTGGCGCTCAATCTCGGCAAGTAAAATCTAGAACAGTTAAACAATTGTAATTGTTACGTACATTTACCTAATTTTATTACCTACGAATATGATTAGCATCACAATCTAGCATCATTCATTTATCATTCAATTGAAAAAAAAATCTGCATTTCAGAACTCGACATTCTGATGCAGTTGCAACATGTGGCGTAAGGATCACCATCCTTTCCAAGCCCACGCCTTTCCGAGCGGGCGGTTCATTAAATAGTTCATGTACAAGAAGTGAGGCTGGTAATGCTTAGCCTTTACGTTTAATGAAGTTGCGTTCTCAAGTCTATTCGTAGCTAGTTTTACGAAAATCGAAGCGGCAGAATGAATGTTAATAGGCTACAAGAAAATGTTAGACGAACCTTTATACTTGCACTTGCCTCGGTTGTGGGTCGACTTTTATAGTCCACTTTCTCTACCGCAATTGTTTCCGAAGTGAAACATCTTTTTGGGCTCGCTTAACAAAATCGTTTGCCGGACAGTTTGTTCTTCACTCTGCAGAAGATGTTGTTACTGAAACTATTTTAGTCGGTGGTCGTATAATATCGGTGGCGTCATCAGACACCAAGCCAACTTCTTCCTGGCAGACGCTGACATGTGAAAGAGATGCATCCTTTTCCTGAAGTCTTTATGTTTGCTCGGATAGTATTCTGCACCATGGCACCATGGCGATTTCTAGTAGTCGTGCCTAAAATCCACCAACTAATCACCAACCAACCAACCTAACCTAACCACCAACCACTAACCACCTAACCAGAATATTTGTTTTATATTTGATATCAACAGTTGATTTCTTGTTTTATGAAATCTCTCAATTTTTTGCCAGAGGCGTTCCGTTATTAGCCAAGTGCATTTCAATTGTGACATTTTTTATTTGATTTTTTTAACTTGACGGTAATCGAGCATTTCTGATTAAAAAGCATGCATTCTTGCTTCTTGGCTACAATTGTCGTAGCCATGCCGACGAATCAAACAATTGTCATGACCATGCCAACGAAGTGGGGTAGAACGAGTGAGCGGTTCCCAGTCAGATCAGCAGATGCTATGATTGGTTACAAGTTTTTTTAGCGATTTTCTTGTCTATGAAGTTAATCAAGATATCAAGATATTGGGATACTGCATTAGTCCTGACATTCTTTCACTGTTTGCTCCAACGTTTGCGGGCGCCCACTTTGAAGGTTTGTCTTCTGTGGATGTTGTTGACCAAGAGTTTGCATTTTCTGCTTGTTGGTATGAGCTTGATTTTTCTTGGGGAAGGTCTATGAGTTTTTTATGTCATTGGACCCTCCCATGACAACAAGCCAGTTGTAGTTCTGTAGGTTTACGGCTTCGGAAAAAAATCCTAAGAAAGCACAGGTGAACATTGTTCATCTTTAGTTAGATGTGGCAATTTGTATTTTATTTCAACGATTAACGATTGATTTCAGTACCAGGACTTTCTTTCGTGTCGATTAGAAGCATGCTGGTTGAAATTTGGTTGTCCCGGTATTTTTGAGCATCTGACTGGAGAAGTGCTCGGTGATAACGAGCGAGTCCGAAAAGAAATGATATATATTTTTTTAATGTAATTGGTATTTGATAAAATTTGACAGTTGTATTTGAACACGACTAGTTGAGTCAGATCTTAATCATTTATGCCATGGATCCGACTAAAATTTCGATTTCTCTGTAGGAAGAAAAAATAGAACAGCCCGTCAGTCATTACCAATTTGCCAAGCAAGTATCTTTATGGCGGACCACTGAAAAACTAGCTACTAGCCATTATAGTTTTTTTGACACGTGATGTAATTTTAAAATGATTGTACTGATTTATAATATTACTTTTATACATGTTTGTATGTTAAGAAAAATGTTTTGCATTTTTAACCATAAGGGAAGTGTCGTATTGCATATTTCTTTGCCCTCGGGTTATTCTCGTTAAATTTAAAATAAAATCAGCCATTGAAACATATCCAAAATAAGCTAAAATTGGCTAAAGTTGTCATAGACGTTCAAAGTGTCTTAAGTTTTCGACCGACCGATGGGTCACCAAAGGCAACGAAATTACGGCCAGATGTTCCAGACGCTTTGCTTCGGTTTTAGAGTCCTTACGCAACAATGAAGCCTCGGCCTTGCTGGCTAGACGCAGTTGGCGCTCGGCCTCGGTCTGAGCGCTCACAGCATCCAGCTGTTGCTTCTTAACGCGTTTAAAACTGAAAGTCGCCGTTGGCCTTGTCTGGATTCTTTGACGAATAAAATGGCGGCGGCAGAGTAACCGGCAGGACGTCAGGTGGGTTAATCTGGTCAACTGCGGTAAACGGGACCGCAGACGGATTGCTATACGCTTCAGCAGCAGATGAAAGCGCTGGGGCGTCGACGTCACCGTCATGCCGGAAGCGTTTTGTAGGAGGCGCCTGGGAGAGGGATTCACATGGCAGTGATTGTTGTTTTTGCCGTTTAATTCAATTGAAATTCTTGTTTTCCAAGAATTTCTTCAACTGATTATATTGTGTTGCATTCATTGTCTTGGCACTTCGATCGAACTGCTTTAAATACTTTTCATCCCAATGTCATTTCATCCAATCAATATTCTGTTTTGTCGTATATTTGTTTTGTTTTACGATAGTATATAACATTTAGTGCCTTCATCTCGAAAAAGGTTTGCGACGCACGTCATTATTCCCGTGCACATGGTTGGCAGTTACCAACGGGTGCCTTCTGTGTTCAAAGGTTTAAAGTAAAGTCGTCGTTTGTTTTGTTAGTGGCTACATAGAGTTGTCAAACTGCGTTCTTCTTCAACTGTCTCACGCGTTGCGACTTTCCAAGAAAACTTTCAGCTGGTTAACAAACTGGCTGTGTGACAAACATCGTTTCTGATGAGACTGGCTATTTTATATCTGATTTTTTTTTTTTTAATTGTTTCTCTGGTGGTTTCATGCAAAATGTTTGTAGAGATATTCTTAACCTTCATCACTAGAAAACAAAAGCACCCTAACGACTTGTAGAAGCATGTGGATTTGACCAAAGCTCTAGTGTCTGTCGTTTGTTAAAGGAGGCAAGGTTTTGTTTAGTATGTGAGTTTTTATTTGCCATAACCCAAGCAGCTTTTTGTTTATTTACCGCCCGTATAATTCAGATGAATCTGCATGAGGTTGGTCGATAATTTTAAAATAAACAAGTGTATTATTGCCTCTGGTCGCCATGTTGCTTGATGCTTGAATAACAAGCAGTATTGTCTGATCAACATTAATTCTGCTTCTGACGGAACATAGCTAAGGTGGACCTGTAAACCTGGCATGATGTTAAAACGATTTTCGACTGTCACATCTACTACCAGTCTAAATTCAGTTTAATGGCGTATTGGGGGACTTAAAATGGCTTCTAATTCGAAGATCTTCCAGTTTAAGCTTGTCGCCGCTTGGAAAGTCACGGAACTTTTTGGTTTGGCAGTTGCTAAACCTCCTGATTTCTTCGTTGCTTTCACTGGCTGCCTCTTAGAGAGCACTTACAAGTGTTGCCACCTGTTGCCATGGTAGCTGAGACCGCGCCAGCTCCGGCAGGTCACTGCTTTGTTTTCTTTCTACTACTGTTGCCTGTTTTCTTTCCACTGTCAACAAGCACAGTGCAACAGTGTGCAGTGGTTACCTTCCTGAACACAGTCCAGACCCTGGTAAATCGTAACTTAAAGTGTACATTTTCTCAGTGAAAACGTACAACAAGCGAGTAATCGCAAGTTGTGATCTAACGGCGAATATTTTTGATTCATGAGCAACATTACCGAGATCAAACATTTCATCGCAACTAACACAGAAGAAAGAAGAATGACTTTCTTATCAGACAAACATCCTTGTCCCGTTGTTACAAACTCGACGGGGTTTTATAAGAGATCTAAAGCTGGCTGGCAAGGTAATATTTAAACAGCTTTCAAACGGGATCAGACAGTTTAATGATCGTAGAAACTCACTTTTTGTCAGTGTAAAAAGTCAGTTTTCGGCTTATTAATATGTTTTCCGTAGGATTTTGAACACGCATTTAATAAGTTTTGCTCTCAAAGAAATATTTCAAGGAATCGCGAATATTATTTTGTAAGTTGCTTACATCAATTGACTGAGCCGGATGACTGGTTTTGATTCAGTCTCATCCGCAATTCCCGTCCGCGCAACGGCCATGGCTCGCTCGCCACGGGCTCGCAGGTTGCTCATCAGAGTTTCTTCGATGAGATTGATGAGACTGTTCCATAAATCAACTAGTCAGTTATTTATTTATTCATTATTTTTGGTCTTACATACAAACTATATACTTATAATAAATAAATAAATAAATAAATAAATAAACATTTTTATTCCAAATTGGTTGTTACAACATTAGAACGTCATATTTTTCTATGTTAAAATCATTATTGTAGAAATCGTCTAACGAGTAAAAACAATGGTGTTTTAAAAAAACTTTGAGAAGTTTTAAAAATTCTTTATCTTCAGATTTACATTTAATATAATAGGGCAAGTGATTAAAAATATTCACACCGCTTAAGATAGGTCCATTACAATATATTGTTGTCGTCAGGTCATACATATTGCTATTATGTCTTAATACATATTTGTGGTTATTGTCAAATTTTAATTTTGTAAGTTTCTTATTGTTAATTACGTATGTCACTATACTAAGGATATACATACAGGTTAAAGTAATTATGTCAAACCTTTTAAAAAGTGGTTTCGTCGAATCCTTAAAATAAACACCGGGATCGGTAGGGTCGTAACTAGCATTAGCAAGATATTTAATCGCCCTCTTTTGTAATATAAATAATTTCTTTGTCAGTGGTGAGTGTCCCCATAAAACGATCGCGTACAGAAGATTTGAATGCACATACGAATAATACACTAATTTGGCCGCATGAAAATCACATATTTTCATTATTCTTTTTATTAAGTAGCAGCCGGAAGAAATCTTATGTGCTATATTGTTTATGTGTGTGTCATATTTTAGTCGATAGTCAATAGTTAATCCCAAGAATTTAGTCTCTTTCATTACCTTGATACTTTTCCCGTTTAAATAGATTAGAGGTGATGTTATGTCTTTAGTTCTATCTCTTTGAGTATAGAAGGAGATGAGGGCCGTCTTTGAAGCGTTGAGCAAAAGGTCGTTGCTTGAGCTCCATTCCTTCATTTGGTTTACCGCTAATTTGCTCGTTTCATTGATATTATTTTTTTGTTCGTTAATTAATTGTGTGGTATCATCGGCAAAAGTTGTCAATTGTCCTGTGGTTACCGTCAAAGCAAGATCATTTGTGTATATGATAAATAGTATAGGAGAGATCGATGCTCCTTGGGGGACTCCTCTATTGACTATAGCATCGTCTGAGTACGTTGTTTCTCCTGAGCGCCTTATCTTTACTATTTGTTTTCTATTTCTGAGGAAAGATTCCATCCATCTATTAGCTACACCCCGTACTCCGATATTATGTAATTTGGATAGTAACTTGTCGTGGTTAACCATGTCGAACGCTTTCGTGAAGTCGTAAAAAATTCCGTACGATTTATTGTTTGTTTTCATAGAAGTCATTAGTCGGTTAACGAAGTCACTGATTGCCGTGGTGGTGGATCTTGCCTTCCTAAATCCATGCTGACACTCGCTAAAGATTAGATTCTTTTCTAGGAAAGATACCAAACGCGTACTATATGCGTTTTCTATTATTTTTGAGAATACTGATTGTAGAGCTATTGGTCTGTAATTACTCAGTGTTAATTTGTCTCCTTTTTTATGTAATGGGCAAACGATAGATTTTTTTAGTGCTTCGGGAAACACGCCTAATTCAAATGATATATTGATTATATGGATCATAGGTACTGCTAGGTAAACTGCCGCATTCTTTAGTATGAACGGAGGGACATCATCATAGCCCGGGGTCCTTTTTTTCGTAACCTTTTCCATTATTTCATAGTACTCTTTTAGGTCTATGGGGTATAAGAATATATTCTGACTATTGGCCATGGTATGCATTGTGGTCGAGTTATTATTATTTATGCTTGCGTAATCAATAAAGTGTTTGTTGAACAATTCGGCTATATGCCTTGCCGATGTAGTCTCTAAATTTTCCTGTTTTATCTTAATAATGTCGTCATGGGAGTTATTTTTCTTAGTACACTTTTTCCCATTGTTACTATCAATAATATTCCAAGCTGCCTTAGATTTATTTGTAGATTTTGATATCGTTTGACTATTATGCGTTTTTATTGCCATTTTGATTTCTAGTGCATATTCTTTTTGTACTTTATTATATGTATGAATGTCCTTCGGATTGAAGCTTCTTCTTGCGATTAGGCACATATCTTTTACTGCCTGTCTCTTCGCTAACAATTCAGCAGTGTACCATTCTTTACTTTTGTGTAATCTGTTCCCTTTTTTCTTATTGCCAAAACGTGGAAATGCTGAGTCGAAACATTCATTGAACTTTGTTGCAAATATGTTGAAGGCTTCATTGACCTCATTTGACATAGTTACCGACTCCCAGCTCACAGAACTGAGCCCTAGTAAAAACTCATTAATGTTATTTTGATTGAACGACCTCATAAGTACCTTCGTTTCCGTGATATTGTTTTCTCTTACATGTGGATCCTTTTGTATATAAACTAACTGCCCCATATGGTCAGAGAGACATAGCTCTACATTGGCAATGAATGTAACTTGTGAGCTATTAGAAATAACGTTGTCAATTACTGTTGACGTATTAGTGGATTTCGTTTTTGCTATTCTAGGAGGTTCCCAATTCAGAAGTTTACAATTTACAATCGCTAATGCTTCTTTGAACGCATTACCATTGGAATTATCATTTATGTTGATATTAAAGTCTCCTAGTAGTAAAACTTGTTTGTCATTATTGCTCACCCTCTCTATCATCTCGATCATCTTTTCTAAAAAGACGTTAACATTTGCTTTTGGTGGCCGATAACATACTATAACAATAATTTTCTTAGGGGCTAACATTTCGATTGCACACAGCTCTAATTCTCCTTCCACTGCTATTTGGTCAATGTCCTTTCTCGATATGTATTGACAATTTGTGTTCATATTTACATAAATACCTGCCCCTCCACCTTTCCTCACTTGTCTACAGTACATGGCCACTGGTTTGAAATGGTTAATAACCAACACTTCCTGTTTCTCAGTGGAGAGCCAATGCTCGGTAATACAAAGGATATCAATGGTGTCACTCAATGAATTTAGTTCAATTTCTAGGGCGTCTATTTTGTTTCCTAGACTTCTTATATTTAAGTGTAACAATTTTAAGCAGTTATTCTCTTTTTGCTTACCCTTACTAGCACAATACTCTTTTCCTATTTTGCTTAATTTTACAGTATCTTCCAGTGTGTTTGCTGCCTGTGGTCTCTCTAGTGTGATGAGTGGGTCAGCGTTTCTTTTGTGGTTGTTACAGTCATTCTTTTGCTTCTCAGCCATCGGTCTAAAAAAGTATTCCTACTATTTACTTGGGGATATCCCAATAGCCACTTCTCAAGTGCATTTAACAGTCTGGGTGGTTTTTGAAGAACTGTTATAGGCAAGAAATGTCGAATCGAGTTACAAAGTATCGTTTTACCGTGCTCATTTAGATGCAATCCATCTGTGTCTAAGTGCTCATGTGTGATTTTCTTGTCAAGAAAGTTAATTCTAATATTTTTAGCACATTTAGCCATCGATTTATTTACAGTGTCATAATGGATTAAAAGTTAGTATTGTAAGCTGTCATATTTAAAAAGCAGTATTGAAAAATGTATCAAGTGTGTAAAAACAATGTTTGGATAAGAAAACCTTCACATCATGTTTAAACATATTTCGTGTCGCTCTTCTACCGCCATTTGACACACTAATACTAATAGGTAATTGGTTACATATTTTAACTCTCATATTCACAGGGTCATAGTCAGTCATTCTAGGATGTAGAGGTTGCGGATGATAATCAAATCTTTGTCTAGTATTAAAATTATGTACAGTGTCATTAGATATAAAAGCGACTGATTGTCAAATACAAACATTACAATATCTAGGATATACAATTCTGACAGCGTTAAAACATTGAGTTTTTCGAAGAGTAATCTTCAAGATTTTCTATACGATGCTCTAGTAAGAATTCTTATTATTCTTTTTTAGTACAAAACACCTTTTTTACATTTACTGCATTCCCCCAGAACCTCCAACCATATTGTAACCTGCTTTGCACTTGAGTAAAATACACTTGAAGTGCTGTTTTAATATTACAATGTTTAACTAATTGATCAAATTTAAAGCACTCAGTGCTAAGTTGCTTGCATAAGTTGGTAACATGATTCCCCCACTTGAGTCGATGGTCCACTGAGATACCTAAGAATTTGGTGCATTCTACAAATGATAGGGGTGCATCATTAACAATAATTGGCTCCTCCTTACAATTACCTTGGGCTTTATAACGAATAAGACATGTTTTCTCGCAGTTTAATTTAAGCTTGTTGGCAGTGAACCATGCATAAAGTTCAACAACTACATTTCTTATATTATTTCTGAATTCTGCATCAGTACTAACTCTAACTACTTAGCTTGTGTCGTCGGCGTGTTGCACGATTTTTACACCGTCAGGATTGTTGGCCGGCAAGTCATTTACATAAATACAAAATGAAATTGGTGACAGGATAGCACCCTGTGGGAGTCCGTTATTAGAACTAACCCAGGAGGAACTAGCAACATGGCTCATACTACTATTAGAGTTATTTAGAATATCTACCCTTTGTTTGTCAAATTGCATTGCACTTCAACTGTCTCACGCGTTACGACTTGGATGTGGCTGGCTGTTAGCTCTGCTGCTATCTATCACACAGGTTTAAAACCTCACAAATATTACATTTTGACGGCGAGAATTAACACCTCTTCCGAAACATTATTCATTGCTACCGTCTTCATTAATACTTTCTGTGCATGCTACTACCTCTTCATTACTAGAAAAACATAATAACCAACTTGTCACATGTGCTCAAAAACCCTTCCTTGTACTAGCAAGGAAGTTTGATCAAACTAGTCGCCGTATAAGCCACTGGCTGACGACATCTCCTACGTTATGTCAGCAGTGCTCCAGGACACTGACGCGTTCGTGCCCAACCAGACGTTCGCTAGTCCTCCGATGAATATATTCATCCTATGGTCGGCCCTTAATTCATTCCAGTTCTTGTTTTAGTGTTTAGTTTTTTGTTGTTTTAGTGTAGGGACACATTTTTGAAGTGACCATCTTAGTTGGCATAATCCACAAGGAAAGGTTAAGATGGGCGTGCACTTGTTATTGTTTCTATCTTCCGTTTTTTGTTCTATTCGTTGAGAACTCATACCTGATGGGGTCGTTGCTCGGCTCTCCCGGCCAGACCGTGTGAAAGGTCTTGACCACGTCAAGGAAGATGCGGTTGGTGTTGAAGCCGTGTGAGATGTTAATTATTACTCTCTTGTTGTTGGTCTGATGTCGAGTGTTTCTTGCGGAATGCAAACTGCTCGTGGATGAGGATGTTAAACTCAAATCAGCGACGTTCTTATGTCTTGGCGGCAGATTCGCGACCTTAAGGTCTCCAGAATACGCATGACGTTCACACTACCTGGAGGTCTCCGTAGTCTGAGAAGCTGGTCAGTACACTGTCCTCGTTAATCGCCAGTGAGGAAACAGTCGCCCTGTACCAACTACTGTCCGGGTGTATTGCGGCCAATGCCCGCCCAGTGGCTTATTTCTGCAGCCGGAGGAGCACATTTTTGCTGCAAGACACATTGGACACCATTGGCACGTGCACATCAAGCTGCGTCTAGTTCAGATGACGACTACTTAATCCACCAGCAAATCAACAATATCCAGATGGAAGTCAAAGTTATATTGACTGCTTTTATAACTTGACATTTTCCCACTCATATAGGGTGAGTCCATTTCTTAAGGTTTACTTGGAAAAGTTCCCATGTAAAAAAACTTGTCACATCAACCCCAACTGATGCATTGTTATGCTTCCGCTCTCTTGCATTATTCCGCATTTCCTCAATTTTTTTTAAAATTATTTATTGTCTCAGATTGATCAACATGATAATAAGACAGTCAAATTTCTAGCATTATAAAAATACATTCACATTAATACATATAGGTTAAATTTAGGTTATACACAATGGTAACTTTATTCCTTGCCGTCATTATCTAAAAATTCTTGTATGCTATAAAAACATTTGTCGATAAACCATTTCTTAACATACACCTTAATGCTAGTACCAGTATTTTTTTTCAGCACAGAAGACAATTTCTTTAAAAATTTTCTTCCTGCCCACTTAGGCGAGTTTTCCGTTTCCCTAAGCCTGTGTGGCAGGAGTCTATCAATGACAGTTTGCCTTGTGTTGTAATTCGAGATAAATTCTTTGCCTTCCTGCTCCACTTCGTTCATAGCATATAAAATACAGTTAAAAATATATAGACTATTAATAGTTGGAATATTTACTTTTCTGAAAAGTGGCCTACAGTTATCCTTGTAATATACCTCCGCACATGGGTTTGAGCTGGCCCCTGCCAATATGGGCACAGCTCTTTTTTGTAACGTGAACAATTGCTTTACCGCTGCCTTGTGACCCCATAGAACTACTCCATACTGCATATGAGCGTGTATGTGCGAGTAATACACCAGTTTGGCAGTGGCTGGATTACAGATCGTCATCAATTTTCTTATCAGGTAGCATCCTGCGGCTATTTTGCTTTTTGTTGCTTGAAATGTTTATATTAAATTGCTACAGCATCGTTAATGCGGTGCTGTCCTTAATCCCTTCGTCGCTTGCATATTTATCCGTTGGACCTTTTCAAGATCATTTCGTTTTTCTAGAGAATCCACCTCGTTCTTCAATTACTACAGCAATATTTTCTTTGCCTCCATTAGTTTTTCGGCAAGTGGACCGTACTCTGGACCTGGGCCACTTGTCTTGGCTTTATTCCCAGTTGTGTGTCTCCTCTTCCGATGAGGACCCATCAGTTCTGTTGTCCACTGATTGCGGTGAAATGTCTACGATGGCTCGCGGCAAATTATCGGTAGACCGTGGTCAATGATCTGATAGTTATACAACAAAGATCAAGGGGTAGAAAAAGAATAAATGCTGCGAAGTATTTTGTCAAAGCGTATTTGATTGTAAATTAAATTCGCACACTGAGTAAGTAAGTACGTATAAGTAAGTAATTTTTTATTCACCTTAGATCACATGTTAGATATTGGCAATTGTCATATAGTTAAGACTTACATTGACATACATTTTAAAACTAGACTTATGAAATAACGTATAAAAGCAAGTGATAGATAAATAGTAAATTCGTCATAAGTCTTTGCAGAAATCTGATACAGAGTAAAATGGATTTGACATTAAAAAACCTTTTAGGGTCGAATAAAAATTCAAACCCTCTTTTCCTTGATATTTTTTGGTAGTGCATTAATTAATTTTGCACCAGCAAAGAATGGGTCTTTTTCCAATGGATCTTAATTGCGTTCTCTGGTTCTAAAATTCTCTTTCATTCTCGTGGCATACTTGTGAGCTGTTGAATTTGTTGCATTTCGTTCAATTGTCGAATTATTTACAAAAAATAAAATTGTGTGGAAAATATACAAACAAGGTGAGAACATGAATCTTTATAAAATGTCACAGCACAGGGATTTCGACTAGAGCGAGCCAGATAACGCACAGCACGTTTTTGTAAGATAAATAATCTCTTTGCACATGAAGCATTACCCCAATATACGCATGGTGATTTAGCTGTTTGAAAGTCTGCGACCTGTAGAAGTATTTTTATGAGATAGCAGCCAGATGATATCTGAGGGCATATGTGAGCTATACGATGACTCCAGTCTAAGTTTTTATCAATGACTACACCTAAAAAATAGTGTGTAACTTTTCATGAATTGCTCTGCCATCAAGTCGGATCAGATTCGAGGTGTGTTTACTTTTTATATGGTTAGGTTGAAATTCAATAATTGTAGTTTTATGGGCCTTTACGTAAAGATCATTTTTTGAGCAGAAATTGTGGACGTCTCTTGCATCTAAATTACATAATTGAACTATTGATTGGTTTTGGGAGTCCTTTGCCCTTGTGATTAGATACGACGTGTCGTTAGCATATTAAGTGAGTTCCCCTGTTTTGACCTGCGTCGATATGTCATTTGTGTTTAAAATGAAGAGTAGTGACGAAAGTGTGCTCCCCTGGGAGACTCCTACTTTAGTGGTGTATGCTTTGGAGAAGTATTTGTTGTTATTGTTGTGTGCGGAGACAATTTGGGGCGATTTATAAGGACCGGTCGTATCCAATTGTTGGCTACCCCTTTTATTCCAATATCATTTAATTTAGTTAATAAGATTTCGTGATTGACGGTATCGAAGGCCTTCGATAAATCGTAAAAAATACCTACTGCCTCTTCTTGGCTGTCTAACGCCTCTAACACTGAATGAGTGAAGCTTGCTATTGCAGTTTCTGTCGATTTCCTTCTCACGAAGCCGTGCTGTCTGGCGTTCAGTATATCCTGCTTTTCTAGAAATTTTATAAGCCTTTGGTACATAGCTAATTCAATAATTTTTGAGAATACCGATAATAATGCCATGGGTATATAGTTATTAATAATCTATTTCTCCCCTTTTTTAAATATCGGAATTAATTTGGTTAATTTAAAACTATCGGGGAAGGTGCCTTGGGTTAATGAAGCGTCGATAATGAGCATGAGTTGATACATGATCTATGGTGCCACCTCTTTTAAAATGTTACACGGAACTTCATCCATGCATGCCGATGTTTTTCTGCATGCTTTATCTATAATGTCATAATACTATTTTTTAGTAATAGGACTTAGAAATATTGTTGGGTTACCCGCTGTTCCTGCTAGTCGTCTCGCGGAAGTGTTGGGAGTTCGTGGACTGCTAGCCTTAAGTGATCCCTGAATAGATTTACCACCTTTTGTGGGTCAGACACTAGTATGCAGTCCTTAGTAGTGAGCTTGATTTTCTTATCATGACTACCGATGGTTGAGTTTCTTTGAGAGGAGATTAGTCCCCAGGATGCCTTGGTTTTGTTAACCGATTTCTGTATTTTTGAGACATTCCATGCCCTTTTTGCAGCTTGTAACTTATCGCTATGTGACCTAACGTTGTACTTGTATTCCTTAAGGGGAACTTCGGCACCCGATTTGGAGCGATTGTTCATGGCTTCTGACACATCACCCACAGCTCAGGGGTGAACCAGCTGTTGTCCTTGCCGTTGCATTTTATTTTGTTCCGTTTAGCTTCTATGGGGAAGGCCTTAATGAAGTGAGAGAGGAATATTCCCAAGAAGGTATTGAACATATTGCTAGCCATGTGTGCATTCTTGATGCAGTCCCATGTTTCGCTACTGACGTCAATGGCAAAATTGGCCTTATTACTCTCAGTAAATGATCTCTTGTAAATTACACTCTGTTTGGGGGTATCAATCACACCATGCACATTAATTACTTGGACACAGTGGTTCGAGGGACCCAGATCCATTACCTGGGCTGTCATTAGATCAGGGTCAATGTTGGTCACATTGCCTATATCAGTGCTAGAGTTTCGAGTGATCCGTGTGGGCACGTCAATTATCATACGTAACCCATGAGATGCAAACAAACTAGTGTATTGACAATGAAGTCACCACAGATTAAAATACATTATGGTTTCTCTGTTAAGTCATTTAAAAGTTCAGTCAGCTGATCAATGAACACGTTGAAATCACCATGTGGCGAGCGATATAGGCAACCTACTACGTACAGTTTACGTAATACGGACAGCGTACAGTTTAGGCGTAATGGTTGTGACGTACTTGTCGCCTAGGACGTCAGTGGTTTCTCTTAAAAGCGATGCTGCTTATTTCTCGCTAGGACAGCTAATCATTACATCACCGTTTTTGGTTTGAAGAATGCATTGCATATGTACTATTCTTTAGGGCTCTAAATTAATTAGATACAAAGTTTATAGTTCACTGTATTTATTAATAATATCTCACACGTACATACGTTGACTATTCACTCAAGACTGCCCAGCCATGCTGGTTGTTGCCAACCCCCTCTATCTGTTAGTCCCCAGACCAGGGTTACCAACATATCACATCCCTTCACTTAAGAAACAGCTTATACTTTGACGTAGTAGAATACATAATTACTTGATTTCAATAACATCATTCAGCAAGAGATCAGACATTGAAAACATGAACTACATAATTATTTTAATACATAACCATTATTTAGCACAATCAAAGTTATCCACATATCTGGCAGGTTTAATTACAATCCTTCCTGACCTAGTTACAATGGGATTCCGACTAATTTCTGGATCTGTTACCAGCTGTTCTGGACCAGTTATTACAACTTTTGTGTTACAGGCGTCTGAATTTGGCTCAGGTACATTGACATCTAAACGAATTTCTGAATCATTTATAACTGCTGGATTCTGTGATCTTTTCAAGAACCCGCGGTTTCTCCTGTACATTTTCCCCTGTTCATCCTGAACGATGTATGATGTCTTCCCTTTAAGAATAACTATGTTTTCATCCTTTTCCAAAGGTTTCACCACTTTAGAACTATGATCATAGTAGATTTTTTGTAACATTTGTCTTTCTAATAGTTTCTCTTTGACATTTTCACTCAATTGTGGTTTTAGGAGATTATCTGTTATAGGCAGTTTCGTTTTGACTCTATGATTAAACAGCAATTGAGCCGGGGACAACCCTAATCCTTTTATTAGGGTGCTTCAATACTTCAACAATCCAATGTATGGGTCCTGTCCTTCCTCATTTGCTTTTCTCAACATGGCTTTGACTATTCCTACTGCTCTTTCTGCCATCCCATTCGATTGTGGGTAAAGTGGACTGGATGTTACTGATACAACGTTCCACTCATTACAGAACTGTTTGAATTCATAACTAGCAAAAGGCATTTTATCTTTAATGAGCTTATCTGGTATGCCAAACCTAGCAAAGATTGATTTTAATTGTGAGATAACTGTAGCTGCAGTTTTGTCTGGAATTGGACACAATTCAATCCACTTACTGAAATAATCTACCACAACCAAGAAGTCACGATAAGCAAATTCAAAGATGTCAGTAGTAATGTTTTCCCAAGCACGATTGGGTACAGGGTGAGGAATTAAGGCCCATTCACGATCAAACTTAACCGTAAACTTAAGAACTTACAAATTATTTGTCATACGGTATTTCTCGTTACTGTTCAGGACAACAGTAAACTTAGTCCGTAACAGTAGCAGTAACGTAGAAGTTTGCAAACTCCAAACTTAATTCCTTAAGTTAACGTCGAACGTAGGAATTGACCAATCAGCACTCTCCAAACCTATGACGCGCTAGACACCTCGATTCGTGTTCAGACTTGCACAGACTCTCTGCTCTCACTCTCTGCTTGCAGCCATCCGCTCCGTAAGTGATATTATAATCCAATACTATTAACTTAATATTAACTTAAAATATTATCCATTTTTAGCATCAAAAAAACTAACAAAGATGACGAGGTGTTTAAAATGAATGTTAAAAAGTTTTTGGCAGATAACGCATTTTATTCTGTAAATAGTTTTTTAGTCTTTAAGACTGTGTAATTAGTATGTAATAGAATTAACTAAGTGAATATGTAAATATAATATAATATGACTGAGTGTAAAACACGAATATATTGTAATGACATGTCTCATACCAAAGCTATTGGTCAATCGAGAATAAATAAAAATTATTATTATTATTATTATTATTATTAATAATGACTACGAGTATTTTAGGTTATAATTATAGTTAGTTTCTTTTTATTACCTGTTGATAATACATATTTTATTTATTTTATTTATTTATTTTTTAATTTAATTTTTTTTTTCCAAGATACCAATTCCTTAGTTTTTGGCAAGTCAAGGTGTTATATAAATGGATGTACAATAGAAATAAAATACCCATGGTATCACAATATCACAAGTCAATAAATATGTACAATAAATTCAATAGCAATGGTATATCACAGTCATATCATTTTACATAAAACAGTTCTTTTGTACTATAAAAACATTTTTCTATGAGGTAGGCCTTCAGAGTTGCTCTAAAATTATGCTTGTTGTTTTTTATATGATCGGGCAGAGCATTGTATAACTTGCGCCCTGCGTAAGTCGGGGTATTTGTATAAAATTCATGCGCATGTTTCTTTGGTTTGGGAACTGATTTAAATCTAGTGTCATGCCCGTGGTCGGTTGTCACTTCGTGTAAATTGCTTTTTATGATGTGCATAATAACATAAAATATATAAACACAAGGCATTGTCATGATGTTAAAATGTTTAAACAAGGGTTTGCAAGAGTCCTTAAAATACACATCGGCTACAGGGTTGTGGGATGCTTTGGCCATATACCGTAGAGCTCTTTTCTGTAGTTTTAATAGTTTTTTCGCCTTTGGGTGATTCCCCCAAAGTATCACACCGTAGCTGAGTCGAGCGTGGATATGGCCAAAGTACACAAGTCGAGCCGTTTCAATGTTAGCTACCTGCATTATTCGTTTGATTAAAAAGCACAGTGACCCAACTTGTTTGGTCAACTTTTCTATGTGGAGGCTCCAATCTGTGCCGTCGCCGACATATACTCCTAGGAATTTTATATCCGGGCACTGAATTACACTTTTCCCATGCAGTTTTATAAATGCACAGGAATTCCGAACATGATTTGTCCCGGAGTAATCCATGAAAACTGTTTTGCCCTTATTTATGAACAGGTCATTGGATTTGCACCATTTGTCCATTGTGCTGACAGCCTGATTAGCGTATTCTATTGCCTTGGTGTAGTTTTCGTCCGAGATAAAATAGGTTGTATCGTCTGTATAAAGAGTTAATGTCCCATTACTAAAATATTCCGGAAGGTCGTTTGTATATAAAATAAAGAGGAGCGGTGAGATTACCGACCCCTGTGGGATTCCTACGTTCATGGTGGCTTCTCAGGATCGACTGGTTTTGTGGTTGTTACCTAAGTGAACCGATTGTTTGCGATCTTTTAAGAAAGATGCTACCCATTTATTGGCAACTCCTGCGATGCCCAGAGCTGATGATAGTTTCTCAAGGAGGCGAGTATGTCGGACGGTGTCGAAAGCCATACTGAAGTCGAAATATAAGCCAAAGGCGGCCCTTCCATTGTCGCGTGCCTCAACGATGTTATTCACCAGTTCCGTCATGGCTGTTGTGGTAGATCGACCCTTCACGAATCCGTGTTGAAAATCGTTTAATAATGAGCCTTCGTGTATAAAGCGTTCTATTCTAGCTTTCATGGCCGTCTCGAAAAAGCGTGAAAATAAAGAGAGGATGCTTATTGGGCGGTAATTTGTAATGTCTTCTGGGTCATTTTTCTTAAATATTGGGATGATTTTTGCCAGTTTTAGCAATCTAGGAAACGTCCCCTGCGAGAATGAGGAGTTTACTACATGAACCAAGGGGTCCAGAATGAAACTGCCGACAGCCTTTATGACTTGACCTGGTATTTCATCAAACCCTCGCGAGGTGTTTTTACTTACTTGACCTAGGATTTCAAAGTACTCTTTGCCCGTTAGTGGTCTGAGGTAGATCACTTTGCCTGTCCGTTTCTTCGTGTAAGTAAATTATGGCTCTGCTTGTGTGTTAGTGTTGGTTGGTATGGTTTTCAGAGCTATTAGTTCGCTTGCCGATGTGCTGAAGTGATTATTAAAGCATTCGGCAGCCTCCTGCGCGTTGAGTGACAGGCCGTTTATTTTGACTTGGATGTCCTTTCGGGTCTTCGCGTTGTTGCTATTTATGTTCGAATTAATAATCGCCCAGGCCGATTTAGCTTTATTGCTTGAGTCGCGAATTTTTTTGGCATTGAATGTTCTTCTTGCCCTGTCTAGATCCTTAAAGTATTTCCGTTTCATATCAAGGTGGAGTTTATTGCCTTGGTCGCTGAGTTTCGAGTAGGTGTTTAGTGATCGCACTTTTCTCCTAGTGTTTTAAGTTGTTGTGTGTACCAGCTCGAAGATCATAGATTATGATATCATAGATAGATAAGGAACGTCATGATAAATAAATAAAAATAAAAATAAATAAAGATAAAAAACAAAATTCATACAATTTGAAGTACAATAGGTACACAATATACACAATATACACAATATACACAATATACACAATATACACAATAGGTACACAATATACACAATATACACAATATACACAATATACACAATATACACAATATACACAATATACACAATATACACAATATACACAATATACACAATATACACAATATACACAATATACACAATATACACAATATACACAATATACACAATATACACAATATACACAATATACACAATATACACAATATACACAATATACACAATATACACAATATACACAATATACACAATATACACAATATACACAATATACACAATATACACAATATACACAATATACACAATATACACAATATACACAATATACACAATATACACAATATACACAATATACACAATATACACAATATACACAATATACACAATATACACAATATACACAATATACACAATATACACAATATACACAATATACACAATATACACAATATACACAATATACACAATATACACAATATACACAATATACACAATATACACAATATACACAATATACACAATATACACAATATACACAATATACACAATATACACAATATAGATATAAAAAAAAGAAGACAATGCTTCAAGATGCCTTAGTTTACATAGCCACATTAACTATGGTTTGAGTGTACAAATTCATCGATTGAATAAAAACATTGAGTAATTAGAAATTCCTTTAGTCTAGTTTTAAAGTTTTGTCCTTCTTTAACACCTTCATAAAATATAAAATAGTCAGATTTGGCACCAATTACATAAGTTTTCTAAGCTATCAGACTTTTATGATGATCTGAATCAATGGAAATTGACCGAGATAGCAGTCTCTTATGAATGACCTGATAGGCAATGATACAAAATCACATTTCAATCACAAAATCACAATAGGAACATGTTAATTTCAATCACATTTCAATCACAAAATCACTATTGGAACATGTTCATTTCTCATGAAATGATTTGAAGCATTTGTCAATGCACAAGGGAACCAGACACGACGAGCACATGAAACATGTTCTTTTCTCCGCACTCTGCGTGCTGCAGTTGCGGCAGCGACGGAATTTTTTGTTATTCCAGGGAAAGTGTTTCCCAACACCACTGAGCCTTACTTCTTCAGGCACCTTCCCTTTATTGGCCGAAGTTGGCTATCAATTGCCGCGCGAGGTGTAATCGAAATGTGAGCTGATTTTGTACTCTTTTCGGGGTTTCTTTTTTCTTGTCAAGTTTCCACATGAAAAACGAGTTCACAATAGCAAGATCAACTAGGTAAAAGAAAATACGATGCCACCACTTTACTGATCTTCTGCATATCGCGTACCGCTCTTTGAGCTGATCGAATCTATCTACTGCACCCATGATTGTGTTGTACGATTCTACAACAATTGGGCACGAGATTGATGTGCTTGAGCCATCTTTGTTCTTCCGTTTGACAGTAGTGGTATCCCTTGGACTATGGGCAGTAGATAGCATCGATACTGGCTTGTTGTCCATCCAATTAGTTGCTGCTACTTTTCCCTTTGCCGCGAACATAAACTCACCTCTTCTCAGCTTGTCATTCGATTTTAGCATTGGTGGTAGGCCTTTTCGATTTGTGCGGACAGTTCTACACGAATAAATGCCGTCGGCATACAGGGCGTTCATGAGATCAACGGAGGTAAAATAATAATCGAACGCAAGAAGTGTATCAGAATTCTTGATGTCTTGTACTAGGCTAAGGACAACACGCTCGCCCAATGTCGTTGAAAACACCGGGTTGTTTTCCCCTGGCCTTGACTTTTTTTTTTTTTTTTTTATTTCTTTATTTTCCATTTTAAAACATTTTACATGCCAGAGTTTTTACAAATATTTGTTAAAACAGGCTTTGGAAATTGTCCATATTAAAATATTACATCCTAAAATCACAATCTTTTTTCATTTACACAGTATTTACATTCACATTTATTCAGATTTACATATTCGTCGATACTATAAAAACAATGGAAAATTAGGAAGCCCTTCACTTCATTTTTAAAGCTTTCTCTACTTTTTAAACATTTTATTTTGTTGGGGAGGTGATTATAAAAAATGGGGCCCATATAAAAAGCGTTTCTCCTGGCAATTTCAAGTTTTCTTTTCTTGTATCGTATATCAGTCTTGTTTCTCGTGTTTTTAGTATGAATATTTTCATTTAATTCAAACCTATTTTGATTGTCTTTCACATACATGATTACCTCTAATATATATAGGGATGGAAGAGTTAATATTTTGAATGCTTTAAATGCATGCCTACATGTACTTCTTTTTTTTATTGATCCGAGAATTCTTATTGCCTTCTTTTGTTTGATAAATATTTTTCGTACTCCTGTTGCCATACCCCAAACCAGTATCCCGTATTTTAGTATCGATTGTATATTAGCATGGAACATTAATTTTAGCGTGTCCTTTCCTACTTGATGGGAAAGTCTTTGAAGAATAAAACATGCAGTATTTATCTTCTTACCGACATTGATTAGGTGTTTGTCCCATTTTAGCCTTTCGTCTATTTGTAATCCAAGAAAGGAACTTTGGTGGACTATATTGAAATTTGAATCTTTCATACTGATTTCATTTACTTTCCCTTTTGTTCTAAAGATCATTACACTAGTTTTTTCACCATTTAGTTGTAATTTGTTTGGAATAAACCAGTCGTTCAGGTCTCTCAATGTATTGTTTACATTTTTGATCAGTGTTTCATCATCGTTTGCAGTTAATATAAGACTGGTGTCGTCGGCGAATAGAATTACCTTTCGATTTTCATCTGTTATAAATTTAGGCAGGTCATTTATATATAAACTAAAGAGTATTGCCGATAGAGGGGCGCCTTGGGGGACCCCGGTTTTAATGTCTTCCCAGGCAGAGAGCTCGTACCCATTACTTGTGTTAATTGCCACACGCTGTTTTCGACCGGACAGGTAGGATTCAACCCATTTGCCTGGCGTGTCTCTTACGCCATATCTTTTGAGCTTTTCGATAAGTATTTTGTGGTTTATCGTGTCAAATGCTTTTGCCAAATCGCACATGATCGTTCCACAGACTTACCCACATACATTTCAAATTTCATAACATATCCTGTCTTGGAATCTGCCAACACCCACACCTTATACCCCCGTTTCACTGGCTTCAACGGCATATATTGCTTTAGTGTTGATCGACCTTTGAAAGGAATCATTGACTCGTCTACAGCACAAGTTGCTGATGCCTCGTACATCTCATTGCAAGTTTTATTCAACTTGTCCATTATGGGACGGACCTTGTGAATCTTGTCATAATTTGGGTAACCTCTAGCTAGGTGAGCACTATTGTCATTGCAGTGTAAGGCTTCCAAATTTTTTTTGAATCTCTTGCTACTCATCACATCAGAAATTACTTTTACACCCATCCCAGGATCAGTGCACCAGTAGTTCTTTAGCTCTGGCAAGCAATGAATACCCATAAGTATTTGCATACCAATCCAAGCCTGTAGCTCTTCTACTGTCAAGTCAGTATAATTCTGCATTGCTTGTTGAACAACTAATCCTTTTATTTTTTTTTTGTCGGACCTGTCCACCGTACAAGTTTGTTTGGTCAGTAACGTGTTGCCAAAGGTCATCATCAAATATAGTCACAAAGTAGTATTTTTCTTTTGCAGACGGGAGAAGCCCGTGCTTGTTCTTTGGCTCTCGTTTCCATTCCATTCCAAGAGAAACGATTTCTGCTGCGTTGAATCCCCATTCCAAAACCTCTTCTTCGATTTTGTTTTGACGAACGGCTGGCTCGCTATCACTGTCAGCTGGCTCGCTATCACTGTCGGCTGGCTCGCTATCACTGTTGGCTGGCTCGCTATCACTGTCGGCTGGCTCGCTATCACTGTCGGCTGGCTCGCTATCACTGTCAGCTGGCTCGCTATCACTGTCGGCTGGCTCGCTATCACTATCGGCTGGCTCGCTATCACTGTCGGCTGGCTCGCTATCACTGTCGGCTGGCTCGCTATCACTGTCAGCTGGCTCGCTATCACTGTCGGCTGGCTCGCTATCACTGTCAGCTGGCTCGCTATCACTGTCGGCTGGCTCGCTATCACTGTCGGCTGGCTCGCTATCACTGTCGGCTGGCTCGCTATCACTGTCGGCTGGCTCGCTACCGACAGCAGGAGGGGGTGAGTCAATAGGCGGGTCATCTACCTCCATCTCGTGGCTCTCAAAAACTTCCTCAAGTACTCCGCAAGACCAGCTGGTGTGCGCTGCCTGAAGTGTCGAAATTTCTTCGGCAGCACCAATATCTGCTTCGACTTCCGAGTCTTCACCGTCGCTGGGTATATCATACAGCGATAAGAGGATGTTTTCTTCGCTGAGATGTTCATTTACTCGCCTTTTGGCACTCCTGATAACAAATACTATAGAATATATCTGAGAAAATCACAAAAAAATAAAACATTACCCAACGTGTTTTTCAAGTGGTAACCGGTTCAGCGGGAAGTGGGCTCCCACGAAGCTATTATTGATACAAATAACAAAATAATTGAGTAATAATAATACTTTGTATCACAATTACTTCAAAATAAAACAAAAAACAACATACTTACATATCAAGCTTATTTTTTCACAACTTTTGCTGCAAGTGGCACATGGGTGAATTTTGGAACCAATCTGACAGCTGGCCATGCAGTTTTCTGCGTTCAGCTGGTATATCATCGGAGACTTGGAAACTTTTTTTTTTGTAGTCCCAAATACCTCTGCTAGATGACAGTGCACCATTAGATCGGGAAGTTTACTTCCCAAGAACACGCCAACCGGTTTTAATTTCTGGGAAGCGGGATTCCCGCAGCCCACGAAAGGGTTAAATGTCACAAACTAAATTCGAGCAAATGATTGGTCGATGAAGTCACGAGTTGTGGAATCTGGAGAGGGAGCGTGAGGAACGCGAGAAGAATACTAAGGGAGAAGCGGGGAGAAGGCCCGAGACCGGGGACGAGACCAGTCGTGTCAAGGGAGGAGGCCCGAGACCGGGGACGAGACCAGTCGTGTCAAGGGAGGAGGCCCGAGACCGGGGACGAGACCAGTCGTGTCAAGGGAGGAGGCCCGAGACCGGGGACGAGACCAGTCGTGTCAAGGGAGGAGGCCCGAGACCGGGGACGAGACCAGTCGTGTCAAGGGAGGAGGCCCGAGACCGGGGACGAGACCAGTCGTGTCAAGGGAGGAGGCCCGAGGCCGGGGACGAGACCAGTCGTGTCAAGGGAGGAGGCCCGAGACCGGGGACGAGACCAGTCGTGTCAAGGGAGGAGGCCCGAGGCCGGGGACGAGACCAGTCGTGTCAAGGGAGGAGGCCCGAGACCGGGGACGAGACCAGTCGTGTCAAGGGAGGAGGCCCGAGACCGGGGACGAGACCAGTCGTGTCAAGGGAGGAGGCCCGAGGCCGGGGACGAGACCAGTCGTGTCAAGGGAGGAGGCCCGAGACCGGGGACGAGACCAGTCGTGTCAAGGGAGGAGGCCCGAGGCCGGGGACGAGACCAGTCGTGTCAAGGGAGGAGGCCCGAGACCGGGGACGAGACCAGTCGTGTCAAGGGAGGAGGCCCGAGACCGGGGACGAGACCAGTCGTGTCAAGGGAGGAGGCCCGAGGCCGGGGACGCGACAAGACGTGTCAGGAAGACGGCCCGAGGCCAGTAAACCGAGCGAAAGTACGACGCCTGGAGTTGCGACGAAGTTTTGGAAGTACGACGCCTTGCTCTAACGAAGCCTGAGCTACGAGACGCCTGATAGATTGCGCCTGGAGTTGCGACGCTGTCCCGAGCCACGACGCCTGCTCGACTGCGCCTTGATCTACAAGTCAACGCGAACTTCGACGCCTGACCGACCGTTACACGTGGCTACATCGACGCTATCGTTCACAAGTAAATTTATAATTTTATTCTGGCCAGACAGCCAGCTAGGGAATTAGGTTTTTTTTTATGTTTTATCATTTATAGAGTAAATTGTTAGTTTGTAATTATGGATCTTTTATATTATCATTCAGAGCGTAACATTGTGGGTTTTGAATTCCGAGTGTAGCCAATGTATTACATAGAGTAAATTGTTAGTTTGTAAGCATATTTTGGGTTAGGCAACGTTTGTATCCCGCATCCTACCCCCTCGAAGGACCAAACTGAGTGGGTCGGCGACACTTTCGAGGCATCGGAGGCGATTTAAAGGTATTTAAAGCGCTTTACCTTACAGTGTCAGTTAGTAAATATTTTTTTTAAAGGTGCATCTGGATTGCCAACAAGTATATCAAATAAGCTTAAGATGCTGAGGGCACTGATGTAGAATCCGACGAATATTGTTTTTCACTGAGTGTTGTACAAGTTACGCCTGCAATGTCTGTCAGATGCACTAAAGTAGAAAGTGCCTCTTCGAAGAACGGTCTCCAAATTGCCTCATTGCCTTTTCGCATGGATGCTTTTGTGCCTTTGCCACAAGGATTTCTTGAATTTAAAATATCGAAGAGTCGATCGATGGTTCTGATAATTTGATAAATTTAACTGTGGCTTCAGCACCCTTGAACTGTAGTTGTTTGAGATCAATACAACAACATTCGATTACATCTGCAAAACTAGCGCTGATGGTTTGTGCTGCCAAATTTAATTTAATTGTTTGCTTTTGAAAGTTAATAGGAGCAGATTTCAGTTTGTTGCCTGCCCGTAAGCCCTCTTGTTCTTGGAGTGTATGCAGCTCGGTAACATATTTCCAGCAAATTTGGTTTCCATGCATGTCGACATAAACACCAAGATACGCCCAAGTGTTCATTATAAGCTTAAGCATGTGGCAAATGTCCAAAATTGCAAAGACCTTCTTTTCTGCGTCACACGGATGTGGGAACCATGGCAGTTCCAGTTTTGCAACTAACTCTTTAAACATGGTGAAGTGACAACTGGGACCATCGCATGTAACACACTGAACATTAACACCTGCGTTGTGCAACCGGGTTAGTGCTTCTCTCACCTTATTTGCCCTCTCCAAACCTGTCAAGCTTTTAATAAAATAAGAGCCAATTGGCAGTTTCCAAGGTGAATTTAGTCCTACAAGCATGCGAACCAATGCCTCGGTAGCAGCAGTGACATCGTCATCATCAATTCCTGACCCAATGTCAACGAATCCTCTGAACTTCTTTCCGTCCCACTCGATTTGTTTTTTAATGCTCATTTCATCGAGCATTCATCGAGCACACAACGGATTTTCCTTCGGTCTCAAGCTTCTTACTCATTTAATCAAGAACCCAAGAATCCCTCTCCAGAAAACCCCGGTTCTCCGTCCACCTCACTATACCAGGATCTTAACACACTGAGGTGGAGCAACGCCAACTCAAATACTTCTCGTATCTTAAGCGCGAGATGAATAAAATTGCAAGGTCAAGGCAAATGAACGTAGTTCCGGTGAATATTTTTCTCGGGTTACTTTACCATGGCATTTGTTGTGCCGTGGTGGCGGCGGCGGCGGTTCGTCCAAATTTCCTGGCTTTCACATTCTTCGCCATCGCCGCCACAGCAGATAAGACGCAAAAGAAGATACAAATTGGATGGAACCACCTTTTCAGCGTGTGATTATCCCAGCCCCCCATGATGATTATCCCAGCCCCCCATGATGATTACCCCAGCCCCCCATGATGATTATCCCAGCCCCCCCATGATGATTATCCCAGCCCCCCATGATGATTATCCCAGCCCCCCCATGATGATTATCCCAGCCCCCCATGATGATTATCCCAGCCCCCCATGATGATTATCCCAGCCCCCCATGATGATTATCCCAGCCCCCCATGATGATTATCCCAGCCCCCATGATGATTATCCCAGCCCCCTATGATGATTATCCCAGCCCCCCATGATGATTATCCCAGCCCCCCATGATGATTATCCAGTCTTTTCCTTGTAGTTTCTTGGCTTCTGCGATCGCTCGGTCCACAACTTCTCGCAGCTTTGCACCAGATTTGTAGAAAACTTCCACTTCATAATTTTCACCTAGCTTAGATTCGAAAATTCTCTTTAAATGTTTGCCGTGGCTGTCCGCTATCATAATCACACGTGTGTTATCCTTGTTCGTAGCATCGTAGCATCGCTGGTATCGTTTTCCGTTAATGGTATTGATCCTTCATCATTCTGTTTCCTATATTCATTATTCTTTTCATCCTCACTCGATCCATCCGGACTCTCCGTTGACGCAACAGCAAAAGTGTCGATTTCTCGATCTTCTTTATCAAGCACCTCTGTAGATTTATCAACATTTGTAGGTTCAGCGACATCTTCATGGAGAACTGTTGTGTTTGGGAGGGATACGTTTGCTTTAACACTGTTTGTTTTCCGCTTCAGCATTGCTCGTTTAACTTTGAGATTTTCGCTATGTAGATCCTTGATTGCCAGTTCCATGGTTATCATTTTTGTATACAAATTCTTGATATCCGATTGAATTTTTGAGCAGTAGTTCCACATACACAGTGCGTTAAGTTTAGGAACATTATTTAATTTGTCTGACTTGGCCATGACAGCTTCGTCATCGTCGTCAGATAGCGCCGTCATGGCAGCCATGCTTGTCACTGTCAGTACACAGTCGCTACATTTCCAATGTTTGACACTTTTCACTTGATTTTTGGTGCACTGTTGATGGAATAACTTTTCGCACATGCTGCACTGAATAAATTTACGCACACTTTTTTTACATTTCTCACAGAAAATCGATCGTTGTTGAATTTTATTTGGAGAGCGATCCGTTTCACGTCTACCTTTGTCGGCCATCTTGCGGATCTAGTAGCTTCGAGTAGCTTCAGATTTTGCATTTTGGCACAAAAAGCATTGATTCCAATCAGCGTCGTTGGTCCTGCCCCTAGTTCTGCTTAATGTGGCAATTGGCTGCATTGTGACATTAACCTGATTAAAAAGATAATATTTCGATAACGGGTGGAAATAAGCTGGAGCGTTTTGTGTGTGTTTTTTTTTTTATTTACAGTAATATTATAGATAAGAGGAAAACTTAGTTTTATGCTAGTAGAGATTGATGTGACCTTGGTACTATAAATTTATAAAACCACTTTGTAGTTCAACGATACTCTTGACACCCAGTCAAAACTCATTGTGATATTTGGCACGACTGACCATAATATGTTGCGATTCAGCTCCCAATGTTTCGCAACGATAGGTTTTCGAGCACCTATGACCAACAATAGGCAAGCTAATGTCTGCAATTCCCCGGCAGATATCAGCAGCCCAATAGCTTGTTGCTGCTAAACGCCTCCTGTCAACTAGACAGCATGAAGTCAGCATGAAGTCAGCATGTAGAGAGTGTCTCAATTAAGGACTCAGTGCGTTGCTAACCACACTTCGCGAGACGCCAACGGCTGTAACTTTCTTGTCTATTTTTTGGATTTTGAATTTGTAAACGCACATTTGTATAAAAATGAATTGCCGATCGACAATTATTGAATATTTTTTGCTAAAATATCATAAACTAACGAGATAAATAGGAAAAACTTCGATCTTATCTAGAAGTTTTTACAAAAAATTGTGTTAGATGTTGTAAAAGTGCAGGATGTGAACAAGGATTTGGACAAAAATGTTAGTCGTGCGACATTTTGTTTAGAAGATATATGCCCTCAAATAAAGGGGGGCGTGCCCCCTCCTTGAACACGCCCCCCGGGCGCCTCAGGAAAATCCCAGCTTGGCAACCGGTCTAAAGTGGTTCAGAACATTCTACTGAACAAAATGAGGGTGTTGCCTGCTTGTACTCTCCGGCTCGAGATCTCTCATTTCTAGACGTATTTTGAAAAATTTCTTCCTGACTAAAAGTAGATCAATGCATTGCGCCTTCCTGCAATTCCCCTTTTTTCAGCTATTTTGTAAAAGATTTTTCTTCCTTTCCTTTATCTCCCGTCTTTATCTTCGTGCCCTTTACATTTATCTGCCTTCGTGATAATTATTTTGCCAGCTGTGTTTGCAAAGCAGTTTTTTCAACGTTTCATGAGCTAAATCAAACAATTTTGTGCTAGCATCACGTTAGCCTGGTTATTATTCAGGAACCGAGTATAAAAACGGTTATCCAAGATGCATAACATTATTCTTAGTCACGCGTGTTTACCACAAATAATTAACACTCAAAAATGAAGCCACCACAAACTCGTAGGCTTGCAAATTTTCATTTCAAAAACCCTGATATACATAATTGAGACATAAAAACCTTCATTGTTTCCTAAATCAATTCCACCCTTGCCGTTCACCAATACCTTGCTCCTCAAGAGTTTCCTGTGTGCCTCTGCTCCGAATGCCGAGTTCGAATTTTTGGCCAACAAAATTACCAAACTCCCCGCACTGTTCGCAGAAAGCAGTCATCGAACCTTGATTAACCTAGAATCTATCGGCGATTGAGATCCAGCTTTTGACAGAATGGCACGACATCATTCTTTTGATTTGGCTTCTTTCTGGGCACCGTGCGACGGCCGTTTGCCAAAGGAAGGGAATTCTAGTTTGTCGGGTGGAGATGTCGGCGATATGCATCATTTGCTGCCACTGTCTAGAGTCTCCAAATAAAAGATCTCGTTTACTTGCAAATTAAGCGAATTATTTTTTTCCTTTTTTTGAATGCATTTTTATTCATTCCAATGAAGGTACATATAATAATAATAAATCATTTTTATTCCTTTAGATTACATAAGATTAGATTACATTTAGATTACAACGTCAGTAAATAATTGACAAATATTCGTCAGTGGTATAAAAACAGTGAGAGAATAAAAACTTCTTAAAGGGGGGGTGAAGCCAGAAAGTCGATTTTCTAGTTTAACATTGATTGCATTAGGCTTGTTAAATGCTTAAGATCACCGAAAACGCGAGATCTCTAGCTATTATGGTTGCGCTGCAATACGCGTCTCTGTTTGGACTGTCAGAGATGAACCTTTTGTCGATTGATAGATTTCACTGATTTCATTTCCACATGTCGAACAGAAAACAAAAAGTTTCTTTTAAACATTCCCAGAACACTATAATTGACAGAAACTTTCGGGAATTCCGGCTGTCTCTTGTAGAGTTTTTCATCGGAACCTCAGAGTCGTCTTCGTCGTCCGAATTGACACTTTCACACCTAAATGATTCATCCAATCAATGTGATGGGCGCCGTCATCCATGTCATCGTTAGTGTCTGTCAAATTTTCTCCAATTAATTGACAGTGGATAGCGATCTCACGTGTAGTAGGTTCTTCCGTTCTAAGAATTACTTCCGGTTCAGTACAAATATCCAGTTGTTTATTTATATTTTATAATTTGTACAACTTTGGTCAAGTTATAAATTAAGTCGATGACGTATATTGTGATATGTTTAAGTCAAGAATTAAAAAATTCGTCTAGGCTATAGAATTGTTTCTCAGCTAAAAATGCGGCCAGCCTTGTCTAGAATATTGATCGGTCCTTGGCCTCTTTAATTGGTTCAGGTAGTTCATTATAGATTTTCCTGCCCTCGTTCCTCAATAAGTTGGTTTGAAGACTCGGCTTTCATTAACAATTTTTTTTCCGAATGTCAGTTGATTGTCGTCGTTTGTTTACGTCTGAGCTACGGCCCGATGCTGAAGGTGCGTCTGCAGTCAGCATGCCCGCCGCCGCCGTTCATCGTAATTTTATTGACGGGACTGCATCTTTTTTTAATATTCGTCGAGATTGTCCATCATTTAATCCGAACTGAACTTTAAATCTAGGGGCAATCTCCAAATTACTGTCAGTAAAATGAATCGAGCAATTAACAGATGATTTACTAGGAGCGAACCCAACGCGGTTAATTTCCTTGACCCATGCGCGGCGAGAATCAGGAAATTCATGGAAGCTCACCGGTTCACCATTAACTATTGTCTTCTTCTCCCGTCGATTGGCACAAACAAAAACACAGCAGATCGGCACATGGCATGGCAGATCGGCACATGGCATGGCAGATCGGCACATGGCATGGCAGATTGGCACAAACAAAAACACAGCAGATCGGCACATGGCATGGCAGAACGATACAACAATCACAAGTTAGTCTCGCACAGCGCGCATCCCACTACTGATCGAGTGGGATCAAGGCGATCGAGGGTTGGCTGTAACGTCACTGCGTAGAGCGCGATTTCTTGTGCGGCCAATAACTCGTGAACGAGATGTCAGATTAATGTCGCGTTTTCGACGTTCTGTTTCTAAATAGAAATACTAACTAAATAATAAATAAAAATGTTGACTTCACCCCCCCCCCCCCCCCCTTTAAGAACAATTGCAAATTGTTTGTCATATATAAGAAATTTGATATTGTTGGGTAGGTTATTAAATAATAAAATATCCATTGCAGCTGGGCTTTTGTCCCTTTTACATTGTTTGAATTTATATTTATTATTACATCTTATGCTGCTAAAATCATGTGATATAATCTTCAGGTCAATTACATACAGAACAACGCTATAAATATATATACAAGCCAGCGGTAAAATGTTAAATTTCTCAAATAGTCGTCTACGAGAATCTTTGTAATAAACTCCTGGTGTGGTCGGGTTGTAGCTTACATTTGCCAAGTACCGCACTATGCCATAATCCATTGTGGATTGGAATAATCCATAATATATAGTGCGCATTGTTTGGGGAGTGGAGATGTATGACATGACTCTAATGGCTCTGCATATGCCAGACAGCCTTTGCCGTCTGGCAGAGGCTGCCAGACGGCAAGCCTTGAGGAGGCTGCCAGACGGCAAGCCTTGCCGAACCAGCCCTGTATGATCTTTCCAGCTTAGTTTGTCATCCATCTCCACTCCCAGGAACTTAACATGCCGCTTTTAAAGCAACGGAATATGTTTGACGCAAACCTCCAGCTCAATGTCCTTTACACCATTGTATGGAACGCAACCAAATTGGTCTTGTTTGCGTTCAGAGCCAAATAATTACTTGAAAATACTACTGTTTCGAGTTCTAAAACGACTAGAGTAGCTGATCGCTGACAACTACATTCCCACACCACCAAAGAGGTAGTAGTTTCGGCGCGCTTTTTTTTATCACACGCATCCCATCGTAGGTCAACTCCAGTTCATTGTCCAGCTTATTCCAACAGCTTCTTACGGTCTCTTTCTCCTTTGTTCCCCTTTGGACGCGAGGGACAACGGCCTCTTATAAGCCTTGCGGGCCTTTGCTGTGGCAGCTCTTTCCGCTTGGGCAGCAAGGATGAACGCGGAGTCTCTGACCCGCAAGTTCCTTACTTCCCGCGGATCGACGAGTTCCGGGAGAACACACTCCAAGTAG
The DNA here is from genome assembly GCA_947568835.1 of Protonemura montana. Taxonomy (NCBI): domain Eukaryota; kingdom Metazoa; phylum Arthropoda; class Insecta; order Plecoptera; family Nemouridae; genus Protonemura; species Protonemura montana. The sequence goes on from OX387604.1 coordinate 29,414,490, forward strand.
GATTGCCTCAGCTTCGGCACCATCTTCTCCTCACAGAACTTTTTATTCCGACGCAGCGGGATGACATGCCGATCGTGGTCGGTGTAAACCACGAGGTCGCAATGTGCTTTGTGATTTTAAGCTGGCCCTGAATTTGGAAGTAGTAATGGTGGGTTTCCTTCAGGACCAGGTTGTCCTTATCGTCCACCTTGACACAAAGGTTCCGGTTCTTAGCAGCCTCCCTGGCTAGCCTCCCTGGCTAGCCTCCCCGGATCCACAAAGCGGGGTTATTTCATAACCCTGGGGTAAAGGTCATAACCCCTTGATTTTAGCCCCACTTGGAATCCACAGAGAGAGGTTATGCATTTCGAGGTTAAAATAGCCCCGTAATTTAGCACCTGCTTCCGATTCGGGGTTATCGAAATAGCCCCATTATTTTTAAAATCAAAATGGCGGATCAAATTACATAGAACTACATTTTGAAATATAAAATTGTTTATATACGAAATTATCCATTGACAACTTCATTGGTATTTTTTCTGCTAACAATAATAAGTGCAACGAGGTTTTTGAATAATAATAATAATAATAATAATAATAATAATAATAATTGTTGTTTATTAACACGATTGGCCAAAGCATGAGTGTCGTCAAAATACAATAATACAATTAACTACAATACACAATTAACACTACAAAACAATTAATACAATTAAACGTACATACAAGCATGAATAATATTAATACATACAAAATCTCTTATTTAGTTTTTACTCACCATTTTGTACTTCAAAAATTCTTCCACCGTGTAAAAAGCATTCTCAATTAAAAAACGTTTGATTATTGACTTAATATTAGAAATCGATTCCTTGTTTACATTTATTTTCTTACTGTGGCAAATTGAAACTGCTTTGTTGTAAAATACAGTTCCATTTATTATTGGATTCATTTTGTTGAATTTAGAAATATGCTGATTATGCTGTTTCTAGTGTAATGGCTATGAAGTTCCTTTGCATTAGATGTGAGATGTTGGTTCTCCATGATAAATACAATAGAGGTATAAATGTACAAGCATGTCATGGTCAGGATGTTAAATTTTATAAAGTAAGGACGACATGAATCTTTAAAATACATTCCAGGGGCACATGGGTTAAAACTAGCCTGTGCTACATATCTGATAGCCCGTTTTTGAAGAATAAAAAGGCTTTTGGTTTTCTTGCTGAGGCCCCACAATAAAATGCCATAAGAGATCCTCGAGTGAACGTACGCATGATAGACCAGCTTCGCGGTTTCCAAATTACATATTTTGATAATTCGTTTGATTAGGAAGCAGCCTGAAGCCATTTTCTTATTTACTTCTGTGATGTGATCGTTCCATTTCAGGCTTGCATCTACAGTCAGCCCTAAAAATTTGGTGGAACATTGGGGTATTATACTTTTACTATTCAGATAAATAAGGGGCTCGAATTTAAGTGTAGTTCTTTTTTAGGATGGAATTGTAATAGCACAGTTTTTCCGTTATTTAAACAAAGGGAATTTTCCGCAACCCACGAGGATATTGTATTTACCGCAACTTGATTAGACATGTCGTTTGCTTTGTCGATGTCTTTTAGAAAATAAGTGGTATCGTCCGCGAATAATGTTAATTGGCCCTTCTGGATAATTGATGGAAGGTCGTCAGTGAATAAAATAAATAGTAACGGCGATAGTATAGAACCTTGAGGCAGTCCAATGTTTACAAATGCTTCTTCCGAATAAAAGCTTTCTCCCCCCTTGTTTATTTTAGTTATATGTGATCTCTTATTTAAATACGAGTAGATCCAATTGCTTGCAATTCCTCTTATTCCGAAAGATGCCAATTTCTTAATTAATAACTTGTGGTTGATCATATCAAATGCTTTTGTGAAGTCATAGAATATACCGAGGGCAGATTCTCGACGTCCTAGAGCTGAGTATACTTCTTTCAAAAAGCTAAATATAGCTGTTACTGTGGATTTCCCTTTCCTAAAACCATGTTGATATTCTGTCATAAGCGAGAATTCTTCCAGGAAGCTTATTAATTTGGTTGCGAAAGCTTTTTCGATTATTTTTGAAAATATCGATAGTAATGAAAGAGGTCTATAGTTGCCTACGAATTGTTTGTCTCCTTTCTTAAAAAGCGGGATAATTACTGCTTTCTTCAGAATTTCAGGGAATATCCCTGAATTAAATGATTCATTAATGATAAAGATAAGTGGCTTCATTAAAAATATTCCCGCGTGTTTCAAGATGTAACAAGGAACATCATCAAAGCCTGCAGATTTCTTAGTTGTAACTTGCTTGATAATCACAATAAACTCTTTGGTGCTGAGGGGCGTTAGAAAGAAAGATTTGTTAAATTTAGGAGCGTTATAATTATTGTTGACCTGAATTTTAGTAGAAGGTAATATTGTATTTAAAGTCTTTGCTGCCGCTTCGTTAAAGAATGTATTAAAAAGAATCGAAACTTCTTTGGCGCAGTTCAACTGATTGTTGTTGTGCATCAGAGTGATTTCATTATCTACAACTTTGGCTTTATTCGAGTTTTTATGAATTAGCTCCCATGCTGCTCGAGATTTATTTTTGGATTGTTTGATTGTTTTCCCATTATCAGCTCGTTTGCTTTCTTGAATTTGTGCTTTATATTTGTTTAATTCGCCTAAATAATTGTGATGATCATCGACAGTACTAATTGATGATCTCGAGATCGCATACAAACGTATGACGTCACCTGCCATTCTTTTTAGTTCTGGTGTGTACCAGCTAGTGATCGTTTTGCTAGGTTTACTTACAAGTTTTCTTTTAAGGGGAAAAGCTGTGTTGAACAAATTGTTAAAAACGATCATGAATTCGTTAAACATATTGTTAACACCTTCTTAGTTATATACAGTGTCCCAAGAAGCTCCTTCCAGAAGTAGTGTGAAGTGATCTATTTGCCTCGCACAGAAGGACCGTATCATAGCATATTTTCTTTGCTTGGTACAATTATCCAGATATTCGTAATTTAGAAATAGCATAGCGTGATCAGAAAAACCAGCATCAATTAGACTAGCCACTCCTTTGTTGTTGCTGGTGAAGATATTATCAATACAAGATGAAGAAGTTTTTGTTATTCTGGTTGGTTCAGATATTTTCATGTAGAGATTATATGATCTGAATATGTCTATTAAAGTTTGAGCTTTGTGACACTCAGATAAAAAATTATAATTGAAATCACCTAATAAAATTAAGTCCTTGCCATTATTGTCCAGATTATGAATAAGGTGCGATATATTATCTAAGAACAACTCAAAATTCCCTGAAGGAGGTCTATATACACATACTATTATAAAAGTACCATACGTTGCTCTGAATTCAACAGCGGCTAACTCAATGTGTTTTTCAATTTGAAGTTGATTAATAAGTAAAATCGGTTTTACGCTTAGACCCGTTTTTGCATAGATACTTGCTCCTCCATGCGAGAATTTAGTTCTACAATAAGATGAGATCGGTACATATCCCTGTATTGAAATTATCTCAAATTCCTCCGGTTTCAACCAATGTTCAGTAAAACAAAGAATATCATAGTTGTGTTCGATTAGAAATGCATCAAGCCGATCTATCTTATTTCTTATTGATTGAATATTCACATAGAGTAGCAGGGGCTTAGAGCTATTCTCGACCACTGATTTGCCTGCGATGTCCTTCGATATGGAGGGGGAGGCAGATCTCGATGGCTCCTGGTATACCTTGGTCATACCAGTGATGTCAGCCTCCGGTATGGAGGCGGTTTTCTTCCGTATGCCATGCGAAAATCCATCTTGGGATCCCGGTCTGGCTCTATTCTTCCACTAGGCGCATATCGAACATGTTGCGCGAGATCACGTTGATTGTTTACTAATACTGCCGCGTCCTTCATAGGTATGTGGTAAATTCGTGAGCGGTCATTTTGATTGTTGAAAAACACTGCGTTGCATACCACCGGGGTACGTAGAGATTGCGAGCGTACACTTAGTCTATTTGAAAACATCGCGTTGTTTATCACCGGGCCGTGATTGGGAGCGAACATTGACCTCCGATACTCATTGCTGTCTCTGGGTCTTTGGGTCAGGCTAGATTGGGGTGCAATGCCCCAGCTATGCGGTCGCTGTAGACGTGTATCGTTACTTGTATCGTTACGTGTATCGATACGAGTATCGTTACGCTGCACTAAGGCAGGAAAATCTTCTTTTTCTTGATATTGAGGAAATTTCGCCTGCGTTTCACTTTCCGAACGGTTCGGTATCGTGATGTACGGTACTTTTGCTCGGGTGCCGATTTATTCTTGATGCTTGCGATCAGTTTGTCGCATAGGATTGTCATTCCCTCTTCGTTTAAGTTTAGACCGTGCCTCGTGTATCCCGATCTAGGGATATCTGAAATATTCACTATTTGAAGGTGATGATGATCTCTAAGGAGCCTGTTAATGGCTTTGTTCAGCGCAAATATCGTTGGATTGAGTGCTTGATTATCATATCTGTATGGCAAGTTACATAGAATGGTTCTTATGCTCTCCGTACTCGCGAGGGCTTCTTGTATGGAATGTAAAAGATCGTGTTTTTCTTTCCTACCAAAAGGGGCTGTGATATCGTTTGTACCACAGGCGATTATTACTGAGCTCGGTGTATCCCACGCTTTAGATTTTAGATCGTTTTTTAGGTCCTTCAGCACTTCTACTGATGTAGCATTGGGCTTGAAGTCGCACACGAAATTCATCTCTGCCAGATTGTCTTGAAGGCGTTTGCGGCAGTTTCGTAGAAAGCTACCCCCAATAAGAAGGGCAGTTTCTTTTGTGGATGAGTCTTTACTATTTTGAACGTGGACATGTAATCTTGTTTTTGCTTTCTTGAACTCATTTTGCAGTATTTTCTCGACTCCTTCCCACTGCAGGCCGTCCAGTCCGCAGCCGATTTTAGGGATGGAGATATTGCCGATGTTTAGATTCGTACAGAGGGTTTTTAGTTCCTGAATACAACTACGGAGGTCGTTTAGTGACGGTTTGTGATGAGAATTATTTTTTGAGATTAAATAGAAAATATATCTGCTACCTTCTTTGATATAAGCTACCTCTCCTACCTTCTTCTTCTGTGCCTTGAGCTCTTCTATTTTCTTGAATTTATCTTTGAAAAGTACCGCTATTCCAGCACTCATTTTGAAATCTTTTGCAATGCAATGCGCTAATGAATGATCACTTGGCGAATTGAACACGTCACTGTCTTTATGCACGGATATCCGAGGGCCGATGTTTAAGTTTGGCATTTGTTTGAGATTCCGTGGTACCAATGGACTGACCGTATGGGTGATTGACACGGATGCCTTATCTTCACTGACTTCGTAGAAGCTTATTCTATCGGCCACGCTGAATCCTGTGGTATTAATAGCTTCGTTCTCCCCATCTACTGATTTTGACGGCGACACCATCACTGAGTTAAATTTCACTATGTTTTCCCCTTGACTACCAATCCAATTCATAACGCCAGAGAGGTTATTTTGGACTAATTCTAGTTGCTGTTTCACTATTGCTAGTTCAGCCTTTAATTGCTTTATCGACGTGGTCGTGGACACCATTTTGTTGGCGTTCCCGCCCTTTTCACTGTCAGTGATGCAAGGCTGGCAAAGCCACACTATTGAATCGCTTATTTCTGGATCTTCCGGGCTTACTTCAGGGTTCGCGCATTTCCAATGGAATACACTATCACACGAGTCGCAAATCACACCATTTGAAACTTTTTTTTTTACACTTTTTGCACTTTCTATTTACTAATTTCCAGGAGCAGCTCTCTGACTCGTCTGTGTATCCCGGCGCCATCTTGAATCTCAGGAGATTGAGCGGCAAATTGCAAAGTGGGCGTACCAGTGGTAGCAAGTCACTGTCATGTCAGGTTAGGTGTGTCAGTGCGAGTATATCACTAACGAAGATCACATACATATCGTTGCAAAATGTTTGGCGCAGGAATTGCCCATCTGCACAACCGAAGAGAAAATAACGAAGAAGTTCGGCTAGAGAGACTTTTTCGCCAAAGATTGGATTTATTATCAGTATCAGACAACTATCTGTTAAGATATTATCGTTTTCCAAGACACATTATTGTGGAATTAAGTGAGGCATTGGAACCTGCGCTAGTAAGAAATACATTAAGATCGCACGCATTGCCTGTCATGACGCAGGTTTTTGTTTGTCTTCGTTTTATGGCCTCTGGAACATTTCAAAACGTGTTGGGTGATGTGGGGGGCATCAGCCAGTCCAGTTTTAGCAGGGTTTTTCATAAATTTTGTAGGGCTATGGTTGCCTTGGCCCCGCAATATATCCAGTACCTATTGGACAACCCCGTTGTAATGGCAGAAATAAAGGCATGGTAAGATATTATATTGCACTACTAATTTAATATATCACTACAATGCAAGCCCAAACTGGCTGCCTGCTTACGAGTTACTATTTGTGGTCTGTGAATATAAAAATTGGTGCGTCTCTATTTTCACAAGATAGCACAACATTGCATTTTGCATGTTTATGGATCATATTTGTGAAACATGTTCCTTCTTACAGGATTCTTTGAAATTCGACAATTTCCAAATGCACTGGGTGCGATCGACGGAACACAAATTGACATAAAGGCTCCCTCCGTAGACGAGCCAAATTATGTGAACCGGCATGGAAGGCACTCCCTAAATGTGCAGGCCATTTGCAGGGCTGACCTGTTCATAATGAACATTGTTGTTCGCTGGCCGGGCAGCACCCACGACAGCTTCATTTGGAGGCAAAGCAATATCAAGCAGCGTCTGGACGATGGTCAATTAATAGGATGGCTATTGCGTATGTCATAAGTTCACAATACTGGTAACCAGGGCATCGAACCGAAATTAATATCGGTTCGGGTTCAGTCTCAGGTTCGGTGAATGTAATTTCGGTTCGGGTTCGGTTTCGGGTTTTTTTAAGTTTGCTTATTCCGGTTCGGGTTCGGGTTCGGGTTCGGTACGTTTTCAGGTTCGGGTTCGGGTTCGTTCGGGTTCAGGTTCAGATTTTTTTCACTTCGGTCTGCTTGGGATCGGATTCCAAAGGGGTACGCAAATTTTGTTTATTGTATTTTTCCAACAATAAAGTGATAGGCATTTAAATGTTTGCATTAATGTACTGGATGAAAATGGTACTTTTGGATCGATGTTAAATTTTGATTAGGTGGTATAAAAAATATCAACAAAGTTATGGCATAATATTATAGTTTTAAGTGGTTATAATACTAATAACTAATATGTCCTACGAAATAGGTTTGCAATAGATACGAACTGCAGACTGTAAACTGGGTCTCGACAGTCGATAGAATGTACTCATAAATACATTTGCAAATTTACCTTCATAATCACGTTACAGCCGTCTATTCTGCAACTTGATTCCTTTTTGACGTAGCTATAACTGAAATATTTCCTGATCTTGCTTTCTTGTTTGCGCCCCATGATTCAAAGATGTACATAAAACACAAGAGCGTAATACGGCCACCTCCTATGACGAATGAAACAAGACTGACACTGACCGAACAAGCCAAAGCAAGCAACACATTTGGTTGTAAGTTGGTCAAGTGCAAACTTGCTACTTCTTAAAAGAGAAGATATTCCCTTCCCAGTTCCCTACATTTTGTCCATTTCCGTTGAAATGGTATTAAAGTGGTTGATTTGAACCAAAATAAGCGGGTAAGCCTTAAATTAAAAACGATGCATAACTAGAAACAATTCACTCGATACCCAACCCAGTTTGTCTTTGTTTTTGTACCATACTGTCGCATTGCTTCGTCGGCGCTGCCCGACAAAGGGTAGCGGCGCGATATAAAAGCGAGTTGTTGGTAGAACCACTGTTGATATTCAAGAAAATCGCTGATAGCCACGCTAACGTTACAGGTTACAGCTCTCGCAGGCTGAGTATTCTGCAGAAATTTCAAAAGATTTCTCAGTCACCGATGTAAACCGTATAAAATATTTATTTTTCTTTAGCCCGACTGCGCAATGAGACGTCTGCGTAAGTGTGCTTACCCACAGAAAATGGGTGGGTAAGATAAAGGTTTGATAAAGTTTCTCTAAACAAAAATATCTTGCATCTATCCTGGAAGGATATCTGCACAATTTTATATAAAAAGCAATATGTGCAAAAACCCGAAAAAACCCGAGTAATAATACCGGTTCGGGTTCGGGTTCAGGTTTTTCATAATTAAAATACAGGTTCCGGTTCGAGTTCGGGTTTCCAAATTTTCCGGATTCTGGTTCGGGTTCGGGTTCCACGCATAATTGCGGTTTTTTCGGGTTACGGGTTCGGGTTCGGGTTCGATGCCCTGCTGGTAACACACCCTAGGTGCAATAATAAATAGGTATTGGCATCAAGAAACATCTATAAATGCATGTGCTGCAACAAATTAATTGTACATTCTTAGGTACTTGCTAAAAGAGTTCCAAGTTAGTGTTATTCATACCTAGATCATGTAATTTTTATTACAAATATTAATTTCAATTTAAACCATTGTACCGGAAGGAATTTCAGGCAAAGCAATAGTGAGGCGGTCTCGCTCATCAGCCGCAACAGGAATACAAAACTAAAGCTGAAATGATAAATAATCACATCCTGTTTTAAGTATTCCAAACCTTCCCATTGTCATTTCTAACCTTTTCTCCAATATCCATAGGTACTTTGGAACTGACAATTACAGTACCTATTTTCCTAAATAATAAGTCCGTTCCGGTTTATAGGTTTGGCAGGAAACTTATAAGCTCATGCCATTTTTTACAAAATATATTACTTAGCTAGCTGAGAAATAGCTCATTACCTACATTTTAGCACAGTTAATGCAATAGATATGCTTGCTGCATGCTGGCATGAAATGACCAAACTTCAAGTGAATCTTTTATCACTTTTAGTCTTTTGGGACTTATATCAAATTCATTTTCTAGGTGGTTCTGGCTACCCTTTAGAGAAACATCTCATGACTCTGGTAATTAATCCAACACCTGGCCTAGAAGAAAGATACAACGCCAGTCATATGTCAACAAGAGCATGTATAGAAAGGTGTTTTGGTGTGCTGAAGAGTCGCTTCCGTTCAATTGACAAGAGCGGAGGCTGTTTAATGTATAAACCCGAGCGAGTGCGGAATATAATCATCACCGCTTGCGTTCTTCACAACTGGTAAATTGCGACATCTAACATTATATTTTAAAGATCATTCTCTTCTATCTTCAAGTAGAGCCTGTAGGATATGGAAAAGTTAAAAGAGATTCCTTCCTTCTGCTCATTTTCCTCTTCATCCAAATGATTCTGATAAAAGAAAGGTTTATTTTAGGTCCTATCCTTACATTTCACACCATTAATTCTTTAACCAGGAAATCCTTGATTTGAAGGTGCATTGTGAGGAGAATTCCTCTTTTGGAAGCCCTCGTCCCCGTCGATGTAAATATGGACTTGGCTGATCCGGGACAACAACTCGCTGGCGTTCAAATCCGGCAGCAAATCATCAACACCCGCTTTGCCTGATTAATGAAATAATTTGCAGATTCTTCACGTTTTTGAAATTAAAATACGAAAGATTTTCATGAAAATTAATTAAATTGAAATTAAGTTGCATATTAAGTTGGTACCTACTATTTTACTTCTCTTATTTATTTTTGTTGGTTTTCTCATTCCAAGTTAATAAAATTTAATGTGATGTGACCAGTAGAACACCTTGTTGAATGCAAGAGCATGATAGATGACGAGGATAAAGCCTATTATCATAATCTGAGACAACAAGACTTAACTCACTTTGCTTAGTTTAGCCAAACATTCACAATCACATTTGCTTCTTCTTCATTTCGGGGAAGGAAAGGTATTTGTTTTATTGACTTTGAGGTAATAGCTTATATTTACAACGAAATTGTGAAAAAATTTATAATTAATTTATGTTAATTATTATTATATTTATGCTATGTTATGTTATTAATTAATGTAAAAAAATTAATAATTATTACAATGCAAATTACAGGAAAAAATGTACAATAATGGCTCAGGACCGAGACGGTTGGTTTGAAAAATATCTAACCAGCTCTTCAAGTGCCACAGCTATACGTGACTGTACAGCAATCTGCCTCTCACCTTGAGCAAGAAGTGCTGCCATTGGGTCATCTCTGCGGATAATCAATTTGTATTATAAAATGTAGTTTTAGTTGCTGTTTCACAAAAAGGTTTCACATGTATATTTTTAAATGATTTCATAAAGCTCACCCCGTTTGAACAGTCTGTGTTGCGGTATTAGTTGGTTCAACGTCAGACTGTTCGATTATTACCCAGTTATCTGGTTCTTGGTAGCAAGCAGATGGCTGGGAAGGCTGGGAGGCTGGTTCCATGTTATCTTCCCCTGTGTAGAAGTGCAAATTTTGATTTGTTTATTAAATAAGAACTAATAACCCTTGTTTTGATTTCTAAGTACTCGATTACATACCGTCACAACCTCCAATCTCTAGTCCCCCGCCCGGAATGCCTCTTATGGCCGTCTCCCCAATAGTGGCTGCGGCCATCTCGTCTAGCGGGTCCATGTCCGCCGGTGGTGGGCCGCCACCGGTTTTCCCCACTTCTTTTCTGTTCTGGACCGCTAGTGGTAATAAAATATAGAATTATTGTATTATTTACGAGAAAATAATAAAAATAATAAATGTTTATTGTCATTTTGAACAAAAATATGTCATTTAACAGTCAGGCCAGTGAGTGTCCCATACACAGATATGTGATAAAAATATAAGTTATAGAGTTTAAAAAGTTTCACATTTTGAACAAAATTCGTCTGTACTATAAAAAGCAACTCACCTTTTTGTTTCGACGATTTCTTCTGCTCTTTCCACCGGTTTTGCACATCTTGCATGGACCGGTGGGTGAAGCCCACGGCACTCACGACGTTGCCAATTTCTTGCAATACCTTTGTTTTTTTGGCATAAGTAATGCCAGGCCCGAATTTTTTTCCTAGAATTATTGAATGCTTAGCATAATTCGTTACTAAAACTTCATTTTCTTCACGAGTAAACTTCGGTTTGCGTTTCCTTTATTTTTCTGCATCCATTTCTTCAAATTTAGCTTCGAAAATCAAACGTGGGGAAAACAAACGAGCGACGGTTCAGTATGTTTTAATTCTGCGCTCTTAATTTTGATTGGTTGATTCGAAGTTATTTTTGTGACGTCATCAATGATGTCATACCTTCCCTCCCCTCCAATAACCTCGAGCGTAACTTCCTTTTGAGGATACGGAGAAACGGGGCTAACATTTTCGGGGCTATTCTCGGGGTTATTTAACCCCACACTGTCATAACCCTATAAGTTTTTACCCCGCTTTGTGGTCCTGGTCAGGACTGGGCGTCCTTTGATACAGAGATCGTTAATGGATGGAATGGTCTTTACTTCGATCAATGTATCGTCGCCGACCAGCCCGTCAGGACTGGCGCCCAGGTAGAGGTGCTCCTCGTCTACGAAGAGCCCGCACGGAAACACCTTCACACCAAAGGCCTCCTCGTAAAAGGAAATGGCCTTTGGCTCGTGGATGTGTCCATATGCCACGTGCGCACTCCTCACTGGTTTTGGATTAGTGATGGAAATAACATTATTGTGGCAAGGTGTGCATGTATGTCAGTGACAGATTACACCGAACATCGACGCCGTGAGGAGGTCTCGTCGGGCATCCCTCCACGCAGGGTTTCCCGCCTGTCCGACGGTACCGCGCTCCAGCTGGTGACGTTTCTCGTCTGAGCAGGCCACCGCAGCGAGCCGATCGAGAATCTCGTTCTTCGCCCTCTCCATGGCGTCGTCGTTGATGTCGGGCTCGACGGCAAATGGTCCATAGTCAGCGTCGGGGCCAGCCGAAGACGACGCTGCCATCTTCCTTGGCACGTACCCCAAGCTGCGACGGGCTTTCTGGCGTCTGTGATGTGCAGCGAGATTTCGCGCCCTGGCTGCGAACACCTTTTTACTCACCGCGCCAGGACTGTGGCCGAGGAGTTTCTTGACAGGGGAGGCGAAGTAGCCCGGGCCCTTTATGTGGCGGATGCCGGCCAGGGTGCATCGCCGCTCGTAGCCACCGCGCCGCGAGTGATCCACGCGTTTCCCTCCAGTGGCGCACGCCACGAGGCCCATGAAGCGCTCGGCTTGGTTCGTCGTCACGTTTTGGGTCAGGCGGTCAGCCTTCGTGACTAGTGGTTCTAGGGCTTTTAGCAGCGCGGTCCAAAGGGGGGTCTGCTCCAGGAAGGGCACTTGGTTGTCTTCGAGCACGTTTTGCCGCCGACAAAAGCCCTTTTTTTTGCCGCTAGCCGAGATGTTTTAATAATAATAATAATAATAATAATTTCTTTTTATTCGATTGATCATGGATGTGAATACGTCAGTAAAATACAAAAATACAATATAAAAATATAAATATAATATAAATAAATACCTATAAATAAGTACATCATACAGAATCAAGGTATTCGTCTATTGAGTAAAAACATTTTGTTATTAGATACTCTTTTAATTTCTGTTGCAAGATCTCTATTTTCATGGTTTTGAAATCTTTTGGTAGGGCGTTGAATAGTTTGGCTCCAAGAACCAGTGGGCTTTGGTATGTCTTAGACTTGGCGCATTTAAATCTTATATCTTTCTTACATCTGGTGTTGTGTTCATGAATCATGTCATTTGTTTTTAATGTGCATAGATTCTGTGCAGTGTTGATTATTAGAGCCCGGATGTAGAGACATGGCAGGGTTAGGATTTTAAAGCGGGTGAATAGAGGCCTGCAAGAGTCCTTTATCTAAACTAAGGCGCAGGGATTGCTGCTGGCCCTGGCCAGGTACCGTATTGTTCTTTTTTGCAATATGAATAGACGTTTTGTGTGAGGGGAATCACCCCAAAGCAGAATTCCATACATAAGCAGTGATTGTATATGTGCAAAGTAGACTTGTTTCACTATATCTAGGCTTACAGAATTCATTAATTGTTTTATGAAATAACACTTTGACGCTAGTTTCCTGCTTACACTGTCAATATGAGGTTTCCAGTTGAGTTTATTGTCCACATGTATTTCCTCAAGACTTTTCCCCTCTAATCTTATTAGTGGACAGGATAGCTTGTCGGCTTTACATGGCATAAAACGCATTATGGCTGTTTTTGTTTTGTTGATGAAGAGTCCATTTTCTTTGCACCATTTTTCCATTTCATTTACCGCTAAGTTGGCTGTCCGGGTTAAGTTATTCGACCCAACGGATACAAGATGGGTGGTGTCATCCGCGAATAGGGTCAGTTTACCTTCCTGGACTGTGGCAGGTAGGTCGTTCGTAAATAAAATGAATAGCAGTGGTGAGATACCCGACTCTTGCGGCAATCCAATGGTTAATTCTGTTTCGGAGGACACGTAATTCTGACCCTTGCTTTGTAGGTTGACGACCTGTGTTCGGTTAGACAAATAGGATTTGACCCAGCTATTAGCGACTCCTGAGATACCTAACATATTTAGCTTATGGAGGAGGGCGTTATAATTCACACAATCGCACGCCTTCGAAAAGTCATAGTACACGGACAACGTGTCTTGTCTATTTTCTAAGGCGTCCATTACTTCGCAAATGAATCCCATAATCGCAGTTGAGGTGGATCTCCCGCGTATAAAACCGTGTTGTCGTACATTGAGCAATTTATGATGTTTTATGAAGTCAATCAGTCTTCGGCAGAACGCTTTCTCAAGTATTTTGGAAAATACTGATAAGAGTGCTATTGGCCGGTAGTTAGATATGCTTGTTGGGTCGCCCGATTTAAGTATGGGGATCACTTTAGCTTTTTTAAGCCCGCTGGGAAAGCAGCCTTGAAAAAACGAGCTATTAATTATCCAAGTTAACGGTGCAAACAAGTTTGTAGAGACCTGCTTAATCAGGTTGCATGGGATTTCATCGCAACCTGCCGAGTTTGTCACAGTTCAAATCTAGCGGCTGAACTGGTCCCGAAAGTCTCTGCTAGACGGCGCCTCCCTGCGGTCGATCTCGACAAAAGTTATCGACCCAGCCCCGTCACGATCTGCTGTCAACCGTCAAGACGAGACACAGAGAAACGAATTGAAGCACTCGTCACTTCTTTCCGAGCAACCGACACGACGGGTCCTGCCGACTCAACGAGCCGCCGACGCACAGCTGTACTTAGTTATCAGGTTTACTTTTCACTCTTTATGAGGATTTGGCTTTTACTATGGATTCCGTCCAATAGTTTTGCATTAAAGTAGATTTTAACGTCGCAACCGATCTGTCGGGGTGCGGATGATCGAACGAGTACGCTCGCGGGCACGTTGTGGGACCCAAGTCTCTGTTGTTCCGAAAGAAGGCCTCGGTATAGTAAACTATGTATCTAACTGTATCTCGCTAATCTTAGATTGTTTTTTTTTTTTTTTCTTTTCTAAACCTACCGAGTATGCTAAGGCTTTAGTTTGTAAAACCCTTGCTCGATTAGCGAACGCGTTTCAACTTTTACGCGTTTGGACTATCCTTCGCCATTAATATTATGTACTATATTTTTCTGTGACTGTTTCTTTGTAAGCGACAGCGCTTACGCTTAAACTTTACGCGCTGCGCATATCGCTCGCTATTAAATCGCACGTGTTGGGTCACCTGCGACCGAAACGTTTGAATTGTAACAAAACGGCTAATGGTGGTCATTAAAACCAATCGCTGCCAACGAGCGTTACGATCCTGTTGTCACTGTGCTGACCCTTGAACGTCTTCCCCCTGCCACAGCTATCCCACGACCCCACCACCTTCTCCGAACGAGGAACTACCACCGGCCAGGAGGCCGGTAAGGCAGAAAGAGAGGTGACAAGTTCTTCTTGCTAATCTCGTCGATAATTTCAAAGTATTCCTTCGGGAGTATCGGTGTCAAGAAAAAAGTTTTGTTGAATCGGACCTCTCCTGACTTGAATGGTGAATTCTGTAGTCCTTTTGGTCGCGTGGAGATTAGGTTTGTGACCACATTGGTGAAGTGAGAGTTAAATTTATTAGCTTTGGCTGTCATGTCGGTAGTAATTAAGTTTTTTGCGCTATCTACCAGTGTGATATCCAAAGTAGCCGCTGCTTTCTTGTCGTTATTTATATTGTTGATGATTTTCCACCCAGTTTTCATTTTGTTATCTGATTTATTCATTTCTTTGTTGTTGTATGATAGTTTAGCTAAATTAATGGCCACCGTGTATTCGTTTTTAATTGTGTTATACTCTAGTTACTTGCGGCAAGGCACGAGCTGGGACTGTGCAGACGACGAGGTGGTTGCAAAAGGTCGATGGCCCAACCTCGCAAAAGATCTGATGCTCATTGTACTCCAGCAAACAAGTTGAGGAAATTTGGGTAAATTTCAGCAATATTTCTAAAGAATGCCAATAGGGCCATGTCTTCCATACTACTTTACAAATGACCAACAAATAATGTGCAAATACAGCAAAATGACGACCGAATAACTTGAAACTACCAAAAACCATGCAAAATCTTCGAATAATGTGCAGCCATACTGGCGCCGTCAGATCATAGTCAGATGATCGCCCGCCATTTATACCAACTGAAATTTTACTAAATAAATTCCTCCAACTGCGAATTCTCAAAAGTGAAATAGCATTGCTCTGGGACTCTTATAGGCAATTGGAAAAGCACGCGACGCCGACGACGCTTTTCGTCGGTCGGATAAGAGCGTTCGGTGCTCGGCAGATGTTTAACTTGCACAGTAACAGTTGGCAACACTTGCTCAACAGCTGATGGATTGCAGGCAACACAGAACAGCTGTGATCAGGATCGCACGAAAGCCCTATTTCCACCAAACTTCGAACGCAAATCCTGAGAAAACCAAGTGATCGAGTAACGCTCCCCCGCATGAAATAAACATGAAAAAACACTCGACGAATCCAAAAACACCAACGAAAACATAGTAGTGCGGTGGAATAGCACATAATCATCAAAATTTGTGGCCAGATTCACACAGCGCCTGAAGCAAGTGTGAAAGCATTGAGGGAAATGAAAGTGACATTGCCCTATAATCATTTACATATACCTATAACATACATAAACGTCAATGCTCCAATACCTTGATCCAATCGTAGCGGATGAACGAGCGGTGCATTTGCAGACAAACTTAACCCCACTCTTGCAGATATATTTAATGAAAATGATTTGAAGTTCCAGTAGGTATCGCTTGAAATAGTAGGCCAAAATATCAGCAAATTATTCTATCTACCAAACATATTCTTTGCGAACACTTGTCGAAATGAGCGGCGCACGTTCGACTTATCGGTTTAAAGTCGTTTCAAAATTCCCTTTCTACCCCCAGGCCTAGCCTGCTTGCAATGACAGCTTTCTGCTTCAAAATTACTAGAGGTAGGCTATAGGGTACCTAGGTATGCACTCTTACATTCTGCCAAATCTATGTTCTTTTCGTGCATACTAGGCCTTTAAACTTGTTGGGTAGGTACTAGTTGCGAAACAAACAAAATTGTTCCTGGTAATTCCACAAACAGGCTAGCTCTTCTTGCAACGGGCCAATTAATTTCAAGACAACACGTTCCCCAATGGCCCTGCAGACAGCAGCGATTGCCTCGATCACCGGCAAACGTCAATGGGCGACGATCAAGTGTGTGGGACCAGATACGAGACATTGAAAATGACACAGGCATACGTGCACAGCAGAACGACGCCTGGAAGCGACAAACGGAAGCTCAAATGTTGAGTGGTTCCGAGATGGAGTCCTGAGCTGACCACCATGCACCAGTGAGTAATGCTGGCATTTCAATTATTTGGTCGTGGCAGCTCAAGGGCTCCGAAGACAGGTAAGCATAAAGTTTCACTAAATTGCTCTGGGTATTAGGGCTAGGATTTAGGCACACACGGCGCAAAATGACCCAAAGATTGATGCGTCTTAAAACCCCACTATTCATTCATTAGGCAGACTATGGTACGACCTACGTACCCACCCACCTACAAAAAAATCACGCAAGAAAGTTGGAAATATTCATTTATTGAAAGCACTAATCTAAGTTTAACTAATGTGGGCAAAATATTTAAATGAAACCCAACTTGACAAGGGAAGCACGTACTTGGGAGGGTAGTAGGTAGGGGGGTAGGGGGAGGGGAGGGCACTTACACACAAAAGATATATACCTACCTATATTATGCCTAGAACTCTCCAAAAAACAAAACTTCAATGTCCCCAATCCCAAACAGGAACACTTACAACGTAGATTCATGTGACAAGTTACCAAATTACTCGCAAACAAAGATATCCTAGCCCTAGATAGGTAGGTAGGTAGGATAGAAAATACACTGACACTAAGAAAACAAATGTCACAGACAGTTGTCACGTGGGAAAAATGCACCTGCAGCGTTCACTAGGTACTACCTAGTTGCAAATGCATTTAGTTTTTTTTTGCATTCAATGCCACTCGTTGCAATTTCATTGGATCAAGAAACCCATCAAGCCAGTAAATTAAATATAACATAAAATCACAAGCCACAAAAAAAAACCTGAAGCATGTCATAAAGCAAATATCCAACAGTGATACTGTCATGATTTTCATACATTCATTAAGTGTATGTTGTAAGAGTGTATTACACTCTTAATAGTGGACACGTTTTACATCATATCTGAAATGTTGGCTGACTCCTTGCAAAAAATGCTGCATGTACCAAAAAGCATTACAAGTATACACATAAAATAAGCTTGCTCTCGAAGTTCAAGTTTTTGCATTTTCCGTACCAATTCTTAACAGGCTGCATCAAGCAGTAGATAGGTGCTTAATTTCTTACTCTGCATAAAACAGCTTACATTTGTTGGGTACCTATTTGCTAAGGCACTAGCAGAAAATAGGTAGGTACCTAACAGAATATGTCAAGAGTGTATGCTGTTTAAAATTGAAATGGTTTCTTCCTAACGGTTCTTACCTAAACATGGGCCTCCTCACTCAATTTTTGTTGTGACACACAAAAATGCCTTGTTTACAGCATCAAGTGGCTTCAAACTGGGGCATTTTTATAATATTGCCTCTTCTGCCGCCCTCTGAATATAAGTATGATGAGAAAGCCATGTTTGGCAAGTTCCCAATTTCTTTTTGCTGCCCTTGCAAACAAAAGGAAGTGACTGTTTAAGTTCTCTGGGACGAATTTCACAGAAAGAAACTATAAAAAAACAACGCTACCTTTTCAATGTGTAAATCTATTAGGCACTCTGCTTACGTTGTTAGTTCCTACCAATGGAAATAGAAACTGTTTCCAGAAAAACAACTACGTACCTAACACACTTTCAAATCATTTTGCCAAAAAATGCCAAGTCTATGCATCTTCCAACTTCTTTGGTTGAAAGTGCTGTTGCACATGTCAAAATGAAACAATACTTACTCACGGTTTCAAAAAATGCTCAATAACTGTCGATAGAATCTGGCACAAGTTTCAAAAGTTGGTCGTTATCATGACAAAGAACCTTGGATCAATCAAATTTGTACCTCTTTCATTATTGTAGGGAAATGTTTTACATTTTTCAAACTGGCTATTTTGTAACTGATTGCAAGAACCAATCCCAATTCCAATACAAATCCAATTGAAGCAATAACCAATGCCAATCTTGAAACAGATTTAGGATCAGGATTGTAGCTCTTGAGCAACGCCGCGGCACAACTGATCAGGCACTCGTGAAATTATCGCTACAGGCATTTCAGTTCCATGCTGACAGCATGTGTGTTGCACCTGCCACTCCACCGACTCATCGTACTGTTGGCCAACGGAATGCGATTCTCCAAATCACCTGACGATGATGGAAACTCAGACTAGTTACGTATCTCTCGAACTGCACTAGCTGACTTCAGAAAGACGCTTGCCCACGGAAGAAAGCCGGGCCCAGCCGCTCCCCGAAACTGTGCGACAAACAAATCAACCCAGCACAGATATGGGAAGCCGGGTCGAATCTCCCAGCCGAAGCGATGGAGTTGGACACGCTGACACGTTGGACACACAGTCGTCGAACTACAAGCCAAGTCGAGAACAACACGAGTCGAACGAATGGAGCTCCGGCCTAACTCCTGGCGGCACCTCCTCGAAACTGCGCCGTACATGAATAAAACGAGCACGAACTTCAAAAGCGCCTAATGCAACCTGCAAGCAATTGTTTTAAGCGACAGACAATCTGCCTTCTATGCCATTTCTAGCTTCAATTAAAGCACCTTGTCAGAACTTCGAGGTACAGGAACAAAATAGCCTATTTTAAGCATGTAATTCTACCGTTATGTGGCACACCAATGTGCTAGAAGGTATGTACTAAGAAGATTGTTCCAGATTTCTATGCCATTGTTTTGAACTTAACGTACAATGTAAAGTGTTTTAGACCCATGTCTATCCATCCTGACGTTAGCAATAGTTATTATTTTGTTATTATTGTGTGTTATTATTTTTTGTGTAATTCACTTTTGGATTGTTGTCCAAGTTTCCATAGAAACGAATTTGAAGGAATTTTGAATTTTGATGATTGACGACAATATTTTTAAGTAAAAACCTAATAAACTGGCTTTTTCTGAACTCTTTTCGGCCGGTGTTGTTATTATTATGATTAAAATGTGCTTTTACACTTTTTTGACATATCTTTCACAAGAAAATAAAGTTTACTTTTTTAATTTTGACTTTTTCGTGATTTTTAAAATATAAATACATTTAAAATTAAAATGATTTGTTTCAACTTATCTTGAAAATGGATCGTATAAACACATCAAAACTGGGAACAACCGACAATCTGTCATGCATCATATCATCAATTTAGTTCCATATTTAACTTATAATTGTATTTAAATATTCTTCTATTGAATAGTACGGATTTTGGATTAAGAAAGCTTTGAGAGTAGTGTTAAAGATGGTACGGGTTGGCAAATTAGTGATGGATGTTGGGAGATGGTTATAAATTGTTGTGCAGAGGTAATGTGGGCTGTGTTCAAAGAGGGAATGGGAGTGAGTGCAAAAATATGCAAAAATTGAATTTCCAGAAGTAACCACCCTTTAGCAAAAAGAATTGAAATAACCATCAAAAAAACGAACCAATTCGTTTAAAAAAAGACGACGTCTTCATTGATTGAGCGTACCAATAGGTACGAAATGAAGCCACAATAAACTTTGTAAATAATTGCCAGAACTGGAAACATGTAGCGTTCAAAAGAATTGAAATATACGTAAATGCAGACGTCTATCCCCTCCCTCCCCCCTCCCACAGCCCATCGCACGATATCGTCACCCCATCCCCATGCATAAATTAGGACAATAGCCAAAGGCAATAATCACTTTGCGCTTACGAGACTACGATTTCGGCTATGGCCATTAGCATTGCTCTTATGGAACTAACAATTCGTCCAAGTCAAATAGTAGACGAGCACGTTGCCTCGGCCGGGGAGTGCGTGCACGACCGCACTTTGACAAATCACCAGCAATTTAACATTGCTCTTATGGGAGAATGGACTCCCGGGAAACAAGGATTGAAACCGAACGGTTTGGCGTGTTGGAAACACCGGTTCTCGTTGGGTCACCGAAGTTAAGCAACACTGCGCTGAGTCAGGTATTGGATGGGTGACCACCATACCAGGGACCCGAACCGAAATGATTAAAGGTTCTGGTTCCGGTTCCGGTTCCTAATTTTTTCAAATTAGGGTTCTGGTTCTGGTTCCGGTTTTACGTTTTTAAAGGTTCCGGTTTCGGTTCCGGTTCCATATTGTGAAGAGGGGTTCCGGTTCCGGTTCCGGTTCCTAATTTTCTCAAATAAGGGTTCTGATTCCGGCAATAAGTTAAAAAAGGTTCCGGTTCCACTTGATAAATAAAGAGTTATTTTTTAAAATTTTGCTGTTGTACAGGTTCAAGTTTTAGTGGTTTTTAGTGACACTTAGTTTTGTTTTTCCATCTGCCAGGGACAGGTCTTTTCCTCACATTGGGTTTCAAAGCACACGAAGCCAGTTGCATAAAAGATAGGGGTGTAACGAAGTCGTAATAATTTGTTTGATTCAATTTCTCTGCACCAGTAGAGTTTCAGAGTACTACTATGTACGGAGTAAAAAAGACAGGCTAGTCCATCTCTATAAGACAAGCAAGACAAAGCATAGTTTGTTTGAGGCTTTCAAGTAAAAAATGTAAAGAAATGGATTTATGGTTACACTCTGATGGGGACAGGCAAAGGGTTATTTAACACTAGACATAAAATTAACTATAGACTGGATAAACCAGCTTTTCAAAATTATAAAAGGGGGCCCACCTATGCGGGTTGTGAGCTTTATAGGGCATTGCCGGCGGATCTTCAAATCAAAAAGGACAAGAAATTCAAAATTGTGCTCAAGAATTTTCTATTTGAAAAATGTTTTTATACTGTAAAAGATTTTTTATTGTATAAGGTGGAGACAATGAAAAATTGTAGTGTAAATGTAAATATTATAGTACCTAAAAATGTTGCTATGGATACATAAGACGTATATGTTGTTTAAAATGCCTTGTGTTTTCCCCAAACAAAATCGTGGATACAAGATGAGTCAATAAATGTTTTCGGAACAAACCAGTGAAACATTTTTTTTCGTGTGGAAAAATTAAAAACAAAAAAGTTGTGAACATAAAAAGCAAATAATTTTAATCTGAATTTCTGAAATCTCAATATAACTTCGGAACCTTTATGGAACCTTTAAGGAACCGAAAAGAACCCATGATTTAATAAGGGTTCCGGTTCCGGTTCTTGGAAATTAATAATAACGGTTCTGGTTCCGGTTTCGGTTCCAAGAAAATACGGGTTTTTTCGGGTTCCGGTTCCGGTTTCGGTTCCGGTTCGGGTCCCTGCACCATACACATGACCAGTTCTGTTTGGGAGAGAGGTTGGAGGGATGAAAGTTAGTACAGCAACTTCATTCGCCTTGCTTATTAACCTCTCGACAGCATGGATTTGTGGAGAATTCCTGCTGTTCGAGTTGTACCGTCCTTCGGAAGGGACGTTAAGCCGGTGGTCCCCTTGGTGCTCTTCGACAGGAGTACGCTACGTGCCGGCACCGGGCTTCCCGTCTTCCCTTCTAGGCTATGTTAGGTTCATCATCACCCTCATCGTCATCCACTCATCCACCGACGCCATAAGACCAGTGCCACATGACCAGATGTCAAAACAGTGCTAAGTTAAACACCACAAATCAATCCAATGTAAGCCAATGTAAGCCACATGGGTAAGCCAATGTATTTATTTTTATCATGGCACCTATCAAAGCATCTTTAAACGTGAAGTTAAAAAAATGGGTGAAAGAGCACAAATATTTAGCAAGTAATGGAATGGCCATTCACTGTGAAGCTTGTGACAAAGAGGTAAGCTTTTCATAGTCTATTATATTGAAAGACTAATTGGCAAAGTCTTCTTTTCTAATTTTTAACCCAGCCTAAATTACATATTTAAAATGTATTTTGCAGGTGATTAGTACACGAAAAATTACTGTTGACCAACATGTACGGTCTGAAGTTGACGTAAACTCAAAGAAGTCGGTTGTCAACAGGGAGTCTGCACCACCGGTTCTAGAGGGGACCGGCAATTCCGATCACAACGAACTTACACTGTCATACCACGAGCTGTGAGACAAAAAACTTGATAAATACAATTACTTAAACAATTTATGCTGAGTCCGTATTTAGTAGGTAACCTATCCCTTGTCAATCCTTGAAATCGAATGGAGTAGGGCGACGCTGGGCAATGCACGGGCCGTGGACGGGCTGGAGCAGGGCAGCGCTGGGCACGTGCAGAGTGGCAGGCAAAGCAGATGGGCCCCAGACGGGGCCAGAGCGGGCGCTACATGGGCTAGCCCACTGGGGCCCAGGACTGGCCAATGTGACTCTTTTAGACGGTGCCAGAGCGGGCACTCAGCTCGAGCGGGCACTCAGCTCGAGCCCAGTAAGGGCCCGTCCGTCTGGCCCAAGCGGGCGGCTGGTTTTGTGTTTGCTGGGTACCTCTACGATAAATAAGAATGCATGTTCAAATAACGTTCCAGGTGATCGAAACATTCGATGCTAATGATGCCACAAGCATCAAAGAGGCACAGAGACTCTTTGCCGCAAATTCGATCATCTGCGATCTGGCTTTCATCAAATCTTGCTCACAACAGGCGCATCATGAAATCTAGGCTAAACACGAAATGGTTGCAACTATCTTCTGACCTGCTTATGCAAATTGAGGTAAGGCCAAGCAAGTCTTATTTTTCAAACATTATACTGCTATCAAGGGTTAAATGTTACGTACCTGTCATTTCAAATGTGACTCAGGATCTGGGAAACAATACGTTTCGTGTGCCGAGCGAGTCTATGTCATCAATGCTGAGTTGCGACAATGTGAGTGTCCAGTTGGCAGTGACGGTGCTCTTTGCATGCACCAAGTCTGGCTGTCGATCAAGCTGTATCAACCCCCCGAGTGGCTCTAGAAAAATCCAAGTTCGAAAGCGGATGTACTTCATTGCTACTGGTTAGTTGCAACTCAAGCACTTTAAGAAGATAACCTGGTAAAGAGATTTTCATTTTAAATTAAATTGCCCTACTAATTAAACTCCCGGTCTAGATCGTAACTCGCAAACGACTTTCCTCGCCCTACTCGAGAGAGTATCTACAACCACGCGTGCACGAGTCGACATCTCGCTTGGCATTCGATGAGCCAAGAAAATAAACTGGCCTTTTATCAAATGTCTTCGACGAGATGAGATTGAACAAAATTGTCGAATGTTTCACTGGCCAGAAAATTTTCAAACTTGAATAAACTCCAGCCAGCGCCACCTTGGCAACTCCTGGTTGTTAAAGCATTCAGCCAGGGGAAGCTATGATATCGAGCAGAGTCCATCTGTTGCAGTCCAGGCTAACACGGCAATATTCGATAATTCTTTATTCTTCATTTTATAAACCAACTTATAATCGAGATAAGAAAAGATTCCCATGTCCGTTGAAATCTCCAAAAATGACTTGTGTCACTATTCATTTTACCAAGCTCACGAAGAGCTGGCACATGACATTGTTTTCAGTCGGCACGGCCCGTTGGCACAAAGCACGGACATGTTTCTAGGAGGCGTGGTTTATAAAACCAAGCGACTCGCTGCAGCTAGGCTCAGTCTCTCCGCTCTCAACTAGTACACGTCACCCGTTGGCACATGATATTGTTTTGCGTCGGCACGGCCCGTTGGCACCAAGCACGGACATGTTTCTAGGAGGCGTGGTTTATAAAAGCAAGCGACTCGCTGCAGCTAGGCTCAGTCTATCCGCTCTCAACTAGTACACGTCACCCGTTGGCACATGACATTGTTTTCAGTCGGCACGGCCCGTTGGCACAAAGCACGGACATGTTTCTAGGAGGCGTGGTTTATAAAACCAAGCGACTCGCTGCAGGTAGGCTCAGTCTCTCCGCTCTCAACTAGTACACGTCACCCGTTGGCACATGATATTGTTTTGCGTCGGCACGGCCCGTTGGCACCAAGCACGGACATGTTTCTAGGAGGCGTGGTCTATAAAACCAAGCGACTCGTTACCACCAGGCCCAGTCTATCCGCTTCTCTCAAACAGTGAATTGCAGCCGTTGCCATGACGTCTGTTGCAAGGCTACATTTTAGACTTGAAAACGTTCCGTCAATAAATCCTTACTAAATATGTGAGATCGTATAGTTTTCATTATCTGGATTGTATTCAGTAATTAAGCTGTGTACAAATTATCAAGCCTACGTTAAAGACGACGTTAATATGAGCATATTTGTTGCATTCGAATTGTGTCTGTCGGCTCAGCTCGGTGAACTCAGAGCTAGCGAAAATGCCCGCTGCGAGTTTTGAAGAGCATTGAAAACCAGATGTAAAAAAGAAGGTGGCAGCCATCATTGACAAAATGTAACGCTTCAGTGCGTCTCACGAATTGCTAAATAGTAGGCCATAATTGTTATTTACATTTGATTCCTCTTCGAACAAAGCTGAGTTGAACGTCGTCCGTGCAAGCATATCTTAGTTTCACAGTGGTCTTGAGTCAAGACCTTGAGTCAGGACTCTCAAAGAGTCTCTCGGAAACAATCTTCCTGTAGTTTCGCGATTATGTTTGTTATTCTGAGGTTGAATCTCGTGCGGTATCGTGGCAGTTTATTTTTCTTCACGGTGCAGATCCCATTTTGTCTGGCATTGTTTTGTGGAAAAATTGTGCCCATTCGCTTGTGATCACATAGACAACCATAATCTTTTAATGCAGGACTCTTCTTATTCAAATCTGCCTTTAATATTAACTGTAGGGCTAAGTGGACTTTGCAGCTAGAAACTAAAACATTTCTGCAGGCCAACACGACAATATTCGATAATTTCATATTCTTTATTTTATAAACCAACTTATAATCGAGATAACAAAATATTCCCATATCCGTTGAAACCTCCAAAAATAACTTGTGTCATTTTTCATTTCACCAAACTCACGAAGAGCTGGCACATAACGTTGCTTTCAGTCGGCACCAAGCACGGACATGTTTCTAGGTGGCGTGGTTTATAAAAGCAAGCGACTCGCTGCAGGTAGGCTCAGTCTATCCGCTTCTCTCAACTAGTACACGTCACCCGTTGGCACATGATATTGTTTTGCGTCGTCACAGCCCGTGGGCAACAAGCACGGACATGTTTCTAGGTGGCGTGGTATATAAAAGCAAGCGACTCGTTACCACCAGGCCCAGTCTATCCGCTTCTCTCAAACAGTGAATTTCAGCCGTTGCCATGACGTCTGTTGCTAGGCTACGTTTTAGACTTGACAACGTTCCGTCAATAAATCCTTTTTGAAATATGCTAGATCGTATAGTTTGCATTATCTGCATTGTATTCAGTAATTAAGCTGTGTACAAAGTATCATGCCTACGTTAAAGACGACGTTAATATGAGCATATTTGTTGCATTCGGAATTGTGTCTGTCGGCTCAGCTCGGTGGACTCGTGATCGTGATGCATTGAAATTACTGAAATCAGGCGTAATAAGAGACTTATTTTCTAAAGCTTGGACCTAATGGTCAAACACACTTAAGAAAGTTGAGAGTGCTACCGAGATAAAGCAGTATGTGACATTTTGTATGCTGTGAATCGGGCGATTGCAAGATGGCAAGGGTAACGCAATGCTTCTACAGTAAGTTCCGTGCCGGGCGCTTGTTGCCTCTGGGCGCTTTTTGCCCGGCAGAAGTTTCTCCGTGAAGTCTCCCCGGCCTCTGCGAGCCGAGGCCTGCATGGCTGGCTTGGTGACATAGTTTGTTGGCTGGCTGCAGGAGGCGTGTATAAAAGCAGCCAACGTTCTGCCTCAAGCGTAGTCTCGCCGCTCCACTCGACAAATGAACACCGGCTCCTCGTGCTATTGATCTAAACTATATTTATTTCTAAAGATTAAACTGGTATGCTTGGCACTGGAGTGTGATTTAAGCTGAGTCGTCAAATATATGCCATTCTTTTTCGTCGTACTTGATGGGCTGTTTTAGAATGTGCCGAGTACAGTTTTCGCTGTGGTGACAATAAAATACAGAATGACGAGGCTTACGAAATTCGAAAAGGCAAATACGAAGTTAATAGTTTGTCCAGGAGCATGCTAGCACGAAATACGTCTGACTTAGCTTTTTTTTGCTAAAAAATAAGTTAAAATACTTGGTGGGTTACTTTCCATATTCTTGTTTCACAGTGGTCTTGAGTCTATTTCTAAGGAATAAACTCGTATGCTTAGCACTGGAGTGTGATTTAAGCTGAGTCGTCAAATATATCCCATTCTTTTTCGTCGTACTTGATGGGCTGTTTTAGAATGTTTCGAGTACAGTTATTGATGTTTTTCTCTTCGAAAGGCAACGACTTTTGACACCATCAAATACTGACACCATCGCAACCTAACCCCTCTTTGTTCTGTTTGGTATTTGGTGGCGGTCTTTTCATGGTTTTTAAGGCTCATTGGCTGCAATGTTTCAGGCAGAAGTTTCTGCTGCCACTGTCGTTGTTCCATTTGCTCTTGGTTGTATTTATACGGTTGAACAGACCCATAATAATATTATTCGGTTCTGTAGCAAACGATAGCAATGGCATGTTCAAAAACTCTGATTATTTGAAGCGATCACCTAATCGAAGATCACGAGGATCACATTTTAAAGATAGCATCTACACCGACTTCACCATAGCAACTAAACTAAAACTATGTGTAGCAAGTGGAGCGATACCATGCAGAATGAGACAAAGTGCAAATGCACACCCCACGATGCTATCTCTCGGGCATTCGGATGCCTCGCTCGCTCTTGCAATCTGCCTGGCATCTGGCTGGTATGTGAGGGTGAGACCTGTACTATTGCGTTGAAGGTACCGGACTAGCTCTTTGCGGAAATCTAGCCTGCTCTGCGAAAAGACCGATAAGGTCCGCTCGGGTGCGTTAACTCTTCAGTTGGACACATGGCGAGAAATGATTTCTCATCGTTGTCGAATGCTTCGAGTATTTTTGTTTTTCTTAATTCATTGTAATTTTGCTCACTGTGAACCAACCTTCCTCAGTATGTTCTGTGCTTCGATAACGTGTTTTTGGTAAAAAGGCTACAAAACCACAGCCTTCCTCGCCATTTTGATCGGCACATCTTTTTTTAGCACGAAGGAATGTTAATATATTTGACTCCGCTACCGAGTGGTCTCATGTGGTCTGCAGCAGCGGAAGCTCTGTGATGTCTGGGCGGGTGACAGACTCAACCTCCTTGTCAGACACGGCCTTCAGGGATGTGACAGGCTAAATAAAGTCGGTAATCCTTATCAAGATAATTGGTGATGGCTTGGGGCCTGGTGGTATTGCCATCACCGCCATAGGTTCTTTTTAAAATTACTTCTTGTTTTATTTTTTATTTCTAAACGAAATGTGTTATACAATTTCATCCCTACGCACGTAGAGCCTTTTCCAAATATTGTAAATATTTGCGTTGCTAGTCATTTTACATGTTTTTGTCTAGTGTCACATTCTCGTTGCCTGCTGGATTCAAAACGTGTGAACTGAGACCGCGGTGCAAAGACTTCAATGTCCTCTTTTCGAATTTCACTATTCAAGAAGTCATATTTTCCTGATCTTCCAAGCTTATTTTTTAAGGTTTACAACAATACCATCAAGTCCATACCATTCAATACCATTCCGCCCATCCTTGGGCAATCAACCGCTCGCTGGGAAAAAACAGCAACTTTTCGCTCCGAACCCACACGTAGTGTTTGCTTCTATCTGTTTATATTCTCTTCCCTTATATTTCTAGACCTATTAGTAATTACCAGTGCCTTTGTAATTTGTTTTGTTTTGATCAAAATAATATCTCGAACACTTCGGTACAGTATTTTTTATTGAGTAAAACACGAACAGCCATTACATTTGTTTCTGTCTGCTGTTCAATGCTTTCAAGTGTTCCGGGTTTATTTTATTCCTTGGATGCGTTCCGTCGCTTGACGCACAAGAACTGTATAATACAATAGTTAGGACCTTTAGAATCTTCAGTGGTTCCGGGTTCGGGACGAAGCGCGAATCGAGGGCGATGTGGTGCCACCTTTTTACGTTCACGAATCGTAGAACTGTCCCTTCATTATAACCGTTATTTTGTTGCACCTCTCAATGTTTTCTGGTTCTCGATTATCTGCCGGGAACTCATTCAGCCTCATGTTTCTGTTTAAAAGTTGACCACTGCAGCTTTGTTTTCTGTTGTCAACGCTGTGATATCAGCCTAAACCCTAATTGTATGCCCTACAGCTCGAAGGAATGGTTCCTTTTGTATTTCTTTGTTGATTTCACAGATGGTTTAGTCGATTCTGCAGGTTGGTGTAGTTTCGTTGAGATCGTTTTTTTGGGGCTTGCCTGATTTCGTATTGCAGAATAATTGTTGTGACAATGGCCTCGTCCTCACGAACGCTTCAATTTTTTATTTATTTAATTTATTCATGTTCCGTACACTAAAAACAATTAGTATAGAGCGAGTCACAATACTTAAAAAATATAATATAACAAGAATATATACAATAATAATAATAATAATAATTTGTTTTTATTCCACAAGAACACAGTGTGTCATACAGGAAAGTCATAACAATACTCATTTACATCGCACCAATTCCACTCTTTAGTCATCACATAATCATCCATTTAACATTACGTTTTATCTAATTACACATGAAGTTGTGATAAGAAATTCGTCAATGTCATAAAAACAATGTTCAATAAGATACGTCTTAAGACTACGTTTAAAATCTTTTCCACTCTTCTCTTTCAGCTCGGAGGAGAGAGCGTTATAGAATAAACAGCCTGCATAGACTGGACCTTTTTTAAAAATAGATATATTTGGTTTTTCAAGCCTAAATTGGCATTTTTGCCTGGTAATACAAGAATTCAATTTAGTCTTGACTAGGCTCTGGTCATTAATTACAAACATTATCGCATTAAAAATATATAGGCTGGTGAGGGTCATTACTTGAAAACGTTTAAATAAAGGTCTGCACGAGTCTTTGACCCAGATCACGGCACAAGGGTCGGTACTGGCTTTGGCCATAAATCTCAGCGCTCGTTTTTGAAGTGTAAAAAGCCTTTTAGTCTTTGAGGAACTACCCCTCAAAATGATCCCATATGATAGTCTGGCTTCAATATTGGCAAAGTATACCAACCGTACAATTTCGACTGATGACACTTATATCAGTCTTTTTATTAGGTAACATCCAGAGGCCACCTTTTTGCAAATATCAGTAATATGACTTCCCCAGCTGAGAGTATTGTCAATGGTGATACCTAGGAACTTAGACTCAGTTTTGAGAGGAATGCTTTTATTCGAGAGTCTGATTAGTGGGCTTTGGACTACCGACTTTTGGGATGACTTCAATTGCATAATTACGGTCTTATCCTGGTTTAGAAAAAGTTTGTTCTGTAAGCACCAGCTTTGCATTTGCTGTACAGCAGTGTTTGCTCGTTCCACAACATGGGTTTCGTTAGCCGAGATGAGTTGACTCGCGTCATCAGCGAAAAGTACGAGTTTGCCAATATTCGAGTGGTCAGGTAAATCGTTGATGAAAAGAATGAAGAGTAGGGGCGATAGAATCCCGCCTTGGGGGACTCCTACTTTTACGATCGATTCATTTGATTTCGCTACATTGTTGTTATTTATGCAGACTAATTGACGACGGTTGTGTAAGTAAGATTTTATCCAATAACCCGCAACCCCTTTTATTCCCAGGGATGCGAGTTTTTCAAGGAGTAAGGAGTGGTTCACCGCGTCAAACGCTTTTGAGAAATCATAGAAGATCCCAATTCCCTCCTCACGTCTATTTAGGGTATTTAGAACCTCTGTAATATATGAAGACATAGCAGTAGAGGTCAACTTTCCTTTCATAAAACCATGTTGCACCTTGTTTACAAGTGAGTATTTATCGATGAATGAAGTTAATTTTAAAAAGAAAGCCTTTGTAATGATTTGATCGAAAACAGATAAAATTGCAATAGGTCTGTAATTGGCAACATCTTTACGATTCCCCTTTTTGAAAATAGGCACAACTTTAGCTATTTTAAGACAGGTGGGAAAGATACCTTGCTCAAATGATGCGTTTATAATATGTATCAATGGAATCTTTAGAGATGACTCACAACCTTTTAAGATGTTGCACGGGATTTCATCAACTCCGGCCGATTTTTTCAAGCATACCGTTTTCATAATATCATAATATTCACTCTCCCGGAGGGGTGCTAGAAATATCACCTTATTTGAGGTACTTGTCGGTGTGAGATGTTCGGCGAAACTATTTGTCCCTGCTCTAATCGGTGAATGAGACAGGTTATTGATCGCGTTAGTAAAGTGGTCATTGAATTTATTAGAAATTGCCGATACCGAGCTAATTAAACTACCTCCATCAAGGACGGATAACAATTTATTTCCTAGCTCTAGTTTTTTGTGGTTGGAATGTCTATGTATGATTTCCCATGACGTTTTCGATTTATTATTGGATTTTGCGATTTTGTCGCAATTATCTTTTTTTTTTCGCTGCATCGATCTCATTCCTATATTCCCGCTTTAGTTTCCTGTAGGTTTGTTTTTCAAGCTCTGATGCACCGATCGCTTTGCTTACATTCTCTGCCAGGGTTAGTTTAGTTTGAAGTTCTTTAAGTTTTGGTGTATACCAACTATTCTTGTTTTTAAATATCCCATTTTTTACGAGTCTCTTTCTAAGGGGGAACGCTTCGTCAAAGGATTCCCTAAAGAGACGATAAAATTCATCAAATATTTCGTCAACTGAATCGAAGTTTAGGATGGAATCCCAAACTTTTTGGTTAATACTGTTTTGGAAGATTTCTCTATTTTTTTTTGACCAGTTTCGCTTAAGAATGAATTCCTTATTTGCTTTAAACGGCTTATTTAGCAAAATATAAAGGGCTTGGAAGTAATGGTCTGATAAGCCAAGATTTAGGACTGCAGCATAGGACGTTCCCTTGTCAATATTTGAAAAGATGTTGTCTATGCAAGTACTTGACCGATTTGTTTTCCTTGTAGTCTCATTTATCATGATCCTTAATCCAAATGTAGCTAATAAATCTGTAAGTTTAGATTTCATCCTAGAGTCAGTCATAAAATTTAAATTGAAATCTCCAGCTAGGATAACAGGGATGCATTTCCTCGTACATTTTGTTAAGATATGTGAAAGCTTACCTAGAAATATATTTAGATCACCGGAAGGAGATCTATAAACTACTACAATGATATATCTCCCTATACTATCTTCATACGTTGCAGCAACGGCTTAAAAATCTTTCTCAACACTCATATTCTTAACAAAGTCAATTTGCGTTACAGTAGTTCCGGATTTTGCGAATAGCATAACTCCGCCATTTTTTGCGACAGAACGACAAAATGCACTCACTAACACGTAGTTCTCTATGCAGGCACTGTCGAGCTCTTCGGTCTTTAACCAATGTTCAGATAAACCGATGAAGGTGGGATCGTTCGGCCTGAGAGTCGCTTCTAGCACCCCTATCTTGTTACTTAGGCACTGGATGTTACCGTGCCAGAGAAGTTGCTTTTCTTCACATTTTTCTGATTCTTTCACGACTTCATCCCGGTATTCATCATTCTTCTTCCAAGTGTATACAGGAGATTCCTTCAATGCTCCCCCTCCCCTACTCGCTGATCTCGCAAATGCGCTGGATATTGTATAATTATCAACACATGTGACATTTAACTCCTGTTCAGTGGGCCAGTGCTCGGACATGCTCACAACATCGGGCGAGAGCTCATCCAGTACAATTTCAATTTCCTCGATTTTGTTCCGCATGCTTCGCGCGCTGATTTGGGGGAGTGTGAGGATTTGTTGTGGGATTACAACTGTATCCTGTGCATTCTGTAGTTGCTATACCTTGTCTGCGTCGTATGCAATCCTCTGCTGTCTGATATGAGCATTCGTTGTTTTACGGGGCAGCCATGGTACCTCGCGTCATGATGAGCGCTATAATTCATGGTGATGGGAGACCTGATGCAGTTGGCACATTTTGGATCAGTAGCCATGCATTCTGATTCGATGTGGCTGCCACTGCATCGGAGACAAACTTGATTCGCCGTGCAATTGCGAGTAAGGTGATTAAACCCGGAACACTTATGGCACTGTGTTACGTGGATATGATCGTATACGCTGTACCGTCTCCATTCGATATTTATACGACCCTCTTTTAGCAGCTTCAAACGAGTAAGGGCATCGACTTCGATTACAGTAAATGATGACCCACTTTTCCTTTTGATCGTTGTGACGATTTTCAGTGAGAATTTAGGTTCGTCCTTCGCCAGCTGATTTTGAACGATAATTGCTTCGCGGAGAGATTCAGAGTCCAAGTCACCGAGGTCAGAATGCATGATTTTCAGTCTGGGATTCAATTTGGGTGTTATTGTGGCTGAATATTTATCCCCTAATACTTCCTTTGCCTCTTTTAGTAGGGCTTCCGCCGATTTGTCGTTCGAGCAGTTGATAAGGATGTCACCATTCTTATTTTGGCGAAAGTTCGAGATTCCTATTGGTAGTTTTGCTGGGTTGATTTGTGATGTGATATCTTTTTTTGTGATGGTTTTATCTTGACCAAGTACAGTCGGTTTAATCTGGATGAGTTCGGGCTTACTTGCAAGGGCTTTGCTGTATGACATATTTGTTTCAGGAGAGACTTTTGACTCTAACCATGCGATTTTTTCGTTCTTGAGAATATCTGCTGCTTCTAGACTTTGCACTAATTTTGTGAGGATGGTGTTTTCACGCTTCAGCATAGCCACTTCCTCATGTGCATTTAAGGCCTCACCTGGTTTTGGCAGTTCGTCATGTTGTCCGCCATCACTGTCTGCTTGACAGCGGCTACAATCCCACACTAGTTCACTGTTTCTAGCCTCCTCGGCCGACACCACGGGCTGTGCACACCCGTAATGAAAACCAGATTCACACTTCACACAAAAGACACCTTTCGTGATTTTCCTGCCACACTTTTTCGACTTGCAATAAGCGTTTCTTTTAGGACCCGGTCGCGTGTCTCCATCTCCGCCCGCCATCTTGGTTACGCTGTGAAGAACGGGAAAATGAAATACGGGAATGAAGACGGGAAAATATACAAAAGAGGGTATTACAATTTCTTTCTGTCGAGGCTAAAGTATTCGCCTAAGGAGTAAAAGGGGTTTTGAACCAAGTATGTTTTCGCCAAGCTGTTAAAGTCTTTGATAGAGGAATCTTTGATGTTATTTAGGAATTGTTAAAAATCTTGGCCGAGATATGATGAGGATTATTGTTCGTGAATTGGAGGCTATTTACTGGGATGTAATTGCTTTCCAGAGCGAAGGGTGATCGTGGCCAACGAGTGATTTGATTGCTTGCCCAGGAGTCTGTCATTTTGTTGGTCCTGTCGCTGCCATCAAGCGTCGCATTGTTGACATTTCAAATTTCTACGGAGAACATCGGCGGCAGTCTTTGCTCCCACGCAAGAGGAGGGGCTTGTGATGGTAGTACAACGAGAGGCTGGATATTCTGGACTTTTCCAGATACGTAGGTCTCGTCAAAATACCGCAAGAGTTCAAATATGTCACTTGGTGCGGTCTGCGAGAGCAGCAGGGCCATGCCCTCTACCACCTGGTTCGCAAGGTTAAAAGCCAAGGCATCTATCATGCCGCAATGAAGTGCAATTTCTGTGTTGTCCTAGACCGCAGTCGTAAGCCCGAGCAGCTGCACCTTTCTTCGCGTACTCTGGCAGAGGTGGAAAAAGCACCCCGGTTAGGCAACATCGGCACCAAACAAATTTTGGATTGCTTGTATCATGGCCTGTTCAAAATCGACTCCTAATTTTCTTGGAACTAGAAGAAATCCTTGAAAAATTTTCTTGTAGATTGCTTGGGACTTCCCGCTTAAAAACGCGTAAACAAACGACACACCGACATCTGCTACAGTAGCTCTAATCACATACACTTGTTCGAATGTTTTCGGCGCCAACGAAAATTGTCCGGCCATAAACAAGCTCGATGCACTGACTAACAATTGTAGCTCGTTGTCTGATGCAAATATGACAATTCGATGCGGCTTATTTCGGTCCATTGTCATAGATTAAAAATGGCCTGGAGGCCTCTCCGCCAGTTGTTTTGTACGAGTCTTCAATTTAAAAATCACAATAGTTTGCAGGGTCAGCAGGGAGGGCTCCATTCCTAACGTTTCTTAACATCTTCTTCAATGATGAATGGTTTCTGATTCGTTATTTCACATCGACAGAGGAGTTCAGCAAATTTTCAGCCAAGATTGATGCCAGAGTGTCTCTTTCTTTTTCCATCTTCCTTCATTGCTACTTTCACCTTCGTCACTAAAGAACGAGTGACGTCGGCTGGGTGGTTGTTTGTTTGTTTGTTTGTTTATTTATTTTCCATTGTATACATACATGCCAAGATGTTTACATAATTTTTAATGTTTTAACAGGCTTTGGAAATTGTCATAATAGTAAAATATAAAATTTGACTAGACCTTAACTAGTCCTTAAACATACTGTAAGACCATCTCCGGCAATAAAATACTTATTATACACAATATATACAGTTACAATTTTTCAAATTTAAAAATTCATCGAGAGTATAAAAGCCATGGAGTATTAAGAAGTCTTTTAATAATTTTTTAAATGATTCTCTCTTTTTAATTGCTTTTAAGGTCACTGGCAGTTTGTTAAATAGAATTGGGCCCATGAATCTGGCATTTCTTCTTCCTATCTCCAGGAGACTT
This sequence comes from Protonemura montana, assembly GCA_947568835.1. Taxonomy (NCBI): domain Eukaryota; kingdom Metazoa; phylum Arthropoda; class Insecta; order Plecoptera; family Nemouridae; genus Protonemura; species Protonemura montana. The sequence goes on from OX387604.1 coordinate 29,449,739, forward strand.
TTTTTCTCTCTAATCTCTTCTTTTCTTCGTGTATTTTTGTCGTGGATCTTAAAATTATTTTCGAAGAGATCTTCATTGTCTTTAACATATAAAATTACATCTAAAATATAAAGAGAGGCTAATGTTAAAAATGTTAATGTTTTAAATGCCTGTCTACATGTACCTTTTTTTTTTATTTTTCCAATTATTCTCACCGCCTTTTTTTGTTTTCGGAAAATTAGATTGGCTCCTGTTGCCGTTCCCCAGCACATTATCCCATATTTTAATGCTGATTGAATATATGCATGATAAACTAATTTCTGAGTGTTTGAGTTTACTAGGTTTGAAAGTCTTTGTAGTAGGAAGCACGCAGAGTTGAGTTTTTTGTTGAGAATATTTATATGCGGTTTCCATTTTAACTTCTCGTCAATTGTTAATCCTAGAAAGCAGTTTTGGCTCACTATTTTTGTGTTTGCTTTTCCGCTTATGGATGGATCTACTTTCCTTTTTGTTTTGAACATTATCATGCTTGTTTTCTTTTCATTGAGGCTAAGTTTGTTGGGTATGAACCATTCATTTAAGTCTTCCAGTATCCTATTAGTTTGTAATATCAGTGCATTGTCATCATCTGCTGTTATTAGTATGCTTGTGTCATCCGCGAATAAGATAGATTTCCGGTTGGCATTGTTTATATAGTTTGGTAGGTCTTTTATATATAAACTGAAAAGTATTGCGGCCAGAGGGGCTCCTTGTGGCACCCCTACCCTAATGAGTTCACTATCTGAAAGTATGTTTCCATTCTTTGAGTTAATTGTCACTCGTTGGGTTCGCCCAGTCAGGTATGATTGTATCCAGTCACCTGCCGAGTTGGTTACGCCGTACCTTTTTAGTTTGTTTATGAGTGTTTGATGGTCAATACAATCAAAGGCTTTTTGTAGATCGATCATTAGTGTTCCGCAGGATCTTTTGTTTTCGAGAGCATCTGTAATTAAATTGGTCATGCTAATCATTGCCGTGTTAGTTGAGTGTCCCTTTCTAAATCCATGTTGGCTTTCATTCAGAATTCTATTACTAACGACATGTTCGTTTAACCTGACAAGGAATACTTTTTCGAAAATTTTTGCGAAGTTTGTAATGAGCGCGATTGGGCGATAGTTGAGCATGTCTGTTTCCTCTCCATTTTTATAGATGGGCTTTATCACTGTAATTTTTGCCATTTCGGGAAATTTACCCGATTTTAGCGAAGCGTTGCATATGTCAGCTAAGGGTTGGGCTATTAGGTGGGATACCTTCTTTATCAGATGTATCGGGACTTCGTCCCACCCTGACGACTTCTTGTTTTTCATTTTCATAATTATTTCGGTAATTTCTCGGGGGTTGGTGCTTGATAGGGTCATGGAGTTTTCGACTATTGGAGTTTTCATCTTGTTCAGGCATTCATTAGTCGAGACGCTTGTGCATCACCGGGTTCTGAGGAATTTGAGGCTGGAAGAAAATGGACAAATTATTAGTCTATCAGTCAATTTTATACAGAAAATATTCTTAAATTTCTAATTTGCAAGTGCAACAGTAGTTTGTAAACCGTCGGTTCGTTTTTATTGGAATTGACCAAGTACCTATGTTTCGTACCTTATTGCAAAATGCTCTCACAAGAGATGGCATTAGCATTGAATTAGTCAGAATGTTCTTGTTATTTTATAATTGTAAGTAATTCTGTGACAATTGTGGCAATCACAATGCGATTTATGAACATTGAATTTTAACTTTTAAGTAGTGGGCCACAGCTTAAAGTGGACCTGCATTAAATTAATGTCGATCATCTCTCAACCCACATCTCGGACAATATTCGCGTAAGCTAAGACTATTGACTAAGACCAAAATATATTCAATTAATTTTTATATAATAATGAAAGAATTGAAACTTACCGGCTCCGTATTTGATGTTGCTATCTCGCCGAGCACAGCACGATCTTCACGTTTCTCGCCCTTTATAGATGATGGTATATTCATATCCCTCGAACAATAAAATCGGCGCCCCTTTTTCAGTTTTCGTCATTTCCATGATAATTGATACCACTCTTTCACGCTAACGTTGCGTGCACTCGAATGTTTTTGAGGCACCTCAATGTTTTTGTAGTCGTCCAAACTTCTGAAGCCAAACTTGAGAACTTCACTGAACGTTGATCTGAATTAAAGATTGTTTATTACCTAAGTTGTTTGGGTAATATTGTAATAATTGTAATAATGTAATAACAATTTGTAAAAATGTTAAAGGTATATTGCCAGGTCGTAGAGTGAAGTTTTATAGTTTTGATGCAGAACGTTAAAAAAGCCAGCATGTTTCTAACTTAACATCGCTTTGGTTTGCAAATAACAGTTGACACACAATCTTTCCCAGCTCCTGTTTTTCTGCTTGCATTGCTTTATATTCATTTGTTAATTACTTCCAGTTGTTTCTTTCAATCTCACCATCTTTTGCATCAGGATTCTTCACGGAATAAATCCCTTCCATTTTTCAGAAGCACGCTTTTTGTCACCACAAATAATTAAACTCGATGATACAATCACTCGATCAGTACTTGACAAAGTAAGAGCCCGTGAATAACTCACATAATTCTCGGCGAGTTGATGTGGAGACTTTGATGGTATGTCTCTTCAGGGCAACTATAACCGTGGTCATCCGGCCAACCTTACAGGAAGTGCCCCATCGCCACAGCTTGCATTCCCAAGCCCACTGCTTTGTGTTGATATATTTTGTTGATTATGATTATTGATTATGTTGATATGCTACTGTTGCTGCAGTTGATGCTGCTGTTCTAGTCGTCGGCCACCGCTGTTGTTGGCGTCAATTGTTGATGGCGGCTGTTGTTGCATTGTGTCGTCTCGCTCTTCATAGGCTGGCACGATTTGTCTCGAGTTCACATCAACGCAGTAGATTTTCCCGTTAACTTTTAATTTTTCAAACGTTACTATCGCATCATGGTGATCTGTGCGGGCAGCTACTATTTCTGCTATAAGAATCCTCCTGTATTCTAGCACGCGTTGTGAAAAGTCGTCGTGGATAACTAAATTACTACATCTCAGAAACACTTGGTCGCGTCTTTTAAATCGTTGAAACTTAATAATAATCGCTTGTGGATGGCTTGATCCGTTGATTCGGTGTGATCTCTCAATAACATCGGGCGATATTTCTATATTCAACATTTCCCGTACAAATTTAATGATCAAATTCTCACAAGTTATGTTCAAATTTTTGATGGCGAGCATAATTTCTTCCATCGAGTCCAGTTTGCTTACCTTGGCCATTATAATGTCTAGTTTCTCGTCGCTGGTAGGTCCAGGATTCATTTCTACACCGCCAATAATAAGTAAGATTGAAATAACACACGCATACACATGAACTGAGTTTATCGCACCGTGGTTGCTTACGAGCGCCGACCGGGACACCGGTCGGAACTTGCCGGCCCAAGAGCCAATGCTCACCCGCCAAGTGTTAACGTCAATCTCTCAAAATCAGAAAATTAAGCTTCTACCTGTACCACGGCTTGCACGTCTACCCTCGACGGACGACTGTCTTCAACGTTCTACCTGCTTGTCAAACTCGTCGGTGACCATAGCGTAAAAATTCTGGGAATTTTTAAGGTTACACAAAACTTCCTAGCTGTGCGATGTGCAAATCTCGCCTCGGCCTTTTTATTTCGGGCGGTTCGACAGAAAAATCAAATTCTTCCCTTTTCTTTTGAAAGTAAATCGAAACAGAATCAAAATTATTCCGCTCACCTACCACGGCTCTTTCTGTTTCTTTAACTTTTTTAAAACAGGATCCGATGTCAAACTGCTTCGTTTGTAAAATGTTGTATAAGGTAACGGTGTATGCAAATAGTTTCGCGAAGACAACCACTAGGAAGGAATTTCAGAAATCCTCGAGAAAATGTCTCAAAACTGTTGCCATTTTGATCGCGTCATCATCCCAAACGCCTTCCTCATTTTCAACAATATCATTGAAGAAACGAAATAACTTGCAGATTTTTATACAGTGTTGGCTAAACGTTGGAAAGCAGTGACCGTTTTCATTTAAACAGTTGAGCGTGTCAATTTTAACTTATGCGCAATATATAATTATTAAAACTTGGCATTTCTTCAAATAATACTGATTATAAATCTACCATCTTCGATAATCATATCTTGACTTAAGCTGCGAGATGGCGCTAGTGTAGAGAAACATTCTCTACAACCACTGCCTCTTCGAAACTTGTACGCGGCATCCCCAGCGTTGACTGTCAGTAACAGAAGGTTAGGGAGGTGCCCGTTTGTTCACTACCATTGCCAGATCGAGTGCATGGCTTGGCATGGCACTTAAGAGTAGCTTTACCTAACTGGCTCCTGGCCGATGTTATCAATGATGGTAATCTGCAAGCATATATTGCATTAGGGGGATTGAAAGTGAGTACGTTACAATCCGTTAAGTTGAAGAAGTCGCGCTTGAACTTTTAAGTTGTTAGCTGAATTTCTTTGGCTCGCCGAAAGGAGCTGCCATCTTTTTGTTATCCAGCGAAACGTGTCAAGAATCGTGACAAATGAAAGGTCTATACAATGCTTAAACATTTCGCCAGCGTGTCGGAAGATCTTTTGTGTTTATCTCACTCTTTTCGTTAATATTATTTAATCTTAGGGTTATTCCCCCTAACGCCGGTCACCTGTTGCATTTGGCCAGTTCAATGAGAAGTATGCAGTGGAATCTCCCTGGCCTCTGAGAGCTAGGCCTACGCTCGAGCACGGAGAGTTTTGTCGCCTGGCGGTCGCCTATATAAAGCGGCGTGGCGATCAGGCCGTCGCTCAGTAATTCCAAGTCGCTCGAGGAGGAAGGGTCTGGTCGCTGTTACCGGGCCTCGGTTGGCCGCGCCGGGCAAGGTGATCTTGTTGGCTGCGACTACAACTGAATATATTGTGTTGCATTGTCTTGGCACTTCGATCGAACTGTTTTAAATATTTTTCATCCCATCAATATTCTGATTTGTCGCATATTTGTTTTGTATTACGCTGGTATAGAACATTTAGTGTCTTCAAAAGGTTTGCGACGCACGTCATTATTTCCGTGCACCTGATTGGCAGTTACCAACGGGTGCCTTCTGTGTTCAAAGGTTTAAAGTATAGTCGTCGTTTGTTTTGTTAGTGGCTACATAGAGTTGTCAAACTGCGTTGTTCTTCAACTGTCTCACGCGTTGCGACTTTTCAAGAAAACTTTCAGCTGGTTAACAAACTGGCTGTGTGACAAACATCGTTTCTGATGAGACTGGCTATTTTTTTATCTGATTTTGTTTCTTTTTTTATTGTTTCTCTGGTGGTTTCATGCAAAATGTTTGTAGAGATATTCTTAACCTTCATCACTAGAAAACAAAAGCACCCTAACGACTTGTTTGTGGATTTGATCAAAGCTCTAGTGTCTGTCGTTTGTTAAAGGAGGCAAGGTGATCCTGTTGACCGTGAGTTCGAAAAGAACTTTACTGTGTTGTGTATTCTTAGCACTTTGTTAACTTTTATACCATGCATCGTTTTGTGATACTTTGGTATAGAACATTAAGTGCCATTATTCTTCGATGTGTTTGCGATGCACGACATTATTTCCGTGCACCTGATTGGCAGTTACCAACGGGTGCCTTCTGTGTTCAAAAGTATGGAGTGTAGTTTGTTTTTTAGTAGCTAAAATATTGAGTAGTCAAATTGCTTTGCACTTCAACTGTCTCACGCGTTACGACTTGGGATTACTACAATATGCCAACACGCTGCTGTCCATCATACAGGTTTAAAACCTCACAAATGTTTCATTTTGATGGCGAGAATTAATGGAGATTCGTAGTAGATTCACAACTTAAACCTTAATTACTGAAAAACAAAAGAACCTACACAGCACACGTTCTTTAATGCTGTGATACATGACCAGGACTGCGTTATGTGAGATAAAAGACGAACAACTGTTGGAAGTGAATTATTAACAAGTGTTTATGTTAACAAGTGTATTATTGCCTCTGGTCGCCATGTTGCTTGATGCCTGCTTGTTATTGTCTGATCAACATTAATTCTGCTTCTGACAGAACTTAGCTAAGGTTGACCTGTAAACCTGGCATGATGTTAAAACGATTTCCAACTGTCACATCTACTACCAGTCTAAATTCAGTTTAATGGCGTATTGGGGGACTTAAAATGGCTTCTAATTCGAAGATCTACCAGTTTGAGCTTGTCGCCGCTTGGAAAGTCACGGAACCTTTTGGTTTGGCAGTTGCAAGGCCTCCTGATTTCTTCGTTGCTTTCACTGGCTGCCTCTTAGAGAGCACTTACAAGTGTTGCCACCTGTTGCCATGGCACCTGAGACCGCGCCAGCTCCGGCAGGTCACTGCTTTGTTTTCTTTCTACTACTGTTGCCTGTTTTCTTTCCACTGTCAACAAGCACAGTGCAACAGTGTGCAGTGGTTGCCTTCCTGTACACTTCCAGGTCTCAGACTTTGTCAGGTTTCTATCTCCTTGTTTCCTTTGCAAGCATCAAAGAACTTGTGTAGTTTCTTTGTTTATTTTTGTTGGTGCCTACCACCATGCAACAAAAATTTCCTCGTAACAAAAGTGTTCTACGGTTTCAGCAGCTTCACAATGTGTCGGAAAAGTATTGGCTAAAAATGGGAAGGACAGTCTTGTTTCTTCTGATATTTTCTTGTTGCCAAGGAGAGCGTGCAATCATACTATTCCCAGACGTTCCCTTTTTTTTTCGAGCACTTTTCTGCCCACGCTTTATGCGTGATACAATATATTTTTTAATAATTTTATTGATAATGCCTATTATTGAAATAAATGTCCCCAAGCACCTTGGCAATCATGAAAGTTGCTCTGCTTCCTCGATGGTCGGATTGGGTGTCTTAACAGTGTTCACAGCTCAACCCAGCCTTCATCAGTTTGCCTGGCTAGGCATTTTAAGCGTTTAAGAGCGTTTAAAAGGCGTTATAAGGCGTGAGAACTAGATTTCGATAGTGAATGATGGTACAGAATTCGGCTCTCCCTTTGTCGCTTTGTCCGCCCTTTCCTCTTTACTCGGTGTATTCAGCTCGTGTCCTAACGAACTTTGCAAGTTTTCTTATCTCGTTGCTATCTTTTTACGAACCGAAGAACTCGTGTAGTTTCTTTGTTTTCCCTATGGGTGCCTACACGCATGCAACATAAGGCTTCTAACAAAATGTACGGTTTCAGTATCTTCACAATATGCCAGAAAAGTATTGGTTTAAACAGAAAATGGAGTCGCCATTTTAGAGATGTGAATTTATTGCGGGTCTTGTTTGCCCCCTTAATTTGTTTCTCCCGGTTTTTTTATGTTTCCAAGGAGACGCATCTGGAACAAATGAATGCGTGTAATCAAAGTATCTCCCCATTTGATGGACGATGCCCCCTTCTCTTTTGCCGCCCACAGTGTTTTAAGAGCTGAGAAATTCATGGCATCGAAGCCATTTTTCTTTTCATGCTACCCTGCTGTTAAAATTCAGTGTCTTCTGGCTTGAGCTCGGTAAATTTCCACACAAAGCAGGGCAATCTTTGGATTTTATCCGAATTGGGTGAGAAATTGACTTGGATTCTGATTGTGACTTGCGACCGTGCTTCGACTGGGCCGTTATCTGGGCCGTCGATCAGTTTTACTATGATCTGTTCTATTTTTAAGAAGTGTTGTTTCTGAGGATCGCTATGGTTTACTCCTCGAGCTCTTTCAGCTCCAACCTTATGATTCGAGACTAAAATATGCTTGCTAACTTTGAACAAATGCCGTGAAAAAAAATTGAATTTTTATAATGAATATCTTATCACTTCATAATGTATCACACATCCCTGAGGCCGCGAAACATACTACCGGATACCAAGCTCGCAAAATCTTAAACGCGAGATGAGGAACCCACGGGATACATGCTACAGCCTGGTTGAGGCTTATGATAAAAATGGCAAATCCAATTACAGAACCTCACAAGAATCAACTTCTTACTAGGGACTCCAATGGTGGAAGTAAATTTTTAAAATTTTTAAATTGTTTGTTCCAGGACCTACAGCCAAGTGTATTCGTACCTCGACCTCGACAAGTCTCTGTGCGTGTTGCCTAGTTGTACGCGTTGTGTGCGGGGTGGCTGAGGCCCTGGGTGTTTGTGTTGGCTGGCACAACGATTTGGAGACGGCTAGAGAGTAGACCATGTGGCGGCAATCGATGATATGTGGCAATATTGTGTAGCTCAACCCAGGACGCAACGATTTTAGACTCCATCCATGGCTTGTATCTAAAGCGTACACTACCCGTCAATTTAGTGCCACCTCACCTTGATTGCGTCATCAAAGCGCTGCACCAAGTTGCTGGCAGTGCAATACCCAACAAATAACTTGCTGTTGGGCCGACGTCGACGTTGAGTGCATTTTTCAAGAAGACAATAAATTATGAGGGCAAAATCATTCGCCTTGGCCACAAATATTTCTGTCTATAATAATATTTCTGGCCACCGACCAATCGCTGATGTCCTGTCCAAGGCGATATTTGATCTCCTAAATCGTGCCTGGAAAGTTCAGATTGATGGCGTTCCTCCATAAGGGTTCATATCCGTGCTCTTTACTTTTGTTTTATTTTTGTGTGCATAGTTTGTCTGTCCAAACAGGGTCCGAAGGAATGTGATAAGGTATCATTTGCTATTTTTTTATGTGAGCATAAATTCACTATGAGAGTGCAAGTAAATGCCATGAACACAGATGGCTCAGTCATGGTTCCGTATTGAAGTTCCGGGTTATCGAATCAAATATATTCAGCTATTTTTCATTATTTACCAATTTTAATATAATATACCAATAATGACGTTTATAAATCATTATATCACAGCAAGTTGGCATACTTTGCAGCTTTGATATCTGATATTTGCTCCAAGGCAGCTGCTTTTCTTTTTTCCGCGTTGGCTATCTGCTCTGCAGCTGCTGTAACTTTCTGAAGTGATTTTGTAACCTGCTCACAAAATATTCTCCCATTTTTTACATTTTTTAAAACTGCTTTTCAGCCGCAACTACCGGATTTGTTGCCATTTTTTTTAAATTTTTTTTCGTTTCTTATCTGTAAATGAAAGAATAACAACTGAGTCGTATGAAAGAAAGTGAACATGTAAATTCATGACTGTCGTATTACCTACAATATTGTTACTCAGTTTTAAGATATCATTTTCTCCATTTACCTTTTCCGGGATGGTTTTCATTTGTATTTCGTTTCGTAGATGACGAAGAGGCAACGGGTGGGCATTCAGTAAAATCTTGCTGAACTTCGACTTAAGCCAAAGAAAAATCACCCATGAATTTGATATCATTCAAATCCTACAGTTCAGAACAGAAATATTGTTGTTTTACTATTTTTAATAAAATGCGCTTTACTTGTACAACACACTTATAAGGTATATTTTTGAAGAACTTACGTATGTAATTATATTGGCAGCATCTTGGCAAATGGTTGTATTATTTGCAGTTGCAGAAGTTGCGGTGTATGTGGTGTTTATTTGATTGGTGCTCGTTTCTGGTGGCTGTGCACCCATTCCAGCCTCGGCAACTGTTGTAATGCCAACCGCCAACTGCCAACTGCCAACCACAGAAATCCAACAGACGAAGCTCTATGGGTGTCAGTTCCGAAGGGGGCTTTTCACCACCACCGGTTTTCATTGAATATGTTTTCAATTTAGAAGCTTTGTCCTTGGTGTTGTTCTTCCAGTCAGTCCAAGTCTAAAAATTAAATCAGTGCTATTGTTGACATTTTTTGATAATACTGCTGTGCATATGATCGACAAATTAAGTAACTTGTAGTTCTATATGGTAAGGGTTTGATTATTAATATGAGCAGTCGTTATTGTTAGGGTAAAGTTTATATTTGTAACATTTTGGTAATTTCATACCTTTTTCCAATGCTTTTCATCTTTTTGAGCCCCTTACCCTTCTGAATTGAGAAGGGAAGTAAGTTGCTTCCATAAACTTTCTTCCTTTCCTTTGCCCAATGGGCCAAAAAAATGTCCAAAAGCTAACTCAGGGAAATTTTACATAAAATCTAGCATTATTTCTGCTGCCCGAAAGAAACTCTAGTGTAAGTTGGAACGTGGTTACAAATGTACTTATTTGCCTCAACTTTGTTTCAAAATTGATCGCCGGCTAGAAACATCACGTGATTCAATTGTTATTTAGTCACGTGATATTTATTGCGCTTCAATTGGCTTAAAACTTTTACGGCCACGATGGCTCAGTCGAAACATATGTTTTCCCGGTCACCTGTGTTGTGTCGACATGGAGGTTTTCACATTTCGTTTTAGAATCGCAAAATCGATGTGAAGTGAAATGAAATGAAATGGAATTATTTCACTGAAAGGTGAGATGAGAACTCAATGAAAGTTACAGAATCTCATCCCTGGGTAGCCCATCCAGATCCATCTGTGGTGGGTGGCACACATGATTTAGAAAATAGCGCATTTCTCGAAAAATCGATGATTAAATGTGTACGTATAACATCAAACAAATCACTCTTGAAATTCTGAATCCATTTATTTGTGTCGACATTTAATATCAGACACCTCCTCCCACTCGATAGAAGCTGCGCTAGGCCATGAAGCCTGTGTGGAAGCTCTGACTCGCCAATTAGTCCACTAGGACCTTCAGGTTGGTTTTTCTCCGCGTCTTGGTATCCCAGTACGCTGCAATGTAGTCAATGAGGAACCTATTTTAAAGTGGGACAGCCATTCGAGCATGAATGTTGGATCTTGATCGTGATGCATTGAAATTACTAAAATCAGTTGTAATAAGAAACTTATTTTTCAAAGCCTGGACCAAATGGTCAAATACACTTACGATAGTTGGGAGTGCTACCGAGATAAAGCAGTATGTGACTTTTCGTATGCTGTGAATCGGGCAATTGCAAGATGGCAAGGGTAACGCAATGCTTCTACAGCGAGATCCGTGCCGGGCGCTTGTTGCCTCTGGGCGCGTGTTGCCCGGCAGAAGTTTCTCCGTGAAGTCTCCCCGGCCTCTGCGAGCCGAGGCCTGCATGGCTGGCTTGGTGACATAGTTTGTTGGCTGGCTGCAGGAGGCGTGTATAAAAGCAGCCTACGTTCTGCCTCAAGCGTAGTCTCGCCGCTCCACTCGACGAATGAACACCGGCTCCTCGTGCTGTTGATCAAAACTATATTTATTTCTAAAAAATAAACTGGTATGCTTAGCACTGGAAGCACTTGTAAATAATCCAGTATATAGCGAAAACTATCCAAGGTGCTGCATACTTCGCTTCTGGTGCCAAATCCCACTGAGATCCAAAATGATATTGTCATTTCGTTGTACGCTTAAGTTTGTTTCAAGCGGAGTTGTCAAATATGTCCCAATCTTCTTTGTTATTGATGGGCTGTTTTAGAATGTGCCGAGTACAGTTTTTACTGTGGTCACCATAAAATACAGAATGACGATGCTAAAGGGAAAATCTACAACAACAGCCCTCATTAAATACGCGACTAATATTCTAGAAGCACTAGACAAAAAAGAAGACGTACTGGGCCTCCTTTACGACTACCGAAAAGCATTCGACTCCGTAAATCACTCCACTCTTCTAGCCTCGTTGGAGCAATTAGGAATTTGCGGCATTGCTAACCGTTGGATAGAATCCTTTCTCAAAAATAGGAAACAAGTCGTTCACATCTCAGGGAACACAGGAAGCGAATACTCGGATGTCAAAATCATAAATGTCGGACTGCCACAGGGATGTACTCTGTCGCCACTCCTGTTCATCCTGCTGACAAACTCCCTGCCAGCCGCACTGAAATCCGACAAACTAATCATGTATGCGGACGACATATCCCATGTTATCAGCGCAGCAGAAGATGCTCCAGCTCTGGCTAACCGGGCCGTGAAGGATATGTGCGACTACAGCAAGAACATCAAGCTTGTCCTAAACGAGAAGAAAACAGTATTTATGCATTTCAGAGCCTCAAGGAAAAAGTTTACCAGCAGCCCCCTGATACAGCTCCAAGGGAAATCACTAGAAGAAGTGAAGACTGTGAAGCTACTGGGTGTGATTTTCACAAACAACCTTAACTGGGATGCACACATTGACCATATTGCCAAAAAAATCTCATCGGGGCTCTTCCTCATCCGAAGACTCATGCGCATTACTAACACGGCTGCGGTTAAATCAGTATATTTTGCATATATTCACACGGCGATTCAATACGGAATAGAATTATGGGGCCATTCGGCACACGCAAAACGAATTTTTGTACTCCAAAAGAAGGCAATTCGAATTTTAGCAAGAGCAAGTTACGATCCCCATGCCATTGTTTTTTATAAGGACACCTGTCGCCAATTTTTTTAAAGATTTTAAAATACTAACTGTACGATGTTTATATATCTACAAGTGTATCGTGTTTGTAAACAATCATAGAGACATGACCCTCGAAACGTCAAACCGGCATGGGACCAGAAATACGGGTAACTTTGCACTTCCTAAGCACCAATTAACGCTATTAACCAAAGGACCGATCTACGCAGGGTGTAAACTTTATAACGCACTTCCAGGCCATTTAAAGACTGTGAACAAGTTACATTTTAGCTCTAAATTGAAATCTTTTCATTTAGACAGCTGTTTTTATACTCTTGACGAGTTTTACGAAAAATGTAAGGACGCCTGAATTATATTTTAAAAATTGACTGTCTGTATATCATGTATGATCAACCTGACAATAAACTACTATTACTATTACTATTACGAAATCCCAAAAGGCAAATGCGAAGTTAGGACTTTCGCTAAAACAAAAGTAGTGCTTTTTCTTCCTGATCGAGTTTACATTTACTAGACAAGTCAGCTTAAAAACAGTAAAAAATGATTTGGTAATTCCTTGATTTGGAAATAAAAATTATATAACTAGTATTGAATACTTGTGTGTAACAATGTTTTTCGGCCAGGAATCTTTGCACTAACACTGCATTCTTGATCGTCGACCATCGCTTTTCTATTGCAGGGTTTTCTGGTAGAAAAAAGTCGAAAGTTGAGAAAAAAGGTAATATGCCCTACATTTTGCCCGGGATGTCTCTTCCCTTTGAACTTCCCATGATGTTCGGCTAAGGCTACTAAAAGAAGGCGACGAGGACTGAAGCGGGAATAAATTGAGGGTAGCATCTATGTCGATTTACTTTTTGTCTTTGTGCCCGGAGGTGGCTGTAGTACTCGGTTTTACGTATGCTCAGGTTGCATTGCCTGGCTAGGATTTTCAGCCAACATCAGGAAGATGCCAGCTCATGCACGTGCGTGTCCCTTGTCGGGCGAATGTTGACAATAACCAGAGAAATTTTGCTTTCTCAAACAGTTCGAGTAATAACTACGACTCCTTTTTTTTATATCTGCTGCAAACTGAAATATATTCGTTTTTCTTACTTCATTGTTATTCACTTATTGAGTATCTTATTTATGCAATTATGTTCGTCTTCTTCTCGGCTTGGGTTACAATGGTAGCATTGTTGGTAAACCGGAGCACTTTAATAGCTAGGTCGTTACCATGCCAGACTCTTCACGCGCTACTGTGCTTGGCAGGCCAACCACCGTCAGCATTTAAGAGACTGATCATAGTTGCAGCGAGTCGCTTGCTTTTATATACCACGCCACCTAGAAACATGTCCGTGCTTGTTGCCGACTGAAAGCAATGGTCGATTGTTGGTTAACTAGGTCGTTACCATGCCAGACTCTTCACGCGCTACTGTGCTTGTCAGGCCAACCACCGTCAGCATTTAAGAGATATCTCGATTAATTTTGAATCTCGAACGATAATGTAGAAGTCGGGCTGTAGTAGAAGCCAGGACGCTTGTAGCGTTGCGTCAGGTTAATGTGGTCATTCAATTATGATCCGGCCTTCACGCATCAACTGTAAAAGGGTTACGGCATCTACCTCGATCACGGTGTACGTTTACCTTGTATTTGGTTTAATGGTAACCCGATATGTTGGTCAGGTCATATCAGCACTTATGATTATTATTCTAAGGTTCAATCTCGGCGGGATCGTGGCAGTATATTTTTCTTCACTGTGCAGGTCACATTTTGTCTGGCATTTTTTTGTAGAAAAATTGTGCCCATTCACTTGTGATCGCACAGACAACCATACTATTTTTATGCAGACACTGTTCTTATGCAAATCTGCCTTTAATAATAAATTAATAAAACGGTTGTCAACGTATGGTTGTCCATATTTTTTTGTTGATTAAGAATTTGTTGGATTGTTGTGTGAGAGCGTTGACTATTGTTTCGCCCGTTCATTTCTGTTCTTCACAAAGACCTTTGTAGTTCGGCATAAAATTTATTTACCACTTCTGGTGTCCAACGTTCATGAAGGCGTGTAGTTGTTTTTTATAAAGCAGGACCTTTTACTTTTAGTCTTGTCGAAATCCCCAGTAATGAGCTCATTATGTATGAAAAGACCTCAGTCATATGAGCTCATTTTGTATGAAAAGACCATCTCGGAAACAATCTTTCTCTACTCTCTTCTCTACTTTCTCTACACACGTGGTGTTTGCTTCCATCTGTTTATATTCTCTACCTGCAATGACCAGACTCCTGGTCATCGGGTGTTTCATGAAGGTGCAGTTGAACATGGAGGCGTTTTAGATGCAACATCTAATAATTGTTCCACTGACAACATTCAAGGTGTTTTCTGTGTTGTTGGTCCCGTATCGGTGCACTGTTTCTCGGCAGCCGGTCTTGTTGGCCTAACCAGTGGCGGCGGCGCTACGGCCTTGCACGTCTGCTAGTATTGGAACTCTGGTGGCAGGTTGTTGGCTTTCCCCCACCATACCCCTATGCCCGCGGAATAGTTGCCAATTGTGCCATTGTTGACTCCTTTACACTTTGGTTTTTTTAACTCCCTCTGTACCAATTATGTTTATGTTTAAGGAATCCATCACATTTAAATTGTCAAGTTCTTGTAGGCCACTTTCATTTTTCCCAGCTTTGAAGAAAACCTGGCCTAAACACGATAATGTTATTGATAAATGTTATTGTCATCCATCAGGGCGCTCAAGAAAGAAATTTCCATTGTTGTGCTGAAAATGGTCAAGCTAATAATAATAATAATAATGTTGTTTATTGTCGAGGATGATCATATTGATAGGTTTTATGTCGAACAATGCTTCTTTTATATTTTTTACTTGTCACTCTTTACTGTTCAGAGATTAAGCAAATGGCATAAGACGGTCATAGCAACAGGTCATGATGGTAATACAAACGCAGTACTCAGTCAAAAAATAAAATACATAACTCACTTGTGGCTCTTGCGAGGTAATCATTAATAGTATGCAAACATTCTCCGATTAGCCACCTCTTTAGCATGTGCTTAAAATCAAATGGTTCCTGTACTTTTGAATGTTTTTTTTACGTCACTGGATAGTCAATGAATAGTCAATGAATAGTTTGTATCCGGCCTGAATTGGGCTTTAAGTTGTGATTTTATGATTAGTAGAGTGGTTATTCTCCCGTTTGTCATGCCTTAAACTGTAAGACACTTTGGTATTATGCAAGTCGTCTTGTGCAAAATTGGTTAAAAGAACTTCTATAGTTTGTTACTAAAATAATGTCATTATTTAAAAACGAGTAAACACAATTTACACAAACACAATTCAATAGAAGAGTTTTTGCACAAAAAAAATACTCTTTGAAAAACAAGGATCTTAACTCGCATTTGCCAGAATGCCCAGATATTTTTCTGTGAACGGAAACTCTTCTAGCTGCCTGCGTATGAATCCATGTAGTGACACGTCATATTGAAATCTCCAATGTATGTGAGCATATGAAACTCATTGAGCAGTAAGCTCATCGCTGATTTCCCAGATATTCCGTAATAGGTAGCAGCCGCTGGAAACTCTTTACGGAATCCATTTATCCAGCTATGATTACAGACTCCCGAGGATTAGTCTGTGACTTTACTTTAATGCTCTGACCATCGTGTCTTAATATGTTAAAGGACTAGAAAGGTAATTTTAGTTTGATACCAATTTAGTAAAATTTACCAGCATTACGTTACTTTTGTTCAGAAAGGAATTGTTACATTCACTGTTCTTCTCTTGAATTAAGTCTTCAGAGTTTCTGGTATTTATGTAGTGAGTCGTGTCGTTTGCATATATACTCTCACATTTATGGGGAAGATCATCTGTGTTTGAAACAAACAACAAAGGAGTAATGGTTTTTTCCTGGGGGACACCTATATGTATTACTAGTTGCACTGATAAGCATATTTTGTTTCCTGCGTCCGCACAACCTGTATCTTCTTTTCTTAGAAAGATCACACCCAGTTAATGGCTACCCCGATATTCCTAATTGGTCCAGGTTGTGGAGAAAAAGGTCATATTGAACATTATCAAAGGCCTCTGAGTAGTCGTAGAAAACTCCAATTAGTGCCCCAATGTTGTTATTTGAGCACCTTTCCGACGAAGTCGACTAAACCCGTCGTGGTATATCGTTGGATTTGGCAACAAAGCTGCTTATCCTTCTCTGGAGATCTTACTGTATTTTCTGTGAGAATACCAATGTATTGGGTTTAAATGACCTAGTATTAATATATCTCCACTTTTGAAGCAAAGCACAATGACAATCTTTTTTAATCGTTCAATGAATCCACATGAGCATTCCACCAAACAGTCTCAATCATCCATCATCTTGATGCTTTTTTGATGATTCAAAAAAGGTTACTCAACCACCAAGCTGCTAGTGCTTAATCTCTAACGAGGTACATCGTTCAAAAGTTCATGTAGAATGTTCTGCATAACTTATAATACTATAATTCAAGAGGGCATGATTCAAATAAATCAACAGTCACCTTTGCTCACGGCTTTACTGCACCTTATGGCGTTTGTTGTATGGACATTCCACCATGCAGTCTTGAGTCGTCCATTATCTTAAAGCTTTGTTCTTAATTTTAACAGAAATAAAAACGCTTTACTCGACCGCCTGATCGTGCTTAATCGCTATTGTAGACAAACTACACACTTTCATGTGTGAAAGTAGATAGAACAGTCCCAGCTAACCGGCTGTTCAGAAAAAAGCTGTGTTCAAAACGTGTTCAGAACGAAAAGGCTGCTCAAGAAACAGTTTAGAATTTAAAACACTTGGTTTGTAGCGAGACTCTCATGCAGTTCGTCTTTCTTCTGTCTCAGGCTGGTTGGATTTCAGCCGAGGATCTTGATCAGTTGTGCGCTTGCTTAAAAATGTGCTGCTTTTTTATTATGGCGTTCGCAATTGTAAATGGCATGACATATGATATGATTTTTGCTAACCGGTTTACCACTGGCTCTTATTCAAGGGCTTCGACGAGGGTCTGAGCCTAGATGTGGATGTCTTCGGCATAGGTGTGTGCTGGTTGCCCTCGAGTGCGAAGTGGAGACCATAATGGAGGGTAGACTTCTCGTGGTGCGTGAGCCTCTTGGTTCTATCTTGCATTCTTGGGCGTCTTTGTTGAAGATGTCTTCGGTGGCCTGAACTGGCGTGAGCCCGGCCGTCTGTCTCGGACCACTTTGAATGCAGGGCATCCACGGTAGCTGGAGACGCGGTCGCCGCTGCAGTTTGCGCATCTTCCTAAGGTTGCACAAACATTGTGGCTTGGCGACACAGTATCACGAAATGTGATCGAAATGCTGGCACTTGAAAAATTGAGCAGGTCTGTCCGGACTCTTGTAGTTTCCTCATGTGGCTTTCGCTTACAGCTTCGTTACCTTTCGAATTGAGGCGAAACCTTTTTGAGGTTGTGACGATAACAAAGAGTGCCAATTGTCTTAGCTGTCTCTTGCCTTCCTCGTCGTTCAGTGGGCGGTGGGACCGCCCACCAGTAGTAAGCTGCGCAACACTGTCAACCTGTCGGCCTTATATTCGTGAAATGTGTCTCTTTCTTGTACTCTTTGGCGACCTGTCAATGCCACGGATCACCATTTTGATCGGCACATCTTTTTTTAGCACGAAGGAATGGCCTCATGTATTCTGCAGCGGCGGTAGCTCTGTGATGTCTGGGCGGGTGACAGACTCAACCTCCTTGTCAGACACGGCCTTCAGGGATGTGACAAGCTAAATAAAGTCGGTAATCCTTTTGAAAATAATTGGTGATGGCGTGGGGCCTGGTGGTATTGCCATCACCTCCATAGGTTCTTTTTAAAACAACTCATTGTTTTATTTTTTATTTCTAATGGAAATGTGTTATACAATTTCATCCCTGCACACGTGGAGCCTTTTCCAAACATTGTAAATATTTGCGTTGCTAGTCATTTTACATGTTTTTGTCATGTTTAACATGTCATGGCATGCTCGTTAAAATCTCCAAAAATGAATTGAATCTGGTGGATGGCTTGTTGGCATAGTTTGTTGGCTAGCTGCAGGCGGCGTCCATAAAAGCAAGCGACGCTGTGCATCTTGCCTAGTCTCTCCACTCCACTCGACGAATGAACGCCGACTCCTCGTGATGTTGATTAAAAATATATTTATTTCTTTAAAATAAACTTGTATGCTAAGCACTGGAAGTACTTGTGAATAATCCAGTATATAGCGAAAACTATCCTAGGTTTAGGCATACTTCGCTTCTGGTGCGAAACATTCTGATGATTCAAGCTGAGTCGTCAAATATGTCCCATTCTTTTTCGTCGTACTTGATGGGCTGTTTTAGAATGTGCCGAGTACAGAATGACGAGGCTTACGAAATTCGAAAAGGCAAATACGAAGTTAATAGTTTGTCCAAGAGCATGCTTGCACGGAAGACGTTCGACTCAGCTTTGTTCGAAGAGGAATCAAATGTAAATAACAATTATGGCCTTCTATTTAGCAATTCGTGAGACGCACTGAAGCGTTGCAGTTTGTCTATGTTGGCTGCCACCTTTTTTGTATCTGGTTGCCAATCGTCAATCTTCTTCGAAAAGGGAATGGTAATTTCAGGCGCAGCGGGCATTTTCGCCAGCTCTGCGGTTAATAGTTTGTCCAGGAGCATGCTTGCACGGAAGACGTTCGACTCAGCATTGTTTTGCTAAAAAATAAGTTAAAATACTTGGTGGGTTGGTTGGTTACTTTCCATATCTTAGTTTCACAGTGGTCTTGAGTCAAGACCTTGAGTCAGGACTCTCAAAGAGTCTCTCGGAAACAATCTTCCTGTAGTTTCGCGATTATGTTTGTTATTCTGAGGTTGAATCTCGTGCGGTATCGTGGCAGTTTATTTTTCTTCACGGTGCAGATCCCATTTTGTCTGGCATTGTTTTGTGGAAAAATTGTGCCCATTCGCTTGTGATCACATAGACAACCATAATCTTTTAATGCAGGACTCTTCTTATTCAAATCTGCTAAGTAAACTTTGCAGCTAGAAACTAAAACATTTCTCCAGGCCAACACGACAATATTCGATAATTCCATATTCTTCATTTTATAAACCAACTTATAATCGAGATAACAAAATATTCCCATATCCGTTGAAACTTCCAAAAATAACTTGTGTCACTTTTTATTTCACCAAACTCACGAAGAGCAGGAACATGGCGTTGCTTTCAGTCGGCACCAAGCACGGACATGTTTCTAGGAGGTGTGGTCTATAAAAGCAAGCGACTCGCTGCAGGTAGGCCCAGTCTCTCCACTCTCAACTAGTACACGTCACCCGTTGGCACATGATATTGTTTTGCGTCGTCACGGCCCGTTGGCACCAAGCACGGACATGTTTCTAGGAGGCGTGGTCTATAAAAGCAAGCGACTCGCTGCAGTCAGGCTCAGTCTATCTGCTTCTCTCAAACAGTGAATTGCAGCCGTTGCCGTGACGTCTGTTGCTAGGCTACACTTTAGACTTGAAAACGTTCCGTCAATAAATCCTTTTTGAAATATGCGAGATCGTATAGTTTGCATTATCTGGATTGTATTCAGTAATTAAGCTGTGTACAAATTATCATGCCTACGTTAAAGACGACGTTTATATGAGCATATTTGTTGCATTCGGAATTGTGTCTGTCGGCTCAGCTCGGTGAACTCGTGATCGTGTTGCATAGAAATTACTGAAATCAGGCGTAATTAGATACTTTTTTTCTAAAGCGTGGACCTAATGGTCAAATACAGTAAAGATAGTTGAGAGTGCTACCGAGATAAAGCAGTATGTGACTTTTCGTATGCTGTGAATCGGGCGATTGCAAGATGGCAAGGGTAACGCAATGCTTCTACAGTAAGTTCCGTGCCGGGCGCTTGTTGCCTCTGGGCGCTTTTTGCCCGGCAGAAGTTTCTCCTGCATGGCTGGCTTGGTGGCATAGTTTGTTGGCTGGCTGCAGGAGGCGTGTATAAAAGCAGGCAACGTTCTGCCTCTAGCGTAGTATCGCCGCTCCACTCGACAAATGAACACCGGCTCCTCGTGATATTTATCCAAACTATATTTGTTTCTAAAGATTAAACTGGTATGCTTAGCACTGGAGTGTGATTTTAGCTGAGTCGTCAAATATGTCCAATTCTTTTTCGTCGTACTTGATGGGCTGTTTTAGAATGTGCCGAGTACAGTTTTCGCTGTGGTCACCGTAAAATACAGAATGACGAGGCTTACGAAATTCGAAAAGGCAAATACGAAGTTAATAGTTTGTCCAAGAGCATTGTTGCACGGAGGACGTTCGACTCAGCTTTGTTCGAAGAGGAATCAAATGTAAATAACAATTATGGCCTACTATTTAGCAATTCGTGAGACGCACTGAAGCGTTGCATTTTCTCTATGTTGGCTGCCACCTTTTTTGTATCTGGTTGCCAATCGTCAATCTTCTTCGAAAAGGGAATGGTAATTTCAGGCGCAGCGGGCATTTTCGCTAGCTCTGCGGTTAATAGTTTGTCCAAAGGCAAATACGAAGTTAGTACTTTCGCTAAAAACTAAAGCAGTGCTTTTGCATCCTGATTGGTTTAACATTTGTTAGACTTGTCTCTTTTTGAACTTCTCATGATGTTCGGATGAGGCTATCCAAAGAAGGCGTACTTTGGACTGAAGCGGACTGAAGCGGGAATAAATTGTGGGTGGCACCTACGTCAATTTACTTTTTTTATATTTGTGCCCGGAGGTGGCTGTAGTACACGGTTTTACGTGTACCTAAGTTGCATTGCCTGGCTAGGATTTTCAGCCAACATCAGGAAGATGCCAGCTCATGAACGTGCGTGTCCCTTGTCGGGCGAATTTTGATATTCAACCAGAGGAATTTTACTTTCTCAAACAGTTCGAGTAATAACTATAGCTCCTTTTTTATATCTGCTGCATACTGAAGTATATTCGTTTTCTTACTTCATTGTTATTCACTTATTGATTACCTTTTTTTGCAATTATGTTCGTCTTCTTCTCGGCTTGGGTTACAATGGTCGATTGTTGGTTAACTAGGTCGTGACCATGCCAGACTGTTCACGCGCAATCTGTGCTTAGCAGGCCAACCACCGTCGTGATCACAGCATTTAAGAGATATCTCCATTAATTTTGAATCTCGAACGATAATGTAGAAGTCGGGCTGTAGTAGAAGCCAGGACGCTTGTAGCGTTGCGTCAGGTTAATGTGGTCATTCAATTATGATCCGGCCTTCACGCATCAACTGTAAAAAGGTTACGGCATCTACCTCGATCACTGTGTATGTTTACCTTGATTTGGGTTTGATGGTCAGGTCATATGGGCTCATTTTGTATGAAAAGACCATCTCGGAAACAATCTTTCTCTACTCGCGCATTTATTATTATTATTCTGAGGTTGAATCTCGGCGGTATCGTGGCAGTATATTTTTCTTCACGGTGCAGATCCCATTTTGTCTGGCATTGTTTTGTGGAAAAATTGTCCCCATTCGCTTTTGATCGCACAGACAACCATACTATTTATGCAGGCTCTCTTTTTATGCAAATCTGCCTTTACTAATAACATAAACAACAATCTTCATCGTCGTTCTTGATGGGCTGTTTTAGAATGTGTCGAGTGCTGTTGTGATTTTTTTCTTGTACACTAATTGTCAACCTAACCTTTTGTTCTGTTTGGTATTTGGTGGCGGTCGTTTAGTGGTTTTGAGGCTCATTTGCTGCCATGTTCAGACAGAAGTTTCTACTGCCCCTGTCGTCGTTGATGCATTTTCTGTTGGTTATATTCATACTGTTGAATGGCCCGCTCGGGTGCGTTGACTCTTCCGTTGGACACATGGCGAGACATGGTTTCTCATCGTTGTCAAATGCTTCGAGTATTTTCGTTTTTCTTTATTCATTATAATTTTTTTCACTGTGAACCAACCTTCCTTAGTATGTCCCCGTTCTGTGCTTCGATAACGTGTTTTCGGTAAAAAGGCAACGAAACCACAGCCTTCCTCGCCATTTTGATCGGCACATCTTTTTTTAGCACGAAGGAATGTTAATATATTTGACTCCGCTACCGAGTGGTCTCATGTGGTCTGCAGCGGCGGTAGCTCTGTGATGTCTGGGCGGGTGACAGACTCAACCTCCTTGTCAGACACGGCCTTCAGGGATGTGACAAGCTAAATAAAGTCGGTAATCCTTATCAAGATAATTGGTGATGTCTTGGGGCCTGGTGGCATTGCCATCACCGCCATAGGTTATTTTTAAAATTCCTTGTTTTATTTATTTTTTCTAAATGTAATGTGTTATGCAATTTCATCCCTACGCACGTAGAGCCTTTTCCAAACATTGTAAATATTTGCGTTGCTAGTCATTTTACATGTTTTTGTCTAGTGTCACATACTCGTTGCCTGCTGGATTCAAAACTTGTGTACTGAGACCGCGGTGCAAAGACTTCAATATCCTCTTTTCGAATTTCACTATTCAAGAAGTCATATTTTCCTAATCTTCCAAGCTTATTCTTTAAGGTATTCATCAATACCATCAAGTTAAGGAGAATTCCGCCTATTCTTGGGCAAACCGCTCGCTGGAAAAAAACAGCAACTTTTAGCTTCGAACCCACACGTAGTGTTTGCTTCTATCTGCTTGTATTCTCTTCCTGCACGGCTTTACTTTTATTTCTTGCCTTATTGGTAATTACTAGTGCCTCTTTAATTCGTTTTGATCAAAATAATATCTCGAACACTTTGGTACAGTATTTGTTATTGTGTAAAATACAAACAGCCATTCAATTTGTTTCTGTCTGCTGTTCAATGCTTTCAAGTGTTCCGGGTTTATTTTATTCCTTGGATGCATTCCGTCGCCTGACGCACAAGAACTGTATAATACAATAGTAAGGTCCTTAAGAATCAAGGTATGGCTTTCTTCGTTTTGGTGTTTGCTGCAGTTTTGGTACAAGCAGACCGAGAAAATTGGCTGGAGGTACAAATCTTGGCAGCCTTCAGTGGTTCCGGGTTCGGGACGAAGCGCAGAATCGAGGGCGATGTTGTGCCACCTTTTTACGTTCACGAATCGTGGAACTGTCCCTTCATTATAACCGTTATTTTGTTGCACCTCTCATTGGTCTGGTACCAATAGTCCAGTTTGGCTCACCTCTCTCGTACCTCTCAATTATCTGCCGGGAACTCATTTAGCCTCATGTTTGTGTTTAGAAGTTGACCACTGCAGCTTTGTTTTCGGTTGGAAACAGCCAAAGAAAATCAGCCAGTCGGATTTTTTTTCCGTTTGGAAGGTCGTTACTCAGTCGGTAACTATTTTTTATTTTTTATTAAGGAAGAGACTATTTCTTTCACAATAGCTCTGTATTTCCCTAACAGCGTCTCTACCCGACTTTATTATGTACGCGCTCTTGTAGCTTACGTTATGGGTTGTGTCATCTGCGTACAGAGTACCCGAAGCAACGCTCATGTTTTCAGCCAAGTTATTCGCAAATAAGACAAACATTAGTGGAGATATAATTGCTGCTTGGGGGACACCAACGTTTAAGATTACTTCCCCTGAGAGGTAGAACCTCTCTTTGTCTTGTGTCCGCACTATTTGTATTCTATCTTTTAAGAATGATTTCACTCAGTTATTGGCGACTCCTGATATGCCTATCTTATGTCATTTAAATAGAAGTAAGTCGTGGTTTATTGTGTCGAATGCTTTCGTATAATCGTAAAAGATACCTATAACCTCCTCCTTATTATCAATTGTATTCATTATCTTTTCCACGAATTCAACTTGAGCCGTGGTAGTTGATTTATTCTTTATAACGCCGTGTTGGGCGCGGTTCATGAGTTCAAACTGGTTAATAAAATTACTTATTCTTTTGTGCATTGCTGATTCAATAAGTTTTGAGAATACCGATGTTAATGCGATTGGTCTTACTGCTCTATTTTAGATCCATCTCCGTTTTTGAAATAGGGAATTACAACAACCTTTTTTATACGCTCTGGGAAGATACCTTGACTCGTTGAATCATTTACAATATGTACAAGAGGATTTGCTATATAAACCGCAATTTTCTTAAAAATATGACAGGGTATCTCGTCATACTCTGCTGACCGCTCTTTGGATTCTTTTTGTATGAAACTCTTTCCCTGTCATAGGTTAAACAAAAAATTTACGATTTCTTGTGTGACTAGATGTGTCTATAGACTTACTGGATTTGCCTCGGGTTTTGATTAGATCAGCAAAATTTGAGCTTAAATAATCACTAAAGCAATTAGGGACATCACAATAATTAGCAATTGTGATCCCTCTGGCATCCATGAATATGCCTGCTATATCTCTTTGGCCGGGTCCGGAGTGGTACACGGGTTATACAGGTTAATACAAGATGATAACGTGATTTTATTTGTTCGGATGGTTAGAAATACAATCGATGAACAAAGATAATATTTGCGATGGACAAATTGAGCGATGATGTTCACCGGTGTGCTGTCGGATGTATACTGTGCAGGTAGCTCGGTACCTGCCCCGAATTACCGCTGATGCATCTTTTCGCGTCTTGCCCCCCTGGTCCCCCGGCCCACTGTTCAATCTCGGCGCGGGAACAAGGCCGCCACATCTCTATTTACTGAACCTTTTTTGTTATTGTTTATAAGTTGCCAGGAAGTCTTTTGCCTGTTGGTCGAGGCTTTAATTTTCTTACGATTAAACTTTCGCTTTGTGTCTCTTCGGCAGGCTGTGTATTGGTGTTGTTTAATAAGATATAGCTTTCGACCCAGTCATTGGATTTTTGAAGTATGATGTGTAAACGCAAACAACTTTTTGTCTCAAAACTCAACGTTCCTCGGTACACCATTCTTTCTTTATGTCGGTTATTCTTTTGTTTCTTCTTTAGAGTTTGTTTGGGAAAGACCTCTTCAAACTCATCAGTGAATAGTGGACAAAATGTATTAAAGGTATCATTTACATCGGTGTATGTATATATGGAATCCCAAGATGTCTCTCTTATGTCAGCTTTAAACGCGTGCTCATTTCTTTCTGAGAAGACACGTCTCAAGCTAGGATATTCTACAACCATACTTTTATGCGTTACTGAATCAACGCTTATCATAACTAGTTGGGTAAAGTGGTTGGATAATCTGTGGTTAATATTTCTTAGTTAAGTTGATTTCTAGAGTCAGTTGACTTCGGTCCTCCGAGGATATCATCGGTTTGCCGGAATTTCATTTTTTTAAATAAATCATTGCTTTCGTCCTAACTCTTAGCTTCGTTTTTCTATTTTGATAAGCGAAACCATACAAAGGTGAACTTTGCCCCAGACCAACAACGGTTTCTCTGCATAAGATTAAAATATATATAAATATGATAATAATATATCAATACAATATATTATATTATAAATATATGTATATATATATATTGATGTTGATATATTTGATTTATTACAAATTATATGGTATTATTATTATTTTATATTATTATTTTTTTTTAATGTGTAGAAATTCATCTATTTCATATATAAAAGAAACGGCGCCGTGGAAAATAGGAGTACGTCTCGTCATGGTACTGAATGGAAAATAAATCAAGCAAGCCAGTAACTGCAAGCTATAGGATCTCACATGAGCGTTTATTTTATATATGTGTGACGTCACCTAATCAGTGGCGTAACTACCGGCGGGGCAGGCGGGGTGACCGCTCCCGGGCCCAAAGGTTTTTTCCTGATGGGGGCCAGGAGGGTAAAACGTAGGCGCATGCCAACTGACGAGCTCGTGCCAATGACCCAATTTTAATGTATTTTTGGTGTTTGCCAAAATAATCTTGAAGTTAAAAGTTGCATTTTGCATTAGTTGCCTACTCCTGATAATGGTTATAAAGTTACTATGATGCCAGTGTCGCCAAGTGTGATGGCGACACACTGAACTACACACTCAAGCAAATATCCGAATTTGCGTTATTGCAGCGAGCGTTAGGTAAGTTATTTATCCCAGTCGTGGGGAAAATTGCTGTTCACTGGGCAGCGGTGGCTGACGACAGCCACCGTGGAGCCACCGCGGTGCCCAAAAACGGCGTATTAAATGTGACAATAACAAAAAAAAGAAGACACTTCATAAAATCTGCAGCTTTTTCGTGTCTAATGATCGAGTTTTCCCGCATGCAGTGATAGTTTGGCCGTGACTTAAGAAACTTTTTATAACATTGACAATTTGCCTGACGTACACTACCCAAAAATGTGGTGAGAATAGCTTAGATTATACTGATATAATGTGGGGGTTAGTTAGTTATTATCTCAGTTCCAGTAATTCTCAATCAACTTTGGAGCCAGGTGTCCAGTTACATTCCCTCCCATTTAAAAAATATGCGGTCCCTTAGATCTTAAATCTATCATACTTTCTCAATATGTGGTCACTTCGATGTAAATAGCACTGTAAATTGAATTAGATATGACTATTTTTCAACTATTTCTCAGAACGCTTATGAGACTGAAATATTTACGTTTTTGTCATGGCGAGACAGCCCAAATTTCCCGACACGAAGGGATAATGAACTGCTTGCAATTAGTATTCGGACATCGTACTTGTCCGGATTCAAAACGAAGCGTTTCGGCTAGCTTCTATGAAACAAAATCCAAAACGAGGCTTGGCTGTTCACCTGCACTTGATGTCGCGTAATGTCGACTTTTTTGGCTATTTCTGACAGAAACGAGTCAAGTACCTGTTTTAATAAAGAGAAGCTAACCTTGGGAAATGGAATTCGTGATTGTAAATATGTACACGTCCTTTTTCACGTTGAATCGCTTTCGTTGATCGCGATTAATTATTGAATCACAAAGAATTGATTAAACCTAGAAACCATTCAATTTTTTAAGTATCTTTTCCAGTTCTCACAAGAAAACGTATAAATATAAACAAAAAATCACCTCTCTTTCTTTGAGGGCGGGTGGCCCAACGAAAAATCTTGCCCCCGGGTCCAGGAATACCTAGTTACGCCACTGCACCTTATGTTAATACATATACAGCTCAACAACCAACGCCATGGCCACGGCGAGGAGCCGATGTTTACTGGTTGACGTAGAGTTAATAATCTCGGCTCCAGCGAGTCTTTTGCTACAAAAGACCTTGCCTCCTACAAACATGTCCGTGCGTGCTGCCAGCGGGCCGAGCCGGCTGAAAATACTTTACTTCAACTGCAAGAGACTCAATGCAAGATTGGAGAAATTAATAATGAACCAATGGATTTTAGAGATTTCAACGGACATGCCGATTGGCAAAAAAAAAATGTTGCGAACGAAATCAAGCATTGGCAACAGCCTGCTCTCGTATTCTTCAGGATTATTTGTTGCGATCCGGGTAATTATTTGTTTGAGTCCTTGACAACTCCGCTCTGCTTCTCTTTCCTTTCGTCAATTTTAAATTTCGATAAATTGGATTTTCCCGTGCCTTCTTCCATTGACTAGTGGATTGCGTTGGCTAGTTAATTGCATGACAAAGTCGGCCAAACATGCAAATGACGTGCCTTTAGCGCCATGTAGTTTTCATTGCCTCCCATTTCAAGCAAACTTAAATATCTTTCCACATTCCCAAGACATTGAAATTACGTTGCCAGTTCACGATGCGCCACCAGTGTGTAGTCGAACGCAGCCTGCGGTCGAAATTGCCGAAAAACCTAACGCATCAGATGGTTTGAGAAATGTACTCTGCATACGCTTATAATATCAACCCCCCTCGAGGACTATCACCTTACCGTGGTGAGGGGGTTTGTGTGTTCCGATGACCCAGGAGGCTCTGCCAGAGGGGAGGTTTTACTCTCCGTTAGGTTTCCTATACCGGACAGGCTCCCGGCGAGGACCTAGACCAAGAATATTCTGGCCAAGCCGCCGTTGCGGGGTCTAGGAAGGATCTGTGCGCTCTTTTCTATCTAAACCGTCTTTTCACCACCTTTTTTTTATCTCCTGTCTTGTTTAATTTCTTGCCGCATCTTGTACCCACCGTGTGCCTTCTGCGACACCGGTGCGGTGCCCCTCCCCCCCCCCCCCAACCAATGACGACTTAGCAGTCTCAACGGCTTTTCTTTCGGTCTTCGGAAATCTATTCAGTCGGTGGTAGAGCCATACAGCTGGTGACTGGAATGTGTCCGGGAGTCTCGTGTCTTTCTTGTCTCTTTCTATCCTAAAACTCTAGTACTTACCTTTCTGGCCGGCTTACTGGGCGCACCTGAACTCGCCTCGCTGACAAAATTACTTGAAATAGAAATGATTCGATTTACTACTGGTTTTATTTGTACTTGGGCTCGTGGTCTGGTTGCGTTGGCTGCAATAGCTGGGTAGGGGCATCGTCTGAGGTAAAATTCGATTGCGCCCGGTCACGTCCGAGCATGAAATTGTTGCTTTCCTTCTCCCGCCTGATGTATGGGAAGTCTTTTACCGGCTCCCCTTCACGGAATTTCGATGGGTTTAGTTTACTAGGCCCCATGAGATGAGGCGCTATGGCGGTTTGTTGAGTCCCTATTCTACCCACTTGTATCTTGCCTCTCATGCCACTGCTAGAATTCAGTCTAGCCATTGAGCAAATTATATCATGTTGTAAACACTACCAGGCTTATCACACTCGAAGGATTATTATTTATCAAGTAATTCCCCAACCATTGCAACAACAACAAAAAACCTATTAAATCGGGAGTTTCATTGTTTTCTTAATATCGTTGAGTTCGTGATAACATCCAGATTTCAAATCAATTTCAATCGATTTTCTAGCACAAGAAATGCAGAACGCCAAGTGCGTTCGCGCGCTGAAAAATAATGATTTCTTGTATCCTTGCAAATGAGTCATCGCTATTCGCTAAGCCTTCTTATCGCAGGACTCATGTTTTCATTGCTCTGCGCTTGAAGCGAGGCAATAAAATACTCAGCAAAATTCTTAGAGGAGATAAAAATTAATACATTTAAAAGCGATTGATTTCTTGATTTCAATTCTTTGGTAATTACTATCGTAACTGCATCGACTCGTAACTGATGATCGTTTTTTGAACGAACTTCAGAGTAAATTTTGACCGAGGGATAAAAAAACCTCCTTAGATGCCGCTGGTGAAAATGTCCAGAATCTTACGCACATTCCAATGCGGTAAAATCCAATCTCTCTATTGACCACTCAACGCAATCGCAAGAACTTTTATTCATGCGAAAGAAATGTACGCGATACAATTTGCGTATATTACACAGAGTATGGAGCACCACTCATAATAGAGATGAATTCGCATCATATAAGATTTTCAGCCGTTATTGCCCCCTCACGGACACACTCGAGGGGTATAGAAAGTAACGGATGAAGGGAACTGGCACAAGTTGGGCGTTCAAAAAATGCACAATTATATTTTTGAATCCGTTGTTGATGGCAAGACGCATGCACTAATTTCGCGTCATAGTTGGGAAAGAATCTTTTTTTTTAGTGGTCTTCGATCTGATCGCGATCTTTTTTGTATCTCACGATATTTTAATGCGATTGCAATCGGATTGTCCACGATCTTTTTAAAAGATCGTTTTAAAAGATCAAGATCGTCTGCACGGTCGTTCCTTTTTTGGTGTTTGTTGTTGTACAGCACTTGACAATTGAATTTTGAATTTGACAAATGGAAATATTTTCCATGGCTTTCAGTTTCCTTCAAAGACTTGAAAGCGTTTCCAGAATTCCAACCGGTTATTAGTTTTACTTATATTAGTTTTATAAATGCGTGCAAATGCTGCCTAGTATGTCCGCCGTGCCTGTCCACGACCACAGCTTTTCTCAAATCGTTTCATCGAGATTCGAGGTCCCCTTTCTGCCATGTTCCACTGACCACTGTTCGTTGTAGACAACAACATGCAAGGGATGTTTTCTTGTATTCTTGCATATAATTCATAGTCTTCGTCGCATTATGTTTCTACTATTTCTATATTAATATTGCATTTCCCAGCACCTAACCTAGGCTATAGCTGCTAAAAAACACGTTTTTTTCAAAGATCACATGTTTTTTTTCGAAAACGATCTTTTAAATGAACTTGATCTTTTATTGAGACGAATTTGAATTTTATTTAAAAAAAAAACGATCGCGAACTTCGATCTTCGATCGCGATTGTTTTTTGACGACGATCTTGATCTTTTTAAAAGATCGATTTCAAAACGATCTTCCCCAACTATGTATTGGCGGACAAGTTTCATAAAATACGGCGCTATTCGTCACGGTGTTATTTAGATACATCCAGAATTGAACGGCCCTCGGTCCAGATGTACCTACTTGGCCGCTCTTGGATTGCGGGTTGCCTGCTGAGTGTGCTAGCAAGCCCCAGTTACACAATATCAGTTAGGCGATATGATGCCAATTTATAAAGACAATGAATTTATACGTATAGAATGATTTATATATTTATATATTTCATTCTTCAAAGAATGAAATTAAGGGCATCAGGGTGGTGTTCTGTTGGGTCCCTGGACACGTGGGGATACAGGGAAATGAGCTCGCTGATAGGGCGGCCAAGGCTGCGACTGAGAAAAATGCTGTAGACAACGACAGGCTCTGTTTTAACGATTTAAAAAACAGCTTTAAATCATATTTTAAAAAGAAATTCCAAGAAATCTGGGATCTGGAAACAAATAACAAGTTAAAAGATATCAAACCTACCATTGCTCCATGGGACTCGTCTATCAGGTCCACGAGACGGGAGGAGGTCGTCCTCACACGCCTGAGGATCGGGCACACACTCCTAACCCACTCGTTTTTATTCTCACCTGACAAGATCCTACCTCGATGTGAGGCCTGCAATGATGTTTTAACCGTCCGACACATTTTAATCGAATGCACTAAATACGTAGGGATGCGCAGGCGGCTTAAGATCGAAAGCACCATCAGCCAAATCTTGGACGACGATCCCAAAGAAATAGACAAACTATTTGAGTTTTTAAAAGCCGCAAACATTTTACACAACATCTAGTCACTACTGTTACTTAACTTCATTTTTCTTTATTATTCATTTTTTAATCACAACTTATTATCAGGCGCAAAATGACCATGATGTTGACGCGCCTATAAACCCTACTATTCATTCATTCAGAATGAAATTACTAAAGCTATTTATAAGAAATGCAGAAAGCTTACTTGGAAATACTGCTGTTTCGAGTTCTAAAACGACTAGAGTAGCTGATCGCTGACAAATACATTCCCACACCACCAAAGAGGTAGTAGTTTCGGCGCGCTTTTTTTTATCACACGCATCCCATCGTAGGCCAACTCCAGTTCATTGTCCAGCTTATTCCAACAGCTTCTTACGGTCTCTTTCAGGCACATGACCAGTTTTGTTCGGGAGAGAGGTTGGAGGGATGAAAGTTAGTACAGCAACTTCACTCGCCTTGCTTATCAACCTCTCGACAGCATGGATTTGTGGAGGAATCCTGCTGTTCGAGTTATACCGTCCTTCGGAAGGGTCGCTAAGCGCTTAGTTTAACACCACAAATCAATCACTCAAGTAGAAGAGCAAAATTCCAATTTTGGGATACTTATAGAATACAGTTATGTAACTTGTTTTTAAATCAATTAAATACAATTATGTGTAACAAATCTCGAAAACCAGTCTAGGAAAGAAAATTCACTTTACTCACATCGTTGGGTCAGGAGAAGTGGCAAATTCATGGATACCAGATAATTGACTGCTGGTACTTGACAGCGACTTTACTAACGTTTACTTGACAGTAAACGTTAGTAAAACGCATCCCAGCGTCGCAGACGGCCATCGAGTTGATACTACAACGTTGGTGCCGGTTCACGTATTGTTCTGGATGTTCTGTAGAGGGCCTGCGGATGTTTATATGCGTTCCATCAACGCATCCCAATACGTTGGAGAAGCCAGCCACCCTGTGAAATGCTATCTTTGTTTGGGCCTGCTCCTCCTGCGACATTGGGAATCGAATGACAGCTGGGGCGAGCTGGCAGAGTGCAGCTGTAACGGCGGCCACCACGCGACTGCAGGTTGGCTGCGACACTTGCCCACACATGCCTGTGTAAAGATCATTCACACATTTCAATGCTGATTCCAGTATGTGACTTTTAGTGGACAACTTACAAGTACTAAGAGAGGAGCAAATTTTTTCAACTAACGCTACTTTGAATACAATCAGTTACCTGACAGCCACTGAAAGCCTCCGCTGGCATAAAACCCAAACGCAATCAGCAACTGGGTGTCAGGTGCCAATCCATTTGACCTCATGGTTGGCCTCTCCAAATCTGGGCCAATCAAATCCAACACCTCGTTGAAGAGAGCTCGAGGTAGCCTAGTTATTTGTAGCAGATACCGATCTGTCAAATCAGCTGACCTCAAGCGTTCGAATGACATCGGCTCATCGTCCAACAGACCGAGAAGCAGAGCTGCCGCTGCCATCTGTACAGATTTAGTAAACTCTGTATCAAATTGCTAACAGAAAAGATGAAATATCGCAATTCTATGACAACGCTACGACTAAACAAAATGTTAGGTTAGAATATGTTTACTTACCACATTATCTCTTCAATGCGTTAATTTAACTACAGGAAGGAAAAAAACAACAATATACACAATATGAAGAACGAAGAAGCAATTATAAATACCTAAAACGAGAAAAATTTGAATATATATGGTGGTATTTATATGGTGACAGAATATATCTGTCAACAAGAATGACAGATGACGGCTTGCTCCTAGCTACACGGTCTCTGGACCTCGTGTAACTTTTACACGAGGAGCAGCTGGGAGTAAGCGTTCAAGAATGGTGCACTATTCCTAACTCCGCCCGCTTCTTGTTACTCCTGCTTACTCCACGCTACTCCAGTTTCATGGGGCCCTGGAGGTAATCATGGGCTGGAGTACTGGTGCGGGAGTATCTTGGTGCGCTTGCACATGCACTTGGACTATCACTTGCACTTTGTCAAAGTTAAAAGCTATTGTTTGCGAATTTTAGATACGCTTGTCATTTTAGGTTTTTGCGAAAAAGTAAGTGTCATGTTGATGATAAACTAATCAAATATCATTGAGTTTACAATGATGGTCAATGCTAGTTTTAGTGTGCAATGAAAGGCATTTAAGTATAGAAGTGCATGTATTGCATGTATACGCTTACCAATATCAATGAGCTTGGGCGAAAACACACGGTCACTGAACACAATCACGGAGCGATGTTGACTCGACGGCAGCAGCGACGGGACTCATCGACTGGGGCGACTGCAAAGTTGAACCCTTTGCCTAGGGCGGTCTTTGAGTAGATGTCCAGCGTTACCGAGGAGTGATTGACCACGACTCGGTTCGGGTCGATGCCGGGGGTTGGCTCCGTGAAGTCAGGGCTCTTGTTGTCTGGTTCGGTAAGTGCCACGAGTTTCCACTCGTGGCGGGTTTCAGTCGTCCACCTGAGTGCCTCTGCTCTGGCTTCGGACAGGCGATCAACTGTCTCGAAGATGAACGGGTGTAGCGTGGTAGCCAGGTTGAGGTGGACTGCTAGAAGCTTCGTGGAGGTCTTCCAGAGCGCTGATCAAGGCCTCCCCCATCGACGCCAAGACTCAAAAGGTTCTGCTGCCACAAGAACACGGCAGCCGAGTCCCCCAGCTGTACGGTCTATCCAAGATTCACAAGGCCGATGACCGCTCCGACCAATCGTCAGCGCCGTGAATTCTCCCACCCAGCCCTTGGCATGGGTGACCAGGGCCGATGCAAGAACTATAAGCAACGCTAACGCCTCGCAGACAACCAACAATAACCGTTCAGTTGTCCCGCCACTTTTATCCTCGAACATTCAAGCACCCTCAGGCTTTGCTCAAAACCATATCCCAGCAATAAACCAGCAGCCGCCTAAAACCATCCCCACGGAGACCCCAAAACACGTGGTCCAGCCCTGGGCCACCCAAAGACCAACACAAATAATTTCCCAACCTCCAAACAATGCCTACTGGGAATCCTGGCATCACTGGGCCAACTGCTTCCTAAATGACATACTTGCAGCGCCACCAGCTAACAGAACGCAAGTCATCCTCTCCCGTGTCATCCCACTTACCATGATCCCTCAAATGCCCGCCATGCACCAGAACCAGAATGGCCCCAAACCATAGTTCAAATATTTCAAAAACCTTGCGTATGACGGCCTGGAACGCAAATAGCGTGAGAGGCAAAAAACTAGAATTGCAACAGTTCCTCCAGGAAAACAAGTGCGACATCTGTCTTCTTTCTGAAACTTTTCTAAAACCCCATCTCCGGTTCAAAATTCCTAACTTTGAAACTTACCGCACAGACAGAGACACTCACGGTGGAGGCACAGCGGTTCTTGTTCGCCGCGGAGTCACTCACTATGAGGTACCTCTACCCACTCTTGTGTCATTAGAGGCAACAGCAGTTGTAGTGGAAACTGACACCGGCCCTCTGCGTGTTATCTCGGCATACAAAAGTCCTACTACTACTCTGGACACTGCCGATCTGGATGCCCTATTCTCCGGCACCACCCCCACACTTTTAGGAGGGGACCTGAATTCCAAACATTTAGCCTGGAATTCTAGGATCTCAAATGCCAGCGGCAAGATTCTCTTTCGCCATGCTAGCCGTGCTACATATCAAGTAATGGGACCCGACTCACCTACCCACTACTCGGACGCTGGACATAGACCAGATGTCTTAGATATAATCCTAGCTCACAACATCGGCAGTGCAATACATCTAGAGGTTTTGCAAGAACTAACATCAGACCACAATCCAGTGATGATAGAGTATGGTAATGAGCTTGTGGAAGAGCAGACTTCTCACAGGATCAATACTAATCGTACTAACTGGGAAGCCTTTGCAACTTATTTGGATATCAAGATTGATGAAACAGACTTCAAGTCTGATCCCTCAAAATCACAGATCGATGCTCAAGTAAACTCCTTCACGGAGCTAATCTTCGAAGCCTCAGAAAAGGTGTAATGCTCGATTGCATCTTCCTCCAAGGCCGATGTCAGGGCCCGGTAATCGGCAATTTTCTCCAGCTGGACGCGGGAGAAGTCACGGCGAGGAGTGACGACGAATGTTTTCGTCACTTGGGATACGTATGTGATGAGTGCCTTGTGCGTTGCAAAGTTCTTGATGTACACGGGCGGGATCTTGTACTTCTTCGCCGCTACCTCCGGCTCGGCATCGTTGGTCTGGTCGGCGGCCGAGCTAGCCGATATGTCCACCGGCGCAATCGGCGAGAAACGATTCGCCGTCAAGGTCGGGGACGCTTGTGCCACACGCTTCACAATGCGGCGCTCGTCGTCGGAGCTGCTGGGGGCCGCTCCACGTTTGTTTGACACGACTTGGAAGTCTATCTCGTCTTCGCTATTGTCTGGAGATAACAAGTTTTGCACAAAACCTTTCAAAGGCGCATTTACCGGCACAAATGCTCCTTTACGCTTCGTAAAGCGCCTGACCGATGGCGCGGGGAGTGCCGGAAAGGAATCCGATGATTCCATAAGTAATTTAATTCAGTTTGCGTACCGAAGGTACTCTAGTTCAATGTCACTTGTGATGTCACACAAACGAAAAAACGAAGTATATCACCTTTAAACTTTGATCTTTGATCCAATACGTTTTGGGACAAGCGCTGACATTGGTTGACGGGATGACGGAGAGAACGAAGTCTATCCCCTTTAAGATCAAAGATCAATCGTATTGGAATTTTCTGGCAAACAGAATTTACAGAAAAATGGCGTGAAAAACACTCGTGTTCATGATTCTAAAACTAACAAGAAAACTTCGTGTAAAAACACTCGTGTTCGTGAATTCTCAGAACGAGAGAAAAACGGTCGTGTTTAGCACTCATGTTCTAAAACAAACGCTTTTCACACGCACACATAATCACAAGAAATTTTCGACAAGCGATAGTCACAAAAAGTAAAAATAAAGTGCAAGTTGCACTTTAAAACATATTCACTTCGAAAATTGACACTGTCACATTTGCTCTTTGAAATTTGTCAGAGCGAGAAAAACACGTCCGCTCTCGATTAGAGGTTTCAGAGAATTGGGGCCCAGGATGCCCAGGACTGAAATTTTTTTTTTTTTTTTTTTTTTTTCGATTGGCCAGAGGGGTAGTGACCCCTCTTCGTCTTATTACCAGTGCCGAGCTAGTCGCTCCTATCCGGTTGTCCTTTTTATTTAAACATTGACTTTTATTTGAATATGATTATAATTTAGTAGGCTTAAGCTAAACTAGGGGTAAGGGGATATTTATGATGGGTGTTTCACTGAGCCAATATGGCTTTTGGTCGTTTATATTTGGTTTTCTCCTGGCTATCATATGATGCCAGGTCCTTGATAAGGCTGTTTGGGGCCGTGTCTAGTGAACCGTAGAATGTGTGCGCAAGCTCCTTCATGTGTTTTTCTATTGTTGTCATGTGTAATTGTCTGTGTATGTC
Organism: Protonemura montana; assembly: GCA_947568835.1. NCBI lineage: Eukaryota > Metazoa > Arthropoda > Insecta > Plecoptera > Nemouridae > Protonemura > Protonemura montana. The sequence goes on from OX387604.1 coordinate 29,486,460, forward strand.
TGTATTCCTTACAAACCAAGGGGATCCCGATATGCGGCGCAGGGCTCTGTTTTGAATTACCTGCAGAGTTTTAATTTTGTTACCTGCTGCCGCACCCCATACAGCGCAGGCGTATGTCATTGTTGGTAAAACTACCGTTTTATATATGGTTAGGCCATTTCTAATATCTAGAAAGCTATTCCTGTTGATGAGTGGGCGGAGCATGTTCATTCTTGTTTTGGCTCTGGTTGAGACGGCGTTGATATGTGACTGGAAGGTGAGAGACTTGTCTAGGGTGACCCCTAGGTATTTAGTTTCCGTTTTCCAGGGGACCTCTTCGTCGAAGAACGTTAGTGTGTCTACGTGAGTAATGTCTTTTCTTCTTTTTTTTGTAAAGAGCACAGCACTGCTCTTTGAGACATTTATCTTGACTCGCCACTTCTCGAACCATTCCTCCAAATTAGTCAGAGCCTCCTGCAGGTATTTGCTGGCTAGGTGCCCCCTCATTGATCGCGCGATCAGGGCCGTGTCGTCAGCATACAATGCGATGTCAACTCTTGGGGTCCGTGGCATGTCATTGACAAAAATGTTAAACAGGGTTGGCCCCAGTAGAGAGCCCTGGGGTACTCCCGCTTTCATAGGTCTCACCGTGGAAAGGGCCGGACCGTGACATACCTGAAAGGTCCTGTCAGCCAGGTACGAACTAATTATGTCTACGATGTGAGCCGGGAATCCATTTTTAATTAGCTTATAGATCAGACCCTTGTGCCACACCTTATCGAAGGCCTGCGCCACATCCAGAAAAACCACCCCTGTGTGTTGTCCTTCGTTGAAACCTCTGGTTATTTTTTCGGTCAATCGGAGGAGTTGATGGTCAGTGGAATGTCCTTCCCGGAACCCAAATTGTTCGTCGCACAAGATGTTGTTGGTGGATATGTGCCCCTGAACTCTGTTGAGGATGACTTTTTCAAACAATTTGGACAATCCCGTTAAGAGGCTTATCGGACGGTAATTCTGAGGGAAGGCACGGTCTTTGCCCGGCTTCGGAAAGAGGACTATTTTAGAGTGTTTTAGTACTTTGGACTGAAATTTTCCACGCGAACGAATTTATAGCGGACGGCGTGCGACAAACGATCCAGCACAGAGGCGCCGCCGCGACGCGTTGCGGACACCGCGCCAATTGATTGCCCAAATTCACGGAAAAAGCACGTCAATTGGTGGCTTCTGCGCTCCGCGACGACGCCGTCAGCGTCGATTCAGTAGTGCCGTGCATCTTTTGCCACTTATAACAGCGACCAAGTAAAATTGCACTCCATACTTTGACCGGACACCGACCATAATGCCGCCAAAGACCAGTGGAAAAGCCGCCAAGAAGGCCGGCAAGACCCAGAAGAACATCAGCAAGGGCGACAAGAAAAAAGAGGGCAAGAGGAAAGAGAGCTACGCTATCTACATCTACAAGGTACTGAAGCACGTCCACCCCGACACCGGCATCTCGTCGAAGGCGATGAGCATCATGAACAGCTTCGTCAACGACATCTTCGAGCGCATCGCCGCCGAGGCCAGCCGCCTGGCGCACTACAACAAGCGATCGACGATCACGAGTCGCGAGATCCAGACTGCGGTGCGTCTGCTGCTGCCCGGCGAGCTCGCCAAGCACGCCGTCAGCGAGGGGACCAAGGCGGTCACCAAGTACACCAGCTCCAAGTAGATCGGCATCCTCCTTGTCCTCGTGGCTTGGACCGTTCGCACACCAACCGGCCTTTTTAAAGGCCACCCAAAATGTTCAAAACAGAGCCTTCGGTAGCACGCGCAAACCTTTAGCACCCTTTAGCCGGCAAGTTGGGGAGAGCAGCAGAGGGACGTTCGGCCGCATTGAAGGGCACGCAATTGGCGTTTGATACCCGTTATCATCACATGTTACCGTTTGATAACGAATGCGAAATTGTGATCAAGAGGCTCTGAGACACCCTCCGTTCTCGTCAACGGTTATACCATGTTTAAAGCACCGGTTCTCGTCCGATCACCGAAGTTAAGCAACATCGGGCGTGGTCAGTACTTGGATGGGTGACCGCTTGGGAACACCACGTGCCGTTGGCAACCAATTATTATTTGTTTCTTACTTCTGTTATTTGTTCTTCAAAACATGACCCATGACCCATGACTGAGAGTGCGTGCCATGGCACGGCACCGTCGCGTGCTTTACGTAAACGCTGCCGCTGCGGCCGTGTAACGTGAATCCAAGACGCACGTGGCGGTGCCCGATCGGCTGGCTTGCCGGTAGAGCTCGAGAATGTTACCATTGCAGGCAAAACACTCGAGATCCAAGAGGATCTACCTGTACCCGGCGGTGGCGGTGGTGGTGGTCACAGTACCTACCCCGGGGGTGGCGAGTAAAATCGCGTCGAAAACGGTGCGAGTGGCGACTGATAAGGCAATCCATCTCTCTCTCTCTCTCTATCTGGACGGTTCAGCGAGGGGGGCACCAGCATCAGGGGCGCAAATGTGTCACTAGTCACTCGGCCTCGCGACTGAAACACACTGACACTGCTGCACACGGGCCGAAGCTCGGGGCATGACAAGTAGCCAAGCCCTGCACCTCACTAGCCACACTAGCACAGCTCAGTCAGCTGCCAACGATCGTACAGGACCTCGCGACTCAAACACACTGACACTGCTGCACACGGGCCGAAGCTCGGGGCATGACAAGTAGCCAAGCCCTGCACCTCACTAGCCACACTAGCACAGCTCAGTCAGCTGCCAACGATCGTACAGGACCTCGCGACTCAAACACACTGACACTGCTGCACACGGGCCGAAGCTCGGGGCATGACAAGTAGCCAAGCCCTGCACCTCACTAGCCACACTAGCACAGCTCAGTCAGCTGCCAACGATCGTACAGGACCTCGCGACTCAAACACACTGACACCGATGCCAGCCGAATCACGGGCTGAGCCGACACTGACAACCTAGGCCCAGAGTCCCAGCCCGTGAAAAGTAGCGGAGCTCTGGACTCTCTTTTTTTACCCCCCCCCCCTCCCCCCCCCCCCCCCCGCAAACTAGTAAAAATCCTAGGGGGGGGGGGAGGCGGTGTTTTTTTACCCCCCGCTAAGAGTTTTTTTTTAACCCCCCCCCCCCCCCCCAGCAAGCTAGTAAACAGCCTAGGGGGCGTTGTTTTTTGACCCCCTCCCCCCCCCCCCCACCCGCAAAGGCCGGAAAATATGGTGCGGTGACGGAAGCTATGCGGGAACTCGATAGTCGAGTCGACAGAAGGTTGGCAAAATAAACAGGGGAGGAGCTCTCTTCACTTGCAATTGAAAAATATGCTTGTTTTTACCGAGATCTGTGTGGAATACAATTTTGGTTTGATTAATTTGCTAAACACCAAAGTTATTAGCGTTTAATTTTTTTTTATTTCACCGCAGTCTGTCCAGAGCATTGTGCAGTTGGCTAAATGCGAAACAGCTCGACTTTTTGGCCGACCGAGTTTTCGAAAACGAACGTGTCTATTGATATTCAAAACATACACACTTTTTAACGACTTTTTCAGATCTAGCCTCGCAGGACTTAGATTTAGGCTCTTTTACATACAGTTTTAGCACTGAAAAAGGAAAAAATTAAACAAGGTGCAATTGCTAAGGGATCGTTACGAAATTGCAAAAAGTGGTAGTTCGTCCCGAGATCTATGTGGAAAAAATTTTTCGTTTCATTATTTTGATAAACACTAAAGTTATTAGATTTTTTTTTTTTTAATTCACCGCAGTCGGTCTAGAGCATTGTGCAGTTAGCCAAATGCAACACAGCTCGACTTTTTGTCCCAACGAGTGTTCAAAAACGAAATCTTTCGATATTCGCACGCGATTGCACCAGTATACACACTGTTTAACGACATTTTCGATCCAGCCTGCCAGGACTTCGATTAACGCCCTTTTAAATACGATTCTTGGCATACAAGCGCATCGACATTTGAATCTCCCTGGCTCACTCACTAGTTCCGCGCTTTGTCGCAGGATAACGCCTAGTGCTGAATGTTAAGCCTGAATGTTAAGCGTAACCTTTTTTCATATAACGGCGTAGAAGTGCTTAAAAGAATCGTAGCGCGATAATATCACGTTCCGACTCGCACGAAGCTCAAAGGACGAAGTTTGGTGAAATTCATGAGATACTAGGCCTAACCTAACCTAACGTCACCTAACCTGACCTGACCTAGCAAGAACTCGACGAAAACATTGCCAGGACTCGGCCTAGTCAGAGAAATATGCATCAATTGGAAGCGTAAGTACGAAAGTAGATTTCTTTTGAAGTTACTCGCTTAAAAACTATTTTAAACTACCCATGTAGATTGATAGATTGGCTAGCATTTGAAGTTTGGAGCAGAACGTTACAAAATTAAAATAAAAATACAAGTCCCCCTCGAGGCTATCACCTTACCGTGGTGAGGGGGTTTGTGTGGCTCGATGATCCGGGAGGCTCTGCCGGCGGGAGGTTTCACTCCCAGCAAGGTCTCCTATGCCGGACAGACTCCCGGGGAGAGCCCAGACCAAGAATAGCCCGACCCCGTCGCTGTTACGGGACTCGGACTTTGGTCTAAGGAGTTTCTGGCCTCTTTTCTCTTTCACCTCTTTCTTTTCATCACCTTCTCTCTGCCTTCCTCCTTCCTTCATTCCTAGCCGACTCCCGATACCTCCGTCTGTTTTCTGCAACAGCGAGGGGTTCCCTCCCCTTTGTTGACGACTCGGCCATTCATCGGATTTTCTTTCGGATCTCGATTTGTTTTAGTCGGTGGTAGAGCCAGACAGCTGGTGACTGGGGTGTGTCCAGGAGGCTCCCGTGTCTTTCTTGTCTCTTTCTCTCTATCCTTAATATCTTCTACTTACCTTTCTGGCCGGCTTCCTGGGCGCACCTGAACTCCCCTCGTTGACGACAATTGCATTTCATGGACACGATTCGTTTCGCTATTGGATATGTTCGCACTTGGGCTCGTCTCCGGGTTGCGTTGGCTGCAATAGCTGGGCGGGGGTATCGTACGACAATATCGGTGCCCCCTGCCCAGGGAAAAGGTCAATTGCGCCCGGGGGCGCCCGGCCGTGAAATTGGCACTTTCCGGCTCCCCGCCCGATGAACGGGAAATCAATAACTGGCTCCCTCCCACCGAACTTCGGTGGGTTGGACCCGGTTTTGTTTACAAGGCCCCACGGAGTAGTACCCCGTGGGGTTAGTTGAGTCCCCATTCCGGGCAATTGGGGGCGGTTGGCCCCAAACAACTCCATGTCATCCCAAAATTGTCAAAACTCTCCCCCCTCCCCCTCCACAACTCTGTCCCCCGAGTTTCCCCCCCCTTCCATCACCAATTCCCACCCCTAATCCTATTCCGGGTCTTTTTGACCAAGTAATTAATGTCTCTCAATTAAACCCTCAAACTACATCACCAACATACTTTGTTATTCAACGAGCTGAGAAAGATTTAACCTTCAAATCAGTCTCACCTTTTAAGATCAACCGATCCTTTGATCCCAAAATTTATAAACTGAAAAACATTAAAAGATTAAATGATGGTTCGTTACTTGTCGAATCGGGGTCGGTAGAGACCTCTGACAAACTGCAGAAAACAACTCTCCTGGGCACCTTCCCTGTGAAGGTCGCTCCCCATGGCTCCCTAAACACATGCAAGGGGGTTATTTACAGCCATGACCTTATGGAGCTTGAGGAAGCTGAAATTAAGAATGAAATGAAGGAACAAAACGTGATCGATGTCAAGCCCATTCTTACCAGGCTTGACGGTGTCCTAAAACGTTCACCTTTACATATATTAACTTTTAATACCGTCACAATTCCTCAATGTGTGTACGCGGGTTTCATACGATTGCCGGTCAAACCTCATATCCCAAACCCTTTGAGGTGCCTGAACTGCCAGCGTTTTGGTCACGGGCAGCAGGACTGCAAAAGAGATCGTGTGTGCGAGAAATGTGGCAAGTCGGGTGTGCACCCTGATGCACCATGCGATCAAGAGATTAAATGCACAAACTGCGCTGGTGGTCACGCTTCCTGGTCCCGGGATTGCCCTACCTGGAAAAAAGAAAAAAAGATAGCTGAAATTAAAACGTTAGACAGGATTACTTTCCCAGAGGCCAGGAAAAAATACGCTGCACTGCACCCAGTACAAATGACCAAACCCTTTTCCCAGGCCACAACTCCGCCACCCCTACCTTTCCCACCTGCCACCGCCACAGCACCTGAATTTAAAGAAATGATGAAAATGATGGCTGCCATTTTAGCTGGCCAAGGGGAAACAGACAAAAAACTGGAAGAGCAAACCAGAAGAATAGAGGAACAAACAGAAGAAATTAGACAGTTGCGAAAAGAAAATGAAGAATTGAAACAAAAGAATAATCAGATGAATAAAGAACTAAAGAAATTGCAATCTAAGAAGGAAACTCCAAAATCAACCCCTAAAATTAGCCAGCCTTCGGGCAGTCAAGATTTAGAAGTGGACAATGAGGGCGACGCATTGATAATTACCACATCCCGTGGTGCCAAGAAACAAAAAACTACGCTGGAGGCAGCCCCTCAGCAAAAAACTTTTTCCGAGGATGAAATGGAAGTTGATGGCGGTGGTGGTGCTGTTATAAAATCAGACAAGAAGTCACACACACGAATAGACTTCCTTAGATAGGTGAATTTATCTGTGATAGTTTAACTGTGATAGTTTGTGATAGTACCAAAGTTTTTGTGATATTAGCTCTTAGTGTTTTTATTGGTTTTCACATTATGGCTTTTATTCAATGGAACGTTCGTGGTTTTAATATTCGCCGAGAAGAAGTCCGAGTTTTAGCCTCTCATTTTAATCCCTTGTGTATCTTTTTACAAGAAACACATTTTAAACAAACTGACAACCCTATTTTAAAGAATTATACTTTTTATCGACATGACGACACGACTGGTCTTATAGCTCATGGTGGCGTGGCGACGGCAGTGTTGGACTCGGTCTTCGTAAGTCCACTGCCGCTCACCACACCTCTTCAGGCAGTGGCCGTCCGGGTTCACCTGCCTCAGCCCGTCACCTTTTGCAACATCTACCTTCCCGAATGGGCACCAGCTACGGCCCCTAACCTCCAGAGCCTTGTGTCCCAACTGCCCCACCCTTTTGTGTTATTGGGTGACTTCAATGCACATAATCGCTTGTGGGGCGACACAATGGCCATTGGTAGTGGCAGGGGTCAGATGCTGGTGGATTTTATTAATGACAATGACTTATCTATTTTAAACAACGGACAAAATACTAGATTTAACTCTTTTAATGGACTCTTCTCGGCGATTGACTTATGTATATGTTCGCCCTCTGTGGCATCAATTTTAGAATTCTCTGTTCACGAAGATCTTTGTGGCAGTGATCATTTTCCTATTAACACTTTTAACCGACTTCCAGCCCCCCAGTCGTCCTGCACAGTGGAGTCTGAAGAGGGCAAACTGGAAACGTTTCTCCGGCTTAGCTGATCTGTGTGGCTCTCGGCAAGAAACGAACATAGAATCAAAGGTCCAAAACATAACTGAAACTCTCGTCAACGCTGCCGAAGCCAGCATTCCTCTAACTTCAACAAAACCGCGACGCATTCCGGTCCCTTGGTGGAACTCGGAATGCGATAAAGCCATCAAAGCAAGGAAAAGAGCTCTACGGACCTTTTCTAAACACCCAACTGCGGAAAATCTCTTGGAATTTAAACGGCTGCGAGCCAAGGCTCGTCAGGTTGTCAATACCTCCAAAAAGCGCTCCTGGGAGGAATACATTGCTTCCATTAATTGCACCACACCCTCTACAAAAGTATGGCACCGGCTTAATAAGATCAGAGGCAAGCATAAGATGACAACAATAGCGGGCATCGAGAGTAACGGGACCATGTTCACGGCCCCGAAAGAAATTGCGGACAGCATTGGTGAACACTTTGCAGACGTGTCCAGCTCCCGCCACTATTTGGCATCGTTCCAAAGAACCAAACTTCTGGCAGAACGAAAATTGCTATATTTCTCTTCCAACAACACAGAAATGTATAACGTGCCGTTTAGTGAGTGGGAGTTGGAAAGAGCTATCAAAACTTCCAAAAACACGTCCCCAGGGGCCGACAGGGTCCACAACACATTTCTTAAACATCTTGCACCGGATTCTTTCACCACCCTTCTCGACACATACAACGAAATTTGGACTACGGAGACCTTCCCACGGGATTGGCTCCACGCAATACAGGTTCCCATACTCAAGCCCAACAAGGACAAAAAACTGGCAACCAGCTATCGGCCGATTTCCTTAACTAGCTGTCTGTGTAAAATTTTAGAAAGAATGGTTAATAACCGACTTGTCTGGGTTCTTGAGAATAGAAAACTACTCTCAAACCTTCAGTGCGGGTTCCGCAAAAACCGAAGCACGCTAGATCACCTTGTTAGGATGGAAGCCTTTATCCAGGACACTTTTCTTTCTAAGCAGCAATCTATTGCAGTATTTTTTGATCTAGAGAAGGCATACGATACAACCTGGCGTTATAACATTTTAAAAACCTTATCTTTTTGGGGTTTTAAAGGACGACTACCTATTTTTATCAAGAATTTTATGACTGACAGAATTTTTAGAATTTTTAACGTTCGAGTTGGCAATATTTTATCTGATACTTTTAAACAGGAAAACGGCGTGCCACAGGGCTCTGTCTTGAGTGTGACGCTATTTGCAATTGCCATTAACGGCATCACCGATTGTATCCGATCCCCAGTAAACGCCTCACTGTTTGTCGATGATCTAGCGATCATTTGTAGATCTAGGTCGCTGGCAACGGCCTCTCGCCAGACCCAATTAACTATCGACAGACTGGTGGGGTGGGCTGACCGCACAGGTTTCAAATTTTCACAAACCAAAACGACTTGTGTGCGTTTTTCCCGCGTGAGGGGACTCTTTCCTGAACCCGAAATCCGCTTGAGAGGAGAAGTTCTACCCTTCTCTAACAAGGCCAAGTTTTTAGGGCTCTGGTTCGATGAAAAACTTAACTGGAAAGAACAAATTGGTCAGCTCAAATTGAAATGCTTGAAAACTTTAAACCTGTTAAGATGTCTCTGCGGCACAGCTTGGGGAGCTGATCGCACGAATATGCTTAGAATCTACAGGGCACTTGTACGATCTAAGTTGGACTACGGCAGTATTGTTTATTCTTCGGCCAGGGAGAGCTACTTGAAGCCGTTAACCACAATCCACAATACAGGGATCCGGCTGGCTACTGGAGCTCTCCGTACCAGTCGGGTCGAGAGCCTGTGTTGTGAAGCAAACGAGCCTCCCCTAGACATCCGCCGAAAGTATCTACTTGCATCCTATGCCTCGAAGATATTGTGTATGAAAAAGCATCCAACGTACCAGCCCTTGTTAGAACCACATTTTCAGGCATTGTATGATGCCAAACCATCCGCCACACTGTCAACAGGTATCAGATTGGAACGGATTTTAATTGATATGAATCTTCACGTGCCAAGGATGTACCCCATCGAGTTCAACTCATTCTCTCCCTGGTGCATCCAAAGACCCTCTATTTTATACAACTTGACTGCCTTCGACAAAAACGGCACCAGCTCTATTGTATATCGAAAGAAATTTGCCGAGATATGTTTGGATTTTAAAGATTATATTTTTTACTTCACGGACGGTTCGAAAAATGAAAAATTGGTCGGTAGTGCTTTTATTTCTGGTCTTAATATTTCTGAGGGTTTTAGACTCAATGCTTTGAGCAGTGTTTCTACTGCCGAGCTCTTCGCAATACACAAAACTTTAGAACACATTCGTACTCGACCTGACAAATCATTTTTAATATGTTCTGATTCCCTTAGCTCTCTCCAATCTATAGATACCTTGTATTCCCCACTGTTTCTCGTCCAGGGCATACACTCACTCCTGGCGTCCCTGTCTTCCAGGGGCGTCAGGGTGGTGTTCTGCTGGGTCCCTGGACACGTGGGGATACAGGGTAATGAACTGGCTGACAGGGCAGCAAAGGCTGCCACTGAGCTTGATTTCATTTCTAATGACAAACTACCTTTTAATGATCTCAAAGCATATTTTAAATCTCAACTCAAAACACGTTTCCAAAACATGTGGGACCTGCAAAGGGAAAACAAACTTAAAGCAATAAAGCCATCCATCGAAGATTGGGATTCGGCTATAAGACCGTCGAGAAGGGAAGAGGTAGTGCTGGCGCGACTCCGCATAGGCCACACACTCATGACACACAGTTTCTTGTTCACCATGGAAAAAATCCCTCCTATTTGCGATTCATATAACGTTTCCCTGACAGTCAAACACATTCTTCTGGACTGCAGTAAATATATGGCACAAAGAAACCGCTTCCGTCTCGGAGACACAATAGACAAAGTCCTGGAAGACAACTCAAAAACTATTGATAGACTCTTTAATTTTTTACAAGAAATAGACATCCTGAAGATGATCTAACCACTTCCATCCATTCTAGTCATTTTGTTTATTTATCTGTTTACTGACACATTTTATTTTGCTTTTTATCTTTATCTTTATTTTTATTATTTCAATTCTAGTCAGATTAGTCTTGGTGTCACCATGGTTTGTGTCTGGTCATTCATGTCTAGTCCTACTCTGTGATACTTAGTCTTAATCTGTCTTATCTAGTCAGTATTAGTGATACTTGTCTGTGATATTTAATATTAAGTTCTCTTATTATTTTATCTTTATTATTTATTTATCTATCTATTTATTTATTTTCTTTACTAATTCTATCCCATTTACAACTATCCTTTTCTATCATATTCTATCTTTTCACCTATTAATTTTTGACTTAACAAGACTAGATGTCTTGTTGTTGTTGAAGTTGATGTTGAAGTGGTTTAAGTGATTTATTTTTATTGATTCTCCTTCCGGCGCAAAATAACCCTTCGGTTGACGTGCCGTTAAACCCAAATATTCATTCATTCAAAAATACAAGTTGCCAACGGCACGTGGTGTCCCCAAGCGGTCACCCATCCAAGTACTGACCACGCCCGATCTTGCTTAACTTCGGTGATCGGACGAGAACCGGTGTTTTCAACATGTCTGGCCGTTGACAACGTTATCAGTGGTTCCTGTGTAACTCGTCGTGCTTGGTCAACCTCACGTTGTACGACGAACGGGAATAACGAGTAAAATGTGAACATTTCTGGTAAGTCAGATCTGGCAAAGAAGTGCCTAGAAGTTACCTTCTGAATATCTAATTTCTGAATATCACAGAATATAGACCATTTTAAACCTAATCTAACCTAACTTTTGAAATTTGTCAAATACTAGGCCTAACCTAACCTAACGGAACCTAATCTAACCTAACCAAACCTAACCTAACCTAAACTAACCTAACCAAACCTAACCTAACCTTACCTAACCTAACCTAATCTAACCTAACCAAACCTAACCTAACCTAATCTAACCTAACCTAACCTAACCTAACCTAACCTAACCTAACGGAACCAAACCTAACCTAATCTAATCTTACCTAACATAACCTAACCTTACCTAACCTAACGGAACCAAACCTAACCTTATCTAACCTAACATAACCTTATCTAACCTAACCTAACCTAACCTAACCTGACCTAACCTAACCTAACCTAACGGAACCAAACCTAACCTAACGGAACCAAACCTAACCTAATCTAACCTAACCTAACCTAACCTAACCTAACCAAACCTAACCTAACCTTACCTAACCTAACCTAACCTAACGGAACCTAACCTAATCTAATCTAACATAACCTTACCTAACCTAACCTAACCTAACCTAACCAAACCTAACCTAACCTTACCTAACCTAACCTAACCTAACGGAACCTAACCTAATCTAATCTAACCTAACCTTACCTAACCTAACCTAACCTAACGGAACCAAAACTAACCTAATCTAACCTAACCTAACCTAACGGAACCAAACCTAATCTAACCTAACATAACCTAATCTAACCTAACCTAACCAAACCTAACCTAACCTAGCCTAACGGAACCAAACCTTACCTAATCTAACCTAATCTAACCTAACCTAACGGAACCTAACCTAACCTAACCTAACCAAACATAACCTAACCTGACCTAACCTAACAGAACCAAACCTAACCTAACCTAATCTAACCTAACCTAACCTAATCTAACCTAACCTAACCAAACCTAACCTAATCTAACCTAACCAAACCTAAACTAACCTAACGGAACCAAACCCAACCTAATCTTATCTAACCTAACCTAACCTAACCCAACGGAACCTAACCTAACCTAACCTACAGTTCGATTTTTATTTGATTTAAAACTTACCTTTAAATGACATGCAGCATCTCGGAAATACTGTTCATGCATATTTAGACAGTTCTCAAACAATGTCAAACAACTTAATTACCGAAGAAACCTACGTTTCACTTGCACTCGATCTGGTGGAGATGTAAAAGGTATTTCACCAGTTTTACTCTCTAAGAAATCATGCACGGAAATCTTTTGACAGCCAACGTCGTTTGTTTTTGAAATCTTCATCATGATCACCTTGGAATTCACAGAGTTTCCACAATGCAGAGACCCCGAGTGACATAAGCGGCAAATTTCAAATACAAAGAATAGGTTTCAACGAATGAAATGGTCAATACTATTTTGACTCTCAAAATCTAAAGCGGCCGACCGTCGGGCAGCGGGTACTGCTGGTTAAAAATATAAGTTGCCAACGGCACTTGGTGTTCCCAAGCGGTCACCCATCCAAGTACTGACCACGCCCGATGTTGCTTAACTTCGGTGATCGGACGAGAACCGGTGTTTTCAACATGGTATGGCCGTTGACGACGTTTGGGACTGTAACTCGTGGTGCCTAATCGCCCTCACTTTGTACGTCGAACGTGAATAACAAGTAAAACGTGAACAAGAAGTGTCTAGGGAAGGGCCAGGAAACGAAATAAAAGCATAGATCTCAGTGAAAATAGACCAGAACAAACCCAACTTTGACTTTGGAAAGGCACACATTTGAATAAATGAAACTGAAACTTAACCAACGCAACCCACCTCCACCTAGCGTAACCTAACATAACGTCACCTAGCCCGGCCTAACCTGCAGGTTGGCCAAAATGTTGGCGTCTTGCCGATTGCTCGGTGATTTCACTGCTGCGTTGTCACCAGAGTCGCGATCTGCACCTTGCGCAGGTAGGTAGGTAAGTAGGTAGGTAGGTAGGTAAGCGCTACTCGAACCGTTCGGGTAACGGGGTGGGTGTTGATTCTAGTTGACAATTACTAGGTGCAGCAGCACTCTGAATGCAGGCACTCTGCTCGATGGACGCACCGCAGGAGACATATTCAAGTTCGCGTTGCCACGATACGGCCAGTGGTGTGTAAGAAAATCGACGAAAATGCACGACAATGTCGCGCGAGTGCAGTCGTCTGTTTCCGCGGAGACGAGTGCAATATTAATGCACGAAATGTAAGAAATGCAACTACTGTGGCACACGCGCGAGGCAAAGGAGACGTGACAAGACCAATCATTCGAACGTACACATCATTGAAATGTTGTGAGACGCTTTTCCGACCGGTCGAGGGCGGGGATAGTACACTGGCCTGAGAACACGACCTATGCGAGCGCAATTTTGTCGACCGTTTAACTCATGCCCGACAATCTCGCCGGAGAGCAAGGACCCGGCAGAGTCTGCGGATGGAATCCTCGACGAGCGTGGGGAATATTTTGGCACGAACAATTGCGAAATTCGCTGCATTTCTTTGGGGTGACCGACGGCCCGACGTCCATAAGCGACGCCGAATCGACGTCGCGGATTGGTCGCTCACTTCGAGACGCGTCGCTCCGCAGTGGAAAACCGGCCGGTGACCGGTGACACGTGTTGATGAAGTCGATCATAATTCGGGCGCCATCGGTGCCAGCGGGTCGGCAAAGGTGGCGTTGCAAAGCCCAAATTGTGACGAAATCGACTGTTTTCACCCGAATTCGATTCGATCTTCGGCGATTTTCCGACGACTCTTTCAATTCGGACTACCCAACGTGCGGGGCACGTTCGGCGCAATGGTTTGCACGAAAGCATGCCGTTCCGTTCCTATCGATTCGATCGTGGTGAAACTTGGTGAGTGTCGAGCCAAAAGATAGGGCTAGACGCGTTGGTGACATTTCGTTGAGCCAAACAACCAAAATTCGTCATTCTTTCGGCGCGCAGGGTCATTCTGGAAAAATACACTTCCAACTTGGCGAGGCCGGCTAAAATAGTCGCCGGAGGGCTAGCGGCTTCCGGTTTTCACCAAAAGTTGGCCGGATCCTTTGACTTTTGACGAGTGCACGTTTCAAGTGTTTGCGGTGACTCGATATTGGAGATATTTTCACCTTTTCAGGACAACTGATATTTTCTTGTTAAAATGCACCATGGCTATTTCCCACCCGGTGCTGCGGTCAGATACCAACATTTCCGATAGACACCCGTCGGGAAAGCGACCATCGCGTTGCCTCTTGCCCCCGCGACAAGCCGGCCAAGTGCTGCAACTGCCAGGACGGTGACCACCCGGCAAGCTACCGCGGCTGCGCTTACCTCAAGCGAGCGGCAAAGCCCGATAGCCAGCAGAAGGGGAAGGAAACCGCGCCGCGGCAGACCATGCGTCCCCGATTGGAAATCCCGACCCAAGCTGATCGCGCTGCATGGCCTGCGCTAAGCAAGGGAAAGGACAAGGACACGGGCTCCGTACCAACGGCTGCCGCCCCGCAAACGAGCACGGTTTCACCCGACTCATATGCAGCGGCCGCCTCCTCGCACGTCGAGCCCGGCACCTCCACCGTCAACGCCGACCCGACAAAAGAGCTGTTGGCAGTTTTTGCGCAGCTCATGTCCAACATGGCCGAGACAATGTCCTCACTCCACCGGGTGATCCCTGCCCTCCTCCAGTCCCTCAACTCCAACAATGCCAGCAAGCCCTAGATGCAGGCAACTCAAGGTCCTGAATTGGAACGCGAATGGCATTCGCTCCAAGCTCTCCGAGCTCTCAGATCTTCTTGAGTCGACCCAGTGCTCTGTGGCACTGGTGAACGAGACGCATCTGCTCCCCGCTCACCGGCTCTCACTCGCGAACTTCAACGTTTATCGCACCGACCGGCCGGGGGGCAATGCGTTTGGAGGAACCGCGGTACTCGTACGCACGACGGTGCGACACGAGGAGATCCCGCTTCCGCCACTCTCGAAGCTAGAGACGACCGGCGTGCTGCTTCATACTGCGTCAGGCCCCCTGCGTGTGTTCGCGGCGTACTCTGCGCCCAACACCGATCTAGTCCCCGGCGATGTCGAAGCACTCTTTGACTCCCAGCATGCAACGCTGATTGCCGGTGACTTGAACGCCAAGCACGGGGCATGGAACAGCCTGACCAGCAACCCCAAAGGCAGACGGCTTCTGGCGCACTCAGTGCGCGCGGACTTCACCGTGTCCGGCCCCCTTGAGCCGACGCGCTTTTCCGCCAACCGTCTCCACAAGCCATCTGTCCTCGACATTGCACTTTCCAAGCATATGTCGCAGTCGCTGGAGCTCGAGACCCTGACAGCCCTGTCGTCCGACCATTGCCCTGTCCTTATCACCGTTGGCGACGAGCTTGACACCACCCGGCCTCCTCCCAGGCGAAGCTGGAGGAAAGCGAACTGGAAACTCTTCCGTGAAGAGCTAGGCTTGAGGCTGGCACTTAGCCCAATAGACTCCCCCGCGGATCTCGACCAAGCTGTTCACCAGCTTACCTCGGCGATCCAAGAGTCAATTGATGCTAGTGTGCCCCTCGCCAAACAGTTGCGAATTTCCATCTTCGACCTGCCCCGAGGCATTCAACTCGCCATCGCGGAGAAAAACCGTGCGAGACAGGGATTCAATCGACACCGTACTGCTGACTTGAAACTTTTGTGGAAAGAAAAGCAGCGCGGCGTCGACGCGATGATCAAACAGTTTAGGGAAGAGCTATGGGATGAGGCAGTCGGCAGACTCCGATTTGATGATAATTAAATCTGGAGAATGACGAAAAAGCTTCTGAACAAGGCCTCCCCGAACCCACCGATCCAGGGCAAGACTCATCTCGCCTGCAGCCAGAGAGACAAGGCGGAAGTTCTTGCCGAGTCACTCGAGGCGCAATTTGAGCCAAACCCTCCAAGTCGCATCTCCCCGGCAGTTGAGAGCTCGGTCGCCGACCATCTCGCCGCTCACCCCCCCGCCCTACACGCTGATGAGTGTGTACCCACCACGGCCTCTGAAGTGCTGTTCTTTCTTCGCAAGCTCCCCAACGGCAAAGCGCCCGGGGATGATGGTGTTACCAACCTTGTGATGAAGGAACTCCCTACATCCGCAGGCGACAGACTGCTCGCGATCATCAACGCCAGTCTCCGCCTGCAGCACTTTCCGAGTCCGTGGAAGGAGGCGAAGGTGATTGTCTTTCCTAAGCCAGGCAAATCCCACAAAGATCCAGCGAACTACAGGCCAATCAGCTTACTGAGCGGACTTAGCAAGCTACTCGAGAGGGTGATGCTTAACAGGCTTGCAGGCCACTGCCAGAATAACAAGCTGCTAATCGACCAGCAATTCGGCTTTAGAGAAGCGCACTCGACTAGCCACCAACTGTTGCGCGTGGTCAACCAGATTAGTCATGGCCACAACTGGAAAAAACACACTGGCGTCGTCTTCCTAGACGTCGCGAAGGCGTTTGACCGGGTGTGGCATGCAGGGTTACTTCAAAAGAAGATCAGGATGAGTTTTCCGAACTATCTTGTGAATCTTGTCTCGAGCTATCTTAGCGAGAGGAAGTTCCACGTTAACTCGGGAGGGGAACGATCGACATCCCGAACCATTGCGGCTGGCGTGCCTCAAGGGAGTCTGATTGGCCCTTTCCTTTTTAACGTGTTCACCAATGACATCCCGTTGGACCTGCCCAGGACTGATCTGGCCCTATACGCTGACGACGCGGCTATTCTTGTCCAGTCTCGCTGCATAAAGCTGGTCGAGCAAAACCTGCAGAGGTCGGGTCGTAGCAGCCGTCAAGTGAACATCGCTCCGCGATTATACATCAGTGACCGTGTGTTTGTTCGTCTCTGTGCAGTGATATCGGTAAGCTTATACCTGTCTCTCATGCACTTCGATTCTTAAAAGCCCTCAATTGCACAATTATTCATAGCATTGACTATCATTGCTTAAACAATGATATTTTATTATTAATTATTATTAACACGACATTGCTTTTTTTGCAAAGACCTCATATTTATCAAAATTACGCGCGCACCAAAGTTCGCAAGAATTAGTAGTTAAGTGCAACTAATTGGGCAAGTGCAAGTGCATAAAGAGAAATGTGCATCAACTCTCAACTCTAGCTGGTGATTCTAGTTACATGACATTGCATTTCCTGCAAAATTTGTACTGAGTATAAAGTGACGATAGTGTAACTGCAACTGCAAGTGATAGTGCATCAAGACACCAGTGCTTCAGCGCATCAATCGAGCGTGGGCACTTCCAGGACGCTTTGAAGAGACGTATATCGTCTCCAAATCAACATTTTCCGCAAAAATCTTCATCGCTGGTACTGGTGAGTCCAATATTTTCATTTACTTTCGCCAACTTTAGCAAGCTCATTAAAACCACTCCCGAGCCCCATTGCCGCATTGCGGAGAAATCCGTTGGTTTCGCGAGCACCCGCGAAACCTGTCCCGGTCGGAGGACGACCACCTCGTCAAGTCCCGATACAAACTAGGTAATCTAGGTCACATAGCCTACACTAGCCGGGTGACTGAGTCACTCGGCAGGTGCACGCGAGCACCCGCGAAACCTGTCCCGGTCGGAGGACGACCACCTCGTCAAGTCCCGCTACAAACTAGGTAATCTAGGTCACATAGCCTACACTAGCCGGGTGACTGAGTCACTCGGCAAGTGCACGTGAGCACCCGCGAAACCTGTCCCGGTCGGAGGACGACCACCTCGTCAAGTCCCGCTACAAACTAGGTAATCTAGGTCACATAGCCTACACTCGCCGGGTGACTGAGTCACTCGGCAAGTGCACGTGAGCACCCGCGAAACCTGTCCCGGTCGGAGGACGACCACCTCGTCAAGTCCCGACACAAACTGGGTAACCTAGGGTACATAACCAACATTCGCCGAGTGACTACTCCACCGGTAGCCCAGTGGTTACGACGTCCCCTTCTCAACCGAAAAGCCTGGGTTCGATCCCAGCTCACTGCAACAGCAAACGATAAAAATTTGATATGTCCATCGATTCTTAATTATGCAGCGAACACCGCCTCACGCTAGGGACCCTAGAACTAGGACTAGAGACCCTAGAAACACCAAATATACCCCTGAACAGTCTCAACAGCTGCAGCTGCAGACGCAGACGCTTGACAGATCACATGCTCAGATAGAATCTAGCCATCCCGATGCATATGTGGCAAGCATTCCGCAACGTGGATTGTGCAAGCCAACGCGTCCAACTCCAATCACCCTTGATGGAAATATTTCCCGCCTCGAGGCAATTGAAAGCCTGCGACAGCAAGCAGTCGAACTCGCATCAGTGACGACAAACTTGCAATCCCGAACAGTCAGACAAACTGAGACAGAAGTAGATAATACAGACATCATCATTGATCTCTTCGGCCCCCAACAACAGATCACGGATCAACTAAATGAGATTGCGGTAAGACATGCGAATACTGACAGCCTCGAGGCTTCTCGAAAACAAGATCGATTCGTACAGAACCTACCGACCACTGCCCAAAGCAACGAGACAAATACCCAAATCCCTCTTAAGACTACACAATCAACGCCACCTCACAGAACTAAAACGCACAACCTGCCCCTACTAGATTCAGACGGCGAAAGCCCTCACACTAACACACAACCCAGACCAGGGAAAAAGAAGAAGGATCCTCAAGCTAGGGACTTTTTCAAAGCCACGGCCAAACCATCTCAACCAGCCCCCAGAAGCAAAACTAAAAAAAGGAAAATGAACTTATCCTCCAGCTCTGACAACGAGTTTCCGGCTCTCCCTTCAAACACCAGGCAACTACAACTGGATTACACACCATCAATCCCAACCAGCAACCCCTTCGAAGTCCTGGCTAACCCTCTTCCGGACGATGAAGGCATGATACAGGATAACCCAAGCCCCCCACCCACAAGGCCAAAGAAAGAAACACTACCTCCCCCGATCCATATGCGTGACATTCCAAACTTCCTGCAATTAGCCAAGACCCTGCAAGGCATCTGCACCAACCAGTTAACATTTGCCTCGTCTAACCAAGGTAACAAACGTTTGAAAGCTGGCAGCATAGCAGATTTCCGAGCAATCACGGCTCACCTAACATCTCAAGGGATTAGCTTTCATACATTCTCACTCCAAGAAGAGAAACGAATAAAACTGGTGATTCGTGGGATCGATGGATCGATCTCGGCTGATGACGTCAGGGTTGCCCTACGGGAGGAGCATGGAATCTCTGTGGAAAAAGTGGCTCAACTGACCTCTTATCGTGATAGTCAGGTAAACGACGAGGGTCAGAGGCTGCGAAGACCTCTCCCTATATACGTCGTGTACGCCAAAAACAAAGAGCTGGCAAACAAGATAAGACAGCTAGAAAGGCTATGCTATTGCAAGATTGTCTCGGTAGATGACTTCCACTCTCCGGTTGGGCCGGCACAGTGTTATCGCTGCCAGGGCTTTGGGCACACGTCGAGCTTTTGCGCCCACAAACCTCGCTGCCTCAAATGCTCGCTATACCATGAGACTGTGCACTGCCGGAAGGTACGGAGTGAACCGGCCAGATGTGCCAACTGTGGCCAGGCGCACACGGCTAACTACCGTGGGTGTCCTGCCTACAAGGAGGCTCTGAAGCGCCTGGAGCAGGGTCGTAACCCGCCCAGAGCCGGCAATAATAGGGGCAGACCATAGCAAACCACAGACTACCACCGTGATAAGCTGAATGTCAATGGCCGTGCAGACCGAGTCCCTAACATGGGCAGCTCAAACAATGATCTGGTCGACAAGCCCCCCCTTTCGAGGCAGGCAGCAAATGCGTGGGCAGCAAACAATATCAGCGAGGCAGTTGGGCAAAGAGGACTTGACGGTGTCCCGGAGCCTCAGGCGGGGGGTCACTGGCCGGCCCGCGGGGGATGGGGGTCGCAACCGAGCAGGAAAACCAAGCCAGCAACTCCCAAATGACTATCACGAACGAGAGAACGAATAAGATAACCACAGACAGCTCCCCCTGTGGTGCCCCTGGCGGCCGCGGGCGTGAATCCGGTCAAGATCGCACAAACCCAAACGCAAAACCCCTTCAGGAACCAAAAAAATCTAGCGCCAACTTCCAGACAGCCTTGGCTATGGCAAGAGAATAGGAACAACCTCACTGGGCCTCAACAGCAGCAACCATACCAACAACAACCCTCCAATCTCGACCCACAGTTCATCAACAGCTGGGCGCAGTGGGCTAATAATTTCCTGACTGAAATCATGACCGCTCCCCCTCAAATGAGAATTCACATTATCCTGTCTCGTACCATGCCGCTAGCAATGATTCAATCAGCCGTGCCTAACATCCCCCAAAATGGCTATACACCCTAAACCAAAGAAAAACCTGACACTAGTGGCGTGGAACTCAAACAGCCTTAAATCAAAGAAAGATGAGCTTGATCTTTTTATAAAACAACATAGGTGCGACATCTCTCTCATTAGTGAGACCTTCCTCAACAACGGACAAAAATTCAAACTTCCCAACTCAACAATCTATAGGAATGACAGACAGGCACATAGAGGAGGAACGGCAGTAATTATTCGTCGCGGGATTCAACACCACGAAGTGACACTACCACAACTAAAATCAATAGAAGCGACAGCTATACTTGTAGAAACAGAGACCGGCCCAATCAGGATTATAGCAGTGTACAAACCCCCAAAAACGAAGCTAGACACCTCCGACCTAGATAGCATTTTCTCTGACACAACACCAACACTTCTAGCAGGAGATTTAAACTGCAAGCACAGCGCTTGGAACTCCAGGATAACAAACCCAAACGGCAAAATTCTTTTCAACCACGCATCCCGTGAAGACTACATGGTCATGGGCCCAGACACCCCGACGTACTACTCAGACTCAGGGCACCGACCAGATGTTTTAGACATCCTGATAGCAAGCAACATCAATTGCTCCATCAAATTAAGTGCTGTTCAAGAATTAAGCTCTGACCACAACCCCGTATTATTGAAAACGGCAATGAGCTAGCGGAGGAGGCTCCACAACCCAAACAAGATCTCCGTGGAGTGGACTGGGATAAGTTTCAAGCCGAAATGGAAAGATCCAACTCCTGTAGACAAGCACCTGACAGTAGGGAAGAAATCGATAAAAATCTCACGGAAATAACTAACAACATAGCTGCCGCCATTCACGCATCCAAACCTAAGACCAAATCCACAAAAGCCTCAACCAGCAGCGATCTTCCCCCTCATATCATTCGGGCAATCAAGGCTAAAAACAAGATTAGAAAGGAATGGCAAAACCACAGAATACAAACAACCAAGACTCGACTGAACAAAATCACAGCAAATGTGCAGTCCCTAATTAACAAACACAACATCAAGACCTGGGATACTAAACTTAGAAGCCTCAAAACTAAAGACAACTCTCTCTGGCAATTAACTAAATGCATGCTTAAACAGCATCAGAAAGTCCCCCCCCCCCTTCATGGCCGTTACGGGATGGCCTACAGCGAAGCTAAAAAAGCCGAAGCGCTAGCAGACACGCTGGAGTCAGCCTTTACTCCTAACGATGATCCCTCAGACATTGACCACATCCGTAAAGTGAATAAAACAACGCATACCCTCAACTATCAGACACCAATTGCCTCTGAAATCATTCCGGTAACTGCAAAAGAAATACAAGAAGCAATCCAACGCCTTAAAAACAAGAAAGCACCCGGAATTATAAGTTCGAGTTAAGTTCGAGTTATGGTTCGAGATAACATCTCGAACCAAGTTCTAAAAAATCTTCCATCTTGCACAATTGAATTCATATCCAAAATCTTCAACTCAATGATGAGCCATAGTTATTTCTCCATCACACTTAAGCACTCAAAAATTATTCTCTTTCCAAAACCAGGGAAGGACCATACATTCCCTCAGAACTATAGGCCGATAAGCCTGCTCACAGGTCTATCAAAGCTCTTCGAGCGTGTCATACTTTCCAGAATTCAGTTCCACATCAGCAACAACACCATACTATGCAATGAGCAGTTTGGTTTTAGAAAAGGACATTCAACGGAACAACAACTGGTCCGACTGACGGAAATCATCACTAAAGGATTCAACACAAAGCTAAACACTGGTGTAGTCTTCTTGGATGTGGCTCAAGCGTTCGATAAGGTTTGGCATCAGGGCCTACTATACAAAATGATACAATACAAATTCCCCTCATACCTTACCACACTGATCAAATCCTATCTAAGCAATAGAACCTTCCAAGTGAGCCATGGAAGCTTCTTATCCACCACCAGGAAAATCAGGGCGGGGGTTCCCCAAGGATCACTTTTAGGCCCGGTATTATTCTCTCTTTATATCAACGACATGCCAAGGACCGAAAAAGTGGAGATGGCCCTTTACGCCGATGATACTGCCCTCATCACGCAATCCATGCGCGGTTATCTGGCCAGCCGACGACTCCAAACTGCGCTGGATGAGCTAGAAAACTGGTACGAGAAATGGAGAATGAAGATAAACGTAAGTAAAAGTAATGTCGTTCTCTTAACCAAACGGATAAAGAGCTCAATAATAAAGACTGAAGAAATCACGTTGTTTGGGGAGTGCATACCATGGAAAAAGGAAACCAAGTATCTGGGGCTAGTAATGGATAGCAAACTTACATGGGGTAAACACATAAAAATAATAGAGCAAAAAGCCAAAGAGAGGATGGGGATTTTAAAACCAATTTTTAAAAAAGGACTTGACATCAGAAATGGAGTTTTATTGTACAAATCCCTGATCTCACCAATAATGACATATGCGTGCAGTGCATGGGGGACAGCGCACAACAACAAGATTAAAAGTCTACAAATAGTTCAAAATAGGGTTCTGAGAAGGGTGACCAAAAGCCCATGGTACGTGCGCAACACAGACATTCACCGACAGGCAGGAGTGGCAACAATAAAGAATAATATAAGAAGCTTGGCAGAAAACTTCTTTAACAAATTGGATAAAATTGATAACCCGATTATTAATAGTATGGGAAAGTATGACGAGACGGAATGGACTAAATTCAAAAGACCAAAGACAACAATTGCGCCTACAAGCAAAACTTAATCATAGGAAAAACAACACTAATTATAATAATAATCTTAGCATAACACAAAATCAAAGTAAATAAATATCCAAAAACCGTCAATGTTTAAAACAAAATCAGACAACCAGAAAAGAGCAAAAATGCTCGGGGCTGGAAGGATCCAAGAGGTCTCTTCGAGACCTCTTAATCAAAAAAAAAAAAAAAAAAAAAAAAAAAACTGCAGAGGTCGCTTGACCGACTGGGTGTTTGGTACGAGGACTGGCGCATCGCGCTTAACACCGCGAAGACCACTGCTACCCTGTTCACCAGGAGCAGGAGAGCCAAAGCTAACCCTCCTCGTATCACTCTCCAAGGACATCCCATCACGTGGTCCAGCTCCAGCAAGTACCTAGGTGTCACCCTGGATGCAAAGCTGAGCTGGAAACCACATGTCCTCGAAGTCCGGAACCGAGCAATTGGCAAAATCGCGGCACTGATGCCTCTCTTCAAGTCGAAGGCTATGTCCATCGAGGCGAAGAGGAAACTCTTTGTTGCGATAGTGAGGCCGACGATCGGCTACGCATCTCCAATCTGGTGCTCTTTCAAGTACGGTCTCTTTGAGAAGCTGCAACGAGTACAGAACAGAGCTCTGCGCGCCGTCGCCGGCCTCCCCCAATGTGCGCGGACCTCCGACATTCACCGCGAACTCGGGATGGAGATTCTAGATCTCTTCCTTCATAGGCTCAATGTCCAGTTTTACGAAGGTATAGCTGGACACGAGAACCCCCTGATCGCAGGTCAAGCGACCTTTACCATGATGCCTCACGACAAGTACGCGAGGCCACACGCAGCTCTGCTCTAGCGTGGCCAGCTTGCTGGCATCCAAGAAAACAACTCCATCCTGAATCCCTCATCCCACCAAGCCAGGAACAACGCTTTTAAAACGGAAAATCCTTCCCACCCTCGGCGAAGTGTGCGAGATTCACTCTCAAACACGGACACCGAAACCAAGCCAGAAAGGTAGCCCGTCGGGAAAAAGCTACCTTTCGCGGCAAGTCTAAGCATCTAGCGTCGAATCTTGTGAAATGGCAGACACAGCAGCAGTTGCAGCGCCCGCGCCGGCTCCGGCCGCGGCGGCATCGCCCGCGAAGAAGACCGCCAAGTCGGCGGCGGCGGCGGCGTCGAAGAAGCCACGAGGCAAGCCAGCGCATCCCCGCACCTCGGAGATGGTCAACGGCGCGATCAAGGCGCTGAAGGAGCGCGGCGGCTCGTCCCTGCAGGCGATCAAGAAGTACATCTCGGCCAACTACAAGGTCGACGCCGAGAAGTTGTCGCCGTTCATCAAGAAGTACCTGAAGTCGGCCGTAACCAGCGGCGAACTGGTGCAGACGAAGGGCAAGGGCGCGTCCGGCTCGTTCAAGCTGTCGAGCGCCAAACCCGCCGGCGCGGCCGGTGCTCACCACCCTGCCAGCGGCGGTGGCGGCGTCGCCAAGGCCCGGAAGTCGACCGTCGGCAAGGTGGCCGCGGCGAAGAAAAAGTCTGTCAAGGCCGTGACTAAGCGCGCCTCTTCGGCTGGCTCGCCTGCCAAAAAGAAGACCGCGATCAAGAAGACCAAGTCCGCCGCTCCTGTCGCCAAGAAAGCGCCGGCCGCGAAGGCAGCCAAGGCGTCGGTCGCCGCTAAGCCGAAGAAGGCGGCCGCCCCGGCCGCAGTCTCGAAGGTGCAGAAGCCGAAGGCACCCAAGCCGAAGAAGGCCGTGGCTGTGAAGGCCAAGCCGTCGCCGCCGAAGAAGGCGACGTCGACGAGCCGCAGTCGCAAGTGAGCTCCGCCGAGCTTCGGAGACGACTGCGACCGCGGTGACCACGGAGTCGTCAACGGCGCACTGTCCCCTGTGCACACAGGGCCGTGAACCCAAACGACCTCTTTCAAGGCCTTAAAATCTGATCGAAAAAGAGCTTTTCGTGCACCCCGGTGTGACATGTCACGTGTCTCCATCGTATTGCAACGTTCTGCCCCCCGAGCGCTGGTTCGCGTTAGAACGCGG
The DNA here is from genome assembly GCA_947568835.1 of Protonemura montana. Classification (NCBI taxonomy): domain Eukaryota; kingdom Metazoa; phylum Arthropoda; class Insecta; order Plecoptera; family Nemouridae; genus Protonemura; species Protonemura montana. The sequence continues at coordinate 29,511,770 of OX387604.1, forward strand.
CCGGTGCCGATCGTGGTTATGCCGTGGGGTAGATTTTAGATTCTGCCTCGGTTTGTTTCTTTTTTTTTTGCTTTTGATTTTTAGAAACCAAGTAGGCAAGTAACGAGGCGACGGCAAATAAAAAAAAGATCTTATGTACCACAAATCACTTGGCATGCACGAAGATCTGAGCAGACTTGACCGCGAGATTCAGTACGGCCAGAACGCATCGCCCGTGCCGGGCTGTCGCGTGGAAAAAATGTTCGCCGTGCATTGGAAACTCTCTTATGTGATAAGTTTGGTTTTGGCCTTGAAAAAGGCCTTTTGTTGACATTGCCGCACGAGGGATGTGTTCGTACGTGACTAAGGCACGCTCCCCTCGAATACGCCGGGCGAGCTGGATGTCCTTCGGCATGATGGTCACTCGCTTGGCGTGGATCGCGCACAAGTTGGTGTCTTCGAACAGACCGACCAGGTAGGCCTCGCTGGCCTCCTGCAGGGCCATGACGGCCGAGCTCTGAAAACGCAGTTCGGTCTTGAAGTCCTGTGCGATTTCGCGAACAAGTCGCTGGAAGGGCAGCTTCCTGATGAGAAGCTCCGTGCTCTTCTGGTGGCGACGGATCTCTCGCAGGGCGACGGTACCCGGGCGATAACGATGGGGCTTCTTGACACCCCCGGTCGCCGGCGCGCTCTTGCGGGCGGCCTTGGTGGCGAGCTGCTTGCGCGGCGCCTTTCCTCCGGTCGACTTCCTTGCTGTCTGCTTGGTACGTGCCATGGCGAACGATCGGTCAAATCTGATGGGGATGTTTTTTTTTTTTTTTTTTTTTAGCCGTGGCCCCCATCCCGCCACGGCTGCATGGCGATCGCTTCACACTACATCGCCTCTGCCTTACACTATCAAAGATTGTGCAGCCCGTTGCAAGCAACAGGAATCTCTTATGTGCGGACATGACAGGATTCACGCAAGGATCAACAATGTCGGAGAGGTAGAATGCATTGATCAGCTTTTCGGCTGCTATAATGCTGTCATGCTTGGTTGTTAGTTGGTTTGACATTTCAAGATGGAATCGAGAAGAGAGAAAGGCAGTAAAAAGACCGGCACGAAAGTAAGATTGTGACGATCAAAAACTCTGCCGTGACATGCAGATAGAGAAGAGCAGGTTGCATCCCCACTAGAAGTGAGTTTGCTAAATCTGCGATAGGGCTATCAATTTAGTCTACGTGGGAGTAGGAATTGAAGTAGATGCAGGAATTTCTAGCTCTGGGAGGAGCATTTCCGTTAGAATGTCCACATGAGAGAGCAGTGGTCGTACAGGTTATTAAAAGGGCTATCTGGCGTCGGTCGCGGCGTACCTGCATCAGAAAAGCGTGTCAGAATGGTGAAATATGCTAAAAAGGTTCCTACCCGCCGTGCTAGCCACGGTTCCTGGTCTGCCCTACCTAGCATGTTTGAATTTAAATACCTAGAATTTCTCCGCTATTTGAAATATAGGGGATCGTACTGTGTGGTGAAGATGGCCTTCGGCCGTTTATGTTTAGTTTTTCTGTGTTCGTTGTAATGGCCTAGGGATTGAATTAGGGGATTAGGTGAATCTATGGTTTTATCATAAAATGTATTAGCTAGTTTTTGAGCAAATATTATTAGTGGATCTATCTTTAGTTCATCATGCAGTGTGTCATTACGGGTGCCCCTGGGGGCTTTAGTGATGATTCTCAGACATTTGTTTTGAATTATTTGTAATTTACGTATGTGTCGTTTGTCAGCCCCACCCCACACAGCCGATGAATATGACATCACAGGTCTAATTAATGTCTTGTAGAGCAGAAGGCCTTTTTGTTGGCTTAGGGCTGACTTTTGATTTAGGAGGGGGTAAAGCTCGGCAAGTCTGCCATATGCTCTACCTCGCATTTTGTTGGCGTGTTCACCAAACGTCAATCTAGTATCAAGATGAACTCCCAGATACCAGACGACAGGTTTCCAGTCTATTTTTACTGCAAAAAGGTGAGGCCGGGTAGTGGGTTTACTGGTGCCCGGTCTGCGGCCAGTAAATAAAATCGCTTTGGACTTAGCTACGTTAATTTTAACCCTCCATTTGCGATACCAATCTTGCAGATCATCCAGACCTTCCTGAAGACAGCGCGTGAGGCACGCTATCGACGGGGAGCTGCGATAGATTACTGTGTCGTCAGCGTAGATGCCAATCTCGGCGTTACTGGGTTTTGGAATGTCGTTAATGAAGATATTGAATAGAACTGGAGCCAGGATAGCGCCTTGAGGCACGCCGGCTGCGATGGGACGGATCGACGAGTGTTCGTTTTTAACGTTGACCACGAAGGATCTGTTAGTTAGGTATGATTTTATGAGGTGCACGTACCGGGCCGGAAGTAGAGTGTCAATCAACTTGAATAACAAACCCTCGTGCCATACCCTGTCGAAAGCTTTCTCGACATCTAGAAACACGGCACCGGTGACATGTCCCCGACTAAAACCTTTGGTGATGTTTTCTGTGATTCGTATTAGTTGATGGTCGGTGATATGTTTAGCTTTAAAGCCGAATTGTTCATGTCTGATGCTTTTGTGATGATTAAAGTGTGCAAGCAGCCGTGCTTGTATTACTTTCTCTGTTATTTTACTGAGAGAGCTGAGAAGGCTAATTGGGCGGTGATTGCCTGGGAGTTTGTGATCTTTATTTGGTTTAGGAAAAGCTAGTATTTTGGCAATTTTCATGGCACTGGGAAAGTGCATGAAAAGTATGATATTATTAATTATGTATGCAATAAATTCTATGGCCCTATGAGGAAGATTAGAAATCGCTATGTTAGAGATATTATCGAGGCCTGGGGCCTTTTTAGGGTGTAGTTTTTTAATTATGTTTTTTATTTCGGCGGTGTTTGTTTTGTGAAAATTGCGATCTACTGGTTTAAGCAAGAAGTTATTGACTTTATTGTTTACCGTTGTTATTTGTGTGACGCATTTAGGCTCTTCGTTCGGCTGAAATGTCTGCTCAAGGGTGTCAGCTAGCACGTAAGCTTTATCGCTGTCTGTGTATGCGATCCCATTTACACCTTGCAGTGGTGGGATAGCATGCGCCTTTCGCGTCAAGGCACCCGTGAGTTTCCATAACGACCGATCTTGAGGGTTGATTTGACTGATTTTATTTTCCCATTGTGTGTGATTGTGTTTGGCCACGTCGGTTTTAATCTGTTTAACTAGGCGGTTTACCATTGTTTTAAGAACTGGTTTTCTGACTTTTAGATACAGTTTCCTGCATTGATCTTTAAGTTTGATATTATCCAGGATTTCCTGGGGTAATTTAGTATTAAAAAATTTAGGTTTATTGAGTGGAATATTTTTATTAATAGCTGTCTGCAAGACTGCCGTGAAGCGAGTTACATGTGATTCTATGTCTTGTGTGTTTTTAATAACTTCAAAGTTGTCCAGCTCGCTGTTGATCTCGGTTCTGTACGAGTCCCAGTCTGCTTTCTTATAATTGAGAGTTGGTCTTGGAGTGATGCGGCCTGGCGGAAAACTTGGTATATATGCTAGTCGCCGGCGTGCCGTGACCCGATTGGCCAGACCAGCCGAAGGCGCCGGCGACGGGCACTTGCGGCGACGTTAAAGACATTCGGGCATGTTTGGAGGTGACAAAAATCGTGCCCAACACGTGCCGCGGTCGGCGTCGGAGGCGTCGGTTGTAAAATGCATGGCCCAGGGTGCGATGGGTTTGTGTCAGTGGCGGCCGCCGCGTCTACTGTCGGCCGGCTCGCACCTCGTGATTGGCCGTGAAAAAAGCTTATATACAGGCACCCGAAAACCCGACTGAGAGTCTCATGCTCTACCGACTGAGCTAGCCGGGCTAGCTCTGGGTTTTGGAATGTCGTTAATGAAGATATTGAATAGAACTGGAGCCAGGATAGCGCCTTGAGGCACGCCGGCTGCGATGGGACGGATCGACGAGTGTTCGTTTTTAACGTTGACCACAAAGGATCTGTTAGTTAGGTATGATTTTATGAGGTGCACGTACCGGGCCGGAAGTAGAGTGTCAATCAACTTGAATAACAAACCCTCGTGCCAGACCCTGTCGAAAGCTTTCTCGACATCTAGAAACACGGCACATCCGTTTTTTTTTTTTTTTTTTTTTGGCTGTAAGGGGACTTAAGCCCCTTACTTGTCTTTCCGGTGCCGAGCTCCTTGGCTCCTTGCCGGTTGTCAGATGTTATTATTTGATACGTGTCGTTTTTCATTAATTATGACCCTATTCTATGCTAATTATTTCTAGTTAATTCTATTTTGCAGGCTTTTGCCCTTGTTTGCTAGTGGTTAGTCGCTGCCAGATTTTTGATTAAGGGATTACTATTGGTTGCCGACCTGGCTAAGAATTTCTCCTTTTCTATGGCTATTGTGGCTCTTATGAGTGGGATTTTTGTTTGTCTTCTGATATCTTCATTACGAATGTACCACTGGCTTTTTGTTGCTCGTCTCAGAGCCTTGTTTTGTGTTATTTGAAGTGCTTTTATCTTGTTGGGGTGTGCGGAAGCCCATACACTGCTCGCATATGTAATTATGGGCAATATGAGGGTCTTGTACAATGTTAGGCCATTGCTTATGCTGAGTGAACTTCTTTGTCTCAGAAGTGGCTTTAGTAGGCCCAGCCTCAAGTCCGCTTTGGTTTTGATGTATTTGATATGCGGGCCCCACCGCAGTTTGCTATCCAGAACGACACCCAGGTACATCGATTGCTTATTCCATGGTATATTTTCCCCGAAAAGGTTGATGTTATTGGTTCTATTTTTGTGCGTTTCTTTAGCCTGTTTGGTAAAAAGAACCGCACTGCTTTTACTGACGTTTATCTTTATTCTCCATTTTTCGTACCAATCCTCCAGGAGGTCGAGGGCTTCCTGCAGCCTGTCACAGGCGAGGTGGCCTCTTTTTGATTGGGTGATTAGAGCTGTGTCATCAGCATAGAGGGCCAGTTCAGTCCTAGGTGATCGGGGAATGTCGTTAATGTAAAGGTTAAAGAGTACAGGTCCCAGTAGGAGCCCTGAGGGACTCCTGCTTTAATTTTCCTTGTGGAGGAAAAGGCATTTCCGTGGGAGACTTGGAAGGTGCGCCCGCTCAGATATGATTTAATGATGCGTGTAAGGTATACCGGGAATTTGTTTTCCATCATTTTGAAAATGAGCCCTTGGTGCCAAACCTTATCGAACGCCTGTGCAATGTCCAAAAACAGCACCCCAGTGTGCATTTTCCAGTCAAAGCCTTTTTGAATTATGCTTGTTAGTCTAGCCAGCTGCTGTTCGGTTGAGTGCTTACGCCTAAATCCGAATTGTTCATTGATTATGATGTTTTTTTCTATAATATGAAGTTGAAGTCTATCCATAAGTATTCTTTCGAAGAGTTTTGAGAAGCCTGTAAGGAGACTTATTGGTCGGTGGTTTTGAGGGAACCCATGATCCTTAGCAGGTTTCGGAAAAAGAATTATCTTGGAATGCTTCATAACTGGTGAGAAATAGTTGAGCTGGAGCATCATGTTAAAGATGCATGAAAGTTGTTCTAGTGCATTTTCGGGTAGCTGTTTGAGGACTTGGTTTGGTATGTTGTCCGGGCCTGGTGCCTTTTTGTTTTTAAGCCGTTGAATTACCAATTGTATTTCCTTAGGGGAGGTTTGGATTATTGAGTCCTCTTCCTGGATCAGATCGTTGAGAGGCCGGGTGGCTCGATTGACCAGAGCAATATGGTCTATGTCAGATGGATCATTGTTAGGTAGGAAGGTCGACTCTAAGGTGTCGGCAAAGGCTTCGGCCTTATCCTGGTCATTATAGGCCATTCCATTTCGCCCATGGAGAGGGGGGGTCTTTTGGGGAATTCTTAGAATTGCCTTGGTCATTCTCCAAATGGAGTTGTCTCTGAGTGCTAGTGAATTTAGTTTAGCTGCCCACGTTTCATTGTTGTGGTTGGCTATCTTAGTATGTAACTTTCTAGTCTGAGCGTTCAGTCTCATCTTTGTGTCTGGGTTGCCATACTTTTGCCATTCTTTTCTTAATTTGTTTTTCGATTTAATTTCTTCAAGGATGTTTGAAGGAAGGTCCCTGTTTTGAGCTTTTAATTCGTGTCTGGTTTTGGTTTTGGGAGCTTGGGTCTGGGCGTTTATGCTCTGTGTTATTATGTTTGTCAGTTCAGTCAAGCTGGCGTCGATCTCGTCTCTGCTTTTTGGCGGGATTTTGTTTTTTATCGCCTGTGATACGTGGATTTTGAATTTGCCCCAGTCAATCTTTCGGAGGTCTAGCTTGGGCTGGGGAATAACTTCAATTGCCTCATTACCGTATTCAACTAGTAGGGGATTATGGTCCGAGCTAAGTTCTGAGATAGAGCTGAGCCTGATTGAGCAGTTGATGTTATGGGCTAGCACTATGTCAAGGACATCAGGTCTGTGCCCTGCGTCTGAGAAGTATGTGGGAGTGTCCGGTCCCATGACTATATAGTCATTTTGTGTGCAATGAGAGTAGAGTAGTTTACCGCTGGGATTTGTAATTCTTGAGTTCCAGGATGGATGTTTTGAGTTTAAGTCTCCGGCAACGAGGGTTGGAATGCGGTCATTTAGAATAGTGTCTATGTCGGAAGTGTCCAGTTTGTTTTTGGGGGCTTTGTAGATTTCTATTAGTCTTATCGGACCTGATTCTGTTTCTACTATTATTGCTGTAGCCTCTATCGACTTGAAGGGTGGTAGGGGTATTTCATGGTGAGAAATTCCACGTCGGACCACTATCGCTGTTCCACCCCCGTGGCCTGTCCTGTCGTTTCTGTAGATGGTGGTATTTTGGATTTTAAAGGTTTGCCCTGATTTTAGAAAGGTCTCGTTTATAAGTGCTATGTCACAGCGGTGGTTATTGAGAAACAGCGCAAGTTCATGTTTCTTTTGCCGTATGCTGTTTGCATTCCACGCAACGATGGTCAGGTTTTTTTTTAGGTCTTTTAAGGTGTGCTGCCATAGTGGGTGTGGTTAGGCATGGCTGTTTGGATCATGAGCAGTGGAATGGTTTTAGACAGAATGATGTGGACTCTCTGTTGTGGTGGAGCATAGAGGACTTCCATAAGGAGCTGGTTGGCCCATTGTTCCCAGCTGTTCCAGAGTTGTGGGTTTAGCGCTTGGAAATGTACTGGTTGGTGTGGTTGCTGACTGGTTGGGTGATGGGCAGTGGTTTGTTGTTGCCAAAGCCAAGGCTGTTTGTCAGTTTGTTGTTGGCGCCTGAAGGGATTGGGAACTCGGGCATTTGGCCCGTCTTGATACCCGTCTGAGGGAGTTGATGGTGTCTCATGCCGTCGAATTGTATCACTGCTAAGCGAAGGAACATTTGTAACAGTGGTTGTTGCTGTTGGGTTATACCCCGAGTTGGTAGCTGACAGGGTTGGGTTATCATGGTGGTGGGTTTGTGTTTCAATCCCTTGTGCTCCCCGCTCTGTCTCCCCCCCGGACCTGGGCCCTCGGGCACCGTCTAGATCTGCACGCCCTGACTCTGGCTGCTGATTATGATCTGAGTCATGTTGGGTGTTCCATACATTGGCATTGACTGTAAGCTCAGGAGGAGGGAGTTTGTCCGCCAGGTTGTTGGTCCAGGCACCCTGAGCTGCACGGTGGTGAGCCGTGCCGAACTGGGGCCGACCTGAGGTTTTTTCGCCACTGGTTTGAGTGTTAGCTCTTTGTTCCATGCGCTTTTGTGCGTTGCTGTAGGCAGAACACCACGGTAGTTTGCCGTGTGTGACTGTCCGCAGTTTGCACATCTGGCGGGTTCGCTCCTTGCCTTAGAGCAATGGACAGTCAGATGTTGTTGGGCACATTTCAGGCAGCGAGGAGTGTGCGAACAGTAACCTGACGTGTGTCCGAAGCCCTGGCACCGATAGCATTGCGTAGGACCCTTAGGGGGACGGAAGTCATCAACAGAAGTGATTTTACAATAGCAGAGTCTTTCAAGATTGCGGATTCTTTTAGCTGCTATTTTGTTTTTGGTGTAGACAACATAGAGAGGTAATGGTTTCCTGGCTCTGATGCCATCCTCTCCAGATGTGGAGTTGGTGTTGCGGAAGGACGTCAGCTGTGCTACTTTTTCGGTCACTATCCCATGTTCCTCCTCGAGAGCAGTTTGAACATCCTCGGCGGCTATCGAACCATCAATCCCTCGGATTACCAGCTTAATACATTTCTCTTCTTTTAAGGAGAATGTATGGTATTGAACGTCATGGTCTCTTAGATAGGCTGTAATTTTACGGAAGTCGTTTATGCTTCCGGCTTTGAGGCGTTTATTCCCATGTGAGGAGGTTGCAAAGGTAAGCTGGTGTGAGCAGAGGCTTTGTAGAGTTCTGGCGAGACCCAAGAAGTTGGGTATGTCGCTCAGGATAAGTGGAGGCGGGGGTGGACCTTTGTTTCCTAATGTCATCTGGACCGTTGGTTGGGAATCTGCTATGGTGTTTTCCTGGGTGTCCATGTTGGCCAGGGCTTCGAAAGGATTGCTGGTGGGGATGGTAGGGGTGTAATCTAGCAGGAGTTGTCTGGTGGGGATGGGTAGGGGAGGATACTCATCTTCTGGGGTGGTGTTTAAATTTGATAGTTTCCTCTTTTTTGAGGTGTTGTTATGTTGCAGGGCTTGTCTAGCAGAGGTTGGTAACGCCTTGGCATTTTTTCGGTTTGGCTGGGATGCTACATGAGCTGACAGGTCTGGCTGGCTTGGTGACCTGTTCTTGGCGATTTCGTCAGTTATGTCCTTGTCGATGTCTGGCATGTCAGGGAGTTGTGAGTTGGGAGCGTCATTTTGTTGGAATGGTTTTATTGTTGTCATCTCTAGGCTTATTCGAGCCGTTTTACGTGATTCGGTTGGCTGGCTGGTATTTAAAGTAGGGTTGTGTTTTCCCATGAGTTGTTGCCCATGTGAGCTGTTGGCGGTCAATGTATTATGTTGTTTTGCAATGGCATTGATCTGATTTTGAATGTATCTCGGGGATCGCGAGAGATCTATTATGTGATCATTATGGTTGCTGACCTTGGGGGGTGTTCTGGGTATGGCTCCCGCCTGGTGGTGGTTTTGACCTAAATTTGTACTATTTTTGATCGGCTTTAGGGTTGCAGCTTGCATTCTTATTGAGTTTATAGCTTCTTCTCGAGAGAGGTTGGTATCAATCGAGACTCTTTCGACTGGGACTGGATTGCACATGACGCGTTGAGGTCCGCTTGCAGCGTTTACAGCATGTGTGTGAGAGTTGTCTGGCGGCGTGGTTTTTACGATCTTTGACGGTGTTCGAATCATCTTATCAGGTATATGAGACGATTTCGTGATTGTTTGAGTTTCGTGGAGGTAGAGCTCCTGTGCGTGGTGGATCGCTTGGTTTTTCGCTTGGGGGTCTATCAAATGAACCCTACCCGAGTTCGGAACGGTTCCCTGGGACCTCTATCCGCTGCGGCAACCGGCTCCGACGCCGGTTACTACTGGGCGGAAGAGTCTGCCTGGCGAGGCTACCTGCTGTGTTGTCAGGGTTGATTAACACACGGCAGGGGACTGGAGATGGTGGAATGTATGACCATATATGGTCATGCCACCGTTGATGAAGTTGGCGCACGAAGAGGCAAGGGTCGCTGCACGTGCCGACTGGCCGTGCGGGTAATGAACTTGCTGCTTCAGTGCAGCTGTACTTACTTTGCTTGCCAAGCTAACCAAGGCAAAAGGCCTATCCATAAATAGCCAGCCTCGGTTTTATGAGCCTAAGGCTTGTTTAGACTTTTGTCTTGCGTGCAAGAGCGTCTTATTGACTTGTAAGCTAAACAAAATCGTCTTGGATCGAGGTGGGTTCGAACCCAGTCCCCCTAGCACACAGGCTGCTGAGATAGCCACTGGGCTACACGAGCTGCCGTGCTAGTCTCTGAGACGCATTCCATTGACAAGAAATGCGTCATGTAAGAGACCCTCGCTCAGGTATGCGGGTATTGACCGGTCGCATGAGCAATCAGGGGATTTGTCTCGAAAAGAGATGCTACAGCATTTAAAATGTTGGACTCACCAGTACAGAAGATGATGGATTTTGGCGATTTGTGTCTAAAATGCGGCACTACAAGGCGCCCTGGACGTGTTTGTGGACTGAGGCACGGGTGGCTTGATGCACTTGCACTTGCACATTCATTTGCACTTTGTCCAAGTAAAATCTATTGTTTGCGAACTTTTCATACGCATGTCTTTTTTTAAAATAAGAGAGTAATATTGGTAATAATCTAATTTAATATCATTGATTAGCAATGATGGTCAATACTATAATTTAGTGTGCAATGAATGGCATTTTAGAAAGCAAAGTGCGTATGAGAAATGTATTAGCTTACCAATATCAATGGGCTTGGGCAAACACACGGTCACTGACACACGATCACGATCACGGAGCGATGTTGACTGGACGGCTGCTGCGCTGCGACCTATCGCACATCCGGTTTGCACCGGGGGAATCTTATTTATACTGCCCTGCGGGGGCTTTGAAATAAAATCTTGGATGTGTGAAGCACGGGAAGGATTTGCACGGAATTATCAAATCGCGTGATCTGATTGGTGCGGGGTAGGAGTGGTGGGGATGGGAACTCAACATGCCCGGTCGTTCTGCCTGTATGGTTTACCGGGGAGAGGACATCTTCTCGCCGGGGTCCGGCAAGCCGTTAGTGACCCCGACTGGCTGGTCTCAAAATCGCGAGACTTGGAGGAAATTTGGGAACATTATTTTTTTTTTTTTGCGAATGCGGAAATTTTTGGCCAAGTGATGAAAAGTCACGTGGCCAGAAGGACGTATAGGTAGGTTCCGTGGGAAAGCGGCGAAGAGTTGATGATGATGATGAGGTGATGTGAACGTGGTGCCTTTTTTGTTTGTTGCGGCGTGGAATGAGGTGAGTACAATTAGCCAGGAAAGATCTGACTAATTGTGTGTTGTTTTGGTGTTTGGCAATGGAAAGTTGTCAAACAGAGCGGAGAGATGTGAGTTGTTGTCGTGTTTGACGAAGAAGTACAGGATGTAGGAGATGAGGTGTAGTGCCTTTTTTTTGCGGCAGGGAATGAGAGGTGGCCTGACAAAGCTGAAAGCCAGCTAAGTCAGTGATGATGGTCTGGTCGGTCAGTCAGGTAGTCAGTCAGTCAGTCCGAGTCGGCTGATCAGCGGGTTTTCATGTTCGCCGAGCGCGGCGAAGAACGGCTCGTTCAGTCGGTCGATGAAGTCGTCTAGCATCGGCAAGTCACATTGTCGGTGAATGTCGGCTGTCCTCGCGAACATGGGCAGTCGCAGGGCGGCCCGAAGCACCCGGTTCTGTATTTTCAGCAGACTCGCTCGGTGTTTTTGAGCGCAGTCTGCCCAGACCGCACAGCCGTATGTTAGTGTCGGTCTGATGATCGCTGTGTAGAGCAAGGTCTTCTGCTCTACCGACATCGTCTTCGAGGTGAGGAAGCGGCCAGAGGGCGTTGAGTTTGCCCACGGCCTTGTTTCTTGTAATGTCTAAGTGTTGTCGGAAAGTCAGTTTTTTGTCGAGAGTCACTCAGAGGTATTTGACGGAGTCTTGCCAGGTAATGTCAACGTCGCCCAGAGCAATCGATGGCACGTAGTCTGGTTTGGTCCGTCGAGAGAACAGCGTCGCAGTTGTCTTGGTCGCGTTCACCTCGATCCGGTGGCGTCGGAAGTAGCGTGAAAGTATGTCGAGTGCGTCTTGTAAGTCGTATTGCAGTGTCCTGGCCAGCTTGGATTGACAGAACACTGCAGCGTCGTCTGCGTAGAGGGCTATCTGCGTCCCCGGCAGCTCGGTCGGCATGTCATTCGTGTACAAGTTGTACAGCAGCGGCGACAGCAGGCTGCCTTGCGGGACCCCGGCAGATATTGGTCGTTCTTCAGAGCGCGCGTCCCCGTGTGACACGAAGAAACGGCGCCCGTCGAGGTAGCTTGCCAGCAGCGTGACAAGGTCGGCGTCGATGCCAAGCGCTCGAAGCTTGTCGATGAGCCCGGCGTGCCAGACGCGATCGAAGGCCTTGGCGATGTCGAGGCATACGATGCCGGTCAGATGTTTCCGCGCAAAGCCGTCGCGTATCGCGTCTGTCACGCGCAGGAGTTGGTGGCTCGTCGAGTGCTTTGCCCGGAAGCCGAACTGCTGGGGTATCAGCAAGGCCGCGTCGTCGACTTGTCGCTGTAGACGGCGCAGAATCACCTTCTCGCACACCTTTGAGAGGCATGAGAGTAGGGATATCGGGCGATGATTGTTGACATCCCTAGGTGACTTGCCTGGCTTCGGGAAGACTATGATTTTAGCAGTCTTCCATTGGCCAGGGAATCTGCGCAATCGCAGCGATGCATTTGTTATGTCGACCAGCCGTTGGGCCGCCTTGTGACATAGCTCGGGGTTGGCTATGTTTGGAATCTGGTCAGGACCCGGTGCCAAGATCCCGGTTCTGACCGCCGAAGAGGGTGGTTGTGTTTGCTTTCTGTGCTATGGTCGCTTGCTGAAAAAGCATATCCTCGTGTTCTCGTGTTTTCGTGTTTTAATCGCTTTGCGATTAACCCGACTCATGTCATTCATCATCGTGTTTAATTGTGTAATCGTAATAAACTCTGTGTTGATCGGTTGTTAAATTGAACTTGAGTGCTTCGGCACGCCCACCAGCTCCACGTCTTTAATTACGTGTTAATTATATGTCGTGTGAATAGCGTTATCGGACTTGAGTACTTTGTACGAACATTTATCGTGTTTTCTTATGTGTAATGTGCGTGTTTTAATATAAGAATTGTACATTTATACCAGGCCATGCCTAATAAAAAGGTAACGGTACCTGCTCGCCGTGCCTCAACAGGCCTATGATCGCAAAGGCAACCTTTTTGAAAGCCACCCCCACCCCTCTGCAGCCAGGCAAGCGAGCCGCTGCAAGCTCGTCGCCGCATTCCTCAGCTGAAGAATGCGATATTTCAGCCTCAGGGATAGTCCCTTCCAAAACATCGACACAAACTTGGCGCAAGCCGAAGAAAACGTGCAGGCACACCCGCGACCTTGCGTCGCCAACAGACGTCGCAAATAAATTCGCCGCCCTCTCCGACGAGTCGTCAGGTATGGACACCGACGACGACTCGTCAGACTCAGATATCGCCACGTACATCGCAGCCCCTAAACAACACAAGAGGGTCCCTGCGATTGTATTTAAAATACAAATGCCCCACGGCAAAATTATCGCGAAAATAGACGCTCTTGTCAACAAGAGCTATAACGTCAAGGTCACTGGAGACCTTTACAAGCTCACCCTCAAGTCCCCTCAGGACTATAGCGCCGTTACCGACGCCTTCAACAAGGAAGGCGTCGAATATCACACCTTTGCCCTCATAAAATCGAAAGGGCAAAGATTTGTCATCCGTGGGCTCCCCCGGTCGACCGAGCCAACAGAAGTCGCCGCCGAGCTCCGCGAGCTTGGACTGAAAACGAAAATCGTGGTACAGATCCACCGTTCCATCGACGGAGTGAAGACTCCACTCCCCCTTTTCGCCGCGACGCTTGAACCGACGCCTGGGAAGGCGCCAGCTGACCTGTAGCGTATCACTCGACTGCAGCGCTGCGTCGTTACCACCGAGGCGCCGCGCTACTACTGTGGTCCGCCGCAGTGCCACCGATGCCAGCGCATCGGACACGGAGCTGCATTCTGTCACCTAGCGCCACGCTGCGTGCGCTGCGCATGTGCTCACGAGGTGGCTAACTGCCCCAATCCCCGAGGTGCGTTATCAACCTGCACGTGCTGCAACGGCCAGGGGGCACACGTCGCGAGCTTCCGCGGCTGCCCATTCTTGCTTCGCGCCAAAGAAGCAGGTAACAGAAACTCGAACGTCGACGGCTGGACTGAAAAATCCACGCCTGAGGCATCCAAACCCAACCATGGTCAACAGGCGGCGGCGCCTCGGCCCACTCAACGCTCAACAATGCGGCCAAGACTAGAGATGCCTCCACCCTTGACCAAATCCTTCGCCCACGCCGTCCAAGGCGGCCCCAATCCTGCCAACCAACGCATAGAATCCCAACCAATTCCCACCAACATCCCGATCAGACCTGATCACCAACCCTGCCATCCAAGGCAATCCCCCAACTGCCATCCAAGGCAACAAACCCACTGCCGCTCCTCGAATCCCGTCCGCCGAACACGGCACCTCCACCGACCACATTCTCCTCGAAGAACTAAAAATAGTCTTCGAAGCTATTATTCAGCAAATCCTGCTGCTGAATAATACCGTCCTCGCTCTATTCGCCAAACATGCCAGCAAACCCTAGGGCGCGCTCCATCAAAATCATCAGCTGGAATGCCAACGGCATTCGGCAGCGCACTGACGAGCTGGTCGAGCTAATGCGCGAGACCGACGCCGCCGTCGCATTGATATGCGAGTCACACCTCCAACCCGGACATCGCCTTCGCGTGGCCAACCATACCGTATACCGAACGGATCGTCCCGGCGGCGTCTCTCGCGGAGGCACAGCCGTGATCGTTCGAAACACGGTCAGCCACGAGGAAATCGCGCCGCTTCCCCGACTGCATCGCCTGGAGGCGACAAGCATCCCGTCGCCGACGCCGTCGCCGGCCCGCTGTGCCTATACGCTGTCTACTCGCCACCCTCACAACGCATTGTTGAACTCGACATCGACGCCCTGTTTGAGTCGTCAAAGCCAACGCTTGTTGCTGGCGATCTCAACGCCAAGCATAAGCTGTGGAATTGTCCATACAACAACCCCCAGGGCAACAAGCTTCTCGCGCAGGCCCAGCGAGAAGGCTTCTCTATCTCCTGCCCCGTCGATCCAACACGCGTGCCGTCTCGCGGCAAACCATCTGTCATCGACATTGTTCTGTCCAAGAACATGAAGCACTCGTTCGATTTGCAAACAATAACAGCGCTTTCTTCTGACCACATACCAGTGCTGATCACAGTCGGCGCTGAAATAGACACGTCGCTGCCGCCCAAGAAACCGTGCTGCAAACGTGCAGACTGGCGTAAATTCCAGGATGACCTTACACCGCGCGTCGAAAAATCCCCCCTGGACTGCCCGGCAGCCGTGGACGCCGCCGTCAGACATCTCACGGCGTCGATCCAGGCGTCTATCGCAGTCAGCGTGCCGCTATCTCGTCCGCCACGAAATACATTGTTCGACCTGCCCGCTTACATCCAGCGTGCGATCGCGGACAAGAACAAAGCTCGTCGCCGCTGGCAACGTTGCCGGACCGCTGATCTCCTCGCTGAATGGAAGGGACTGTAAGCAGAGTTGCAGCTCATCATTCCCGACCATCGATCAGCCAAATGGGACGAGGCAGTGGGCCAACTGCACGTCGACGATCACTCCATCTGGAAAATGACGCGTCGCCTCCTGAACAAGTCGTTACCAAACCCACCGCTCCAAGGCAGGACGCTCCTGGCTTGCAGTGCGCGGGACAAAGCTGAGGTGCTCGCCGACTCGCTGCAGGCGCAGTTTGAGCCGAATCCACCGAGCCGAATCACACCGGAAGTTGAAGCAGATGTCGCCCGCTACCTCGACGCTCACCCCGCCGCGGGGCATGCCGACGACGTGCCGCCCGTCACGCGCGAAGAAGTGCATAGCTACGTCACTCGGCTCAAAGACCGCAAGGCCCCTGGAGCTGACAAAATTGTCAACATGGCTATTAAAGAACTGCCAACACTCGCTTGTCTCCGCCTCCAGCACTTTCCTCGCCCCTGGAAAGAAGCAAAAGTGATAGTACTGCCGAAGCCCGGGAAGTCACTCCGCGATCCAGCGAACTGGCGACCCATCAGCCTACTCAGCGGCATGTCAAAACTGCTCGAACGAGTCATCCTCACGCGACTCAACGAACAGTGCGAGACAAACGTCCCCATCATCGACCAGCAGTTTGGGTTCAGACCCGGCCACTCCACCAACCACCAGTTGTTACGCGTCGTCAACTTCATCACACGCGGTTTCAATTGGAAACAATACACGGCCGCCGTCTTCCTGGACGTCGCCAAAGCATTCGACCAGGTCTGGCATGACGGGTTACTATGGAAGCTCGCGAGGGCGGAATACCCACCGTACATTGTCAACATTGTCGCCAGCTACCTGAAAGCCCGAACTTTCCACGTCTCGAAGGACGAGCAACGCTCTTCGACGCGCCCGATCGCCGCCGGCGTGCCGCAGGGAGGGATCCTATCGCCGATGCTGTTCATCATCTACGCAAACGACATTCCAACAGACATGGCGAAAACTATCATCGCAATGTATGCAGACGACGTCGCCGTGCTAGTGCAGTCAAGGAGCATTGACCTCGCCTCTAGTCAGCTGCAACTCACCCTCGACCGGCTTGCTATCTGGTATGCCGACTGGCGCATCGCCATAAACACGAACAAAACAACCGCTACCCTCTTCACGAAACGCGTGGTCCCTCGTCGCCATCCAGTCGTCACGCTGCAGGGCATATCGCTCTCTTGGTCTTCACACAGCAAATACCTCGGCGTAGTCATCGACAGGAAGTTGTCTTGGCGGGCCCACGTAGAGGCAGCTCGAACAAAGGCCATTGGAAAACTGACCGCACTCCGCCCATTGTTCAAGAACAAAACAATGTCACTGGATAACAAGATTCACTTATACCTGTCCATCATCCGACCGACGATAACATACGGGTCGCCGGTCTGGTCCTGCTGCTGCCGGACTACATTTGAGAAGTTGCAAGTAGTTCAAAACAGTGCCCTAAAATACGCCGCAGGACTGCCGTCCTACACCCGAACAGATGATCTGCACGCAGAACTCAACTTCGAGTCGCTCGAGGATTTCGTGTTGGTCCTGAACATGAATTTCTTCTCCACCCTACCCGATCACGATAATCCCCTTATTGCCACCCAAACCGCTTTCGAACGCAACCCGTTTGATACCCTTCCGCCTTGCTGTAGCCTAGTCACTAACGGCTTGCCGGACTAGAGCTCCCCAAAAGTATCCACAATCAGGTCACTAACGGCACAGCCGACGACCAAATTCCCGCGAACAAAACAAAAACATCGAAAAAAAAATTAAAAATAAATAAAAATAAAACATATCGCCGACGCAACAAGCCTCACGGCAATCAGCGCAAACTCGCCAAACATATTGCCGAACTCGTCATACGCCATGGGGGACCCGGTGCCTTCTGTTTCTGCAGCTGGGCGACGATCGTTGCTACCTCGGCGAAGGTGGCCGGTTCGATGTCGCCCGTGTCTCGCTCGCGTTGTTCGGCGAGGAATGCTTCGACTCGGCGCTCTATGCCTCCCGAGTAGCGATTTGCAGGGTTTGGTGTAAACTGCTCCTGCAGTGAATCGGCAAAAGCAGCGGCTTTGTCGCGCGAAGTCACGGCCAGATGGAGGCGGCCTTGAATCGGCGAACTAGCCGACTGCTTGTTTAGCAGTTTACGCGTCATGCGCCAAGTGCTGCCATCAGTCGTGGCGAGCTCGCCCACCAAGGTCGACCATCGTTCGTCCCGAAACTCGTCAAGTGCTCGTCGCAGTTCCTTCGTCTTCCTGTTGTATACTGCCTTCAAGGTTGCCGTGCGAAGCTGTTGCCAGGCTCGCTTGCTCCGGTTTTTGTCCTTGATGGCAAGTATCAAGTGCTGCGGCAGATTGAAACCAGTCTTGAGTAAGTTCCTTTTAAAAAAGAACTTAGTTCAGTTCCAGTTCCTCCTCCTTGAAAGGAACTTAATTCAGTTCCAGTTCCTTAAAAAAAAAAGGAACTGAATAGTTCCTTAAAAGGAACTAAGTTCCTATTTCAGTTCCTTAAAAATTCTCGACTTATACCAAAACCTAATGTTTTGTTCAATTCTTGCAATAAAATTGAGGAGAAAAATGGCTTCGTGGTTTTGGGTGGATTTTGGGGATTAAGGATTGGTGGGTAATTGCAATACAAACATGAAGCTTAATCACATTTAAAATATATACATTTATACATTTAATAATTCATACCAAAATTGTGTCTAAATTTACAAAAATGTACAAGTCAGAGACCTATCTTCAGCCGTAAGCATCTCTCAAAATTTACATCGGACATCTTGCCCCTACGGTCAGTGAAAATCAACCCCCCCGTACTAAATACCCTTTCCACTCCGGCGCTGGACGGAATCGGAGTGTTGAACTTTATAAATAGTTTTCTTAAAATTGGGTACGCTGCTACAGTTAATTCAGCCACCTCAGCAATTGGAAAATTTAAGAATTTTTCTAGCTCATTGCTACTCCCACTCCCCGATTGTCCCGGCTTGGCAAAATCAAAGAGTCCATCCTCGTCCTCCTCACTCTCTTCGTCGCCGGCTAGTATGGATGGCGAAGCGCAACGGACCTCCTCTTCCAGCCAGCCGCGAGCAATGTCCTCTTTAGTTGTGTCCTTCATCCACTTGAAGACGTAGTGTGGGTGTAGGCAAGCCGCGAGAACCAGGTCCTTGCGAAACCACTGATCCGAAAACCTGGTGTCGATTCCCTCGATGAGAGCTATGATCAGGGGCTCGCAGGCTTTCACTCCGCCGCCCTCCTTCAGCGACACCAACCTCCGCCGCAGAGCATGCAGTGTCGGCAGCAGCACCCCCATGTACGCCGACTTCTCTGCTTGTAGGAAGTCGAGGGCAGTAGCAACCGGTTTCATAACCTACAACCAGACAGTTAGTTTCGTTAGCAATTTAATATCAACGTCTCAGCCAAAAATGTCGTAGGTAATGATGAGTATGGAGCAAAATCCACTGAAATTGTTCTCAAATATGTTTATGTATGTACCTTGCAATATTCAGCGATGAATTTTATGTCATCCTGGCTGAATCGCTTCAAGCCAAGTTGGTCCAGCATTTGTTGGAATTCTTCAAGCTTTTCTTTGGCTATCTTGTTTATGTGTTCCAGCGAGTCGTACAGTGAATTCCACCTGGTTGCATTAGGAGTAATTAAATAGACTCCAAGTTTTTCTTTCACAATGTCGGCCTGAAGGGAACTTCCGCTTTGTTTATTCCACAAAGCTTGACAAAGTGCAATTGCTGTTCTCGAGAGTCTCTTGTATTGACAATTTTGGTTTGCTTTCGTTGCGTCGACCGCCGCCACCAGATTCATGGTGTGCGCAACGCACCTCTCGTGGCTCGGCAGGTGAACGGTGTCACCTACTTCAGCAAGAATTTGTTCGATTTCTACGAACTCTTCATCGCCCTCTACTTCATCACCCTCGCATAGAGGTTGGCCGTAAACCCTTAAACACAAAATCAAAGAAAGCTTTTAACTGTGAAACTGGTTTGTAGGCGCTTCACTTTTCTGCTTTTCTGGCAGAATGACAGAGATATCTGGCAATATTTTTACTGCAACTAGCTGCGAATGCGACCTAAGCCTTCACAACTCCACCGCAGTTTCTCCTGTTTTATTTTTTCCTAAATTAAACAGTGATTGCAACTTACCGAAATGCTTTAACAAAGTTTGAACCATTGTCAGTCGTGGTTGAGACCACCTTGTTTTGGATGCCGAACTCACTGTTGATTTCGGCGAGGTATCGAGCCAACACGTCGTGTGTTTGGCTGCCAATGATTCGACGACAGGCCAGCACTGTCATCTTTCGCGAAAGTGTTTCATCTAACCAATGAATTGTGACACCAAGATAGCTTCTATAAAGAAAAGAAACATTTTAGATGAATAATTAAAAAGCCAGAATTTGTGGCAAGAAAAGATATAATAGATCAAAAACCGCAAGCTTACCTGTTGAAAACCTTCCAACTATCTGCAGTTGTGGCAACGTAATTCAATTTTTCTAACAATTTTACGAGCTCATCTTTTTTCGATGATGCGGCCACCTCGATACGCTTCATCAGAGTCGACCGGCACATGACATTTTTGTCAGGAGCCATCCCTTTGACTAACGCTCGAAATCCCACACTCTCAACTACGGAAAAAGAGTGTAATCCTTTGACAATAAATGACACAACTAGCTTGTCGAAGGCCTCTTGGTTGACAGGACGTCCCTGCTGGAACTCTTCCAGCCGAGCCTGTCGCTTCTTTGGGGGCTGATCTGGGCCATCAGGTTCGCTGGTTCTAGGCGTTTTCTTGCCAGACTTTTCCGATGTTAGCTTCGATAACATCGAAGAATGAGAATTCTAAAAAAAAAATAAAAAATCAATATCCACCTAAGTCTTACAGCGCTAGCATTACAATACATTTTATAACCTACACATATTTAGCGTTGTGACAAATTATTTTAGATTTTATCTAGGCATTTAGATAATGTAGAAAAAAGTTATTAGAAAACACAAAAAAATAAGACAGATAGTTAAATATTACCACAAATTCACATAGATAACTACAATAAATAAAAATAAATTTTTTTTTAAAACATCTTCTTTGACCTTCTAAGTTGGATTTAAATGCGTTTGTTATTTTTAAGAATCAGATTAGTCACTTTGATAAAAAGTGACACTCATTTAAGAAATCAACTTCTATGTTTTGACGAAAAATGTCAAGCTTAGCAGGATTGACAAAATTGCAAGATAAAGAATTATTTTTTCAACTTTCACAGATAACGCAATTTTTAAACACAATAAAGATAAAAGAAAATTATTGGCAAGATTATCTGTATAAAAGTTAAACTGTACACAATTTTATACAATTCAAAGTCATTAGCTTAGGTAAAATGAAATTTAAATTTGCATGTATCTTACCTTCAAGTGTTTTCGGAGATTGGAAGATGATGTCGTCGATGCTCCTACTAACTTTTGGAAGGGAACACACAAAAGACATTTGGCACGAAAATTCAAGCCAATGTTGTCTTTCTCTTCCAACAAAAAAAAAGGCTTAAAATTTTCAAATGGTAAAACATTTAATGGCTCCATAGCGAAAACCGTAGACTGAAACGAAAGACGAGTGACGACTGTAAACTAAACAAGACGCGAGCCAGGCAGTGATTTATATGTAGATAAATGAGCAGGGATGAGCAGATACTTCGGGGGATGGGGATGTCTCTTCCCTCACGATGCTAATTGCTCATTGGTTGTTTACGAACCCCACTTCATCGCTTCTCCAGTCTCCACACCTGCACAGTGATCTTGGGTTTTTTTGGCAAAATGCATGACGCATGGACGGAAAGAGGAACTCAGTCCTTAGCATGTCGAGAACAATGCAGCTTTAACTTACTTTGACATGTGACATGCAGTTATGGCCAAGTTTCTCTATTTTTGTTTTAGGTTCAGGAGGATTCTTTTCATTGAGGAAAGCAAAATGTCATGTTGATTTTGAGATGTCAATTACTCAGAAAGACTGGGGTAGTGAGTGGGGTATCATTTCTAAGAATGGTAAACACTAAAAGCAAAGTTGGTTTTTCCTCGAAAAATGAAATACCCGACTAGAATAAAATATAAAATACCCAATACCCACATGAATGCCGAAAATAGGAACTTTAACGGGAACGTAAATGTCGTTTTACGTTCTTGGTATAAAGGAACTATTATTCCGTTACGTTACTACCAAGAAAAAAGAACGCGTTACCGCAAAAGTTCCCGAAAAAGAACGCGTTACAAGGAACGCGTTATTTCCGTTAAGTTCCTACTCAACACTGATTGAAACGATCGCAGCGCTTGTCGTTGTGGAGAGGCACAGCGTCGGCGATGGCGGCCTGGATTGCCGCGGTGAGGTTGTCGGTCGCAGCGTTAAGTTCGGCCGGGGTCGTTATGTCAGAGTCGTCAGTCAGTTCGTCAGTCTTGATTCGGAATGCTTCCCAGTCAGCCCGCCGAAAGTTGCGTGTCGGTGCCGGTGTCACGGTCTCGACCCCTTCCCCGATTCTGATGATGACAGGGTTGTGATCAGAGGAGAGCTCGGCGAGTGTCGCGAGTTCGACTGTGTGCTCGATGTTGTTGAGCAGCGCGATGTCAAGGACGTCTGCACTGTCGACACGGTTGCCGTGATGGTGAGTCGGTTCCGTGGGCCCGGCGACAATGAAGCCGGCGTCGATGGAGTGACGGAGCAGAATCTTGCCCTTCGCGTTGGTCTTACGCGAGTTCCACGCTGGGTTTTTGGCGTTTAGATCGCCCGCTATCAATGTAGGAAGCGGGGAGTCGATCAGGACGTTGATGTCTTCTGTGTGTAGCCGTGTTAGTGGGGGGCAGTACACAGAGAAGACTCGTAATGGCCCGTTGTCTGTATGGACCAGTACGCCCACGGCTTCGATGGAACGCAACTGGGCAGAGCCAGCGGCTCGTGTTTGGTGCCGCGTCGTACCAGTACGGCGACGCCGCCACCGATCTGGTTTGGTTGATGATTGTGTGGTCTGTCTGTCCGGTAAGTCACGTAATTTGCCATGGCAAATTGTCTGTTTGGTGAAAGTCTAGTCTCAGTCAGAAGTCCTACAGCGATGCTGTGTCTGTCGAGAAAGTCGTGGAGTTCGCTCCGTTTTGGTATGACGCTGTTGGCGTTCCAAGTCATGAGGTTCGTTTGCCGAGGATATTCAGGCATTCTGGGGCATCAAGGTCACAATGAGTGACGGCGCAAGTTGCGCGAGCATCGTGATGGTCGGATGAATTTTTGCGTCGGCAATTGCTTTGGCCACAGTCAGTAGGATTGAGCGCCTGCCAATCCCCGCCAATGGGATGCCAAAGATGTTGGATTCGGCGTCCGATTGGCTGGTCGAAACTGGTTCCTGGACTCGCTCTGCGATTGGTTCGGGAGCCGGGTCTATGAATGGGTTTGTTCCGGCCGTTGCCCGGGCAAAGCTCAGCTCCTCCCCTACCCATCCCAACCAGACAACTTCTACTTGAATACACCCCCGCTATCCCAACCAGCAATCCCTTTGAAGCTCTAGCCAACATGGACACCGAAGAAAATACTCCAGCAGACTCCCAACCAATGATCCCGGCGGCAAAGGGAACAAAAGGTCCACCCCCGCCTCCACTTATTATAAGCGACATACCAAACTTCTTGGGTCTCGCCAGAACACTGCAAGGCCTCTGTTCACATCAACTTACCTTTGCCACTTCCTCATATGGTAACAAACGTCTTAAGGCTGGAAGCATAAATGACTTCCGAAAAATTACAGCTCATCTAACAGACCAAAACATACAATATCACACATTCTCCTTAAAAGAAGAGAAATGTATCAAGTTGGTGATCCGAGGGATTGATGGATCGATTACCGCTGAGGATGTTAAAATTGCTCTAGAGGAGGAACATGGGATAATGACCGAAAAAGTAGCACAGCTGACATCCTTTCGCAACACCAACCCCGCATCCGGAGAGGATGGCAACAGATCCAGGAAACCATTGCCCCTCTATGTTGTCTATTCCAAAAACAAAATAGCAGCAAAAAGAATCCGAAACCTAGATAGACTCTGCTACTGTAAAATCACTGCTGTTGATGACTTCCGTCCCCCTAAGGGCCCCACCCAGTGCTATCGATGCCAGGGCTTCGGGCACACGTCGGGTAACTGTGCGCACACTCCTCGCTGCCTCAAATGTGCCCAACAACATCTGACTGTCCATTGCTCTAAGGCAAGGAGCGAACCCGCCAGGTGTGCAAATTGCGGGCAGTCGCACACGGCTAACTACCGTGGGTGCTCTGCCTACAGCAATGCACAAAAGCGCCTGGATCACAGAGCTAACACTCAAACCAGAAGCGTCATTCCTTCCGGTCGGCCCCAGTTCGACA
Source organism: Protonemura montana (assembly GCA_947568835.1). Lineage (NCBI taxonomy): Eukaryota > Metazoa > Arthropoda > Insecta > Plecoptera > Nemouridae > Protonemura > Protonemura montana. The sequence goes on from OX387604.1 coordinate 29,535,403, forward strand.
CGGCTCATCACCGTGCAGCTCAGGGCGCCTGGACCAATAATAATCTGGCGGACAAACTCCCTCCTCCTGAGCTTGCAGCTGATGCCAATGTATGGTGCACACAACATGATTCAGTTCATAATCAGCAGTCGGAGTCAAGGCGCGCAGGCCTAGACGGTGCACTGGGGCCCTGGTCCCAGGTGACTGATCGGGGACCACAAGGGACGGAATCACAAATCCACTACCAGGACAGCTCAATCCCGTCAGCTTCTAACTCGGCCCATAACCCAACAACAGCTGCTACTGACACAATTGTTCCTTCACTTAGCAATAACACAAATCGGCGGCCTGAGACACCACCAACCCCCTCAGACGGGCACCAAGAAGAGCGAATTCCCCACGTTCACAATCCATTCAGACGCCAGCCTCAAACCAACAAAGAGCCATGGCTATGGCAGCAACAAACCACTACTCATCATCCTCCCAATCATCACCCACACCAACCAGTTCACCATCAAGTGCTAAACCCTCAACTCTGAAACAGCTGGGAACAATGGGCCAACCAACTTCTGATGGAAGTCCTATATGCTCCACCTCAACAGCGAGTCCAAATCATCCTATCCAAAACCATACCACTTCTCATGATACAAACAGCCATGCCTAACCACACCCAATATGGCAGCACACCCTAAAAACCTACCGAAAAACCTGACCATTGTTGCGTGGAACGCAAACAGCGTAAGGCAAAAGAAAGATGAACTTGCGCTGTTCCTCTCAAACCACCGCTGCGACATAGCGCTCATAAATGAGACTTTCCTTAATCCAGGGCAAACCTTTAAAATCCCAAATACCACCATCTACAGGAACGACAGGACTGGCCACGGGGGGGGGGGGGAACAGCTGTAGTGGTCCGCCGTGGAATCTCACACCATGAAATACCCCTACCGCCCCTCAAGTCAATAGAGGCTACAGCAATCGTAGTAGAAACTAAGTCAGGCCCAATAAGGTTGATAGCAATTTACAAACCCCCCAAAAATCAGGGACCCGAACCGAAATGATTAAAGGTTCTGGTTCCGGTTCCGGTTCCTAATTTTTTCAAATTAGGGTTCTGGTTCTGGTTCCGGTTTTACATTTTTAAAGGTTCCGGTTTCGGTCCCGGTTCCAAATTGTTGAGAGGGGTTCAGGTTCCGGTTCCTAATTTTCTCAAATAAGGGTTCTGATTCCGGCTTTAAGTTTAAAAAGGTTCCGGTTCCACTTGATAAATATAGCGTTATTTTTTTTAATTTTGCTGTTGTACAGGTTCAAGTTTTAGTAGTTTTTAGTGACACTTAGTTTTGTTTTTCCATCTGCCAGGGACAGTTCTTTTTCCTCACATTGGGTTTCAAAGCACACGAAGCCAGTTGCATAAAAGATAGGGGTGTAACGAAGTCGTAATAATTTGTTTGATTCAATTTCTCTGCACCAGTCGAGTTAAAGAGTAGTAGTAGTAGTTACAGAGTATGTACGGAGTAAAAAAGGCAGGCTAGTCCATCTCTATAAGACAAAGCATGCACGACAAGGGGTTAGTTTGTTTGAGGCTTTCAAGTAAAAAAAGTAAAGAAATGGATTTACGGTTACACTCTGATGGGGACAGGCAAAGGGTTATTTAACACTAGACATAAAATTAACTATAAACTGGATAAACCAACTTTTCAAAATTATAAAAGGGGGCCCACCTATGCGGGTTGTGAGCTTTATAGGGCATTGCCGGCGGATCTTCAATTCAAAATTGTGCTCAAGAATTTTCTATTTGAAAAATGATTTTATACTGTAAAAGATTTTTTACTGTATAAGGTAGAGACAATGAAAAATTGTAGTGTAAATGTAAATATTATAGTCCCTAAAAATGTTGCTATGGATACATAAGACGTATATGTTGTTTAAAATGCCTTGTGTTTTCCCCAAACAAAATCGTGGATACAAGATGAGTCAATAGATGTTTTCGGAACAAACCAGTGAAACATTTTTTTTTCGTGTGGAAAAATTAAAAACAAAAAAGTTGTAAACATAATAAGCAAATAATTTTAATCTGAATTTCTGAAATCTCAATACATCGGAACCTTTCAGGAACCGAAAAGAACCCATGATTTAATAAGGGTCCCGGTTCCGGTTCCGGTTCTTGGAAATAAATAATAACGGTTCTGGTTCCGGTTTCGGTTCCAAGAAAATACGGGTTTTTTCGGGTTCCGGTTCCGGTTTCGGTTCCGGTTCGGGTCCCTGCCAAAAATAAACTGGATACTACCGACATAGACACTATTCTCAAAGACAGCATTCCAACCCTCATCTCCGGAGATTTGAATTCCAAACATCCGTCCTGGAACTCGAGAACCACGAATCCCAGTGGAAGATTACTCTTTACCCACTGCTCTTAAAAATACTATATTGTCATGGGCCCGGACACACCCACTTACTTCTCAGACGCGGGTCACAGACCGGATGTCCTCGACATAGTGCTAGCCCACAACATCAGCTGCTCAGTCAGGCTCAGCACTATCTCTGAACTGAGCTCAGACCACAATCCCTTGTTGATAGAATATGGTAACGAAGTAATCGAGGTACTCCCCCAGCCCAAGCTAGACCTTCGCAAAATTGACTGGGACAAATTTAAAAACCAAGTAACACAGGCGATCAGTTATCAAAACAAAACCCCGCCAACAAACACAGAAGAGGTCGATGCCAGCCTAACTGACTTGACTGACATTATAACTCAGAGTATAAACACCCAGACCCAAGCACCCAAAACCCAAACCAGACAAAAACCAAAAGGACCAAACAGAGATTTTCCCACAAACATCCTGGAAACCATTAAGGCCAAAAACAGACTGAGAAAAAATGGCAAAAACATGGGAACCCAGTCACCAAGACACAACTGAACGCTCTGACTAGGGAACTACAGGCTAAAATAACTGACCTAAAAATGTTGCTATAGATACATAAGACGTATATGTTGTTTAAAATGCCTTGTGTTTTCCCCAAACAAAATCGTGGATACAAGATGAGTCAATGGATGTTTTCGGAACAAACCAGTGAAACATTTTTTTTTCGTGTGGAAAAATTAAAAACAAAAAAGTTGTAAACATAATAAGCAAATAATTTTAATCTAAATTTCTGAAATCTCAATATAACTTCGGAACCTTTATGGAACCTTTAAGGAACCGAAAAGAACCCATGATTTAATAAGGGTTCCGGTTCCGGTTCCGGTTCTTGGAAATTAATAATAACGGTTCTGGTTCCGGTTTCGGTTCCAAGAAAATACGGGTTTTTTCGGGTTCCGGTTCCGGTTTCGGTTCCGGTTCGGGTCCCTGCTTTATTCATTGTTAGGATTTTTCTTATACATGACCAAACATCCACTGGGTCGAAAACGACCCAGTAAGCACATATGGGTGCTTTTCAACTGTAACCTAACTTTTCACGATTTATTACTTTTTCTTGATTTTCACTAATTTTGTTGATGTTCCGAATAGGTCAAGAAGAACTTTTACTACTCTTGAAATCTTGGAGGAGCTTGACACTTTACAAGACATCCACGCTACCTCCGTTGACGTTTATCTCACTCCACCTGACGATGATGGACCAGAAACTGACGGTGATTCTGGAGACGAAGACGATTGCAACGATCCGAATAGACTAAGTAGGAAGCAGCTTATGGCTGAGGCTGAAATAGTATTAGATTCTGGTGAAACGTTCATTGATGACTCAATTGCGCCGCAACCCTTAGCAGTCGCTACTATTTCCAGCAGTGTAGCAAGTACCAGTCATGATACAAAGACTGTTATTGTTCTTCATGATGAAAGAAATCGAGCGCCAAAACTTAGAGCAAAAAAAAACACTCACGCAACCTGATCAACGTAACTGGGTTGACAGGGATTTGCCACAAAACCGCGCTACCAACAGATTGCAGATTGGAGCCTGAACAACATATAAATGCTCATTTAAATGAAGCCAGTCATCCAGCTGATTTTTTCGAGCTATTTATGGATTCAACTGTTGTGACCAACATTGTGAAATATTCGGTGAATTATGCCGTATCAAAGAATAACCCGTCGTTTGAGTTGTCCGTTGATGACGTGTACACACTTATGGGGATTCTTTTCGTAAGTGGATATGTTCCTCTTGCACGTCGGAGAATGTTCTGGGAGACTCAAGACGACGTTCACAATGTTTTAGTTTCGGGCGCAATGCGACGCAATCGTTTCGAAGAGATTTTCCGATACTTGCACGTTACGGACAATGATCGATTACCTGAAGGAGACAAATTTGGTAAAATACGACCATTGCTTGATGAGCTAAACCAAAACTTCCTGAAGTATGTTCCGATCGAGGCGGAAGTTTCCATAGACGAGTCCATGATTCCGTACTTTGGACGTCACGGATGCAAGCAATTTATCCGTGGGAAATCAATCCCATTTGGTTTCAAAGGATGGGTTTTGGCCCAAAGACTTGGATATTGCCTCCAAGTTGATGTATATCAAGGACGTGATGGCTTGCGAGTTCCTGAGATGGGTCTGGGGGAATCTGTCGTGCTAAATTTTGCTAATTTTTTGAAAAATTCTTACAATAATGCGAATTTTTCATTGTATTTTGACAACTTTTTCACTTCAGCAAAACTGATCACTAAGCTAGGTGAAATCAGTTTTTTTGGTACTGGTACCGAAAGAGGCAACAGAACAGAAAGATGCCCACTTATCTACTCCACGGATATGAAGAAAGCCGATAGGGGCACCTACGATTTTAAAATCGACAAAGTGAACAATATCATAGCTTGCAAGTGGAAAGATAACGCTGTTGTGACTGTCATGTCCAACAAGTCCATCCGCTGCAAAAAGCGTCGAGGTACAGCGCAAAAGAAAAGAAGAAGGTTGATGTGGCTCAACCACGCATGTTTTCCATGTACAATCGATTCATGGGAGGAGTTGACCAAATGGACAACAGCGTCGCGAAGTACCGAATTGGGATGCGCGGCAAGAAATGGTACATGCCAATCATCATGTGGCTTATTGATGACTGCATGAACAATGCGTGGATGCTTTCAAGAGCATGCGGTCACAAAATGGACAATTTGTGTTTTCGTCGATCAGTCGCACGATGCCTGATCATGAAGTATGGCATACGACCCGTCGCGTCTGGACCATTTAGGCCAGTGAGAGGTGCCTTTCGTGTTCCCGTTGCAGTCCGAACACACGAAGCAGCACATCTTATTGTAACCAAGCAGGCAAGAAGAAGGTGTGTAGTTTGTGCAAGCAAGCAGCACATCTTATTGTAACCAAGCAGGCAAGAAGAAGGTGTGTAGTTTGTGCAAGCAAGCAGCACATCTTATTGTAACCAAGCAGGCAAGAAGAAGGTGTGTAGTTTGTGCAAGCAAGCAGCACATCTTATTGTAACCAAGCAGGCAAGAAGAAGGTGTGTAGTTTGTGCAAGCAAGCAGCACATCTTATTGTAACCAAGCAGGCAAGAAGAAGGTGTGTAGTTTGTGCAAGCAAGCAGCACATCTTATTGTAACCAAGCAGGCAAGAAGAAGGTGTGTAGTTTGTGCAAGCAAGCAGCACATCTTATTGTAACCAAGCAGGCAAGAAGAAGGTGTGTAGTTTGTGCAAGCAAGCAGCACATCTTATTGTAACCAAGCAGGCAAGAAGAAGGTGTGTAGTTTGTGCAAGCAAGCAGCACATCTTATTGTAACCAAGCAGGCAAGAAGAAGGTGTGTAGTTTGTGCAAGCAAGCAGCACATCTTATTGTAACCAAGCAGGCAAGAAGAAGGTGTGTAGTTTGTGCAAGCAAGCAGCACATCTTATTGTAACCAAGCAGGCAAGAAGAAGGTGTGTAGTTTGTGCAAGCAAGCAGCACATCTTATTGTAACCAAGCAGGCAAGAAGAAGGTGTGTAGTTTGTGCAAGCAAGCAGCACATCTTATTGTAACCAAGCAGGCAAGAAGAAGGTGTGTAGTTTGTGCAAGCAAGCAGCACATCTTATTGTAACCAAGCAGGCAAGAAGAAGGTGTGTAGTTTGTGCAAGCAAGCAGCACATCTTATTGTAACCAAGCAGGCAAGAAGAAGGTGTGTAGTTTGTGCAAGCAAGCAGCACATCTTATTGTAACCAAGCAGGCAAGAAGAAGGTGTGTAGTTTGTGCAAGCAAGCAGCAAATCTTATTGTAACCAAGCAGACAAGAAGAAGGTGTGTAGTTTGTGCAAGCAAGCAGCACATCTTATTGTAACCAAGCAGGCAAGAAGAAGGTGTGTAGTTTGTTCAAGCAAGCAGCACATCTTATTGTAACCAAGCAGGCAAGAAGAAGGTGTGTAGTTTGTGCAAGCAAGCAGCACATCTTATTGTAACCAAGCAGGCAAGAAGAAGGTGTGTAGTTTGTGCAAGCAAGCAGCACATCTTATTGTAACCAAGCAGGCAAGAAGAAGGTGTGTAGTTTGTGCAAGCAAGCAGCACATCTTATTGTAACCAAGCAGGCAAGAAGAAGGTGTGTAGTTTGTGCAAGCAAGCAGCACATCTTATTGTAACCAAGCAGGCAAGAAGAAGGTGTGTAGTTTGTGCAAGCAAGCAGCACATCTTATTGTAACCAAGCAGGCAAGAAGAAGGTGTGTAGTTTGTGCAAGCAAGCAGCACATCTTATTGTAACCAAGCAGGCAAGAAGAAGGTGTGTAGTTTGTGCAAGCAAGCAGCACATCTTATTGTAACCAAGCAGGCAAGAAGAAGGTGTGTAGTTTGTGCAAGCAAGCAGCACATCTTATTGTAACCAAGCAGGCAAGAAGAAGGTGTGTAGTTTGTGCAAGCAAGCAGCACATCTTATTGTAACCAAGCAGGCAAGAAGAAGGTGTGTAGTTTGTGCAAGCAAGCAGCACATCTTATTGTAACCAAGCAGGCAAGAAGAAGGTGTGTAGTTTGTGCAAGCAAGCAGCACATCTTATTGTAACCAAGCAGGCAAGAAGAAGGTGTGTAGTTTGTGCAAGCAAGCAGCACATCTTATTGTAACCAAGCAGGCAAGAAGAAGGTGTGTAGTTTGTGCAAGCAAGACCACAAAGGCCTGCGTAAAATGCACCGTTGCACTTCACTACAAGTGTTTTATGCTATTTCACCAAAAGTGAATGTTTTCAAGCTAGATTTAGAGAATATGAATAGGAATAACATATAATGTAAGTTATTTGTATTATGGCGTATGTTGCACATTGTAAAAATTGAATAAATAAAAAAATAAAATAAAAAAAAGTGCATTCGTATGTGCCCACTGGGTCTTTTTTGACCCACTCATTATTTCAGGAACCGATCCAAAATATGATAATTCCAGAATTTCGTTTTCTTGTATAAAAATAAAGGGTAAGTTCCCAACTTTTCATCAAATTTGGAGCCAAAAATAGTTGTGGGCATTAATGAGTAATATGTATCGTTGATGCTCACCCCAAAGTTTTATTTCCGTTTGTAAATATAAGAACATATGTATCTATAAAAGAGACCGTTTGTAAATATAAGAACATATGTATCTATAAAAGAGACCGTTTGATCAAAGAGTGGGTTACCTCGGGCCGTTTAACATTTCCCATCAATCGACGAAGCAACCATTGATCGGTTCATTTCTAAACAAAAATCTATATATAGACAATTTCTTCGGCTACCAACGGTGTCTGAGCTGAATTCATTGATTCTATTGTCTAGCTCATATTGCCATCTTGTCTAGCTCATATTGCCATCTTGTCTAGCTCATATTGCCATCTTGTCTAGCTCATATTGCCATCTTGTCTAGCTCATATTGCCATCTTGTCTAGCTCATATTGCCATCTTGTCTAGCTCATATTGCCATCTTGTCTAGCTCATATTGCCATCTTGTCTAGCTCATATTGCCATCTTGTCTAGCTCATATTGCCATCTTGTCTAGCTCATATTGCCATCTTGTCAAGCTCATATTGCCATCTTGTCTAGCTCATATTGCCATCTTGTCTAGCTCATATTGCCATCTTGTCAAGCTCATATTGCCATCTTGTCTAGCTCATATTGCCATCTTGTCAAGCTCATATTGCCATCTTGTCTAGCTCATATTGCCATCTTGTCTAGCTCATATTGCCATCTTGTCTAGCTCATATTGCCATCTTGTCTAGCTCATATTGCCATCTTGTCTAGCTCATATTGCCATCTTGTCTAGCTCATATTGCCATCTTGTCTAGCTCATATTGCCATCTTGTCTAGCTCATATTGCCATCTTGTCTAGCTCATATTGCCATCTTGTCTAGCTCATATTGCCATCTTGTCTAGCTCATATTGCCATCTTGTCTAGCTCATATTGCCATCTTGTCTAGCTCATATTGCCATCTTGTCTAGCTCATATTGCCATCTTGTCTAGCTCATATTGCCATCTTGTCTAGCTCATATTGCCATCTTGTCTAGCTCATATTGCCATCTTGTCTAGCTCATATTGCCATCTTGTCTAGCTCATATTGCCATCTTGTCTAGCTCATATTGCCATCTTGTCTAGCTCATATTGCCATCTTGTCTAGCTCATATTGCCATCTTGTCTAGCTCATATTGCCATCTTGTCTAGCTCATATTGCCATCTTGTCTAGCTCATATTGCCATCTTGTCTAGCTCATATTGCCATCTTGTCTAGCTCATATTGCCATCTTGTCTAGCTCATATTGCCATCTTGTCTAGCTCATATTGCCATCTTGTCTAGCTCATATTGCCATCTTGTCTAGCTCATATTGCCATCTTGTCTAGCTCATATTGCCATCTTGTCTAGCTCATATTGCCATCTTGTCTAGCTCATATTGCCAACTTGTCTAGCTCATATTGCCATCTTGTCTAGCTCATATTGCCATCTTGTCAAGCTCATATTGCCATCTTGTCAAGCTCAACTAGTTAATGACAAACTTATCTTTGGTGAAATGAAATTACCGGTCGTTTCATTCTTTGATTTGATTTATTTTTTATTGTTTTTACAAAGTACATTGTTTAACAATTTATTTAATATATCTAATAACTTAATACAAGTATAACTTATACAAGTTTACATCCACTGCAGTTTAATTAAGTCAAAATATATCACGTCGTTCATTTAACTGGGTTATTATATTTAATGAGGGCCGATTTAAATTCGTCGCAAGAATAAAATTCTCCTTCAATGAGAAATTATTTAATTGAGAGTTTACAGGTGGCGAAGTTTGATGTTTTTAAATTATTTGGTAGCAAGTTAAATAGCCTAAAGCCAGAGAGTTTAGTTTGTCGTTTAATTTGTGTTTCTGCCATAGAATCTCTTTGAACTTCAAAGCAACCCCTGAACTTCAAAGCAACCCCTGAACTTCAAAGCAACTCCTGAACTTCAAAGCAACCCCTGAACTTCAAAGCAACTCCTGAACTTCAAAGCAACCTCTGAACTTCAAAGCAACTCCTGAACTTCAAAGCAACTCCTGAACTTCAAAGCAACTCCTGAACTTCAAAGCAACTCCTGAACTTCAAAGCAACTCCTGAACTTCAAAGCAACTCCTGAACTTCAAAGCAACTCCTGAACTTCAAAGCAACTCCTGAACTTCAAAGCAACCCCTGAACTTCAAAGCAACTCCTGAACTTCAAAGCAACTCCTGAACTTCAAAGCAACCCCTGAACTTCACAGCAACCACTGAACTTCAAAGCAACTCCTGAACTTCAAAGCAACTCCTGAACTTCAAAGCAACTCCTGAACTTCAAAGCAACCCCTGAACTTCAAAGCAACCCCTGAACTTCAAAGCAACTCCTGAACTTCAAAGCAACCTCTGAACTTCAAAGCAACTCCTGAACTTCAAAGCAACTCCTGAACTTCAAAGCAACTCCTGAACTTCAAAGCAACTCCTGAACTTCAAAGCAACCTCTGAACTTCACAGCAACCTCTGAACTTCAAAGCAACTCCTGAACTTCAAAGCAACTCCTGAACTTCAAAGCAACTCCTGAACTTCAAAGCAACTCCTGAACTTCAAAGCAACCCCTGAACTTCAAAGCAACTCCTGAACTTCAAAGCAACTCCTGCTTTGCGTCTGATGGTCATGTGATTTCTTGTAGGAAAAAAGTTAGCGTTAAGTTTAATACAAATTTAGAGTTTGAAAATATATAAGTTCGGCAACGTCATTACTTTTAGATTTTTAAATTGCTTGCGACACGTTGAATTTGGTTTTAAATGAAGAATAATTCTAATGACTTTTTTTTGTAAAGAAAAAACATTTTTGGCATTTGAACCATTACCCCAAAATATTATACCGTAGCTAATAAGAGACTCAAATAGTCCGTGATGGATAGATTTTAGGGAGTTAGCAGGGACGACCCTTTTCAAAACACGAATGGCAAAGCATTGTTTTAAAAGTTTATTTTTTAGCCTAGCAATGTTCATTGCCCAATCAAGATTTTTATCGAATTCTTGTCCCAAAAAAGTTACATGGCTAGATATTTCTAATATATCGTTGCCAGCAAAAATTTCAAGTTTTTCTTGTGTAATAGATCTAATGTTTTTAGTTTAAAAGTGAATCAGTTTATTTTTTTTCGTATTTCTTTAGTATTAGTAGTATTTCGTATTAGTTTTTAGCTAAATTCACCTCGAGTTCAGCTAAAAATCATCCAGCTTAAATTGCACGACTTCCTCGATTTCCAACTTGTATCGAAGGGCCATAACTTCAAGACTATACCTTACACCAAAGTTAAAAGTATTATGTACAATGCAAAGGAACCCAGCCTTATTCGCTATCGCTTATCCTTTGCAGAACCAGAAATAATAGTAAAACTTTTCATAACACAAGCTGTTAGGGTAAAATCCCCTAATTCTGTGAACTCGCCGCTTTTCAAAAAAGTCATGGCAATAAACCAGCCAGCAATTTTGGTACCCGAGAAAATTGCAGACCTCAAAAAAATGTTTCGCTATATGCCCCCTGTGGATGCGGAATATTTCCGCAGCATTCTATCCTTGTAATTGCTTTTACTAATTGTGTGAATAGTTAATTGAAGTTTACAATTTTGCTGGGGTATTTTAGACCAAAATTTGCTATTTAGAATTTAGAATTTACATTAACGATTTGTACGTACTAACGGTACTAACGGATTTAATATTTGCATTGTAGGTACTATCTATATGAGATTGAGACCAAAGTTTGTAAACTAGAATTTATATTAACGGTTTGTATACTAACGGTGAATGTTACCTCGGTATGTTTTTACTCTCCATTTATTACAAAACCAACTTATTATTCTACTCACTAGATTTATTATTTGCATTGTAGGTACTATCTATATGAGATTGAGACCAAAGTTTGTAAACTAGAATTTATTTTAACGGTTTGTATACTAACGGTGAATGTTACCTCGGTATGTTTTTACTCTCCATTTATTACGAAACCAACTTATGATTCTACTCACTAGATTTATTATTTGCATTGTAGGTATATGAGATTGAGGGCCAGTTGTACAATGTCCTATTAAATAGTTTAATAGCCGCTATTAAATTTATTCGTCCATTAGCTCATTTTGGTGTATTACCACCTCCTATTAGTGTTTAAGAGGCGGCTAATAGCTACTTAATAGCCAGAATATTATTAGGAGGTTGAAGCTCCTCTTAAACTTTTATTCGACAAATAAGGCTGGTTGTTATGGCGATTTGTACACAAAGTTGAAATTCACAGTTCAAAAAAAATGGCCGACTATCTCTTGAATTTTGACAGCGATGAGGAAGACGAACTTTTCGCGTTGTTGGCAGCAAGGGGGAGGCTGGCAAAGATCATTCGGCCTCGCGTAAATCATTTTGATATGTGGACAGATGCAGAATTTTTCATGTGGTTTCGATTAAGAAAACCCACTGTCCTCCTGCTTCTCGACCAAATAGTTCATCACTTGGAGCACCAAACTGACCGGTTAGTTGGTATGGTCTTTGGTTGGTATCTTTCCCTGTAACGCCTGTACTAACTACTCAGCGTTAAAATTATAAAGTGGCCTAGGATCCAGAGCACTTAATGGGTTTTTTGCGTAGCACTTGCAAAAGTTGGCCTGCCTATATTTTTATGAGACACATAACCTAACTTTCATTATTTTTACTACTAGCAAGTATTGTCTCTGCATCAGCAGCTAATAAAGCTGGTAATTTTCTGCTCTAGCAATGATTCGGTGGCCCCAATAAATCAACTATTATTGGCCCTACGATTTTACGCTACCGGATGCATGTTGATATCTGTTGGCGACTTCACTGGCGTCCACAAGTCGACTGCATGCCGCATTGTTCAGCGGGTCAGCAGGGCCATTGCATTTCTGCGGCCACAATATGTTAAGTTTGCGCTGACGCAGCAAGAGGTGGAGGCTACTCAACTTAAATTCTACCAGATGAATAGCTTTCCTCTTGTCCGTGGGTGTATCGACTGCACTCACGTGAAAATCCAATCGCTAGGTAATAATTCCCAAAAACTACCTACTTACATTCTATACTTTCCTGTCACATTACCAACCTGGTTCCTTTATCTTCCCATATACTTCAGGAGGAGATAATGCTGAAGACTTCAGAAATAGGAAAGGTTTCTTTTCACTGAACGTACAAACTGTTAGCGATGCACAGTTGCGCATATTAGATATAGTTACAAGGTGGCCAGGATCAGCACACGATCAGACCGTTTTCAACAACTCTGTCCTTCGAGCCCGCCTTCAAACAGGGGAGTTTGGAAATGGTTTGATCCTGGGTGATTCAGGCTACACCGTAAAACCGTATCTATTAACGCCTCTGCGTAATCCCAACCTCCCCGAAGAGCTATTGTACAATGAGAGCCAAATTCGAACACGCAGTACCGTAGAGCGGCAATATGGGACATGGAAACGTCGCTTCCCTGTGCTATCTCTGGGGACGAGACTTAAAAATCTAGCCAACATTCAGGCGGTAATCGTGGCCTGTGCTGTCCTCCACAATCTGGCCATTGATCAGCATGAAGACGAGCCACCCCATGACCCCGAGTTGCCACACCTTGATTTGGAGAGGGATCAAATGCCGGACCTTGACGTCAATCCACAGGGAGACAACAATGCTGTGCTAAATGCGGTCATTGAAAATTTTAGGCAACTTCTCAAGAAATTTTTGACGATTCAATTAAAATACAGTTCATTTTTATTCCTTTTATTCATTTTTATTCTTAAGATGATCAAGCTGCGCTTGTTGGATTTCCGCATCAAGCAAGGCTGCTTGCAGCTTTGTTTCATTGATTGACATTTTCAGTTTATGGAGCTCCGTTTTCTCCGCTTGCTCTGTGGCTGCAGCGACCTTCATTAGCTCGGCCAGCTCCCGCTTGGACTTGGCCAGCAGAGCGTAGTTTGATGAGCTACCGGATGGTAGGCTCTGTTGGCCAAGTCCAAGAGATGGTGTCCGCCTTCGCACCCAGTCTTTATTGTGAACAGCTGCACCTGTGAAAAGAAAGGACATAAGGGAAAGGACATAGGGGGAGTAAGGATAGAGGAGTAGGCTAGGAATAGGTCTTTCACTTTTAATTAAGGCCTAGCCTACATTGGTTTTTGTATTGAGGATTAAAATCGGTCCTGGACTGAAATATATTTTTAAAATATTGATGTTAAAAAAATGAAGTGCCAGGCTTCACCATTTAGTCAGAAGAATGATAGTAGAGCCTAGCTGCTGCTAATATTTTCTCAAAAAAAATTAGCTGTTTTCACGCTGCTGAAGACCCATTATTAATGCTACATCAGTGTAGAAAGCAAATGTTGAACAATAAAGCGCAAAATGTTTGCAACATAAAAACCTGTAGGTCAATTCGCAATGCATCACCCAGTATGACCATGCCTACCTCGGCCACTGCTTGACAGCGATGGATGCTTCGCGCGTCGTAGCATGGAAGGACCATAATCTTTTGTCCATTGTAAACTTTCTTCCTCCAGAATGGTTGGTTCTGGATCTGAAACCCCTGTGTCTGGCACTTTCAAATGAAGATCACCCATCATCAACTGAAATAATAACCATTTGGATGTCAATAAATTGAAAATTTGCATGATACTACACAAACTTTCAGGACATTGTATTTTTAAGTAAATAGTAAGACCTGAAAAGTAAGCTTGTAGTAAGCCCTGAACTAGAAAGTACAGTTTCCGTAACAAATAAAACAGTGAATAAATCAATGCAGATATTCAAGTTCGAAATACATTTTAGGGAATAATTAGATGCAGAATAGAAGGTGAATAGTGTATGTACGCTAAAATCTTACTTCATCTTTGTTCAGAAGAGCTCCCTCGTCTTCCTCCTCGGAATGCATATCCCTGTCCACCAGGGCTTGCCTACTGCTTGACGCTGCAAAAAATGCCAAGTCCTTGATTAGTATTTACGTGGCTCGATAAATCCTGCATAATAATAAATAATATGTTATAATATTCTTCGAGTGCTTCCTGGCACAGTCGGTGAGACCAAGTCCAAGTTGGTTTGGTGAAGTGGTTCAGAGCCGTGGGTGAATGTTGTGGTGAGTATCGGACTTGCTCTGTTGAGATTGACTTGTGGTCCTAAAAAGGACCTAAAAAGTCGATGTTTTGTCGGCGTTGGCATCAGTCCTGAAGATGTCGGCACCAACGCCGACGAAACGTCAACTTTTAGGTCCCTTTTAGGACCACATGTCAATCTCAACAGAGCAAGTCCGATACTCACCATAACAAGTCCAAGTTGCTTATAGGATGGTGCCTGCCATATAAGTTTGCTACAACAAGCAATTATTTACCTAGATCGCTGTCAAAGCATGCAGGCAAGCCTTTGGCCGACAGGGATATCATTCCGAGGACTCCCTCTAAAACTGCCTCGTCCTTCTCTTTTGGAGGAGTGAATAGCCCGCCCCCAGTATGCAGCTGGTACTGCCTTCGCTCGCTGTGCATTTTTCTAGCACGGCGCTTCAAAGTATCAAATTTAAGCCTTAGTGATACTGCATTTCGTTTATTCAGCGTCCCGCTGTTGAACTCTTCAGTGATTTTGTCCCATGCTCGCAACTGTAGATAAAACAAATATGAGCATATCATTGGCAAGAATGTCTAGTGAGTCGGCCGAACAACTAGCCATGCAGCCTAACCTAGTGCTCAAAGGCAAACATCGTTCAATAACTAAAAAATACAAAAATAAGTAAGATACCTTTTCACGCCAGTCGTGGCGTCTGTTTTTTTGCATTCTATTATTCTGGCGTAATCATGAGCCACGGCTAATAATTGCTCGCAATCTACGCTGTTGAAGTTGGAAGTTCGAATACGCTTGCCTGCGTTCGCCATCTTTGTTGACAGTCGAATGCTATTAATGTGAAGTAGGCGCCGTCGAATCGTCACGAGATATGTGATTAGCGGTACCAAATTCAAAAACAAAAATTGCTCTGGCGCGATTTGCCGCTATTCGACGATTAGTTTCATAGGAGGTCTAACTGGCGTGGTAATACACCCACCGTTTTACAACCTCCTTTTAGCTTAATGGGTGAATAGCTAATAGGAGGTTAATAGGAGGTTTAAAAGGACATAGTACAACTGGCCCTAACCCTACTTGCACTTCATATCTTTTTGTTCACTCCCCATCGCTTGTCACCTGTCATTTCATTACCTAGAGTACGTACCTAATAAACGACCTCCACTGTGACCACCGCTTCACGATCCTTTCGTCAGTAATCAACGTAAATGTAGTGTAAGTTACTTCAGGACCGTCAAGACAGACAGACAGCCAGGCACACTGATTGTGCAACAGCTGATGTCGTACGGTTTTTCTGTGGACGGAAGTGAGCTATCACACTCAAGTTCGACTAATTTCTGCGCAAATGACATTATGTGAACGGCAAGCGCGTCACTTGCTATGATTTAAATTTGCTTTAATTTCTTACTTTATAATCATGTTCGTCTCGACGTTTATGGCACATACTTAACCGCAACGCACAAACTCAGTTGTGTACTTGATTATTTCGTCATGACTTGCTTGCTGGCGCACTCTCTCAGGATGTAGGGGAATTAATTACTTTCCATTGTCTTAGAAAACTTTTCGTTGGGCGCCGTACAATATTGTGAAAACCGTTTCGCGAAACTAGTTTAAAGGCATGTTCTTCAGGTCTGTTCTTTTGGAAACATCGTCGCACCACTATTTAGTTCAGATGTAGCCAAGATTTAGGAACCTGAGCTAAAATATTTTAAAATTAAAAACTAAAATAACTGTCCCAAGCGTAATTTACCTATATAAGGCGTGAAGCTGGCAACACCGTGTGAATCCTTTCAACTAACTTCACGGCTGTCTTGCCAGCCAGCTTGATTGTATCGTTATTCTTCTGTCTCGCAGCTAGCCCGTTCCAGCCTGTATGCGATCAAATTGACCACCGGGCAGATGGTGACCGACGAAGACACCATCGAGTTCTCCTGCGTGTTATGTCAGAAGCAAATCACGTTTCCTCTCAAGAAGGGCCTTGTTTGTAAGCAGACTCGCACGACTAGCGGCTGATATCAGGCTTTACTTGGCTTAGACGCATAACACTTAAGTTCCCTAGATTAATGATATTTTCAAAACGCAAAGCATATTTATTGGATGAGCGGAGCAAACATTTCATTTGATAATCTGGAAAAAAAGCCGACTTTTTTTTAGTGTGTTTGTATGCTTTTTGCTAGGCAAAAGTTGGTACTGGCTAGGAATAAATTTACACGGCCTATTTGAAGTCACTGAACTATATCTGCAACGATGGTTTTTTGTAAAGTGGTCATCGGAAGACTCCATTTTGAAAAGCATAGAACAATTATATTTGTTTTTGCTTCAAATTTCGTGACGTTATTTTCATGTAACAGACTACGTGGCTCTGTGGCTATTTATGTCCAACAAAATTCACTTGGAAATTTCAATCCCGTATCAGATTTGCGCAAACTGGTCGAAAACGGCTGGAAATGTTTTTAATTCGTACATCATTTGTGAGCACGACCAAACGTGACATTTCGACGGTGATTTGATGGGATTTTCATAATGATTTTTATGTAAAACTGGATTTCAAATTGCAATGAAATTATAGCTTTGGGAGGTAGCAGAGTTCATGATACAAAAGGAAACATTTGATTCTTTCCAGTTGACGACTTGACACCGAGTTACTATTTCAAAGTCCACCTGACTCGAGTCGACCCAAACATCAGACGCAATCTCACCAAGGAGGAGAAAGACGATCTTATGCTGGAGCTGAGCCACCTTCTGATGGGCGACGCCGAGAGCATCGTGTACCAAGAGCAGTGGCTTGACGACAACCAACACTTGCACATCGAGTATCAAGTCTCAACGTACATCCGAAAAACAGTAGCCACTGGCGACGTGGAAACCAGCATCTTGCACGGCGCCTTCCTGATGCGCGTCGAGGACGTCAGCTTCTGCCCCGAAGAAGAAACGGTCGACGTCGATGGAGCAGTGACTCACTGGCCAAAACTTGATATTAGTGAGTCTTTCATTGGATTGTTACAGAGACTATGAGTTCGATCCATTTCATGTCACCGTGCTGGAAGAGATTTATCAAAGACTACCACAGACAAAGCTTGCACAGATATCCCATCCTTATGGGGCAATGACTACCACAGACAAAGCTTGCACAGATATTCCATCCTTATGAGACAAAGACTACCAAAGACAAAGCTTGCACAGATATTCCATCCTTATGAGACAAAGACTACCAAAGACAAAGCTTGCACAGATATCCCATCCTTATGGGGCAAAGACTTCCACAGACAAAGCTTGCACAGATATCCCATCCTTATGGGGCAATGACTACCACAGACAAAGCTTGCACAGATATTCCATCCTTATGAGACAAAGACTACCAAAGACAAAGCTTGCACAGATATCCCATCCTTATGGGGCAAAGACTTCCACAGACAAAGCTTGCACAGATATCCCATCCTTATGGGGCAAAGACTACCACAGATAAAGCTTGCACAGATATCCCATCCTTATGAGGCAAAGACTACCGCAGATAAAGCTTGCACGGATATTCCATCCTTATGAGGCAAAGACTAGCACAGATAAAGCTTGCACAGATATCCCATCCTTATGAGGCAAAGACTACCGCAGATAAAGCTTGCACGGATATTCCATCCTTATGAGGCAAAGACTAGCACAGATAAAGCTTGCACAGATATTCCATCCTTATGAGGCAAAGACTAGCACAGATAAAGCTTGCACAGATATTCCATCCTTATGCGGCAAAGACTACCACAGACAAAGCATGCACAGATATTCCATCCTTATGAGGCAAATACTACCACAGACAAAGCATGCACAGATATTCCATCCTTATGAGACAAAGGCTACTAAATTTTAATTCTTTTTTAAGACATCCAGGAAAGAAGGCTTATATGTTTAGCAATTTAGCCATGACTTTGCGAACGAAATTTGAGCTGCTTTGTAAGTTGAGCGTTGTGGTATTTATGGATGATAAAATGCGGAGCATGATACATTGTTTACATCAAAGCTAAACAAACAGACTTCACTAAATTACGTCGGAAACTTGTTGAGTATAAAGAAAAAGAAAACGCATGCGGGTTCAAAAAATTCACAAGTACTAAATTTTAATGTATATAACATCTTTGCTAAGTTTCGTGAAAAAATTTCAAAACTTTTTGGCGGTGCAAGTAAAAATTGGTTGCAGTTTTTTTGGGATTGCTGTATTTTTCACGCGGGAGCTGAAACCAGCAAACAATGGGTGGAAACGAGGCAAGACTGGAAAAATTTTCAACCGAACCATGATACGAACCCGGGTCTTCCAACTGCTGGTCGAGTGCGCTACTAACTGAGCTAGAAGACACAGTTATCCCTGCTTTTAAAATGGTTGTTCAAAATCTGAAAATTATGCGTAAGTTTTCAATAGTTTCAAAGTATTTGACCGATTTTGTTTAAAAAAAAACGCAGAGCACTGAAATGTGCTCTGCAAATTTTGTTCAGATCGGGGCAGGCGATTGGCCGCTAGAGCGCGAACAAAAATGCAAAAAAAACACACATATAGTTTTATTTTTTTTTCTTTGGTAAGTGAAATTGAAGATTTCGCTGAACTCGCTACGCTTTGCCGTCCTGACAGAAGCAATGAGCCACTTATTTTGTTTTCAGTGAATCGCTTCGACAACACTGAATTTGTCGTCAACGTCTCTACTGGTGCAATCACTCGCCACGTGTGCGTCTTTAACAAGAAGGTCTTTCACGGCGTCTGGAACACAAGGGTGTCCAGATGGGGACTTGTCTGGGGTTCATGATCTTCTGACGACCAGTTCATCAACGAGATCAGTTACATTCAGTTCCTGAACACGTCTGACATAGAACGCCGCCACGCTCGAGTAATTGACGCCTTCCTCAAGACTCCCATGGGAACGAAAACGCTCAAGAAGGTCGCAGATACTGTCAACCTCTAGGTGAAGACACTCAACAAGTTTTCCGAGCGAACCCTGTCAGACCTTGTCACCATCACTGCAAACCTCACGCTGGACTCGGACTTCTTTGTGGCGACGGAACCACGTGCTATCCTGATAGTAGCCGATCTTGAAGGCAGCGAGCCAGTCGAGGGGTTCACGCTTGACTTTGACTCCTCCTCCAAGGATCAGCTTGACAGGGTAACAATAAACAGGAAGCCGACAGTGCAAGGACGAGCACCGATCGCGTTTGAAGTTTCTGGACGACTTTTAGAGGCGCACACGCGTGTGGCTTTCGTCGTCATCTGGAAGAATTTGCAGTTGTGGGATGAATGTCTACGGAGAACTCCGACATTGCAGTATGCCGAAGTGGTCGTGATGTTTCCTCGACAGGACGAGGTTTCTGCATGGTCGTTTGCCTCGTACGGCAATCACCATGTCGACTTCACGTTTAACTCGTCGATGATAAAATGTAACGCGGCGTCTGACCAATGTACCTATCTGGCTTGTGTCGCGTGGAACAATGACTTACGTGATTGGTCGAGCCAGAGCTGCGCGATGCTTGACCGATCGGGATAATTCCAGCGCCTGTCGTTGCAGTGGCAAGTACTTTGTAATGCACGAGGGCGTTCCGATCGCAAGGTACGCATTAAAAAAAGGATATGTGTATGAGGACCGAAACCTGCTCAACAAAACCATGGCATACTTCTTCATAGATAAACCTGGTCTGATGGCGGCTACCAACATCGAGTGTCTGCTCTCCGTAATTAGTTTGGGTTCCATCCTTGGCACGGCCATCATCTTTAAGAAATGGCGGGAAAAAACGGGCCACAAGATCCTCCTACACATGGTACTGGCACTAACTTGCAATTTAGTTCTCGGTTTTGTCACTAGCTTTGTGCGCATGACGACAGAGAGCGTCGGCTGTCTTGTCTACGGTGTGCTACGTCACTACTCGTTCCGCGCCATGTTTCTCTGGATGCTGGTGTTGTCCTGCCTTCAGCTGAAGAGACTGACGACCGTGATAGGAGCCAAGGGGACCTCTCACCTCATCTTGAAGGTCTCGATGTTTGCTTGGGGCGTTCCTTGGGTGCCCATCATCATCCTGCTGGGCTTGAACCCTGGCTTCTACCAGACCGAGCGGTTCGACCGAGGTTACTGCTATCCCGAGGGAATCGTCTTCCGGGTGACGGTCCAGGCTCCAGCAGGATTGATCCTGTTCGTCAACTTCTGCATCTTCGTCAAGATCGTGAAGCACATCTTCAAGCGTGGTGGTGAGGAGAAAATAACGCGGCACAGCAAGAACCAGAAGGCCGAGCAGCTGGGTCCTCCACATCTTCTCCGAGGAGCGCGTCATCGTCAGCGACTTCCTCTTCGAGTATTTGTTTCTGATGACGGCTACCACGCACATCCTAGCCCTCTCGCTTTTCTTCGTCGTGTTACAGAACTCCACTAGGAAGGACTGGGTCGCGTTGATCAGCAAGTCTCAGAGGACCGTGCGTGAAATCCTTGGTTTGAAGACCTGAAGACAAGGAGGTTAGAGGTCCGCAAAACGTCGTCTAACAAAGAAGTTTGTTTCTTCTGTGGTATATCAAGCTGAAACTTTAGAAAACTTAAGGCATCTAAAAGTAACCGCTCTGGCTGCCCTAAACATGCTACCTGATGACCTACAGAGTTAATCTTGTTTTTCATCCAAATCTGTCCTGTCTCTTTAAACAACCATCGTAGCAGATTAAGTTCAGCGACTTCAAATGGGCCGTGTAAATTAAATCCCAGCCAGAATCAACTTTTGACTTGCAAAAAAAAATAAACACCCTTAAAAAAAAGTCGGTTTTTCCAGATTACCAAAGTAAATCTTCGCTCCGCTCATCCAATAAATATGCTTTGCGTTTTGAAAATATCATTAATCTAGGGAACTTAAATGTTGTGCGTCTAAGCCAAGTAAAGCCTGATATCAGCCGCTAGTCGTGCGAGTCTGCTTACAAACAAGGCCCTTCTTGAGAGGAAACGTGATTTGCTTCTGACATAACACGCAGGAGAACTCGATGGTGTCTTCGTCGGTCACCATCTGCCCGGTGGTCAATTTGATCGCATACAGGCTGGAACGGGCTAGCTGCGAGACAGAAGAATAACGATACAGGTTATAATTAGTAAAAAGTAGTCACATATCATTTTGGTGGAAAGTGTGGATAACAGTTGGTTTCAAACGAATAGTACTGCTTTGAAAATACAGACACACTGAATTTGTTCATAAAATAAATAATCAACGATCCACGGTCTTACGCAGACATTGACCACCTGTTGTTTCTTTGCCTTACTCGCAGGTATGTTCTTGTCCGTAAAGGACGTTGGACGATGGTTCTTTTGGTGCTCTTCGACAGGAGTGGGCTACGCGCCGGCGCTGGGCTAGGCGCCAGGCTAGATTAGGTTTACTATCATCATTCTAAACATGATGCCTCAAGGTCCGTTGTCAAAACAGTGCCTCGTGAAATCCAATCAAGCCGTGATCACTTTTGTTAAATACACAAATTGTTAAATACATTTGTTTGTTGTTGCTAAATGGGTCTTTGTTTGAAAGCGTTCAAAGTACACGGTTGTCTTACAACAATTCGTTAAAATTCCAAGGGCTAATGCTACCCATGTTTAGATTACTGAGTTTTGTTTTAAGTTTTAAGGGACGTTTCGTTTGATTAGAGTGAACAATTGAAAATAATACAACCCTGATGAAAGATGAAACACGTTAAGTGAAAGCAAACGATGCCAGGTAGGTAATCAGTTTTAAAACAATACACGTACCAAAATTATCGGGCTAACCAAGGTTAGAAGGTATTTAGTGCTAGTTGTTTGCAAAAGTACTTTGGTTATGATAGAGGAATTATCTTCAGAGGGAATGTAGGGCTATGTCTGCGGTTTCTTTTTCAAATCGTTTGTTCTTTAAATCCAGTCAAATCACCAGGGGAAATGGGTCGTGGAGGTCAACGCTTGTTGCTTTGTTATCAAGGTAGATTCTAGGCCGGTTGTTTAGTTATACGTTAAAAAGACCTTACAGTCCGATAATTTTTTATTTTCTTGGCAACAGCCAATCAGTAGGTGTTTGTTAATGTTAACGTCCTGTTAATTACTAAATGTGCTACTGAAAAACCGTCACAAAATCTTTTTTAAAACATCTGTCTCTTTTCACACTATGGGTGCATCTAAAAAAAGTGTCCGAAAAGACAATAGCTTGAAAATATTTCGTAACCCAAAAATGTTTCAACCTCAAATGTTTTAGACCCAAGAAAGGGCAAACAGGATGCGTTGTGACTGTACAGGAATTACAATTCAAAACTACAATTCATATTTTAATTTTGTGTGCGGTGGTGAAGAAGTGGAGACTTGACAAGACAAACCTGCGGTACTTTTCAACCAGGCACGGAAATGTCAAAATAGTGTTACTACCGTAATTTTGAATGTTGCTTATGCTAGGCCGATAGATCTCGCTTGGCAATGTGAGAGGTCGTAATGCCGGGATATAATTTAGATTCTACTTGGAAAGAAAGGAATATAATAATGTGCTCACCAAATCCGTATTACACAATCAGGACTGTTCAACCCTGGAGCTGGTTTCTCTCTTATGCACTTCCTGACCACATGAATACAGCTGGGCCATCTGGATATTTTTTTATTTTTTTATTTATTTTTATTTTATTGTAATAATAAACATTACATGTTATATTGACGGTCAGATTTGCTTCAAGAATTTCTGCGTTTATTGCAGTAGTCAATAGTAATAATATAGAAAATAATACAAAATACAAAAATATAGAAGTTAATAAAAAATTAAAATACAAATTATAATGTTCTATAATATTCTAGAAATTATATATTAATTATATAAATTAGTCCATTGTCCTTGACTTATCATACATTTCTTATACTGTAAATGGTCTATTTGTGGTGGCAATAATCAAAGAATTTCTTAATACTGTAAAAACAATTGTCTAGGAGGAAAGTGTTAAGCTTCCGTTTAAACGACTTATTGGACCTTATCTGGAGTTCTTTTGGTAGCGCATTATACATTTGGCAGCCTACGTAGAGAGGAGCTTTTTTGAAGATATTAAGATTTGGCTTATCTAGGGGATAGTTATGGTTGTTTCTGGTTTTGTATTTGTGATTTACTGCTTGTGTAGATGAAGGCTCTTGATGAGTCGCATACATTTGACCTGAGAGATATAAAGGCCAGTAAGTGTCTGAATTTTTAATGACTTATATAAAGTTCTGCAAGAGTCCTTTTTCCAAACCACTGCACAAGGATTAGGGCTGGCTTTGACCATGAATCTAATCGCTCTCTTTTGCAATTTCAACAGTCGCTGGAAATTTGATGCATTACCCCACAGGATTATTCCATACCGGAGCCGAGATTCAATACACGCAAAGTATACCATTTTCGTAGTTTCTAATGATGAAACCTCTATTAATTTTTTGATCAGATAACACCCTGATGCTACCTTTTTACAAGTGTAGTTGATGTGGCTTCACCAATTTAGTGTATCATCTAGTATTAGGCCTAGAAATTTTACTTCCGATTGACTCGGCATACTTTTGTGGGATATTACAACCAGTGGGCTAGATTGGTGTGGCTTGTGGTTCGCTTTAAATTTCATTAACACTGTTTTGTTTTCATTGAGGATTAGGTGGTTATTTTCAGACCATTTTTGTACCTGGGCCACTGCTCTGTTTGCTAAAGAGGAAGCATTTTTGTTAGCCGAGCTGATGAGTTGGCTCGTGTCATCGGCAAACAGCGTTAATTTGCCTAGAGTCACATGGTCCCCAATATCGTTTGTAAACAAGATAAACCAGAGGGGGGAAAGTGTACCACCCTGAGGGATCCCAATATTTCTAATCGTTTCCGATGATGACGCTACACAACCATTGCTTGAGATGTATACTATCTTTTTCCAGTTTGATATATAGGATTTAATCCATGCGCCAGCTATGCCGCGGATACCAAGTGAATTTAATTTAGCAAGGAGTAGCTCATGGTTTACCAGGTCGAAAGCCTTGGAAAAGTCATAATATAGCCCTAGAGTTTCTTCGTGATTGTTTAGCGCTTGTATGACATCCTGGACAAAGACAGCTGAGGCTGTGGTTGTAGATTTAGCTTTGAGAAATCCGTGTTGTTTTTTGTTAATCAGTGAACAATTGGTAAGAAACGATAAGACACGTTTATGGAAGGCTTTTTCAAAAAATTTCGCAAAGACCGAGAGTATTGATATTGGTCTGTAGTTTTCCACATTCGTTTGATCCCCTTTTTTGAAGATTGGGACTATTTTCGCAACTTTAAGGACAGATGGAAAGATTCCCTGTTCCAATGACGCGTTTACAATGTGTATCAGGGGATGCTCAAGGGCTGATATGCAGTCCTTGAGGATACTGCAAGGGATTTCATCGGTTCCCGCCGACCCTTTTGTGCAGATTGATTTCATCGTTTCAAAATATTCGTCCGAAGTAAAAGGGTATAAGAAGATAGTTTGCCCAGTTTTGCTTGGAATTTTGCCTTGTTGCTGAGTCCCTTGTTTTTCCCATTTTTTTAGTAAGGTCGTCCACTGAACGTGTAAAGTACTCTGCGAACATATTAGCAGTATCTAGGTTCGAGGTAACAGTGGTACCATCCTTCCGTAGGGTAGGATTTCTGTTGGCTGTTTTTAACATTTTGGAGTTTAGATTCCGATGTACTAGGTACCATGATGCTTTTTGTTTATTGTGCGCTAGTGATATCTCAAGTCCATTTAACCGCTTTTTGGATTCATCACATTTAACCCTAAACTCCCTTCTAAGCAGTCTGTGCTCCTTGTTGAGGCGGTCTGATATGTGTTTTACGAGTTGTGCCTGCTTTACTTGGTTGGACAAGCTAAGTAGTTCCGGGGTAAACCAGTGATTTTTCCGTCTGTGGGGTTTCATGGAAACCAATGTTTTTGAGCA
The DNA here is from genome assembly GCA_947568835.1 of Protonemura montana. Lineage (NCBI taxonomy): Eukaryota > Metazoa > Arthropoda > Insecta > Plecoptera > Nemouridae > Protonemura > Protonemura montana. The sequence goes on from OX387604.1 coordinate 29,560,728, forward strand.
AGGAAACGCTTTGTCAAATGCGATATTAAACAGGTGCATAAACGAGCTGAACTTATCCTCCAGTCCGTCATGTGTGAAAAATTCATTCCAATTAGTGTCTGATATTAATTGCCAGAAGAGCTCTCGGTTTTTATGGGACCCGACCCTGCGATTAGTATAATGTTTAACCTTCGTTGTTTTCGCTTGTACTAGAATGTTGTACGACTGGAAACAATGGTCGGAGATGCCTAGGTTTAGGACCTTTGTGAGTGAGAAGCACTTATTTATATTTGTAAAGATATTGTCGATGCATGTGCTGGAATTGCCAGAGATCCTGGTCGGCTCAAACACTTGTCTAGTTAGTCCAAATGAGGCAAATAGGTCGGTTGGCTCAGCTTCCTCTCTGCTCCTTATATTGAAGTTAATGTTAAAGTCGCCACACACGATGACTCTGTGTGATTGGGATCTCATAAGTGTAACTAGTACCTGAGTCATTGTATCCATGAAAACTTGTAGTACGCCCACGGGTGCTCTGTATAGGGTCACAACTATGAATTTTCCCTCTGTGTCTACACTATTACATGCTATGATTTCACAATTTTTTTCGGTACTAAGACTTTTGATTTTATGTATCGGATGCACACACACGTCTTTCCTTGCGTATAAAGCTACACCACCATTTTTATACATCGAGCGACAATAGGCATCGATTAGGATGTAGTTATCTATGCAGGTACTGTTGATTTCTTCTTCCTTAAGCCAGTGTTCCGTTAAGCAGATTACTGCCGGGTTGAAGTTTCTTAGCGCGTTTTCGATGAGATTTTCTTTGTTTCTGAGACATTGTATATTTCCATGCCATAAGAGTTCCATGAGTTTGTTTTCGGTCTTGATTGGGAGAGTCGGAGTTTTGGCTAGTTGCTATTGTACGCGATACGCTATCCTGGATCTGAGTTGGTCTGTGGCTCGCATAATAAACGGGCACTCTCTATTTCTCGCGTCGTGATTATTGCAATTGGTTGTGTTTGTCTGTGATTTGTGTGAATGCCTAGTGCAGTTGACGCATTTCAGCTCAGTTTCCACACAGTCATGTGCTTCATGGTTCCCCGCGCACTTCAAGCAGGCTTGGTTACGTGTGCATTCCCTTGCCGTGTAATGGAGACCTGCGCATTTGAAGCATTGAGTGATGTTTACATGGTCATACACCCGATGTCTGCGCCAGTGTACATTGACCTTACCTTCCGCTAACAGGCTTAGTCTAGAGAGCGGATCGGTCTCGATGACAACAAATGATGACCCAGATTTACGTTTCACGGTGGTGATTACCTTTAGCGAGAAATTTGTATCGTCGGGAGTCAGATTATTCTGGGACTTTATTGCTTCGCATATATCGAGTGTTTCATCGTCTTGGTTGAGATCCATAATTTTCAGTCTTGGCAGCAGCTTGGGGGCAATTTCTGATGTATATTTCGCGCCAAGGGTTTCGGTCACTTCCTTTACTAGGGATTTGGCCGATGTGGCATCCGTGCACTCTATCATGATTGTCCCTCTCTTACTCTGCCGTATGTTTGAAACACCTACTTGCAGTTTCATTGGGTTGATGTGCTGTGTCACGTCATCTCTCATGCAGCTCGTATCTTGACCATGTGATTTGGGTTTGATACACACCATTTCACTCTTCCTTCCACTTGTGATGGCTGCAAAGCTAGGCTTGGTTTTCGCTGCTTTAATTTGAGTTGTAGTAGTGTCAAGTCTTGAGTTTGTTTTCCTCTTGGAGACTGATTACTAGCCTGGCAAGAATGCTGTTATCACGCTTTATCATCTGCACTTCTTCTTGGAGATTTAGGGCCTTTCCGAGTATAGGCAGCTCACCTGTCATCGCATATGTCAATGCTGTGGTGACGTCAGGTTCGTCGTGTATGTCTCGGTCGCCATTGTTCCCTTCGGCACATGTCAGGCAATTCCAGATATCACTATCTTTTAGGTCACTTATGCTAACTTCAGGCACTGTACACTTGAAATGGAAGCTTGCCTGGCACGTTACACATGTTACACCGTTTGAGAGCTTTTTACGGCATCTATTACACTTTATATTCGCTGTTAAACGAGAGCCTTGTTTCGCTGTCACTAGTCCATCCGCCATCTTGCTAAGGAATGCTGACGCTTACCGTGCACATTCCTACCCGAACGCGACAGCTCACCTAAGCACCAAATACAATCATGCAGTTCGCAACACTCCCCCACCTTAGATGAAATCGTCCCGATTTGAGGAACAGTCATATCCAAAAATAAGGGGGGAAAAGCTACTCAGAAAATGCACCCCAAAGTCCCCGTCCCACCATTCCTTTGTTTATTTGCTTCCATTGAAATTGTATACAATTTTAAATACCAACCCAACGTAATTAACTTAAGGCCCATCATTCTCGCGGGTAAAATCGTTAAAAATGGGTCTCAAACGGAAACATAGTGTTTGTATTATGTTAATGACAAGGAAAAATAAGTGCCGGAAAATTGGTGAGTTTTCAGGGAAAATTAAAAATCAAATTCTTTGTACGCGACAGCACCGCAAAAATATGAGTTAAAGAGTCCGCGATTTTGTAGATCCTCGTCCTACATATGGCAACAGCGGAGTGGGAATTGGCATGATTCGCGTTAAGTATTTAAAATATTCATTCAAAGTGTGGCATTGCGCTTGGATTGCGTATTTGGATCATATTTGCTAAAACTGCTCTCTGTAATTAATGACGTTTTGAATTTCAAATACCTCTTGAAAGATCACGGCATTCTCAAAAATAAAATAAATATCCACGGCGTCTCAAGTCGATGAAAGACATCTGTCAAATGTTTATCTTTGATCTGTCACTCACAATCTATTTTTGGCAAAATATTTGATAAGAAACTAATCAAGTGTGTTTTGGTTGTTGAAAAACCCCTATTTTATGTCTTAATATCTGGCAAAGTAAGTTACGATACAATCTTTGCTGATTTGCATCAATTTAGCAAATATCAATGATCGTTTGCAATCATCACACAAATTTTACCTTAATTTACTGGGAATTAAAAACCTTTTAATTATTTATATGACCGGTGTCTCATAAGAAATACTTCAAAGAGTATGATTACAAATTATCATAATTATTTTATTGATCGGTCTTACCGATCTGTTGTTCCCAATCGCCAGTTGATTGCAAATCATGCCACAACGCCCAGCCGACATCTTCAGAAGTGTCGTTCTCGATGCCCTGCACAGATGAAATTTTGAGACCTATTAGCCAGTCGTCTCATCACAAAGATGCCGGGTGAACATAGTGGAAAGATTCAAAAGTCAAAAGGGTGCAATTGACGAAACGATCCCGGGTCGCAGTTCTGGTGCAATGTGCAGCATCACAGGGGATTCGCATCGGTCAGCGTGAAAGTGAGTGTGATCATGCAGGTGATTGACTCGCGTAAGAATCGTGACACGTGAATCCGTTTTATTGCCTTGTAATTACGGATATATTTTTAGTTCAACTTTCTTTTTTTTTTTTTTTTTTAATCTTTAGAAATATTAATTAACTCCTTTCACGTCTCACTGGAATTGCGTGAGCGTGAGACAGAGATAGAGGTCGTGATTGTGCGTGAGTGGTAATATTACTGTGCAATAGGACTTCTGCAGATTCAATTGCCTATTTCTGTTGGTTGAAGCGGGCTGTGGGACTGAAAGATTTAGTAATTACCAGAGTTGCGACGGCACAAAGAGCCAACAAGACGATCGACACCTTCTTCATCTTGGTTCACGGCTGTTCCAACAATTCTGTTCAATTCAATTCAATTCTGTTCCAAAAAGTCGTCAAGAGTCAAATCGTCCTGGGGAGTCCGAACGTCCGCGCAGTCAGTGCTGGCGATGCAGCCCTGTTTTCTGCAGCCCTGTTTTCTGCAGCCCTGTTTTCTGCAGCCCTGTTTTCTGCAGCCCTGTTTTCTGCAGCCCTGTTTTCTGCGCCTCTGTTTTGTGCGGCCCTGTTTTCTGCAGCCCTGTTTTCTGCAGCCCTGTTTTCTGCGCCTCTGTTTTGTGCGGCCCTAGCTGCCGACTCGTAATGTGCTCCTCAGCAAACTGCGCCCCAAAGTGACCGATGTATTTAGGACGGAGAAACTATTTCTCAGCTAGTGTATTTTGCGGCCGACCTTGGGCAGTCACGGGGTGCTAACCCTTAGCCATAGGCAACACAACCAACATCAACGCCTCACTGGGAGGTGAAAACCAAGGCGTTTGCAATCAAAGCTATGCAGCCACGACAGGTGACGAAGTGACAGGTAGGTAAATTCGTTGAATTATTGCGACCCAATTTGTGGAGTTTAACAACGCACTGATCTAACAACGGGCCCCGATGCACTGGCTAAAATATTTAATGAATGAGTGGATGATAATTAGGATGATGATTAGCCTAGGATGGCTAAGCAAGATGGCGGCCGGAGATGGTGACACGCGACCTGGTCCTAAAATAAACGTTTATTGCAAATATAAAAAGTGCGGCAGGAAAGTTACGACCGGTGTATACTGTTTTATACTGTCAGTCTGGTTTTCATTACGCGTGTGCACAGCCCGTGGTGTCGGCCGAGGAGGCTAGAAACAACGATCTAGTGTGGGATTGTAGCCGCTGTCAAGCAGACAGTGATGGCGGACAACATGACGAACTGCCAAAACCAGGTGAGGCCTTAAATGCACATGAGGAAGTGGCTATGCTGAAGCGTGAAAACACCATCCTCACAAAATTAGTGCAAAGTCTAGAAGCATCAAATAATCTAGTGTCGTGAGGACCTAGACACTGTAGAGCAGATACGCCCCCCAGTAGTTATGCAATCCAGCTACTCACAAGCCCTTGGGCACCATAGCAGAATGACTCAACTCATCACGATAACAGCGAAAACAGCCGAACTAGACAAGGATGCTATGAAACGAGACGTCACAATGCGGATCGACCCTGCCAAATTGCCGGTCGGGATCACTAACATTCGTCAAAACAAACATGGTGACTTGCTAATCAATTGCACTAACAAGAACTCCGCGGCATCGCTGCTTAACGAGGTCAACCAGGTTCTAGGCGTAAATACAACACTGCCATCGCCCCTTAATTTAATCCAAGGTTAAAAATAATGAACATTGAGTGGGAAAAAGACGACGATGATGAGGTCATACGACTGGCGATAATTAAGCAAAATCAGCTAGACGCGGAAGCGACAAAATTCTCGCTCAAAATCATAGCAACGATTGAGCGAAAAAGTGGGTTATCATTCACGGTCATTGAGGTTGACCCCCGAACACGTCTGCAATTGTTAAAAGAGGGCAAAATAAACATACGTTGGCGGCGCTATCGCATTTTCGACCATGTGCATATATTGCAGTGCCATAAGTGCGCTGGTTTCAACCATCGGGCCCGGGACTGCACAAGAACGCAAATATGTCATAAATGTGGCGGAGATCACCTCCAAACCACATGCAAAGCCTTGGATCTCAAATGCATCAATTGCGCGAAATCGAACTCACAGACAAACCAAAATATACGCCATGACGCCCGAAGCTTTGATTGCCCGACAAGGAATCGATTCCTGTCTGAAATGAGGCAACGAATTGACCATGATACGAGCTATTATCAATTAATACCACCAGTAGATCATCCAGGGAATCGTCCCAAGTACTTGGTTCTTTCTGACCACAGATTACCATGGACTGTCGGCGAACACCCGTATCAACAAACGCAAAACCAAGGCTCCTCTCTGGAACATGAGACGCCGCTAACAAACTCTTGCAAGAAAGGTCCAGAGTACGCTCCCAAGAAACACTATATATCAAAAAGCAGCGTCATCTACTTCCTCAACATTCAATGCTTGAGCAACAAAATAGATGAACTGGAAGCTTTTTTAACCATACAGCAACCGGACATCTTATGTATCTCCGAACACTGGCTTGGTGACGATAGTCTCCACATTGTTAATCTGCTGAATTATGTCTGGATAAGCTCATTCTGCCGCAGCACTCGCATTCATGGTGGGGTCGCAATTCTAACTAAACCCGACCTCAGAATTAAGCAGCATATTGTTCGCCACTGTCTAGAACTTCACTTTGAGTGTGCTGCAGTTAAATGGTCTCTCAATGACTTTACGCTTTACGTGATCACGGTCTACCGATCTCCTTCGGGAGATTTCCGCAGTTTTCTTCAATATCTGGAAGAGGTTATAACGCAAGTATCTTCGATTGACACACACGCCAACGTGGTAATCGGTGGTGACTTTAACGTGGACATGCTTTCTGACAGCTTGTACCGAACTGCATTGACTGACGTTATGAATTCGTACAACCTAGTATCGATGTTATCCGCGCCGACGAGAACTACCTCTACCTCGAGCACGCAGATCGACAACATCTGGACTAATGCTGGTAATCTGGTATCTCAATGCTGCGTCGACGAAATCGGATTATCTGATCACCATGGCTTGAAACTCACTCTGATGGTTCCTGCTATCGAGCCGACTATACCGATGAAGAAATCCAGGGTCTTACGAAGGTCTTTCAACCAAGCTAATATGGAATACTTTTGCCTGTTACTCAGCGGCGCATGCTGGAATGATGTGTACTCGTTTCAGTCGGTTAATAGTCAATATGATGCCTTCTTGCATCGTTTTCTGCATCATTTCAACATTGCCTTTCCACTTCGGACATCAGTAGTGAACTTGCATCGCCGCAACACTTGGATGACCCAGGACTTGATTCACATGTCAACTGAACTACGCGCAGCTCGACTAAAATTAAAATACGAACCACGTTCATCAAAAAACTACGCTCTGTACCGTGAGAAGATGAAGCAATACAAGCACGACTTTCAAGCGGCAAAGAAAGAAGACCATGCACGTAAACTCAGGTACGCAAATCCACAAGATAGAGGGAAAGTCACGTGGAATCTAATCAACAAGGTAACGAAAAACAAAAATAAATTATCTAATAGTGAGATTGCTTTAAATTGCAACGGATCACAGGTAACCGACGCTACTGAAATAGCTAACATTTTTAACAACTACTTCACGGATCACATATCAGATCTTTTGGCCTTACGCAAGCCTTTGCCTCCACGTACGGATAAGCCAACGGACCCAGTACCACATCTTCGCACGCACAAGCGGTTCTTCCTATTTCCCGCAACGGAACGTGAAGTTTTTGACGTCATCGCAGGTTTAAAGAATAAGCACTCAGCAGGGCTTGACGAGGTACCGTGTTCAGTCCTTCGTGGTTGCGCTCTCCAAATAGCAACCCCCCTCACTTACGTGATTAACCATTCTTTTGTCGATGGAATTTTTCCGGACGGTTTGAAGAAATCCAAAATTATACCTCTGCACAAAAAAGGATCCAAACTCTCCCCTGATAACTACCGACCAATTTCATTGTTGTCGACTTTTTCGAAGATCCTAGAAACTCTAATCCATCGAAGGCTGACTGACTAGCTGAAGAAATTCGGACTGCTCTCGCCTTCCCAATTTGGCTTTATTGCCGGAAGATCTACATCGTCGGCCATCTTCAATTTCCTCACCAAGCTTTACTCATAGTTGGATGAAAGGCTGGATTGTATCGGTATCTATGACGATCTGTCGAAAGCGTTCGATACAATAAAACACTTTAAAATGCTAAGGAAGCTACAGACAATAGGTCTAGAAGGAATACCGCTTAAGTGGATCAAGTCTTACCTGTCCGGAAGATCTCAAATTGTTCAGTTAAGGACACTCAACTCACAGGGCGACTACCACTATGTAACGTCCCAGTCCAGAAGAATTACTTTCGGCGTACCACAAGGGTCTGTACTGGGGCCTTTACTCTTTCTAATCTATATAAACGACCTACCGGAAGCCCTACCATGTGGCGCAGTAACTTCATTCGCAGATGACACCACCCAGCTGCTTAGCGCCACTTCCACAAACACCCTAGGCTGGCTGTGCAACCAAGCGACAATGGAAATGGCCCAATACTGCAACGACAACCACTTGGTCATCAATGAAAAGAAAACCATACATATTCAATTCCACCCTTTCTGGAAGCCACCAGACTCGAGTGCTTTGGTCAAATTGGGTAACAGAACGGTGAAGAGAGAAGTTAGCACTAAATTTCTTGGACTAACGCTATCTGAAACTCTTAGTTGGGAACCCCATATCAAAATTATTAGCTCAGCGCTAGGGACTGCAATATTTATGATAACCATTGTAAAAAGGGTCGCTGGCTCTCACGCAGCTCTGCTGGTGTATTATTCGCAAATCTATTCCAGACTAAGCGATGGCATTTTATTTTGGGGTTGGGATCCGCTAACGAGAAGAGTTCTCATTCTTCAGAAAAGGGCCGTACGGAAATTGGCTGGAGTTCCCCGACGCCACCCATGTCGAGATCTTTTTATAAAACTGAAGATTTTAACTGTAATCAATATATACATTTTAGAAGCAGCTCTCTTTGTAAATAACAATCGAGTTCTTTTCCCTCTAGTCTCACAAAGACACAACTACTTTACACGATCAGAAAATAAAATATTTTTACCTACTACGAACATTAGTTTTTCCGAAAAAAAAACCCTAAATACACGTGTTCTTTAATTTTTAATAAACTATCTGAATGTACGCCAAGGGGGCCAACTTCAAATAACTTTAAAAGTATTGTTAAGTCATTTTTACTTAATCACCCATTTTATACCATTAGAGAATTTCTTGAGCTCTAAATTTATAATTTATATTTGATTTACATATATTTTATACCTTACTATTTTATACTTTTTTTGGCATGTTCCATACTATATTGTATAGTGTTACGGAATAAAGAATATGAATATGAATATTACCTGACCGACCAAATCAGCTCGCGGCAAAAGGTTTTCGGCCCGTTACCAAGGTCTCGAGGAGGATTGATTGTAGGCGTGTTTTCCAAACATGTGAAACTATATGCATTGAAGAAGGCAACGACGCAGGCGATTTTGAACCGTCTGACAGGCCGAGGCGACTACCTGGTCAACGTAGGTAGGTGCGAGAAGCTGTTGAGTGACAACGGAAACCAATTTTGTTCGCGTCAGTGGTCTACCGCCTTAGTGAAAGAAAACATTCAGGTAGTTCACTCGTCGGTACGGCATCCGGCCCCCTCGAGGACTATCACCTTACCGTGGTGAGGGGGTTTGTGTGATCCAATGACCCGGGAGGCTCTGCCGGTGGGGAGGTTTCGCTCCCCGTAAGGTCTCCTATACCGGACAGGCTCGCGGCGAGGATCCAGACAAAGAATGGTCCGGCCGCGCCGCTGTCGCGGGACACGGACTTTGGTCTAAGGAGGATCTGTGCGCTCTTTTTCTCTCCTCTCTTCGTTTCACCATCTTCTCTTCGCCTCGCATCTTGTTTCATTTCTTGCCACCTCCCGAAGCCCCCGTCTGCCTTTTGCGACAGCGGTGTGGCGCCCTCCCTTATGACGACCTGGCAACGAAACTGGAACAGATTTGGTTGAATTTCGAGTCGATGCAAGCTCCAGTACCCTGGTGACTTGGAACTGTGCAGGGAGTCCTCGAGTCTGCTTCCTTACCTCTTTACCTTCACTACCCTATATTCTTCTGTATTCTCTTCCGGCCGACCCCCTGTACAGATCGGAACACTTGCCTGCGTGTTTGCCGTGCGCGGTCACCTGTACGGGTGGAAAAGTTTTTCTTGGGGGTTGAGAAGCTACTTCTCTAGTTCATAATGTGGAACAAATAGAGGGTAGCAACAACACACTTCTTTAGTTACCGCTTCACCTTAAACAGGAGGCTGGGGGCTAATCCACCCCCAGTCAATCGGCTTGCCTGAAACATTAACCTTTCACGCGTGGATGAGGATGGGGGCACCGGTGGCGTGATGGCCGTACCTGAGTCCCATCTTTTACGGTCACTCGCGGCTACTGGTGTCCACTGACTATATCGTCTGGACAACCCCGGCGTTGAAGTTAAACGTCCCCCTGGTTGGGCTCCGTGGTGGGCAGGGCTCCGGGCGATGAAACTGTCTCCAATTTACATGGACAAACCAAACAAAAACCCCCTCCCCCCCACTAACTATTTGCCAAGTCTTTTTGATAGGGCTATCAACGTCAACAACTTGCAATCAAACAATGCCAATTTTACCGATGCATTTGATTCATTTTTTATTATCACCCGGCAGGACTCCGATAAGGACCTCACCTTCTCTGGCGTAAGCCCATTTAAGATTCAGCGGTTTTTATCCTCGGAAGTTGGAGAGCTCCGCTCAATCAAACGCCTTCGTGACGGAACACTTCTCGTGGAGACCATTCAAAAGGATATTTCGCTAAAGCTGGCAAAGCTTACTCTCCTGGGTACGTTCATTGTCTCCACTTCTGCCCATAAAACTCTGAACTCCTGCAAAGGAGCCATGTACAGTCACGACTTGCTTCAGATGGGCGAGGAGGAGGCATTGACTGAGTTAAAAAACCAAAGAGTAACCGAAATAAAATCCATTATGACTCGGAAGAACAACATCCTTGAACCATCACCATTACACACTCTTACTTTTAACACCACCATTCTACCACAGTTTATTTTTGTTGGTTTCATCCGGGTCGAGGTCAGGCCCAGCATCCCGAATCCTCTTCGTTGTCTAAATTGCCAACGCTACGGCCACGGCCAGCAAAATTGCCAAAGGCCACAAGTATGCGACAGGTGCGGCAAGGCGAACGCCCACCCGAACGCCCCGTGCGATCAGGAGGCCCACTGTGCCAGCTGCGAAGCTCCGCACCCGTCCTGGTCCCGGGAGTGTCCTGTCTGGAAGAAGAAAAAAAAAGATTTGCGAAATTAAAACTCTGGACAAGATCCCCTACCCTGAGGCTACGAAAAAATACCACCTCCTCTGCCCTAGTCTGAATCTCATAATATCCTTCGCCCAAGCCACCGCTCTACCACCTGCTCCCAACCCTGAAAAGGGGCATCACCCGAGTTCATCAGAACTTAAAACCCTGATGAACATTCTCTCCGGGCAGCAGGAAAACAAACAAAAACTTGAAGAGCAGACAAAGAAATAGAAGACCAGACAAAACAAATAGAGTTGCTCAGGAAGGAGAACGAAGAGCTGAGAAACCAAAACAAGAAAATTGGAGATGAACTTAATAATTTGAAACAAAAGCCGCAAAATCCAAAGAAATTAGAATCCAAAGAGACCAGCCCCAAGTCTAAAGAGGACGAGTCCTCGATGGACTGTGAGGAGGTTATGGTTGCAGCTCAGGTGCTAGGAGGCGGTGGTGAAACGACAGCTGCTATTCCTAGCAAAAGACAAAAGACTGAAGTATGTAAAGTCAAAACCAAAGAGGTGAAAGCAAATAGAGACCTAAACTACCCCTAATAACCTTGTGATAATGTCTGTGACATTTGTTAACGCTCCTTTTAACTATATAATTTTATTTCTAATTTTATATAGGTTTCTGGATTGCTGTTATATTATCTATGATATTTTACTTAGGTTAAGAGATATTTTGTTGCTACATTGTTGTGATAAACTTTCTGTAATAACCCCTGTGATAGTGTCTGTGATATTTATCTCCGTTTCCGTTACCTATATGATTTAATTTTTAATTTTATGTATGTTTTCAGATAGCTGTGATATTGTCTGTGATACTTTACTTAGGTTTAGAGAGGAAACTCTTCTGGTGCTAGTTTACTGTGATAAGATTTCTGTGATAGCCTTTGTGATTGTGACTGTGATATTGTGGCGAATGTGACAGTCACTCATCGGGGTTATAAGCACAACACAGCACTGACTTTCGAGTATATATTTATTACACAGATTATAAGTACACACACAGGCTCGTCGACACGTACAAGTTCCAGGACACCCTTGTCCACTTGTGCGTTCCAGTCGACCGAATGCAGAGAAATCTTCTCCCCGGCCAGTGGCCCGTCTTATATACTACTTCTGGCCGGTCACGTGACGGTCACGTGACCGGCCACATGGTTTAGGGGCTGCAAGTAGAAAGCTAAGGGTACACACTGGCTATTGTCTCGGATCACTCGCTAGCACCTTGCCTTGGGTACGAGACTAGCCAGTGAAAGCCTTAGCTGTCCCTTGCAGGACCGCCCCCCTTAATTAAAAAATCCCCTCCAAAATATTACAGAGCCACATTGTTGTGAATTAAACTTATAAGTTGCTTAAGATTAACATCCTAGTCTAAGCAGTTATTAATAAGTCCATCTTCTTTTGAGTCTTTTCTTAATTGTAATCACTGTGGTAGCCCGCACACGGTTTACCTTTCTAAATCTATCTATTTTATGGCATTGTGTCCCTATTCTAGTTCTATGCTAACGCTGTTGTGTCGTCCCCTGCGTCGTCACTTTCTCTGAAGCAAGTTATACCCTTGTTTGGCGCTATAAGGGACCAGCTGATCGGCATTGCACAATGCCACCTTGCGTTTTGTGACGGGGTCGCATAGTTTGTAGCTGTTGGTGCCCATCCTTGCTACTATAGACCATGGTCCGTCTCTTTTGTGTGCGAGGGAGGCACAAAACCCCTTGGCGGCGTCACTAATTGTGTGCACTGTCCGGAGCACGAGTTGGCCAACGTTAAACTCGGCCTGACGATTTTTCTTATCGTAGGCTCTGCGCTGCGTTTCGTGGGCGTCGCTCTTGTTCTCACGGACGATTTAAGTCATTGCTGCCAATTTTTGTTGCAGTGACGTTGCATAATTGCTGGTATCTGCCGGGTCGGTCTCTGATCTCGATAAGTCGGCTGGGAACCGGAGCTGTTCGCCGAATGTCAGTTCGGCAGGGCTGAAACCGTTTGTTTGGTGTTCGGCGGTACGCAATGCGAATGAGATTGCCTTAAGATGTCTATCCCAGTCCTTGTGTTTGTCAGTGAGGGCTACCAGGCATTGTTTAATGTCTCTGTTGGTCCTCTCGCACGGGTTACCACACGGGCGGTACGGCACTGTTTTGTTTGTTGTGATCCCAAGTTGTTTGCATGTCTGGTTCCACAGTTTTCCCGCGAATTGTGGACCGTTATCACTACGGATCCGTGTCGGGAAACCGTACCGGGTGCAGTAGTCGACAAGGCAGTCCGCCACTGTTTTTCCCGTGGCTTTTCTGAGCGGGTATAGTTCCATAAACTTGGTGAAGTCGTCTATTATCACAAAGATGTATTGATGGCGCGATGAAGTCGTCAGTGGGTATGGGCCCATTAGGTCGCATGAGATGTCACTGAACTTCGATGGTGCCATCCGACTCGCCATACTGCCGATCGGCTTTGCGTTCCGTGCTTTTGTTTTCTGGCATACGTCGCACCCCATTATGTATTTCGCGACGTCTTGCCTCATACCTGCCCAAGAATAGCGTTCCTGTATGCGGCGAATGGTTTTGTAATACCCCATGTGACCGGCTAGCGCGTGGTCGTGGAATAGTCGCAGGACCTCCTCTCGGAGACTGGCTGGGACCATTGTTCTACGTTGCGGCGGCATCGAGCTACTCGGGAGGTGTCTGGAGATCAGCCCGTCCTCATCGATAATATATGACGGGTCCTTGTTTACACCGGTCTTCAGTTCATCTCTTAGTTTTGTCAATCCCTTGTCTGCGAGTTGCTTTTCTATCCATGTCGAACGGTCGGCCAAGTCCACTAGGTTATCTTCGTCGGTTAGCAAAACGTGCTCGTCCACTATATCCCCGTCGGCGCCATGGTTTTCGAACGTCAGGAGCCCGAATTGTCCTCGCCTTGTGACCTCTTCGCCCACTTCTTCGATTGGGAATATTTCGTCCACTTTCCTTGCCTTTGATATGCTGGGTTGAAACGCCAGCGGTGCTCGGCTCAAGGCGTCTGCGACGACATTCGAGGCGCCTGTTCTGTATTTGATCTCGCAGTCTAGGCCCATTAGACGCATTGCCCACCGCCTAATCCTACCTTTCGGCCAGTCAGCCGATAGCATTGTCTTAAGGATGTTGTGATCGGTTTCGATTTTGAAATGCGACATCTCCACATATGGTAGGTAGTGATTCACGCTCCATACCACGGCTAGCGCTTCTAGTTCAGATATGGTGTAATTTAGTTCGCACGCCGTGAGGGTGCGGGATGCGAACGCTATTGGTCTAGGTCCATTTTTGCCTTCTTGCATGAGGCAGCTTCCTAATCCCGCATGTGATGCATCAGTCTGTATGGTAAATTCCCTGCTCATGTCGGGGAGTGCTAAGCAGGTGTCTGAAGTGATTTGGTCTTTCAATGAGTCGAATGCTCCTTGTTGCTCCATATTCCATTTCCATTTCACATTCTTCTTTAGTAACTGAGTCAGTGGGAGAGCGATTGTACTGAACGATTTGATATAGTTTCTGTAAAAGCCAGCGAGTCCGATGAACCTTTGTATACCCTTTGTGTTCTTTGGCGTGTTGAAACCTTTTATTGATGCTACGAGGTCCGGATTTGGTGCCACGGTTCCGGGTGTGATGGTGTGTCCGAGAAACTTGAGCGTTTGGGTGCACAATTGAACTTTTGAAGGGTTGACCGTTAATCCTGCCTTCCGTAGTCTATGCAAGACGTCTTCTAGGTGTTTGACGTGAAGCTCCCATGATTCCGAGTAAACGACGATGTCGTCTAAAAAGGCCATTGCGTAATCGCACTGAGCAGTCCCGTTGCTCAAGACGCTGTTGATGAGCTTTCGAAACGTGTACCCGCTCCCAATCAGGCCCATAGGTAGTCTTTTGTATCTGAAGGCTCCTCGGTGCGTGGTAAAGCTTATGCGATGACGGTCTTCGCTGCGCACGCGTAATTGGTGATAACCCCGACTTAAATCTAACAGAGAGAAGATTTTAGCTCGTCCAAGTTGACATAGTGTCCAGTCAATGCGTGGCATGATATAGGGTTGCACCTTCGTTTTTTTGTTCAGGAGCCGGTAATCTATGCACAGACGTTTCCCTCCGTCCTTTTTGTCTACTATTACCGTTGCACTTGACCATCCACTGCGATGCGAGCATGGCTCTATTATATCGTCGGCCAGTAGTTTGTTGAGGCAATCGTCGAGCACCATTCTTTTCTTCTCGTTTATGGGTCTTTGAGCGCTCCTGCTGGGATTCTCCCCGTCAGTGTTAATTTCGTGCTCCATAAGCGTGCACAGTCCTGGTTTCTTTGTAAATGTTGATTTATAGCGTGCTATAACTGTTTCTAGGCTCGCTCTGGTTTTTGCAGGGCACACGACTGTTTCCATTATCTGCGCGATGATGTCCTCATCCTTGTCACACACGGCTTGACAGGTAGTCGTGGGTCTAGCCTCGCCGTCATTGAATGGAACTACAGCCTGTGGGCTTGTGCCCAGGGTCCACCCGCGCTCCTTTATATGAATTGAAATGTTAGTTCTTCCTATAAAATCACGCCCTAAAACTATAGGTTTGCACAGACCTGGAAGTAGCGCGAATGTTTGTTTAATTTTGCCGCCTGCCCAATTTACCTTTGTACTTAATTTTCCCTTGCACACGGCCTGCCCGGTGGCTAGGTTTACTCTCTGTGTATAAGGTTGCACGGCCCACCCCCGTGCCTTTACTATCTGTATAAAATAGTCGCCTAGCAGGCTTATCGATGATCCACTGTCGAGCATTGCAAGATGCACTTCGCCGGCGATCATCACCCGTATCAGCGGCTCGTTCTTCTCTCCTGCCTGCCCGACGGAGCATCCTCCGACTTCACGGTTGCCTATTGTCATTTGGTTGGCGATGCCGGGTGAGCTGTTGTTTGGGACCCAGTTATTTACACAATCGCGGAGACGCCCTATCTCGTCGCGTAGCTCATTAATCACCGCGGCGAGTGCCATAGGGCGCTCCTCTAGTTTTTTGCCGAATTCTTCGTTGGACAATTTCTGGCGAAATGGTCCCGGCCATTGCAGACCCAACACGCTAGTCTGTCTCGTTGTGGTCCTTTTGGGGCCCCTGCTGGAGCGGCGCTGTGTTGGTAAGGTGCCCATGCTGGTATATGCGTGTACATAAAAGGGTCCAGCGCTGCGGCGTCCAGTTGGTGGTAGTTTTGATGACTGGTTGCTGCCGTCTCGATCGACGCCACGGTCCCCACCGATCCTTGCGCACATCGTGAGGCACCCCAGGCGAGGGATGGCTCGATGGACCACGCTGCAGGAGGAGGCGGCCGATATTCGCGGTCCATTAGTATGCCCCTTTGTATGGTTGGGCCGGCCTGTGACATCTCGCGGAGGGTTGTGAATGTCTTCCCGTTGATTGCTTTCCGAAACTCAGGATGCATCTGCCGGATGACCCGCTGAATTTTTGTCTCTTCGGGAACCTCTTCACCGATTTTGTTGTAATATCCAGCGATGGTCTGGATGAACGCCGATAATGACTCAGCGGGGTGCTGGGTTCGGGCGTCGAGCTCGCGTCGCAAAAGCTCGCGGTAGTTAACGGCTCCGAACTCGGTTTGGAATGCCTCCTTGAAATCGTCCCACTCGGTGATACCACCGATGAAACCCCACCATCGTAGTGCTGCGTCTGTGAGGGCGACGGGGATGGCCCTTGCCAACAGGTCCCTTGGTGACATGTCCTGTGATGCCGCGAAACGTTCGAGTTGGCCCAGGAACTCGCTCGGCGTCTTCTCGTCCGTGTGGCCCCGGTACGTTGGTAGAGCGATGCGGAGAGAAGCCCATGCTTCTCGTTCTCTCATCGGCTGGGTGGTCGGTCCTCGCGGTGCCATCTGTGCCCGGATGGCGGTTGCGTCGGGAATCTCGTCGCCGTCGCCGAGGCCCAAGAGTTCGCGCACCAGTGCCGTCGGAATGGTGGTTTCCATGGTGGGGGTGGGTCTCGCCGTGGGAGTGCTCGGTTCTCTTCCCCTCCCGAACCTAAGTTTCATCTATCGACTATACACTATGTATAGCTAAACCTATCGATCTTTGGATGTTTCGGGTATGGTGGCCGATCGAACCAGTCCTCAGATCCAACACCTATCTTATCTCTCAATCTTTGGATGTTTCGGGTATGGTGGCCGATCGAACCAGTCCTCAGATCCTAGACTATCCCCCCGACTAACTAAACTGTCCTCACTTCACCCTGGTTCTTTCTAAAATAAATCCCGGACGAGCCCCCACTTGTGGCGAATGGGACAGTCACTCATCGGGGTTATAAGCACAACACAGCACTGACTTTCGAGTATATATTTATTCCACAGATTATGAGTACACACACAGGCTCGTCGACACGTACAAGTTCCAGGACACCCTTGTCCACTTGTGCGTTCCAGTCGACCGAATGCAGAGAAATCTTCTCCCCGGCCAGTGGCCCGTCTTATATACTACTTCTGGCCGGTCACGTGACGGTCACGTGACCGGCCACATGGTTTAGGGGCTGCAAGTAGAAAGCTAAGGGTACACACTGGCTATTGTCTCGGATCACTCGCTAGCACCTTGCCTTGGGTACGAGACTAGCCAGTGAAAGCCTTAGCTGTCCCTTGCAATATTAGTATACGCTTATTTTACCTGTATGATTTTATTCTTAATCTTACATGGGTTTTATGGCTGTGAAAATATCTGTGATACATTACTTAGGTTTAGAGAGATTTTAAAACAACAAAAATGGCTTTAATACAGTGGAACCTCAATGGTTACTATCACCACCGAGAGGAGGTGAAGCTTTTAACAGCTAATTTTAGCCCTCTTTGCCTCTTTTTGCAAGAAACTCATTTTAATCTTTCTGACTCGCCGATTTTAAAAGGTTACAGGTTTTATCGTTTTGACGACACGTCTGGAAACCGAGCCCATGGCGGAGTGGTGGCAATTGTTTCGGACAGTGTCTTTTCTAGCCCCGTTCCTCTCACAACCCCCCTTCAAGCGGTGGCTATCCGAGTTCATACTCCTCTTCCAATAACATTTTGCAATCTTTATTTACCCGAATGGGCTCCGGTCACTTTTGCCAATCTGGATAACATGATCTCTCAACTTCCAAGACCTTACGTTCTCTTGGGTGATTTTAATGCCCATAACCCCCTGTGGGGTGACAGTATGGTTGACAGGGGAAGAGGGAAGTTGCTAGAGAAATTTTTTGATGATAATGACTTGATGATTTTAAACAATAACGAGAAAACACGTTTTAACTCTTTTAACGGTGAATTCTCATCTATTGACCTATGTGTGTGTTGCCCTTCTGTTGCCCCAATACTTGAGCTATCAGTCCACTCGGACTTGTGTGGAAGTGACCACTTCCCCTTGTTTTTAAAACTTTTAACTAACCAACTTGAACCCGGCGCTCGCTGTGCCCAATGGAGTTTGAAGAGGGCAAGCTGGAGGCTGTTCACCAGCCTCGCAGACCTAAGTCCCGCACGAGGATTAACCAATTCAGACGCCAGGGTGGACTGCGTTACTAGTATTTTAATTGAGGCAGCAACTCGGAGCATTCCCGAGACATCCACGAGACTACATCGTATGGCTGTTCCCTGGTGGAATGAGGAGTTCCAAAAATCAATAAAGCTGAGAAAGAAAGCATTGAGGGTATTCACTAACCGTCCAACCTCCGAAAACCTTGAGGTTTTCAGGAACGCGCGTGCTGTTGCACGGCGGGCCATTCGCGCAGCCAAGAAGCAATCCTGGCGAGACTACGTCTCAACAATAACTTGCCACACTCCTGCCGCCAAAGTCTGAAACAAAATAAAGAAGATCGATGGCAAGTTTACGGCGCAAGTCATTCCGGGTCTGGAGAAGAATGGGCGCATCATCACGGCTCCAGAAGAAATTGTGAATCATCTAGGGCAACAATTCTCAGATGTCTCAGACTCTCACCACTACACGGCCACGTTCCAAAAAATAAAACTCGAAGCGGAACGAAAGTTCATCTCGTTCTCGCCTACCAACTCAGAGAGCTACAACGTGCCGTTTAGTCGGTGGGAATTAGACCACGCAATCCGAACCGCAAAAAACACCTCACCTGGACCTGACAGAATCCATAACATGTTTTTAAAGCACCTTAGCCCAGCAGCCCTGGATGATCTCCTGGCCATGTTTAACATCATATGAACCTCTCAAGCATTTCCCAGCTCCTGGCGCCATGCAATTCTTATACCTATTGCCAAGGCGGGCAAAAACAAGAAGCTGGCCTCGAGCTACAGGCTAATCTCGCTCACCAGCTGTCTCTGTAAAATTATGGAGCGCATGGTGAATAATAGGCTCGTTTGGTGGTTGGAAAAGAAGAAGCTGCTGTCAAACCTACAATGCGGTTTCAGGAAGAACAGGAATACATTAGACCATTTGATTCGCATGGAGGCTGTTATCCAGGACACCCGTCCTTGAGAAGGCCTATGAGTTATGACACCACTTGGAAATATAATATTCTTAAGACACTTTATTCTTGGAATTTTAATGGGAGACTTCCCGTTTTTATTCAGAATTTTATCACTGACAGATCTTTTAACGTTTGACTTGGCAAAATTTTATCAGAGAGTTTTATCCAGGAAAACGGTGTGCCGTAAGGCAGCGTTCTTAGCGTGACACTCTTTGCCATAGCAATCAATTCAATTGCCGACTTTGTTAGCACCCCAGTGTTGTCTTCTCTGTTTGTAGACGACCTTGCAATTATCTGCTCATCCAAGTCTTTACCGTCTGCTTCTCGACAGATTCAGCTTATTGTACAGGCTTGCTAAGTGGGCTGATGCCACCGGGTTTACGTTCTCGGCAGCAAAAACTACCTGTGTTCACTTCTCTCGGGTGCGGGGGTTTTTCCCCGACCCAGAGATTGCTCTTCGCGGGAACCCTCTTCCGGTAGCTAAAAGTTTCAAGTTCCTAGGATTAGTTTTTGACCAGAAACTGAATTTTAAAGAACACTTTAGCCAACTTCGTATTAAGTGTTCTAAATCTCTCAACATTTTACGTTACCTGACAGGGACAAGATGTGGAGCGGACCGCACAGTCATGTTGCGGATTTATCGTGCTCTCATACGTTCTAAGTTGGACTATGGTTGCTCTGTTTATGATTCCGCCCGAGACAGCTACAAAAAAACTCTTAACACTATTCACAACACAGGTATACGGCTGGCCATAGGGGCTCTTCGAACAAGCCGGGTGGAGAGTTTATATTGTGAATCCGGGGAGCCGCCTCTAGCACTGAGAAGACAGTATCTTTTAACTTCGTACGCTGCAAAATTATTCACCATGAAAAAACATCCCACATATCACCCTCTACTTCCGCCCAGATTCCAGGCAATTTATGATGCCAAACCCTTTTCAACGGTGCCGGCAGGTATAAGGCTGGGACGAATTTTCACTGAACTAATCTTCAGGGCCCCGAAAATGTTCCCCATTGAGTGTGGTTCGGTTGCTCCTTGGACAGTCCCTAGGCCTTCTTGCCTTGTCGGACTCTCATCTCTTGGGAAAAACCGCACGAGCGACGTCGTATACCGACGTAGGTTTGCCGAAGTCTGTGCCGATTACCCGCACCATGTCCACTATTACACTGACGGATCAAAATGTAACGACTCTGTTGGTTGCGCCTTTGTAACAAATCCAAACATTGTACATGGTTTTAGACTGGACAACGCATGTAGCATCTTTACTGCAGAGCTTTTTGCAATCGTGAAGGCTCTGCAGCACATTGAAGATAGAGATGAATCGAGATTTTTAATCTGCTCGGACTCGCTCAGCGCTCGCTATTGATTCAATATATGATATCTTCTCACCCAACGCTCTTGTTCAGGAAGTACATTCCCTTCTAGCGTCTCTTTCTTCTCGGTACATTAAAGTGGTTTTTTGTTGGGTTCTGGGACATGTTGGAATTAAGGGCAATGAACAAGCCGATGCAGCTGCCAAAAATGCTTTGGGAAAAGTAGAAATTGATGATCACAGAATATCCCATAATGATTTAAAAGTGTATTTTAAATTAAAAACCACTTTAAGATTCCAAGATATGTGGGACCAACAGACAAATAACAAACTTAAAGAGATCAAGCCTTCCATCGAACCATGGGAATCTTCAAAGAGATCAGAAATGCGTGAGGAGGTTGTTTTAAGTCGATTACGTATAGGACACACTCTTTTAACCCACTCTTTTTTATTTACTATTGACAAGGTTCCCCCACGCTGCATGAAATGCAGTGAGATTTTATCCATCCGACACATTTTAATTGATTGTAGTAAATACAGAGTTGCCAGGCAACACTATTCATTAGAAAACACAATTGACAAGGTCTTAGCAGATGACCCTCGTCGTATTGACAAAGTTTTCAAATTTCTAGCCGAGATTGACAATAGGTCTAATGTAAACTTTTATCTGTACTTAGGAAATTTACCTTTTAATACTTATCTCATCATTATTTGGCGCAATATAACCACTAAGTTGAGGCGCCGTTAAGCCCTAATATTCATTCATTCATTCATTCATTCTTTGAGCCCCGCGATGGCCCCGCGGTGACTGCCGTAAGCCACCTACAAGCATTTTTTCCCATGATTGAGAAAAATGTGTCGTCGTTACGAGCTCGTCGGCCGGCCTGAGGACGACACGCGCCGGACCTCTCGGCCCGAGGGCGGTCGTCCTGACCGTCCCGCCGGTAGTTACGCCACTGATATCAATTTCAAACCTTGCATATTAAATATTAATAACCTAATATTATCGTTAAAGACAACAGGGAGAGGGTAAGAGATTTCATGTCAAATCCGCTAATACAATCATGTACTGATGCCATTTGACCAGTGTCATATGGCCCGGCAAAAACAGTGGGTCGTTTAACCCCCTAATCAATCATTAACCATCTTACGTCTACCGATCCCTGTGAGCACTTAGATCCTCCACCCACAACATTGGTGTATGTTGGGTTGCCACGGGCAAGGGGTAGTCTGGGAATCCTAGAGGCGCAGTATATGAGCTGAGCAAGAGGCGGAGCTTAAAAGCGAATTTTGTCGGGGACGAGAAAACTTAGTTGAATGCCGGGGACGAGAAAACAGAGGCGCAGTTTATAGTCACCCGTTTGTAGCACATGCTAATGACTTCTGCTTTAGATTTTTTTTGCTCTGATGATGCAATTTATGGACCTGGATTGAAATGTATTATTTTCAGAAATATGGTTGTATATTTGCACTTTATTATTGTAAACTGATTTTACCAACGTCAACCTAAACTCGGCAGAGGTTCGGTTTTAAGGTCAAGTGTTTGTGTGTCTTCAATTCAATTCAATTCAATAATATATTTATTTCATTGTACAATATACATAGATATTAGGTACACACTCCTTAGTTCAAGGTATAGTCTAAAAAATACACTTGTGAGTATAGAAATTCGTCTGTTTTGTTAAATGTACAGGTTCCTTCGCTTTATATTATATTATCTACATTTTATACAGTCACATTTTTTCCTGTTCCTATATTCGTCTAAGTCGTAAAAACAGTTATCAATTAAAAAACGTTTCGTCATATTTTTAAAATTATCTCTATCACCCGACTTTTCCTTCAGACACCTCGGCAGGCTGTTGTAGAGGGCTGCCCCCGCGTATGAGGCGTTTTGTCTTGATATTTTTAGTTTTACATTTTCGGATGTCCTGATTTCTTTATTTCTTGTATTTTTATCGTGGACTTCTTGCGTCTTCGTGAAGGTTTCAGGGTTGTCGATTACGAATAACAGCACTTCTAATATGTATAGTGATGTCACCGTCAGGATGCTTAGTTCCTTGAAGATCTTCCTGCAGGAGTCCCGTTTCTTCATTCTTGCTATTGTTCGGACCGCTTGTTTCTGTGATACAAAAATGCTTCTCGCCTCTGTGCCACCACCCCAGCACAGTATGCCATATTGTATCAGTGATTGTACGTTCGCATGGAAAGCAACTTTCCGTGCCGGCAGATTCAGTTCCTTTGCTAGGATTTTTAAGCCAAAGCATGCTGTGTTCAGTCTCTTCTTAAGCTTCGCCGTATGCTCTTTCCATTTGAGGTCGTGGCTAATTTGTAAGCCGAGGAATGTGCTTGAACACACTATTTTCCTTGTGTCTCCTACTTCTTCGATCTTAGATTTCCCTCGTCCTTTAAAGACGATAATGTTTGTCTTGTCGTTGTTCAGCTTCATCTTATTTGGCCCGAACCATTCTTCAATATCAGATAAAGATCTTGCGATGTTTTCCACTAACATCTCTTCGTTTTTGGCAGTGACGAGGAGGCTCGTGTCATCCGCAAATAAGATCGTGTCGGCGAATTCATTGTTGATATTGTTAGGGAGGTCATTGATGTAGATACTGAATAATACTGGAGCGAGCAGTGACCCTTGCGGCAGTCCGGTAGATATCGGCTCCCAGTTCGACGCTATACTTCCGCTATGTGTGTTTATTTCCACTGCTTGCATCCTATCCGAGAGGTACGATTGTATCCACTCGCTAGCCTTACCTTGGATTCCGTAATGTTTTAGTTTTCCAATTAGTACTTGATGGTTTATTGTGTCGAAGGCCTTTGGGTCATTCCATGTCAATTCAACCAATTTTTTGGGAAAATTGACCGTCACCTCTTAGAAATCGACCAAACTTGGTAGGATGATGACCACATCATTTCTCTTGTTGACGTATTTTTTTGTTTGCCTCTGAGTCAAATGGTTTGCCCGGTACGGCCCCGAAACGGCGGGACGGCACTGAATTTTGGGGTACATGCGTCTTTTTTCTTTCTCAAATTGCGTCGGCTGTAGATAAGATAGATTAATGAAAAAATTTAGTATGAAAGGTATTGAAATTTTGTTTCATAAAACATAAATTTCGTTTAAAAAAAAATAAAAAATCCCCCCCTTCCCCCTTTTTATTTTTTCTACCCCTATTATCTTTTGAAGTACTATTTTGATTTTCTTAAAAAAAAAATTATTTGATAGCTATTAGTATAAACTCCATTTTCTGAAAGTTTCAGAGTGGGACACCGAGGGAATTTTGAGATAAAAATTAAAAAGTATCGCCGTGTGAAAAAAACGCATGTTTTTACATGTGTTTACGTGCATATGGGATAGTTCACACAAAATCAACACATCATTAAACCTGACCAACTTTTATATGAAATAAAAGTATGCTTAGGCATAAAGTAGACTTAGAAGAGACTTTCACTATTTTTTTCAAAATTTTGTCCCGCATCATTCATGCGCAGTAGCAGTCCAAACTTGAGCACTTTTCAGTGTTTTGGTTCGCCTTTCAAGACGTTTGGGCTTCTAGCTAACGACCCGTTAATGATAACGAAAAAATAAAAACACTGATAGAAAGATGAGAAAATTTAGGCAATATCGAATTGAAAAAAAATCTTAAAAATATAAAAACTACCCTTAATGTACAAACATCCCCTAAATTAAGAGTAAAAACCATTTACCCTACTTTTCACTTAACAAAAATTTAAGAAAACCTCACCAAAGAACTGGCCAAGCTGATCTGAAAGTTTCGTGACGAATAACGCGCCAGTTTTTGAGATACAAATTTTTTCTCGATTAAATATGTGTAGTAGGTAAATTAGCACATCTCGTAAAATTGTGACATTCCACTTCGATTCAGAAATCGTAATAAAAAAATACCTGAAAAACTGTTGCGAGTTCCATCACGAAACTTTCAGATAAGCTTAACCAGTTCTTTGGTGATGTTTCTTTAAATTTTCGTCAGGTTCAAAGTATGGGGAATCTTTTTGCTTCTCAATTTAGGGGATGTTTGTACATTAAGGGTAGTTTTTATATTTTTAAGATTTTTTTTCAATTTGACATTTCCTAAATTTTCTCAGCTTTCTATCGGTGTTTTTATTTTTTCGTTATCATTAACGGGTAGTTAGCTAGAAGCCCAAACGTCTTGAAAGGCGAACCAAAACACTGAAAAGTGCTCAAGTTTGGACTGCTACTGCGCATGAATGGTGCGAGACAAAATTTTGAAAAAAATAGTGAAAGTCTGTTCTAAGTCTACTTTATGCCTAAGCATACTTTTATTTCATATAAAAGTTGGTCAGGTTTAATGATGTGTTGATTTTGTGTGAACTATCCCATATGCACGTAAACACATGTAAAAACATGCGTTTTTTTTCACACGGCGATACTTTTTAATTTTTATCTCAAAATTCCCTCGGTGTCCCACTCTGAAACTTTCAGAAAATAGAGTTTATACTAATAGCTATCAAATACATTTTTTTTTTAAGAAAATCAAAATAGTACTTCAAAAGATAATAGGGGTAGAAAAAATAAAAGGGGGGAAGGGGGGGATTTTTTACTTTTTTTTAAACGAAATTTATGTTTTATGAAACAAAATTTCAATACCTTTCATACAAAAATTTTTCATTAATCTATCTTATTTACAGCCGACGCAATTTGAGAAAGAAAAAAGACGCGTGTACCCCAAAATTCAGTGCCGTCCCGCCGTTTCGGGGCCGTACCGGGCAAACCATTTGACTCAGAGGCAAACAAAAAAATACGTCAACAAGAGAAATGATGTGGTCATCATCCTACCAAGTTTGGTCGATTTCTGAGAGGTGACGGTTTTTTGGTCGGTTGATTTGACATGGAATGACCCCTTTGTAAGGTCGCACATTATCGCGCTTATTTGTGACTTTTTTTCTAGCGCCTTGGTGACTTGGTTCACCATTGCGTATATTGCCGTATTTGTGGAGAGTCCTTTTTGGAAGCCGTGTTGGCTCTTACATATTACGTTGTTTTCCTCCAGATATTTATTAATTCTTATTAGAAATATTTTTTCTTGCACCTTGGCGAAATTGGTGAGAAGCGATATTGGCCGGTAGTTCCCCATGTCGGTGCTTGCTCCTTTATTTTTGAAAATTGGCTTCACCACTGACCATTTCGCTAGTGAAGGGAACTCCCCTGTTGATAGCGAGTGGTTGCATATGTCTGCGAGCGGTCCGGCGATCTGGAATCGAACGCGTTTGATTATCTTGCATTGAATGTCATCCCATCCAGTTGATTTCTTTTCTTTAAGGTCTTTGATGATGTCAATTATTTCCCTTTCCGTTGTAGGTTCCAGTAGAATTGCATTCACTGGCCTCGGGAGGTTTTGTAGTTTCTGTGCAGACACTCTTCTACTTTGTTGGTGGAGTCTTTGTTCGTTCTTATCGCCACTGTCGTGAAGTACTCGTTAAACGCGTTCGCTATTTCCTTCCCATCTGTTATTGTTCTGTTTTCTGTAATTATTTTCATATCCCTACGGATATCTGTACGTTTCTTCCTCCCCAAGCATTCATGGATTAAATCCCACGAGGCCCTGCTTTTGTTGCTGGCCTTCTTGATGATTTTGTCGTTCCTGATTCTTTTGCTTCTTCGTACGAGGCGTTGCACTTTCCTTTTCAATCTTCGAAGTTCCTTTTCGTGTTTCTTGCCACCTGCTTTTCTAGTACGCATGTATGCTTCCCTCTTAGTTTTGCAGACTTCTTTTATTTCTTCTGTCATCCATGACTTTCCTCTCTGCTTTCTTGTCCTCGCTTTATAAGTTCTTTTTGGGAATTTTTCCTCATAAGCCGTAAGAAATACCTCAAGGAAATTGTTGAATTTTTCGTCGGTGGAGGTGCCCACCTTCACTCCTTGCCAATGCTGTTCCGCTAGATATTCCTCAAATCCTTTGATTCTATTTTCCGTTATTATCCTCCTCGTGTAGTTTGTGACGGTCTTGCTAATCGCTGTTTTCAGTGATATCGACTGCCCGTAGTGGTCGGATAGCCCGGTTTCGAGCGAGGTAGGCTTGCATTCCATCACAAAATTGGCTATCACAATGTCGATTGCTTTGCTCGTTGACCTAGTGACTCTTGTCGGAAAGTTTACGTTTTGGGTCATATTATGGGCTGATAGTACGTTTTCGAGCTTCCTTTTGTTCCTGTTTTCGCTCATGAAGTCAAAATTGAGGTCACCCAGAATTAACATTCTTTTGCTCTTGCTTTCCCTTTCTATGTTACTAATTAGTCGAGTAAATCGGTCGAGAAACCCCTTTACGTTATTTTCGTTTGGCGGCCGGTATATCGACATGATGATGGTTGGATCTGTCCCTTCCACTTCTATGCCGCATACTTCCATTATATTTTCTTTACCTGCCCGGACTACGTCTGGTCTGCTTTTATAGCTCCAGCTTCTCTCGGCCTTCACATAGATCGACGTCCCACCCCCATTGGAGTTTGCTCGCGCGAAGCAGGCTGCCAGTTCGTAGTCGTTGACTCTGACGAGGTTTTCGTGTTCCTTCTTTAGCCAGTGTTCTGAGATGCAGAGGATATCGACTGCGCCTGTTGTGTCCAGGAGTACCTCAAGTTCTTCAACCTTATTTTTGATGCTACATATGTTTTGGTGCATGATCCTCAGCTCTATTTCTGTTTCTTCAACCTTTCTTGAATTTCCCATTTTCCTCTTTTCTGTTTTTCCATCAGTCTTGTTCTTGTTAGTCTTTCTTCCAATTTCTAATGTTTTGTTTTTAACACTCCTGTTTTGGTGAGATTCTGTTGGGCTTGCATTTTTTCCCTCGTGTTGGTTTGTTTTGCCTTTTTGCCCATAGCCCTCACCCACTCTTCTAAAAAAATATCGCTGTTAGACTTTTCTAGTGGGATATTTGTCCCATGATTGCTATCGGAAGTAACCGTTCTCTCGGTCCGTCCCTGACCTAGCCATTTCTCGATCGGAGTAATCATATAGATAGGTTTTTTAAGCACTGTTATTGGTAGGAAGTGGGTCAGTGTGTTAACAAGCGTGTCAGTGCCCTGTCGATTTAGTTGTACTCCATCCTTTGCTAAGTGGTGCCCGGACAATTTCTTATCCAGAAAATTCATCCTAATATTAGGGCTACACTTGTTTGTGGCAGAATTTACCGCGCTATGAATGCTTTGATTTGCCACTTTAATTTTACTATTGATGCTCCAATCATAGTCTAGTCTTCGGGGGATGTTATTTATTATCAACTTACACTTTAAGCTGATTGGAAGTAGTCGGTGTATCTCTGCCGTGAAATTGGTGTCACTATTGATGTCATTTGTGCCCCCCATGATAATTATCCAGTCTTTTCCTTGTAATTTCTTTGCTTCTTCTATCGCTCTGTCCACAACTTGTCTCATCTTCGCATCAGATTTGTAGAGCACTTCCACTTCATAATTTTCATCTAGCTTCGATTCAAAAATGCTCTTTAAATATTTACCGTGGCTGTCCGCTATCATGATCACACGTGTTTTTTCATTGCTAGCAGTATTGGTATTGGTTTCATTGTCTGATGGTAGTTTTAATCCCTCGTCATTCTGTTTCCTATATTCGTTTTTCTTTTCGTCGTCACTCGCTCCATCCTGATCCTCCACTGACCCTGTATCAGAGGTGTCAGTATCTCGGGTTTCTTTCCTAGTGTCTAGGGATTCTCCTCCGTATTCACTTCTCAGTGTTTTATCAGAATTTCTTGGGGATTCCATTTGTTCAACTATCTTGCGAACCTTGTGTGACGTATTTTGTGGCGTATTTTGTGACGTCATCTGTTTCTTTCTTGGCGGGCTTTTCCTGGCGAGTGTGCTTTTGTATGTGTCATCTTGTCTTAATTTCAGCAACTTATTCTCTTCAACTAGACCTTGTATTTTTTCTTTAAGAAGCTGGTTTATCTCTACTAGATTCCTATTCCTTTTTTCTTGTTCTAGTAACAGTCAGTCTTTCAGATCTATGATTAGGCCTACCTCGTCAGCTGTTTGCTTCGTTGCGACGTGTTCATTCTTGTTTTCTGATCTTGCTGTCACTATTCTTTCGATCAATTCTTCTTTTTTGCCGTTTTTGTTTAGTCCCAGTGTACTTAACTCTTCCCTAAGCTCACCTACGGTTAACTTATTTAGTTTCACCGTCAAATCTAATAATTTTTGCTCCTCTGTCAGAGACTGTTTACACACGTCCGCCATCTTGTCCGCCATCCTCCGTCCTTAATGATTGAATGGTAATTTGGAGATGATTCAAGAGAAATTTTCACACACACTAAAAAATAACTATAAAAAGGAAATTAAAATATTTTATTATTTTAATGAACACAGTGTCTAAAATACATAGAAAGTAAATGTAAATAATTTTATAAAATCAAAAAAATTAAATGAGAGGATATATTGCCAGTCATAAATGAAACGCATTTCTTTAATTGAAACTTTCACCAATGGTAGAACAAATAACGCCTTAGAACATTCATATAGAACACAATATAAAACCACGGAACAAAAATGTGTGACTTTCAAAGCGGGTCACCCTTAAAAACAACGCAATAAAAATAAAATATAACAAAAACAAACGCAACATAAAGACAAAAACCAAACCCAACCCACACACAGCCTGGTCATCAACTTCATGATTTCTTTCCATCACAGCCTGGTCATCAACTTCATGATTTCTTTCCATCACAGCCTGGTCATCAACTTCATGATTTCTTTCCATCACAGCCTGGTCATCAACTTCATGATTTCTTTCCATCACAGCCTGGTCAACAACTTCATGATTTCTTTCCATCACAGCCTGGTCATCAACTTCATGATTTCTTTCCATCACAGCCTGGTCATCAACTTCATGATTTCTTTCCATCACAGCCTGGTCAACAACTTCATGAAATCTTTCCATCATAGCCTGGTCATCAAAAACTTATTAATATAAAAACCACCTTCTTAAGGCGCTTGTCCAACTAAGTGCCGTAATTTCAAGACCTTCGCATAAGTTTATTGGCCGCCTTGCCGATCAACTCCAACCAATTCTTTCTCGTAGACTCTTGGAGTACCACAAAGAAGAGTGACAAAGTGAAGATGTGCGTGGTGGCCGTCATGAGAAACAAATACTCGAAGAGGAAGTCGCTGACGATGACGCGCTCCTCGGAGAAGATGTGAAAGACCCAGGTAAACCCGAACAGAAAAAAAATGAATAAGCTAGTCTTCAGCTTGTTCAACTGCTCGGCCTTCTGGTTCTTGCTGTGTCGCGTTATTCCCCCCTCGCCACCTTTCTCGAAGATGTGCTTCAAAATCTTGACAAAGATGCAGAAGTTGACAAACAGGATGATTCCTGCTGGTCCCTGGACCGTCACCTGGAAGACAATTCCCTCGGGATAGCAGTATCCTCGGTCGAACCTGTCGGTCTGGTAGAAGCCGGGGTTGCAACTCAGCAGGATGATGATAGGCACTAACGGTACGCCCCAGGCAAACATTGACACCTTCAGGATGAGGTGAGTGGTCGCCTTGGCACCGGCCACGGTGGTCAGCCTCTTCAGCTGGAGGCAGGATAACACCAGCATCCAGAGGAACATGGCGAGGAACGAGTAGTGACGTAGCACGCTGTAGACTAGACAACTAACGCTCTCTGTCGTCATGCGCACAAAGCTGACGGTGAAACCGAGAACTAGGTTGCAAGTCAGTGCCAGTATCATGTGCAGGAGGATCTTGTGCCCCGTGTTTTCCCGCCATTCTTTGAAGAAGATTGCCGTGCTTAAGATGGAACCCAAACCTAGTACTGACATAATAAACTCGATGGCGGCAGCTGTCATCAGACCAGGTTTGTCCTTCAAGAAGTTTGTCCATGGGCGGCTGGGAAATGCTTTAAAATCATGTGCCATGCCTTTCTTCAAGGCAAACTTTGCGATCGGAACGCCGTCCTGCATTTCAAAGTACTTGCCGCTGCAACGACAGGCGCTGAAATCACCTTGACTACTGTACAACTTCACGCAGCCCTCACGCGACCAATCACGGAGGTTATTATTCCACGCAATACAAGATAGATAGTTAAAAAATATGTAACGATGATCGGTATCAAGCATCCCTGAGGTATTGTACGTGATGTCAACGTGGTGATTTCTGTAAGACGCAAACGACCACGCAGACACCTCACCCTTCCGAGGAAACATCACGGTCACTTCCAGATATTGTGCATAGGGTGCCTTCTCTCTAAGAGACAGATAATTATTCGTGTTTTTCCAGACGACGACAAAAGCTACACGCGTGTGAGCTTCCAAAAGCCTCGCCGAAACGTCCAACGCAAACAGGGCTAATCCTTGCACCGTCGGCTTCGTATTCACAGTGATGTTGTCACACCCACCCCCAAAATCGAAGTCTAACGTGAACCCCTCAACCGACTCGCTGCCTTTTAAGTCGGCTACTATCAGGGAGACGCGTGGCTGTGATGATACAATAAAGCCAGATTCTAGGATGATATTTGCCGTGATGATGACCAGGTCACGGATGGTACATTCGGACAAATCTATGTGTGTGTTCACCTCGCGTTCGACAGCGCGTGCGACCTCCTGGAAAGTGTTTGTGTCTACAGGATTTGTAGTGAAGTCATATAACACTTCCTCATGGCGACGTTTGATGTCAGATGAATTCAGGAACTGAATGTAATACTCCTCGTTTATGAACTGCTCTTCGAGAGTGCAGTTTGTCCAGACGAGTTCCCACTTGGAGATCCTTGGAAGCCAGTCACCGTGGAAGATCTCGTTGTTGAAGCGGCAGTCGCGGCGGGTGATGGCGCCCGTTGACGCGTTTGTCAAGAATTCAAAATAATAGGTTTCCTTTACTGAAACAAAAAAAAAATTTGCTGGCTTCTTCTAATTGTTAAAAAAAAAAACTTTGGCTTCACATGAAATACGTGTAACAAACTTAGGTAATCTCGTGAGATCTCTTTAGTTTATTCATCTAGTTCATTTAGGTATTGGATCGGTGACCATCATACACATTACCAGTTCTGTTCGGGAGAGAGGTTGGAGGGATGAAAGTTAAGCAACACTGCGCTGGGTCAGGTATTGGATGAGTGACCATCATACACATTACCAGTTCTGTTCGGGAGAGAGTTGGAGGGATGAAAGTTAAGCAACACTGCGCTGGGTCAGGTATTGGATGGGTGGCCATCATACACATGACCAGTTCTGTTCGAGAGAGAGATTGGAGGGAGGAAAGTTAAGCAACACTGAACTGAGTCAGGTATTGGATGTGTGACCATCATACACATGACCAGTTCTGTTCGAGAGAGAGGTTAGAGGTATGAAAGTTAGGCAACATTGCGCTGGGTCAGGTATTGGATGGGTGACCATCAAACACATAACTAGTTCTGTTAAGGAGAATGGTAAGAGGGATGAAAGTTCGGCAACACTGTGCTGGGTCAGGTATTGGATAGGTGACCATCACAAACATGACCAGTTCTGTTCGAGAGAGAGGTTAGAGGTATAAAAGTTAAGCAACACTGCGCTGGGTCAGGTATTGGATGGGTGGCCATCAAACACATGACCAGTTCTGTTCGAGAGAGAGATTGGAGGGATGAAAGTTAAGCAACACTGAACTGAGTCAGGTATTCGATGGGTGACCATCATACACATGACCAGTTCTGTTCGGGAGAGAGGTTGGAGGGATGAAAGTAAAACAACACTGCGCTGAGTCAGGTATTGGATGTGTGACCATCATACACATGACCAGTTCTGTTGGAGAGAGAGGTTGGAGGGATGAAAGTAAAGCAACACTGCGCTGGGTCAGGTATTCGATGGGTGACCATCATACACATGACCAGTTCTGTTCGGGAGAGAGGTTGGAGGGATGAAAGTAAAGCAACACTGCGCTGGGTCAGGTATTGGATGGGTGACCATCATACACATGACCAGTTCTGTTGGAGAGAGAGGTTGGAGGGATGAAAGTAAAGCAACACTGCGCTGGGTCAGGTATTGGATGGGTGACCATCATACACATGACCAGTTCTGTTTAGGATTAAGGTTGAACGGTTTAAAGTCAGTACAGCAACATCACTTGCATTGCTAATTAACCTCTAAAAAGCATGGATTTGTGGAGGAATTCTTTTGTTCTAGTTGTACCGTCCTTGGGAAAGGCAGTTGACTGGTGGTCCTGTTGGTTCATTTCTTTTAGAGTTAACCATCTGCTTAAACCCTTTCTAGTTGAACTGCCACCAGACCAGTGCCACCAGACCAGTGTCACCAGACCAGTGCCACCAGACCAGTGCCACCAGACCAGTGCCACCAGACCAGTGCCACCAGACCAGTGCCACCAGACCAGTGCCACCAGACCAGTGCCACCAGACCAGTGCCACCAGACCAGTGCCACCAGACCAGTGCCACCAGACCAGTGCCACCAGACCAGTGCCACCAGACCAGTGCCACCAGACCAGTGCCACCAGACCAGTGCCACCAGACCAGTGCCACCAGACCAGTGCCACCAGACCAGTGCCACCAGACCAGTGCCACCAGACCAGTGCCACCAGACCAGTGCCACCAGACCAGTGCCACCAGACCAGTGCCACCAGACCAGTGCCACCAGACCAGTGCCACCAGACCAGTGCCACCAGACCAGTGCCACCAGACCAGTGCCACCAGACCAGTGCCACCAGACCAGTGCCACCAGACCAGTGCCACCAGACCAGTGCCACCAGACCAGTGCCACCAGACCAGACCAGTGCCACCAGACCAGTGCCACCAGACCAGTGCCACCAGACCAGTGCCACCAGACCAGTGCCACCAGACCAGTGCCACCAGACCAGTGCCACCAGACCAGTGCCACCAGACCAGTGCCACCAGACCAGTGCCACCAGACCAGTGCCACCAGACCAGTGCCACCAGACCAGTGCCACCAGACCAGTGCCACCAGACCAGTGCCACCAGACCAGTGCCACCAGACCAGTGCCACCAGACCAGTGTCACCAGACCAGTGCCACCAGACCAGTGCCACCAGACCAGTGCCACCAGACCAGTGCCACCAGACCAGTGTCACCAGACCAGTGCCACCAGACCAGTGTCACCAGACCAGTGCCACCAGACCAGTGCCACCAGACCAGTGCCACCAGACCAGACCAGTGCCACCAGACCAGTGCCACCAGACCAGTGCCACCAGACCAGTGTCACCAGACCAGTGCCACCAGACCAGTGCCACCAGACCAGTGCCACCAGACCAGTGCCACCAGACCAGTGCCACCAGACCAGTGCCACCAGACCAGTGCCACCAGACCAGTGCCACCAGACCAGTGCCACCAGACCAGTGCCACCAGACCAGTGCCACCAGACCAGTGCCACCAGACCAGTGCCACCAGACCAGTGTCACCAGACCAGTGCCACCAGACCAGTGCCACCAGACCAGTGCCACCAGACCAGACCAGTGCCACCAGACCAGTGCCACCAGACCAGTGCCACCAGACCAGTGGTCAAAACAGTGCGTCGTTGGATATCATCTTTTACCTCATGTTATTTTCCATGTCGCAGTATAGCCCAGTGTTTCTTAGTTAATAGATGACTCTGAACAATAATAAATTGAATGTGTCGTTCGTGCAAATAATTCACTTCAATATTAAAGTTGAGATGAACTTCTCAAGTGCTGTGCAAGATTACAAACCTACAATAAATCAGTAAACCATGTTTAATCGCCACCAGAAAAAATTATAAAGCAATTTACCCGTCACATTTAGTCGCGGCCACAAAGACACGGCTCCATCGTCATCGATTGTCTCTCCTTCGGGACAGAAGTTAACGTCCTCGACCCGCATCAGGTAAGTGTCGTTGAAGACGCTGGTTTCTTTGTCGAGGCCGATCAGTACCGGTTTTGAGATCGCACGGTTGATTCGGAACTCGATGTTGTAACGTTGGTCTTCGTCTAGGCTCTCGTTGAAGTACCTGATATTGCTCGTTGAAGTACCAAGAAGTTCGCCCAGATCAGTCACGAGCTTGCCCTTTGCCTCTTCGGTAACTTTGTCGTTTATGTTGCTGTCAGTTCGAGTCAATTGAATTCGGAATTTACTGCTAGCAGTTTCGTCGTCAACTGGCAAATAGGAAGAAAATTAGCAACAGCAAAAGTGGTTTTAGTATATTTCTCCGAACTTTCTGCCATACACATGACCAGTTCTGTTCGGGAGAGAGGTAAGAGGGATGAAAGTCAAGCAACACTGCGCTGGGTCAGGTATTGGATGGGTGACCATCATACACAGGACCAGTTCTGTTCCGGAGAGAGGTTGGAGGGATGAAAGCTCAGCAACAGCTTTACCCGCCATGCATTTTCTCAATAGCATGAATTTCGTGGAGAAATCCTGTTGTTCGCATTTTATCGTTCATCGGAAATTACGTTTAGCCAGTGGTCTCTTTGGAGCTCTTTGACAGGAGTACGTCACCCAGGTATTTACCCAGGTATTTACCCAGGTATTTACCTATGCAACAGAACCCGTTGAAACAATACCTGAGTTTGCTTACAGAAAAAATAATCCTGGTTATGTGGAAACACAACAGAGTCAAGATGACAGAAGACGCAGGAGAACAAGAATACTCTTCTGGCATTTTTAATGCCCCCCGATGTCAGATTGACGGCTGCTACCATAGTCTCGTCCACCTGCAAGCCAAGATAGACGATTGTAAAACTAAATCTTGTAAACCTGTATAAGCTTGTATAAGCTTGTATAAGCTTATGCAAGCTTATACAAGCTTATACAAGCTTATATAAGTTTCTATCTCCAAAAATGTCCTACTTATTAAAATTTTAAGAATTTTTCATTTTTCAATAAATTTTGACTTTGGTAATTCTTTGGATGTCTTCCGATGAACATTTTTTGTTCTTATTTGTGACATGATTTGTGTCATAGTGTTAGGCACTTAATATCAAAATTTTAGCTTTATATAACACCGAATATCCTAACTTCGTTTTTTGAAGAGAAAGCCGCTTGATTTTCCTCGACTACTAATGGGGGTGAAAACTAACTTTAAATTCTGAGTCAAAACTAGCGAACTGAATTTGTCAAAGATATCAAAATTGAATACTTACATCTGAAAACCGGCCGCAAAGTGCTTTCTCGTATTCGTTCATATTCTTGAAATAAGGCAAGATCTGTAAGTATTGGTTATTGCAAGCCTGCGACGCTCCGTCCCAATTAACCGGCTCCTCAAGGTCAAGCTTGACCACGCCGAGCTCCTGCAGATGATCCACACAACGCCCGACCTCCGATTGACATGGAACGGCAAAGATGGCCGCCAAAAGCACGATCAGAACTTCGGTATGCATCGCTTGTTTCGGAGTTAAAACTTGGCCTGCACTTTACTCGCACTTGACATGCAGTTGACTCACAACTTGAATAATTCACCTGCACCTGTCATAGAATACCAGAGAAGACATGTTTTATAATTACCTTACCTGGAAGCAACTGGAAGCACAACTTGCCACTAAAATCAAGC
Source organism: Protonemura montana (assembly GCA_947568835.1). Taxonomy (NCBI): domain Eukaryota; kingdom Metazoa; phylum Arthropoda; class Insecta; order Plecoptera; family Nemouridae; genus Protonemura; species Protonemura montana. Next base: position 29,596,761 of record OX387604.1, read on the forward strand.
GTCAACTCAAAGAATATTGAATTACCCGTTGTTTTCATACGATTAAGGAATTTGTCAAACTAAATAGCTCAAATGAACACTGTTTATATTCTCTGACTGTCAACAAAACATGTAAATGTTCAACATTGACAAAAGTTGACTCGCTAGTTGCAAAAAAATTTAAAACGGCTCGTGTAATTTATGCATCGATAACATATCAAAGTAGCAAAGCGTGGCATTGAATGCTAGTGAGTAGTGACCTTTGCTTGATTGCTTATCATTTATGACGAGGAATATTTTCGACGTAGAACAGGTCAAGTTTTATCAAGCACACTTTCAGCCGCCCTTGACTTCGATGTACATTTCAAAGTCAACAGCAAACTGACTCAGCCTAAAGTACAACCTATCTGGTCTCCAAATGTTATTTTGACTCTTGCCAAATTGTTTAGCTTTGTTTGTATATTGAGAATGAAAGAAGGATTTGTCTAACTTGCCTGTCGATCTCTACTCTCACAGACCCCCCTCCCACCCCGCCCCGGCGGCTACTTAGAATTCGGTGTAAAATCTTAAAGTAAATACTCCGAAATAGTATCCTAACCCAAAAAAATCATTGCAATCCCGGCACGATGGCGGCTTCGGCTTTGATATGAGGCATAGACACGGTGGATATATAAACCCATATTTATTACTGACAGTATTTGGTTTATTGAGAGCAACGACAAAGGGTTATTTGTCCAGATTCCCGGCAAAATCTCTAACTTCCCTCCCTTGACAAAACAAAAGAATGTTTCAAATGATGCAGACTTTTCGCGTCTATACACGGGAAACATGTCACGACATAGATCTTCGAGTTCTTAAGGTTTTTGTGCATCGACGTCAAAAAAAGAAAGGAACCTGTTGAATAACAAAATCATCATAAAAAAAACAGAAATTATTAACGTTCGCGAAGAGCAAATACGATACGTCATACATTTAGTTTGATTTTACATTTACTGGACAAAATGACATTCAACTACCATTATGTGTCATCTGTTTTAAAACTCTCGGCAACAAGTCACTAAGGCCAAACAAACGAAAGTAACATTTGGAGACTAAGCACTGCCAGTTCAAAAACAATACCTTGACATTTTTTTATAGAGTGAAAAGCGATGTGGAAAGCCAGCAAAAGGTGGTTCAGGAAGCTACAAACGTGTCATTAGCGGCTCTACGTGCTTCCTTATTGTCATCGTATCGAATCACTAAATCCAAGAAGCCATTTACCATTGGGTAAGAAATAATTAAACATTGCATTATAAATGCATGTTCTGCAAAATATGGTGACATTGCTTGTGCGAAATGAACTCAAACCCCTTTGTCAAATGGCACTGTTCAGAAGAGCATTGACAGCATTTGAAGTAACATCGAAGACCAGTTAATCGAAAGAATTAAGAACTCACCCTGGTTTGCAATTCAGTTGGACGAAACGACAGATGTTACCAATAAGGTAATTCTCCTTCCATACGCTCGCTTCATCCACGAAACAGAAATCCACGAAAACTTACTGCTTGTTTGTTTGTTACCCAACCGCACAACCAGCGGCGAAATATTTCGTGTTTTTAACGAATATTCTCCAATCTAAAATCTCCAATGGACATTTGTTGTTGAATTATGCACCGATGGAGCTGCAGCAATGACAGGGTAGCACTCGGAAGGGCAAACATTAGTAAAACAGGTAGCATCAGAAAACATTCAATTGACGCATTGTTTCATTCATTGCGAGATGTTAGTAAGCAAAAAATGGCGCTCGATTGAAGCAGGTGCTGAACGAGTGCGTGAAAATAGTGAATTTCGTGAAACAGCGCTTATTTCAAGATTATTTAAATTGTGTGTGCGGAGATGGGTGCCAGTCATTCGACACTCGCTTATTATAATTCGCGACGGATCTCGAGTAGTTTTTTAAGTAGAAAAACAATCCTGTCGCAGAACTCCTTTCAGAAATCGAGTGGCAAACTGGCATATCTGGCGGACACATTCGCACTCTTAAACTACCTTACCCTACGCTTGCAAGAACCAATGTCCAGCTAGTTTAAAATGTCAAACAAGACAGAGGCATTTATTAGAAAACTTGCAATTTCAACACTGCGAACAAAGGACCTTTTCAAAACATTTCCTTTTCCTGATGGCTTTATCGCCAAGCAGAGAATTGAAAGTACGGAATATTGTTCCGAGAACGAACGCGCTAGTTTTTAAAATACACATTTTTTTCTCGATCAAATATGTGAAGTAAGTAACAAGGCACTGGGCACACGGAGTATCCATGGAGACGCATGGTGAGTAAGCAATGTCTGCTAATTCTAAAATGTAACAAAACGGCATAACCCACGGTATTCCGTGGTTTATGAGCTAAATCAGCAATCATCGCATGAACCTTTTACAAGCGCTAATAAAATAGTTCATCGAGCTGTTTGCTTTTTAAAAGTTTAAGTTGCGGAATCTTTAATTGAAGTTTTTTTGTAGAAGCAGTCAAATTTGAAGGTTTACAGGTTAAGTCCGAGTCTCAGCGCTAATGTTAAACGTCCTGCCATTGGGTTCACAGGTTAAGTCAGAGTCACAGCGCTAATGTTAAACGTCCTGCCATTAAGTTTACAGGTCAATTCAATGTCACAGCGCTAATGTTAAACGTCCTGCCATTGGGTTTACAGGTTTAATCAGAGTCACAGCGCTAATGTTAAACGTCCTGACCAACCATGGCTGGTGATTAAAATTGACTTTCTCGAAGACCTAAATTTCCCGTCGCCTGACATAATTAATATACGGATATTGTAATCAAAGTAGCAAACCCGGCGCTGGATTGCCGGCCACCTTTGCTTTTGATAAAAATATGGCGGTGAGAAATATTTTGGGCATATTGAAGGGTAAATTGAATTAACTAATAATTAACGCGAAAGTACTTAAAAAAATTGATATATTCTTTGTGCTTTAAAAATGTGTTGTATGCTGCCGTATGTTTGGTGATTAGAATATTTATCAAATATATGCAAAGAACTGAACGGTTTGACGTGCTGGAAACACCGGTTCTCGTGAGATCATTGAAGTTCAGCAACACTCAGATATTGGATGGGTGACCATCATACACATGACCAGTTCTGTTCGGGAGAGAGGTTGGAGGGATGAAAGTTAAGCAACACTGCGCTGGGTCAGGTATTGGATGGGTGACCATCATACACATGACCAGTTCTGTTCGGGAGATAGGTTGGAGGGATAAAAGTTAAGCAACACTGCGCTGAGTCAAGGATTGGATGGGTGACCATCATACACATGACCAGTTCTGTTCGGGAGAGATTGGCGCGATGAAAGTTAAGCAACACTGCGCTGGGTCAGGTATTGGATGGGTGACCATCATACACATGACCAGTTCTGTTCGGGAGAGAGGTTGGAGGTATGAAAGTTAGAGAAGCTACTTCATTCACCTTGTTTTACAACCTCTCGACAGCATGGATTTGTGAAGGAATCCTGTTGTTCACGTTGTACCGTCCTTCGGAAGGGACGTTAAGCCGGTGGTCCCCTTGGTGCTCTTTGACAGGAGTAGGCTACGTGCCGGCACCGGGTTCCCCTCCTCCCTTCTAGGCTAGGTTAGGTTTATTATCGTCCTTATTATCATCCACTCGTTCACCGACGCCATTAGACCAGTGCCTTATTGCCAGTTGTCAAAACAGTGCTAAGTTAAACCCCAATAATCAATCATCAAACAATTAATAAAAATGAGTCAGAAATGTTCATGTTGAAAAATGTGAAAAAAAAAACGTATTCCCTGATAAAAGTATGACTCGTAATTGATAACCTGGGGGCGATTGTACTTGATTGCTTTGTGGTGTTTTATTTCAGTTGGTATCAACAAGGCGCTGGACTTCTTGATAAACCAGCTGTGTAATTAAATATAATAACACAGACCTTGAGTGACTCAAAGTCGGGAAAGAAATTGTTAACAATTTTATAAAATCGATTTTTGATTATTGTGTGTTTTGTGTGAAAATTGAAATTGAAATTTATGTTATGCCAAATACGCAATAATTTAATTTAAATAAGTAGTGTGAATTGCAACGGAATGCGTAGCTGTAACAAATATCCAACTCTTTTGCTGGCTTTGAAGAAATCTCTGATAACAAGCAAAAATATTGACGTAATCAGGCGGTAGACTTGTATTATCAGCTTTAAATAAAGCAAAACTCAATGGCAAGCGTATCGTGAATAGTTGATAGGAAATACATGAAAAACCACTCTAAAATGACTTCTACTTTTGCGATTGTGTGCTTAGAAGATAGTTACGTCGTGGTATTGTCCTTTTTTTCAGACACAGAAATTGCTATCTGTCGATTTGCCTTTTGTTTGATATTTGATAATTAACACATTACTTTACCCTTTATGCTTATCTTTTTTTGCCCATACTTGAGTCATGGTCATGGAAATTTTGTTTTTGTTGTAACTCATAAGCTTGGAACAACCAAAGCTATTCTCTAGTTAAAAAACAATCCTATTTTAGATTCATTTGCCCTACAGTCTGCTGTCTTTCATTGACAGAACCATCCCTGAAAAAAACCGTTTTCTTTTACTTTTGATTGATTAATTAATTGATTAGTGAGGTTTATCGTCACACTGTTTTGACAACGAGTCAATTAAAACTAATCATCTTTTTTGCATAATCTCATCATCCGCCAATAAACGTTAGATGCCTCCAAATACTCGCGCCCCCCTCCAACGTTTTCAAGAAGTTCTACGCCCATTTATGCGCCTATCAATGGATATTTTGGGTCCATTTAAACCAACTCCAACTAACAATCGCTACCTACTCACAGTAGTTGATCATTTCACCAAATTCATCGTCATTGTACCGATGCATAATCAGACAGCTCACACTGTTGCCCGTGCTTTCTTCAAGGAAGTTATCAGTAAATTTGGCGTTATGGAACAATTACTTACTGATCGAGGAGCCCAATTTACATCTCATTTCTTCCGCGACCTATGCACACTCCTCAAGGTTAAAAAGCTGTTCACTACTAGTTACCGTCCCCAAACAAATGCCGCTATTGAGCGCACGCATCGTGTTATTGCTGATATCGAGTCCAGCTATACAAGTGATACTCGTGCTTGTGATGAAATACTTCCCTTTGTTGAATAAGCAATGCGTAGTTGCATTTCCTTTACAACAGGCTACTCTCCGTTCTATTCAGTATTTGGTCGTGAAGTTGACATCCCTCTCGAAGCTACCAATAGGCTTACACAAACTCAATATGGTTTCGACTCACATTATCCTTCAGAAATACAAGCCCGAATGTCTGATGTCTTTGCAAAAGATCCGATAATCGGCAAAACGTAACGAATATTACTATAATCTGAAAACAAAAGACGTTACTTATAAAGTTGGCTACCTTGTGTTTTTATTTACCCCTGTCTTAGCACCAAACGTCACGCGTAAGTTTACCCAACTTTGGTCTGGTCCTTATTGAATTACATCTCAGTTTAGTCCGGTCAAAATTCAAATTTACATGCATTCAAACGATATCTTTTGATCATGGGTTTGTTGTTTGTTCAGTAAATACGATCTGAGTGCAATGTTCGGACAAATGGTTGATGACGCTTGACTGAGCTGTCGCATCCGGCAACGGGATTCCTAATATCATCTCCCGTCGGGTTAGTTTCGCAAATCTCCAAACAGTACACTCATGTAAGAAGTCAAGTCATAAAAACCAGACTTTCGGGAAGAATTCTAAGTGCAGTGCAACCCCGTCACGACTCTTATTAGGGTCCTGGTCAATTAGTTGTTTTAAAGCACCATGAAAGAGCAGGTTGAGTTTGTGTTTCGTGTTTGAGTTAGGCATTACACCATGTTTAATTTCTAAAATACCTTTAGGTTTGACAGCAAACGAAATACATGCTTACTGGCAAAGCTTACTGGTCGCGTATCATGAGCCGTCATCACCTTCAATGATATAAATAGGATTACCTAGTTACACCACTGACGGTGGCCTAGGGGCAAGATTTTTCGTTGGGTCCCCCTTCCCCCCGAAAGAAAAAGGAAACTTCAAAAATTAACACTTGCAATTTTGTGTATCGCAAACATTTGTATACGTTCACTTGCGAGTGCTGCTAATGATTCTTAAAAAGTGTCAGGACTTCAAAAATAAACAATTTCTTGCCATTTAGGAATAATTTGGGATCACCGAAAGCGATTCACGGTGAAAAAAAAAACAAAAAAACATGTATTTGACATGGATCGTCGGCATGGGCTTGTTGGCCGGCGCCGCTTACGTTTTTACTTCCAGGCGGGCCCCACGAGCCTTTGCTGGTGGGGCCCTCCATCAGGGAAAAACCTCTAGGCCCGGAGGCGGTCAGCCCGCCTGCACCGCCGGTAGTTACGCCACTGCTCGCTTGTTCGAATTGCGCGATGAAGCACGAGTTTTTTATTTAAGGAGAAAAACAATTCTGTCGCAGAACTTCTTTCAGAAACCGAGTGGCCAGGCAAACTTGCACATCAAGCTTACAAGGTCAAATCTCCAGCCAGTTCTCCAGATGGAGCTTACAAGGGAAAATCTCCAGCCAGTTCTCCAGATGGAACTTACAAGGGCAAATCTCCAGCCAGTTCTCCAGATGGAACTTACAAGGGAAAATCTCCAGCCAGTTCTCCAGATGGAACTTACAAGGGCAAATCTCCAGCCAGTTCTCCAGATGGAACTTACAAGGGCAAATCTCCAGCCAGTTCTCCAGATGGAACTTACAAGGGCAAATCTCCAGCCAGTTCTCCAGATGGAACTTACAAGGGCAAATCTCCAGCCAGTTCTCCAGATGGAACTTACAAGGGCAAATCTCCAGCCAGTTCTCCAGATGGAACTTACAAGGGAAAATCTCCAGCCAGTTCTCCAGATGGAACTTACAAGGGCAAATCTCCAGCCAGTTCTCCAGATGGAACTTACAAGGGCAAATCTCCAGCCAGTTCTCCAGATGGAGCTTACAAGGGCAAATCTCCAGCCAGTTCTCCAGATGGAACTTACAAGGGCAAATCTCCAGCCAGTTCTCCAGATGGAACTTACAAGGGCAAATCTCCAGCCAGTTCTCCAAATGGAACTTACAAGGGAAAATCTCCAGCCAGTTATCCAGATGGAACTTACAAGGGAAAATCTCCAGCCAGTTATCCAGATGGAACTTACAAGGGAAAATCTCCAGCCAGTTATCCAGATGGAACTTACAAGGGCAAATCTCCAGCCAGTTCTTCAGATGGAACTTACAAGGGCAAATCTCCAGCCAGTTCTCCAGATGGAACTTACAAGGGCAAATCTCCAGCCAGTTCTCCAGATGGAACTTACAAGGGCAAATCTCCAGCCAGTTATCCAGATGGAACTTACAAGGGAAAATCTCCAGCCAGTTATCCAGATGGAACTTACAAGGGAAAATCTCCAGCCAGTTCTCCAGATGGAACTTACAAGGGCAAATCTCCAGCCAGTTCTCCAGATGGAACTTACAAGGGCAAATCTCCAGCCAGTTATCCAGATGGAACTTACAAGGGAAAATCTCCAGCCAGTTCTCCAGATGGAACTTACAAGGGAAAATCTCCAGCCAGTTCTCCAGATGGAACTTACAAGGGCAAATCTCCAGCCAGTTCTCCAGATGGAACTTACAAGGGCAAATCTCCAGCCAGTTTAAAATGAGAAACATCATAAAGACATAAAAAAAAACTAAATTTTAAGATAGATTATAATTGAAGATTAAAGATTTTGAAACATGTCCTTCTCTTGATGGCTTTATCGCCGAGCAGAGAATTGAAAATGCGGAATATTGTTCCAAGAACGAACGCGCCAGTTGATAAACTACACATTTTATTCACGATTGACAAGGAACAAGGCAATTATAATCTGATATTCGTGGAACCAAATGTGCGAGATTATTTAGCGCTACAAATTAAAACTAGAGAAAGAGGAAAGTGAAATGTTGTTGTTGTTTACCTAATTGCATTGAACACAAGTTTGTGATATCAAAAAAGCAGCTCCGAACTCACCTAAACTCACCGAGACAGTGTCCGAGCAGCTTGCTGACTTGTGCTTGTCACAAAGTATTTCGGCGAGTGATATATTGGTTACTTTTCTAACATGCTCAGTGTTCATTCCCACCCGTTATATACTTCTTTCTTATCATATTTTTCTTTGTATTCGCTTTGAAAAGCCATGAATGCTAATGAACTGATTAAACTAGCACTAAGGTGTAGCTCGCTATCATTGTGGCGATACCAACAGGTGTCTTCGCTTCACTTTTCGCTTTGCCACGTGTCGGGTTGTGATTCCTTAACGTTAGGTTTTTTTTAATCATTTTATTTATTATGACATTTTTGGAGGAATCCTGTTGTTCGCGTTGTACCATCCTACGGAAGAAGAGATAAGCAGGTGGTCCCCTTGGTGCTCTTTGACAGGAGTTGGCTTCGTGCCTCCACCGGATTTCCTCTCCTTCTTTTTAGCCTAGAAGGAAGGAGAGGAAATCCGTCAAGGAGGCGAGCGGCACTTGAGTGCACATTCAGAAAAGGCTCGCACTCTCAAACCTTTAGCCAATAGCTTCATAGCCAATTCAAGGACACATTTCCTTTTAAGAAAATAGGATTTTTGAGATTTGGATTTTCAATAGTAAGAGGTCCGAGTGACATGAAAAAACGAGTGAATAAAACATCTTTGAAGCATAAACAAAATTTAAATTAAAATTATACCATCTTTTAATTTACGGGTGATTTGCATGGACCATGCTAACAGACGTGCAAAAACACAACTAAATGCATACACATCTATACAATAAATAATCATTACTTCTGATCATACGGCTGTTTGTGATTTTTATTATTGTAATTATTGATAAAAAGATAATTAGCAGAAAAAGCTCGGAAAAAAGGGGTAATAATAACTCTAAAGTTATTGAGGGTTGAAATTTAAGGGTGTATTTTTTCCGCCCCTTAACTTGATAAGTAAGCAGTAAATGTGTGTTTTTTTGTTGTTAAATAACGCACGACTATTATTTTAAAACTATCCTGCAGAAAATTCTTAGCAAGATCTTGGCAAGAAGCAAGATCTTGGCAAGAAGCAAGATCTTGGCAAGAAGCAAGATCTTGGCAAGAAGCAAGATCTTGGCAAGAAGCAAGATCTTGGCAAGAAGAAGCAAGATCTTGGCAAGAAGCAAGATCTTGGCAAGAAGCAAGATCTTGGCAAGAAGCAAGATCTTGGCAAGAAGCAAGATCTTGGCAAGAAGAAGCAAGATCTTGGCAAGAAGCAAGATCTTGGCAAGAAGCAAGATCTTGGCAAGAAGCAAGATCTTGGCAAGAAGCAAGATCTTGGCAAGAAGCAAGATCTTGGCAAGAAGCAAGATCTTGAAAAGAAGCAAGATCTTGGCAAGAAGAAGCAAGATCTTGGCAAGAAGCAAGATCTTGGCAAGAAGCAAGATCTTGGCAAGAAGCAAGATCTTGGCAAGAAGAAGCAAGATCTTGGCAAGAAGCAAGATCTTGGCAAGAAGCAAGATCTTGGCAAGAAGCAAGATCTTGCCAAGAAGCAAGATCTTGGCAAGAAGCAAGATCCTGCCAAGAAGCAAGATCTTGGCAAGAAGCAAGATCTTGGCAAGAAGCAAGATCATGGCAAGAAGCAAGATCTTGCCAAGAAGCAAGATCTTGGCAAGAAGCAAGATCTTGGCAAGAAGAAGCAAGATCTTGGCAAGAAGCAAGATCTTGGCAAGAAGCAAGATCTTGGCAAGAAGCAAGATCTTGGCAAGAAGCAAGATCTTGGCAAGAAGCAAGATCTTGCCAAGAAGCAAGATCTTGGCAAGAAGCAAGATCTTGGCAAGAAGCAAGATCTTGGCAAGAAGCAAGATCTTGCCAAGAAGCAAGATCTTGGCAAGAAGCAAGATCTTGGCAAGAAGCAAGATCTTGGCAAGAAGCAAGATCTTGGCAAGAAGAAGCAAGATCTTGGCAAGAAGCAAGATCTTGGCAAGAAGCAAGATCTTGGCAAGAAGCAAGATCTTGGCAAGAAGAAGCAAGATCTTGGCAAGAAGCAAGATCTTGGCAAGAAGCAAGATCTTGGCAAGAAGCAAGATCTTGGCAAGAAGCAAGATCTTGGCAAGAAGCAAGATCTTGGCAAGAAGCAAGATCTTGGCAAGAAGAAGCAAGATCTTGGCAAGAAGCAAGATCTTGGCAAGAAGCAAGATCTTGGCAAGAAGCAAGATCTTGGCAAGAAGCAAGATCTTGGCAAGAAGCAAGATCTTGGCAAGAAGCAAGATCTTGGCAAGAAGCAAGATCTTGGCAAGAAGCAAGATCTTGGCAAGAAGCAAGATCTTGGCAAGAAGCAAGATCTTGGCAAGAAGCAAGATCTTGGCAAGAAGCAAGATCTTGGCAAGAAGAAGCAAGATCTTGGCAAGAAGCAAGATCTTGGCAAGAAGCAAGATCTTGGCAAGAAGCAAGATCTTGGCAAGAAGCAAGATCTTGGCAAGAAGCAAGATCTTGGCAAGAAGCAAGATCTTGGCAAGAAGCAAGATCTTGGCAAGAAGCAAGATCTTGGCAAGAAGCAAGATCTTGGCAAGAAGCAAGATCTTGGCAAGAAGCAAGATCTTGGCAAGAAGAAGCAAGATCTTGGCAAGAAGCAAGATCTTGCCAATTTCTTGGTAATTTCTTGAAAACATCTAAGATTTTTCCCTTCAGACAAGATTTTTTTAGGATCTTGACAAGAAGTGACAAGATCTTGACACGGTCCCGTGGGATCCAACATGGCTGCAAGATTTTTGAATCTTGGCAAGGAAACGATATCTTGGCAAGTTCTGGTCAAGTTCTTGAAATCATTTTTATTTTTTTTTTTTGTTACAATTCTAGAAAGATCTTGCATTCTGCGTTTCCGACTTTAAAGTCTGCTAAAATGATAATTGATAACTGCAAGATCTTGCTCGGTGCGAAAACGCACTCGTGAATGGAGAGCACACAAATGAGATTAATAATAATAATAAGTTTATTCAGGGAACATCCATGTACAGATTATACATAGTACGTTATAGAATATGTCATGATGTAAAATAGATTAAGAATAACAACAGCAGATTAGTGTAGATACAATACAGTATATATAATATGTTTAAATAAAAACGATATTATGCTTCTTTGATGGCGTAGAATTTGTTTGATGAATATGGGCAGAGATCGCAGAGAAATTTCTTTAGTTCGCTCTTTAGGCTGCTTGTTCCTCGTTATTTAACAATGCTTGCCCCTGATATAACAGGACTTTTCTCGTATGCTCGCGTGCTATGTTTGGGCTGCGTGTAGTATGTCTTGTTCCTGGTGATCATTTGTTCAGTGGCTGGTGTTGAGGGCAGCGTGTTGTTAGTCACTGTATGCAGAATACTGCAGTAGATAAATATACCATAGTAGGTAAGTTATCTTCTTTTTTTAAAGATTGGTCTGCATGACGCTTTGTAGGACGCACCAGCTAGGGCCCTTACTATCCTCTTCTGTTGCTTGAAGATTCCTGACGCTTTGTAGGACGCACCAGCTAGGGCCCTTACTATCCTCTTCTGTTGCTTGAAGATGCATGACGCTTTGTAGGACGCACCAGCTAGGGCCCTTACTATCCTCTTCTGTTGCTTGAAGATTCCTGACGCTTGCGGCGCTGCACCCCAAAAGGTTATCCCGTATGTGAGGTGTGAGTGTACGTAAGAGAAGTAGGCTGCCCTTACAGATTGCTCGCCTGCTACTTTTCGGAGGTGGCGTAAGAGGTATGGGGCTGAGGCAAGCTTTTTCATTACATGGTCGACATGGCTTGACCAGTTAAGAGTATCATTTATTAGGATGCCTAGGAATTTGGTTTCAGTGCAAGTATGTAGGTTTTTATTCCTCAGTTTGATGATTAGGCTGCTATCTACGACAGTATGTGGCAGGTGGAACTGAAGACATTGCGACTTGCTTGTGTTAACGACGAGTTTCGCGCTGTCGCACCAGCTCGCCATGTAGCTTGCGGCTTCATTCGCGCGGTGACGGAGTGCGGTTGTATCCGGAGCAGTGATCAAGTGACTCGTATCATCGGCGTATGTGGTGATGGTTCCGTTTCCTAGGTACGCCGGTAGAGCGTTTACATAGATTATATACAGTAGCGGGCCTAGTACTGTGCCTTGTGGAACGCCGGTGTTGGTGGTTCTAAATTCAGAAGTGATTAGGTTACCCTGTGGGCTCTGGATTTCGACACAATGTTTCCGGTTGGTTAGAAATGAAGATATCCATGAGAGAGTCACTCCACGAATGCCCAGTTCCGAGAGCGTGGCCTCTAGTATCTTGTGGTCTATTAGGTCGAACGCTTTAGACATATCGTAGAATATGCCTATGGTTGGTTGTCTGTGGTCTAGGGCTTCATATGTTGCCTGTAGAAAGGTGAATATTGCAGTGGCTGTGGATTTCCCCTTCTGGAAACCATGTTGATTAGGCGAGATGAGTTTCTGTTTGTCAAGGAATTTCATCAACCGTGTGCCTAAGGCAACCTCAAAGATTTTAGAAAACGCTGATTGCAGGGCTATAGGGCGATAGTTTTCCGGGTTAGTTTTGGGTCCTTTCTTGTAAATGGGGACTATCTTTGATGATTTGAGAGCTGATGGAAAGGTACCTTCAGTGAACGAGCGGTTGATCACATCTGCAAGAGGCGCACTTATGAGATGGGCGCAGTGTTTTAGGATAACGCTGGGGATTTCGTCTAGACCTGCAGAGTTTTTCAGGCATTTGCGATTAATTATATTCATGATTTCAGATGTGCTTACCGGGAAGAGGAAGAATTGTTTTGAGTTGCTGCTGCTAGGAGTGCGGTTCCGTGGGGAGTTGGGCAAAGTAGTTGCTGAGGGAGGCTTAAGTGTTACTTCCTGGAAGTGTTTGTTCAATATCTCAGCACATGTCTTCGGATCATCTTGACGTATTGAGCCTTCCATAAGGGAGATGGTGTGTGCCAGTGGTATGGGCTTGGAGTTTTTCTTAATAACCTTCCAATAACCAGCGCTTTTGTTGCCTGCTTTCTTTATTAATACGTCATTGTGGGCTTTCTTCGCTTTATCGTTTGCTTTAGTATGTTGTCTTTTCTTCCGGTTGTAGTCTCTTTTCAGCTCGGGATTCATACTGGTTTGAGTTTGTATGTGGAGCTCTTTCAGGTTTCGTGCCGCTATTCTGACCTCCTCTGTGACCCATCCCGGTTGTATTGTTTTCTGCTTAGGTACTCTTCTCTTTGCAAAGGCACGATTCAGGGACATCATGAATGACTTATGGAGAAAATCGAATTTTTCTTCAGTGGTTTCCGCTCTGTATACATTTTCCCAGGTAGTGTTTTCGAGGAGCTGGTTAAAGTGCTTGATTTGATTCTTTGTGAAGTGTCTTCTTTATTGTGGGATGCTAGCGAGCGGGGCGGGTGCACATGAAAATCGCAACATCTGGCCATTGTGGTCCGATATGGTAAGGGGTATTGATTCGGTGTGAGTGATATGCGCACTATCTATATTGGAGATAATGTTGTCCACAGTCGTTCGAGATGTGCTTGTGATCCTAGTATGTGAGTGGATGTGAGCTACAAGATTGTACGAGTTTATTAGATCTTTGAATTGTTGTGCTGCTGTAGATTTCTTGTTGGAGAGATCGATGTTAATATCGCCTGCCGCTATTATCTTCACGTTGAGTCCATGGAGCCTAAGGGTTTCCTCTAGGATATGTTCTAGTTTGAGAATAAATGTTTGTAAGTTACCACTTGGTGACCGGTATAATGAAAGGACAATTATAGGTGTCGTATTGTTTACGTTCCATGTGACCGCAGCGCACTCGAAGTCCCGGTCAGTGCTAAGTGATGTGAGTTGTGGGATATCAGTTACGGCGGTATGAGATTTTGACAATATTGCAACTCCACCTCCCCTACCCGATGAGCGTGTGAATATGCTTGCTATGGCGTAGTTGGCAATGTTGGTGACTTTAGTTTCATGTTCAGTTAGCCAATGCTCTGCGATGCATACGATGTCTGGTGACAGTTCATCTAAGAGAATTTCCATACTCGCTATTTTGTTTCGTATACTTCGCGTATTTATCTGCAGTACCGTTTGCTCTATTGGTGTTGTTTCACTGTATGGCTTTGCTTTACATATGGGGCCACCTGTGGACAGGTGTTTCTGTGATTGCTATTCAAAGTCTTGAGGAGCAGCATAGGCAATTCGCTGTTCCATTGACTGGAGTAGACGCTGTTTAATCGGGCAATGGCGATATCTGGCGTCATGATGCATATCATTATTTGGACCGGCGGATCGATGGCTGCAGTTAGCGCATTTCGGTTTTTGGGCCTTGCAGTCAGCTTCCTTGTGATTGCCGCTACAATGCAGGCATACCTTTTCCATAGTGCAGTTGCGTGCCAGGTGATTAAATCCCGCGCAGTTGTAACATTGGGTGATATGGACGTGATCGTAAAGGCTGTGACGACGCCACTGAATGTTTATTTTGCCCTCGCGCATTAATTTTGATCGAGTGACTGCGTCTACCTCTATGACCGTGAATGCAGACCCGTTTTTCGGCTGTTGTGTTGTTATCACTTTCAATTTAAAATGGGGGTCATTTGATTCTAGCTGATTCTGTACAATGATTGCGTCTATAAAGGATTCCATATCTAGGTCACCAGGTTCACAACGCATTATACGCAGTCTCGGATTGAACTTGGGCGTGATGGTGGCAGAGTATTTGTCCCCCAGCGCGTTTTTCGCTTCTTTGAGTAGTGCCTTGGCCGATGTGTTATTTGAGCATTTAATCAGGACGTTTCCTTCCTTATTCTGACGAATGTTCATTATTCCGATTGGAAGTTTGGCAGGATTGAGTTGGGATTCTACGTCGTTCTTTGTTTTGATTCTATCTTGCTCCAGTGCTAAGGGCCTGATTTGAATAAGTTCAGGATTACTCACGATTTTGCTATATGATATAGGTGATCTTACAGGTGGCTGCAGTGATGCTGGGGCGGGTTATTTTTTCTCCAGTTCGGATATTCGGGTCTTCTGTAGCTGAACGATGTAGCTGAGGTCTGCGACTCGTCGTTGTAACAGCTCGACGATTGTTCTAGAAGGTCCAGTAATGGCGGCTTGCTTGTCGTTACAGATGGCACACATAAACTCGTCAGTAGTTACGTTTTCTTCGCTGCCATCTATTTGTGCACACTTGTTTAATGTGTAATTAATGTTTGTCTTGTTGGATGCTCTGGTTCTCGGAAACACCGAAGTTAAGCAACAATGCACCAAAAAGACATTGGACGACAGAATGGAGAAATTGATATTAGCTCAGCCCCGAAGCGGGTGTTGGATAGGTTATTGTCTTCTACTAAACGGGCCATTATCAACTTCTCGACAGCGTGGATTACCTACTGGATCGTGATCCAATTGTAAATTGTTCTGCGGAAAGGTTTACTACGTCATTATACTTAGGGGTCGTTGTGACAACACTACTTCGTAAAACTGTGAAATTTAACGACGCACTGTTTCTATAACCTCTCTCCGGTACAGAACTGTGCGTGTGATGGTCACCCATCCGATACCTGACCCAGCGCAGAGTTGATTACTTTCATCCCTCCAACCTTTCTCCCGAACAGAACTGGTCATGTGTATGATGGTCACCCATCCAATACCTGACCCAGCGCAGAGTTGATGACTTTCATCCCTCCAACCTCTCTCCCGAACAGAACTGGTCATGTGTGTGATGGTCATCCATCCAATACCTGACCCAGCGCAGAGTTGATGACTTTTATACCTCTAACCTCTCTCTCGAACAGAACTGGTCATGTTTGTGATGGTCACCCATTCAATACCTGACCCAGCGCGTGTTGCTTGACTTCGGTGTTCTCACGAGGACCGGTGTTTCCAACATGCCAAACCGTTCGGTGATAAGCTGAATGTCGGTTTAATGTGAATATATGATGCGATTCTCCATTCGGGCTCTACAGTAGTGCAATATATCTATTTTTCATTCTAAATGATAAATACGCATGCTAAGTTTTGTTTAGTAGGTATGTGGCAATTGTTGGACTGGGACGAAATTTTGGCCTTTCAACTGATATTTAATCTTTCAACTTATATCTTTGCATTTTATTATTTTCGCACGGTATCATGTGGTACATATTGTACCTCAATATGCACATTATTGTAAATTTTGTTACAATGTGCACTAAAAATGTTAGGTTCGTCAGTATCCTCATCATCATCATCATCATCCAGTGATTTACCGACGTCTTTAGTCCACTGACAACGACGGCTGTTAGCAAAAAAGTGCGTCGTTGAACACGTTGAATCAATCAACTGTGTTATTATGCAACTATAGCAAATATCACGGAAGGTATTGTTCTCAAAAATGCCTCGTGTGCTTTTCTCTACGTGGATGAGAGCTTTATCAAACATTGGTGCTGGGCCCTATGTGATTTCCGAAGAATTACACTCCCATAATCGCAGAGTTAGCTTTTACGTTTACAAGCATGTTTCTTCGATGTGTTCGAATTCGAATTCGTATTCGAATCCGCAAGTAAGTACGAAACAAACTTTACGATACATACATTTACTTTGTAGAATTTGTACTCAAGATTTTCTTTTAGCAACTCTATACAATATTGGTTATTTTGTGTTTACGTTTCGCTGTTATGCAAGTTGTTATTTTGGTAAGAAACGAATACCCTCGATTATCTCTGAACACGCTCTTATAATCAATTGTAGACAGACTGATAAAATTTCATTCACAGTGAATCTCAGGTATAAACAAAACAAATTACTGGATTCCAATTTAACGCTCGGCTATAATAATTGTCATTGTATAATCATAATATGTTCCTTGGTGATAGGTGACATGTGTGTGAGACATTCGGCTGACAAAGAGTTGCGCGATAAACCTTGTTAGTTCTTTCATTTAGCTCGCCTGCAAGTCTTTACTTTTCTGTCAAGAGAAAAAATGTGCTGATGCTGAAATGTAGTGCGTCTACTCAAGTTGAACTCATATTCGAGTTGCTGTTAAAGATAGAAAAACCAGACTCCAAAGACGTATTCTTTATTAGTCGGGCTATATATGCATTTTAGCAGACTTGCAAAATGATACCGCGTAGCGAGCAGCGAAGTGAGTCAGTACGCTCGACGGGGAAAGACACGTTGAATTGCGTGGTAGCGTCCTCCTCCAAGTTTAATCTCTAATTGCACACATTAGTCGTCTATATCGGCAATGTGACAGTTCGAAAAAGAAAGTCATTTTTACCGTCTGCATTGTGGTATTTTTTGTCTTTGGGGTTTAAAGTTAATAGGGGAGACCTTCCAATTATTTGTTTCGTGTAATTTGAAGGTACGCATCACTGACCATTCAAACGCATCGCTTCTTGAATATCGTTTGTCTAGAAACAAATTAAAAACATCTCCTAATTTACGTGCTTCCTACTTTTTCAGACTTCAAAAAAAAATCTTTGAGCTCAAAAAGTTGCTCCAATCATCGGTACTGAATTGGAAGACAGATGCTCCACTTTATTCCCTGACAAGCTGCCCTTGTCCACAGTAGAAGCAGCTATATCGCTTGAAGATAGCGTTGCGATGTCAACGGACAATTTCACAACTCTTGGTAAGTTTGCTAGGATGCAACTACAATAATCAATTAATTTTCAGTAACCTATGGTGGCATTTATTGATCAGGAGGTGCTAGTACAAATGATGCTTGTTTCCATGTATTTTTTAACCAAACATTGTTTGTTGCAGTGCCAACAACCGCCGAGATTCCATGTCTTGTGTGGTGTCCCAAATTTCCTCTGCCCCCCAGTCCAAGCTCCATTGAAAGAAAAATTATTATGGTAAGTTAATTTGAATTTTTCCTCAAAAAACCGTGTTGGTTTGATCTATTTAAATAGCATTTATTAATTTATGCGATTTCTTAGCCTCTTATTTTTTTTAAATCTGTAAATGCTGTAAATGCAGATTTAAAAAATGTAGAAAACAGATGCTCTTATTTCTTTGTTTTGGCTGTTATTTGTCTGGCGACAAAGCTTTTACACATTTACTTTGTTTTACAGATACAGTAAGACATCCTTATTGACAGAGGATGCACTGCACTTCCTGGCCGGCCGTTCCTCTCTTCTCTCCACATTCATTAAGTAGGTACCTTGTTTGAATTTTGTGTTGATTTAGGTTTTTATTCTAGCTTAGGGTAAAGTGCCAGTTTTGGATAGGGTTGGGAGATTAATTAATTCAACTCAGTAAATATCATTTTTTAAATAAAAAAAAAAATTTCAATCAGAGTTTCATATAGGGTTATTTTACCATTTTTACCTCAATATTGTTTAAAATGTTTATTGTTTTATGGGGCATTCATGATTTTTATTTGCCAAGTTTCAATGTATTTTTTTGATTTTTGGAAACCTAGTATAAACCTATAAAGGTATACTGAATTGCATTCATAAAATTCATACACTATATTTTTCAATTAATAGAGCATGATTTAATTCTATTTGACAGTTTTTTTCTTAATTTTGTTTCATGTTTACTTCCTGCAAAAGATAGGGCATTGATAGTTTGTATTAGCCGATTTTCAATTCTTATTTGATTTTGTTTGTTTTGTTTTGAAGCTGTTTTGAAGTTGTTGGAAAGAAGATAGTATATGTAAACTGCAATTTCTGTAATTTGTTATACAGTGCATACAGCTTTGCAATTAGCAAATAAATTTGGTAGCATCTCTAAAATCCATTCAGTATTTTGTAAACCTTTTTTGCCTTTCCATGCCATTTTGCAATAAATCTTAGGGAATCTTGCAAGATCTTAAAACAAGATCTTGCAAGATCTTATCTGATCGTGGTAAGATCTCATGAGACCGTGGTAAGATCTTATAAGAACTTGACAAGACCGTGGCAAGATCTTATAAGAACTTGACAAGATTGTGGTAAGATCTTGTAAGATCTTGGTAAGATCTTACAAGATCTTACGTAAGATTTTTCAGCAGGGTATCCCATCCTTTTCGGTTTATTTATCCGAACGCTTGAGTGAGTATAGTGAATGGCCGTGCGGTGCAAAAAGTTTAAAAAAATTTTATCCCCTGCCACGGGCAAACCGCTTGGCGTAAGGCAAAAGCATTTTAAAAAAGTTTTTTTTTTATGTTCTAAGCCTCCTAAAAGTTACGTCAGTTTCCAAAATATTTAAGGTTTTGAGTGTGGGTACTTGATATGGAATGACCTAATGGCAAAAAAATCAAAAAAAATCGTGTAATTTATGCATCGATAACATATCAAAGTAGCAAAGCGTGGCATTGAATGCTAGTGACCTTTGCTTGATTGCTTATCATTTATGACGAAGATAAGACCGAAGAAATCAGCACAAAGAATCCAGAAGAAAATATTTGGATAGGTAGATTAAGAACTAAACGTAATGAATAAGGAAATTTTGATTGTATCACATAACGTTAGGACAACCTCGAAAAATTGGCGTTTTTTCCATACACATAATTAGTTATTTAAAAAACGCCAATGCGTTCGAGTTCTTATTTCAAAAAATACATAATACATTAGTTTTTAAGTTATTGACCCTGATCATTTTGTTTAGATGTATTTAGGAAGCTTGAACTAGGTAATTGTTATAATTTTATGTGGTTCTTTTGTTATCAGAAAATTGTTAGGACTGCTCAAACCTCTGAAGAAGTAACTAGTATATGTTACGAAACGTCGGGAAATTTAGTAGCCCTTTACTAAGCATTCAAAACCCAGTTGAAATAGTTTTTCTAAAAACTTGTGCTAAGGATAAATCAAGTAGACATGAGTCTAAAAACCATCATATGACGAGGAATATTTTCGACATAGAACAGGTCAAGTTTTATCAAGCACACTTTCAGCCGCCCTTGACTTCGATGTACATTTCAAAGTCAACAGCAAACTGACTCAGCCTAAAGTACAACCTATCTGGTCTCCAAATGTTATTTTGATTCTTGCCAAATTGTTAGGCGTTTATTGCGTTTTGTGAGTGAAATGTGGATTTATTTCACCTGTCTTTCGTTTTCTGCCAATGCGCTTATGTTAAACGTCCTGCCCTTGGATTTACAGGTTTCGTCAGAGTCACAGCGCTAATGTTAAACGTCCTGTCATTGGGTTCACAGGTTTCGTCAGAGTCACAGCGCTAATGTTAAACGTCCTGCCATTGGATTTACAGGTTTCGTCAGAGTCACAGCGCTAATGTTAAACGTCCTGCCATTGGGTTCACAGGTTTCGTCAGTCACAGCGCTAATGTTAAACGTTCTTCCATTGGCTTTACAGGTTACGTCAGAGTCACAGCGCTTACACCTCATCTCATGAGATCACCAAAGTTAAGCAACACTGCGCTGGGTCAGATACTGGATGGTTGACCATCATACACATGACCAGTTCTGTTCGGGAGAGAGGTTGGAGGGATGAAAGTCAAGCAACACTGCGCTGGGTCAGATACTGGATGGTTGACCATCATACACATGACCAGTTCTGTTCGGGAGAGAGGTTGGAGTGATGAAAGTCAAGCAACACTGCGCTGGGTCAGGTATTGGATGGGTGACCATCATACACATGACCAGTTCTGTTCGGGAGAGAGGTTGGTGGGATGCAAGTCAAGCAACACTGCGCTGGGTCAGATACTGGATGGTTGACCATCATACACATGACCAGTTCTGTTCGGGAGAGAGGTTGGAGGGATGAAAGTCAAGCAACACTGCGCTGGGTCAGATACTGGATGGTTGACCATCATACACATGACCAGTTCTGTTCGGGAGAGAGGTTGGAGGGATGAAAGTCAAGCAACACTGCGCTGGGTCAGATACTGGATGGTTGACCATCATACACATGACCAGTTCTGTTCGGGAGAGAGGTTGGAGTGATGAAAGTCAAGCAACACTGCGCTGGGTCAGGTATTGGATGGGTGACCATCATACACATGACCAGTTCTGTTCGGGAGAGAGGTTGGAGGGATGCAAGTCAAGCAACACTGCGCTGGGTCAGATACTGGATGGTTGACCATCATACACATGACCAGTTCTGTTCGGGAGAGAGGTTGGAGTGATGAAAGTCAAGCAACACTGCGCTGGGTCAGGTATTGGATGGGTGACCATCATACACATGACCAGTTCTGTTCGGGAGAGAGGTTGGAGGGATGAAAGTCAAGCAACACTGCGCTGGGTCAGATACTGGATGGTTGACCATCATACACATGACCAGTTCTGTTCGGGAGAGAGGTTGGAGGGATGAAAGTTAAGCAACACTGCGCTGGGTCAGGTATTGGATGGGTGACCATCATACACATGACCAGTTCTGTTCGGGAGAGAGGTTGGAGGGATGCAAGTCAAGCAACACTGCGCTGGGTCAGATACTGGATGGTTGACCATCATACACATGACCAGTTCTGTTCGGGAGAGAGGTTGGAGGGATGAAAGTCAAGCAACACTGCGCTGGGTCAGATACTGGATGGTTGACCATCATACACATGACCAGTTCTGTTCGGGAGAGAGGTTGGAGGGATGAAAGTCAAGCAACACTGCGCTGGGTCAGATACTGGATGGTTGACCATCATACACATGACCAGTTCTGTTCAGGATAGAGGTTGGAGGGATGAAAGTTAAGCAACACTGCGCTGGGTCAGATACTGGATGGTTGACCATCATACACATGACCAGTTCTGTTCGGGAGAGAGGTTGGAGTGATGAAAGTCAAGCAACACTGCGCTGGGTCAGGTATTGGATGGGTGACCATCATACACATGACCAGTTCTGTTCGGGAGAGAGGTTGGAGGGATGCAAGTCAAGCAACACTGCGCTGGGTCAGATACTGGATGGTTGACCATCATACACATGACCAGTTCTGTTCGGGAGAGAGGTTGGAGGGATGAAAGTCAAGCAACACTGCGCTGGGTCAGATACTGGATGGTTGACCATCATACACATGACCAGTTCTGTTCGGGAGAGAGGTTGGAGGGATGAAAGTCAAGCAACACTGCGCTGGGTCAGATACTGGATGGTTGACCATCATGCACATGACCAGTTCTGTTCAGGAGAGAGGTTGGAGGGATGAAAGTTAAGCAACACTGCGCTGGGTCAGATACTGGATGGTTGACCATCATACACATGACCAGTTCTGTTCAGGAGAGAGGTTGGAGGGATGAAAGTTAAGCAACACTGCGCTGGGTCAGATACTGGATGGTTGACCATCATACACATGACCAGTTCTGTTCAGGAGAGAGGTTGGAGGGATGAAAGTCAAGCAACACTGCGCTGGGTCAGGTATTGAATGGGTGACCATCATACACATGACCAGTTCTGTTCGGGAGAGAGGTTGGAGGGATGAAAGTCAAGCAACACTGCGCTGGGTCAGATACTGGATGGTTGACCATCATACACATGACCAGTTCTGTTCGGGAGAGAGTTTGGAGGGATGAAAGTTAAGCAACACTGCGCTGGGTCAGGTGTTGGATGGGCGACCATCATACACATGACCAGTTCTGTTCGGGAGAGAGGTTGGAGGGATGAAAGTTAAGCAACACTGCGCTGGGTCAGGTGTTGGATGGGCGACCATCATACACATGACCAGTTCTGTTCGGGAGAGAGTTTGGAGGGATGAAAGTTAAGCAACACTGCGCTGGGTCAGATACAGGATGGTTGACCATCATACACATGACCAGTTCTGTTCGGGAGAGAGTTTGGAGGGATGAAAGTTAAGCAACACTGCGCTGGGTCAGGTGTTGGATGGGCGACCATCATACACATGACCAGTTCTGTTCGGGAGAGAGTTTGGAGGGATGAAAGTTAAGCAACACTGCGCTGGGTCAGGTGTTGGATGGGCGACCATCATACACATGACCAGTTCTGTTCGGGAGAGAGGTTGGAGGAATGAAAGTTAAGCAACACTGCGCTGGGTCAGGTATTGGATGGGTGACCATCATACACATGACCAGTTCTGTTCGGGAGAGAGGTTGGAGGGATGAAAGTTAAGCAACACTGCGCTGGGTCAGGTATTGGATGGGTGACTATCAAACACATGACCAGTTCTGTTCGCGAGAGAGTTTGGAGGGATGAAAGTTAAGCAACACTGCGCTGGGTCAGGTGTTGGTTGGGCGACCATCATACACATGACCAGTTCTGTTCGGGAGAGAGGTTGGAGGGATGAAAGTTAAGCAACACTGCGCTGGGTCAGGTATTGGATGGGTGACCATCATACACATGGCCAGTTCTGTTCGGGAGAGAGGTTGGAGGGATGAAAGTTGAGCAACACTGCGCTGGGTAAGGTATTGGATGGGTGACCATCATACACATGACCAGTTCTGTACGGGAGAGAGGTTGTAAGCAGTGTTGTGACTTATCTAGATACAAGTATCTAGATACTCAATCTAGATACAATTTGAGTATCTTGTATCTTATCTAGATATGTTTTATGAAGTGTATCTTGTATCTTATCTAGATACATAGTTTCTGTATCTTGTATCTACATTTTGGGCTTAAGATACAAGATTGAAAATATCCTTTTGTGTTCCACGGTTCCACATTCTGTATTTTCATGATTGATTTCAAATATCGCGCAAGGAAAATATTACAATTTTACGCCACTAGGTGGGGTACCACTACCAGTAAACACAGATGTTCTTTGCCTGAGCGAGCCTGCACTAGCAGCGTCTAGCAATAGCAGGCTGAAAATGGCGCTATCAAAATCGGACGCGGGTTCTGTTTCGGATAATGTATTAGAAGAATCAGTGGTAGGAATACTAACAGATGGTGGCGGGATGCGAACTGTGGACGGGCCAGAAGATTCATGTTCAAGAACTTTATATCCTGCTATCCTAGATGGAAAGTTTTTTAAAGTTACAAAGCTGGATGGGTCAAGGGTACAAGCGACGTGCTGTTTGTGTTTGCCTGTCAAAACTCTCCGGGGGTCTACAACATCGACTGGGAACTTTTTAGTTCACTACAAGGTATGTAGAGGTTTCAAAAATTAGCATTGTTCTATTTAGAATTTAGAATTGTAACTTCAAGATTATTTATGATACAAATCATGAACTCCTTTAGAATGTACCACATACCATTTCTTAAATTAACCAAGGTTATCTTTTCAGAGAGTTCATGGGCATGCATTAAATCGCTTAAAAAATCATATCAAGGAAAAGAAGGTTGCTGCTCCAGTCTCTTCAGGGAGCATGTCCTCGTCGGGAGATACCTCGTCGTCATCTGCACTTGGGCGAACCCTAACACCATTTGAAAATGCTACTGCCAATGCAAACCGTAAGAAAAATAACAGTAACACTACTTCACTGACAGTTACGCAAGAAGAGGTGGAAGATTTAATTTTGGACTGTATTATCGAAGAGATGAGACCTATTTCATCTGTTGAGAAACCATCTTTTAAAAGGCTCGTCCTGGGATTGGCAAAAACAGACAAAATCCATGTACCTTGCCGGCGGACGATACAAAAACGACTTAAACACAAATCAGTCCTCATGAAAACAGCCATTGTAAGGAATTTTGCGGATAGAAAGTATGTTTGTACTACTGCTGATATTTGGTCGAGTCACAATAAAAGTTTTATGGGCATGACTGGCCATTGCATTAACCCTGAAACATTGGTGAGAGAATCATTTGCATTGGCATGCAATCGCTTCAAATTTTCTCATACGTACGATCGGATAGCATCCACTGTAATGGACATTCACATGGAGTATGGGTTAGGGACAGACAAGCTGACCAATACAGTGACTGATAATGCCTCAAATTTTGGCAAAGCGTTCAGAATGTTTCCAGCAAAAGCAAATACTATTCAAGGGAACCAATTCATAGATAACAATAACATTGTGGAGTTTTCTAATGATACAGATTCAGACGATGACGAAGATGAAAGTGAAAATGAGGAAGTGGCAGTTTCTGAAAACATCTTAGAGGACAACGACACTGACTTGTTTGAATTGCCCCCCCAAACGTGCTGCGCATCTCATACGTTGAGCTTGCTTGGCACAACGGACGCAGCAAAAGCTTTGCTGGATCCCCGATATGACAAAGCGTATAACTCTGCTTTTAAGAAATGTAATAGACTATGGAAAAAGGTTTCTAGAAGCACTCTGAAATCTGATCAGGTAGCAGATATTTGCAAGACGAAGTTCGTTATACCTGTGGTGACGAGATGGAACTCATATTATGATGCAGTTAAGAAAGTTGTTGCAGAAAAGCTTTTGTTAAATTCTGTTTCGGATAAACTTGGTTTGCCACGATTTTCAAAATTTGATCTTGATTTTCTTGAAGAGTATTTGCTAGTAATGGAACCGCTTGCCACTATCTTGGATGCTCTTCAAGGTGATAAGCAGTGCTTCTTGGGCTTTGTTTTGCCTGGTCTCAAATCAATACAAATTCGACTAGGAAAGTTAAGCCATCTCGTCTTTTGTGCTCCCCTGAAACAAAGTCTCTTGCGAGAGTTGATGTCTGATCGACGCTTTGGAAAGATTCTAGATTTTAATTCAATGCATAGCAAACAATACATTCTAGCCACTGTCAGTCATCCTAAATTTAAACTTTATTGGGTGACAGGTGATGAATTAGATGTTTGCAAAGGTCTTTTTTTGGCTGAATGCGAAACTATTTATGCCAAGCTCAATCGCTATGGGGAGGACCAAGCAGAATCTGCACACTCTGATTCAGATGACATATTTCAATGCGTTGTTGGTAATGGTGATGATGAGAATGTAACTAACAGTAAGTCTGAAACTGCAAACTCATCTGCAGTAGAGGCATTGTCTTATTTAAAGGATAAGTCCAGACAGATTGAAGTCCTTCAAAAATACCCCACAGTAAAAGAAGTCTTTTTGAAGCATAACACAACAATACCATCATCTGCGCCAGTGGAACGAATGTTTAGTTCAGGCTCTCAAATACTGGTACCCAGAAGATGCAATTTATCAGATGACACCTTTCAATTGCTTCTCTTGTTAAAAAGTAATGCTCATTCATTCCACATTCTCCCCTGATAAATTGTACCATATATGTAGAGGGTGCAATAGTCGATTTTGTCATGTCTATACAGTTTACAACGACGTTGCCAGTTAAGCGTGTTTTTTGTTAACTCATTTGAGCAGGGAGTAATTCATTTATTTTCATTTTTTATGTGTTGTAATGAATAAAGCATCAGTTAAAATCATTTTTGTGTTTTTATAAATTTAACCCAAATTTCCTTATTTTCCTGTTTGCCCTGAAAAAATATCTACATATCTTTTTGTATATCTAGATACATTTTAGAGTATCTTGTATCTTTATCTAGATATATTTAAAATCCATTATCTTATCTTGTATCTAGATACAATATTTCTGAAGTATCTTATCTTGTATCTAGATGCTATTAAAAAGTATCTGGTCACAACACTGGTTGTAAGTAAATCTTTGAAAATACCTCTTATCGCCCCCGATTTCTCGAACGTGTGTCGCTGACGCATTCAGTATGGTCCTACGACGGGGTAGGATGCGAGATACAAACTTTGACTTTCCTAAAATCTGTTTACAAACACAAACAATTTACTCCATGCAAAACATGAAAACTACATTCTGAATAAAAAAAAAAAAATTTATTTACTCTCTGAATGATAATACAAAATATCCCTAATTTCCTAGCTTGGTGATCTGGTATCGAGGCGGCTCGTATAGCTCAAGGCACAGTCGAGCAGGCGTCGTGGTATCGAGGCGGCTCGTAGCTCGGGATGGTGTGAGTTAAATCTGCGTCGTGCTTCGAGATATTTCGCTCGACGGTTCATGACGGCCCTTGTCTTCTGTCCGCTCGGTTCGACGCTCTCGAACCTTTCCTTTGTTGTAATAGGTTCTAGGGTTCCTATCAATAACAACACGGCTCACAGTAATAACGATCTTTAATCTTCCCAATAACCACACAAACCACACAATCTTAACACTACCCTCTCTACGACTCTCGTCGACCGCCAGGCTAACGGTACCTGTACAGTCGCGCACACAAATATACAACCCCTAAACAGGTACAGTCTAGCACAAGAAGAATATACACTTAGCTGGCTGAAGGCCTGTACTAAGACTAAGTTACACTAAGCTGACTGAAGACCTGTACTAAGACTAAGTTACACTAAGCTGACTGAAGACCTGTACTAAGACTAAGTTACACTAAGAGCTGACTGAAGACCTGTACTAAGACTAAGTTACACTAAGCTGAATGAAGACCTGTACTAAGACTAAGTTACACTAAGCTGACTGAAGACCTGTAATAAGACTAAGTTACACTAAGCTGGCTGAAGACCTGTACTAAGACTAAGTTACACTAAGCTGACTGAAGACCTGTACTAAGACTAAGTTACACTAAGCTGACTGAAGACCTGTACTAAGACTAAGTTACACTAAGCTGACTGAAGACCTGTACTAAGACTAAGTTACACTAAGCTGACTGAAGACCTGTACTAAGACTTAGTTACACTAAGCTGACTGAAGACCTGTACTAAGACTAAGTTACACTAAGCTGACTGAAGACCTGTACTAAGACTAAGTTACACTAAGCTGACTGAAGACCTGTACTAAGACTAAGTTACACTAAGAGCTGACTGAAGACCTGTACTAAGACTAAGTTACACTAAGCTGACTGAAGACCTGTACTAAGACTAAGTTACACTAAGCTGACTGAAGGCCTGTACTAAGACTAAGTTACACTAAGCTGACTGAAGACCTGTACTAAGACTAAGTTACACTAAGCTGACTGAAGACCTGTACTAAGACTAAGTTACACTAAGCTGACTGAAGACCTGTACTAAGACTAAGTTACACTAAGCTGGCTGAAGACCTGTACTAAGACTAAGTTACACTAAGCTGACTGAAGACCTGTACTAAGACTAAGTTACACTAAGAGCTGACTGAAGACCTGTACTAAGACTAAGTTACACTAAGCTGACTGAAGACCTGTACTAAGACTAAGTTACACTAAGCTGACTGAAGACCTGTACTAAGACTAAGTTACACTAAGCTGACTGAAGACCTGTACTAAGACTAAGTTACACTAAGCTGGCTGAAGACCTGTACTAAGACTAAGTTACACTAAGCTGACTGAAGACCTGTACTAAGACTAAGTTACACTAAGCTGACTGAAGACCTGTACTAAGACTAAGTTACACTAAGCTGACTGAAGACCTGTACTAAGACTAAGTTACACTAAGCTGACTGAAGACCTGTACTAAGACTTAGTTACACTAAGCTGACTGAAGACCTGTACTAAGACTAAGTTACACTAAGCTGACTGAAGACCTGTACTAAGACTAAGTTACACTAAGCTGACTGAAGACCTGTACTAAGACTAAGTTACACTAAGAGCTGACTGAAGACCTGTACTAAGACTAAGTTACACTAAGCTGGCTGAAGACCTGTACTAAGACAAAGTTACACTAAGAGCTGACTGAAGACCTGTACTAAGACTAAGTTACACTAAGCTGACTGAAGACCTGTACTAAGACTAAGTTACACTAAGCTGACTGAAGACCTGTACTAAGACTAAGTTACACTAAGCTGACTGAAGACCTGTACTAAGACTAAGTTACACTAAGCTGACTGAAGACCTGTACTAAGACTAAGTTACACTAAGCTGACTGAAGACCTGTACTAAGACTAAGTTACACTAAGCTGGCTGAAGACCTGTACTAAGACTAAGTTACACTAAGCTGACTGAAGACCTGTACTAAGACTAAGTTACACTAAGCTGACTGAAGACCTGTACTAAGACTAAGTTACACTAAGCTGACTGAAGACCTGTACTAAGACTAAGTTACACTAAGCTGACTGAAGACCTGTACTAAGACTAAGTTACACTAAGCTGGCTGAAGACCTGTACTAAGACTAAGTTACACTAAGAGCTGACTGAAGACCTGTACTAAGACTAAGTTACACTAAGCTGGCTGAAGACCTGTACTAAGACTAAGTTACACTAAGCTGACTGAAGACCTGTACTAAGACTAAGTTACACTAAGCTGACTGAAGACCTGTACTAAGACTAAGTTACACTAAGCTGACTGAAGGCCTGTACTAAGACTAAGTTACACTAAGCTGGCTGAAGACCTGTACTAAGACTAAGTTACACTAAGCTGACTGAAGACCTGTACTAAGACTAAGTTACACTAAGCTGACTGAAGACCTGTACTAAGACTAAGTTACACTAAGCTGACTGAAGACCTGTACTAAGACTAAGTTACACTAAGCTGACTGAAGACCTGTACTAAGACTAAGTTACACTAAGCTGACTGAAGACCTGTACTAAGACTAAGTTACACTAAGCTGACTGAAGGCCTGTACTAAGACTAAGTTACACTAAGCTGACTGAAGACCTGTACTAAGACTAAGACTAAGACTAAGTTACACTAAGCTGGCTGAAGACCTGTACTAAGACTAAGTTACACTAAGCTGACTGAAGACCTATACTAAGACTAAGACTAAGACTAAGTTACACTAAGATGACTGAAGACCTGTACTAAGACTAAGTTACACTAAGAGCTGACTGAAGACCTGTACTAAGACTAAGTTACACTAAGCTGACTGAAGACCTGTACTAAGACTAAGACTAAGACTAAGTTACACTAAGATGACTGAAGACCTGTACTAAGACTAAGTTACACTAAGAGCTGACTGAAGACCTGTACTAAGACTAAGACTAAGACTAAGTTACACTAAGATGACTGAAGACCTGTACTAAGACTAAGTTACACTAAGAGCTGACTGAAGACCTGTACTAAGACTAAGTTACACTAAGCTGACTGAAGACCTGTACTAAGACTAAGTTACACTAAGCTGGCTGAAGACCTGTACTAAGACTAAGTTACACTAAGAGCTGACTGAAGACCTGTACTAAGACTAAGTTACACTAAGCTGACTGAAGACCTGTACTAAGACTAAGTTACACTAAGCTGACTGAAGACCTGTACTAAGACTAAGTTACACTAAGCTGACTGAAGACCTGTACTAAGACTAAGTTACACTAAGCTGACTGAAGACCTGTACTAAGACTAAGTTACACTAAGCTGACTGAAGACCTGTACTAAGACTAAGTTACACTAAGCTGGCTGAAGACCTGTACTAAGACTAAGTTACACTAAGCTGACTGAAGACCTGTACTAAGACTAAGTTACACTAAGCTGACTGAAGACCTGTACTAAGACTAAGTTACACTAAGCTGACTGAAGACCTGTACTAAGACTAAGTTACACTAAGCTGACTGAAGACCTGTACTAAGACTAAGTTACACTAAGCTGGCTGAAGACCTGTACTAAGACTAAGTTACACTAAGAGCTGACTGAAGACCTGTACTAAGACTAAGTTACACTAAGCTGGCTGAAGACCTGTACTAAGACTAAGTTACACTAAGCTGACTGAAGACCTGTACTAAGACTAAGTTACACTAAGCTGACTGAAGACCTGTACTAAGACTAAGTTACACTAAGCTGACTGAAGGCCTGTACTAAGACTAAGTTACACTAAGCTGGCTGAAGACCTGTACTAAGACTAAGTTACACTAAGCTGACTGAAGACCTGTACTAAGACTAAGTTACACTAAGCTGACTGAAGACCTGTACTAAGACTAAGTTACACTAAGCTGACTGAAGACCTGTACTAAGACTAAGTTACACTAAGCTGACTGAAGACCTGTACTAAGACTAAGTTACACTAAGCTGACTGAAGACCTGTACTAAGACTAAGTTACACTAAGCTGACTGAAGGCCTGTACTAAGACTAAGTTACACTAAGCTGACTGAAGACCTGTACTAAGACTAAGACTAAGACTAAGTTACACTAAGCTGGCTGAAGACCTGTACTAAGACTAAGTTACACTAAGCTGACTGAAGACCTATACTAAGACTAAGACTAAGACTAAGTTACACTAAGATGACTGAAGACCTGTACTAAGACTAAGTTACACTAAGAGCTGACTGAAGACCTGTACTAAGACTAAGTTACACTAAGCTGACTGAAGACCTGTACTAAGACTAAGACTAAGACTAAGTTACACTAAGATGACTGAAGACCTGTACTAAGACTAAGTTACACTAAGAGCTGACTGAAGACCTGTACTAAGACTAAGACTAAGACTAAGTTACACTAAGATGACTGAAGACCTGTACTAAGACTAAGTTACACTAAGAGCTGACTGAAGACCTGTACTAAGACTAAGTTACACTAAGCTGACTGAAGACCTGTACTAAGACTAAGTTACACTAAGCTGACTGAAGACCTGTACTAAGACTAAGTTACACTAAGCTGACTGAAGACCTGTACTAAGACTAAGTTACACTAAGCTGACTGAAGGCCTGTACTAAGACTAAGTTACACTAAGCTGACTGAAGACCTGTACTAAGACTAAGTTACACTAAGCTGACTGAAGACCTGTACTAAGACTAAGTTACACTAAGCTGACTGAAGACCTGTACTAAGACTAAGTTACACTAAGCTGACTGAAGACCTGTACTAAGACTAAGTTACACTAAGCTGACTGAAGACCTGTACTAAGACTAAGTTACACTAAGCTGACTGAAGACCTGTACTAAGACTAAGATACACTAAGCTGACTGAAGACCTGTACTAAGACTAAGTTACACTAAGAGCTGACTGAAGACCTGTACTAAGACTAAGTTACACTAAGCTGACTGAAGACCTGTACTAAGACTAAGTTACACTAAGCTGACTGAAGGCCTGTACTAAGACTAAGTTACACTAAGCTGACTGAAGACCTGTACTAAGACTAAGTTACACTAAGCTGACTGAAGGCCTGTACTAAGACTAAGTTACACTAAGCTGACTGAAGACCTGTACTAAGACTAAGTTACACTAAGCTGGCTGAAGACCTGTACTAAGACTAAGTTACACTAAGCTGACTGAAGACCTGTACTAAGACTAAGTTACACTAAGCTGACTGAAGACCTGTACTA
Source organism: Protonemura montana (assembly GCA_947568835.1). Lineage (NCBI taxonomy): Eukaryota > Metazoa > Arthropoda > Insecta > Plecoptera > Nemouridae > Protonemura > Protonemura montana. The sequence goes on from OX387604.1 coordinate 29,628,660, forward strand.
AGACTAAGTTACACTAAGCTGACTGAAGGCCTGTACTAAGACTAAGTTACACTAAGCTGGCTGAAGACCTGTACTAAGACTAAGTTACACTAAGCTGGCTGAAGACCTGTACTAAGACTAAGTTACACTAAGCTGACTGAAGACCTCTACTAAGACTAAGTTACACTAAGCTGACTGAAGGCCTGTACTAAGACTAAGTTACACTAAGCTGACTGAAGACCTGTACTAAGACTAAGTTACACTAAGCTGACTGAAGACCTGTACTAAGACTAAGTTACACTAAGCTGGCTGAAGACCTGTACTAAGACTAAGTTACACTAAGCTGACTGAAGACCTGTACTAAGACTAAGTTACACTAAGCTGACTGAAGACCTGTACTAAGACTAAGTTACACTAAGCTGGCTGAAGACCTGTACTAAGACTAAGTTACACTAAGCTGACTGAAGACCTGTACTAAGACTAAGTTACACTAAGCTGACTGAAGACCTGTACTAAGACTAAGTTACACTAAGCTGGCTGAATACCTGTACTAAGACTAAGTTACACTAAGCTGACTGAAGACCTGTACTAAGACTAAGTTACACTAAGCTGACTGAAGACCTGTACTAAGACTAAGTTACACTAAGCTGACTGAAGACCTGTACTAAGACTAAGTTACACTAAGCTGACTGAAGGCCTGTACTAAGACTAAGTTACACTAAGCTGACTGAAGACCTGTACTAAGACTAAGTTACACTAAGAGCTGACTGAAGACCTGTACTAAGACTAAGTTACACTAAGCTGGCTGAAGACCTGTACTAAGACTAAGTTACACTAAGCTGACTGAAGACCTGTACTAAGACTAAGTTACACTAAGCTGACTGAAGACCTGTACTAAGACTAAGTAACACTAAGCTGACTGAAGACCTGTACTAAGACTAAGTTACACTAAGCTGACTGAAGACCTGTACTAAGACTAAGTTACACTAAGAGCTGACTGAAGGCCTGTACTAAGACTAAGTTACACTAAGCTGGCTGAAGACCTGTACTAAGACTAAGTTACACTAAGCTGACTGAAGACCTGTACTAAGACTAAGTTACACTAAGCTGACTGAAGACCTGTACTAAGACTAAGTTACACTAAGCTGACTGAAGACCTGTACTAAGACTAAGTTACACTAAGCTGGCTGAATACCTGTACTAAGACTAAGTTACACTAAGCTGACTGAAGACCTGTACTAAGACTAAGTTACACTAAGCTGACTGAAGACCTGTACTAAGACTAAGTTACACTAAGCTGACTGAAGACCTGTACTAAGACTAAGTTACACTAAGCTGACTGAAGGCCTGTACTAAGACTAAGTTACACTAAGCTGGCTGAAGACCTGTACTAAGACTAAGTTACACTAAGCTGGCTGAAGGCCTGTACTAAGACTAAGTTACACTAAGCTGGCTGAAGACCTGTACTAAGACTAAGTTACACTAAGCTGACTGAAGACCTGTACTAAGACTAAGTTACACTAAGCTATCTGAAGACCTGTACTAAGACTAAGTTACACTAAGCTGACTGAAGACCTGTACTAAGACTAAGTTACACTAAGCTGACTGAAGACCTGTACTAAGACTAAGTTACACTAAGCTGGCTGAAGACCTGTACTAAGACTAAGTTACACTAAGCTGACTGAAGACCTGTACTAAGACTAAGTTACACTAAGCTGGCTGAATACCTGTACTAAGACTAAGTTACACTAAGCTGACTGAAGACCTGTACTAAGACTAAGTTACACTAAGCTGACTGAAGACCTGTACTAAGACTAAGTTACACTAAGCTGACTGAAGACCTGTACTAAGACTAAGTTACACTAAGCTGACTGAAGACCTGTACTAAGACTAAGTTACACTAAGCTGGCTGAAGACCTGTACTAAGACTAAGTTACACTAAGCTGACTGAAGACCTGTACTAAGACTAAGTTACACTAAGCTGGCTGAATACCTGTACTAAGACTAAGTTACACTAAGCTGACTGAAGACCTGTACTAAGACTAAGTTACACTAAGCTGACTGAAGACCTGTACTAAGACTAAGTTACACTAAGCTGACTGAAGACCTGTACTAAGACTAAGTTACACTAAGCTGACTGAAGACCTGTACTAAGACTAAGTTACACTAAGCTGGCTGAAGACCTGTACTAAGACTAAGTTACACTAAGCTGACTGAAGACCTGTACTAAGACTAAGTTACACTAAGCTGGCTGAAGACCTGTACTAAGACTAAGTTACACTAAGAGCTGACTGAAGACCTGTACTAAGACTAAGTTACACTAAGCTGACTGAAGACCTGTACTAAGACTAAGTTACACTAAGCTGACTGAAGACCTGTACTAAGACTAAGTTACACTAAGAGCTGACTGAAGACCTGTACTAAGACTAAGTTACACTAAGCTGACTGAAGACCTGTACTAAGACTAAGTTACACTAAGCTGACTGAAGACCTGTACTAAGACTAAGTTACACTAAGCTGACTGAAGACCTGTACTAAGACTAAGTTACACTAAGCTGACTGAAGGCCTGTACTAAGACTAAGTTACACTAAGCTGACTGAAGACCTGTACTAAGACTAAGTTACACTAAGCTGACTGAAGACCTGTACTAAGACTAAGTTACACTAAGCTGACTGAAGACCTGTACTAAGACTAAGTTACACTAAGCTGACTGAAGACCTGTACTAAGACTAAGTTACACTAAGCTGACTGAAGACCTGTACTAAGACTAAGTAACACTAAGCTGACTGAAGACCTGTACTAAGACTAAGTTACACTAAGCTGACTGAAGGCCTGTACTAAGACTAAGTTACACTAAGCTGACTGAAGACCTGTACTAAGACTAAGTTACACTAAGCTGACTGAAGACCTGTACTAAGACTAAGTTACACTAAGCTGACTGAAGACCTGTACTAAGACTAAGTTACACTAAGCTGACTGAAGACCTGTACTAAGACTAAGTTACACTAAGCTGACTGAAGACCTGTACTAAGACAAAGTTACACTAAGCTGACTGAAGACCTGTACTAAGACTAAGTTACACTAAGCTGACTGAAGGCCTGTACTAAGACTAAGTTACACTAAGCTGACTGAAGACCTGTACTAAGACTAAGTTACACTAAGCTGACTGAAGACCTGTACTAAGACAAAGTTACACTAAGCTGACTGAAGGCCTGTACTAAGACTAAGTTACACTAAGCTGACTGAAGACCTGTACTAAGACTAAGTTACACTAAGCTGGCTGAAGACCTGTACTAAGACTAAGTTACACTAAGCTGACTGAAGACCTGTACTAAGACTAAGTTACACTAAGCTGACTGAAGACCTGTACTAAGACTAAGTTACACTAAGCTGACTGAAGACCTGTACTAAGACTAAGTTACACTAAGCTGGCTGAAGGCCTGTACTAAGACTAAGTTACACTAAGCTGGCTGAAGACCTGTACTAAGACTAAGTTACACTAAGCTGACTGAAGACCTGTACTAAGACTAAGTTACACTAAGCTGACTGAAGACCTGTACTAAGACTAAGTTACACTAAGCTGACTGAAGGCCTGTACTAAGACTAAGTTACACTAAGCTGACTGAAGACCTGTACTAAGACTAAGTTACACTAAGCTGGCTGAAGACCTGTACTAAGACTAAGTTACACTAAGCTGACTGAAGACCTGTACTAAGACTAAGTTACACTAAGCTGACTGAAGACCTGTACTAAGACTAAGTTACACTAAGCTGACTGAAGACCTGTACTAAGACTAAGTTACACTAAGCTGACTGAAGACCTGTACTAAGACTAAGTTACACTAAGAGCTGACTGAAGGCCTGTACTAAGACTAAGTTACACTAAGCTGGCTGAAGACCTGTACTAAGACTAAGTTACACTAAGCTGACTGAAGACCTGTACTAAGACTAAGTTACACTAAGCTGGCTGAAGACCTGTACTAAGACTAAGTTACACTAAGAGCTGACTGAAGACCTGTACTAAGACTAAGTTACACTAAGCTGACTGAAGACCTGTACTAAGACTAAGTTACACTAAGCTGACTGAAGACCTGTACTAAGACTAAGTTACACTAAGAGCTGACTGAAGACCTGTACTAAGACTAAGTTACACTAAGCTGACTGAAGACCTGTACTAAGACTAAGTTACACTAAGCTGACTGAAGACCTGTACTAAGACTAAGTTACACTAAGCTGACTGAAGACCTGTACTAAGACTAAGTTACACTAAGCTGACTGAAGACCTGTACTAAGACTAAGTTACACTAAGCTGACTGAAGACCTGTACTAAGACTAAGTTACACTAAGCTGACTGAAGACCTGTACTAAGACTAAGTTACACTAAGCTGACTGAAGGCCTGTACTAAGACTAAGTTACACTAAGCTGACTGAAGACCTGTACTAAGACTAAGATACACTAAGCTGACTGAAGACCTGTACTAAGACTAAGTTACACTAAGCTGACTGAAGACCTGTACTAAGACTAAGTTACACTAAGCTGACTGAAGACCTGTACTAAGACTAAGTTACACTAAGCTGACTGAAGACCTGTACTAAGACTAAGTTACACTAAGCTGACTGAAGACCTGTACTAAGACTAAGTTACACTAAGCTGACTGAAGACCTGTACTAAGACTAAGTTACACTAAGCTGACTGAAGACCTGTACTAAGACTAAGTTACACTAAGCTGACTGAAGACCTGTACTAAGACTAAGTTACACTAAGCTGACTGAAGACCTGTACTAAGACTAAGTTACACTAAGCTGGCTGAAGACCTGTACTAAGACTAAGTTACACTAAGCTGACTGAAGGCCTGTACTAAGACTAAGTTACACTAAGCTGGCTGAAGACCTGTACTAAGACTAAGTTACACTAAGCTGACTGAAGACCTGTACTAAGACTAAGACTAAGACTAAGTTACACTAAGCTGACTGAAGACCTGTACTAAGACTAAGTTACACTAAGCTGACTGAAGACCTGTACTAAGACTAAGTTACACTAAGCTGACTGAAGACCTGTACTAAGACTAAGTTACACTAAGCTGACTGAAGACCTGTACTAAGACTAAGTTACACTAAGCTGACTGAAGACCTGTACTAAGACTAAGTTACACTAAGCTGACTGAAGACCTGTACTAAGACTAAGTTACACTAAGCTGGCTGAAGACCTGTACTAAGACTAAGTTACACTAAGCTGACTGAAGACCTGTACTAAGACTAAGTTACACTAAGCTGACTGAAGACCTGTACTAAGACTAAGTTACACTAAGCTGGCTGAAGACCTGTACTAAGACCAAGTTACACTAAGCTGACTGAAGACCTGTACTAAGACTAAGTTACACTAAGCTGACTGAAGACCTGTACTAAGACTAAGTTACACTAAGCTGACTGAAGACCTGTACTAAGACTAAGTTACACTAAGCTGACTGAAGACCTGTACTAAGACTAAGTTACACTAAGCTGACTGAAGACCTGTACTAAGACTAAGTTACACTAAGAGCTGACTGAAGACCTGTACTAAGACTAAGTTACACTAAGCTGACTGAAGACCTGTACTAAGACTAAGTTACACTAAGAGCTGACTGAAGACCTGTTTTAAGACTAAGTTACACTAAGCTGACTGAAGACCTGTACTAAGACTAAGTTACACTAAGCTGGCTGAAGACCTGTACTAAGACTAAGTTACACTAAGCTGACTGAAGACCTGTACTAAGACTAAGTTACACTAAGCTGGCTGAAGACCTGTACTAAGACTAAGTTACACTAAGCTGACTGAAGGCCTGTACTAAGACTAAGTTACACTAAGCTGACTGAAGACCTGTACTAAGACTAAGTTACACTAAGCTGACTGAAGACCTGTACTAAGACTAAGTTACACTAAGCTGACTGAAGACCTGTACTAAGACTAAGTTACGCTAAGCTGACTGAAGACCTGTACTAAGACTAAGTTACACTAAGCTGGCTGAAGACCTGTACTAAGACTAAGTTACACTAAGCTGACTGAAGACCTGTACTAAGACTAAGTTACACTAAGCTGGCTGAAGGCCTGTACTAAGACTAAAATACACTAAGCTGACTGAAGGCCTGTACTAAGACTAAGTTACACTAAGCTGGCTGAAGACCTGTACTAAGACTAAGTTACACTAAGCTGACTGAAGGCCTGTACTAAGACTAAGTTACACTAAGCTGACTGAAGACCTGTACTAAGACTAAGTTACACTAAGCTGACTGAAGACCTGTACTAAGACTAAGTTACACTAAGCTGGCTGAAGGCCTGTACTAAGACTAAGTTACACTAAGCTGGCTGAAGGCCTGTACTAAGACTAAGTTACACTAAGCTGACTGAAGACCTGTACTAAGACTAAGTTACACTAAGCTGACTGAAGACCTGTACTAAGACTAAGTTACACTAAGCTGACTGAAGACCTGTACTAAGACTAAGTTACACTAAGCTGACTGAAGACCTGTACTAAGACTAAGTTACACTAAGCTGGCTGAAGGCCTGTACTAAGACTAAGTTACACTAAGCTGGCTGAAGGCCTGTACTAAGACTAAGTTACACTAAGCTGACTGAAGACCTGTACTAAGACTAAGTTACACTAAGCTGACTGAAGACCTGTACTAAGACTAAGTTACACTAAGAGCTGACTGAAGACCTGTACTAAGACTAAGTTACACTAAGCTGACTGAAGACCTGTACTAAGACTAAGTTACACTAAGCTGGCTGAAGACCTGTACTAAGACTAAGTTACACTAAGCTGACTGAAGACCTGTACTAAGACTAAGTTACACTAAGCTGACTGAAGACCTGTACTAAGACTAAGTTACACTAAGCTGGCTGAAGGCCTGTACTAAGACTAAGTTACACTAAGCTGACTGAAGACCTGTACTAAGACTAAGTTACACTAAGCTGACTGAAGACCTGTACTAAGACTAAGTTACACTAAGCTGACTGAAGACCTGTACTAAGACTAAGTTACACTAAGCTGACTGAAGACCTGTACTAAGACTAAGTTACACTAAGCTGGCTGAAGACCTGTACTAAGACTAAGTTACACTAAGCTGACTGAAGACCTGTACTAAGACTAAGTTACACTAAGAGCTGGCTGAAGGCCTGTACTAAGACTAAGTTACACTAAGCTGACTGAAGACCTGTACTAAGACTAAGTTACACTAAGCTGGCTGAAGACCTGTACTAAGACTTAGTTACACTAAGCTGACTGAAGACCTGTACTAAGACTAAGTTACACTAAGCTGGCTGAAGACCTGTACTAAGACTAAGTTACACTAAGCTGACTGAAGACCTGTACTAAGACTAAGTTACACTAAGCTGACTGAAGACCTGTACTAAGACTAAGTTACACTAAGCTGACTGAAGACCTGTACTAAGACTAAGTTACACTAAGCTGGCTGAAGACCTGTACGAAGACTAAGTTACACTAAGCTGACTGAAGACCTGTACTAAGACTAAGACTAAGTTACACTAAGAGCTGACTGAAGACCTGTACTAAGACTAAGTTACACTAAGCTGGCTGAAGACCTGTACTAAGACTAAGTTACACTAAGCTGACTGAAGACCTGTACTAAGACTAAGTTACACTAAGCTGACTGAAGACCTGTACTAAGACTAAGACTAAGTTACACTAAGCTGACTGAAGACCTGTACTAAGACTAAGTTACACTAAGCTGGCTGAAGGCCTGTACTAAGACTAAGTTACACTAAGCTGACTGAAGACCTGTACTAAGACTAAGTTACACTAAGAGCTGACTGAAGACCTGTACTAAGACTAAGTTACACTAAGCTGACTGAAGACCTGTACTAAGACTAAGTTACACTAAGCTGGCTGAAGACCTGTACTAAGACTAAGTTACACTAAGCTGACTGAAGACCTGTACTAAGACTAAGTTACACTAAGCTGACTGAAGACCTGTACTAAGACTAAGTTACACTAAGCTGGCTGAAGACCTGTACTAAGACTAAGTTACACTAAGCTGGCTGAAGACCTGTACTAAGACTAAGTTACACTAAGCTGGCTGAAGACCTGTACTAAGACTAAGTTACACTAAGCTGACTGAAGACCTGTACTAAGACTAAGTTACACTAAGCTGACTGAAGACCTGTACTAAGACTAAGTTACACTAAGCTGACTGAAGACCTGTACTAAGACTAAGACTAAGTTACACTAAGCTGACTGAAGACCTGTACTAAGACTAAGTTACACTAAGCTGACTGAAGACCTGTACTAAGACTAAGTTACACTAAGCTGACTGAAGGCCTGTACTAAGACTAAGTTACACTAAGCTGACTGAAGACCTGTACTAAGACTAAGTTACACTAAGCTGACTGAAGACCTGTACTAAGACTAAGTTACACTAAGCTGGCTGAAGACCTGTACTAAGACTAAGTTACACTAAGCTGACTGAAGACCTGTACTAAGACTAAGTTACACTAAGCTGGCTGAAGACCTGTACTAAGACTAAGTTACACTAAGCTGACTGAAGACCTGTACTAAGACTAAGTTACACTAAGCTGACTGAAGACCTGTACTAAGACTAAGTTACACTAAGCTGACTGAAGACCTGTACTAAGACTAAGACTAAGTTACACTAAGCTGACTGAAGACCTGTACTAAGACTAAGACTAAGTTACACTAAGCTGGCTGAAGACCTGTACTAAGACTAAGTTACACTAAGCTGACTGAAGACCTGTACTAAGACTAAGTTACACTAAGCTGACTGAAGACCTGTACTAAGACTAAGTTACACTAAGCTGACTGAAGACCTGTACTAAGACTAAGTTACACTAAGCTGGCTGAAGACCTGTACTAAGACTAAGTTACACTAAGCTGACTGAAGACCTGTACTAAGACTAAGTTACACTAAGCTGGCTGAAGACCTGTACTAAGACTAAGTTACACTAAGCTGACTGAAGACCTGTACTAAGACTAAGTTACACTAAGAGCTGACTGAAGACCTGTACTAAGACTAAGTTACACTAAGCTGACTGAAGACCTGTACTAAGACTAAGTTACACTAAGCTGACTGAAGACCTGTACTAAGACTAAGTTACACTAAGCTGACTGAAGACCTGTACTAAGACTAAGTTACACTAAGCTGGCTGAAGACCTGTACTAAGACTAAGTTACACTAAGCTGACTGAAGACCTGTACTAAGACTAAGTTACACTAAGCTGGCTGAAGGCCTGTACTAAGACTAAGTTA